>OY720420.1:75339359-76589359 GCA_963082815.1 Melanotus villosus
CATAATGAAGTTTATAATCCTACCACTTCGTTTAAACATAGTCCGACCACATGGTTTTAGTGGCGTTGTTATTTAAATTGTAATTAAAAATTCTTAGTATTTGTGTTCGTGGAGAAAATATAGTATACGACTCGCTATAATGGCTACTATTACCTCGGATAATTGCAAAACTCTGTAATAATAGCATTCATTATAGCATCGTGTATAATATACTATTTAAAAGTCGAAATCGAGAAGGTCGTGGTATTTTGAATGAAATTGAATTATTTTGAAAAATCCCTGATCACCAATTTGGCTTTAGGCAGCTGCACTCTATCTATCATTGAACAGATTCATCGTATTGTCATAAAAAACGGTAAGTTACGACAATAAGTAATACTGCCCTGCAGCGTTTCTGGATATATCACAGGTGTATCACAGGCGTGATTTGATTTTGGTAATTTAACCTCAAAATGTTAAGACAGTTACGGGGACATATAGAATCATATGCCTAATCGATAGCAGGATCTACCGGATGTGAAATTTCGTCGTGTTTATTGATCACATGGTAGAAAAATTTCACAAATAAAGACGATTATGTCATAGTTAAACTTATGGCAGGTATTTCTTCTTTCAATTTAATACATTTAATATATTTTAACGGATGAAGTTTTTCCATGTATAAAATGTTCAGAATTCGTTGAAACACATTAAAATAATTTCCCCAAAGGAGTGAATCCGTAAAATTTAATTGGATTTAATATTTATTATTATTATCACTTCTGCGAGTATACTTTTGAAGACTGCTCTGCCAAGAACAACAAAACAAGAGCATTTTATTTAAGTGCGTACAAAACAGTCCACTTAAAATTTTTAAGCAAACATTTCTACAAAATAAAAGCGATTTCTTGAAGGTGAGAAAATCTAAGAGTTGACTAACGGTAGCCAAAGTCCACTAAAGAGCAATTCAAGAAAAGAATTGCATAACGCTAGGCCTGTACGTAATTTAAAAGTCAAAGTGGTTAATGTTAGACAAATTTTTAAAACGTTCCCAACAATTTTTTCTGCAAATATTAACATTATTAACGGTGTGCCATCAATACACATTCAGGTTGTTATTTTTAAAAATCATTTAGCTTCTTAGCACCTTGGGTCGTTCAAACAAATTTGGCAGGTGGTCTTCTTTGGTTAGAACGCGTGATACGATGGATGAATTGTAAATAAACTCCAGATATAAATCTACACGATTGTTGTTTCGCTAATGATTTGATTAGTATTGTAGTTTATTGGCTAGGTCTGCAGGATTCCCGTTTATTATTTGATTGGCGTGTGTGATACTTTTGCTTAAACAATTTTCATTATCTGAAATAATTTATGGTAGGAGGGGGGAACTTGAATATGCATATGAATAAACATGCAAAATTAAAAATAAATCCTTAAAAATAATTTTCAGAACTGCAAAATTGTTTCATGGAAGAGCACTTTAGTATGATATCCGATCATTTACCTGAAAGATGTTGGAGTTTTTAATGATTTTTGACTGTTACTAGCGTCCTCTATTGATAAGAAACCAATACACTAAACTACTAAAGTTAAGACACAAATTTTATTTAAATCTATTTTTGCTTAGTAAATTATAAGACAAATTAAATTTATTTTAAATTTTAGCCAGTTCCGTTTTATAACAGTAAATTGAAGTTTGCCCAGGTGAGAACGACCTGCAGAGGTTTAATATTTGTCAGGTTAATTAATACTTGCATCACATTCCAGTTAATTTTTTATGATGTCCACCGAACTCTAAACTACTTAAGCCAATACAAAAAGTTTAATTTTGCTGCCGTTTAATTAACATCTAATAAATTTTAAACAACGTTTAAAAATTGGGCCATCGGTCGCTATACGCGCTAGTCAGTTAATAAACCAACTATTTTAGAAATTTATAACAAAATAGGTTTGTTATTGAACGTTATCTTACGTAATCTTTCAGAGCGCAGCATCAAAAAATTTTCTTGTAAAATTCATGTTGTAATTTTCAGGTGGTATTGAATCAGCATCCAAAAACAACTTTCAAAAAATTTTACACTCCACTTAATCTTATTAAACACGAGTTTTATGCCATTACTTAATTATTTCTTATTTTCCAATTAAGGCTCCGGAATACAATCGTTAAAAGTAGTACCTCTCTAAACCGTTATAGATATTAAAGCAAACGATAGGTAGAAAGTCACAGATTTGATTCTGTTGTTTTGTGAAAAAATTCAAGTAGTTTGGTTTATTTCATCATAAAATTTGTACAAAAATCGGACCTACTTTCTTTCCTAAGTTTTTGTTGCTGGACACAAGGAGTGTTTATTTATGTTTGTTGACTTTTGAAAACTTACAAAACCGCATTTGATTTTTATGTATACGAATTTATTGAGGAAGACAGAATGTTGAGAAATTATAAGAAAAGGTTTGTGTTTTTGCAGAGAAACTCGTAATCTATAAGTACAATGCAAAAAATTAAAATCATCTCTTATTTTATTGTGTTTATACTGTACTAAATACACTGCACTTTAAAGTAATCATAGAAGATTTTAACGTTAAAGTAGGTAGGTCAAAACATCGACACCATCCCCAATAGAAGAAAGTTTGGGCTAGGTAATTCCAACTAGGAGGGAACATATCTTCTTTAAAAAACCAAAACACAGACGATGAACATAAGTCCAGACTGTAAAATAAAAAATGAAACTGACTTTGTACTAGCTAATAAAAAACATATTGGAAATGATGCATTAAATGTTAACAGGTTTAGTCTGGAAAGTGATCACTGGTTGCTTTGAGCAAGAGAAGCAATCAACACAAGGAAACAATAATAGACAAAAACAATTGTCGGCCATAGAAGAACTCAAAAACGATAAGGCCAAATATCAAAAAGAGTTAGAGGAAAAATTAACACCAATAGAACAACTAAGTAATTGATAATGCATTAGAGAAAATGATAAGGCACAACATGCAAACAGCAACTAGTAAAATGTGTTTAAGGGCACAACCCAAGTACTATCCAAGAACGAACTAAAATGAACTAAAGAAAGAAGCAAGAGACGTGATTAAAGAAAGGAGAAATTTCCTAGAATACAAATAACTCAATAAAACAATCAGAAAAAAGATAAGGAGGCATTAGAAGTTACAATACCGAAACAATTGAAAACTTAATACAAAGCAACAGGAACGTGAAGGTACTGTAACGATGCGGGGTGTTGAAAATTCACAATTTTCTGTAACTGGTGAAAAACCCCGAAGCTTTGAACCCTCGTTTGTTTTCATTGTGTATTTGTAACCCAGTCTTTTATAAAGGGTAGGAAAGAAAAGTCAAAGGAACGCATACCTCAAACATATTTGTATATTTATTCAATTAAATTAGTTATGCCGGCTCCAGTGTGATTCCTCAAGGGTAGATGGTCGACATGGACGGTGTAGTCTCAGTCCAACGGACGGGTCGGTGCGGATGCCGTGGACGCTGATAGAACTGAGGTGCCCGAAGGGTTTTGTTTTATAGTATTTACGTTTGTGTTCCTGAAAAATAAACAAAGGGTGTAGGAATGTAGCAGCCTAATCGGGCTTTTTACGACCCCAGAGTAGCTACCGTACGGCAAACGGGATGCAGTAGAATTGCACTAAGCCTAATGAGAGTGTGAAATCGTTACGGAAAAAGAGTTGGAGGAGCGGAAGTCAATACAGTGTTATGATCGCAACAGCCTAATAAGATGTGCAAAATCTTAGAGTAGCTAGCGTGCGTGGAGTAAGGAATGAAATGGTCCCTTTAATCTACTGATCTATTGTATTTATACAATTATTTTGGATCACCCCAAACTAGAAGGGGTTCCTTTCATCAAATTAAAGCGAACTTCGTGTTGAAGCTTAGCCGTGATTGGCTGGCCGGTTTTGGTACAAAACATTTCCCTAGAAATGCTTTTATATTACTAAAGAGATTTATAGTTCCGTTTGCATTGTCACAACGTAACTTACAACGCTAGCTTACTCGAGTGCATCTGGTTAAGCACCCATCTTAGCTAGGATAAAGAAATACCCTTTTTGGGCACCGAAGGGACTTCAATGAACTGGCCTGAAAAAGTAATTGTTATTTCTGCAAAGGAAACATAAATTACAAGACAAACGAAACGTTTCGTTAATGGCCCTGTACCCTTAAATCTATTTAAATCTAGCATCGTAAAACTGTTTACAGAATCGGCCTTAATATTACGTACAATAATCCTTTACATAAAATAAAAGAAAAACCAATAAGTCCTTACTTTAAAATGTCTACAACATGCGCACCGTTACAGTACTTAGAACTTTAGGAAACAGAGAACGACAAAAGATACATCAAATGAAAGACATTAGTGGAGATCTCAAATATGAAAAAGACCAGATAACAGAGATTGTGGAAAAATAACAGAATTATACTGTTCTGTTATATCGGAACCCGACACCAACAAAGATGAGAAAATACTGAGTGTGGGCTCGGAGGAATTACCTTAAATTACCAAAGAGAAATTGGAAAAGCTCTAACTCAGATGAAGAACGAAAGAGCTCCTGGAGATGACGGCATTACCAAAGAAATGATAGCAATGGGAAGAACGATTACTCTAGAAGTACTACAACAAAGAAAGAAATTTTGTATGCAGAACATTACATTACGGTGTCATAAAGACATATTTGATACACTGATAAAAAACTTAAACAAATCTTATGAAGTATAAAAACAAACATGAGGGAGTTTCCCGCAGTTTTTACAACGGTTATGGAGGCTTTCGCAAGCAAACCGCCGCGCCGTATGAAAAAATCCGCTCGGTATATCAACTTGAAAAGTCAAACGGGATTAAGATCGCACCACCTGTCGACGTCAAATTTGTTGTCATTAAATGCTCGCTTTACAGGAATTGATCCATTATTACTGTAACCAGCTTAAAAGTTTCTGATGCGATTGGAAAACCTGCTACTTGTTTACTTCCCAACACATTGGAACTTATTGAGAGATTCTTTGCCTTCAAAGGACGATAAAACTTCAATTAGCTATTATAAGGGAAGCCTTTCATTTCATAGAAGACTCAAAATGAATTGCATTAGGGTGTTGATGGAATTCAATAAGCTTTTGCTCTGTTTTTGTTCAATATCGTAAGAGGCGGAGCTGTTTCTTCAAGTTCACAAGAGACAGTTTGCTATTGCAACCGAAATTTAGGCTAACTTATTTGTATTGTTATGTAACATGGCGAAATATGAGGGTCCTATTAATAACATAAAAAAAGGGATAAATGTAACCTAGATAACTACCATCCGATAAGTCTTCTACACCATCCGATAAGTCTTCTACCCCATCCTTATAAACTCTTGACAAAAATAATCACCAGTAGACTATCAAATAAATTTGACTATCAACCACTTGAACAGCCGGGGTTCTGCAAAGGTTATAACGCTATAGAGCATCTACAAACAATACGTATACTCATAGAGAAATTAATTAATACAACGTACCCTTCAGCTGGTCTTTATGGACTACAATAAAGCGTTCGGTTCCAGTGGGTAATCTTCCAATAATTTAATAACGCAAGGATAGATTCAAGATATAAGGAACTCCTGAAGCAAATTTATAACAAAGCAACCACACAAATAAATATAGTAGAAGATATAACAACACGGAAGATAAAAGTTGAGAGAGGAATTAGGCACCCTTGCATTAGAAGACATATTCAAGAAATTAAATTGGGAAGAACGCGGAGTGGAGATTGATGGTCGACACTTGAGTCATCTTATATTTGCCGATGACATCGTGACCGTAAGCAACAATACAGAAGACTTTCTGGAAATGTTGGGAAAAGTGAAAATCGAGTTTGAGAAAATCGGCTTGAAGATGAATCTGAATAAAACCAAAGTGATGACACGGGAAAATACTGGGGTAAAAGTGGATGGAAATACCTTCAGCAAGCAAAACCAAACTGCGGGAATTACTAGAAAAATACGCATGACCTGAGCTGCGGTAAGTAAACTCAACATGATTCTAAGAAACACCCATTAGCCTAAAGAGAAAAGTGTTCAATGGTTGTATTCCTCCTGTAATGACTTATGGCATGGAGACAATGACAATTACAATGCAATCAGCCAACCGATTAAGAACGACACAACGGGCTACAGAAAGAGCTATGTTGAAAGTCTCTCTGATAGAACACATTCGGAACGAAGATATAAGACGAAGCACGAAGGTGGAAGATGTAATCGGTATTATCGCGAAGCTGAAGTGGAGTTCGGTGGGACATGTGGCCTGACAAGACAGTGAAAGGTGGACTAAGAATATCATCCAATAGAAAACAAGAGAGCACAAACGAAGTGTGGGAAGACCACCAAAACGCTGACTGGAAGATATTAAACCAATAGTAGGAGGAAACTGACAGGAATAGAAAACTCAAGGGGAGACCGACGTCGAGCAATGGATACAAAGGGGTTGTTAAAGATACTGTAAAATAATTTAAATTGGTTTTCAGTCAATAAGCAGAAGATTTAATAAAAACTATTTTCAACTGAGTAAACTTTTTCTTATTCGTCCAATTAAGTGTCATATATGCAGCAAAATAATGATGCTAAATCCATATTATTTGAAGTCTAATGAATATATCTGAGCAAGCTTTTGATATAGTTCTTAAATTCTAAGCTTACTACGGAACTACTCGTTTTCAACGAAACCCCGCGATCAGCAAACCAATGATAGCACGCTTTTCGAATGCAGTGGTACGCCCAACTTACCGTGTCAGGGCAAAATAGTCCGTATGAGAGATATATTGAGATTCGGTATCGGTTGGCATTGACATGTTCTATCCAAATGTTGCAACGCCAACCGATACTGGACCGCAATATATCTTTCATACGGACTATTTTGCCCTGACACGGTAAGTTGGGTGTACCACTGGGGTTTCGTTGAAAACGAGTAGTTCCGTAGTAAGCTTAGAATTTAAGAACCATATTACATGTTTTAGAAATATATCATATGTACTATCACGTGCAAAAGTAATGACACTCTTAAGATTTGTTATTGTATGATAAACAGCTATTGCAGCAGTCGATGAGCAACTTTCTTATTCTAACTTGTTAATCCTACCTACAAGGTCTTATGGTTATGCCCAAGGTACTCATCGACTGCTGCAAGGCTGTTTATCACACAATAAAAACACTTAGGGGTGTCATTACTTTTTCACGTGATAGTACATTGTATGCATGTTAAGTTCAAAACATGCCGATTTTTTTAAAACAAGGTTCAATTTTATCTCTTATGTCTTTTAGATTTTCTCACATAGCAATAGCTACTTTCTATAAATTATCTTATTTTTACAAAAACACAAAGAAATAAGTAGATAGGTACATAAATAAATAAAGAAATATAAGTTAAGTTGCCTTTAAAGAAGCAGAAAGCATAAAAGGATTTCTCTAATGAACGTAGTTATTATTACGAAATTCCATAATTGATCATTTTTAAACCTGTCATTAGGTGTATTTCTATACCAACTGGAAATATTTACATTTTTAGCTTACTATAATGCATCAAAAACGAGGATTGTTAATAAAGTTATAATGTTTATAATGAGTACATAAATCGTTAACATGGTAGTTATCCGTGACACTTGCTATTATAATGATATAAAAGACAGGAAAATACGGGTCAGTGATTAGGTGATTACAATATATTATTCAATTCCTAGGAGAATTTCACGCAAAAGTATGATTATTCTTATAATTTGCCTGAGAATTTATTAATTCCTTTATGTAATTAACTTCAGCCTGCATAAATGCTAAAAAAATATAATTAAATACATGAATGTAAATAACATACTCGTACATTCTAGTTGTAATCCGAACGTTTATATAATTTAATAAAAGTAAACAGCAATTCTTCAAGTTTAAATGAGAAAATTGCAAACAAATCGGAAGCAAATACATTAATTATTATTTCGTTCTTAGATCCGCAGAAAGTCATGGTTTTCATCTATTATACTTATTTTACATATTATGGACTACTGCTGGTGTTTTAATAGTAATTTACGATACTAGTAACGTTATGAAGCATTTTACATTATCTCAAGTAATGTAACCAGCAAATAACGTTACGCGTGTCGTAACACGGTTTATATCATCCTATAATAATTTTTTTCAAAAAATAAAAAATTATTTTCGGTGACAGTTCAATGACAATTCATAAATAGTAACGTGCTGTTATAAGCTTTTTCTACAACCACCATGGAAAGTGGGATTTTCAGACTTCGTCTCCATAGATACGAGTATTGAAAATGAGTGTTTGCCGAACAAGTGAAAATTAGCGTGCGGAAAGTTTACTTTCCGCACGCAAATCTGGATTAATCTGGATTTGCGTGCGGAAAGTAAACTTTCCACACTCAAATTTTGATTTGCGTGCGGAAAGTAAACTTTCCACACGCTAATTTGTTTACTTTCCGCACGCAAATCAAAATGTCATAAATGACATTTGATGAATGTCAGATTTGATTTTGCAGAAATATTTAAATTTTTTGTGGTTGTAGAAAAAATAGTGTGTAATACATGTGTTGAAAGCTTGTATTTGCCACACTCATGTGACTGCAGCACTCACTATCGTTCGTGCTGCAAACTTCACATTCGTGTGGCAAACGCAAGCTTTCAACACTTGTATTACAAATAACTATTACAGCACTAGTGCTGTTAAATGTATCATAACATAACTCGTTGCTAAGGAGTTATTAGCATGATAACGTTATAGGATGATGTAATAGTTATTTACGATATGAGTATCGTAACAACTCATATTACGATACGAGATGGAAAGTTTGTCAAACGAGACCGCAGGTCGAGTTTGACAAATCCATTGAGGATCGTAATATGATGTTACGATATGAATATAGTACAAAGCTTTATCTACTTTCATGAAATTAGCAAAAAAAATTAAATATTTGTCAATAATTGCCTGATGCAAAAGTTGACTGTTCCAATTTTCATTGAAATCTAATACGTTAAGGCTTGATTTTTTGTTTATTTGGTGTTGGTTGCTGTCAGTTTTAATGTAAATTGGAACAGTCAACTTTTGCATAAGGTAATTAATTATTGGCAAATATTTAATTTTTTTTGCTAATTTCATGCAAGTAGATAAAGCTTTGTACTATATTCATATCGTAAAAATCGTAAAAACTGCATAATAAATGTTTATAACAAATAAAATACCTATGAATTCTCTTGTCAATCTGTCATTTTTATGTCAAAAGTTATTACGATACTAGTGCTGTAATATAGTTCATTACAACACGATTTTTCGTTTCGAAATATTGATATTACGAAATGAAAGTAGATAAAGGTTATTAACAACATTTCTAGCGCTGCCATAGGCAGAAATAAAACTTAATTTGTCTGAGTCTCCGAGTCATTCCAAAATGTCAATTCTTGATGTATGAACGATTTAAGAATAGTTATTTGTACAACTAGTAATGAAAGCAATAATTTTTTTCATGAGTTTGAAGTTTGATGCACGACGGCGAAGCCGGAGTGCATCAATGAAACGAGTGAAAAAAAGATGCTTTCATACGAGTTGTACACAATATTTTTTTGCATTTTTACATTTTAAATCCCTGAAAACAGGATAAAAAGGATTTGAGAATTGACAGTTGTCAAACTGACAATTTACAATATTTTATTTAAAGCATACTTACTTAATGCAAAATGTAAAATTAAATAGTTAAAAAAAGTGTTGCTTTCTTTATGATTTTTTGATAAAAAAAAGTCCACTTTTTTTGTCAAAATGCAAAAAATTAGTTTTTTTCGGATTCATTCCTCTGGGGAAAAGCTTGCAATGTATTCTATTTCCAGTTATTGTATATAAGCGAACATCATATCCGCAGGGATTACGTCTGTACCTCAATAGAGCATTGGTGCGTAAAGCAGAAACTCAGTGGTTCAAATGGTTCAAATAATTATGCTGATGATATGTTTCTATATCTTTTATTTACAACCTGTATCTCCGAAACTAATCGGTCAAATTCAAAAAATAAAACACGGTTGTGTAGAGAATTAGAATACCTTTCAAATGATGTGTCACTTAACCCTCCTTCCCTATTAATATTTTTGGGGGGTTGTCCCCCCTCTCTAGGGGGGTAAAGTCTGTAATAAGAAATTTATGTGAAAAGATGTCCCCCTTCCATCAAAAATCGACGTGTCTCAGCGTTTTTCGGAAAAATAATTTTCCTGGGAGTTATTCGCTCTGTTTCGTTTTCAAAAGCCCACCCTGTATTCATGGCAACATATTGCAAACACCAGTTTACTACTTTTACTTATTAAACAACGTTGTTAGATTTATTGATCTTTGAACCGCTATATTTTCAAAAATATTGCCTAAAGAATTTTTCTATTATTTCTCTCGTACTCAGGGGGTATTCCGAAACAGCGTTCCAGAAAGTTTATCCGCCATTTTTGAAACACCTTGTATAGGGTTAGTTTGGTTGGATAAAGAAACCAAGGAAACTGTTTTTCTAACATAGCTTACATTGGTACAGAAAAATTGTTAAAGCATTATACACTGTCTCTGCAACGTCTACTGTAAAAGATGCACTTGATAAGTCCACTTAATTAATGAGCATTAAGAATTAAAAAACTTTTATTCTAAAGCAAACATAGGCTATAGTAGAAGACTTAAAAATACATATTGCTTTTGTTGAAATAAATCTCTTCAGAGGCTACTTTTATTTTTTATTGAATTGTGTAGCTTAATCTAAAGTGAATCCCGTCCTAAGCTAAATGGTTTCGGATTAAGCAACATACATCCTTCGTACGATTTGATTAACTGTAGAACACATCTTGACATTCATTCGCGTTGTTGCATAATCCGAAACTTCTCAGTTTAGGGTAAAATTTACATTATCTAAGTGTATTCGGAGTTCCTTTAAACCAATGAGGCCTGAGACTTTTTTAAAATAATGCCAGTTTAAAAAAATTGCTAGGTATTTATTTAGTAATAAAACTCTTTAGCAAACTTCCTTAATTGCCCGTTAAACCTTTGGAGTATGAAATGGAACTCTTTATATTTATGGCATTTATGTGTTTGCAATAAAAACTTCCTGTACGAGCGGTGAAAAATTTAAATTTACGATCGTGCACTTTAAATAGTTACTCCAAGTTTTTACTCAAACTTCTCCGCTTTCAAAGTATGAGTAAGCATCACAAACATTTCCGTGTTTTCGTTTTAATGTAATTGAATAAACTCTTTATTGGGTCAAAACCGTTATTAAGATATGTACTACAAAGTGTAAGTAATCCAATTTTCAAAGGTGGAATCACACCGCGTTACAAATAGAATGTTGTATTTAAAGATCCGATAACAAAACAGCAGCGGTGTGTCAATAGGGATCGAGCTTTTAAAATGTAAGTTAAATAGCTATCTTAAAATCAGGAACGAGTGTATTGCATACACAACTGTTACAACCGCACCTAACTTAAAACCAATTTAACCGAATGAATCCTTGATGCGTATCTTCAGGCTGAACGCAGTTATGTTGTTATTTATACTTGCACCACACGTGTTCGCCATTGTCAGGCCTACCATCTATGATTACATTAACATAGTTGTATAATGGAAAAATGAGGAAAAATCAAGACGTTATTCTAAGAAAGTTATTGTAGAGGAATAACGACGACTTCGTCGTGCAATTTACTTGAGGAAACTGAGAAGCTCATTGTCGATTTATATAACTTCTGCATTGCATAAAATAGTTGTTATATTGTGGAAGTAAATAAATTTGAAGGTTAGCGAGCCTGAAATCAGGCCTTTGAGTAATCAAAACATGTATTTTACTTTGTGAACACTGAATACAGATTTTACAACAAATGACTATACATATAAATGATCTGAAGATCTGGAGACTTCAACGAGCTTTTCGCAAACAAACTTCTCAAAATAACCTATTTGCAATAAAATGCCAAACTTTTTATTATTAGGGATGTCAACGATTACCGATTAATTAATTAACCGGTCATTACTGTTAACCAGTGGCGTACCTATGGGGGGGCTAGGGGGGGCAGTCTGCCCCCCCCCCCCCGCCCTCTTCCTTTTGGCGGCTTCGGCGCCTTGCATTTTTTTGATATTTTATTTTTTAATTCAACCAAAATAAAAAATATAATTATTATTATTGCATAATTCTATAGACGCGATAAAATCAAAATGGTACAGGGAGAAAGATCTTTAGGTATGTATATTCCTTATAAGAACCGAACCCCCACATGTATTTATTTTATTTTTTACCGCCCTGATAAATAATGTCTGCATTCATTTTAAATATTCTTAAATAGTGGCGGTGTGGCCGCTTTAAATTTGTATACAAAGAAATAATTATCTAGAAACCTGCCGATGCCATCGCACTGGTGGGCGTCGGCAGCGGTAACTTTTGCCCTTTGTCATCATATCGTCTTTCCTGGTAATATTTATAAAAAAGTACTTTATTTACGATTTACGTCGCGGCGGCAAAGAACCCCTTTTATGTTCAACTTTATTTTTAAAAGAGCCGCCGATCCGATCCGGCAAAATGCAAACGTAATGTATAAAAAATCAAAAAGAATAGAGCAGTGTTCTGTTTTTCATTTCGACAATTTGCAGTTTGATTTTGTAGAGTAAAGATTTGCTCATATTATGTTCCGTGCTTAAAACGTATTTCATATTGTTTTAACTGAACTAGATGAACTAGTATATTTAAAAAAAAAAATCGTTGTTCAAGTGCAAAAAATAGACAAAAAACGCGCTCCTAAAATTAGCCCAAACTAAAATTTTCGCCTGTCATTTTTTTTTCTATAATACATATATCTAAGGTTCCTAAGGCGCCTTCGAGACATATTGCCCCCTCCGCCTTCCAAAGCTAGGTACGCCACTGCTGTTAACAAAAGCGGCGGTTTTTTTTTCAACGAAAATTGTTAACCGGGTTTTTGTAAAATGAATTTTTGTATAAAACCGATTTTAACTGAAAGCCGGTCATAATCGGTTTCATTCAGGACTGGTTTCGGACATTACTAACACTCTTACCAATGGATTATGGTTTCGTTCGATTTTCTTAGCATTTTCCAAAGTAAAACTGACGTACCAATGTAGATCTATTAATTGTTGGTTGCTGAACGAATTTTAAGCATTTAAAGAGTCTTTACCAACATTATTTTCAATACAATGAACATTGAACTTAATAATTGCAAATTTGTCAAAAATTTTGTAAATAAAATTAGCATTCAAATATTCAAAAGTTTAGGCAGGCGCCCATACTAAATTTACCTGCAACGCTTGTTCGTCATTGTTATCTAACAAAGAATCGATCCTTTCACCAATCACTAACTGTAATAAACACACAGCCCACTGAAACTTCAAACGGTGCTATCACTCAATATAATAAACATTTCAAATCCGCAATAACAATCCGAACAACAAAAAAAAAATTAACACCACTTAAAAGTAAGTCAAGATGCCAATTCTACTAAAAACTCGCCGGCTTTATTAATATGCGTTTTTATAACAACATCGATCAATGTTACAGGGAAAAACGTTTGAATGTTAAAAAAGTGAACTGGCCTAATTTCCTATACATTTTAACAAAAACAAACACTGATAAAATCAAACTAAATAGTCAGCGAACAAGTCTTTCTGCATTTGGATAACATCTTAGACATGTTATTAATTTCTTTAATTCATGTTAAGCTTAATAAATTAAACCAGATAGTAACATGAAAGTCATTCAGTTACACTTAAAACTTACTTTGAGTATAAATACCTATGTCATATGGGAACTGATGTTTAAATTCTTACTTTGCATTACTTAATAATTTTAAAGAGGAATAATGTCCTAAGTAAATGCGTTGCTTGCTAACATTTGTCCTTCTGAAGTTGATAATTCTGCAGTAACCCCACCTTTAAAATTATGCAACGGTGCCATCATTACTTAAGCTTTATCTTCGGCATAGTGTAAAATACCGAAGACGCGTTCCTTGCAAATGAACTTCGAGTTCGATAACGAGTTACTTTAACGGTTTAAATTAACATTTGGTCGTTTATAATAGGTAAAAGTTGGTAGGAATGCTAAAATTGTAAAAATTTTAATTAAGGTTGCAACGTAGAATGCATTTCATTGTTTTATACGCCATGTTAGTTAGTTAGGTGTTAACTTTTTAGAGACTAGAGTATTACACATCATTAAACAACTTTCTTCCTTTTCTAACCAATATATCATTACGTAAAAAATATTTTAGTTAGTTGACCATATTCACACATGGAAAACTTCTGACGTATCCTCATTTACAAAAATAGAAACAAAGAAGATTTAATAATTTCAAACCCATATCCCTTACATTACACATATGCAATCAGCTTAAATTATAGCTCGTATTCACTTTCCTATTTATTATTATCATCTGATTTAATACAGTTTTTAATTTTTTGATTAACAGAATTTATTTTTAGTAATTAATGATTAATTTTCGGGCTTAAGGTTATGATGACCACCTGCGCGTTTATAATTTTATTTTACTATTTTTCAGGGATTATATCTTAATGTATTTCCTTTTATTCAAAGCATAACATTAGGGGTGTTTTTTTTGAGCAAGAATGTGGCAAGAAAGTTAATTTGATTTGGAAACTAAATGCATTTATTAGTTTTGGGGCAAGTGTCACTCATGGGAATGTCTGATACCAACACACTTATACCCGTGAGAACGTGTAATTACCGCCCCGCTACACGCGAATTTTTAAACATAAATACGAGATCAAAATCTTACCCCGGCATCGAGTCTTCACTATTCAGTTACGCTGTATAGTGGCCTGGAATTTCGATTAGTACGCTGATCGAGTGTATCTACTTACTGTAAAGTATACAGTTAGTTGTATTGCACTTTGTTGCTTTGCATTAACTGGTAGAAATTCTTCATATTACGTACACCGCGGCAAAGCATTGCTCCACCTAACCGCACAATTCCTACGTAAAATGAAAAGTCCTGACGTAAAATTGCGGCGGGAAACACCCGGCCAATTATAAAGGTTGCGAAATATATAATCAACTACAACAGAAAACATTCCCTGCTCTCAGAGAAAAGCAATTAACAAACAGAGGCCAATCTCTACTAATACAACCGGGTGTTACACATGCCCAAATAGTCAGTGGCAGAGCACAACGAGCGCAAGTCATAAACACAAATCACCAGCAGACAGTAGTATCATCCTCCCAACAATCTAATGAAATGTCTGAACTGAAACAGATGATGAAAAGCCTTATGGAACAGATGTCAACAATGTTAAGCATACTAACAATTCTTGTCACAAAAATGTCATAATGGCCCAGTTTCTTAAGATTGCACTTTAGAACGCAAATGGCCTACAACAACATGGACCTGAAATTACAACATTCATTCAACAACACCATATCGACTTTATGCTAATCTCTGAAGCACATTATACTGTAAGAAGCTATTTAAAAATACATAACTACTCCATCTATGTCACGCCACACCCCGATGGAACAGCACATGCAGGAACTGCCATTATTGTAAGAACCTCGTTAAAACACCATGAAGTAAACAAATATTCCGCAATACATCTACAAGCTACTACAATTGTAATAGAAGACTGGTTAGGACCATTACCTAACACTATCAGCTGCTTATTGCCCACCGCGACATGCAAACCAACAAGATCAGTACGCGCACTATCTAAATACCCTGACAAACACGAAGGGTAGAGAATTGTTGAAAACCATAACCACAAACAACTTGAACGTTCTTGCTGACGAACCAACTTACTGGCCCTCTGACTTAGACAAACTGCCTGACGTCCTGGATTTTTGTGTCATTAAAAATATAAGTATGAATTACCTGCAAGCTAAGTCTTGCCTCGACCTATCGTCTCATCATTCAGCAGTTCTCATTACTCTTGGTACCCAAATACTGCACACAGAAAAACCACCATCGCTTTCAAATAAAAAAACTGACTGGGACTATTTTAAAACTGGGCTGGAAGAAACACTGCAACCAAACATACTTTTACAAACAGAAGAAGATCTAAGAAACGCAGTCGAACACTTTAATCGAACTGCACAATAATCTGCGTGGGTCCAGTACTAGTTAAAAAGAAAGTTGCTGAAAAAAGGAGAAGGCAAACAACTAGGGCACCGATTGATAAGCTAAAATTTATCTCCCACTGAAGCAACCGATTATTCATTATGGAAAGCCACAAAAAAAATAAAAAGAACCATACAGCATATCCCACCCCTCCGCAAGGAAGACGGAACGTGGGCAAGAAATAATTCCGATAAAGCCCTGGCATTTGCTAATCATCTAAAAAAAGTGTTTGAACCCTACCCATCAGAAATTACACCGGAAGAAGTAAATGAAATCCCCCACTTCCTAGAGGCACCTTTCCAAATGAGCCCTCCATGTAAACCCTTTAAAAAAAGGAAGTAATTGCAATAATCCGAAACTTAAAATACAACAAAGCATCAGGCTATGATCTAATCACAGGCAAAGATCTAAAAGAGTTACCAGAAAAAGGCATCATACTTCTTACCAAGATGTTCAATGCTATACTCAGACTAGGGTACTTCCCTGAGCAGTGGAAGGTTGCCAGCATAATTCTTATTCTGAAACCCGGAAAACCGCCAGAAGAGGTTACCTCATACAGGCCAATAAGCCTACTTCCTCTTCTGTCCAAAGTGTTTGAGAAAATATTTCTGCTAAGACTCAAACCACTACTTGAGAACAACAGTTTGTTACCTCACCACCAGTTTGGCTTCCGCGAGCAACACGGTACAATTGAGCAGGTCCACAGAATAGTAGAACAAATAAATACAGCCTTAGAAGGCAAAAGATATTGCTCTGCAGTGTTCCTCAACATCAGCCAGGCCTTTCATAAGGTCTAGCACGAAGGACTGTTATTTAAAATAAAAAGTGCCTTTCCCGCTGATCTGTATCAAGTGATTAAATCTTATCTAATCAATAGACACTATTCTGTTAAACTACAAGGGGACTCCACCAGACTGTTCACAATAAATTCCGGCGGACTAATGGACTAATGTGTTTTATAATACCTGGGGTGTCTGGAAGATTGTTGGCTACCTAGTGTCTTTAATTTGCTGCCCTCTTTGAAGGTTCTCTGGAGTAATGTCCGTGGACTGCTGTGCTCTGAAACTGTTTACTTTTATTATTTTTATGTCATTGCAATTTACTTAACATGTTTCAAAAGCGAACAGATTCTTAAGTAAAAATGTTTCAAAAGAACATCTTTTGTACTTTTTTTGTTGTAACCTTCTTTTTCTTTTCTTTTCTTTTTTTGTGTGTGTCTTTTATGCGTGTATAACCAATCTGCTCGGAAACGCCTTTTTTAGGCATTACTTCAAGTCAGACGGCTGTGTCATGTGTGTGTTACTACGTGTGTAGTGGTCTTGTTACTCTATCTCATAGACCAGCCTTCCGAGTAGAGCACAGTTAATTATTAAGCCCAACTGTGAATGGTCTCACCAGGCCTAGTACCGATCCCAGAGGCCTGAGAAAAAATCTCCACCAACGTAGGGATTCGAACCCGCGACTTGCAACATGCAAGCCTAGCCCTCTTACAACTGAGGTATCTGGCTTCTATTGTTGTAACCTTCAACTGTACCTAGTTTATTAGGTTTTTAAGTTTGATAACTTACTTTACAGAATATGGTTTTGACAGATGTCAATATCAAAAAATATTAAAAAAGAAATTCAGAGGAGACTTTTAAATCCCCCAGACTTTTTTATAATATTATCCATTCAGATCACTTAGTTTTAAACTTAAATTGCATTAAAATAATAACATGTAACACTACCAACTTAGAAAAGCAAAAACTGAATTAACTGTGTGGATTAGATACAGATATCAATCATTATTTACCAGACTACTCTATTAATGCTAATTTCATTTGGCGGCTACTGGTGGGGTTTTATTAGATAATATCCACGCTGCTCTATCATTTGTAAAATTATGTTACACAGCCATAATAACCAATTTATTTGATGTGATTGTTAAAGGCAGTTCGGTAGAAGTTAATAACTGTTGTAATATTTTATTAGCGAAGTTATTGCAACCGTTACTTTCTTAGTTTTAGTAATGACTTGGATAATCATCATGAAACACCAAGGCCTACACCCCAAAAGATTTAATTTAAAAATTAACTTTTTTCACTTTATCAGCACTATGTCGACAACTACGGTTTTGCAGTAGATAATGTTAATTAATTTTTGAAAGTCACAAAGCAATAAATCTTCAGTTTGCCTACTGTAATTGAGAAGCAAAAGGAGCGTCGCTAAATATTAACAAACTTCAGATAAGTATAGCCTTTTTTTTAATTTTAAATTATTTATGGCAAGTACTATAATCCGCCGAGGTTTGAAGCACTGACTTTCGAATGTAATATTTCTGTACCCAAAATTTGCATAATTTATTAAACTACATAAATATTTCTCCAAAGGTTACAACTTAAAAATGTAATCTAAAAATTCTCTTTGAATTATTTTATTCTTTCAAATTTGAAACGTCTTCCTTAATGTCTCCACATATTACTTTTATTATGCCGCAGAGTATTTTACACTTATTAAATTACCTTTTAAAAGAATATCTCTTGATAATAGAACTCCATTAATAACATTCCAAACCCCGCCGGTTGTCTATTTACGCGTTCCTGCACATTCACAATAATTAAAACTGGACAGTAATAAATTACAGCGAACCTGAAATTGCACGCTGGTTTAATAATAGGCGAAGAAATGGTACACATATAATCGTCTCTAAGCGGTTATATTAATGAATTATTTAACGACTCATTTCAAAGCAATTTTCACACTGTACCTGTGCTACTCCTTATATGTCAACGAATCTCTTTATTCTTTCTTAACTTCCTTGTTGTTTTATTAGAAAGAAAATTAATTACATCAGATAATTACTAAGATATGTTAAACTGAAAAAGTATTACGTTTAGCAG
The DNA here is from genome assembly GCA_963082815.1 of Melanotus villosus. Taxonomy (NCBI): domain Eukaryota; kingdom Metazoa; phylum Arthropoda; class Insecta; order Coleoptera; family Elateridae; genus Melanotus; species Melanotus villosus. Next base: position 75,358,355 of record OY720420.1, read on the forward strand.
AAGCATTAATTATTAATTGCATGTTAATTGGATAATAACACGCTTTGCCGTATTTCAAAAAATTGATTAAAGTTTATTAGGAGTTTCAGAAAGGCAAAGCTAAAAATTAAATGTTGATTAATTAATTCATGTTTTATTTTTTACTTTATCAATGTGATCTAATTGTTTAAATTTTAATAAACCATCTTGTAACGCTTCATAATATAACAGAAATTTTTTTCATATTTTTATTTCTAAACTTTTCGATTACACAGTTAATATTTTATGTCTAAAAAGTACTCTAAGCTTAATATTTACGTTGCATAATATGATTTTAGATAGCCAGGTTTAAAGTCGCAAAATAATTTTAACTTCAACGATTTGTCATGATTTTTTAACAATAATGCAAATGTATGCAACATTTATGTGAATTTCCTGTTTTTAATATAAAATTTCATAGATTTATGGGAGACTTAATTTTATGTCAGAACAGCAGTTTATATGTCATAGGCAAAGAAGTGAAGTGTAGAGAAAAAATCCGTTCATGATGTTGTTGAAAAGCTTTAAATCGGAATTTAGTTGAGTAATAAATCATGTATGTGAAATTACAACTATGTATCTGCAATTCATCATGAAATCTGAAATTTCTTGCGAGTAATACCTTAGTAAAATTCCTACGTGTTTTTAACTGTACTTCTAATATGGTTTGAAATCCTGAATAATAAAATAGTCTTTGAATTATACAGCACAGTTATTTATTCGTGTTCTCGGATAAAAATTGATTTTATTTATTTATTTGTTCAATTATTTAAGTAATTATTTATTTATTTAATAATGGTAGCAGTAACAAGTTGTTGGACACATACGTTACAATAATTTATAATATAGTGCATATCTTCACAAAATATTAGGAGTATATTGTTTGATATATTGCAGTATTTACCAAAATTGTGCCTATCCAGGCTATTTTTAAATGAGTTTAAGGTTTCCTTTTCGACACAATCCGCGGAGAGTATGTTCCACGCATTTACAACCCGATTTTCAATAAAATGTGATCGTTGTCCAGTTCTCGTTCTTTCCTTTCTCAATTTCATCGAATGTCCTCGAGGTCTAAGGTCCATGGCTCTCATGAATAGAGTATCATATTGTGGTATATCATCTTGAGACAACCTAGGCCCTTTTTGTTAACGGGCGCTGTGTTCAAATTGACTAGCTCTGTAATTAAAGCGAGAGGCTGAAAATAATTGTTTATTACAAAAGAACAAAAGCAATGTATGTACATAAATAAAAAAACGGTAAATAGATAAATGTGAAAATAAGGCGAGCGGTTCCAGAGGAAAGCTGACGCGGCTGGGAACGAGCTGTGTCCGGCGACGTGGGCGGCGGCGGCTGTTCCAGTAGGGTGTCGTGGTAGCTGGTGCAAGGATGTCAATCCAAGACGTTGATTTCGATCAAGCGTGCAAGACGTTGATCCTGATCAAGCGTACGGGGACGTTGATCCTGATCAAGCGTACGGAGACGTTGATGATGGCATGGATTTTTCGAGCGTATTTATAGCCCGAGCAATCGTATTCTGTTCTCCTATTGGCTGACGGGTGGTGGTAGAATTGGCGAAATCTTCCAAAATTCCCGTGTTTTCATTTTTCGGAATTAATTGTTCCACATATAATTTGTGGTGTGTTTAGTGGTTATTATCGTCCTGCTGATGTCACGGTGCATCGATTGATACCCAACACCAAATAGTTTTATTGCACGGGAACGGGTTTATCACGCGCCACGCGGATTAAATCCCGCGAGATTACCCATAGTGGTGTTTCATAACGGAAACAATCGACTTGAAGCTGAGTTTAATGTGAAAACGTAACATCTTTTTGCTACTTTTAGATAATTCTAATTGCTTATTGCATAAGAGCGTAATGAAATAAATTTGAAAAAAGAAAGGTTGGTAGTTTAACAGACTAGTGGTGCTACTTTCCTACTTTACATGATGGTCATTTTACCTTTTTTACATTAAAAATTGAAATATCTGACAGACTTCGCAAATAATTAAATATTTGAAAAAGTTACAATTACGTAAATAAATTTGTCAAATACAGGGTGATTCAAAAGGTATGGTCCAAACTTAAGGGTGTGATTGGTGATATTAAAATGAGCAAAAAATGCCAATAAACTCATGCCCGATTCGCAATTGTTTTCCAGTTATAACAACATTTACGATAATTTATTATTCATAAAGAACGTATACAATTACAAGAAAAATTAAAAAATATCACAACAAATGTTTAAAATGTCCACCTTGTACTTGTATACAAAGTTGGCAACGCCGACGCAGGGAATCTCGAACATTCCTCAACTGTTGAGGATGTCTTCGAATATCTTCAACAGCTTCATTTATTCTATTAACTAAATCGACCTGAATTTCCGATGCATAAACTTTTTCTTTTAATTCACCCCACAAGTAAAAATCTAGTGGAGTAATGTCAGGCGAACGAGCCGGCCATAGTACTGGACTGCCTTTTCCAACCTAGCGCCAGCGCTGTGGAAAGCGGTTATTGGGCGGTCAGGCTGTCTCCGGTGAGGATACCTTCTCCCATAGTTTACCACTGCTGCACGGTCACTTTCGCTGCAATAACCATACACAAAATGCATTTCTGCATAATCGCGTACCACATTTATTGAAAACTACGCCAGTTCAAGCTTGAAACGTCCTCTGCCATAAGAAATTAACATTTGTTTTACTTATTTCCTAGATAACGTGATTTGACAGAATACAGATAGAAACAAAGAAAACCTTTGTAACTGGATAACAGTTGGAAATAAGACATGGGTTTATTAACATTTTTTGCTTATTTTAACATCACCAATCACACCCTTAAGTTTGGACCATACCTTTTGAATCACCCTGTATATAGCACATTTAAGGTCTCGAGTTGCGGTAGTTAGGTACCCCCCCCCATTCCTACACGATCAGGAGAGTTAAGTATCGTTGTCTACGGTCAGTGTTGGGATGGTTAACCCGCTTGCACCGTTAACGGGGCACCTCTCTCTCACGATGCCCGATCATTATGGGAGATCAAAAACCCTTCACTATAAAGGGAGCCCTCTGCCTTATGTAGGGATGTGCATGGACTAATAAAAAAATATAGCGTATTAAGCAAATATTACGTGTTCTTGAGTGATTGTTGCTTGGATTCTTAATTTATGCCAAGATGTTGTTACCCAGGTTTTACTGCCGCATATCAGAACTATTTATACAGTGTGTCACTAGATGGAGTGCCTTAATTTTTTAAAATTTATTTTTGAATACACCTAGATTTTTCCTTTTCCAAAAAATTTTATTTAACAAAGAAAATCCTAAGTACGAAATTTATTTAAAGAAGTAAAAAATAGTAATTTATGCAACAAGTGCATAAAGTAGCTTTTTTATGAATTAGAGGTTTCACGCACGAGCCGACAATTCCATGAATATGTATGCACGTGTTTTACACAAGTTTTTTTCTACAACTGTCTTCGATTGGGAAACAATTTAAAAAAATGATGTAATTACGCGGATTATATTAACAGATAACGTAAAACATCGCCATAACATCACCAATCACACCCTTAAGTTTGGACCATACCTTTTGAATCACCCTGTATATAGCACATTTAAGGTCTCGAGTTGCGGTAGTTAGGTACCCCCCCCCCATTCCTACATGATCAGGAGAGTTAAGCATTGTTGTCTACGGTCAGTGTTGGGATGGTTAACCTGCTTGCACCGTTAACGCGGCACCTCTCTCTCACGATGCCCGATCATTATGGGAGATAGATCAAAAACCCCTCACTATAAAGGGAGCCCTCTGCCTTATGTAGGGATGTGCATGGACTAATAAAAAAATATAGCGCATTAAGCAAATATTACGTGTTCTTGAGTGATTGTTGCTTGGATTCATCATTTATGCCAAGGTGTTGTTACCCAGGTTTTACTGCCGCATATCAGAACTATTTATACAGTGTGTCACTAGATGGAGTGCCTTAATTTTGTAAAATTTATTTTTGAATACACCTAGATTTTTCCCTTTTCCAAAAAATTTTATTTAACAAAGAAAATCCTAAGTACGAAATTTATTTGAAGAAGTAAAAAATAGTAATTTATGCAACAGGTGCATAAAGTAGTTTTTTTATGAATGAGAGGTTTCACGCCCGAGCCGACAATTCCATGAATAAAAAAACACTTTATGCACGTGTTTTATACAAGTTTTTTTCTACAACTGTCTTCGATTGGGAAACAATTTAAAAAAATGATGTAATTACGCGGATTATATTAACAGGTAATGTAAAACATCGCCATAAGCAATGAATTAAATAAGATGGCGTTTGGGTGTGACCGCTTCTGCTTGGAATATTGTAGCATATTTCTCCACAGATGCGTATGTAGTAAATGGGAAAACTCCCCATATATTGCAGCTCCAGTACCGCTGTCAGCCTTGGAGCCATGTATAAACATACCTGATTTGCTTACTTGCCTGGCTGTGTCTTTCTGCTAGCCCTTGATCCCAGTCAAACTAGATGTGAAAGCGTTTATTAAAGTTTCTCCGTGTTGGCATTACCTCACTGCTGAGTCTTAATAATGGGTTTGTGACAATGTTAGTTGTACTGGTATGACCGAGGATAGAGCTGGCTTGCCAATTTCCATTGCATCTCAACTTGTACACCGCCATCTTTGCCTCTGCCTTAATTAGGATATTTAAGGGAGGAAGTTTACGGCGTTAAGTCATTTAAAAGATGTGGCCTTGATTCCCCTTACCAACTTCCTGAAAAGGATATGGCACTAAGAAGAAGGGAGGAAGGCTTAGTAATGTTTCCATGGCAGCAGTTGGACTGCTTCTCATAACTCCCATGATACACAAGCAGGCAAGTTTTTAGAATTTAGATAGCTACAGTTTGGCTTGTATCTGTTCAACTTTGGACCATCACACCAATGATCCGTAGGTAACCATATTCAATTAGTAGACCGTGTATGGTTTAAGTCTCCAAGATTTACTCGGTGCTTGATTTGTTGTCATAATTGTTTTTCTTTTACTTACGGTTTTTTGAATATGTGACTTCCAGGTTAACTCAGCATCCAGGATTATACCTAGATATTTAGCCTCTCCACTCATGTAGCTGTTCATTGAAGTTTTAACCTATAATTTCCGTCTTCTTGAGACCGGAATCAATGAATTAATGCCGTTTTCTGAGGGACAGACATCCTTTGGCAACACTTTTACTGGTAAAGAATTTATGCAGGGTGCACTAGTTAAAGTTTAAATTAAGTATATTATGTTTGTTATTAACTCACTACCTTTTAGCATCGTTTATAACTATACAGATTAAACAAAATTTGGAGCTGGTTCCATTCCTGTTTTAGGTCAAAAATTGTAATTTCGGAATTTTTTCTGTCATCACATGTACGCATTTATTTCTTGGTGTAAATGTGTTTGATCACGCGAATTTGTGGATTTCAATAATGCGTTAATGTAGTAAGATTAAATATTTATAGTTAGAGTAGGCTATTGTTATAGCAATTAAAATTACAGCCTACTCTAATTAAACTAATCACAAATTTATTTGATGTTTAAACCGCTGTAATTATCTGTAGATAAATTACAATACACTTAATGTAAATGTGCTAAACGTCACATTTAATTAAACTAATAATACTTAATATTTTACTCTTTTGTAACTAATCGCATACATTATCCAGCACCGTTTTAACCAGAAAATATTCATTTATCCAAATCAATTGCTACTAATTCAATATCCATCTACACGCTTATTGCTGTTAATTCGATATCCATCTACACGCTTATTGCATTTGAATCGCCTGAATCATTACTGCGTTTATAATTTATTCATGGTTTATTATTCATTTTACGACTACCCATTTATTAAAGTAAATGTGTCCTTATTCAAAACCATCACTTTAACGTATGAAAAATTGGAAAATTAATTTGCAAAATATTTACCAGTAAAATGTGCTTGGAAGTTGGAAAGAATATCTATGTATGTGTGTAATTAATTATTAAGTAGGTAGTATTACACAGATTTTTTTACAAAAAACTGTATACTAGTGCGAGATTAGGTCGCAAAATCACATTTTTGTACGTAAAACATCAAAAGCGTTTACTCAATTCCCACTTACAACACCTTAATCATCTTTTATGTAACATCAGATATACATTACACATCGATTTCCGTGTGCCAAGGCTTAGAATTAATTAGATTCGAAATTTTTATGTCGTACTAAATCACTCAGAATTTCCTTTTTCAAAACTGGACCAAATTTTATTGGCCATCAAACTAACACGCTGATTCACGTAGGTACCGTAAAAGACAATCAGAATGTATTAATGCTAACGGTATAGGACCGTTTAAAAAAACAAATTATAGGTCATTCGTTAATTGTATCACGTACCTACATATCGATATAATTAATCTCGAAATTCTTAGATTCCACTCGGCTGTTAAATCGAAAAGTCGTTTATGTTTTGTCTGTTTGATAGATTCTAAAATTGTAATGGCCCAATGGTAATTTAAATACTCGTTTTGGTGTCCTAAAAACTAGCCTAAAGTTTAAATTTTCTTGTTTAAAAGATAAACAAATAAGCTCCGCGGTGTTTAATTGACAGTTAGAAATTATTCTTGTAATCAATTAAGACGTTTATTTGGTAAAAGTTGCTTTACTTCGGATGGGTTTCAGTTCCTGTTTTATCGTTGTTTTTATTTTGTTGATATGCTAGTTGTTTCGCTGATTTCTATAAGAAATCTTAGGGTTTTTTAGGTTAATGTTAAGTTAATCAGAGACGTAGGAGCCAGGGACAGGACTGTTTTATTTACTGGACCATTGGGATATTTACCAAGGGTCCACAAATTCCAAGGGCCCAGACTGCTGTAAAGGCTCATAATCTGCTCATAATACAGTCTGCATTGTGTACTGATCGCTTTGAGAGTATGTCTGTAGACGTAATGAACGATAATATAGTTAAGACTATGAACAACGCCCTTGAAGCTATTTCTCTTTCAAACACTCAACAAAACCCACAAAAGTTATCAAAAGAGACACTGCAGCTTATGTCTCAAAGACGCACAATGAGGAATGAAGGTAAAACTAACCATCCAGATTAGCACATATTACAGAAAAAAATATGACCGAAACCTTATCGAGAAAGCTATTGCGAAAACAACAGTCGAGGAATGCTAAAATAAAAACTACGGAAAAGAAGCAAATATTTAAATCAAAGTGACCAGCAACCAAAAGGAAATACTGGAGATCACACATCCGTATATAAAAATCTCTCATTCTATCTTTCGGCAATTTTTTGGCTGTGCGAATGAGATTTTTAAATGAAATGTAATAATAAATATAATATTATTTAAAAATGTGCTGTTTATTAAATTGATGTCACTAGTGTTATACGTAGGTACTACTGAAAACAACTAATACTTGGCTTAATATTTTTCTCCATACACCACCACCTTGAACAGAGGCAACAGTATGCTTTTGTTCCCATTTTCTGTTGAGTTTATATACGTCACTTTTGCTAATACCCTCATCACTGATTAAAGGCCACATTCTCAAGAAGGGTGGGTTACTTCCATTTTTTTGCCTTACTACAAACGTGACAGTTTAAATAATTAAATGTTTTTGACAGTGTCAGTAGTTGCTTAGCAGCGGATACTACTAATAGCGTTTTCCACCTCCAAGCACTTAGTGCGCACCGAGTGCGCACCAGCGCACCGAGTGCGCACCAGCACCAATAGAGTGATAGCTAGCACTCAACCGGTTGTGCATTCAAACTAAAAAAGTGCTGACGTGGAACATGACACTTTATTAAATTAATATATTAATAATATTAAATTTATACACTACTTCTTCAATGAGGTTCTTTACACTTGGAATTTTATATTTATCTAAATTTGCCAGCACAGGAATGAATTCTTCATCACTACTTGATGCTGACGATAAGAAAACGTCGGCAATAATTGCTTCCGGCGCCATTTTTTAATTGCACTAGATTTAACACCGTCAAAAAACTCGGTGCTAATTTTTGTGCACTGAGTGCAAAAAAACTGCACTCAATTTATAAGGTGGAACATGCAGCAGTGCAACAAGTTGCCAGCAGTGCATAGGTGGAACATACCGAAATCAGTCAGTGCGCACTGAGTGCAGTTAGTGCAGGGACGTGGAAAACGCTATAAGTAACATTTAGAAAGCTAAAATCTGTCGTTTACCTTCAATTGCTACCGGAGCAGGCGTGCCTAGAGAGGCAAACGTGCCTAGAGATGCAGACATGCCTAGAGATTCATTCTAACAACGTGTTCAGTCCAGGGCCCAGCGACAGGTTGGTTACGCTTTGTTGAGATTTTCGGTTGTTTTCACAACCCGACAGATTGCTTTTAAACCAGGCTTTATAAAGCCTGTCGTACAGGCTTTTTCAAGCCTAAAGGATTCCTAAACGTCAAACGAAGACCACCATTGATACGCAATCGTCGAGTCACCTATCCCTTGAGGAAGCCCGGAAGCATCTGGATGACTACTACGAGCAGGTGCTCGCGATCAACCGCCAAATGGAGGCCGATCACAGAAGCAGAAGCAGAACCCATGGAAGCCACCACCAACCTGGAAGAAGTACGAGCCAGGGACGCCGAGAAAGTTGCCGCAGCAGCCGAAGTCGCCCTCACCGTTGAATCCACCGAAGCCACACCCACCGAAGATGCCACTGCAGACGACGATTTCCAGCCTCTGAAGGAGGCGCGGCGCGAAAACGGAAGCGCAAGAAGCCCGTGAAGCCAGAGTGTCCCATGCCGGAGAGCTTCACTGCCAAGAGGTCCCCCCCCCCCCCCCCCGATGTCAATCTTGATATTTAAACCGCCGAAGCCGCTCGCGTTCCTCCCGTTATCCTTCGAACGAAGGATAATTATGTTATGTTATGTTATGTTGGGTATGCGATAAGAAGCGGAATAAATGGATCAGAAGTAAGACGAAAGTGATTCAGCGATTCAGAAATGGACCTGGGCGGGACACACTGCAAGGATGGATGCAAACCGGTGGGCCAAGAAAATCTTGCAGTGGAGGCCACACACGTACAACCGAGCACTGGGCCGTCCTCCTAGATGCTGGGTGGACGACATTAGACGACACGGAGGTCGAAACTGCATGCAGAAAGCTCGCGACCGCTAAATGTGAAAGAGCTTGGGGGACGCCTATATCCAAGAATGGAATGGTGATGATTATCTCTTGCTTTAACTCTACTAAATAAGATTACGTAAGACTTGGTAGCATTAAATTTTAATCCATGCTCTTTAGAATAATCAACAAGATCTTTTTTCACAGTTGGTTCGTGCGTATTATTTGGATTAAAGCTACATAACAGTTGTGTGTCATCGGCTGAAAATGGTAACTGCAATGTTTTTAGCATATTTTAGATCTAGTAAAACTAATATAGGTATATGAAAAGCCAATTACCCACGGTATAACTTGTCTGAAGATAAGAAAAGTAGAAAAATAAACTGTTAAATAAACAGCTGATAGTAAAGAAAGAAAGAAGTCCTACATCTCGAATCAGTTTTGTATTTAATTCAGAAAAAAAAAACGAGAGAAAAGTGAAAGAATAAAAGTTTAATGAAAAGGCTAAAGTAAAGATAAATGTAAAATAAAGGAAATTTCTAATAAAATGGTACTGAAAACACGGGTAGAAAGAATGAAATATCTAATAAATGATAGAAAAAAGCATACAAAAACAGATACGTTTTAAATCGGAACCAAGGAATGCAAAAGAACCATTAAAAAGTTTAATGTACAGATAAGTGCGATAACAGAACGCGGCGAATTGAGCAAAAAAATGAATAGTAAAAGAAAAAAAGATAAAAACCTTCCAAACACAAAAATAATTGCTGATAAAAAGTTAAACCGGTCACCTTAAATCAGAAAGAAGAGAACTAAACTATATAGAACAAATAAACAAAACAGGAAGCGCAGAGAAACAAATCTAAACAAGAAAAAGGGGGGAGATGAGGAAAATGCAACTAACTTAAACAAAAGAAGATACATTAATAAAAGAACAAATTTATAACAATAAAAAAAATTAAAGAGGATACAATTGGGGGGGGGGGACGAAGGTGATGATGAATTATTACAAAAATTTGTGGCAATAAAAATTAAGATAAAGAGGAACAAGAAAAAAGAAAACACGAAGCAAGAGAATAATAAGAAAGAGAAGAAGAAGGAGACGACGCGACGATGAGAATTTTTTCTTTTTGTTTTCGTTAAGAATTTAATTTAAAATTTAAGTCCAATTTATTTTAATTTTGCAGTGCAATCTGTCAGTTTTTAGATGGAAAACATAATAAATAAATTTTTAAAAGAGGTTAACTCTGAAAACATTTAACTTAATTTTTTTTTAATTTGAGCTAACCCTAACCTCAAAATGTAAGTTTCATTAAAACGTTTTTCTAAGATCTGCGATCTTCTGTATTAACAATTCGAATTACTTATTAGGTATTTGATTGCAACATATTCCAAATAAATAAATTATTTCATATTAACAAAAAAAAGCAAAACGTTCCTAATATCATTCTATGAATAAATTGTTTAAGTAATATTTCAAAAGAATTCCTCTCTTTTTAACTATTGCTAAACCAGCCACTGCACATTCTTCAATATTTTTTGCAGAAAATTCCTTTTAGCAATTCCTAAAATTATAAATTTCTCTTCGTTCCACGAACCTCAAGCTGTTGTACCTTTGCAATTTTCTTTAAGTAACTCTACAAATGCGTATTAAAGTCTATCTATTAATAATGGGCTTGCGTAACGTTCCTTTACTAAAATATACGTTAAAGTTTTTTTAAAATATTTGGAGCAGTGCGTGCAACTGATCTGTCTAACTGTAAACGGGTTTATTTATTGCTATAGCGGTCTTTATATCTTCCTGTCGTATTTTACGGGTATAGATGTAGAAAGGCGCTAGTTTATAATTGGTTTTTCTGAAATGGAAAGGAGAAAAACACCGGTATATAAAAATTTACAGGTGCAAATTCTTTGGTTCTTTTAGAATGTGAGGGATTCTATAGTGGGCCAAGTAAACGAGTTTGCTGTGGTTTTGATATTTACTTATTTATTTTCTCTTTTTTAAATAAATAATTCTAGGCGTTTATTTGTATACGAATATTATTATCAGAACTACTTTGAACAGCTGGCTTTTCAAAATAAAGGTGCAGAAATCTTATTATTAATGCTGCTTTGGTGATTTTGCTGTCGCATTAAGTAACAAGTAACAATCCTAATTTTACTTTAATTAAGCTAATTTTAATTGTTTTATAATTGTAAATTGGAAGCAAATCTTTCAATAATTCTATATCAATTCTTAACGCCTAACTCTAATTGCATGTCAATGTAACAACTACAACATTAAGTTTACAGCATTCCTTTTAAAGCTCAAAACAATCCAAAATTGCTTGAGGGCTTCACGCTTGGATTTCCATTCACAAAGTGCATAATAATGCATGCATGCACGTCGTTGCTCTACATTTATTGTGTTAATCTTAAGGGGAAATATCATTTGTATAATTTATTTTATATGCAAAACCATAATCATCCGTAATTATTCAAATTAGTTCTTAGCAAGTCTGCTTTTTCCATATTTTAGATATCCTCAAGATATGGGGCACATTAATACGCATAAATATGCATATGTGATTGTGTTTTAATAATATATTTATAATGCGCGTGTTTTAATTTTTATTCGCACTTTATTTGTTTTACATAATTTTATTTTTTGCTTAAAGTGCTTAGCGAATATTATACCTCGGGCGTTAGCCTTGTAACTTAAGACTACTGTATTTACTTTATTGCTTAAATAGCTGTTAATAAAGTTAATAGTTAATAAAGTTAATAGTTAATATTAAAAATCCGGCTACTTGAGAATTCGAAGTCGTTTTAATGTAGTAAAGGTCCAATGCAATTTACTTTCGGAAGAAACATAAGTAAGCTTAAATTAGGGTTTAAACTAAACTCGGCACAGTTAAGACCTAATTTAAGCTGCCTTAAGTTAAGCTTTAATTTACCTACACCTGCACTGATAATCCAATCAAAAATTCCCACTAAAATTACAAAAAAATTATTAAATGCGTATCTGGAAATATAGTTTATCTGTCTTTAATAATATGTATAAGTGTAATATATTTTGTTCTTGTATTCTGTTTATTATTAGTTATGTATTATTAATTTTCAAGATGCCTTGTAATTACAACAAATGAATGTAAACAAAACGAGATTAAAAGTGTAAAAATGAAGAAGTTTAAATTAACACCTTGGCCCATTAGAGCAGGAAAAAACAGATTATTAATACTATAGCGTGACTTATATATCAAGAATGTTACTTCAAATTACCCCCCGAAGTGTTGCACGATCAATAACCATATACATATATCACCTCGTTTCAAGAAGAGGTAACAGGAATTTAATTGAGTTTTCAGATTGGTCTACCAGCACTAGCAGAAAATTAATATAGGTTAGCAAAATATTAGCTAACACCAACTGTCGGGAACTTTAAAAAATCTGAATCATAATTTACGATGATACCTGAATTAACATTCTTATTATTTTCTGATATACATTGTGTATAATGCGCAAATATAGGTACGTTGTTTAAATAGCATATTTTATCTTAAACTGAATACTAAAAGGCACGTTTTAAAGTTATTGTAGTGTAACTTGCTCATTCTTTTCTGTGCCGTTACACATCTTTTCTACAGTTTATTATTATCTGCAGACGAAATACCGTCTGTTAAAAAGGAAGATATTTAGGATTGGCTATGGAAAACAAAAATGATGTCAACAAAACGTTTTCCGGATTGGAACCGTGTTATTGTTGAGAGAGAAGAACTCAACGTTTCGCCCACTTTTTTAAGGGGCTTCTTCAGGAGGAAATGGGAGCACTAAAAGATCACAGTAACTCAATGTGTCAACCACGCCAGAGACCGGCACTGTATGTTATAATTAAATTTATAACAATTATGACTGCTGGCGGCGAGTTGACAGTTAAATAGTTAAATAGTGCCTGCAGTAAATAAACATTGTTTTCATTTTCCATAAGTTGAAGCTAGCCCATTTCGTTTTGTTTTTTAACAAGTTTTCTATTGCTCTTTCACTTCTCCATCCCCCGCTTCTTCTGCCTAATCTTATCCTCTCTCCTCTCCTTGTTTCCTCCTCCCTCCTCGTGATCTCCCCACCGTCTTTCCTTTCCTTTCTCGTACTCCTCCTTCTTACTATTCTATTGCTCACCCTTTTTCTCCTGTCCCTTCCTCCTACTCATTCATTTTACTTCTTTCTCCCATTCTTAGTACTTTGTCTTTCTCCTACTCCTCCTTTCTTCTTCTCTTCTTCATTTCTTCTCTCTATCGTCTTCTTTCTTCCTCCCTTTACGCCTCTTTTATCGTCTTCCTCCTTCCTCTTTCTTCTTAGTCTTCATTATCTTCCTTCCCCCTTTCTTCTTTTTCTTCAATTTCCCTCCTCTTCTTCCTCCCCCTGATCCCTGTTCCACCTACTTCACCTCTACTCCTTATCCTCCTTGTCTTCAATATTTGTTTTATCTTTCGCATGTTGTAAGCCCTTGTCTTAACTCTATAAGTAATAAAAGTCCTAATTTGGCGTAATAATGGCAAATATCTAATACCATATCAGGAATATCACGCATATACAGGACGGCTCATGTTACTCGAACCCCTGAATGTTCAGAATAAAGAATCTAAAGTACATCTTCACTTCATATTATGGACCATCCTGTATACAAGAGCGGAATTATATGCACACGTTTATTGCAAAAAAATCGGCTCCTCGTGATATGTTTCGGGGAATCCCCCTTCACGCGAGGCCATGTCAGCAACGCCGTCTGTATGTTTAACCTCCACCTCCCCGTTCCTCAGTACGTGACAATCCTCCATCCATAGCGGACGGTTTGGGTTTGATTTGAAACGAGTGTGCGAGTTCCTTGCTTTGAGCTTAGGTATTTAACCCATCGAGAAGGCCTTCCGAAACTTTGTTAGTTTTGTGTTAAGCTATATTACAGTATAAATCCGGATAATCCCAGGAAGCGCCATATACTCTCGAAATAACATAGTGTTGTGTGAAGTTTGTGGAAGTTTAGTGGAAGTTGGTTCACACAAATTCAGTATCATATTGGATTCTGAAAACCTATAGCCGTTGGAATATTCGTCGTCGTCTTGCACCCGCCATTTAGAAGAAGGAACACCAACCCCCTTCTTTGCCGCTACGTCCCGTCACGTGCTCCCTTGGCCAACTATTAACATCTGGCAAGGTAAATCATTTCTACTCATCTCTTTTCGCTGCACCTGCTTTTGTCGTTGAGTTTCAACGATAGTTTCAATGCCGACGATTGCCTCTTGTTGGCAGGCCTTTTGATAACGTTCTTCAGTTTGTTTTTGGTTTAATGAGTACCACCTTTTGTATTTGTCATTTTGTGTTTTGCGTGCAACTTGTAATTTAAAGTACCCAGTCGATTGCTGATCAATCTGCTTGATCCAGTGGCATGTTAGAAGGCTGCGTGGATTGCCTGTTGGCAGATTCACGTCCACACGAGTAAAGTTTTGAGGGTCTCCGGCAATTAGTTGACTGGCTTATTTGTAGTAATTTTGGTGTTAGTAAAGTAACGTAACGATTTCATTTGTGTTCAGATTGTAGTCAAGTTTAATATATTATTTTGTACTGTATTGCATGTGTGAAATTATTGGTGCTTATTGATTTTGTTAATGTATTATTATTTGTGTTATTTTTCTATCTTTGTTTGGAATTGAGCGATTAAGCTTGAGAATATCTTTGCCGAACTTAAAGTAAATGTAGCACCCTCAATTCTCGTTCCTTTAGCGTAACATTTGTGATTTGTTTTAAAGTAATATTTTTGATTGTTCTTTGTGTAACATCTAAAAGGTTAGGAATCGGCATATTACTATAATGATTGTGAATAAAAGTTTTATGTGTAAAGTGTTTAGCCTGCCTAAGAGTTTGAACATTTAAAGTAAAGTAAGTAAAGTCATTTTCAGTGACAAGGTAAGTTACATCTTGCGCAGGGTGCAGGAACAACCCTTTTCCCAGCCCTTGGGAATCTTTTGTGGTGGGTTCATATTTATACCTCAGGGTGACATATTACAGTGGCGCCCAATTTCATCCCCATTATGACCAACCCTTAATTTAAGGGTCTTTTATCGTCTCGAACCCCCCATCTCCACTGTTTAGTCTAGCCACGCGCCAAAGGGTAACATCATCCCCCAATTTAATGTCGTAGTGCAGTTTTGGCACGTGACAACCTTTAATACTGTGCCATCGTATTTTGTAAAAGATGGGCTTCATATTGAGCCTTGGGGTAAACAAACCATGATATTTTTAGTGGAGAATGGATGGCCGTTGACTTGCAATCTTATTTTTACGAAACAATTTAAGACTTAATGGCAACCAATTTGATAAATTCATTACCATTAATTTATATAATTATTAGCATTATAGTCACTTTTACTTCCTCCCAAATGTTGTTTTTGCAGTTCAAGTTGCCGGTGCCGGTGGCATAGTTCTTTTATTAGTGCTAGACATTTTTGATATTAGCAAATAAAAAGTTGTTTATAAACACTTTGTAGTGGAACACGTCATCGAAAAGCATGTTACGAGTAGCGAATGCCGAGAACTAAGGAAGTCCCAAACATACGCGAGAATATAGTGGCGGCTTTGTATATAAAGATGTGTCCCGGTTACAATCAAGTCTACATAGTCACAAGAGAACCGAATATTAGGCAACGCGTGGGTTTTTAAATAAATACTAGTAATATAATTCAACATTACATTACAGCTTGTAGTTCTCAGATTAGATTGTTGATTATTTTGCTAAAGCTTCCAAGCTTGTTAAATTTTAGCTCGGAAGATGACAGACATATAATTTTTTCTTTGTTGAGATTCCAACTCTAGCAAATGTATAACAACAATTAACAAAAATAGATTGTATCATCTATTTAGAAATAAAATGCAGCTACTAATTATACGACTTTTTCAAATAATGTGTTGAAGTTTTAAAGAACACATTATAAATTAAATTACGAAGAGCTCTTCTTCCTCTTTTTCTCTTTTCCTTGTGCCCCTTCTGGAGTGTACATAGGATTGACGGTCTTACTTTATCCCTGTACCCATTTCTTATACTCCTGTTGGTTGCTATCTTATCCAATATCGGTTCTTGTTCAATCTTATTCCTTATGTCTTCATTTCTTAGGTGATACCATTGTGTTATATTTCTATTTTTCTTAAATACTGCATTTCGGGTGCTTTTACTTTGCTTTCTAACTTCGTCGTCAATATCCATGACACATCAGCGTACGTCAATATTGGTACTGCTACGGTGTTATATTCTTGTTTTTTTGATTTTAGTATACAGGGTGGTCCAGATTTAATTCGGGAAACTTCACCAGCGTATTCCTCCTCGATAAATAGGCTACACTTATTTTTTTGTTTTTGCCAATTTCGAATTTTAAGGGACGTACTGGCCCCCCGAAGGGTGGCCCCTGAAAATAGTTTTTGGTGATTATTTAAGGAAACCCATGACCGATTTGAATGAAATTTGGTATGCACACTAACTAAGTGAATTTACACGTACGACCAAGGCCCGCTGAATTAATATTGCATATAAGGCCTGCCCATTTCATGTAGCCAAGACGTAATTAGAAAGGACGATAGCGCCATTTGAGGGGAACTATACATTTCTTCCTTAAAAAATGTATAGGTTACCGCAAATGACGCCATCGTCCTTTCTAATTGCGTCTTGGCTAAATGAAGTGGGCAGGCCTTATATGCAATATTAATTCAGCGGGCCTTGGTACGACAAACAGTATTTTTTTGTACAAAACTGTTTGTTGCAGAAACGGCTGTAGAATTTAATTCTCTTAGAAAGGTATTCTTGCGCTTTTCCGTACGATGTACCGTTTTCGAGATATTTCAACTTTTATGAAAAATAGAGTTGCCATCAAATTTTGGATACTTCATATTTTTTGAAAAGCGTGCTGTGAAAAAGAAATACATAACTAATCTCTCAATAAATACACGATTCACCGTGGAAGTCTTCGAATTCATTATATTCTAAATATTACTATTTCCAGCTCCTGCCTATTACAGAATATTTTTGTGTTTCCAATTTGTTCCTCTTTGTTGACTATCATCACCTTGCTTTTGTTAGTATTAATAATCACATTTAACTTATTGATCTTCTCGTTCCATATATCGACTAATTGTTGTGTATTTATTTCCGAATCTGCTATTAGAGCTATGTCATCCGCGTACATTAAACTCTTTCCTCTGTATTTTTGATCAACCTGTCCATAATGACTATGAACAACAGTGGGCTTAGGATATCACCTTGTTTTACTCCTTTTTTTATTTGGAACTCTTCCTACCTTCATCCATTAAGTTTAACTTTTCTTAGTACCGCCTTGTATTATGTTTCTTGCCACTTTTATCAATTTCTCTGGTGTTTTTATTAATTCTAAGCTTGCCCAACTAATTTCTCTTTCGACGTTGTCAAGTGCTGATTTGAGGTCAATAAATGTGTATCTCCCCTTTTTCCAATGCTCTTTCCTTGATATTTCGCACTATGAATATATCATCTCCCGTTTGTCTGTTGGTTCTGTACGCTACGTGTTCATCTTCTAATTATTTCTCTGTAGCTTGTCGCTCGCAGATGATAAACAAATAGCTCTGTAGTTTTCTCGATCTGTTTGGTCTCCTAATTATTAAGTTCTTTTCCCACTACAATAGGATTCTGTTCCATTTCTAAGCGTCATTACATATTTTCCATAACCACTTCTTCCCTTCATCCCCCATACATTTTATTATTTCTGGGTCTAACCGATTCCTCTTCACTTGCTTTTCCAATCTTGATTTTTGTTAGTGTTTCTTCAAATTATCACTTTATTGTCCTGTATTGTATATTAGTCCATGGTTCCTTTATCATTTATCTTATCGAACTTTTCCTCATAGTACTGTTACAATAGAAATCACTCGCTTGCTGTATGTACGTAAATTATCGGATTTACATTAGTCTGGTTGTATATTCTTTTCTTTAGACTTTCCCAATTCCGTCAGGATTGCATGGTTGCATACAATGCATACGTCATAGCCTCTTCTTACTGCCTCTTATTACCATGAATTTAGCCACTTAGTGGATTTATAATCTTTAGGAAATTTGTAAATTTTTAGGTTGGTTTTCTTCAGAGAATTCTGTTATAAAACTTATTAGTTAGCTTTTTTCTGTACTTAAGTATCGTGGCGAACAGATCGTCGTTTACCTTGGTTTTAGCTTTTGGTTTATTCATCCTGAGGTACGATATATTGAAAATGGTATTCAGTAGCCTTTTAGGCCTTTAGTGAAATTAAAACGTTAGTAGTTTTGGATTTTAAACATTTTCAAACATTAATTTGGATATAATCTGTTCGTCGACCATTTTGCTTGAAGAATTCTCAAAGGGCGCTTAAGAACTTTTGGCATGTAATGCATTGATTTTATTTGAAGATTTCTTACGGTATTCGTTGTATTTCAGCCCTTCTAGTACTTTCTAGTGCGTTCTTGTAGTACTTTTTAGTACTTCCTGTACTTCGTAAAACCACCTGTTCGTTGATTAGAAAACATCTGTTATCCGCGTGTTGTTGGATCGACCTCAAATTGTTTGGAGTCCGTTGACCCGAGGAAATCGTCCATTCCGTGCTTAATTAGAAGGCAATTAATTGGAATTTTCCCGATTTAAACTTCGTATCCTGCAAGTTTCTAAACTCAAGGTTAAGGTCAGATAAATTGGATTTTGATGTTATCTGGTTATTTAGTTAAATCTAAAGACGTTCATTTATAAATTTGATTTTGAGGTTATCTTAATATATTAGTTAATATTAAAAAACCTTTTAGTAGATTGTGTTATTAGAAATTTGATTAGAAATATTTTCCGTAACTAAAATATTCATTGTAATTTAAAGTATTTTGTTGCAAACTTTTAATGTCAATTTAGTAAATCGTATTTCTGTACGATTAAATAAAATTGTGGTTGCAGTTACGGCAACGTTCGTTTATAAACTGTAGTATTATAATTTTGTAAAGGAATATTCAAATTTACGCGTTTACACTTAGTCATTTATTTATTTCTTTTAATTTATATTAAGTCGTAATTGAATATTGTGGTTGCCGGACAGGTTTTGCAAGACATTATTGTTATATACTATTGATTATTGTTATTTATAATCGCAAGTCACGACGAACTGAGCTCACTTCCCGTATGCGTATTTATTAGTTAAGTTTAAGATTAACCTTGCGAACCCTCAGAGGGTCTACTTTCGTTTAATTACGATTTGGGTTAATTTGAACCTTACAGTTTTACTTTCGTTTAGTTACGAACTTAGATATTTTGAACATTCCCTATAGTTTTTTTTTGTTTGTTTAATTAGATCTTGTTGTTTGAAACATTACATTTAGACTTACGTTTGGTTACGATCTTAGTAATTTCTTTATTTATTTTATTTGAACGATAACTTCATTATTAATTTTCAATTTCAATTGTGTATGTGTTTTGCTTACAAGTTAATATATCCTATTTCGTTAATTACCAAGCCTTGCGTTTTATTATCAAGTCAATTTACTTTGGAGGTTTATTCTTCAGGAGATCCGACTGAAGACTGTTTACTGTATCGATAGGATCTGGCGCCCAAGGAACATCGTTAGTTTAGTTATTTAGTGAGCACTACTCTTTTCCTTTTATGAACCTCACGCCCACGCAACCGAGTAGCGGGTTTATTTAGCGTTATCACCTCCGGATAACATTTGATATCTTCACCCAGTGCTGGTGTAGCAGTACTCTCTCCAGGTCTCCAATATTTCTTGTAGGTTCGTCCATATCTGATTATTTCCATCCTTTATTCTAACGGTTTTCTTTCTTTTCCCCTTATTAGGTTTAATCTACTACAGAATTGTTTGTTATCTATGCTGTACCCCTGGTTTAGTTCTCTTCCGAATCCTTCCCATTAACTCGTTTTGCTTCTCTAACCACCCTTGACACGCACACCACAGGTATATGGAGAGAGGATCGGCAACGCCCTGTAAAGGGTAGCCACTCTAAGAAGAAGAACCGCCCTTTTTACTTGTTTCTTAATGTTAATATATTCCACTCTATCTTGTCCTTTTTCGTTATTAATTCCATGTTAGTTTTTTCTTTTTGATTATCCCTTTTGATGATTGCAACTCTCGCAGATGTATAACAATTACTAAAAGTAGATTGCAGCATCTACCAAGAAAGCTACTTTTATTAGGACGAATTATAAATTAATTACGAAGAGTTTAAATTATTTTAAAAATGATATAAACAAATTCACTTAATTAATTAATTATAGACGTTACTAACACTGAAAACCTTTAATATCCTTGAGATGTCATGATTTAATGAAATGATAATAAAGTGAAATCTAATTTTATTAAATTAGTAAGTGAAACTTTCTAATCAATACAGGATATTTTACACTTTAAATTATGTTCATTGTTATTAAATTAATCTAATTTCTAACTCTGTTTTTCATATTATAATTTTACACGCATCCGTTTGCCTTTTAAAAAGTGCATCGAATTAAGAGTCATTACATTAATTATGTCGTATATTCAAATAAAAAATAGTACATTAGTTGGCCATGAACAGCTAAAATAGTTTTTGGAATGGACTGGTTGCGGCTCTCCAGCACATATGAAATGCAGTTATTTAAAATCTATATTCCATCTCATTATTAGTTGTTCGTGGCCAACTATTATGGATTTTTTCTTTAAACCCATGGTATAAAATTTATAATTCCTTCCTAATTAAAAACTCTTTCATACGAAAGCGAACGATTTAACAACATCTTTGCAAACTACAATTCCCACAGGATTTCTAAGATCACCGTAATTCAGGTGCAAAACACAAAAACACCAGTTTCATTAAATATAATTCGAGTAATTTTCTAGAATTGCATCGGCGTGAGTTACAGATTTTGCGCAAAATTCATCACCTAATAATAGACTCATTCCAGCAAAATTACGTATGATACCTAATGTTAAGATCCATCACTGTACCTTCTCCGGTTTTCTTACAGCTTTTACGAGCGGTACGCTAGTTACATGCGGCTAATAACAATCTTTATTGCCAGTTACATTCACTCCGTACTCATATAAAATGACAACATTATTGATGATCCAAACTATAATTCTTAAGGCAGGTGCAAACCGAACCAATCTTGTCACGGACTTTGATAGACGATAGACTGGCAAAAATTATTTATTGGTTGCAATAAGAACGTGTAACGTATCATTTAACAAGTTTATTAACTTTTGGTACTTGGATGCCTGTCTATTAAGATAAACTCACATGAAATGTAATTTTATTAACCCCTTGACCTGACCAAATCATTTGTTATTCTTAATTTTGAGAGGCGTTTTGAAAAGTTTCGGTACTAAAATAAACCATCGTTTCAAGTCTCACAAGGTAATTGTAATTTTATTAAAGTTCAAATGGATTTTTCATTAATACGAGATGTTTCAAAAAAGTTTTTGCACTAAAATAAACCAAGGGTTTAATAACGGGTGTTAGAAAACTCGTCTTATCAGAGTCGCCAGTGCTTATTAAGATGTATGTATGTATTGGTTCTGTATTGGTACCTAAGTTAATTTTCAAGTAGATTTAATCACAATTAGTTAAATGACAGCAGCTGTCAGCTGTCAGTAGTTCTAATGAATAGTGGATATTTAAGAATTAATCTAAGACACTTAATTTTTTTTCATAGGTGACTCTGAGAAGACGAGTTTTCTAACACTCGGATGTAATGAGGATCGTACGTTTATGTAATGTTTGCACCTTTGACCTGTCCGTGCATTTGTTTGTTTGTTTAATGGACGAAATCTAGGCTTGCGGATACCAAGTATGGCAATGCACATTGATTTTTCTGAATAAAAGGTGCTCTTAAAAAGCTTTAGTACTGGAATAAACCTAATGTATTACACTGAATTTTTCATTTTGACAAATAAACTACACGTCTGAAATATAAGTTTTAATTATTTTGTGATAAAATGCCAAATAGTTTTGATACATTGAATCTTTATTTTTCTCTTTTTAAATAATTTATAATACTGCATATCGATCAAGAAAACTTGTTTATATAAAAGGATCTGCCTTCCTTTTTTTAAATAAAAAAAAATCTTAAATTATTTATTTCATCAGTTCACCCTGTATATTTGAAAAAGAAGCAAAACATTCAAGAGTTCATTTATCCAAGCTAGTTTAATATGAACGTCTATAAATAGTGATCATTAAAGCACTATCTCTATTCAAATAGCGGCTCCTTAATAAAAAAACATGCTGCGAACAAGACGGAAACAAATATCTGCGCGCTTGCAGTCCTCATTTGCCAAATTTTTAGCGGTAGTTTAGAAAAGAGAAATTTAAAACAGAACCGGATAGAGTAGCTCAGCCACTTTACGCCTTAAAAGAACCGCT
This sequence comes from Melanotus villosus, assembly GCA_963082815.1. Taxonomy (NCBI): domain Eukaryota; kingdom Metazoa; phylum Arthropoda; class Insecta; order Coleoptera; family Elateridae; genus Melanotus; species Melanotus villosus. The sequence goes on from OY720420.1 coordinate 75,380,897, forward strand.
TGTTTTTATTAATTCTATAAAATCTTCCGTTGAATTTGGAGATTTTTTTATGGTGTTATTGAATTTTTTCGGATTCTTAACATTCAGGATTTGTTTCATTAATTTCTTTTGCCAGTTTAGGTTGGATTTTTGGCTTTGTTAGTTTAAAATAGCAAAAAGTACTTTTTAAAGATCCAGTTTCTACGATTAAAATGTATGGAATTAAGTTAAGTACGTGTTTAGCTATAATGCATTTCCGACATAATGTTTAACCTACAGTGGGTCTTGGTTTTAAATTATTATATTGGCATTGTATTCATTTGACAATTGAACGGTCTAACCTTGTCAAATTTGAATGTTGACAATCTCTACCCACTCCTTTCTATTCTTTGCTATCTTCTTCCAGTTCTTTACTCTGAGCTTCTACAGATTTCATCCAACGTCATCAGCCCATCTATTTGTTGGTCTTCCCTGTACCCTTCTTCCCTCCAATTTCATCGCCGTGGTCTTTTTGCCGCATCGCGTATCCTCCATGCGCTGTAGGTGGCCTACCCAACCTACACGTCTGCTTCGGATCTCACTAATAATATTTGGGCTTTTAAACACGGTATAGATCTCGTGGTTCATTCTTACTATCCACCCTTCCTTCTGTTGTACCGAGACATGTATTTTTTGCAAGATGTTCCGCTCCCATGTCTCCAACACTTTTTCTTTCTTTTCTTCTATAACACTAGTCTGATCACTATTTTATATACTTTTATCTTTGAGTTTGTCGATAGCGTTTTTAGCACATTTTGTAACACATAAAAACATTAGTATCTACCTTACAGTATCCACGCATTCAGGTCCACCAAGATTTCGTTTCCTTCCGTAATAATGTAACAAAGACGAATATTAAAATATTAACCAAAGCTTGAATTGCAGTCGAGTTGTTAAATTCGCTTGTACACGAGTGTTGGTATGATGTCATTTATCAGGTCATTCCACTAACAAAGGCACGTGGAAAAATTACAACTCTTAAAGATTGCAAGTTAGTCAGGTATGTGGTGCATTGTACTCATGTAATCTGATACTTAACACGCGCATAAAATAAGGTACTAAAGATTGTAAAAGGAGGTTCGATTTACGGTATATAAATTTTAACAGATACACATTTGAGTATGGTTTTCTACCCAGTCATCAACCATGCAGTACCACAATAAATCGACACCCTTCAAGATGTGAATTCACGTAAGTTGTTTTAATTTTAACTTAACTTTATTTTCTATAAATTGTTTAAATTCACTCTATGGACTTAGTTGTTTACATGTAATTCTGGACTTGGAAAATATTTGTGTTAAATTATTTAAACTCATTCAATGGACTTAGTTGTTTAAATGTAAATCTGGACTTGGAAAGAAAATATTTGTGTAAACTGTTTAAATTCATTTCATGTACTTAGTCGTTTAAATGTGATTGGAACTTAACGTAATTTTGTAAAAGGTAATCAGAACTTAGAGTAATTCATATTTGTTCACGTTGAAGCTGGATTTGTAATCATTTACATTAATGTACTTTGAACTGGGACTTGGAAACATTTATATTGTTTTGTAACTAAAAGCACGTATAGGAAATACATAATTGTTAGTTGAATTTGACTTATTAAAACCTCCCGCACAGCTAAGCAAACCCCAAGTAACGGAGTGAAGTCAAAGCCTCTACCATCAGTATTTAATTAACTTATTTTATTTAACTATTTATTATTATTATACAGCCCCAACTCACTACGTTGCAATAATAGACACTAAATATTTGAAGCCATCCACTTTATCGAAACACTGCCCGTTAATACTTATATATCTATAGTACCCCTGTACTTTGCCGAATGTACCTACTTAGTTTTACTGACATTTACTCTTAGTCCCTACGTTGTCGCTGCCTCTTCAAGAACTTTATACATTCCTTACAGGTCCTTCTTAGTTCTGTTAATGACATTTATATCATCAGCATTATGCTAATATCTGGCACTTCTATTAAAGATTGATCCTCCTCGATTTATTGGTAGTCTTCGGGCCACCCTTTCTAGTACTAAGTTGAACAGTATTGTTGGAAGAGAGTCTCCTTGTCTCAGTCCCGTTTCAATCCTGAATTCTCATCTTAGCTCGAATATCTGCTAAACACACTTTCACTAATTAGATTAATTTCGGGGATATTTTAAGTTCTTGCAGCCCTTTATATAGTTCACTTCTTATTACGTCGTATGCTACTTTAAAGTCGACAAACAAGCGGTGTAACTCCGTATTATATTCATAAAATTTTTCTAAAATTTGCCGTATTGTAAAAATCTGATCAACGGGTTTTCCAAAATCCCCACTGATAACATTAGCTTCTTCTCCAATAATTTATCCAACATTTAATATCGCTATAAGTACCTCCAAAATTCTCACATATAGTTTTGCCCTGATTTTTTTGCAGTGGATATATGATGGCAACATTCCATTCTTCCGAGGGTTTTTCTTCCTCCCAAATAGGTACTTTTTATGTTGGTGTGTATTTACCTCATGATTAGTGGATCTCCATATTTTATCATTTCTACGGTCATATTATACTATCCTGGTGCCTTGTAATTCTTCATTTCCGTTATTACTTGTTTTACTTCTTCGTATGTTGACACATTTACTTCTGTTTCCTCCTTTACTCCAGTGCCCCTTCCCGTACAGTACTCTTCCTGCTACTCCGCAAAATGGTCCCTCCATCTTTGTATGACCCCTCTCTTGCTCCCAATCGAACTACCATTCTTATCTCTGCACAACATTGTCCGTGGCTGATAACCCACAGGGATGAAAGTTGCATTTGAAAACGCGCAACTCTAAAACCTGGGGCGCCATCCCAGTTCGGGGTGGACAGGGGCTAAATGACCAGCACGAAGACTGTGACGCAGACGCGTTGGCTGCTGACTTGTCATTTTTAATGTCAGTGTTTATATCAAATACCTTAATATAAGGTATTTGGTTTATATCATATCGACTAACGTTAAGTTCGGCATGTGTACAGTTTTCCAGTCTAAATTTTACAACGCATTTAAAGTGTTGTATAGTTATTGCTTTGACAGTTTATATGTATAAAGTGTAACTTTTTTAATTTAATCAATTTTTGCTTTTAACTTTTCTGTTTTAGTCGTCTAATCAATCAGCTATAATTTATATTTAAATGTTTTTTATTTTAATATTCCAGGTCGGTTTTAACTAAGAAAATGAATGTCAGAATTTATATATCTGCTTATGTATGTGTAATTATATATTTTTTTTTTCTAGCACTAATATCTTATACTGTTTGTATGGTGCATAAGAGCTCACTTGTTATGTTGCCTTTAAAATACGTTTTCTCTATAAAATACGTTGTCAATGACAACGTATTTTATAGGCCTTTAAATAGTTATTTTCATAACAAGTGCGGGAAGTTAGCGATTCCGAAACGAATGCAGGACGTTACAGAAACGAGCGCAGCGAGTTTCTGTACCTGCATGAGTTTCGGAATCGCTCTTCCCGCACGTGTTATGAACAACGTTTTTCCTACAAACGTTTAGGAATCTTCCTAAACTATCATTTTGTAAGTTTTCAAGTTGTCAAATTTGACATTTCCTTTTAAAGTAATAATCTAGTAAGGATGGTTGCTATGCGATTTTCTGATTTTTCAGAAATCGCCGTCACTTTCCGGCACTCCGTGCGGGAAAGTGGACTTTCCCGCACGCAAAATGAGTTTGGGAAAGTAACATTCCTAAACGTTTGTCGGAAAATACGCTTTTCTCTATCAAATACGTCGTTGCCTAGCAATCTTCACATTTTGTGTATTGTGACGCATCTCAAATAATAATTTATTAAAATTTCTAATAATATATTAGTGAAAGATATTATTAGTGTTAGAAAAAATCTTGAAGACATCTCGTGTTTTATAGTTTATAAATCTCGGTCTATCAAATCCTCGGCTCACTTCGTTCGCTCGGATTTGAACTACGACCTTGATTTTTAAACCTTCTATAAAACACTTGTTGTCTTAATAGCTATTAATAAACGTTTAGTATTAATAATTATCATACATGTTTTTTTAAAATAAATAATCTATATTTGTACCTGTTTTTAAAAGCTGGTATTAAATTTATCAGATAATATTGAATATTATCTGATAAATTTAATACTTCCTTGTAGAATTTGTTTCACATTTCCTCTATGTCCTTTTTCCATGCTTTCTAACCATTGTTGGTCGTACAACTTTTTCTTTGCCCTGCTTTTTTACGGCTTCTCTTTCGAGCTTAAACTGTATTATCCTTTATCATCCTCTGCTTGGCTTTGTTTCTTTCTTCCACTACTTGTTTACAATCTTCGCCGTACCATTTTTTACGTTTTTTCCTTTTCTTTTCGCCTACTACTTCTTTTATGGTCTCCTTTAATACTGTACTAATTTCTTTCCATTTCCATCTCGATTTAAAAATAAGTTTTGCTAAATTAATATTTGAAAACTATTAACCTATTAAAAGTTAGGACCTTTTTTGTCATTTAATAAAATCAAATTTATAGCTGGTAGCTACGATAGAAAAATGGTGCTAACGCAATCACAAAAAGATGATGTGGGCGATGTTGTCGAAACCGCAATAAAAAGGTTAGTAAGCAGTCAAGATTTCTTAAGAAGTATAGCAAAAGCTGTAACTGAGATGGTGCAAGAAAATTTACAACAAACATTTGATAAGTACAATAATAATTTGCAAGAATTAGAAATAAAAGTAGAATTTTTATCTGTCGACAACAAGCAGCTTGCAGAGGAAAATAAGCTACTATCCATGGAATTGGATGCTTTACAACAATACTCAAGGAGAAACACATTGCGGATTTTTGGTATAAAAGAAATTAGAAATGAAAATACAGAAAATGCTGTGCTGAAAGTATTTAAAGATAAATTAGGAATAGAGGTGGTTGGAACGGCTATAGACAGAAGCCACCGTGTCGGAAAAACTGCTAGAAGGGAGAAACAGACAAATTATTGTAAAATTTGCCAGATATCAAGACCGGGATTTGGTTTTTAAAAGGAAAAAAGTGTTAAAAGGAAGCGGCATAGTAATAACATCTTACAAAGAAAAGGATCATTTTACTAAAGAAGGCACAAGAAAAAATAAACAAAAAAAGTGTGTGGAGCATAGATGGAAACATATGGATCTCAAAGGATAATCGGAAACGCAAAATATTCGCAGAGCAAGATTTAAACGAAGTGTGAATGATTTCTACTATATGGTTGTTCGGGTTTATTTGATAAAATTTCTTTGTTAAAGAAATTGTTCAGTTTTGTTATTTTAAAAGTTCACAAAAATTTTTTCGTTTTATTATTTCAGTTCTGTAAAGTGCATTCTTATAGTCTTATAGTTTTTTGTATTTAATTATAATGATGGTCCTAAATGTTATAGAGGAACTAGATCATTATAATAACCAGGGCAGCACCGTGTTAATTTTTTTAGGGAGGATGAATTTAAAATAATTCATTTTAATATTAGGAGTATAAAGAAAAATCTTAATGAAGCAATTACATTTCTAGAGAGTTTACAGACGACATTTCAACTAATAATTTTTACAGAATGTTGGCAAGTGAGTGATACGGGTAGTTGCAGCATTGATGGATATGATTTATTTTATGACGGCGCAAATTTTAATCAGAATGATGGTTGTTTTGTATACATTAAAAGCTCAATAGTAGTGCAAAGGCATGAAATTACTAAATATCGTGAAGTTTCTTTTACTAAAATAAATTTTATGACAAATAAATTAAAGTTTAATGTAATTTGCACTTACAGACCTCCATCGACTGATAAAGTAATATTTCTGGAAGACGTACAGCAAATATTGCTACAAAGCAAAAATTATGACGTCTCTTTTTTTATTGGAGACGTGAATATTGATATTTTGGACCAATATTCCATAGATGCTGGTAGTTATTTGAACATTCTGAGCGAGTTTGGTTATGTCCAGGGAATAAATGGGGTCACACGTAAATTGTCTAGAACGTGCATTGGCCAGATTTTTTTCAAGGTTCCAAATAGATTTATTACGCAAAGTTTTACATATATGTGACAGTGATATAACTGACTATTTTCCGGTGGGTTTTATAGTAAAAAGGCTTGCATGAAGGCCACAAAAAGCCTGGTACCTGTTATAAATCAAATGTAAACTACAACTTGTTACAGAAAAATTTGAGTGGGGAAAATTGGGATTGTTTGCAAGACATCACGGACATAAATTCGGCAACTGATCTTTTTATTGAAAAGTTACAAAATTATATAAGACTTTCTACACAAACAAATTCATATAAAATTCCTAGTAAGAAACTGAAGTTGAAGCCTTGGATTACCCAAGGATTGGTAAAATCAATTAGAACGCGAGATAAAATACGTAAAGCATCAGAGCGCTCTCCAAAGGATGAGAATCTAAAATTGACTTATAAACGTTATAGGAATTTTGTAACTTATCTAATTCGAATAACTAAAAATAATTATTATAAAAATAAAATAATCACAGCAGGCAAGAACCCCAAGAAAATATAGTGTGTAATAAAAGAGGTAAAAGGTACGGAGGTTACAGATGTAAATAAATCAATTCCAAATGAAATTAATGTGTCTGGTGAAGTCATTAGAGAGCAACAAAAAATTGCAGATTGTTTTAACGAACACTTTACGGATATAGGTGTAAAAATAGCAAATGAAATGAAAGCTAGAACGGATGCAGTGCTGAATAACACTCCCATCCATAATTATCATATTCTAAATTCGATTTTTTTGGAACCGGTGGGAGATAAAGAATTGTCTAAATATATTGATGATTTAAGAATAAATAAATCCGCAGGCTATGATAACATATCGCCTAAAATAATAAAAAAATTGAAAGAATTACTTACTAATGCCTTTACTAAAAGTATATACCTAATTATGTATTGTCCTTTTCTGTTATCCCGTGTTCTTTTAAGCAATCTGTAGTAGTTCCATTATTTAAAGGAGGAAATAGGAAGGATTTAAATCACTACCGGCCAATATCACTAATAACAGTTTTTGCTAAAATTATGGAAAAAGTAATATCACGAAGATTAAAAGATCATCTCAACCATCATTCCATATTGTCTGAAAACCAGTATGGTTTTAGACAAAATATGTCCACCGAAAGCGCTATATATCAGTTAAGAAATTCGTTATACAGTTCTCTATACAAAACTAAAAAATCTATAGCGGTATTTATGGACTTAACGAAGGCTTTTGACACGGTATCGCATAGGATATTACTTGACAAGCTGAAAATGTGCGGTGTTAGAGGCGATGCATTATCTCTCTTTCAAAATTATTTAAAGGACAGAAGACAGTGTGTCAGAATTGGAAATGCAGTGAGTGAACATAAAGTAGTAGAAATAGGAGTTCCACAGGGAACTATTTTGGGACCTACCCTTTTTCTCATATATATAAATGATTTACTGCTTCTAAAAAACATCAATGTAATTTCCTATGCTGATGACACTGTTATTATCTTCGAAAACACCACTTGGGATGGGGTGTTAGAAGCAACTGCAGAAGGCATGACAGTGGTGACTGACTGGCTGGATAATAATTACCTTACTTTAAATTTTAGTAAAACAAAATATATAGCACTCTCGTTGACAAAAAAAAATGCTTCCCCAGTTTAATCCAATCGTTATTCACGTTGCGGGGTGTCTCAGAAGAATATGTTCCTGTGGATCGGTTATAGAAAATGCAGATTCTGCCATGTTTTATAAGACGCATTAACTCGCTACAGATGTTCAAAAAACACATAACAAATTGGATTCGTGGTAATATGAACTGTATTCGAGATTGCATCACATGGCTGTAATTACCTGCTAATAATTAATAATTATATATTTATAGAATGCAAAGAGATGCTGTTATATAAGCTCTTTTTCCCATTTTTATTTTTTATTTTTATATTTATTTTTATATTTATTTTCATTTTTATTTTTTATATTTTGTTTTTGTAAATTAATAACTGTTCTTAATATACTAGTTCTAAATTGTAATTAAGTTATTGTTAATATAGCACACACGAGTAGTACAATACTCACGTGCTGTATATTATTTCATGTTTCATGGCTATCATGATTTATTAAATTTTTGTTAATTTGCTTTTGTATTTTGTGTTTGAAGCGAAGTGAAATAAAATTATTATTATTATTATTATTATTATTATTATTATACTATTATTGGTTCTGATTTATATTGCCAATATAAACTTGCAAAGAGAAAAGTCTTATTTACACCTACAAAACTGTCTCTCTAATATTGCCCCGTATTTTGTAAAAAAATCATGAATGCATTTAATTTAATTCAAAGAAATTGCAATTTAATACAATTTCAGCTCTAGAAATATAAAGCAAAAAACCTAGAAAAATATTATAAACATAATCTGATAAAAAGAAACAAAAAGTGGAGCACCATTAATCCATTTACAGCAAGATCTAAACTTTATAAAACGCAATTTCTCTACTATGAGAGAAATTTCAAGAAGTATTACATCTTGATGAAATACTCCCGAGTTCTGGTTTCAAAATTCATTTCCTTAAATGAAGAATGTGCACATTCGCATAATCTCGGTGTGTGTAAACTATTACAAATATGCGTTCGCTCCAAGAGAATGACAAGATTTTTGAAATATTCCTCAATAAATTTTATGGCTAATGCGAAATTCTAATGCAAAATGCTATTACACCAGAAAGATTATTGCTGTTTTTCATGTGCAGGTGATGTACTTTCGAGGTCGCATTGGAAAATGCCATTTTGTTCAACGAGTTCCGTTATTTGTTAAATTTAAGGTTTTAATTTATCGATTATGGAAACTTATGCTACATTAATTATTCCCAATGCAATTCTATAGCTTATACGTTTAGATATTTGCTGGTTTATACTTTATTTCTATAATTCACCATTCAAATGAATTTGTCATCCTTTTCATTACAAAATTACAAGGAACTTCTCTTCCATTATCTTTGTGATTGATGATTGATGCTGCATTTAAGTACGTTAGGATTAGGTTCAAACATTGATGGAAAGTATTCTGTTAGTATGTTTGAATAATATATGAGTTTCTGAGTTAATAACAACTCTTTAAAATGTATAAATATGATGTTCCGTTTATAAAAGGCAGCATGACATCGTTGGTCTAATGAATCTGTAAGACTTCCTGTTGCTGTATTTCATTAAATAACCTAATGCATTTCATGAGTCAGCATTATACGAGCATGTTCCGAATCTATTGGCTTTATTTTCTGTAATTTTTGATATTTATTATTTTTTTTAAATAGAAAATTTACAACCTGCTTTTTAAAGCTATAAGTACTTAAATGTGCTTACTGTACTACACTTAAGGTTCTACTTTCCTTAACGGAAATATTGACAAAAATCGCAATATTTTATATCATTTTTGTGGCTTTATTATTAAATTTGAAGAGCTGGTCGACACTTATAAAAGTTCTGTAGAAGGTAAGGTAGTGATGTGTTGATATGTTGATGTCAAAAGGTCAATTAATTTGCTGTAATTCATCGAAAACGTCCTATAATTTCTGCAGTTTCTTTCGTTTATTTGTGATCGAAACCAAAAAAAGTTTGAACAAACTGACAATGATTAGCACGGTCTACTGAGGTCTTCTAATAGATTTTTTCGTCGATGTTTATTGAACATTTATATCGCAAAAATAAAATTTAGGCAACCAGTTAAACATAATGTTTCGATTTTTACTTTCCCAATTTCTGCAATCTAAGTTGCCTAACGTCAAAAGCATGCTTTTAAAGCGTTGAGTGGCTTGTACTGGGAAACCTATTATCTGTACTTGTAATCCCTAAGAGGTAACATAAGAAATTATCCTCCAGGCTCTCCTTTAACTAAAACACATTCTTGTTTAAAAGAATGCTTTTGACGTTAGACAACTTAGATTGCAGACATTTGGAAAGTAAAAATCGAAACATTATGTTTAACTGGCTTTATTATGCACTTATAATAGATTTGCGTCCTATTAGCCATCCCATTTATCGAATTTTTAGGTTTATTTGAGTTTTCTTTGCTGTGATGTGTGCTTTCCATGTGAATTTTTTGGTCAAGTGTTAGTCCCAGGTATTTCACTTGATTGTTTACTGGTAATTGTGTGTTGTTTAATTTGACAGTAGGACACATGGTATTTCAGTTGGTGAACGTGATTTGTGTGGTTAACTGTGACTTTTCATCTATCCAGCCAGGCTTATAATAGGTTGAGGTGTGTTTGCTACCTTTCAGATGCTATTTGGGGGGTCTTCACTTATGGATATTATGGCGGTATCATCGGCGCACGTGGCAATTGTAGTAAAATTTGTGGTTGGGATGTCAGCCGTGAAGATTAAGTAGAGAAGAGGACCCAGTACACTTCCCTGAGGGACACCAGACTTTATAGGATAAAAGTTGGAGGTTTTAGTGTTGTATCTTAGTTGAAAGTGTCGGTCTGTGAGATATTTATGATTTTAGGACTAGATAGTGAGGTATGGGGAAGAACGATTTAAGTTCATACAGAAGACCTTCATGCCATACTCGGTCGAAAGCTTGTTGAACGTCCAAGAAGGTAGCTGTACATAATATTTTCTCGTCAAGACTTATGTGAATGTTTTTAAAGATCCTATGGCATTGTTGCATAGTTGAATGGTATTATTGTGTTTATTTTGAGTGTCATCATAGATTCTTTGGAGTAGTAGCCTTTCTAAGGTTTTAGACATGATCGGTATCAAGCTTATTGGCCGGTACGAGAAAATTGTATTCGGAGGTTTACTTGGTTTGTTGATCATTATTATTTGTGTACCTATTGTGTAAACTTCCATGCGATCGGATAGTATGTTAATCTTAATACGCTGTTATAAATTGTGGTCAGCAAAACTAGGGTAGTTGCTTTAATGTGTAACCGGTGATCAAGTCAAAGCCGGGAGCTTATGGTTATTACATCTTGAGATCTCATGTTTTACTTCATTTGGTGGAAAGGGTTTAATCGGTAGCCAAGAAGTTTTTAGTGTGATCATCGTCATTGTTATTGTTAGGTTCAGGTGCACTAAAAACTTGCGAGGGATGTTTTGCAAAGATTGTTGCTTTTTCCTGTTCAGTTTTTGCCCAACTTCCACCTTTCTTCCTTAGCGGTGGGGTGTGCAGTATCGGTCGCTTGAATGATTTGGTGGCCTTCCAGATGATATGGTCTTCTTTTGACAGACTGCTGATGTGTGATTCAAATGTGACATTTTGGGTGTCCTGTAGAACTGTTTTTAGTCGTCGAGTTAATCTATTGTATTCATTCTTATCTGTGGGATTACGGCTTCTTTGCCATATTCGCCTTGCTCTTCTTTTGTGAGCAATTAGGTGTTTTATATGTACGGGAATGTTGACTACGGGCTCTTATCCTGTGTTTATTTGGGGGGGTAGCCATTAGTGCTGCTGTATGTATAGTTTGGGTGAGATAGTGTATCGCTCTATCAATATCGTCTGATTGTTTTAGTTTAATATTTAGGCTTTTATCTATGTAGGTTTTAAAAACGCTCCAGTTAGTTTTTGGTGACGTTATCTTAGAAACTGTTGGTCGAGTGCTAAGTGTGGTGATAATGGGTGTGTGATCAGTGGAGAGATCCCAGGATGCTTTTATGGAAACATATTAGGAGATATACCTTTAAGGACGAAGAAATCAAGAAGGTCTGGAATCTTATTAGGTTCCGACGGCCAGTAGGTGGGTTGACTTGCAGATAAATTTATATTATTTATAATTTTTTCTTCATCGCAAAAACGTTTAACCGTACAAAAGAAATTAAGTTTAGACATAAAAAAAGCTAATTCCATCGAGTTGTATCACGTGTGCTGAGAATAAAACCAATTCTACTAATTGTCAAAAACGTAATTAATCACGCACAGGTTAAACTAAGACTTGTTAACATTTTTTGTTACAATCCGTCATCTATGATGGATTAATGCGGTTCCTGGGTCATCTGTCTTCAAAACTTAATATTCTTCAACAACTTATTAAAAGCATTTCTTTCAACTTTTCTAAGTCAAAAGCTTTGAAATTTTCAGATTTCTACTAAGAAATCCTTTTACACCCAAAATATTTATGTAAATTATTCTACAAGTCTCGCTTGAAATTTTATACATAATAAATAAAATGTATTCGCGTCTGTTTCAAAATACAGAAACATAATTAAAATTAAAAAAAAAAGTGTTAATGTATTCTTAGAGACTAAGGTGAGAGGTGACAACAAGAGAATTTAAAAAATATTAATTATTTTTTCTGTCCTCTGAGAACTATTATGGAAAATGGGGGTCATTTTCTTTATGAAGCTGGTGTCACATACGTGTATCTTAATGAACAAACACATTCTTTATATGCAGGCATCGCTGTAATTACTGTTACCTACATCAAATTTATTATGAAAGGCGTGTAAGTTACAGCCCAGGCGTTTCATCTCATTTTTCAGGCGTATTTAAATGAAAACGACAGTTTTTTTGATGCTGTGGTTATGGCTAGCTTGAGAAAGAGGAAAATTTTTATTAACAAAGTTGTTTATATATACGGTATTTACAATTTAAAAGTTTTCAAGGTCACAAATAGTGCAAAATATAATTTCTAAATAAGCAAATTTTAAGATTACACATAAATGTTAGACTATGTTTAAATTATCGATTTTGAATTTTGGTTTTTTGAAAATGCATAAGACAGGCTGCCAGTATTATAGTGGACATAATTAACAAGTGTACTAATTCAGTAGCAAGGCTTTATTTATTTCGTGAACTTCTTTATGCACTTCAATAGTGTTTTTGTGTAATTTGGGAAGGTTAATTTCACCGTCGACTATAAGCATAGCATTCAAATAGAACATTTTTGTTAATGTTTCTTTTCAGTTATAATTTTTGTATCGGAACTGGCTTTTGAAATTTTTATATTAATTATCACTTTGAAGATTTAAATCTGTGTTTTGAAATTAGAATTAAACATTAAAAACTTAAGGTCAGATCAGAGCTGTGGCAGTAAAGCCATTTAATTTTCAGAATTTGAAATCATCAGGTTATTTAGACTTTTGATTTAAAATTCAAAAGGAGAAAGTTTGCACAATATTAACTTCAAATCTGCATTCAAACATTACAAACTTGAATTTGAAAAGTACAAAGTAAAATCCAAAATTCCATATTGGTGTCTACATTTGAATCTCAAATCGATTTTGATGGTTTCAAAATCTGCTTTCAAACTCAAGTTTTATAATTAGGTATGTAGGTAATTCTGATTTAAAAAATCCAGTGATTTGAGATAGCAAAAGCCTTTAAATTTTAAGAATCTGAAGTGTTTTAGAGTATAGACTTAGGACTAAAAATTAGGAAACTCTCGGTATCTGTGTCTTAAACCTGAATATGAAAATTCAAACTAATATAAAGCTTTTAAGTCGAAACTTTTTTATTAGGATCGAAATTCGAACACTAATTACAATTCTCAAGATTTATATCTCTGGTTGTAATTTGGAAGTTTTAAATTTTAACTTACCAGTATTTTAAATGTTAGATTGACTTAAGACAGGAAAATATTCTTATTTGAAGAATTTGGCCTCACCGAACTTAGAAGTTTGACTTAGAACTCGAACACTTCAGACTCAGAACCCAAAATTTAATTTTAAAAATTCGGCCTCATTGAAGTGACAGTTTTAACTTAGAACTCGAAAACTTATAACCCAATAGGTACTTCAAAATTCTGCTGGATGTTATGTCGCCGTACGAAAGTTCGAAGTTTTCAATTTTAACTTAAAGATTGTAAATGTCAGATCGACTTGAGGCTGGAAATTATTTTAATTTTAAGTATGTGGCCTCACTTAAATGTCAGATGGAATTGAAGCAGAAAAATATTTTAATTTGAAGAATCAAACCCCAGTGAAATGAAAGTTTTGACTTAGAACCCAAAAACTTCAAACTTATATACTAAAATTTCAAAAAATTTGCAAGATTTTTAGTCTCTGCACGAAAATTCGAATTTTTCAATCTTAAAGAATTTAAATATCAGACCGAACTGAACCAGGAAAATATTTTTATTTATAGAATCAAGCACCACTGAAGCGAGAGTTTTGACCTAGAACTCGAAAACTTCAGATTTAGAACCCAAAATTCGAAAAATCTCGTCAAGAATGGCTACAACTAAAGGGACGTTAAGAAGGTCGTCGAAAAACAATTACACCCCTCACACTCTGGAAGTTTTAAGAACACTTGTGCACCCCAGGCTACGCCTTCTTGCCCTACATTCGCCAAGTTGCTGATCGCATAAAAAAAAACAACATCAAAGCCATCTTAAAACTCCCTCCAAAAGTATCACAGATACTCTCTTCAATAACAGATAAGCCTCAACCCTTAACATGAAAAGGCGTCTACAACATCCAGAAACTGATCGCTCAGTACACACGCCAAACGTTGCTTGAAATCAGATCTCCTCCCACACTTGGCTGTTGTCCAATATCATCACGACAATGGCCATAACATTTTGTTTGAAAAATCATCGATCATTGCCAATTCTCCTCATTTTTTCAACAGAACAATTCGCGAGGCTATTGAAATCATCAACACCCCTATCAACTTGAATCGTGACACTGGTTATCATCCGTCACACATGTAAAAGTCTGTCATCGCTACTGGTTCCGCCCCCTTCCCTCCTGACCAATCTTCATCTTCATCTGATGCACTTAACCGGTTACAATCGGTATAAAGCCGTTGCCTTCTTCTCTTTTCCTTCAGACCGAGCTGCGTGGCCGAGTGCATTCTGTGCTTGTACGACGCGTAGTATTCGGGAGGTAGCGGGGTCGTACCCCTCTGCCGACTGCCTTGAATCGGGTTTTTGGGTGGTTTTCCCGTTTCAACAGAGTTAACCTTCTCTGAGGTAAATACCGGGTAGGTAATTTTCCACCTCCTAGTTTAACCTATCCTTACATATCCGTTCTCCGTGGCTAAAGAAGGAGTTCTGCTCTCCTATAGCGGCCCGCCTCCCCTCAATCCGGGTGGAATGAAATAACGTTGACCTTCCTTTTTTTTTCTTCGGAAAGGTTTCGCCTCTGGCTTGATTTACAAGTTGAGTTACTGTGCCCTTCTTCCTCTTGCTAAAGGAGTTTCACCACTGGCGTAGTTGACATGTTAAATTACCGTGCTGTTTTAGTGCCCCCTTTTCCTCCTAATGGGCGAAACATGAAGTTCTGCTGTCTCAACAATGGCACGGCGCCAACCCGGAAGACGTTCTTTTAACACTGACACTGACCATGGAAATCTTCGAATTCCTTTCAAATTAATATATTTTATCTTTCTTTCTTAATCTTTTCGTCGTCTACCTTACTTTAACTTTTCTTTATAGGTATTTGAAAATATTTGCAAAATTTTGGATTAAATTTATAATATTTTCCTTCTTAAAAGTCAGGGACATTAAAGGGTTTACCAATTTGCAATTTAATACTACAACAAATAATATCTTAGCAAAGAAATAATGTGAATATAATTTAACAGTTTATGAGCAATATGGGAATAATAATAATAATAATAATAATAATAATAATAATAATAATAATAATAATAATAATAATGTTTATTGCTTTAAAAGATGTACATACGACATATAAAGCGTGTCAGGTAGCAGATGGTACACATTAAAATATAAACATTTCACAATAGTTATAGAAAAATATAATTGTATATATACGGCACAATACATTACACAAAATACTCTTGTAAGGTATAAAAGCAATTGTCTAGTAGGTAAAGCTTAAGCTTATTTTTAAAAATAGGCGAGGAGCTACACAGCTTTATCTCCGTTGGAAGCTTATTAAAAATCTTTAAACCTAGGTAGTTGGGAGATCTCATAACAAGGGTTAGTTTAGTTTTAGGCAGATAGAAATCAGATTTGTGTCTGGTATCAACCTGATGAATATTCTGGTTTAGTTTAAACTTGGACTTATTTGCAAAGATATAGATGCATAGCTCATAGATAAATAGACAGGTGAGCGTCAGAATATGGAGATTTTTGAATAGATCTCGGCATGTATGCCTATTAGATACTCCCGCAATACATCTGATAATCTTCTTCTGGCATATAAACACATCCGGAGATAAGCTGGAAGCTCCCCAGAGGCATATGCCATAACGTAGTCTACTACCTGCTTGTGCATGGTAAAGCGCTAAAAGCTGCTGTGTAGTTAGAATTTTGTTTAAACATTTAAACTGATACAGGATAATATTCAGTTTAGCACAGGTATTGAGGCAGTGAGCTTTCCATGTTAGGTGATTATCGACTGTCAGACCTAGAAATTTAACGTTTTCCTCATTAGAGAGATTAATATCATTTATATGCATATCTAGGCTTATTGCAGATTTTTGTCGATTTTGGAAAACGACTATATGAGTCTTACTAGAATTAAGATAGAGGCCATTATTAGAGAACCAGTTTGTAATGCTCTGTATGAAGTTGCTGCATGTTAGATTTAATTTTTGGTCATCTCTATCTGAGACAATAACCGATGTATCGTCGGCATAAATAGTAAACTTTGCACTTTCGTCAGTCTTCTCCAGATCGTTAACGTACAGAACAAAAAGCAAGGGCCCCAAAATGGAGCCTTGGGGGACACCTATATCAACAGGTATACTATCAGAATTTACCACTTTCGTACTCAATCCAGTTTTGTGGCTTACAGTGACATACTGTTTACGTTGGTTTAGAAAATCAGTTAACCATTGCAAAGGAATGCCCCTGATACCATATTTTTGTAGCTTATCGTACAAAATTTGATGATCAACACAGTCGAAAGCCCTGCTGAGATCACAAAAGATCCCAACGGGGCTTTCACCGGCATCAATGTAAGAAAGAACTCTCTCATACAACGAATGGGTGGCTGTAGAGGTGGACTTACCATTTAAAAAGCCGTGTTGATTACTAGTGATTAGCTGATATTTATGTAGATAACATAGGAGTCTTTTGAGAAAGGCATACTCAAAGAGTTTGGAGAAAACAGAAGAAATTGCTATTGGTCGATAATTCTGCAACAATTGGGGGTTGCCCTTTTTCAGGACAGGAACAATTTTACTATTTTTCAGTATCGAAGGAAAATGACCAGTCGAGAAGGACAAATTGATCAAGAAAAGTAGAGGTTCAAGTATTACATTTGCTACTTTTTTAAAGACAATAAATGGTACCTCATCCGGTCCTGAGGTCCACTTGCTTTTTATTCTGCTATGTATAATGTTAAGGATTTCCTGTTTATCCATTGGTTGCAAAAAAAAGGAGGATACGTGATTACCAATGGCATCAGTAATCTGATGTCTTTTATTAGATGGTTGATGTATATTTTTTACTAAATCTATGGGTGCATTTTTGAAGAATCTATTAAAAAGCATAGAGACTTCTTGCGGATTGTCAACTTCAATGTCATTGTTTATAACTGATATATTTTTTTGCTGTTTGACTGCGCCAGATAGTTCAGATATAACTATCCATGCGCATCTGGCAGGATTATCTGATAAGAAAATTTTATTTTGATAAAACGTCTTCTTGCAATTTTTTATAAGAAGGTTATGTTCCTTTTTTGCCTGTTTATATAAATCCGCTAATTGAGGATGATGGCATTTTAGAATATACAAGTCCCTAAGATTTGCACTAGATGATTTAATTTCATCATTAATCCACCCCTTATTTGCGGTTACCTTCTTTTTATTTAACTTAGTTAAGGGGAGACAGCTGTTAAAATGACCAATAAAGATTTTAAGAAATCTTCGAAACGCTTGATCGAGGTCCGTACAGGTAAATACGTTATCCCAACTTTGTTGTGACAGGACATTACTAAATGTATCAATAGCCGTTTCAGAGAACAGCCTTTTAAATTGAATTGAACTACTTTCAGATTTCACAAAGGACTGTTTAGTTAACTTAGTTAAATTTGTTAAATTAGTTGTAAACAAAACACTGCGGTGATCAGATATGCTATTGTCAACTACACAGCAGCTTTCAGAATTATGTAAATTAGTAAAAACATTGTCTATTAAACTAATAGAAGTGGCGGTAACACGAGTTGGCCATTTGACCTTAGATATAAGGTTATAGCTAGATAGGACGCTGCAAAAGTTTTGATAGGTTTTTGAATTGTTATACCCGTCGATGTTGAAATCGCCGCATAGTATAAACTTGACTGTGGGTTTAAACAGATAATCTAAAATATCCACAATATTGCTCAAAAAAATGCTAAGGTCGCCAGATGGAGATCTATAACAGTTTAAAACAATGAGGTTGGACGTATTATTAATGTTAATTTTAGTAGCACACACTTCAATATTTTTATCGCAACAATATCTGCTTAGATCTATACTTGAACAGTTAAGACTGTTTCTAACCCATATACCAACACCCCCACCTTTAATATTACATCTACAGTAGGAGGCGCACAGGATAGAAAGCAGAAGTTCAACTAAAAAGTCTTCTTTAGCGGTCTAAGTTTTTTAAATTTACAATACCATATCTATAGGTTTTTTAAATTAAGGAAAAATTGTAGGCATTGTAAGCCAATTGCCATAGCCCGCGTGCCTTTAACACCCCTGAAATAATCTTAAATCCACATTCTAAGATTTAACAAAAAGGGTTTTATATTAGAATTTAAATTTCTGTAATTTTCAACGTTTGTGCTAAATAATCCAAAGATATTATTTATTCTCAAATCTTCAAGGCGATTAGTAAAGTTGCGAGCTTTAAAAATACTAATAAGTGGTACTTATTTTAAAAAATACGTATGTCAGCTATTTAAGTATAACTCCCGAAGGGTTGCTGATGGTTAAATCTTAGAGACAAAATGCTGCATCGACTTCCTTAAGAATTATTGTTACTAAATGCCGGGTAAACTTCCTCAACAACGGTAAATATGTAATTATTATACATCTGTATACTGCCGTAGGCTTCTTTGTACTGTTTATTCTTTAGATTGCTTTAGGCGTTTCGATTTCGATTCGACTATCCATAAGAACGTCTTTGGATTACCCTTTAAGGAACAAAATGCTTCTTCGATAGTTAACCCTTCGATTATCATGTTTATGGGAATGGAATACTCAAGGATGGATTGATATTCTGCCTCCTTGCACTTTGTCTTGTTAGAAAACCTAAATGCAAGGATTTTTAACACTAGGCAAGTTGTTTCAATCTTTCTAATCGAGTAAGCCTGCTCTACGTAGATTTAGGACATCTGAAAAGTTGTTGCCAGTTCTCGATTAAGTTAATTAAAACTTAAAACTAGAGTGAGTTACTGAAAATTCTGTGTGGTAAATTACAGCTCGAATAATTTAAAGTACTACCATTTTTTTCTGATTACTTTTAATCGGTTATTTATTAAAACATTATGGAAAAAGTACAAATGCTTTGTCCGTTTGTGACGTAATTATACGAAACTGTAACTGCTAAGTATAATTAACTACCAAATTAATTCTAATGCAATTCCGTTAGCAAGAAAAACTAACGTAAAACTTTTAACGCGTTTTTTTCGGCAATTTTCAGCAAATTGTAGTATATGTTGAAAGTAAAATATTTATGCAGAAAGTTTCTACTTTTTTGTTTTTGTTTTTATGCCAAGAACAGATTATTTTGACCACTCAACAAAATGAGATTTAGTTCGATGCTGGAAACTTAAGATTAGTATAATAATATTTTCAGAAAAATCAGTAGCTGCTGAAATTGTCACAAATCTGTTACACGACTCGAAAACTTTATGCAAAAATAAAATCTGTAACACAGTAAGTAAAAAAATTTTAAAGATCAGTTTTCAGTTTAGTTATTCCATACCTCCTAAAAATATTCCTTATTTTCTGAAAATATTCAAAACTTCTTTTAATAACACTTAATAATCCTGAGTTACCTTCTGGTTGGCATTCTAAAATTTAACATAAAATTAAAAACAATAAACTCATTATAAAGCAAGAATTTTTCTTTCCTTTGGTCAAATAATAATGTTATTGCTTTGTATTTTTAAAATATTCTCTTTATTGTGGCAAGTTTTTTTTGTTTTCGTTGGTATTTTGCTACCAGTTGCTAAGAATTAAAAGGGAAGCAAATTAAAACACCTTTCCGAAAAAATGTTTTTCCGTTTTCAAACGAAATAACAACGTGTTTAAAGTTGGTGGCGAAATACCTACACAAAAGTAAAAAAACATATTTTTTGTGTTACAACATTTACTATAAGAATTAACTACCACTATGAGAATTCGCTATCCTTTCTAAGCAGTTCCACAGTTCGATAAAAATCTACTACAAAAATTGAAGCCCTGCACGACGTTCACGTAACAACCCAATAACACGAGCAATGGAATTTATTGAGCTTGATTCTAGTATTTCAATATGTGTAGATAAAACACATGTGTTGTCAGATAAGGTCTTTTTTGTTACATGCCCGGTGGGCCTGGCGTAATCCAGGATTCCATGCCAATTGATGATGATGATGATGATGATGTGTCTGGGCATATTTTAACAAAATTTTATTTGTGTATTGGGCGCAGTCTTAATGCCAGTATTTCAGTAAAGGTTTAAACAAGTTTAACTTAAACTTGACCTTGCCCTATCGTATTTTATACGTATGAAGCCCTAATTTCTACTTATGCTTAAAGCTGGCCCGAAATACTGGCATTAATTCATTTTAGTTCGAACAGACTGACATTTTACCAAATCCGGAGGGCTTCCACCGCTGGTAGGAAGCTTTATCATACTAAAAATTACATTAATATAGGCTTACTACAAGTTTCTATTATAAATCAGTTTAAGAGATAAGGAAGTTAACGAAAAACTCCCCGAAAACAATATCCTACCTCAATACTCCGTTAATTTATACAATCTACTGTCTATAATTAATCAAACGTTCGATTTTACTTCAATTACTATGTCATCTATTTGATTAATTAAAAATTAATGCTCTTGAAACTATAGTTTTCAATAGCTTAGCTCTGTTATTAGATACCGAACTGTTATTAACGCCGCCATCAACTTTAATCAAATTTTTTGTGTTCCAAAATTAGATTTAAATTTATTGCTCTTTAGTTACGCCAAAAATGTAAGTAACCTGCAGCGAATTATCACAACATAGGATACATTGTTGCATTTACGTTTACCTGACAGTTATTACCACAAAAGTAGATTATGGAAGCGCAATAAACGTTGTAATTAAAACATCTTGAGGATTGTTTATGCTGATAATAACCTTTCACTGGAGCGTTGCTTCCCTGTTCTACGATTTAAATAATGCGAAACTGATGTTTATAAAGATGGGGAGTAGTACAGGCTTGAATTATTTTCAGGTACCTACAATGTAAGTCAAGATTCATATTAAATCAACAAACCTAAAATATGTGTTAGATTCAGTTACTCTAAAGAAGTAGCTTGATAATCCTAGTTATTCTTCAAGTATTATTTTTCGTAATTTTATGCAACTTTAACTCTTGCATTTACACATTAAAAACTTTTAACGCTCTTAAAAATGTAACCAGAACAGAAATAGTTTTGGTATTTCCTCTAAGTTTAGAAAGTTACAATAAAAATAATTAAGGAACGTTATTATTTTAATTTATGAGAATAACTAACCAGCAACGGAAACATTCCAAGAAAAATTCCACACCTTTTAAAAACTAAATTAATACCACCATAAGCATAAGATGAAATTGTTCCTTTTATGGTACAGTAAAATTAATTATTTTATTGCGTGAACGAAGACCAAAGAGTTTCTTTCACCTAACTCTTAAAAATTTAACAAACATATAAAAGCGTCAACTAACACGAAGAATTCATCACGCGTGATGCTGAGAATACCGGGATTTTTTATAATTACTATAAAATACTGTTGTTATAGTGCTGTGGGAACGTTGGGTTTAATTACGCATCTCGTGACATTACTTAAAAGTTATTTTTATCTTGTGTCAGTATGGGCTTGAATGTTTGAGAAAGAAAAACAGATCCGTATTTTAGAAAAAAATTAATACCTTTCTGATTTCCTTTCCTAACGGAAAACTAATTAAACGAACTTTTTTTGTCTTCCTATACATATATAAAATTTTATTTATGCAGGGTATTCAATTAAAGACGAAAATTTATCAGCATCAAAACCAAAAAATCTTGGTTGCTTATTATTAATTCTAT
Source organism: Melanotus villosus (assembly GCA_963082815.1). NCBI lineage: Eukaryota > Metazoa > Arthropoda > Insecta > Coleoptera > Elateridae > Melanotus > Melanotus villosus. Next base: position 75,403,064 of record OY720420.1, read on the forward strand.
GGTTATTTAATACATAACAAAGGAAATATATATGTGAGATTTATTCGGTCCAGCATGGAATATGTTGACCCCATGCTCAGCGAGCAACGGGTTTGAGTTATGAAAATAGTTGTTACTTCCCTAAGGTGGTAAGTTCATATACTAATTTCCCTACTGACATCACAAATGCGGTAAAATCAAAATATTGTCAAATGGCATGCGGTACAAGCAATTTACCAAATTGTAAACGGAATGTGGAAAATAATTACTTACATAGAGAAAAAAATTATTTGAGTAATACAACAAATTATAAGTGTTTTAGGTCAGGTTTAAGTCATATTTATGAAAAAAATTGCTTAAAGTGGAAGGTTGAGGAAAAAAGAAACTTATACAAAAATTCAAAAAGAAAAAAAAATTATTCAACACTGTAAACAAACACAAATCAAATTTAGAAAAATCTAATGACGTGTGGCACCTCCTCTAGCTGTGATAACTGCCTGCATCCGTCGCCAAGTTTTGGATGATTTCTTGGGAAATGTTAGTTCTAAGAGATCGGCACGTTTCAGTTCTTGAAGATTCTTAGGTGCAGGTAAATGACGTCTCACTGATTTTTTCAGAGCATCCCATATCCCAAAGATGCTCTATATAGGGTTTAAGTCTGAAATACGTGGTGGCCAATCCATTACTTGAATATTTATTTCATTTAAGTAATCCAAAACCGGTCTTGCGACATGTGGTCGAGCATTATCATGCATGAAAATGATATAATCCCCTATAAATGGCGCAAAAGGCATGACATGGTCTTGAATAATGTTTTCTAGGTAGTACCACAGTAGTACTGAGAATTCATTGACCTCTGACGAATAGGTATTAACTCTGAGCGAGCGTTAAAGCAAATTCCCCCTCAGAACATCCTAGACCCATCACCAATCGGTTCCCTTTGGGAGATAGCAGAAAATCTTTCTCTAGGTCTTCGCCATACTCTTTCACGACCATCTGGAGATTTTAAGTTTACTCTGGTCTCATCAGTAAAGAATACTTGCTTCCAGTCGTCAATAGTCCAATTTTCATGATTTCTAGCAAACCTCAATCGTGCTACTCTATGTGCTCTGGTAAGTAATGGCGCAATTGCAGGCTTTCTAGTAGCCAATGCTGCTTCTTTTAAATCTTCTTCTAACAGTTACAGCGGAAATTCTAACATTTCTGATTGCTTGGAGTTTATTACTAAGATCCGCACTCGTGCATTTTCTGTTTCTCAACACCTGTTGTCGGAGAAAACACTCATCTCTTGGACTTGTGAGTTTCTTTCTACCCTGTCTACGTCTTCTAGAGTGTGATCCAGTTTCTCTCAATCTTCTAATCATACGAGGTGAACGGGGAGAAGTGCACACTACATTTTTCAAAGTTTGAGTTTGCAGCCCATATTTTCCTACAAATTTTAAATCAATAAAACGCACAATTTATGGATTAATTATTAGACCTTAACGACTGTAGCAAACCATTTGCTTTTTCATTCGAACCGATTATATTTTTTGTTATACATGATTTTTCAAGTTACGAATTCTACTGGAAACCCTACTTCTCCTCTACGTCCTATGATAGGTTTGGGCAGAATGGAGACTATGTCATCGTCAATGACATCGGTAATATCCTCTTGAAGTGGGTAATGGAAAGTTGTCATACCCCCGCGTTCTGAGGCTTTTCTCACAAAACGAATACGAGCTTCCCCATCTTCATTAAAAGACAAAATAACACCCACAAAATATTTTACTGTCTTCTTTGAGCAGAATTTAACTATTGCCCAATCCCCTTCTTGCTTTTCTGTTACAGGCTTAAAAACTTGTTCCTCGTCTTGCTGCTCTACTATTTCTTTTCTGAATAATGCAGAGACAGAAGATGAGTGTGTACTGAAATTGTCAACATTTTCTTCATCTTCCGAGCTATCCAAATTGGGATTGGCTTCGACCTTTTTCTTCTTCTTGGCTGTCTTCTGCTTTATTTTATTGATTTCCTTTTCTTTAAGTTTTTGTATCGCATCGTCTGTAGTAATCACTTCAGCGCCGGGACAAACTCGCTTTTTTTCACCTTTTCACACGAACCGTGAGATTTTATAGAAGCAAGATGCAATTTCTCAAAACTAACTTCTGTATCTATCTGTGTAGCAGAGCAGGAACTGGAGAACTGTATGGATGGAAGACGATTTGAGTCGGTTTCAGGAGCTGGAGTTTCCATATTGGGAGTAGAAGAGCACTGTGTTATATTATCGCTGCTGTGTGCAGACATGAGCTGGTTCTGTTTCCATCGCTACAGAGCCGTGGGTTCAAAGGTTTCTTCGGGCATAACCTTGTCATTAAACGGTACTATTCCGCCCTTTTTAAATCCATTTTTTTATCACATCTTCATTTGTTTCGGCCCATATTTTTCCAACCATTTTTGAAAAACCTTTCTTTGGCAGTTTGACACCTATATGATGTCTTTGCCATGTAGTTAACTTATCCCACCGAATTTTCAATGACTACTATTACGCACAAATCAAGCGGCTGAAGAAGGTGGCTTGAATGCGGAGGAAGTTTCAGCATTACAATGTTTTCGCTTCTCGCCATTTCTATTAATGTAAGACCAACATGTGTTGCATGGCCATCATATATATAAGCAACACAGGTCTTTCTGGTCCAATTATTTTAAAAAAACTGTTCTTAAAATAATTTTCAAACACTGACGTTTCCATCCACCCATTGTTAGTAGCAGCGTATGTCGTTCCAGGAAATCCTGTGTTTTCTGGAGCCATAAATTGATCCCATATATTTTTCCCCTTAAAAATGATCAGTGGGGGAGCTTTGCCGCCACCGGCATTACATGCTAGAAGGACGGTGATATTTTCTTTTCCCGAAGGACTTGTGCGAGTTACAGAAATCCCTTTCTTGCCAAGTACCTTAGTTTTAGATGGATCTCTACAAAAACTGGTCTCATCTAAATTCCAAAGGAGGTGTGCCTTATTAGTCAAATTTAATTCACTGATCGTGGCTTTTAAGATATTAAAATAATTGGCAATACTAAAAGGATCGCAAGCTTTTTGGCGACTATATTCTACATCCTGTGGTTTTTTCAAAGAGAGGTTATGCCTCTTTTTAAAAGCAATAAACCAGTCCTTGGAGGGAACACCATCTTTAAAAGGAATTTTTAAACCTTTTTATTTTACGTAAGTTTCCACTAATTGTAAAACTTCTTTTCTTGATAGACCATACACGTACTTTTCCATATAAGAGAGCCCTGTTACTAGTTTCTTTTTCTCTTCTAAAGGCAGAGCAGTCGATCTACCAAAAGATTGAGACTTTTTTCGTCGTTTTCCTTTAACGTGATCGATTAGGGTAGTTAAAGGAATATTATACACTTTACTAGCATTACATGCGTTACAAACTCTCGACTTTACTTCTTCCACAGCTCGCTTTAAAGTCTTTTTGGTATACTTTTCACCTTAAGTCGCGCTATGTCTGACCACGAGGCTTCGCCTCTCGGTCATACATGAGCCCTCGGTCGTAATGAAACATTTTCCACCTCGGATGCAATGTACTATTCTCTACCTTGGTATACCTAGTATGCCCATAAATACTGTTACATACTTATTAGAACGACAAAATAAAACGATTAAGTGTTTTTGCATAATATTTTCAGGATTTATTAACGGGTTATTGGTAATTATAAATACAACAGATTTATTCAAGATGGCCACCCTTAGCCTCTACACAAGCTTTAAGACGTCTGGACCACTCTTTTATGGCAGCACGCATTACATCAATTGGAAAATTATTGACTGCAGCCGTCAAGGCTCGCTTCAAAGAGGATTGGGGGTGTCTTTTTGAGCAAACCATGTTCTCTAAAACTGCCCATAATTTGTAATCTAATGGAATAAGATTTGGGCTACCAGAAGGCCAATCATCTACTGTTAGAAAACGGGGCACATTCTTGCTCAGACAAGTTTAAGTTGACCTTGCTTTGTGGACAGGTGCGGAGACTTGCTGAAAGGTCCAAGACTCGCCTCGAAAAAGCGTGTGATTCGGAGGTTTCACTGCACCTTCTAAAAAATTCTGTTGATACACTGCGGCCGAAGTTTTGACTCCCTTTTCACAAAAATGAATATCAGTTACTCCATCATAACACACTCCCCACCAAACCATTATAGCTGCTGGATGATCGCCTCTCTGAACCCTTGGCACTAGCTGAGATGCTTCTTTGGACGACCTAGCATACACCCTGTCACTTTGTTTATTGAGAGATTCCTCCACTGTACAAAATTTTTCATCCGTAAACAATATTTTTCTGTGGCCATCGTGCGCGTACTCAGTCAACAATCTCTTTGCTTTTTCTCTCATACCTTTCTTAGAAAATAACCAAAACTTGACACGAAACACAATGTAACTTACAAGTTTAAAACTTGACAATCACAACCATATGTGAATGTCATGGATATCTTGATGGTGTGTAAAGCAAGGGTAAGTTTGATGTTGTAACAATATTTATGGGAGCACTAGGTATAATATACTACTATTAGATACTATTAGCTATTATGCCCACATTCACTGTTATTACTGCGTGTGCCTTAAAAAAGTTTTAAGATCATATAATATTTATTTACTTATTTGCTAGTAAAATTTTTGGCTCGTAATTGCCGTGTTTCAGAACACTGTAGAAGATGTTGGACCAATACCAGAAATAGACGGAATTTACCGTGTATATGGCAACACTGTCCCGGGGTCCGCCGACTTGGGGGAAAGAGTCGGCATTGGGTACAGGAGCTTCACTGCCCCTTTTTTAGACCCCAATAATTTGATATTAATTGTCACTAAATTTGTGTATCAAAAATATAAAGCTTTATGTGGTAAATAAATTATCACTATATTAATTATTTTATTTACCGCTCTAGGGAAGTAAATCCATGCTTAGTTCCGTACAATTATAAATTATAACCATCAATAAACAACCTATAAAACCAATCTATGTATATCGTTCAAATATTATCGAAATTGATATGGCAAATGCAACTTACCAACATAGTATTGTAAAAAAGAAATTGTCGGGCACATTTTTTTAAATAAGGAGTACGGACATTCTGGGCCCAAACTGGGCTCAAATTAAGAATAAATTTAAATAAAAAACCCCTACGTTTAAAAGAACATCTAACACTTCTTTTTTCTCTTGTTCTTCACCAATGAACTTCCTCAAAAATGTCTAGCTAATTGAAATGGTTTGAATTACATTTTAGAAACTTTATTAAAACAAGTTAAAATTAATTAACAAATCATAGAAACAATGAAAAATTCCTTCCTCCAACTTCCATACACAGTTGGCACCATCGGAGCGAAGATTGACGGTACGTTCAAATATTCCTGGAGTTTGTCCGATCGTATCACAGGCATTAATGATTCTTTGAGGCAATTCGGCTTCTGTTTGTATTGGTGTCTTATATATCAAAGTTTTTAAGTGGCCCCAAAGGATTTAAATGGGGCGAACGAACTGCCCATTCGAATGGTCCATGATTACCAATCCATCTTTGTGGAAGCACCTCACCTAAATAGTTTCTTGCCACAATGCTGAAATGCACTGGGGTGCCATCATGCATTGGCGACATCTGCCTACGAATGTCTAGTGACACTTCTTCCAACAATTCTGGTAATGAGTCAAACGCTGAGGAAGGAAGAAGAGGCCAATTAAGTAATTGTCAATAATCCCACACCATACTTACATTCACACTGAACCTATGTTGAGTATTGCGAGTTACAATATTATGAGGGTTTGCATTAGCCCAAGTGTGTAAATTGTGCAGATTTGTAATGCGATCTCTTGAAAAGTTCGCTTCATCTGTAAAAAGTATTTTGCACAGCAATGTTGGATCTTCAATAGGTACTTTGATTTCGCAGATCTTCACAAAACATCACATGATTTATACCAGCTTGGTTTGCTAAACTTCTTGTACTTAGGTTTGACTCCTGTTCAGAAGGTCTTCTTCAAAATCAGCCATTCGGACGTCTCTTTGTCGTCCAGCATCTGGCCTTGAACACTTAAGTGTACCAGTTGCACGTAAACGTCTATCAATTGAAGCAAATGTTGTGTATGATGCTGTCGCCTTTGAGAAAACTTTTCTGTACATTCGCAATACCGTTTCCTTCCGCAGCTTCATATGCTTAAAGCATGTCTACCATTTCATTAAATTTGAGGTGGCCTATTCGGCCACCTCAAATTAAATTTTAAATCTTATTTTTTATAAAAATATCACATTTTTGAACAAATTGTCATTAATTAATTACATACACATATGACATTGTATTAATCAAACGGACTACCAGTAAAAATAAAAAGATAAGTTTGGAGATTTGAATGCGTGTAATCTGTAGGAATCCTAATTTTGAATGATTTTTCGAAACACAGAATTCTTTAAAGAAGACAGGCAACTAATAGTTGATAATAAATTTTGTTAATAATATTGCAGCTAATGAACCTCGTATAATTTTTACTATTATTTAATAAAACGAATCTTGAAAAATTCACGGATAAAAGTTAATAACTAAAGTAAAAAATAGTTAAAATGAGTTCAAGTGTTCAATAATCGTTTGGATGGTAGTTAAGTAGTTAAAATCAGTGTGTGGCACTAGAAACGTTGCGTATTCGGAACTGCTTGCTTGCTGTGGTCTTGTTTTTTCAGGGAAAAAGTTTCGACAATATAAATAATTTAGTGGTAAGTGCCTTGAAAACTTACTATTTACGTATTTAATTAATTTGTGTGTACACAGGGTGTACCTATACGAATTCGACCGACAAACTTTGAGTGCATATTTGTCTCATTAAATAAAACCTAAAATATTCGATAACATTGGTCTTTATCTGCAAAATAAACTCTACACAGGCCAAACATTTCCAACAACCCATCGTAAATATTTTCAAAATTAGCGGCTTCAACATAAACTCTTTAAAATTCAAATCGCTAACTAAGTAGGTACCAACACGACCTATAAAGCCTGATTTATGAAATCTGCTGAATGCAGCTGTTATCGCAATAATAAATATCAAAAGCCTGTCAATATCGCGCAGATGTACTTCAAAACTGCCAAAAGAACCAGGTGGCATGTAAAGATAATGATAATACATACAGGGTGAGGAAAAAGTAACGCAATATCACTATAACTCTTTTATTGTCGACTTTTAGAAAAAATATTTTTAACAAAAGTTGTTAGATGGTAAGTATTCCATATATCTGTGGTCTTGAATTTGTCTTACGTCATCACGTATAAGTGGCAGCATAAAAATTTTAGGAGGTTGCATTAGTAAAATTTTGGGAAGCTCAGATTCAAATATTATTAGAAGAAGGGAAGTCAGATCAACAAACCATAGATTAGCCCTGCAATGGCTAAGAAACGTAGTATTTGGGACAAAAATCACTTGAATTGGACTGAAGCAGACTGGCAAAAGGTAACTTAACTTACTTTTAATATTCCTAAAATAAGATTTTCCTTCCTCAGTTTTAAAATAGCTAAATTTGATATTTATTGATCTGCATCTGATATTTTTGTAGGCAGCCTTTTCAGATGAAGATATGATTGAAATTAAAGATGGGACAAGTTGAACTATCCGAAGGTACAAAGGAGAAGAATTTGACAAACGATGTGTGCAACCAAATATAAAGGTCCCCATAAAGGTGATGGTATAGGCAGCCATTTCTATAAAGGGGCTTAGCGAAATTTCTACTCATATTGTGGATGGTACAATAAATTCCAATAATTATAAAAATACTTTAGACAACTTCTTAGAACCAAAAATGAGAGAGTGGTTTAATCAAAACGGAATTTTCATACAAGATGGCGCACAAATCAAAAATTATTGTAGAATATCTAAAACAAAAACAAATTAATTTACTTGAAAGGCCAGGAAACAGCCCGGATATGAATCCTATTGAAAACATATGGTCAATTCTTAAGAAAAAAGTACATAAAATGTGTCCAAAAAATCGTCAGGGATTAATTCAAGCTATAAAACTTGTATCCTTGAATGAGTTAACGATAAGGAAATATTTCACTATGCTATTAACAGCATACCCAGAAGAGTACAAGCTCTAAAACTTGCTAAAGGTTATTTTAATAAATACTAATTAAGATTTAAATGTTTCAAAATAAATAAAAACGCTAGAAAATATGTTGTTTGAATTTTATAGTAATTTTAATATAATTAATAAATAATATAAAATAATAATAAAATAATAAATCTGTATATTGTAAATTAGAAATGGACCAAATGCTCGCCAACTTATTATTCTTTCTTTGTTTATTTACTGAGCAAAATTTAGGCTTATAAAAGCCAAGTATCTCTATGATGTTTATGTTGCACAAAATGTAGTCATTAGTGCTATGCTACTGGCTTTTACCATATTCAGACAGCTTTCCACCATTAACAGTGATTTTTATCATGCTAAAAATTCTATTAAAATAAAACCTACAATTATTTCATAGCCGTAAAAGGTAAATTTTACATATTTACAAAGTAACTATGGACCAAAAACAAGCTATGGACGTGCCCACAGACCACTAAACATGGTCTGTGGACGTGCCCCTCTTAAAGTATTGAAACTTTGTTAAAAATCTGTCATGTATCTATTTATCTAAACATCTGTTGTTTAATATTTTCCAAGAGTTCGGTAATTTGTTAAAAATATTAGAAATTTAACTTATCATTATTATAGAAATCAATTCAAAAAGCAAACTTTACTACGAATCTATTGCAAGCTCTAGCTGCACCGAAAAATCGAGGTAAAGGTATCGGTGATAATTTTAAATTATGTGAAGGTGTAGTTATTTCCAATTTACAAGGAAGTCACAAATATAATTTTTTATCGCGATTACTAAAACACAGTTTTATCTAAATGTGGATACGTTTAATACCTAAAGATATTTTATGATACGCACATTCGCACAATGCGCACATAGATAATAAAATAAAAAAAAGCTGAAACAGGAAAACTATGTACTTAATGCGACTTTAAAATTTTCAACTTAAAAATGTTTGAAACATACACTATATTTTGAAGCTGAAACTTTATAAACTTTAGGTTCGTAATTCTTCGTATAAACTTAACACATTCGCTGCTCAAAAAATTGGCTTAATGCACCTGGGAGCTGAATGATTTTTGTCATAAAAAATAATTTTTTTGAGCGTAAAATTAGTTCTAGAAACGTATAACGTAAAAAAAATAGTTTTCGTTGCAAAAAAAAAACAATGACGTCTTTAGGCGTCAAGCGCACTGGCTGTAAAATATTGCGCCCAGTGCTCATGACGCCTATAACCGTCATGAGAAATTAATTTGGTTTTGAACTCGGTAATTGGAAGCCAAATATATTTTAATAATAAAAACCAAACAAATACAATGAAAAATTGAAATGAACATAAATTTTGACATAAACACAAAACAAACAACATACCTAAAGGAACTCTTGTAAATACAAACTATTGCTTTCTGTAGGAACACAAACATTGTTACCCATAAATATATCTAAACACTCAAAATATTAAAACATAAAAAAGATAAAAAAGAACATAAAAAAAAATAATGTAAAAGTTATAAACTGTCATGATATACTAAGAAGCAAGCACCTGTCGCGCACAAGGCGGGTTTTGTGGGGCACGTAACACAACAAAAAGCAGTCTCCTTACGAATTTTATTTTTGTAGCACACCACACAGCGTCGATGTGCCACTTTCCCTTGTCTGGTCAAATCATTTTTTTCTAAAACATGGTTCATTCGTCGTGTAGGGGTTGGTTCGCGAGCGATTCTTGTAAGCGGCAGCTTCTGTCTAATGATTTGCAGCCGGAAATCATAAAGAGGCATACGTGAATTAGTGGTACATTTCTTAAAAATGTGGTACGAATTTACCAATATCATGTGAAAAATATGCAGCCCTAATTTTTTGTACCATCGGAGAGTTTTGTGCTCGAATGGATAGTACGCCATCATCTGGTCCTTCCTGTCCACCCCACCCATGTACTTGTTATATTCATGTATAGCACGGGGCTTCTGTCGAATTTGGTTTAGTCGAGTTTCAATGTCCACCATTTCATTGTCAAATTCTGTGGATATATACGCCACCTCGCGCTTATCACGCCACTTGCCTATCATCACATCGTTTGCGTAAAGAGCTAGTGTCTCTCCTTTACGCAGTTTGGTATTTTTTATCTCTAACGGTGTGTTTTGTCTGTTAGTCCGAAGAGTTCCAGTACAGAGAGTTTTTCTTTGCCACAACTTGACGGCTAAGTCATAACTATTATAGTAGTTATCCATAAATAGGGCATGCCCTGCATCTAGCTTCTCATTCATCAAATGCATCACAACCTTGCTGGAATGTCCCTTTCCACCTTGATCATCCAAGGCACCTGTATATACAGAAAATTTGATGACAGTGCCATCGGGTTCTGTCAGTGCGTACAGTTTGATCCCGTATTTGTGCCGCTTATTTTTTATGTACTGACGGAACACGAGACTACCACGCCAAAGCAACATTGACTCGTCCAGCGACAAACACCTGTCTGGGTAGTAGATCTCTGACATTCGATTATTAAAATAATCTATAAGCGGGCGTATTTTGAAGAGTCTATCAGCTGGCACAGGTTCACCGGGTCCGGGATTTCTCGAAAAATGTAAACATCGAAAAATGAGTAAAAATCTATCTCGACTCATATTTGCTGCAAATATTGGAATGTTAAAAAGAGGGTCTTGCTTCCAATAATCTTGCAAGCGACTAAGCGGAATTGTCCCCATGTGCAAAACTAATCCAAAAAATGTTCTAATTTCTTCGACTGTTACATCTTTCCAGCGACCAATTCGTGAATTATCCGCGACTCCTTTAGACAGCAACACTTCAATGGCATACCTATTAGTTTCCCGTACGACCAATTCGTAAAAACTTTCATTGGCCAAGAGTTCAAAATAATCCATAGGACTGTCTCCATTGGGCAAAATAATCAACTCCCGCGCTTTTACAAAGTCATGTCGCTGAACTGCTGTAGGTGGTGTACTTGACCAAGTAAGAATAGGAGTGTTACCTGTTTGTGGGGTACCTGCAGTTTGCTGCGGCCTTGGTTGGGGTTGAGGCACATGTAAATCGTCGTCTGACGAAGATGGGGCCCTATCTACCTCTTCAATAGGTTCCTCTTCGTTTCCCCTTTCTTCTTCGTCGTCTCCCTCTTTCCCGAAGTCGTCGTCCTCGTCACTATCACACCAGCCTGAATTTTTCCATTCATCATTGAACGAAAATGTCGGGTCGTCCACATCATCGTCGGAATCATTTAAAATGTTTAGCAAACCAGTTTCTGTAATTGAATGCCGATATTTACGTTTTCTGGTGGACGGGCCTGGGATAGCTGTATCCATCATTACAAATCGCACTAGTACAAAAAACACAACCAAAAAAGATATTCCCAGGTGCTCACATCAAAAGCGTGCACTCTCACACAGTGCTAAGAGAATACTGCTTGATACTGCTCTGTTTAATTCAGATCGGCAATTGACGTCTGAAAACGTAATGCGCACCGACACAAAGTTAGGTTATGACGTTTATCAACGTCACGAGCATTCAACGTGTTTTAACCTTTGGAGATTCGGTGCTACCACAGAGCTCTGTGGTGCTACTAAGAAATGTGCAAATCAATCGTTTATCAGCATCTTATAAAATCACATGTTTGAGGTATCTTAATTGTAATTTTATTAGCTAGAAAGAGATTTAAAGGTTGAACAATAAATGAAGTATTTTCTAAAGATCCTTATACTTATGTATTTCAATTTAAATAGATATCCAAGAAAAACTAGCCCATATATATGCAAATTCTTCATCTGCTGCCCATATTTATCGTAGTAAAGAGCCGTCGAAACAGTCCTTATAGGACGTCCTCCGAAACTTAACAACGGCTATAACTCGTGTAACACAACAAACATACAGTTATCTTAATTTTAAATGCTCTTTTGTATGTAATTTCAGATTGTCTTTAGTTACACTCCTCTATTCACATAAATTATTGTAGGCAAGCGGTTTATCTCCAGTATGAGTTTTCATATGTCATTTCAGACTGCTTTTAGTTACACTCCTGTATTCACATCATTTACAGGCGAACGGTTTATCTCCAGTATGAGTGATCATATGCAATTTCAGACCGTATTTAGTTACAGTCCTGTATTCACATAAATTACAGGCGAACGGTTTATCTCCAGTATGATTGCTCATATGCAATTTCAGATTGCTTTTAGTTACACTCCTGTATTCACATAATTTACAGGCGAACGGTTTATCTCCAGTATGAGTGCTGATATGCAATTTCAGACCGTATTTAGTTACACTACTGTATTCACATAAATTACAGGCGAACGGTTTATCTCCAGTATGAATTTTCATATGCCATTCCAGCCTGCTTTTAGTTACACTCCTATGTTCACATAAATTACAAGCGAACGGTTTATCTCCAGTATGAGTGCTCATATGCAATTTCAGATTGCGTTTAGTTACACTCCTGTATTCACATAATTTACAGGCGAACGGTTTATCTCCAGAATGAGTGCTCATGTGAAACTTCAGATTGCTTTTAGTTACACTCCTGTATTCACATAAATTACAGGCGAACGGTTTATCTCCAGTATGAGTGCTGATATGCAATTTCAGACCGTATTTAGTTACACTACTGTATTCACATAAATTACAGGCGAACGGTTTATCTCCAGTATGAATTTTCATATGCCATTCCAGCCTGCTTTTAGTTACACTCCTATGTTCACATAAATTACAAGCGAACGGTTTATCTCCAGTATGAGTGCTCATATGCAATTTCAGATTGCGTTTAGTTACACTCCTGTATTCACATAATTTACAGGCGAACGGTTTATCTCCAGAATGAGTGCTCATGTGAAACTTCAGATTGCTTTTAGTTACACTCCTGTATTCACATAAATTACAGGCGAACGGTTTATCTCCAGTATGAGTGCTGATATGCAATTTCAGACCGTATTTAGTTACACTACTGTATTCACATAAATTACAGGCGAACGGTTTATCTCCAGTATGAATTTTCATATGCCATTCCAGCCTGCTTTTAGTTACACTCCTATGTTCACATAAATTACAAGCGAACGGTTTATCTCCAGTATGAGTGCTCATATGCAATTTCAGATTGCGTTTAGTTACACTCCTGTATTCACATAATTTACAGGCGAACGGTTTATCTCCAGAATGAGTGCTCATGTGAAACTTCAGATTGCTTTTAGTTACACTCCTGTATTCACATAAATTACAGGCGAACGGTTTATCTCCAGTATGAATATACAAATGCCGTTCAAAATGGGTTTTAAGAGTAGTCCTATATTCACATACATTACAAATAAATAGCTTTTTTATTAAATGCATATTTTTATGAATTCGAAGGTTGGATCTACGAGTCGCTCTAAATTGACAAACGTCACATGTAAAACTTTTCCCTTTATTTTTATTTTGGTCATCCTCGTCAAAAGGATTAACTGTATCAGCTGTTTCAACTTTTATTTTTTCCACTTCATGTGCACTACTCTCTATAATTGCGATTGTTTCCCCAGTATTCCGTCCTGAGTTTTGGCTAATATTAGTGTTAGTTTCGCTGAAGTTATGCGTTTGTTCGGCATTATAAAATATATCATCACCGAATTCACTTTTTATATCGTCCAAGTAGGGTTCAAGTTTTATTTCTTCTTTGACGAAATCCAAATCCTCGTCAACAGGATTAATTGTATCAGTCGTTTCAACTTTTATTTTGTCCACTTCATGTGCGCTACTCTCTATAATTTCCTCCCTCGTATTCCGTCCAGAGTTTTGACTAATATTAGTGTTATCTTCATTGAGGTTGTGTTTTTGTTCGGTATTATAAAGGATATCATCACCGAATTCACTTTCTATATCGTCCAAGTAGGGTTCAAGTTTGATTTCTTCTTTGACGATATCCAAATCGAAATCATATTCGAGGTTAACCTTTGAATTTATTTCAGACATTTTTATACACTTTCCTGTAATAATACAAGTCACAAAGTATATTACAAACAGCGTTTGCTAACTAGTAACTAACCTGCGGGTTATTTTGGCGACTTGCTGAAAGAGTAGCCATTCTTCCTAGCGCACGAATAGCTTTGCTGGTTTTCTGTTAAACAGCAAAAAAAGCACACCATGCAGAAAACTGTCAATGAAGATTATTTAAAAATAATATTGTGGAAACGTACCTGCCACTTACGCCTTGTAATGAATTTCTTTAGTTTAAGTATCTGTGCAGAGAATGTCCGTTGTATGGCGGTTTTCTTGATCCAACCAAGTATGTTTTATACACTTCTTGGCTGACAGGCGACTCCTAAATAAATTGATTATGTCAATATTTATTGTTTCCAGCTGTTGCTTTGGAAAAAGTTGAGGAAATAAAAATAAACGAAAGGGAATAAAAATGGCCAATCTTTTTAAAATTCATTTGGAAGAAGAAATTCAAGTAAAAGTTTAAATTTCGGCGACTTGCTGAAAGAGTAGCCATTCTTCCCGGCGCACGAATAGCTTTGCTCGTTTTCTGTTAAACAGCAAAAAAAGCACACCATGCAGAAAACTGTCAATGTAGATTATTTAAAAATAATATTGTGGAAACGTACCTGCCACTTACGCCTTATAATGAATTTCTTTAGTTTAAGTATCTGTGCAGAGAATGGCCGTTGTATGGCGGTTTTCTTGATCCAACCAAATATGTTTTATACACTTCTTGGCTGATAGGCGACTCCTAAATAAATTGATTATGTCAATATTTATTGTTTCCAGCTGTTGCTTTGGGAAAATAAAAATAAACGAAAGGGAATAAAAATGGCCAACTCTTTTTTTAAGAAGATATTTTAATAAACTAATCATTGTTATGTCTGCATACGTAAACATATTTGCTGATTCTACTAATTGAGAAGTTCTTCTTGTAACTTGAAAACATAAATATGTCCCAAAGTACATTTTCGGGACACTGGGATTGTCTATTAAAGAAAATAATAATTATGTGTGATATTTTTTTGTTGATTACAAGATAAAGTGTTATTTTCAAACAAACTTCAGAATTTTTACGTTTTTGCAGGTAAGTGTTACGGTTTGTAAAATACAAAATATGGTCACCCTACCGTACGTCCATTGATGAGCTGCAGCTAAGATGAAAGAATTTATTTTACAGATGATAGGTGGTCTTATCTATACCTTTTCAACTTCAAGTTGAGACTAATCATCTTCAAATTGAGAATAAACACATTCAAATTGAGACAAAACAGTCTGAAATGAATTAAACAAATTCAAATTGAGATTTAACATAATCAAATTGAGAATAAACATAATCAAATTGAGAATAATCAATTTCAAATCATTAAACACATTGAAATGACAATAGACACTTTCAGATAGAAAATAAACACATTCAAATTGGGACTAAATAACTTCAAATTGGGAAATAACAACTGAAAATTAAAATTCATCAATATTATATCAAAAAATATATCAACAATAATTTTTATAAATGAAACTGTTCTACAGTTGCCGGAAATTACCGTAAACTGAGTTTCTCCTCGTCAGCTGTGTATGTATATAGAAAACATTATATAGAAAAACGTATGTACATCAGTGGCGGCTGCTCCATAGGGGCTCAAGGGCTCGAGCCTCCCAAAACCATTCTTAGGAAAGAGTAAAAGTAATTTACTTATTTAATTACATATAACATACAATTGATTGTTAATTATTACAATACAAATTTTGCATATCTATATAAAGCATTACTAATGTATAACACATTATTATTCGCCTGCGACGCGACGGTTACCTACCTATATTTTAAAATAACTTAATATACATGTAGTCATCTTTGTTTCTACTAATTTTTGTATTTGATACAATAAAATGAATTGCTTCCCAATTTTAAATTGATTATTCTCAATTTGAATATGTTTATTCTCAATTTGATTATGTTAATTCTCAATTTGAATATGTTTAATTGATTTCAGCTTGTTTTGTCACAATTTGAATCTGTTTATTCTCAATTTGAATATGTTTATTCTCAATTTGAATATGTTTATTCTCAATTTGATTATGTTAGTTCTCGACACAAAAGCTAGATCGGACATTATTTTATCAATCATCTCTAGCGAATTAAAACAAATAAAAGGTTGTAAGACAGCAAGGGGAGTGTGGTCGAAACTCGAAGATACATATCAGTCGAAGGGACCAGCACGTAAAGCTGCTTTACTTAAACGATTAACAACGCATAAAATGCAAAGCGGAAGTGACATACCTACAGGAACATTTGCGATCTTTTTTCGATACCGTTGATAAAATAAATGAAATCGGCGTGGAAATTGACGCTGATTTGCTATCAATTATGCTATTGTCTAGTTTGTCGAATGATTTTGAAAACTTTAGATGTGCAATTGAATCTCGTGACGTGCTGCCGTCACCAGAGGCACTTCGCATAAAAATTGTTGAAGAAGCGGATGCCCGGCAAAACATCACGAGTGATTCAGCCTCGAATGCGTTGTACACTGGAAAACGATGGAACGATCAGAGGTAGAACAAAATCTACCGTATCGTGAAATTATGGGATGTCGCACATATTTGGCAACATCAACTAGACCGGATATTGCATTTGTGGCTAGTTATCTAAGTCAATTCAATGCGTGCTACGGTGAAGCCCATTGGAAGGCCGCGAAGCGCGTTTTTAGATACTTGAATAGTAATTAAGGTCACAAGTCCGGGAACTCGTTTCGAGTTTCAAGACTCGGCTCCTTCGTCGCCTCGTCTTTAAACATCTCACTCGTACTGTAAAAAGAGTTCACGGACGAATGTCGTTATGTATTTTATTTCATACTGTAAACAATTTAATTTTTTAATTTTTACATGTGACACTTTTTCAATAACCTCAACATGTGACATTACTGTATCAAAGCCGGTAGGTGTGGCTTGGTTACACTTTTACGGGCTCTGATTGGCTGCATAAAATAACAGTCCGGAAAGTGTTACTTGGCAACACTTTCCGGCTCTGATACCGTAATAGCTCACTTTCCGGACTCAAAATGGCGCCGGGAAACTGCATTTACTGGACAGTATGAAATAAAGGAACTAAAGATATTGGTTTAGTTTATAGAGGAGATACGGAGAATTTAAGAGGATTCGTGGATTCGGACTGGGGCAACTGTCATATAGATCGACGATCATATTCTGGATTTGTATTTATGCTAAATGGATGTGCCATTAGTTGGGATTCCAGAAAACAAAGAACAGTAGCTCTATCGACATGCGAAGCTGAATATATGGCTCTAACCGAAGGTGCAAAAGAAGCTTTGTTCTTACAACGTTTCTTGAACGAACTTGGATTTTCAGATCTGGGAAATGTGACAATATTTAGTGATAACCTTGGATCTATTAAATTGGCAGAAAACCCTGTTTTTCATAATAGAAGCAAACATATTGATATTAGGTATCATTACATTCAAAATATGCTTAAAGATTAAAAAATTAAAAATCGAAGATGTGTCTACAACAGACATGGTGGCCGATGACAAAGGGTTTACCTAAGAGTACACATTTAAAATGTATAAAAATGAGCGGTTTGTGCAGAACTGGTCACTCGAATAGAACACGATTCGAGGGGGGGGGGGGAGTGAGCTATATAATATAAACTTTCAAAAATGATTTTTCATAAATCCATTATTATTTCAAAACACAACCTATCAATATATCTTTTTTGAGATTTTCTTCATCAGATTTAGTTGGCGTGTGAAGTTGACAAAAGATTGTCGAAATTCTTTGTAAATTCAATGTTAAATCTTTCTAGGAGTTTTACTGGTACAAAGAGTCGAAATAACCTTCTTCAAACGCATTAGGTTGGGCCCCAAGAAAAAATTACGAGAGTCCATACCGTAGATTTTTATATCAGGTACTACCTTGAGTTCGAGGGCCTTTGTGCAACGCACACAACTCCCCCTGTAACTACGGTTTCAGTCGTCTGTGTAAAGTCTAAAAAAAAGTTCAATCGTTTCGTTTGTTGACATTTTTATTCAAATGCGTCGATCTACAATTTAAATTTAATCATTGTTAATTAATTGGGCCTCGAATTTATTCAACGCCCCCTGTATCTTCCTAATCTATCGCCGTCTGATAATTATCTCTTACCAAAATTTTACCTTTATTCTTCTCTTTATTTCTGCTTTTCTTTGGTCCTGATCCTTATACCGTTCTTCAAACTTGTAATCACTTCTTCCATTCATTTGTTCTTATTTATCTAATGGTTTTACCTCGACCTTCCTATTTCTTCAATTGTATCTGTCTGTATGCTTTTTAGTCTTTCTCTTGTCTTTATCTGTTTCCATTACTTTTCTGATTTAACGAATTTGTCTTTATTCAATCATATGTCGTAATCAAACCATTTCAGCTGGTCCTTTTTTATGTCCTTCGTTATTGGTTCCTGTTTCGAATGTCTTCACCTCTAATGCGATCCCACCATTTATCAGTTATTGTTTGAAGTACATTTCTAATTATTTACCGTTGGTATAATTTTGTATACCTACTAATTACTAAATCTAAGAGAGCTATCCTTCTATTTATTTATCTCTTCATCAATCATTATTTGTCCATGAGCGACCGTATGCTTCCTTATTATTTAGTAGATATCGAACGACAAAAGCCCTACAAAAACATAAAAGTTAATTAAAACAAATACGTATTTTGGCAACTAAGTTAATCCTCGATGTTAATTAAAATTGCCGAAATACGTATTTGTTTCTTTAATTAATTTTTTGTGGTTTTACAAACCTTTTGACAAGCAAACCAAATACCCCATTCCTTGAATTACTCCTTATTGTTTCGTTATAATTCTCTAATCTATGCATATTATACCAGTTTAACGCCCTTATACTCATCAAGTTGTCACCCCATCTCCGTTACGGTCTGCTTTTGTCTCCTTTGCCTCCATCTTATTAATTTTTCACACCATCTGCCTGTGCTTCATACTGCATGGTCTGCCCTGTTTCGTTTTAGCAAGGAAACTTTGTTTACTACATCTTTGATTTGTGTTTGTTCTCTGATACCGATCTTTCATTTTATTTCAAGTGCCCTTTGAGCTTTTTATTTTTAAATATTTGTTGTTAATAGTACTGATTGTCTATTATTAGTATTATTATTATTGTTATTACTACAATGTATTGCCAGCTGTGCATGGTATGTAGTTAGTATTTCTATTGGCTCTCACTGTATTTTTACAATCTAATTTGACTTAACCTGCATCTCGTAGTGCTTTTATTAATTTTTTTTTTTACATAAATTTGCGGTGGTTCATTATAAGAGTATAATGTTTCTCTGAATAGGCATGTTTAATTTATAGATTTTGTGTTTA
Organism: Melanotus villosus; assembly: GCA_963082815.1. Taxonomy (NCBI): domain Eukaryota; kingdom Metazoa; phylum Arthropoda; class Insecta; order Coleoptera; family Elateridae; genus Melanotus; species Melanotus villosus. The sequence goes on from OY720420.1 coordinate 75,422,471, forward strand.
TATAATACACATAGTAGCACCAAAGACTATTAGCACAATAAGACAGGTTTCTGTTGTGTTTATAGCAATGCGAGCGCCTATATGACGGCAGCCTGTCGAACAAATTCGTAGTTAAAGTTGCCTGTACATCAGGCGTAATTAAATCCACAGCAAAAGTCCGCAGTAAATTAATCTTTATTGCTTATTATTTTATTAATATAATACCAAATGTAATCAGTTTATAACAATTATTATTTAATAAGTCATATTTACACGCTGAAAAATTACGTTTTTTAATCTTTCAGCTAACAATTTCTTTGATTTCTACCATTTTTAAAGGAGTATTTAAATTATATTTCCTTCAATTAATTTTGTTTCTTCCTTTGTATTCCTTTTTGCCTTGAATAAATTAAAATACTGTGACATATAATTCAGAGATACTCCTAACTCCTAAATCTATAGGCCTTAAACATTTTTCATATCACAAATACTCTAGAATTTTATTATCAAACGTAACGAATTTTATTTATACTTATTTTTTGATTTATTCTACATTTTGCTAGGTAATGTAATCCACTAATAATTTATTAGACAACTTTAATTTTTAAAATGTATTTTGTACTACAATTTGTTGCAATAGAACACACACATTTTTGAAAACTTGCAACATTTTTGTGCACATTGTAAATTCAATATCTAGATGATTTGTATATCTATCTAACGATATCGATAAAGCCCAATAAATCAAAACACAAACTGGTAGGATTGCATTATATTATTGTTACAACCAACGTAATAGGTAGGTACCAAGTGTATTTGGCAGTGTGATACAAAATTCTAAACGGTAACAATGATTTATACATTAAAACCTACACAAAAATTATTTTTACACAATAAAGACATTGTCAATTATCAGACCAACAGACTTATCCCAGGTAACAACAGTATCATTCTTCACGAATATCCATTACGTCTTCTGTCAAAGAATTCCATATTAATCCGTTCCGTGTTTCTGTACTTTTTGAGTATCAGGTGGATTTTTGTGTTTGGTATATTATTCTTGTTTGAATCCATTAACTTGAGCTTCCGTTTGTTCTGCTTCGCGTCTGGTAAGTTGCCAAAAAACGACCAAACGACCACTGAGCATGAAAAGAAATACCAGAGCCGGTGCAGTACGTTCCAGTTTATCAGCAACCATATAATGAGAATAGACCGCCATTAATGTTAATAACAATAAACATACATTGGCTCCATTCTTCACTTTATCTGAAATATTAGGATTATTGAATAAATCTACCATTTGGGCCGAATTTCTTAAGGGCTTAGGATTAAAAATCAGCAATTAATAATTGACTTTTTAAATTGTGTGTTAAGAAATGATTACAGAAAAAATATAGGTTTTTGGCTTAGGTTAATTGCAGTAGGCTTTGAGACTTTCAGCTAAGGAACTGCCAAACAAAGTAAAAACAATGAGCAGTGCAGATTTTCATTTCAACGCCTCCTAGACATTCGGCTCAGTTTTATGAATAATGAATGACGAGAGAAGACAAATTTTCTTCGAAATCGTGGCATTTCTTTTGATATGTCCCTTGAGTGACGATTCTTTAATGATTTTTGTTAGTGAAGTAAGTTGTTATTAATTTAAGGTTATTCGCCCATCCGATGAATTCACGCTTTTAGGTTTTTTTTAGCTTTAGTTATCTGACAAAACTTTAAATATTAAATTATTTTAAAGACAGAGTCAACCCTGATTTTAAATTATTTTTTTTTATTTGACCTTAAGAGTACGTAAAGAGGCGAACTAAAAAATATAAACCACGTTTGTTTGCATTGTTATTTCTGATAATATTTGTTTGAATTGTTTGCAGTTCACGTTTTGTAGAAACGAAAATTTGTTTTGTTTTTTTTCAGATTCGGTATATGTACTTCAGTCTGTCAATATCACTGCAAGCTTCATTCAATTTTCTTGTGTTTCAATATTTATATTATTACGTTGTCTTTGGTTTAAGCCAAAGAGGTAATAAGCAAACAATATATTCTGTGGTTTTAGTAAATACAAGCACGTGCTTTGTGGATCTTCGGTTAAAAAATCATGAAGGAATTAATACATATTATCCTGATTAATTAATCTGAACTCTGCAATGTTGCTTTTCCAGAATCCAACGTCAAATTACTATTCAGCAAAGTAATTTAATTTTGGATGAAAAAAACATTGATAGCAAAGTTTTCCTAAATATCTCTGTAATTATTATTTTTTTATAAAGTTAAATTTAATTAAATGCGCTTCACTCGAGTGGTAATTTTATTATCTGAAAGTGCATTTGAGCGTTAAAGCCTGCTCTTTTGAGAAACATCCGTTAACATCGAGTGAACTCAAAATAGTTTTTAATTTTATAGTAATTTTATTAGAATTTACAGCCCGAAAATAACCCATTCGTCAATTTTAATTTCCTCCTTGGATCTTAGTTCCCGTGTAAATATCGTTAAATGTTTGTTATTTAAACGGTAATCTTTGGAATTCGTAGGGAATAAATCGTAATGTTAGACACAAACTTTCCAAAATACACGCCGATTTATTTTTATCTATAAAGTGATATTTATTTAAGGATTACTGACGAAACAGTCTATTTTTATTAGAATTACAAAACTCGGCCACTGTTATCCAAAAATATATGTTATGGTAGGCCTCGGATGTCCCATGTGGGTCAAGTTTATTTAACAAATTTGTCTTAGTTAATAATTAAAGCCTCATTAAGTGAACGCAAGAAAATGCAGAATTTAACTGAAGTTTACTGTCATTAAAACATCAAATTTGTTGCTTGATATGTACAAAAACTTGGCCCAAAATCAAAATTGTGTGATAAGTAAATCTGTCTTCTCTGCCAATCAATATTTATAACAAAGTACTAACGGTTTGGAATGAAAGCCATCGCTATTCCACATGCGATTTCAAGTGCCCCAACGGTTCTTCTATACCATTTACTGGGTATTCTAATATCAAAGGTCTCAGAAAATGGGAAAACCTTCGAATATTTTACGTATTCTCTCCTCTGTAAAAGAAAAATAGACGTCATCAATGCAGTTCCTTTAAATACAGACAACGCACGCGAATGGAATGATCGAAAAAAAATGTTTTCTTGGCAACGTTTATTTTGAATAACCACCACAAATACGAGTGGGTTATCTTTCACCCGATTCAAAAATGTTTAAAATGCCCTGGTCGGGGCACCGCGCCAAATAGTCAAAAATACCACCGCATACGTTGTGTAATACAATAAAAATTAAATTTCGTTTACTTACCAAATCTTTATGTAAATCTTTCGAAACGTAGCTAGATAATTTCATGAATCCGACGAAAATGAAAAATAAACCCAAAAGTACCGACAGTGACTTTAACACTATCGAACCCATTATATTTATTAAGTAAACAAGTTGCAATTGCACTACAACGCCACCCACTATACAGCTACATTAACAACACCTTTTCTTCATTAGTCTTTTGATTAGAGATTTATCGGTAAACGCGCCGTTAAAGAGGCATCGTTGTTTTGATTTTTATTTAAGACGAGCGTCGCTACCTAGTGCGTCCATTTCCGACGGCGACGACGCTATGCGACTAATCAATATTGTGACCGCCTTGATACTAACATTTTGCAAATGTCAGGTGGTCGAGCTACTGACCAAATTAACGATGTTTCATGATTGGGGTCAAGGGTTGATATTTTTGGCACGTGTACTGAACACCTCCGACTACTTGCATGCGCCAAAACTGACCAAAATTACTTTGATCGCATCCTGTATTGTTCTGCCTAGATACAGGACCGTAACGAAAACTTCCTTTTTATTTTTAACTACTTTTAACTAAATTAATTTTTAATTTAGATGTCACATTTTGAATCAAAGATTTCTTTATAAGTCAATGAAAACTTAATTTGGCCGTATTTCGGTACCGAGCTGACTTCAAACACAAATTTTTCTGATTCGGAACCTGGCTTCATACTTGTTGCCCAAATTATCGATTAACAAGAGGAAAAAAGACTTTGGGAGAATTCTAGAAAGATAAGTGGGGCATTTTGAGTGGCTGGCAATATTCCAGAACCGTACACACCCTTCAACACTTTAAAATGTTGATCTGCAAAACAAATAAATCCGCAAAAATTCTTGTTTACAAAACTAATAGAACTCGATGGCAAATCGAATATACCTAAGAAACTTTAGGTTTCATTCACTTGCTTTAAAAATTTTCACGGGTTAGAAATTTTACAAAAATTATTGTTTTACATAGATCAGGCTGTTAAATATTTATTTTTTATCTGAAAAATCAGCACTTTTGCAAATTAACTTCGGGGTGCAACTCGGTTCACATTCTTGTAAAATTTAATTTCGACAACTTTTGAAGACATATTTTAAATTCATTGAAAAAAGATAAACCTTAGTAAAAAGTTTCACAATTAAAATAACCCAGCGATAATGTTCACGGTAATTTCCGAGTCCTTGTTCCTCATCAGTCTTACAAAGTGGATACCGATACGAATACGAAGGCAATAACCAAATCACAAGGATTCAAAAACAGTGGTCAAATGTAGGACTGGGTTTTTTTTCGATAAATCTATTATCGATATGGAACTCTAAAATTATCGATGTATGAATTTTTTGCGAGTGATTTAATCGATATTTTTTATTTATGGGAGAAGCATATTAACATTAATGGCTCGATCACTCTCGAAAAGCAGCATTTGCAACATCAAATTCTAAACGAATTTAAGCCCCTATATACGCGAAACCATAAACATTTTCAATGTTAATATTACCAAATCGGGCCTCAAACTTAATAGAACCTAAAATGAATTACACCTCACTTCACTTAATCCCAAGCCTTTCTACATCGCGGTACGGTACAAGCTTATTGAGTTGAGATGTTTTTTTTGTAATTCCCAAATAATCTAACTATCTAACTTCTGTATATTCATCTCCTCTATTAGCTTTTTCTTTTCCATTTATATTTTGATATTCCACGTTTATTTTATTTTATTGCGTTATTAATGTTTTGCTAATACTTGTATATCTTATTTTTGTGCTTTTATTAATGCGATACCTATTCAAACTAATTTACCTTAAGCATAGCCATTTCCGTCGTCTAGTAATGAATTGCAATAAAACAAAAATAGTTAACAAAGTGTACAAATATTTTTAGGTCATCAAATTGAAAACGTCAATGAGTATATCTATCTAGGTAGTACTATCAAATTGGGAAAAGAGAATCAAGGTGCGGAAATCACAAGACGAATTCATCTTTCATAACCAGCCTTCGGGTAGCTACAGCACATTCTTAAGAATAAAGAGATCAATCTGAAAAAGAAAGTTTACAATACATGTGTCGCGCCAGTTATAAATACCTATGGTCTGGAAACCACGACGTTGGCAAAAACATCTGCAAACAATGCTTGATGTATCATTAAGACAAAAGGTTAGAACCGAAGCAATCAGGGAACAGACTATCATAGAGGAATTCCCAGCGATGAAATGGGGATGGGCAGACTATGTAACTAGACAATAACATGATAGGTGGGCATATAGGATTACAGAAAGGTGTCCGAGAGAAACAAAGCAAAGTGTGGGACTACCCCATAAAAGCTGGGCGGGTGATATACGAACCACCGTAGGAAGAAATTGGGTAAAAACTGCTGAACACGGAAAGCATTGGAGAAAATTTTAGTTGCCTAGAGAGACCCAACTGATTTACTTATGTGTAAACGATAACGCAAGTTACTCTCAAAAGTATTCTCACAAGTTACTATCCCTCTTACACGTAGCTTTAGTTTTCGTTTCTAAGCATAATATAAGATAAACATAGTTTCTTATTTCTTGTTTTAGCATTCAAATAAATAAGCATAAAATCCATATTTCGTAAGGAAACTATCCGACTGAAATAACTACAAAAGTTTATTATCGATGTAGGTATGCAGTACTTTGTGAATTAATTCATCAATTTATTTTGTTTACATTTATTTACTTTTTATTTATTTACATTTGTTTATTTTATTATTTGAAACATTGAACACAAAGAAACACCAAAGTTCTAAAACCAATGAGAGACATGGAAAACTTTGGAAGCTTATATATCCAGGGTAGCGGGTAGGTACCCATCTGAAGAAGAAGAAGACGAAGCAGAAACTATAAACAAATGAAATGGACTGAACTGAATAGACTGCTGTTTTTAAAATGAGTCTGTGGACGGAAGACTGGATGAGGATTGATTAATTCATGATATTCATTTAATATTCCGATTTAATCGATATATCAATTGAAGTTGGAAGCGACCACTATTTCCTAGAAGCAAAATTCAAAGAGGACAAAAGACAAAATGAGGGTATGGTGAAAAGAAAAATCAGAAGTTATACACTGAGGCTAAACCATTTAAAAGCAAAGTATATGGAAGCAGAAATCAATAAAAAATCACCAAAAGAAGGCCTAAAATCCTTTAAAGCACTCCAATTTTTAGACAGCCCGAAATTACCTAAAGATCTGTATAGACCACCAACAACAATTGGGTACATGCAAAAGTGGTTAAAAATCACCAAAAAAAGCCTCAAAAAACTTAAAAGGTCCCTTGTTTTTAGACACCACAAAATGGCTTTTTACTTCTGGACCAAGGCAATTGGGCACATACAGTTGTAATAGTTAAAAGTTCACTAAAAAATTGGCTAGAATTTTGTAAAACACCCCGGAAGTACTTCAAGATCTATAGACCACCAAAAATTGGGCACAAGAAAAAATGGTTAAAAATCACAAGAAAAAGCCTCAAAAAACTTTAAAAATCCCACTCCAACATGGCTTTTTACTTCTGGACCAAGGCATTTGGGTACAATGAAAAATACCTAAAAGGTACCCAAAAATCATTCAAAAATCGTCAAAATTTTGATTCTTCCCAAATCCAAAACTTCCTAAAAACCGCAGTTGGTGCAAAAATGCTGAAAAATCGAATAATTTAAAAAACAACTCCTAAAAAACGACCAAACATCGTCTGAAATGCTGATCTATTTAAATATACAGTTGAAGATAAAAAACCACTCTTTAAAACCACTGAAGCATATTTGAAATCTTTACAGGGATTAAGATAAGCCAACATTTCATTTTGGGACCAAGAAAATTGCACACTTCAAAAACCAAGTAGAAATCATTGGAAGATTGGAAGTAGGTCTAAAATGTCAAAATTATTTATTCTCAGACACCCCAAAAGTACCCTTCAAAACTATAGACCACCAAAAATATTTTATCATTTTATAACTTGTACGATGATTTGATAAACTTTCTAATAAATAGCTTTTTGCCCTTTTTAGACCTTAATGAATACATTGTAATAACGCGCGTGTTATAAACATTTTAAAAAGGACTTGAACAAATTCTTGATTTTTCTTTTATTTTATGCAAACATATAAATGATTCAAATGATTGTAAATAATATTAAGGCCGATTTGGCAAACAGTTTTAAGATTAAATAGACTTAAGGGCATATGGCCGTTAAAACGAAACGTTTCGTTTGTGCTGTAATTTATGTTTCCTTTGCAGGAATTGTAAATACATTTTCAGGCTAGTTCTTTGAAGAGAAGGTGTCCGAAAATGGTCTTCCTTTGTCCTAGCTAAGTTATTGGTGCTTAACCAGATGCACACAAGCTAGCAAGCGATACTGCAATGAAACCATAAATCTGGGAAGAAGCATTTCTAGGAAAATTAGTTTCTTATGAAACTTTCTAAACTTCAGCATTAAGTTTGATTTAATTTAATGAAAGAAATCCCTTCTATTTTGGGGTTGTCCAAAATTATTGTAGGTATAAATACAACTGATCAGAAGAACAAGGGGCCTATTTCCTTACTTACCGTATGAGAGCTACTCTGGGACTTCACAAAACTCATTGGGCTCATAACCTTTTTAACTACATTCATCAATCCTGTTTACCATACGAGAGCTACTCTGGGATCTCACAAGTCCTACTAGGCTCCTACATTCCTAAATCCTTTTATTTTTCAGGGACACAAACGTAAATACTCTAAAACAAAACCCTTCGGGTACCACTCTTCTATCATCGGCAAGCCATCCGCACCGACCGGTCCATTGGGTGCGACTCTGCCGTCCGCACCGACCATCCACCCTTGAGGCACCGGGGCCGGCATAACTAATTTAATTGAATGAATGTACAAATATGTTTAATATCTGCGTTTCTTTGACTTTTCTTTCCTACCCTTTATAAACGACTGAGTTACACGTAATCAACAAAAGCTAAACGAGAGTCCAAAGCTTCGGGGTTTTTCACTAGTTTTATTCATTATGTAAGACATCTTATAATAATATTTATTTGTACCTACCTACTTTAGCCAATATAGGATGAACAATGTGTGCATTAATTATCACAGTACACTCGTTATCATACATAAGTATTTTAGGTATAATAGAAAGACGAACAGTAGGTAGTAGTAAAAAAAAACACACTGACATGCGATTACAAGAAGCTCTTATATTTTAACATGTTAAGTGTATTTTGGCAGTATTTTTACATAGTTATTACCAGTTATCAAGACACATCAGGGAGATACTCCTGGACAAAGTAATAACCTTTCGATAACAATATTTATTTACAGCTATATTAGAAACATAATTATCAGACTAATGCAATTTTCTTTAGCTGCCTACTCTTCTGGAAAACATTCAGGCTCAGCTTCAGACACACATATAGCTTTGTCTAAATTGATGCTGTTTATAAAAATATATAGCAAAAGTTTACAAGAGGAGTCCATGCTCAAGCCTACTATAATGAATTTTGTCACATTGACCATCGATAGTGCATTAAGATACCCTGCTTTTGGTGGTTGAACACCTAGTATTTCTTGCAAGGCAAGCAGAGATGTGTGTTTCCATTGCTCAGATCTATTCTTATATGTTACCAAGTTTTCTGAACTTTACTTCAAAGATTACAGCATTGGAGCTTTCATGTAGCATCCATAGATCTTCCACTTGTTTGTACATCACCATTATTATCTTTGATTGCAATTCCAGTAGCAATTATTTTGTAGTATCCACAACACATTACTACAAACATCAAGCCCTGTATTGCACACTCATTTAAATCAAAAGGAATCATCGCTATAAATCCCTCAAAAAGATGTGATAGTTTCTCGTGAAACTGTTAATTTGTTCGCTGATCACTTCGGATCAGTTCATGCAAAATCTACAAAATTTAGTTTCGAAAATATTGTCGTTGATAACACTTATTTACTTTCAGATATAACTGTAACACATGAAGACATTACTTCTGTTGCAGGGAGCTTGAAGGACAGTTTCAGCTTCGGTCCGGATTTGCTTCTGTCAATTTTTGTTAAAAATTGTCTATCTTCACTTCTGTGTCTGCTGGGTATGCTTTTTAATCAATCTCTACGCCAAGGTCATTTACCGAACCGCTGGAAAGAGTCATTCATCACTCCCATTTGCAAGAATGGCGATAAATGTAATATTGTTAATTTTAGGCCTATATCTATTATAAACGTTATTCCGAAAATGCTTGACGCTATCATTGCTGATACCTGATACCTACCTAAAATCATGTTTTTTGGGACGAATCGTTGCTGTTTCCAGACGAGGCGAAGCCGAGTCTGGAATAGCAGATGAGTCCCAAAAAACGATTTAGGTACGTGTTACAAACAACATTTTTTTGTTAAAGCTCCCAAAAACAGATTCAAACCTTTTATTATGTATGATTAATGTGATCAGAGCACATGTCACTATAGTAGTACGCAAAAGGTTGCTGTGACAACTTTTAGGGACTAGGCCGAAAATATAGCATTTTACGGACTTAAATGAGTGTCACTGTAGTAACCAGACTTTTTGGGATTGAGTCCGTAAAAGACCCATTTTACGGACTTAAATGAGTCCGTAAAATAGCTACTTTTGGGAGCGTGTACTAAAAAGTATTTTTTGAAACGACAGGTGCATTCAGTTATTATTATAACAAATAGTAAGCAAGCCGCGCTTTATTTACTGTCAAACACTGCTGTCAAGTAGAAAGCGATGTTAAAATTAATTTGCAATTTCACAATTTGCAAATTGAATTTGTAGTAAAATTTAAGAAAATGAGTGATTCTGATGAAAGTTTACCTTCAAATTTGAAGGAAATTGCAGAAAATGTCGTGTAATAGTACTTTTTGAATTGAGTACCATAATGGATTCATTAGGTAGTCCAAGGACTATAATGAATTGCCTTACATCACTAAAATACAATGACATAACGTTGTCATTATGATACGCCAGCATATAATAGTTATTTATGTAATAATAAGGATCATAATGACGATCATTATGGTACTAGCCGTGAATATTATCGAGGCGAGGCGTTAGCCGAGCCCGATAATACAGATCCTTGCCAGATAAAAACGGTGCTCGCCCACCTCAAAAAGATATTTGGCCCGTATTCTGTTCTCATATTTAAATTTAACGTCATGTTTAATTACCATGGCAACATCGTGTATCTCTCTTATACACATATAAAATTATATAAAGCTATATCGTTTTATGTTTACGCTAAACACGACTTTAGTTAGAGACAACTTTAAACATAAAATCAGAATATGGCCCATTATTTTTAATAATAATGGTCTGAAGAATCCCTTGAAACTTCCCAGTTTTTGGTCATCATGACGAACCCCGACTATTACTGATATTATGTTTAACCCTTAATCGGACAGGTGAAATTTTAGTGCACAAACGGACACAGACAATACTTATAATAACTGAAGAGGATAGTAATTTTAGAAAATTCGTTTAAAAATGTGCAGAACCAAGCAGAGACACATATTAGCACATAATATTTAAAAAAAATATTTAGCAAATATATTACAAATAACACAAAAAGAACTCAACAAAAATCTTTCTAAATATGAGCGATCCTTTCTTTTCTAAAAAAAGCAAGAAGAGCGTCTATAAAAATAAATATTAGCCTATACATCGCTAAAACAAACCTGAAAATACCTAAAAACATAAGGTAGACATTAAAAAATAAAGATTTAAATTTCAGCAACAACTAAATATCTCCCAGATGACTACCAATTTTTTGAAAATAAGGGAAACGCCTTGTAAATTGGGTGAAAGTAGTCCACAAACAATGTGAGGATTACATGGAGTGATTAAGTTGCAAGTGATTGCATTCAAATATTCAAAAGATATCCTGTCCGGTTAAGGGTTAACATCAAAGCGCTATTCTTTGCTAACATAAAAGAGATATAAAATAAAAACAAAATAGAGCCATAATAATATTATATTGTACAAGTTTTAAATAACAAAATCACAGCTATGGCAGATTCTTACATAAAATATGCCACATTTTTAATTTTTATTTAATTTTAAGCCACTATAAACAGTACTAATATATAACTTACATAATATATTAATTAAAATTAGATCCGCAATGTGACAGCATGTAATATGCAAATTAGAAGTTACACATTAAAGTACGTGAAATAATAAATTTTGTTAAGTCATTTACATGTGTTAAAATTAAAAAGGAAATTTATAAACATAAACCTAAAACAATTTTCCATTCACATTAATTACTAACCCTTACTGTGGCAATAAAGTTACTGATAAGAAACAAAACACTTTTTCCACAACAGAATACATTTATTTGTTAGTCGTTAATACTCCGAACTTACAAACTCATGGCTATTGATAGCTATAATGAAAACATAAGTTTGTATATGTAGTTTTCAGAAAACGTTACAAAAGAAGTTGTAACGTTGTCTCTCTAAGTCACTAAAATGATAATTGTTTAATTCATAAATTAATGTTAAAAGTATAACATCTGAGTATTTATACCATTAAACCATTTTATAAAACGTAGAATCACAACAGTATAATAATACCGTAATACTAAACAAGTTAATTAACAATTTTTATCACACAACGTCTTCTGCGTGCATTAATAATCGTCCTATTATTATTAATTTTAGAAACTGGAAGAGTACATTTGGCTTTTTCTTCTATTGAACTCTCAGATGTTTCAAGTTTTACCTCTGTTTTTATGCTAGTTTGCGAGACTTTACTATCTACTTGTCTATGGGTATCGTTGATCGTATTATTGTTTTCATTTTGGTTTATTACGTTGCTGTTTTTATTGTTACTTACAGAGTTAATTTGATAATTTTCAGTGTTCAAAGTATCACAAGTACTTTCCTCTTTGCAGCTTACGGATTTACTATAATTATCAGTTGTTTTACTAGAAGAACTAGGTTCAGTAGCGTTTTTATAATTGTCTACGATATCACCTACACAATTAGATTTGCCACTAGATTTTATTTCATTAATTACTTCATTTAACAAGTTTGAGGTACTTTGTGGTATGGTTTTAATCTCGCTTTGTTTAAAATCCTGCGATATAAAGCTGATATTGCTTTCAGTCTTAATATTAATAGTATTTTCACCACTTTTCTTAGATGATTTCTGGTCGTCTACTTCTGCCTTGATATTTATATTTTCTGTACTTAATTTCTCAGTTTCCATTTTAATATTTACATGTTCTCTATGGTTATCTATATGTTTATTTAGAATTGTTTCTTTTTTCACAGCATCTATACTCGTAGTTCTGGTCCTAGATTTATACACAGTCCTTTCTTTAGACTTCGAGTGGCCTTCCAATTTATAACCATTCTTATTTATAAGAGGAATTTGGTCATATTCTTTGCTCTTGCTTCGATGGTGTTCTTTGCTCTTGCTTCGACGGCGTTCTTTACTTTTGTTTCGAAGGCATTCTTTGCTTCTACTTCGATCCCGTTTTTTACTTTTGGTTTGGTGCCCATTTTGAGTTCTGCTTTGTTCCCGATCTTTACTTCTACTTTGGTTCCATTCTTTACTTCTACTTCGGTGCTCTTCTTTACTTCTGCTTCGATGACTTACATTACTTCTATTTTGACTACGTTCTTTGCTATTACTTCGACTATATTCCCTGCTTCTACTACGATCATACCCTCTACTTCTTCTATTTTGTTGATGTTCGTTATCGTCACACTTTCGCACTGCTTCTATGCGTTTGTTTATAAGATAAATATCAATATCTTCCCATCTTGCAGGTGATTTAGAAGTGCTACGACTACTCTCTTTTTCAGAGGATTCTCCCCTGTTTAGTACTGCTTTAGGTTTATTATCGGTAGATTCATATTTTTGTTTCTTGTTGACGCTGGATTCAGACAATACATCGTCTCTGGAACGTTTATTTGTATCATCTACATTTTGAAAGTTGTTAACTCTATTAAAGGATTTTGCAATTTTCCGTTTAAAGATTAAGTCGTCGAACTGTTTTTGCAAATCAGCAATCATTCGTTCCTTCCTTTTAATTTCGAGTTTAGCCGTATTAAATAATTCCGAAATATTCTTCTTGAGATTATCTTCGTTTACCTTCATTTGAGTAAGTTCACCACATAGCCTAGCAACGTCACCTTCAAGACTCTGAATATGTTGCAGTAATTTTTCATTACGATTTTGTAACTACAAAAATAAAGTTAACATTACTAAAAATAAGGTTATGTTCTTCTATGTTATCTACATATTGTTATTCTTACATGTATTATTTTTTCACCCAAATCAGTGTTATTTAGGTCATCATACACTCGCGGAGAACTCATTTTTTAGCATTACTATGTATTATTAACAAATCTTTTTAAAAAATTTCTGGATCAAAGTTTATGATGTACACAGTGGCGCGCATTGCATTTAGAAGATAGTTTCGAGGTACGGAAACTTTTGAAAGTTTTTATTAGGTTTCTTTAAGTGTTGTATTTCGTTTATTGTAAAAGTAATGACTTAGTAGTATTAAAATAGTTAATTTGGTGTTTTAAATTCTGTTTTAAGTAGTTTTAAAATGTACTTTGTCAAAGTTGAAATAATGCTCAAAACTGTTTTCTTGCGTCAACTGTCTGCGCACAAACAAAAAGTCTTAGTTACCTTGATTTAATACAAGTTGCGAGGACGCGGTGAGTGTTGTGGCACACCTTGTGCAAGAATCCGAAATTGCGTCGTTTTTGAGGTCGAAAACGTGTGTGAAACTTTTACAGTGCCTAAGTGCAACATGTAGGATTTAAACCAACAGCTTAGTGCCCTTTCAGTGCCTGAAAGCGTCATTAATAACAACAAAAGTGCCTTTATAAATGTGTGTGTTCGCGTATGCAACTTTTGGAAGTGTTGGATAAACAACAGGTAATTCTTTGATTTATTATGGTTATTTTGTAAATTTCAAGTTGCCGTATCCATTCCGAATAATCAAATACATTTAGTTGCAATGGAATTTGCACATTTTTCACCGTGGAAATGCCTTTCGCGGAAGTTTGAAACAGTTAAAAAGTTCAAGACAGGTAAAAGCCAGGTTTACACCGGGGCAATGAACACGCGGTATTTGATCGGACACACCCCCATTGCTCCACGGTTTTGATTATTCTTATTAACAGATTTCATTTCGTACTTGTTAACATACAAAATGCAGTTTTAAATTTGCAGTTCAGTTGGGGTTGTGATTATCATGCATTTTTCAGAAGTATTACTCACTCGATTAATTATTTATTGAATCCTATAACCCAAACAATTACATCATTGGCAACAATTTGCCCTTAATGTTAGATGTTTATATTTTGTAAGTTTATAATTTATTCAGGAATTTGAATGTTGTTTCTTTTTAATTTACACTGTTAAAAGTGCATGAAGATATGTGTTTGTTAACAATGTGAGAGAATTGTGGTTATTAATACCACTACCAACCAGTATTGCGTGATGGAGGATGTTCTTATCTCGGAATAGTGTATTTGAATTGTCACTAATAAGCTGATTACAGCATTTTATCGTTTTAAAGTCTTAATGTAAATTGTTTAAAGAACGTTATTATTACATGGTGATAGTGATAATTAACTTAACGCTTTTAATGTGCTGCTTACTTAGAAAATTAGTAGAAACCGATGCAAGATTGAATAAAGGGAAGCATTATGAATGTTTTAATAATAAACAGAAATATTCCTTCGACAGCTTGGTTTCAGACTTATCTTGATTAAATTGTTTTGGAAAAATGGAGCCAATGTTTACTTCGATATCGCCCAACAAATAAACAAATGTATAAGGTTTCTTAAGTCATTGGAAATCCCGTGCCTTAAAAAACCTAGAAACGAATTGGGAAATATTAGCAAAGGAAATGTTTTGGAACTTGTACCTAAAAGCATTTCTGCTTTATTTGTCAATTACTTAAGTATTTGGTTTTTGATTGAACAAATATAATATTTATTATGATTCATGTGTGAACCTGTGGTGAACGTGATTCATACAAGCTTATTCAGTTTCCTGTGCCTTTATTGATTGAAGTGGATGATTTTAAGTAGGATGACGAAAAGGCCACTTTAGAATTTTGGACTTTCGATACTTGCAAACTTACAGAATTTGCCCTGTAAAACACAATTGAAACGGTTATTATTTTGTAACATTGTCCAATAAACAAACAAAAATTCTTAGCCAACTTTGATCAATTCTTTGACTTTATTTACCTATAACTTCGAACAAATTCATAAAACCACCAAATAACTTGTAGGTTTATATTTTGCCTTGCTGTTTCTTTGCAATACTTTCTGCCATAGCAATTTAATAAGTTAATTATTTTAGAACCTCTGACCTGTTCAGTAACAACAGCAATGTTGTAAAAGTGTTTCTGAATATTTAGAAGAAGACACTAAGAACTGTTTATATTCAACGAATTTTGCTTAGTGTGAATTTACCGAACACTAAAATCAAACACTATTACAAAAGAATAAATTTCACTTTTGAAATCACGCATATAAGCATTTACAACTTGCTAATCCGATTCTACTACAATAATCCTTCCAACAAATTCAATGCTTGTAAACGGAACAACCTCACTAATCCTAGTAACCTTCATTACTCTCTCCAAACAAGGTATTAGAATAATTAAAGTTCACAAGTGAAAACCTAACATTTCGGAATTACCATTTTTTCATGCTTTATGAACTTGTGCATTACTAAAAATATTGGGACCAATCGGAATATTCTATGCCATGACGACTATTGAATTGATTTGAATTTTCAAGACTGTGCCGTTATTCAAATATAAATATACAGCGATTTAAGCAGTTTGTTGTATTTATGAAAGATGTAATCGAAGTGAGAGGAGCAAAAACCTTGGTGGAAATGTAGATGTACGAATTTAAAAGTCCTGTTTAGGTCAAGATCGAGGTTGTCATTCGTCCAAATTTGTGCAGTGTGAGTTGCATGTATGTCATAGCACACTTAGCTTCTTACAATGTCTTTTGAGTGTTAATACCCAGGAATGCCGAGAATATTAACATTGTCGTGTATTTATAACCGCATAAAGAATACTAAAACTTCTTGCGTTCGCCGATTGGAGCGGAGCATCGGTGGCACTTTGTGCGCCACTTTTTTTAACGATAACAAGTTGCTTAATTTGTATTCTGTCGGTTAGTCATACATACACCATTGTTGATAATTCTTGGAATATGCTTTTGAACAATAATAATTTCCTTCTTGAGTCTTGATGAGAACGTTAACGATGGGAGCGGAGCGTAAAAGTTTTTCAGTAAAATTTTCTAGTCGCTAAACGGTAAAATTAACATGGCACTAACGGAACGTAAAAATTGCCAAATTCAACCTGTATTTCCGGTGCCCCTGCCACGCCTCCTACATTTTAAATTTACCATTGCACTTACGGAGAGGAATTCGGCCTCTCACAAATATTTTTGGATATTTATGACTCGTCCGAATCTATAGAAACACAAAGATAAGGCAAATTTCTACACAAAACAGGTATTTCTTGGGCACTTCCTGTGACATGGTTTATTTTCTAACAGGCATTTAAAATCTTTAGCTTTGTGATTTGTGTTTTGCAACGTTAACTATGAATTCTTGATTATCTTTTTTGCATTTTATTTGAATCAGGTGAATGGAAATTTGCGTGACTGAATGAAATGGGGTTGTTGTACCACCACGTTGCCATTTACTGTAGGGGTTAAAAATGATTCAGATTTTTAATTAGTATTTATGTGCTGTAAGCTCCAACCCCTTACGACTTTGTGCAAATAAACTAATTGTGCGCAATGGGCAATAGTAAAAGGCAGCTTCTGTATTTGACGTGTTTTCTGGAATTCACGTAATTGTATCGGCATTGTTGTTTAAAGACAGTTATGCAGCTTAGCCTCAGCTGATTGAGTTATGAATGAATTTTTAGAGCAAAGTTCAACGTTCTGAACAACGACGATCATTGACCAAAATATGACTCAAACACAAATCGTCTTTCCCTTTCGCCATTTCAGTTGACGAAGAAGAACCGGCCATCACGAACATGTCTTCTCTATTCTGCTGACACGCAAGATTTCTAAAAGTAACTGCCACAGATGTGCCGGTCAACATACGGTAGTCGGTCTTCTCATCCACTTAACCATAATCGAGTTATGTACAGTGACGTCATCAATTCACGTTCCTAACCTCTGACTCGTTCTGACCATTGACTGACACCACTTAATTCCCAAATGCAATGACCCTCGAACCCACCAACGAGATTGTCGCCTTCATTCAGTTGAGAGAACCATTTCAGGATCATTTTACGTGGGTGAATTTGTTTCTCGAAATTCCAGTTTCAGGGGTGACCTTCGGTGGACGCAGGAAATGCAGATTTTGCATAGTTACTGATGATTCAATCCTTCAAATATGTCTGTCCTTTGATGACACTTTCACTTGCTTTTTATTTTCTGGCGATGCCTTATTACTTCTATTGTTTGTAGCTACTTCTTCATACATTCAAATGTGATGTTAGGTTTGTTTATGAGTGTTGGGTAGGAGGAACATAACAAGTAGATTACGTGGTTTTTACATGTAGGATTGTTTTCGTGTGCTTTTTAGTCTAGAGGGTTATTACAATTTTATAATAGTAACAGCCAATGCCAGTAAAAATCGTATTTTTAATACACGGCAGTATTGTTGATGTCTTTTACGTTGAGGATGTTGCGGTCGTCGTACATCCTGTAGTTCCATCAAGGAGCATAGGTCGTTTTAAGGACGTTTCATTAACTGTTTAAAAAGATGTTGTGGTACACATGTATTAATTTTTCCTTCATCCACAGTGAATTTTATCCTTTTGCAGAATGAAATTTAGGCTGAGCAATAGTTGTGCTTGGATCGACCACCACAAATTCAATTTGTAGAATAAAATTCGAATCAATTTTAAGTATATTTAGTGGTGAAAACAGGGAATTTTTTCCACATTTTCTACGTAAAGGAATCGGCACTTAAACTCCTCATAGAGGGTTAAGGCCTCCTAAGTCGATTTCGAATCCGGTTGTTTCACACGTTAAGCGTACAGGGTGATGTGGTAAGCACCACGCCTTCGACAACTGCCAACATATTCTTCAAAAAATCATTTTCTACATTTCATTACTTCACCTTTTTGTAATCTTAAAAAATTGCTTAAGATAGTTTAGGCAAAATAGGCTAAACCCTTAGGGCGGCCTAAAAAAGCGTTGGAGCCCTTAGGACATTGGGCCCCGATTTTATTTAATATTTGTGTTTTATGACCAAAAAGTTCAAATATTTTCTTTGAACCTTGATGCTCTTTAATAAGTTCATCTGGAAAAATATCCTTTTATATTATTCTGATTCAAAACAATCAAGGGAGGGGCCCTTAACTATGATTAACCTTGTACCCCCTTTTACTGCTAATCAGTCTCTGTTCATCCATTTAAATAGCATAAACCTTCGTAGGTCACATATCCTCGATATTACCCCTTTTACACGTTAATGCTAATTAGTTACTCCTTTCATTACCATTATTTTTAATAATTACGAACAAGGGGTTACTTAAATGAGAAGTTGATACAGACTTTTAGCTGCAATTTTTTTTAATGTCTTAGCAATGGTATTTTTGCATGGATTTGACAAATGTTTGTATTTTAATTTTTCAAAATTCTGTAGGAATTGAAAGTGATCAACGCCTTTGTGGAAAATTAAAATCGAAGGATTGGGCTTAACACCCAAAGCAGTCCCTCCTTTCTTAATGAAATAATTAAAAGGAATTCTTAAAGGTTTAAGGCACGATTAGGGTTTGTTGAGACGTGAAAATTCGGGACAATTCAATGTATTTTCCAAGGTAGTTCGAATCGGTTTAAAGAAATTTTGAAACAAAGAGAACATTTATTGAAAATTTTTTGAGCAAGTCAAGACGGAGTTCCTTCCGTAAAACTCAAGTTTAGGGGAAAACTACTGAGGCAACGTGGTGTTCAAAACGAAGGCAATATGAGGAATAATTAGAGCAATAAATATCAAGACATTTATGCTGGCAAAATTTTCTACATCGAAATTTCACAGGAACTCCACGTAAAACTCTTAAAAAAATGTATTCAGTTATGTTTTTTTTAATATACATGGTCTCCCAAACAAGGGAGAAAATAACCCAAACTCTTAACAATCGGTGAGGTTAGTTTTGTCTTTTTTTAATGAATTTGATTTAAGGAAAAGCAATTTTTTGCATCTGTTTAAGGATTAAATAATGCTACTTGAAATTTCTTTTTATTTATCGGATTTTGAAAACACTTAATTTGAGAAAAGTAGTACCAATTTTCAGTTGCATTGAAATGCAAAATTTCAATGCCAAAAAAGATTTTTCAGAAAGTGGCTTAGCAAAATTTAAAAATGTTTGTGAGAACGCATTTCCCTATTATAAAGGGAATATAACAAAGTTCACAACGCCAAGTCGTTTAAAAATGTGGCTTTGGCCCCCTTGCCAATGTCTTTAGAAAGGATAAGGCACAGAAAGAAGGATTCGATTGTAATTTATTCAAATTTTTGCCAAAACGACAGCAGAGTTAATGCTATAGAATTTATAATGAAATTCTTACATCATATGAAAGGGCAATATTCACCAGCAAGGCGAAATACAGAAAAGCGGTTCCCTTTGAGAAAATCCAGGACAGTCTGATACAGTTGTCTGTCGTTTTGAGAGTATTCATTGAACATTTCTGACAGAATTTTTAAGTCTTGAAGGGTCTACGGTGGCAGGTATACGAAATTCTGTCTTTTGTCCCTAAAGGTTCACCCCTCGAATAGATCCCAAAAATGGCATTTTCAGACTTCTGGCAGGATTCATGAAATTAGCTTTGATTTTGAACCGCTTTCTGTCAATTTTGGTATTTTAAATTATAAAAAAAATGTAGTTTGGGATATTGCGAGGAAGTTTCAGCTAGTTCTGAACATTTCAAGCTATTCCAAGACAGTTTCATACAGCTTTGGACTGCAATTTTTCGTCTATTTAAGACAGTTCATCAAATATTTATCGAATTTATTCGAGCAAGTTTTCAAGGGAGTGCGAAATTCAGTGTTTTGTTCCGATGTTCCGAAGGTTCAATTATAATTACCCTTAAAATAAAACACAAGAATCATATTTTCAGAATTTTGATAAAATTCACAAGATTAGCTTTGATTTTGAATTACTTTCTGTGTGTTTCTTTTTTTGTCAAATATAATATGAAATGCTTAGGCAAAGGAAGTTAGACGCAATATTTAATAACAATAATGATATTTATTAAACTGCATTTGCAAAATAATATGATATTTACAGTAGGTTCAATGCGGCGAAGTTCAGACAGGCCAATTAAATTAACAGCATGTTCTAGTATTTAATAACTGTAAAAAGAATGAATTATTAAAAGAAAAAATAATAGAGACGAGAGGGAAAATGAAGTAATTTCAAGGCATTCCAAAGCAGTTCGGAGCACTAATGCCTGTATTTATTAGTGATGGGCGGATAGTAACTACTTATTCGTTACCTTAGTATTCGTTACTCCTTAAGATCAGAAGTACCGAATACCTACAAATAAATGTATTCGGTACTTTATTGTTTCTAGGTACTTTTAGTCGCCTTTTCACGAGTTCTAATTGTTATCAAAATAATTATCGAATACTTCATTCTCAGTCATAACCAGTGGCGTAACCAAGGGGGGGCCCAGGGGGCCCAGGCCCCCCTCAAGATCGAAGTTATTAATCAAATCCGTCTTCAAGATGTAACCAAAAATGCTGGGTGAGTGTATTATGTTGGGTCCCGTCGAGTGCATAAATATGTAGTATTTCTGACACAATTGTTAAACAGTGGACTGGCTCCCCTACAAACTAGGTGTTAAACCTTAAACAGTGGACTGGGCCCCCTACAAACTACGTTTCTGGTTACGCTACTGGTCATAACCTCATAACAGATACTCCTACGCACTAGCGGACTGGACTGCATGACAGTTAATTACGTAATTTATGAAGTATACACTGAACCTACTGTGTAAATAAATTTCATATACTTATGTAGTTTTGGTAATTTGAGGCTATCGAAGGCGAAACCTAGACAATATTTAGATTTTACAGGAGAGTAAATAAGAGGCTGTAATAATTTATTATGAACATAATATCCTTAAACTCTGGATATAAAAGTTTTAAAATTGGTTTTGAAAAATTATATTAAGCAGATCCTTCTTTCCCCCACTTTTTTTTAAATAGACACTATATATTTTAAGGGAATAAATACCAATTTATCTTTAGTTTTACTTCAAGCAATATTGTATTACTGTAAATATTTTTTAGTTATCCAAGCAATCGTTACTTGTACATATTTTTTTTTTGTTATTTTTAAATATATTTTTATAATTTTATACTACTATTTTTCTCTAAACTGTTCTTGAACTCCGAATATTGTATTGATCTCGGCATTGATATACAAATTAAACAAACAATTTCATTTAAATGAACAAAACAATCTTTCTGTTACAAATTGAAAGTTCTAAAAATCTCAGTAGTTATTTTTTATTTCTTGCAGTAAAAAATACAGGGTGATTCATAATTAGGTGTAAAAAATTTTACCAACGCTTCTTTCGGCCAAAACAAAGCAATTAACCTAATACACCTTAGTACCAAAATGCTCCCTTAAAAAGATACAGGGTGTTAATGAAAACAATTTTATTTCTATATTTGGAAAGTAACCATTTGAATTTTTAAAATCAAGTAGCCTGATTTTAGCAAAGAATTTTCAACGCTGCTAATGAAATTCGTGAAAACTATAATATTCAGCAAGTGTATGAATCGCTAGTACGACGGTGCTATACTTGTATTGAGGCTGGAGGGGAGTATTTTGAACATTTGCTATAGTTTTCTATTTTTAAATAATTATTTTGTTAATTTTGTGTTTATTATACTGTATTTTCAAATTAATTGGATAATTACCTTCCAAGTTATAGTCTCAAATTGAAATAAAAATGTTTTCATTAACACCCTGTATCTTTTTAAGGGAGAATTTTGGTACTAAGATGTATTTGCTTTGTTTTGGCATAAAGAAGCTTTGGTAAAAATTTTTACACCTAATTATGAATCACCCTGTATATCTAATAATCCTGTAAAACCCTACTCAATAAAGTAACAGGGTTCGAATAGCTACGAATACGAATCTTTCCGATGCGCTGATTAGGTTCTCATGCGTAATCGTTAATGGACTACCGAATACGTAATCGTAACCTGCATCATGGAAACTAACTATTTGGTACTCATTAACTATTCGGTACTCAATAACGATTTGGTACTCCGTAACAATTCGGTAGTCAGTCCTGAAGCAACCTTAGAATGGGTTTTGGAGATTCGGAGATAATCCAAAGCATTCTAAGAAGTCGGTAACAATTCGGTACTCAGTAACGAATACTGGATCCGAAAGTAACGAATGAGTACGGGAAATCAAAGTACCTAAACTTCCCATAGTTAGTCGGGGACAGTTGCACTAGTTGCAGTAGTTTTCCGTCTTTTTGAAGCAGTCTTGACCCTACGGTTAAACTGTGACTAACCCCCCCCATTAAAACTCAAAAATGGTATGTTTAGAATTCTAATAAAATTCATAAAATTTTGAACTGCTTCTGTAGATTGTAAAATTTTAAATAATCAATTTAAGTGATAGCAATTCAAAGAATATTTTGAGGGGCCAATTCTTATCAGTGATCACCTTAAATTAAGTAATTTGGCATTTTTAGAGCATTTTAAAGCAGTGCGGGACGTTTCAAGGTATTCCAAAACAGTTCGAAACAGTTTAAGGAAAGCCTTTACCCCTAAAATACAACCATGGGATTTTCAAAATTCTTACACTTCATAAGAATAGCTTTGATTTTAAACTTATTTTTGTCTATTTTTACATATTAAATAACCAATTTAAACGATAATCATTTAACGGAAACTTAATGGGTTGATTCTGACAGTGCATTCATTCCGAAGGCATTCATTCTTAGGGCAGTTTGAGACAGTTCGGATATTCTAAGACAGTTTGAGAAGGTTTGGGGAATATGGAGACATTTATACCAATTTTATTTGTGTCATTTTAAGGCAGTTTCTAATCATTTTTTAAGCAATTTGATCAACCGTTAAAAGATAATGCTTGTTATTACTGTATCACAAAGGCATTCGGAGTAAGGCTACTACTCGAGTTTGGAGTACTTTGAGGAATTCTAAGGCGATTTGGGGAAGCTATTTTCAACCTGTTTAGGGTAATTTGAACATTATTTAGCAATAAGGATCATAGTGTATACCTAAATGTATTTTTCGAGGACAGTTCAAGGTATTTTAAGGCTAAGGCACTTACTTAAGGGCATTCCAAGACAAACCGAGACAGGAAATGTAGGGAAATCTATAGCACTTTTTATGTTTCTGGGGTGCTTTGGCCGATATTTAATAAAAAATAATTTATACTTTTCGAAAAGGCATTTATTGAGAAGTCGAGGCAGCTTTACGGGCATTTTAAAGCAATATAAATGTAAAGCAGCTTTAAGGCCATTTTAAAGCAATATAAATTAATGTAAAACAGACAGTTATGGGACAGTTTTTAGGTCATTTTAAGGCAGTATTTCAAGTTGAAGCAGTTTTAAAGGGCATTTCAGGACAACATAAGAGAAAGATAAGTGTTAAGAAACTGAGATAGTCTGAAAGACAATACAAGAGAAAAATAGACAGTCTTTTGAGCATGTTGAGGCTATCTATTTCTAGGCAATATAAGAGAAATACAGGGTTTTGAGAAATAAAGACAGATTTAAAGTTATTCCGAGGCTTTCTCCCTAATATTAAATTATGACACGAATGCAGTTTTAATAAATCTGTGTTAAAAAACAACCGCCAGGACTACAGTTTTTTACATACCTAATTAATTAAATGCATATTGCGAACAAAACTAATTAAGTATTCAACAAACTCTTCGGCGGACCATTATCGTGCTGAAAGCATTTGTAGAACGTCTAATTTACGAATAAAGTTAATTAGTGCTTTTGTTTTTCATAAACGATCAAATTATCCCATGGTTTCGTTACAGATAATGAATGAAAGTCGCATGTAACGTTTTCAGTAAGTTAATTTAAGTGTGCATTCTTGAAGTTAACTTTGTACGAACTCTCAGACCTTGGCCTCCAAAAATTCCAAGTTACGTATTTACATTTCTGATTGTCATAGATTTGTCCGATTTGAAGTTGACCTTTGTAAACGGTTCTTAAACTTTGGTAAATTGCGAATGCATCGGAATGGGTGTATGTAAATGAAGTGTCAAGGTTGATAACTTGCATAGGGAAGGGTTGATGAGACGAGATTTCCGAATTGACCTCCCTTCGTGACATGAACGGACAATAAAACATCAATACGGTTGTATGTGAAAACTGGAGGAGAATAAATGAACGTTTACAATAGAGTGGTCATTCCCACGGTGCAGCCTTTCTTTCGGAAACAGTGCAGCGAACCAACCCTTCCGGATACAGAATCAAGGGCAACGCACCACCAACCAAACAGTGTGCTTGAATTTGTTACTGACACCCTTTAGTTTTTTTTTTATCTAGCGTAAATGGCTCTTGATTTAAATTTACTGCGTTTTAATGAGGGCACTTGATAAAGCAAAGGGTGAGAATATTAAATATGGAACAACTCGAGTCAAGAGGTGGTTCTTGAGAAACGCCGGATTGACGTGGCTTTAAAAAGTAGAAGGTCAGGTGAATTTCTCTTGTGGTGTAATTTCCAACAATTTGTTCGACAAAAAGTGGGTAAATTGTTAAGTTTAAAACTGTGGTAATTAGATGAAATCATCGTAACTATACTTCCTGTGTTAAAAGTCTTAACATTTGATAAACTGTGAGGGAGTCGATACACGCGAACAAAAGTGAAATAGACTGGCACAAACTGGCACTGACTATTGAACAACGACGAATTCCATACGAACGAACTATTGATAATTATTTAATATAGGTAACCTCGTTTTGATCATATTCATGTATGCAGTTACATGTTACTTGTGTCCAGTTTCGTTTTAATTTCTTAGGTTGAAAATCAAAGCGTCTATAAAAAAAATCAGGCAAATATTTTGTTGAACGAAAGGGTGCTTTTTATTTATTTTTTTAACTTCACAGGTAGAAACGTTTCTCAATTACACAATACACCACACCAATTTAGTTTTACATAAACTTAAAAAGATAATTCATTATACATAATATCCATTTTATTTTCATTACAACGTGAATCTGTAATCTGATTTAACCGAAACGCTGCTAAAACCTGAAAATCACAAGAACATATTAGAAGAACCAAATACGTATTTCAGAACTAATTTTTTCACTGAAGATGTGCTAGTTAATTGTCAAAATACGTATTTGGTTCTAATATTTTATGGTGGTTGTAATCCATTGTCAAGCCTATTCAAAAGCGGATAATACACGTGAAACACTTTAAAGTGAAAATTTATCAACAACTCCTCCAAAAATCAATTGCGGTGCATTTAGAAAAGCATACAACCATCGTCACGCTCTATCTCTGAAGTGGCAATAAAAATTGCACTCAAAACAGATAACCTACTAATAGATAACGTTGATTCTCATACCCCTACGTAACCCAAGTTTGTAATTTTTCCCAGGCAGTCTAGCAGAACTGCACCTGCTATCGTAAAGGTAGCAAAAGTGATATTACTTTTAATTATAATTTTTCTGCGGCAGGCTAGTTTGTTTTTCTCACGTTTTTTTATAGGTTTCCGCTGATTTTGTGATAAGGTTAAATTGAAACGCCGGATTAGATACGCTTTGGGATTTTATTTATCATTGATTAGACTTTTAGCAAACGTCATAACAATGACTTATTAATAGATGTAGCGGTATTTATTATAATTTAATCGCGGAATAATTTAATGAAAATAAACAAAAAAGCGGCACAGACGGTTTACTTTCGCCGTTTTATTTTTGTAAACTAGGTGTTGTTGAGTCTGCTTATCCATTTATTAGTTCTGGTGGCCGCTTTAGAAGGCGCCAATGTTTATAGTTTACGATTTCTTTGTTAAACATGGGATACTAGAATGGCGTTAACATGAATGACATAGGTCAAGCTACCGGACATTTGCAATGACTCACCGTGGTCTATGACTTGCAGACATTCCGGCTTTGCTTGTAAAGAAAGCAACAAAGTTTCATGTTTGTAAATGGTAAAACACAAATTTCAGTCCCTAATTATGCGGCAGTTATATTGTTAATGGTGATGGATATTTAAGGAGTGGAAATTAATGTTAATTTATGATAACTTCCAAAGGCAATCATATCGGGCATATGCTTTTGTCTCACAGAAATTATCAAGTTTTATTTTATTAAAACCATTTTAGAAATCGAGATTCGAAACTAAAAATCTGACTCATTAACAAAGGACGCAAAGGAATAAAAAATACAGTTGTAGAAAGTTTGTAGCAGAGCAAACACCATTTCTGCCTTATGTGTTTGACGTTTGAGTAATTCCAAATGGAATTTTTTCTTGCTTATCTGCAGCTCGACGGAAGGAAGACTCAAAATACTACATTTTCTCGTGCCGCTTGCAAATGCCTTTAAAACTACCCCAACTTCCCCAAAATGTAAATTATGTATGTATATCGATTGCTCAGACTGTCCAGAAATGGAAAATGGTTACATTTTGTTCTAACTAAAAACTAAAGCAGTTTAGAAATTTCCTTAAATTGTTGTAAAATACTTAGAAATTCTCCTAATTTCGGAGGTCAATTGAAGGAGAAAATACCTCGAAATGCTCTTGATACTGCTTCAGTGGTCCCAACAATCAGTACTACTTAACTAAATATCTCAAAAAAGCTGAAAACTCCATATTTCCTTAAACTGTCCCGGACTAGCTTCGGATTATCTCAAAATCTCCAAAACCCAGCCTAAGGTTGCATCAGGACTGCAAATTGTCCTACAGAATAACTCTGAACTGTCCCATTAATCAACAAAAGATTGCATCCGTCCTTCAGCGGTTGGTACCTCTCCTTTAACCATGAATGACACTGTTAAAAGTACATAATCCTGGAAATTAGAACTCCAATTTCGACCCCTCCGGATTGATTTGACTATTGGCTAAAGTGCATCTAAAAAGCAGAATGCCTTGAACAGATATGCCCGAATCTTAGTCTACAATGCTTCTGGTGTATACCATTACCCTTCGTTTTGTTTCTGTTTTACCTTCGAATTGCCTAGAATTGCAAACTATTCGAATTTTTTGGTCTCAAAATGTTCCACATTGCCTCAAATTTTACCCCCAGAATACTATTGTTTGCTCTATTAAGGCGGGTCAATTTGAATGCTAAAAGAACTGCCTTTCTCTTCCACTGCTTCGGAATCACGTTAATACTGCCTCAAAATTCCTAAAAATCTTTTCTTATTAAATATCCACCAAACGTTTTAAAAAAGGCAGAAACCCCGTACTTCCTTAAACTGCATCGGACTGTTTTCTTATGGATAAAAGATAGTGTGCTTCGACCTCCAAATATCCAGAACTGCAAATTGTCCTACAGAATACCTGTAAACTGTCTCATTAATTAACAAAAGATTGCATCAGTCCTTCAGCGGTTGGTTCCTCACTTGTTAAAAGTACATAATCCTGGCAATTAAGAACTCCAATTTCGACCCCTCCGGATTAATTTGACTATTAGCTAAAGTGCCTGTAAAAAACAGAATGCCTTGAACAACATCAGAATGTCCGAACCTTAGTCTAAACATGTTTCTGGTGTATGTATACCATTATTACCCTAGTTTTGTTTCTGTTTTACCCTCGAAGTGCCTCGAACTGCAAACTATCCAAATTCTTCAGTCTCAAAATTGTCCACATTGTCGTAAATTTGAATGCTAAAAGAACTGCCTTTCTCTTGTACTGCTTCGGAATGACGTTAATACTGCCTCAAAATTCATAAAAATCTTTTGTTATTAAATATCCAGCAAAACTTTTTCAAGAAAGGCAGATACTCCGTACTTCCCTAAACTGCATCGGACTTTCTTTATGCTTGAGTTCCCTCAGAATGCCGAAGCTTAGTCTAAGATTGCCTTTGGACTGTCCCATTAAGCACAAAGGAGCGTTCGAACTATTCCAGCCTGAAACTGTCTACAACTACAAATTATGCGAATTTTCTTAGTCTTAGAATGTCCCGAATTGATTCAAATTGCCCTACAGGATGCCTTTAACTTGTCCCATTATTCAACAAAAGACTGCTTCAGTTCCTCAGTTTCAATCCCTCCGAATTTATTTGAAACCCACCCCATAGTTCCTTTAAAATGTCTAGACAGTCTTCGAATGTCTTAAATTAAGTCTAAGAATAAGCACTTCTGAACTGTCCATTATGGATAAAAGACCGCCTCAATGTGAAATATTCGGATCACCTGAAACTGCCTCGCAGAATGCCATTGTTTACCCCATTAAGGAACAAAAGACTGCCTTCCTCTTGTCGAAGTGCCGTTTATACTGCCTCAATCGTTACTACTAAATATGTATTGACTAGACTGCTTCAAAAAGACAGAAACGCTGTATTTCCTTAAATTGCCCCGGACTCTTTTAGCATGATTTGGACTACCTGCTCAAAATGTCTAGATTCACTCGTAAGAATACTTCTGGAGACTATTCCATTACGCACAAAGAAGTGACGAAATCCCTCCTTCAAACTGTCCAGAACTGCAGATTATCCGAATTTTCTTAGTCTTGTAAATCGTTTCTGCTTGACTCAAACTTCGTTCCTCATTGCCTCTGGACTGTCTTGTTAATTAACAAAAGACTCATGTCTAACTTCCAAGATTACTTCAAATGGTTTGATTTTTCTTCTTCAGAAAATTTGATTTTTCTTCTTCAGAAAAGTTCCGGCATGCCTCAAACTGCCTCGGAATGCCTATAAATTTTCCCCTGTAAAAAATAAAAAAACTGCCTCGGTCCTTCAGCAGTCAATCTTCTGGCTCTAACCATTGATAAAATAAATACAAAACTTTGTTAATTCAAAACTCAAAATTTAATCCCTCCTCCCCC
Source organism: Melanotus villosus (assembly GCA_963082815.1). Taxonomy (NCBI): domain Eukaryota; kingdom Metazoa; phylum Arthropoda; class Insecta; order Coleoptera; family Elateridae; genus Melanotus; species Melanotus villosus. Next base: position 75,451,833 of record OY720420.1, read on the forward strand.
AAATTGAAACGAATTATCGGCGATTAATTCCGAATGTTTAAAGAAGAATCCTAATATTTATTTTCCTTTCGGAGGAGGTGTCATGTAGAGGTAGGCATCAGCTGTGACAAAGAAACCGTAATATGAACTCCTGGAATTCTTGTCGCAGGTTGTTAGCAGGTGCAGGGACTCATCTTTGCGGAAGTAGACGTTTAAGGCCCATGAATAACGATTATCCGGTATTTTTTTTTTTGTATGATTAATTGAACTATTTTTAGCATTCTGCGAATGTTCCACGCCTACACAATTTAACTAGTATTTAATAGTGAATTTTATCATGGGTTTTCCCCGAAACTTCTTTAATTGACTACATTAAACTCTATATTAATTAAATTGATAAATTTTGATTAATATAGTTACCAATACTGATTTTTAAAAATATTGCTTAGATTTTGTTTGTGGCGATTGCCTTGCTTTGTCTCTGGTGGTAAAATGTTTCTAGAAAACTAAGTATTTCATACTTTTTTGTGGGTATTTCGCCACCGCCACCGTTCAGAAAATAGTTTAAAACTAAGAATCTTTACCAAAGAAAAATAAATAAATTATTTTAAGTTTTTAAGCTTTAAGTTTTCATTTAATTCAATTTACACAGTTTTTAGTTCAGCTGAACTAAAAGTAGGGTAATCTAATGTCACTAAAGCATTTCTTCTTTTAGACAGGAAACCTATCAAGGCTGACTACTGCGAAAAGTAGATTAACATGAAGTTGCTTTTTAATAAACTTCAAATTTGAGGTTAAATCCTTTGCAGCATTGAAACTTTATAAATGTGAAACACAAGGTTTTCGTGTTCGAAATTCCTTGGTTGGGAATTCTTTTATATACAGTTTTGTTTTTATTTTTGCAAGGAGTTTAATTGGAATTGAATTTGAACTTCAAACGTAAAAGCTGGATAAATCTTAAGCCTTCTGTAAGCTAGAAATAGTATAAGCGTTAAGTCAAAAAACACATTAGTAGGTGTATTTAAAAATTGTTTTAAGTAAATGGTGGTCGATAGGATATCTTGGAATGTTAGATATAAACAGATCCATAGAGGTCTGCTTTACGTCTTCAAAACAGACGTTTGAGGTGGTTACCCTCACACGTTTCTTGTATTAACAACCTAGCTTTAAATAATCTGTTGTGTACACGTGGAGTTAGCTTCAGTTAGCAGGCAATAAAACGCTTTTCTTTGTCATATTACGGCTTTTCTAATATTCTGAAATTGCAGGTTCAAATTTAAAGGCAACTGTTTTTATAATGCACTTTTAGTCTTTTCAGATCACAGTAAGTCACAACTGTGATTTGTTGTGTTGGTATTAAATTAATTTGTCAGTTGAACAACCTGTTGTTTCGAGAGATGTTGAATGTTGGGTTATGGATAAGTTTTAGTGTTGTCACGTGTAAGTTGTGCGAATTACTCCAACTTGAAATTAGTACCGGTAACTAGAGTTCTATCATCTGAAACTCAATCTTAAATTTGTTTGTTTATATGGAGCGAGATCTAGGCTTGCGGGTACCAATGATCTCAATGCGTGTGAACTGTGACAACCTTGACAGATAAAAGATGAATTGAACAATCAATATAGGATACTCAAAGTTAACAAAGCAGCATCATTTTGTATTTACTAATATGTTGCTTGATGTATGTATGAATGAATGAATGATTCGGTTTTCTTCATTTTAACGAAATTGTCAAATTATGTTTATGCGGCCAAGCCGAAGTCTTGTTTACACCAACGAAACTGACTCCCTAACATGGCTTACTGTTACCCAAAGGAGTCGTGGAGTCGTGTAAAAAATGTAATAAAAAAACCTACAGCTTCCGTTTAAATAAAGTTATAATTATCAAAAATTATGTGATAAATTATACACAGACAACCTTTTGGAAAAATTTTCAATTTCAATGTAAACCACTTCCAAAAATTAATTTAATACATTCAGTGTCTCTGACGCGTCACAGTTTCTTAGTAATATTCTTGATTCATCTGCAGGTGATCGTACTTTAAATGATCTCGCTTCCATTATTAACAAAATTGTCAACAATTACCATTAAAAACTCGAAAATACGGTACCATTTATTGTGAGAAATGGTATTTGATTGCACCTACGCAAGCGTGAACGAGGTTAGACATTTGTTTAAATTAATGACTAGTTAAAAATGTCATTGCTTTAATCCACTTTTTTCGAGAGTTTGTCATTCGGCAATAACAATGAAACGAACCAGAATTACGAAATGGAGTTTATCGTGAAATTACTGAAAGTAGTATGACTAATACTAGCGATTATTTCAAAAAAGTGAAAGAATGGTGAAATTAATGTTTAAAAAAATGCGAATTCGCCGAAACAGAACACAATTATTATGACATTAATTTCGTGAAATGTGGGTGCACATCGTTGCGAATTGTTTGCTAATTAAAGTTTGTTTATCTATTTTGTGACTTCGAATATGTTCAAACAGAAATATCGGAATTTGAGCCTATTAAGTTTGTATTATTTGCTTAAAAATCCGCAGTTTCAACATTTCATAAATTTAATAAAAACAAACGCAAATAAACAATAACAAATCCATTCATTATGATGCAACGTTAAGGAATGCAACATTGTAAAAACGACGCAAAAGTTGAAGATAATCAGCAGAACCAGATTCCACCATCGACCTTCCTCTGCACGCATCTCGCGACTCCTTTTGATGAATTAAAATTAAAGGATGTTGGTAGCTTGTATACATGAGAAACGTACATCCATACGTAATTTATAATTTTTATATGCATATCACTGGCAGTTTTCATTATGTATGCAGCAATTGTTTACTGTTTAATAAATAAAACAATGAAGAACACGTCACGTAGATGTTCATGGGTGCTGAAAAAATTCTAAAAATGTTGCTATTGTCCTAACGAACAACCAAGAATTAAGGTTATTAGACGTGGGTAATTTTAAGTCCTAGTTAATCACAGAACGGAACGTATTCGATATGTCCAAATTTTTAACTTGCTGGTTACCAATATCGCTACTGAAGAAAGAAATCGTTGTTGGTTATTATCAAGTACTTAATATTTAATTCTCCATTCTATTAAAACATTAAAGACAAAGCGTTTGTTATAAGTTATAACATAAAAGTACAACACCCTGTGATAAAATAAATACATAATTTCAGTTTTATTATGTAGTAACTGGCACTACTTTGACGTAAATTTTTTTTAACCTGAAAACTGACAGGTGTTATGTTGAATTTTAACAGGTTCGTTGGTTCGTGACTTGTTCTTCAGTGTAACCAAAAACACCGCCTAATTTAATCATAAGTTTATTTGATCGTATGATATATGTTTATTTGTTTGTATGATATATGTTTATTTGTTTATTGGAGGAGATCTAGGCTTGCGGGTGCCAAGTATGGTTAATTGGTACCACCCTGCGATTTAATTTTATTCCTAACTAAATGCTGAAGGCTCTTCTCGGGTTGCTTTAGTAAGGTGCAAACCAGGTTTATTGTCCCAATATGTCAGCGGAACTTTATCCAGAAATTACGCTATGCCGGACAGGAAGATCCATATTCTGTCTATTTGAAAAAATTCTAGTTTGCCCATCCTGTAAATTGCCTGAAATAAATTTTCACCCGACTTTGACTAGGATAATAAACCTGGTTCGCACCTTATATTATATTGAAATGTGTTTTTTACCATCAATTATTACTAGTGTATGTACAAAGTTTGATGAATATTTTTGTTACAGGGTGTGCTAGAATGCACGGGAGCGCTGGCGACCGTAGGGCTCTCGAAAGGGAAGCCCTACGAAACGTCATCGCCCAATGGAATGCAAATCGCCTGGACCTGTTCGAACTTTCCGAACCTAATGAGGTAATTTTATTCATGAAATGTTGTTAAAACATAGACTTCGTTAAACTTCTACTGAAAAGGGGCTTAATGATCCTTTCAAGCGTACTTAATATGCCCATTACCATCGTTAAAATTAGGGAAATAGAAATATAACCCATGAATTGCATAATAAAGCCATAACAACGTTTTTAAAGTCAAAGATGAAAATACTGAATACCTCTGAAGGATATTCTAATTTTTTTTGGTGCAAATGACCCATAATGGAAATCATAGGTAATTGGTTTGTTAAATAAATTTCCAAGAAAATTGTGCCAAAAATGTAATCTACTCTTCTACTTTTTAGGAATGTCTGTTTCTTGTATTTTCATTAACAATGGCCAATAGCAACTCGATTTATATAAGTTACTTTTAATTTTTGACGAGTCTACAAGGCAAAGAGAACCAAATGACCCGGATTTAATGTAGTCAATGCTTCTTTCAAAAGCATCCTTGAGCTTCTTAGCACGTTAAAATAATGCAGGACCGATGTGTTTTAGTCCTTTCCCATATCCTTGACCATGCAATCATAATCGACACTTGTTACCCGATTTGCTTTTCCGTTCTTGGGTAGGGCACTTGCAGAAGGAAATACGGTCCGTTGACATCCGCGTCTAGGAAGCGCCCATTCTTATTGTTGCAATTCACCGAACCATATCTACTGTTTGTTATGTGCAGCTATCAAGTCACTACTTAAATTTAGCCTAATTTCACTTGAAATTTGTACGGCTACCGAGTCCGGATGTATTACTTAGATTGAGTGACTTAAAGTTAGCCTTTGCATACATAATTGTTTTATTTATTTATTCAACGGTCTTCGAGGAGAGTCGTGATTAAATGTACAAATTGGTATTTTGTAGAAGGGAAGCGGACGACCGTTAGTGTAAAATTTATTATAAACCTACTTCGATGAAATTTGCAAGTTTGATGGTAAAAATTCGAGTCCTAACGGTGAACAACGCGAAACACTTTTAAAATAATACGCAGAAGAGATGCCAAAATACATCGTTAACAAATAGGTGTGTGACGAAGCGTATCAGTATGATGCAACGGAATTCCATACAAGCCTTCTTCTCTTGGGCGTTTCTCTTTAATGCACTTAAGACCCGGGTCAGACGAACAATTGCATGAGTACGAGTAGGAAAATTAACGGTCTTGTAAAACGGAACAGTAGCTCTATTTTACTACTTCGTTCATAAATCGTTTTAAATTACTTCTCAGCGTCTGGTGATGTTTTTCAGTCGATAAAATTGTTGCGTTTCCTTTCTGATACTTCAGGAAATATTTTTTTCAGAACAGTAACAGTATAAAGAAATCTTATTAATATTTTAGAATAATCCAACAGGCCATGGCGGTTGAATTTTAAGGTCTTATACTGCCTTTAAGCCAGCCCTAACTTTTTCAAAACACTGCATTTCTTTTACATTGCCTTAAAATGGCAGTAGGATTGCCTCAACTTCTTCAAAGGATTGATTGCCTGTTTTTTTTTTAGTATTTCCTTGGAATGCATCGATTTCATCAAAACAACTGCTCCAACTTCTTCAAAAGTTGCGTTTGTTTAATCTTATAATGTTGCTGTTTATTTTTACCTTATATTGCCTTAAAATGCCCTAAGACTGCCCCAATTTTCGAAAACGATTGCCGGTCTTTTATACTGGTTAGAAATAGCGTTGAGACTGCATCTGCTTCTCCAACAGACTGTTTTTCTTGTACTGCCTAGAAATACTCTTAAAATAGCCTTAACTTGCCTCAGTTTCCTTAAACGACTGCCTTTCTCTCTCTTATACTGTCTTAAAATGCCCTTAAGACTTTTTTCAAGAAAGAGTTTGTTTTGCTCTTTGGCTTAAAATACCTTTTAAGGCTATTTAAATTTCCTTGTATATATATTATACCGCCTCTAAATGCCTTCAAGATTGCCTTATCTTACCTCCACTTCTTAAAAACACTACCCAAATTCTTCTTCAAATTCCTTTCCGACTACCTCTACTTCTGCAAAAGATTGTCTATAGTTATGTCTCATATACTGCCTTGAAATGCCCCTAAAACAGTCTAATCTTTCACGTTTTTCACTTATTGTAAATGAATTGCCCATATTCCTTATACGAGTATATTTCTCTTATAATGCCTTGTAATTGATTTAAGAGTACACCAACTGTTGTTTCTTGTATTGCCTAGAAATGCCCTTTAGACTGCCTTAACTTCATTAGACGGCTGTTTTTCTCTTATACTGCCTTGCAAGATCCTTAAGACTGTCCCAACTGTTTCAAGCGACAGTTTTAAATGCCCTCAAGATTGCCTTAATTTCTTAGAAACACTGCCTTTCTCTTATACTTCCTTAAAATACTCTTACGACTCTGCGTCTCATATACTGCCATAAAATCCCCCTAAAATTGCATAAAATTCCTCGAAATAGTGTTTTCTCTTATGCTTCAAATGCCCTTGAAACTTTCCTAATTTTTTTACAAGACTGCCTCTTTCTTGTGCTGCCGTGAAATGCTATTTAGACTGCTTCAATTTCCTCAAAAGACTGTCTGTCATGTACTGTTTTAAAAATGCTTTAAATACTGTTTGTTTTTTTCGTATAGTTTTTGAAATGCTTTTAAGACTACCTTAACTTTCTCGAAACCCCGTATTTCCCTTATACTGCCTTAAAATACCTCCAAGATTGCCTCAACATGCTTAAAATACTGTTTTCTTTTGTATTGCCTTTCAGATTGCTTCAACTTCCTAAAAACACTGTCTTTTCTTTATGCTGTCTTAAAATACCCTTACTACTACGTCAATCTCTCCAAACAATTGTCAGCATGTCTCATATACTGCCTTGAAATGCCCTTAAAACTGCCGCGACTTTCTTGAAATACTGTTTTTCTTCCTGTACTACTTTGAAATGCCAAATGTCCCGTTTTCTTTATAAGATACTCTTTCTCTTATACTGCCTTGTAAGATTTAAGACCTTAAGACTGTCCCAACTTCTTTAACAAACGGTCAGTTTTTTATAGTACTCCCTTGAAATGCTATTTAAACTATTTCCCGTGCCTCAGAAGACTATGTCTCTTATACCGTTTTAAAATGCTCCCAACTTCTTCAAATGACTGTTTGTTTTTTTTTCTTATACTGTTTTGAAATGCTTTTAAGGCTGCCTTAACTTCTTCAAAACTCTCTTATACAGTGGCGTAAATCGCACCCCTCAAACCCCGCACGGCAGGGGGATCCCAGGCCTTTTGGGGGCCCATTTTCGTAAAACAAAAAGACTGTAAAAAGCGAAATATTCAAAGCAAATATAAATCTATTATTTAATGTTATTAAGAGCCACTAGTATATTCTTGCGGATGGGCCCTGGCGTTTCTGCTACGCCACTGCTCTTATACTGCTTTAAGATACGCTCAAGATTGGCTCAACATATTTCAAAGTCTTGCTGTTGTTCTCTTGTATTGCCTTTTAGATTGCTTCAGCTTCTTAAAAACAGTCTCTCTTATACTATACCTTAAAATGCTCTTACAACTGCTTCAACTTCTTGAAAATACTATGTATATTTCTCATATGCTGCTTCGATATGTCCCTAAAAATATCCCAACTTTCTTGAAATGGTGTTTTTCGCGTCTTTCGTATACCTTCTTCAAAAGTTGTTTGTGTTTTTCTTCCTACTGTCTTTTATCCTTCAGACGGCCCCAACTTTTTTAACTCAAATACTGCCTTAAAATACCTTTAAGGCTGCCTGAATTCCCAAAGATTGTGTGTTATTTTTTATGAAATCTCGGCTAAATCATCTCAAATCTCTATAGATTTCCCCACATTTCCTGAAACTGCCTGTAACTGCCTTCGAATACAGTTAAGACTATCCATTTCATTACATTACATTAAGGGAAAAAACATTGGCGTGGTAGTCAATCAATTGCCGTGGCGTTCAACCCTCAGAATAATCGTTGATCAGTATTGCAGATGTTTTAAGGCAGTACAAACTTTGCTCAAGCCGGCTTAAACTATAGCTTAAATACAGCGCACGTTAATTATAAGCCGATGCAAACCAAGCATCTATTTAAACCTATAGTTGTATTATAATTACTAAAAGAAACAGACTTACCATTAAAACAAACATTTCTAAATCGAAAAATTTAAAACCCTAAAGTCTCTGTTTTCCGTTTGCTTTAACAGTAAATAAAATATACTGAAAAAGGGAATTTAAAAAACCCTTCCACGTATCAAACTTTCATATCTTTTATAAGTTTTGACCAAATCCAACTTCCAAACCTTCATTTTGTACTTTTGCACTTCTTTAAAAACATTTTTTCTCCATTATAGATAAGTGATTTCAACGATACGTAAAGAAACCAACCTTACCAACATTAACAACAATTAAGAGCAAAAAAGTCCAAAAGTAATGTAATTTTATTTTCGAAACTACTGCAAAAACAGAACAGCAATTACCACGTAATTTTATTTGCACGCTAGCATAAACAGTTCCATAATTAGAATACTCATCTGCATTTATTAAACTTGAATTAGCAAGAACGTGATGCTTGAAGTTCAGCAACTTTGCCAATTTCTATAAATACTGCGGCAAATACAGTTGTTAACTGTATAAATACGATGTCTCTTAATCTTAAAAGTGTGTATTTTAGAGCCTAAAGTTGCAGTCAAGGTTAAGAAACTACATTTTTTTTGACAGATTGCCAAATAGCATTTAACCTTTTAATTTGAATAAAATGCAACTTTTGAAAGAATTTCTACAGTTTGATCTATTTTTTTTAAGGTTCACAAAACGAAAGTGATTCCAAGAAATTCTATTTTTAAATTAATTAGGTCTTTATTATTTTTGCCTATTAACGTTACTTCATAAATCGCCCAAAAAGTGTACGGTTTTTTTGAGAAATTTTATATTAATTAAGAATTAATTAAGTAAAATAAATTAATTAATTTGTGTCACTAATTAATAGGTTGCGGGAGAAATTAAGAATTTTCTACTAAACAAGTAAAACTAATACAAAAATATGTGTTACAGGATATGGTGTGACATGCCTCACATAGTTTAATCCTCCCTTGTTAAATACCCGGATGTTTTCCTATGTAATTTTATCCCTATAATTTAAAAATTTAAACACGTCCATCCGAAAAGTATTTTTAAAATTTTTAATAGCCTACATTTTAACTGGTAAACTGATAACACAGGAAGTGTTCAATTATTGTTGCATTGTTGCGTGTAAAAAATGTAATACAGCTCATCAGCTGATACTGTCATTAAGGAAAATTGGAAGAGTTATGCGTTGCTTTAGTATTTTATTTACTTTTTTTCTGTGGTCTTTATTGGTTGAAATTTAGTTTTAAAAATGAAATTTGGCTACTATTTTTAGGATAATTTTTAAAATGTTTTAATTTTCACAAACAAGAGAATATAAGTATAGGTTCAAAGAACATGCTTGCCTAAAGGTTATTCTTTAGAAAAGTTTAAACAAAACTAATACACCAATTTATTGGGAACATTTTATGTACATAATAAACTTGAACTGTAAATGTTGTTCTTTTAAAACGTTTGCTTATTTAAGTGGGATTTCCAGTACGAAACAAATTAGCTTTAAATAGTTGCATAAATAAATAAATACATTCTGGTTTATAATTCGAACGAGTAACACTCGACTTATCGCATTCAATCATAGAAAAAATGTCGCATTTTTTCCTTAAAATCAGTGTTAAATTATGTATTTTTAAGTTCTAAGTTTTTTTAATATTGCTCCATCTCTTCTATTCTCCTTACTGCCTTATCATCTGGATGTTTATTTGATAATCTAGCAAAATGCTGTTTCCATATCTGTTTAATTGTGTCTTTATCATATTTTCCTTGTCCGTTCTTGTTCTGCATTCCACGTGGTTTCATTTCATATTTCCCCGCATGTTGCTTCACACCTTTAAACAATTCTCTACTCTTATTTCCTTTCCCACTACTTTTAATTTCATCCCTTTCGTGTTCTATCCATCGTTTCTCCTTTAATTTACATAATCTATCTGTCTCATTTTTCCCTTCCTTGTACTTCCATTTTGTCAGTTCCAATCCATTTATTTTTTAACTTCTTTTTCTTTTCAACTAGGCTACGGCATTCATCATCATACCATTCCTTAGTTTTAGTCTTTCCTTTAAAGCCTATCACCTTTCTTGCAGCATTATGTATGCTCTGTTGCACCCTCTTCCACTGTAGCCCTGTGCCATTACTCCTAGGTTAACTTCGTCCTCATAATTGTTTCTTACATCTTCAGCGTCGAGTTTGTTAATTGCTCGCCCATCTATTTTCTGAGTTCAGTGTGACGTTGTTTTCATGTTTGTAGGTACTTTCTGTTTCCATTGTGCTACTACGATCACTATCGGCGTTGGCCCCTCTAAATGTTCTAACATGTTGTATGTCAGTTATTCTGTTGTATGTGATCAATATCTGGTCAATCTAATTTCCATAATCTTTGCCAGGTATTTTCCATGATTCTTTGTGTTCTTTGTGTTTAAACTTTATACTCGTTATGTATAGATCTGCTGTGGCAGCATAGTCCCTGGTCAGTGTCGTATGTTATATTATGCGTTGTTTTTCCTCCCGCCACCAGCTTGTAGCAGTCTTCTTTGCTAACCTGCGCGTTTAAGTCTCCCAAGACTATCGGTGTAACTTCTCATAGAATTCATTTTTATCTTTTGTAGGACGGTGGCGGACGGGGAACCGGTTAGTTGCGGATTCCATTTTACTTTAATTATTCTTAAAAGGGCGCATTTATATTTACAAAAGCATATTCGATCAACTTACCAAGGAGTAACGTTAATTCCATCAAGGTTAGATTAATGCGTAGTATCGACCAAGTCTCGTAACACCCACCAAAGCTTAATACACATTAGTGTTCACATCACCCAGGCAGTTATATCATACAGATAACTGCGACACATGAAAGCAAAACAGGCACACATTACTACATTTATAGGTGTTTGCATTACTAACCATCTGTTGTGATGTGCTTATTCTGCACTACGACATTTAGATAGCGATGTCAAAATCGGTAGCACGCGCTAGACTAGCAGTGAAGAAGGGGCGGTTCGAAACACTAAAACCCTTCGAAAGGGATGATCGTAAACGGTAGAAAGGGCGCCTCTGTGATATTTTAGTCACCCAAAAGTCTAAAAGAAGGAAACCCACCACAGAAGATTCCCACAGGGTTCTGACAAAGGGGTTGTAGCTGCATCCTGCTGCAAGATGTAACTTACCTTGCTGAACTGAAAATGACTTTCTTCCTGTAATTCTTAACTTTTAGGCAGGTTAACACTTTACACGTAAAACTTGAACAAAACACTAATACACAAATATTATCGGGAAGCACTGAACACAATAACAAGACCAAGCTAAATTGACAATTAAATATTTAATGAATTAAAGGACAAGAAAATGAATACAAAGAAATTACACAAGAGAGGGCGACAATCAAAAATATGTTACGTTAAAAACAAATAATAGAACTACACTTACGTTACGGGATGATAGAATTGAGGGTACTACATTTACGTTTGGTACTGCAAAACATTTACAAACTAAGCCCTCAATTCCCAGGCAAAACATAAGGAACAACAAATCTTAAATTAACAATTCAATAGGTACCGTAGAATTTTACACGCATGCAACATAACACAAAATAGTGTCTACACAAAATAGTGTCTACACAAAATAGTGTCTACACAAAATAGTGTCTTAAACTTGACTTAACACTTGACCAATGAAACAACTAGTCAACTGATTTGCCGGCGGCTCTCAACCTTTACAATGTAAACATAAAATCCGCCGACAGGCGATTCACAAAGCCTTCTTAGAATACCACCGAACAAACAGATAGACCAGCAATCGATTACTTTAAAAACAGGTTGCAAACAAAACACAAAGATAAAACAAAAGCCGGTACTTATTAAACTTTAAATTCAAACTGGACAATCATTGATGAGGCCTGCCGGCAAGCGGCAAACACAAACGGCAAAAGCAGGTGCATCGTAAAAGAAAAGCAGATTTTACCTGGCGAGATGTTCGTACTTGAATTAGAAGACCAGGGAGTACGCGACGGACGTTAAATGGTGGCGATCGGCAACGAAGGAGATGGTGTCCTTTTCCGGGAAGGCGGGTACAAGACAAACGACGAAAGATTCCTTAGGCTATTGGTTTTCTTAATCCGTCAAATAAGGAAATTACGTGAACGGCACTTTAACTGCCACTAACTTTTCAAAACTTTCACACAAGACCATATTTCTCCGAGATTATATGGCACTCCCTGGGATTATCCGGACTTATGCCGTAATATAGTTTAACGAAACTAACGCGGGGGGCGGGAAGCCTTCGGTGCGGTAGATACCCAAGCGGAAAACAATGAACTTGCACACCTGTTTCAAACCAGAGCAGCCAAAGACGTGCGATATGGTTGAAGAGTTACCACGTACTGCAGAGGGGGGCTGTAGAGGACTCAAACGGCGCTAAACAGGTCAGCTGACAAGCCTTGTGTACACGGGATTCCCCGAACTGTAGCACGAAAAGCTGTATCAACCGAAACAATATGACATCATGTGTCGCCGAAATACACGTGAAGTCGGTCACCTTGGGATTTTTAACACAGGAGACTTTTACAAAGACGAAACATACTGAAATGACTTTAAGATTTCGTAGAACTACCATGAAAATGCGCTGACTGGCTTAACCTTCCGTACCCTCCAGACTAAAATGGAATTAAACTGTAGCAAAAATGACATACTTAACATGGGATTAAAATTAAGAAGGGCAGGATCGTACAAAAGAATTTCACCTAAAATTCAAAATGACGTAAACTTCCCAAAAGTAACACGGAATTGCAAAACCACGTGACACTGTTCTTCGAGTTCTTTTACCACTAATTTTTATAGCTTCAGCATTCACTTTTCTGACATTTCTTCAATCTCTTTATCATCATCGATCTTCTGTTCACCACTACTTTCACATTCTACTTGAGCAGTCACTTTATACATCTTAGTATTAGCGCGATCCTTTACTCCCCCATTACATTCCCGTTCTTGGTCATAGATTTTAGATGCAACTTCAGTAAGTTGATCAGCTGTGTATATATCTTCGGTTAACTTTAAGTTTGGTATATTTTAAATAGCTTGTTTCATGTTTCCCATTAGCAGGCTTGCTCCTGGATTGATTTGATGTTTTCAGAAAAAAATCTGGAAATTCTTTGGCCCAAGGACATCGCCCACATTACCTTTTAAAACAAAGTAAATCAACGTGAGTTAAGTTAAAACTAGCAGTTAACTGTTTTTATTCTGCAAGCTTTGCTTTAATGTAGTTTAAAAAGTGCGAATTACTTTTTTTAATTTGCATTTATGCCAATATTAATTATCTGAATGTGAACTTGCATACTTTAATGAATTATAAAAATTGCGTGTATAGAAACACAACACTTGTCGCATAAAATGCGTTAAGAATACTTTCCCAAACCAGTGAATACTTAAAACACATAAGTTTAAAAATAATGGCTTCTAATTTTTTTTAAATTTGGATATCGCATGCAAGAATCTTTTTATTCATAATATTCGTGCATGAAAAGCTGTAAATGCGAATCTGAGGGGGCATTTAAACGGTATTCCTTTTTATAATTTATGACAATTAAGTAGGCTGTAATTATTTATTTCCGACGGCAATAAAATCATTATTATTAAAAGTTTTTAATAATACACCTGTTTCAATGTGGTTTGTATTAAACAATTAAGCATTCCACTGCATTGTAATACTTTTAATACCCCCCTTGATTTTATTTGGTATATCTGAAACTAATAAAATTTGACAATGTACCGTAATTTTAATTTATTAAAAACAAATTCGTTCTTGATTGAACCGTTTTAAAATTTAGAAACCTTTTGGTGAATTTTCAGGTGCTTTTTTCATGTGAATTTGTTGACGAAAATCATGTCTTCTTTCTTTTTTTTTTATTATGTTGGGAAGTTTGTGTTTGACCCGCGTAAATTTTTGTAACTTAAATATTTTATTTTTTAACACTTAATAAGTGGATTTAGTATTAAATATTGTATAAAACAACTTTTTGTCAGTTTTGTCTAGTTTTGTCTAGTTTTTCAGAGGGACGAGGGATTCGTGTTAATTTTCCACATTTCCACACTTATAATATTTTTGTGTATTAAGGTTGCGTCGAATAGTTTCATCATTCGCTTGGGATTTTAATTTATGAAAAGTGAATTTAGTAAAGAAAATGTAAAACGCTTATGTCGTAATTTTTCAGATATAATTTTTTGTATATTGTTATTATTAGCCTAATAGAACCCATGGTTGGGCAAAGGCCTCCCCCTTCTTCTTTCAGTTATCTTTGTCTCTTGTCTCTTCGCACCATTTATTTCCTGCTGCTTCCACAATTTCTTCCTCCCACCTTTGTCTTGGACGTCCTCTTTTCCGTCCTCCATCCCGTGACAACCCTCCCAAACATAGTCTTTCGTGTCCATCTCTCACTTGGTAATCTTCGAAGGTGTCCCGTCCCAATTCCATTTTAATAATGGCTTACAAAATTTCCCGATATCTTTGATTCCCATTTTCTTTCTTATATCTTTAATTCTGATTCGGTCCCTCAGCTTAATATTTAGCATAGATCTTTCCATTTTGATTACGTTTTTGTTATTTTCTGAAACAATGACCCGTTTGTGCACACATATTAAATACTTTTCTCTTTAGACATACGCCACTATCACTTTTTAATATGTGTATAAAGCCCGCTATAGATGCAGAGACTTGTCTCAAGTCTTGCATGTACGGTTAAAAACGTGCATTCAAAACCGATGGCGTGTGGTAGAAACCTGTACACCTGTAGACTTACTTAGAATGCGCATTCCAATAAACCCGTCGCAAAAAAACCTGGCGTTGCCTGAATGTTTCCCCGTACAGTTTTGAATGCACGGGGAAAACGCTGCGTGTGTGGTGCAAGATTGCACAATGAACACGTTTTCATTCAGTGCAGTTGGTACTTATTATTTTGTTGGTGGTGTATTGACAATATATACAATAATTTCAAATCATGTCGGATTTACCCAACTGCTCCCGTGATTTTATGAGTTTCTTCATCGAAATTTATAAAGACAATCATTGTTTATGGAAAATAAAATCGAATGAATTCTTAATAATGCAAGCGCACGCTACTGTCACTAAACGTTATTCATATTCTGATAATACAGCAACACAGCCGACAATTTGGCAACAATTCTGTAGAATAAACTACTGACAAGTCGCTACGTGTGTGTGAAAATACAGACTAAATTCTTTTTACACGGGTTTGAATGTACATTCAAAACCGCACACGCTAACCTCTGCATCTGTGGCGGGCTTATGAGACCAGAAGCGCTTCCAACTTAAATCTGTTCTTCTTAACACTTCGCGTTTGTTCTTTTTTCAAAGGAGATTATTTGACAAGGATAAGTAACCTCTGCACATCTTTTACTGTTTCCGCATTTAAGATTACATCTTTAGATTTTCTATTGGACATAAAGTTTATTTTTTCAAAGTTTATTTTTAAACCCACTTTTTCATTTTTTGCACCCAATTCTTCCAACATTCTTCAAATCCAATCTGCTTTCCGCTATTCCAATCACGTCATCGGCAAATCTCAAGTTGGATTAGTCTGCTTCCCAATATCTATGTTAATTCCATATCTGCCCCACTTTAATTTTCTAAAAACGTCTTCTAAAGTTGCTGTAAATAAGTTTGATGACAGCGGATCTCCCTGTCCCTGTTGTTCTTCTGTCTCTAGCCTTATTTTTGCATTCCCTTTGTATATTTTTTTAACGATTCTGACATACATATTTAGATGGCACTCTCTGTTGTGTTAAGAACTGAAGCATTGAATTGTGTTCCCGACTGTCAAATGCTTTGGAGTGATCCACAAATGCTAGGTGTAGAGGTTTGTCATATTCCTGTCATTGCATCAGTTGATGTATGACTTTCAGGTTATCGATTGTTGAATATACCCTTCTGAAGCCTGCCTTCTCCGGTGGTTGGCTTGTTATTTGCAAACTGTTGATATAAGACTGATGGGTCTGTAATTCTTTATTTTATTAACTTCACCTTTATTGTGAATTAATATTATTATCTTTTTTAACTCCTAAAAGTTATCTGGCAGTTTTTCTTTATAGCTCTCCCACTTTTGTGTAATTTCATTCGTGTTTTCCTCTAGTTTAGTAGTTTGCAGTTGTTTTTATAAACTCGTAGTATAAAATGATTTTCTAGCTTTTCCAAGTTTTTATTTCCGAGAAGGGCGTTTTCGGCTACTTCTTTTTGTGGCGTGTAATCTAATTCTTAGCGTTAAAAAGAAGCAAGAGATGAGTAGATATCGGACGACGAAACATGGAGACTAATAAACAAAAGAAAACAAATGAAGAAGAGATTGATTGATGCTAATACACTGAGATTAAAATAAGAACTGGCAACATAACTATACGAAATAAACAGGGGAGTTAAGAGAGCGGCTCGTAGAAACAAAAGAAAATGTAGCGACAACTTTACTTACCAAGCACAAGAGGCAGTAAAAAGAAGAACCTAAAAGAAGTCTATAGAATCATGAGAAAATGGGGGAAATAGACCCTTAAACACAAAGACCTCTAAATAACAATGAAGGAAAAACGATAACAGCAACTGAAAACATGGGAAGAGCACTTCTCCAAAATTCTTAGCAAGACATCGGAGAATGTGCTGATTGAAGGTACACAGGCACCCATGCTAACTATGGACACAAATACTCCAAGCTCTAATGAGATCAAGATAACATTAAGACAGCTCAAAAATGGAAAAGCGACAGGCCCAGATCTGATATCAGCGGAACTCGTGAAAGTAGCAACAGCATTCATATATTTTCAGGCGTTCAGCTTCTAAATTTTAATCATATTGGTATAACCTGGGAAATTCAGACACAACTTCATGACTTAGACTACACATATGACATATGCCTGCTATCTCACATGCACATCGCCATACAAACGAAACCTAACAGACTAATAGATCAAGCCAAGATAGTTGGATTAGAAATAAATATTAATAAAACGAAAACTATCCGCATAAATGCCAACAATCACTGTACATCAATAACGAGACTATCGAGGAGGTGGAACAATTCTGTTACTTAGCAAACGTTGTCCCCAAGAATGGGTGAACAGAAGAGGACATAAAGCAATGAGTAAACAAGGCAAGACTAGCCTTTGGAAATCTAAAAGAGCACCTGACTACCAAGGCCAAACTTAGGATATTTAACTCTAACGTTAAATCAGTATTGATATGGGTGCAACAACTGGAAGTCGATGACCAAGACAAACCACACGATCCAAACATTTATTAACAGATGTTTGCGCAGAATAATGAAAATCCACTGGTCCGATTTCGTTACTAACGAGAACCGAAGAACGAAGAACAGGACAAACCGAGGCGGAAAAGGAAATCAAACACAGAAAATGGAGCTGGATTGGACACTCCCTCAGACGAGAAAGAAATAATATTGCAAGAATATCACAATGGAACCCTCAGGGAACTAGAAGAAAAGGGACGCCAAACTTGATGGCGAACAGTACAACGGGAAGCCCCAGCAGCGGGCAAGAGCTGGAGAGAAATGAAACAAATGTCCGGAAACTGAGTACGATGGAAGTCATTCGTTGATATTATTATATCACATTTCCATTGTCCAAGAATGATTTCATCTCTTAATTATTTTGTTGGACAGATTCTTTAGTAATTCAATAGCTTCTTGTGGTAGACGTTTTAATTACTAGTCCGTTATTCAATGGTCACCTGCCGACTTCTGTAATGTAGCTAAGACTTTCCTTATGCCAGTTGTTTCGACTTGTTGCCAGTTATTCTACCCCTCTTCATTTTTTCTTTCTCTGTTCTGGTGCTATCCTATATTTACATCACTTCTGAATAATTTTTTGTAATAATCTGTAGTTTCCTGGATTAATTCCTTTTAGCCCTTATTTTCTTTCAATTTTTATTCTTTAATTGGCTAATCTATTTTTTTACTTCCACTTACATAGTTCCTTTCTTAACTTCCTGGTTGAGCCTGTGTTTTGAATTATTTTTTTTTATATTTTCTTTTTCACATCTCGTCATATCTTTCCTTCTTACATGGTTTCTCTTCTTTATTATATATTTTGTTTATTCTGTTAATTTCTCATTCGCCTTGGCTTCCTTTATTACTGTTTTTATTGTTTTGTACGGGGTTTGTACTTCGCTTTCCTCCTTGACTATGATGTTTACCTCTCTTAGTTGTCTGCTATTTTTGTCCGTAATTTACCCTGTTCTATTTTACGCTCTCCTTTCCTGCTATTCTGTATCTTCTCTGATCTAAACATTTTTTGTCGCCCTTCTTTATTTGACCCGTGCTTAATTCGAACTATAATCTCGATTTTTGTGACAAATCTTATATTGGTTGTCAAGGTAAAAACAATTTCATTTCTGTATTCCCCATTTTTTTTACCTTTCCTTTACTGCCCCTATCATTCCTTGTTCCATGTCTCCACCTTGCTTCTCGTGCCTGCCTACGTTAATGTTGAAATCTTGCTTGTGTCTTCTACTTCATCTGGGGCAGCTTCGGTAGGGGCATACGCTTGTATAATTACTATTTTCTCGTTTTTGTTAACTTTATTGTTAAAGATGTCATTCTGCCGGAATATCCTTTTAATTATTCTATCCTCTTGTATAGTATTCTCTCAGTATAAAAACCCACTCCATAATGCCCTTTCGTTTATCCCCTGGGTCCTGTTGCACAAAAGAATTCACAAGTTACAAGAAGTTATAGTTTACTAGCACTTAAATATTAACAAATATTAGCAATTATTGTAAATTGTGTTAGTAGTTTTAGCTAAATTATTAATAAAATTGTTTATATTTTACAAGTATAAAAATATCAATTTACAATTGCTAATATTTAAGTGCTAGTAAACTATAACTTGTAACTTGTGAATTATATTGTGCAACAGAGCCCTGGTGTATAGTATATGTCCAGTTTTTCTTTGCAAGATAATGCCACCCTCTTCTTACTTCCGACATTCCAATTATATCCCAGCTAATGTTTCCAATTCTATTAGTCTATCTTCGGTTCTTAATGTTTTTACAATTATTGAACATACTTTTAATTTTTGTATTGCTGCTTCTTTTGTTATTTGCCTGTTTAAACTTAACATGGATGAAGGGGGTGTCACATGCTAATTCCGCACTACGACAACTTAAAGGGGGACGTCGAAGTCCTTAGGCTCGCGGCTAACAAGCAGTCGAAGAAGGGGGGGTTCGAAACGCTAAACCCTTCAAATAGAGGAGGTCGTAATCGTACCCCAGATTGTTCCTACTGGGCTCGAAGGGGGTGGGGGATGGCTGCACCCTACTGCTGGATGTACTTACCCTGACTTACTGAAATAAAAGACTGCTACTGGTGGCCATGCTCACAAGCTATGCACAGTTATTACACAATAGACATAAAGCACAAATAAAAGGCAATAATGAATTAATAATGAGATTTAATGAATGCAGCAAGAAATATTTAAAATATGACACAAAAGGAGTTTACAAATTCTATCTTAGGTTATATGAAATGGGGCGATTAAGGGATGCCACATTTATGGCAAAAATAATTAACAGCTAGGCTCCCTTAATCGCAAACAAAAGAATGGTGATAACAAAACTTAAGCTAAAAATCTGATTACAAATGATTTTACACATGCAACATAAAGGGGGTAATCATTGCGGCAGTTCGTACTGTTTCTGGATTGTTAACACTAAAGCAAAACGTAATCCGCACTAGTTGAAGACTTAAACACTTCGCCGAACAATATAAACAAAAGAAAGGATGCTCGATGTACTTCAATTACAGACAGTAATTTCTGGTCCACGAGAAAAAACCGCAGTATACGGTACTGAATTCGGGTTGAGTTGGTACACTCACAACCGGCAAGTAAAAGGGCAGCCTAAGATATTATTTTTACTTGGGAAGGGCTTAGTTGGGAGTAGCCCAGAAGGAAGCGATGGTAACTTCGAGCCCCAGGGAGAAATAGCGGCAATCAGCAAATAAGGAGTTGATGTCATTTTCCGAGAACGGGTGTAAAAACAAAAGGGAGTTCCTTGGGCTGTCGGGTTTCTTTGATCCATGACGAAACTGTTTGATAACGGTACTTCACATATCACTAACTTTTACACACAACTATATCTTTCCGAAACTGTAAAGCACACTCTGGGATAATCCGACAAATGTGTCGTAAAATAGTTTATCAAAACTAACGAAAATGGGAGGCCTTTCCGGTAATTTACTACCCAAGCTGGAACGAAAACTGCACAACCGTTTGCTTCGGAAGCCTACTATATTCTGCCTTGCCTTTCTAATTTTCGTAAGGCGAATGGATGTTAGAAGAAGATAGACAAACGTGCCTCTTGTACGCGGGGGGAGGTACTGAAACATTGAGTGGCGTCGTTTGGCGTATTACGCAATCGGTGGTTCCCCGGATTAACAGAGAAGATATGCTGAACGGAACATTACATTGTGGCTCTTGTTAGTGTCAGTAAGTGGTGGTTTTTCTACTATAATATAGTCTATTATCGACCTTTCCGCTCTGCCGTCTTCGCATCTCGTGTATTTATGTATGGCGTTGTGCTGGAATATGGTATTCGTGATCACTAAATTATTTGCGATGCAGCAGCTTAGTAGTTTTTTCCTTGTATCGTTTCCTCTCCGAAAGGTCCAATTAATTACCATTTACCATTGTTTGGGTTGTTTCCTACCCTTGCGTTGAGGTCACCGGTTATCATTATTACTCCTTTTCCTTCGTCTATTGTATGTTATATTGTAACTGAATAACAAAACGTATTCAGAATTGGGTCCGTGTCATTGTTGAGACAGAAGAACTTGTGGTTTAGTGTACAGTGGAGAAACTGGTCGCTTAGTGCACCCACGTATCTGTGAACACAAATGTTGCTTGAAATCAGGTCTTCTCTCACACTCAGCTGTTGCTGAACATCATCACAACACTGACCATAAAATTTGAAAAATCTGCGATCATTGCCAATGCCCCTTATTTTTTCAACAGGAAAATCCGTGAGGTCGTTGAAATCATCAAGACTCATAATAACTTGAATCGCGACACTGGTTATCATCTATCCGATATATGGAAGTCCGCTATCACTGGTTCCGCTCCCTCCACCCCTGACCAATCGTCGTCACAGTCCGATACGCTTCTTCTGTCTCAACAATGACACGGTCCCAATCTGGAAGATATATTGTAATTATTCGTAGAATTCTTCTTTTTCCTTTGCTCTTTCGTTGATATTTGGTCCGTATGCAATGATCACATGATCAGATGTATCTCCTTGTAGGTTTACTGTCACGATCCTTTCATGTATACACTTCCATCCCTTGATATTGCTCAGATTGTTCTTGTGTGTTATGAATCCTACTCCTGTCCGCCCTTGCATGTTCTTGCTCTTGTATTCCTCTATAGAAATGTAGAAATCCTTCCTTTAATTCCTCCTGTCCTTGTTTTTTCTTTTTAGTCTCTGTTATTACTAAATGTTTAATGCTCCTACTTTTTATTTCCTGTAGGTACTAATTCGTATTTTGTACCACCATGTGCCGAATATTGTTAGCTTTTTATCCTCCTTTGCCATGTTCATTGCTGTTTTCGTCTTCTTTTCTTCAGTCCGGACTTTAGAGCAGCTTAGTTTTTTGGGTGTTTTCCCAGTCCATTCTTGTTCTCATCCCGTATGTACCTATTCGACTTCTTCTATACTTATCTTTCTGTATCCCACCTTTGCCTTATGCCCTTTACCGATTTTCTCTCTTGCCGTTTTCCTTATTTCTGCTTGTGTAGCTCTCCCCTTTTGCGTCATATATCAACATTAATCTTTTGAGTCAAAATTTGTCGTGTAACCCTCGTATATTTTTCTGCAATTTATTTTTTTTTTTATTAACATTGCATAGTATTATTCCAACATTTCTTTGTATTGAATTTAATAGGATGAAAAGTGAATTTCTTGCAGAATATTTAAAACGGCATTCTGTTATTTTCGTCTTATTTTTCGACCTTTTTTTAAATAGCGGAATACCTTTATGCCTTCGAAACCCTGATCTTAAAAATATCCTTTCTAATATTGTTTTACTTTCCTACTCAAACTTTTTAAATTCCTCGTTTTATGAGACTTCTAGTTTTACATATAAAACGTGTAATTTGCAAAAACTGGCGTTTTACAAGGTAATTTTTCCCATGTTTCACCTTGTAAATTGCATCAATTAAAGACAAAAAACTAATTAGGGTTTTAGTTTTTAGATTAGGTGTATTAGATTGAAATGTGAAAGCAGAAAGTTTTATTAGAGCCTACTTTCTTAGTTCTCAAAGTCAGGCGGTTCGCTGGATCTTTACCTATTTGGTTTGTTTAATGAGTTGACGGGACATTTTTATGTTTTCCATGTTCTGCACACATTGTTATATTTATTCTTTTAAAAGTTTTTGTTTACCACACTATCTGGGTCACATATTTAATGACTATCATGCTAATTAATGTTTTGCTTCGTTAGCTTTTATTAACCTGTCGTGTTTGTTCTTTTAAAACGACAGTTAGCGTAACGTTCTCTTATTTATCCACAATACATACAATGGATTTTTGTTAAATAAAAAATAATCGAATGGCACAGTTATGCAATCAACTTGTTTACACATTTATTGATTCATTGATTTTTTTATAACAAGTAAAGCATCATCCAAAGAACCTATTTTAATATCCCAGCCTAAGAAATTTATTAATCACTTCTGATGTTTTTATTTTCTCAAGGTCTCTAACTACTCTGTAATTACCAAGTATAATCCTAATGAAGAATAAAGCAAAAACGAACAAACCAAATAAACAAAGAAAAAACCCATATTAATCGTCCGCATAATTTAAATAAAATTAATAAATAAATGCAGACCAGTAATTAACATTGTATGTAAAAGATGAATCATACATGCCATAAATGTATCACTGGTTTACTTACATAACATCTTCATGTTTACTTCTAACATCTAATTAGAATTTCCTTTTACAGGATTTGGAATTTCATGGGGTTATGCGATTTTATTTTCAAGACTCCGGCCAGAAAGTGGCAACGAAATGTATTCGTGTAGCTTCCGATGCAACAGTTGAAGATGTGATAGGAACATTAATAGAAAAATTTAGGCCGGATATGCGAATGTTATCAGTGCCTTCGTATGCTTTATACGAAATCCATGAAAACTGCCAGGAAAGACGTATGGCACCTGACGAAAAACCCCTCCTTGTACAGCTTAATTGGCACGTTGACGATAGGGAAGGACGATTTTTATTAAAAAATATAGACGAAAAAGTGGTAAGTTTTTCTTTTGCATGCCCTAAGTTGCCAGTTTGTAATAATTGTGATTTTTTTTAGAGTAACTCTGTGGATTCCCACGACACGACTGCAAGTTTTAGGCGGAAATTGTCGAAGCGGGAGAAGAAGCAATTAAAGAAGCAAGAAAAATTACAAAGGATGAAGAGTGAGAATGGGCAGAGGAAAAATAAAACGGATGGTGTGGCGGAAAAATTATACTCTGGTTAATATTTTTGTTTATTACTTATTTTTAAGAGTTGCGAGTGATTGTGGAATAGCCGAATAGCTATACTCCAATTTGCAATTGGACCAATTCACTTGCTAAACGTTTAATAGCTGAATGCACCGCACCAACCACCGATTATTTTCAGTCGTTGATTATTTAGACAAAATTTCATCAAACTTGGAACGCTTATGAGTTATGACAACACATTAACCGCTAGAACGAGTTAACTTGGGCTTGTAAAACATAGATTTTGAATAGGGCTACCAAATAACTGTAAACAAGAGCTAGTGGGGCTTCTGGGATAAGAATTAGGTATCAACCATAACATCAAAAAACAATTTACGGGGTGAAAAATCTAAACAAGAAACGATATTTTAGATTTTACTTATTTATGGTGTTTTTTTTAGAGTATTCTTGTACTCAAATAGCTGGCTTTTCTAGGCACACTCATGGGCGTCCGCAGGTTTTTTTCTGAGGGGGGGGCAAAAATTGTAATTGATGAATTTTTTGCAATTAAAGAGTTGAAAAGTGTATGTTTTGAAGCATTCTGAGAGCTGTTTTAGTATTGACAAACAGGATTCTGATTTAAATTAAGCCGATTCGTACTCTTTCTTTGATTAGTTCCAATTAGAACAAATTGTAATAAAAATTTTACATTGTTTTAGATTCTCAAGGGGGGCCACGGCCCCACCATGCGGGCGCCCATGGGCACACTGGTCAATAATACTGAATTTTCTTCTTACATACATCAGCTATGAGATAATGTGAGAAAAGCCTTGGCATTCAAAGTTGTAATGTATTTGTAAATAATATTTTGTTCAGAAGAATAGCCAACGATTGAAATAATTGATGCTTGGTGTAGGTAATTGGTTGTCAGAGTCACTGAGACATAAAGCTTATTAGGTTCGACTATGTGATTTTAATCAGTGCCCTAGCTGGACATATTGACGCTTTTGATGAATATTTTTTTTGTTTTACACTTACTTGCCTCTGAAATAGAAAGAACACTACCATTGTCCTATTAAAAATAATCCTATATACAAAAAGATAGCAAAAATAAAACAAATTACTTACATAAATACAAAGTGTCTTAAAATGAAATAAATCTAGTATGCTTTGAGTTTCCCATGTAAACATGAAAGTTTATATGCAAACAAATTTCAAAGGTACTAGAACTAGATTCTTTTTAAGACACCTGGTAGAAGCACTTCTGTAAGTTGCACCCTCAGAACACCAGTAACGGTAACAAATGCCAACTCTATTACACCTTAGCTGTTTTTCAGGCTGAAACAAGAAATAAATTTTAAAACTCAATAAATAGTAAATGGTAAAGCAATGACATTACACTCCGTGAGGGAGAATACCTAATGATATGAAGAATTATATTACTTTCATATCCGATATGTCCTGTATGTAATGCCTACATGGTGATGCGTCTACCCTACCCCACCTAGTTGTGTTTCAGTTCCTAATTATTTCTAGCAACTGGGTAGGCAACCCACCAAACTTCTGACTCAGAAGACAGTGACGCATTTTGCTTATTGTTATTGTAAATGAAAGTTTTAGGTGCTGTCAAAACTGACAGATATAAAAAATAAACAATGAAATAATCGCCTGTCGCAATAACAGACGCCTTCAGTATTTTTGTCTCTTTCTAATGTTAACTAAATCCAATAACATACGTTGAGCACTGAATCCATACGTTTTCGGATCCTCTCTGAAAAAATACATTGGTGTTTCCCTATGTTCCGTCTTACCTGAGACACCCGGTATGTAATTATACAGGATGTATAAAATGCTACTACATATTTTTAAAACCGCAATAGGATGAATTAACTAAATTCAAATTATTCCAAAAGTGCTTCGTTAAAGGGCTATTGAATGTCAACAATCTTAAAATAAACTTATACTTTTTTAAATAACAAAAAATTGTTTTTAGAAACAGGGATTAAATTCGAGATGCAAATCTACTGGAAAAAAGTCTTTTATGATTTAATTTTTTTGCTTCTCTTTTTTATCGGTTTGACCAATACCTACTGTTAAAAATCTTTTTAAAAGCAAAAGTTTTTTAAATTTGATTTCAGTTTCTAAATAGCAAGGCCCGCTGAATTAATATTACATATAAGGCCTGCCCACTTTATTTAGCCAAGACGCAATTTGAAAGGACGATGGCGCCATTTGAGGTGAACTACTATACAGTTCACCGCAAATGGCGCCATCGTCCTTTGTAATTGTGTCTTGGCTAAATAAAGTGGGCAGGCCTTATATGTAATATTAATTTAGAGGGCCTTGCAAAATAAACTCTTTTGTTTCCGATTAAATCCGAATTGCTATTTAAATCTGTGATCTTGTTTATTTTTCATTTTCTCTATAGCTTGCGTTTTTAACATATTAAACCGTTTTGCTGTTAATAATTGGTAATTTTCTCTGTTCAAACTGTTCACCACCTTCATTTTCTTTTTCGATGCCATTTTAATCAATATGCGTACGTATTTCTATGTTCTTGAGCAATGATTATAATGAAACTGAGAATATGTAGCAGAATTTCTGTTGGGCAAACAAAATGCAATTACAACGGGGAACCACTAATTTTTACTTACTGTATTTATACATATGTATCTGTCTATTTATTTGAGCTATATGATCGATTATGGGAAGCCAGAGTGGCGCAGTGGTAGAGCATCAGGCTAGCGTAACATTAGTCCTTGGTGTAAATCTCCTGATGGGCAGAATGTTCCTGTAGTTTGGAGGTCGATATCGAGCCCTCCTGGTAATCATCGTTGGGCACCAAATTAATGATGCTCTCCTCCAAATATAGGCGTACGAGGTAGAGTAACAAGGTCCTACCACATGCACATACTTATACACTGTACATATGGTAGAGTGTGTAGGATCAAATAGCACACCAATCCCATAACCTGCAGAATAATGCCTCATACGTTAATGCACCAATATATCCCTATATCCCAAAGGGGACTAATGGGACATAATAATAAAAAAAATAATAATCGGTTATGGGAAATTCATCTGCTTTCTGAAGAACATATGGTGGCCGCATCTTTATATGGACCGGACCGTCCATCTATCAGAATGCATTTTATATAGGAAAAAATTTGGTAGCAGAAAATTTGTCTGTTTAAGGGAGATGTCCACTTTAGCTCTTTTTGTTTCTGCAAGCTTTGTTTTAATGTAGTTTAAAAACTTCAAATTACCTTATTTGAAAATCAAGACAAATCAATTAGTTGTTCTCTATGCCGCTTAAACATATACATTTTATTAACAAGAAGTTTTCTATAATTTAAATTTCTAAAAACATTAATCAATGAAATTTCTATTTCAGAATTACCTGAAACTTCATTTACAAGGTCAATTTCAAATCCTGAAGCTGTGATGCGAAGGCGAAGGCAGCAGAAATTAGAAAGAAAATTACAACAATTTAGATCAAAAGACGGTGGTCCCGATACAGGTATGAAAAATTGAAAATCATTTATATCAACAAATCTGTAACAAAAATCATTTAAAACACGATTTTTAACCTTCGATTGTTTTAATCATTGAATTTTAATGCTAATGTTTCATTGTCGAGCCGGATTGGGCATTGCACCCGTAATACCTCATACGTTAATGCACCAGCACATTCCTACGTCCCAAAAGGGAATAATGGATAATTTGAAAACAATCACAACAAATTTAAAATATTTATGGCAGTTAATGTAGTGGTTAAATCGCCAGAGTGGTCAACTGGTTAAGGCATTCGACTATAGCTTAGACAGTCTCAGACTTAAACCTGAGTCGGATGCTCGGCGGGTGGCCTACTCAGTCACTGAAAATAATAAGGAACTGAAACACAGGGAAGGTAGGCGGTTGTCGAATGCGTGTTGCTTACCACATCACTCCGTACTCCATGTTGCTGGGCATACCCCCTCACAGAATGTAAATGCCGATACCTTTACCTAATGTATTTGTTAACAAAATTAATATATTTTTATTGCGAAAGAATCGGTGGTCAATGCACTCGCCATTACAATTTAAAACGTAAATATCTAAGGCTATGATCATCTTAGTATTTAATCTTATTTATTAAAGGTGGAACGCTAAAAATATATGGCGAAGCATTGTGCCGGGATGTTCCATACAAAACCCTGCTTTTATCCATAAGAGACTCTGCCGGTGCTGTTGTTCGTGAAATGTTAGACAAATATGGATTACAAAAAATTGATCCTTCCCAGTGGTGTCTTGTACAAGTTACTTCTTCACCTGGAACGCCGGATTCGGAGTACATTTTAGACGATGACGAATGTCCTTTGTCCATTTTAATGACTTCACCGAATACAAGTAAGTGCTCAGTTAAAATCATTTCTTTTAATCTTTATTTGATTCATTTTTGAAAGAAAGTATTTTCTCCGAGTTTGCTGAACGATGCAACTTAATAACCATGTCAGATAATGCCGTTAAATGACGAGAAATGAGACACCTACAAAAACAAGTGATGCTTTGTGCTTACGGCCAATGTTATTTACTGTTATAATTAGGTTATTGCTACAAAAATTTTTCATCCTGAAACATTTGAAATGGAATAACGAAAGCTTTCAGGAAGTTGTTATTTTACTCAGTTAAATAAATTTGCACTAGTTCCTAAACCATCTCAGCTAAATCAAACCTAAATCGATGATAGTCTTTTGTCTAAGAACATATCGGCCCTATTTCAACACCTGAATTAAAAGTGAGGTTAGTGGCAATATTGACCAGTTCAAAATTAATCTGGCCACATCTACACCTTAGAATATTTTTCCTTCACAACACATTTTCCGCCGTTTTTCGGTGGAAAGCGTTTAAAATAGTCTAATTAATTATTAACCTTTGTTGAAAATTACCGATATTATGTATAAAGCTAAAGTTTAGGTGGGAAAATGTGAGTTTCAAGTATTAATTTGAAAATAAATCAGTAAGGTGTCTTAATGAGGGATTTGTAGACAAATCTGTAAATGGAACAGTCGGTGAGTGGCTTGATTTATTAATTGTATGCTATTTTTTGATGTTGCGAAATCGTTTCATAGAGACTGTAGGTATTTAAATAATTGTGAAAGAAATTAGTTTTGAAGTTTTTTAATTTTTTTTTAATATGAAAGCATACTTAAATTATTTGTGTTATTATGATTATTTCCAAAGCAAAAAACGCTATGTTTGTTAACATATAACAAATAAGATTTTTCAAACGAGCTTTCGCATGTGGCATTTAAAAGGTAAAGAAATGTGAATTTTATTAATAGAGTTAGAAAAAGAAGTACGTAGAACAAGATGCATGTACGTATCTATGTGATTTATATAAAAACTGCAAGTTGATTTAACCGAATTGGGAAACAGAACGCATTACAGGTAATTGACTTCTTTCGATTAGTTCCAGGATATGTTCGTAGATGTCGCGCGCACTCTCTAAATTGGAGCTTAATTTAAATCTTTTTCATATGCAAAACCATTTTCACGCAAAAAGATCCACGAAAGTGATAGTATACAATAAACATTCTTATGCTGATAATCATGGACGATTTGTGCGCTTACGGTTAATTTGCTAATTAACTCCTTAAACCACTGAGTTTTTGATATTAGATATTTAGTTTCCATGTAATTTTCTTCTTTTCTTAGCTGCGCATTTGTTTGACATTTCGTGCCAGTTAGTAATTTGCGTTCTTTTGCCATGAGAGATCTCCTTGTTTCACGCTGAAGACTAAATAGAATGAGGAGGAAGGTTTTTTGCTTTCCTAGCGCATGCTTCGCTGACCAGACAACGACGGTGAATAACGTCACTCCGCGACCAGGCACTCCGTGCGAGGGTGGATGTCTTTGTTCGGCCGGTTCTTAAGCTTTACATTCCTTTTTGCGGACCAAAAATGAAGAATATTAGTTCGCGATTGATAGTTTTCCGTACACGGGACCAATTTTCCGGTAGTATTGTTCCGACTTATTGCCAAAATTGGTATGATACTTATTATTTATAAAGCAATTCGGTCGTTTACCGTCAACAAGATGTGATTTTTCGACTTTACCAAGGAATGCTATTGCTTCAAAATGTTGGACTGGGGCATTAGACGTACGTATAAACACCATATGTAGTTAAGTTTGTTGGTTGTTGTCTTTTTTTTTGGTTTTGTAGAAAAAGTCCGTCTCTTTATTTAAATCAAGCGGCAAGCTAACGGCGGGTTTATTTAATAGAATAAACAAGTTTTCTTATCCAGTCGCATGATTTATGAACTTGCACTTTCGAAAACCAGTCACGTTTAGCGTTTGCTACTCCTTTACCGGTTTTTTGCTTTAATTTTTAAACACTCCGCGACCCCGCGCTGAATATGCAATGACCGCTACACTAATGCGGGGTTCCCGTTTTTTCGAGTCCACAGTCGACCCATGGTAATTTTAGATGGTATCACTCAAACAACCTGTTGTTAGTGCAAGGGCTATTCTATAAGAACTATCGTATTACCGGTCAGAACTTCATGCGGGGCCTTAAAAAAAAACGTGTAAAACAGGTGTTTTGATCGTGTAAGGAAGAATTTAATGTAAAATTGATTTTTCATATCCTTCTGTAAATTATATATCTGTTCGCATGGTTACTGTAGGTTGAAACTAGAATCGAACGTGTTTATTTTCAAAAATCGATTTAATTAACTTCTAAAATTGGACGTTAATCATACATTTCTGTTGTCCGATTTAGAATACTCAGTAATTTTTAATGCTTCCGATATTTTGTCGTGTTGGAAGTGGGTTTCTGGTGTAAAGGTTATTAGGATAATATGCAGACTTTTTCATTTTCTAAGTCGACAGAAATCATTAAAAACTCCACTATAAAGCGCCCATTAAATTTTGTTTAGAAAACCTTAACAAAGCCAAAATAACATTTTAAATAACCCTGATGAGCTAATAATAACAATAAAACGTTTAACCAAAGTCATAAAAACAAACCAATTTAATTAAACTTTTAAATTCAAGTACATAAATAGATTTTAAACAAAAAAGTTGTAGGTCAGGGGGTCTCTTAAATACGTAATGTAAAAAAATGATATCGATTGGAAAAGTATTAGTAACACAAAGAAGAGGTTCTTCTACACTAAAATAAATAAAATCACTTCCTCCACAGTTGTTTTTTATCGGGATTGTTCAATCAATAGTGTTTTTTTGCTTTATGATAAATGGGAAGGTGGAAAACAATCAGATTTATCAAATCGGACAGTTGATTGTTATAAGTACCCTAAAAATATAAATAAATAAATAAATAATGCCTATGAAAGGAACATTAATGTACCTATTCAGAACAAAAGAATATAATTAGAAAAAAATTCCGAGTCTTTAAGGTAAATGTAGAAAATATCCTAAATTAATAATTTTCATGATATTTACTGAACTTTCATAACGATTTAACTGGAAATTGTTATTAATTGAAATAAACATATTCTCTTGAAAAAACTCGATGCTTTCCAAATGGTTTTGTGTCCAGTAAACCAATTATCTATACCTCTAATTTTTTAAATGATTGCTTTAACATCCTCCATTTCGTAAAAATTTTATTTAAAAAATTCATCGACTAAATTTGAAGATGACTCAAAGAAAACACCAAGAAACCTGTAAATTTCTAGACTTTCATAATTTTCCCAACGATTTTCAGGAAGAATTATTTTTAAATGAGTCAAGGCGTCCCAAAAAATGCATCGGATTTGTGTAGCAAAACAAAGTTTTTCAGGGCTTACTTAATTTTCTTGAGTAGTTTTGAAGTTCTAAGGACTCCCAGTTTCCTAAAAGTGTCCTGAATATTTCCAAAATCAGATTACCTACGTTCCCAAAATGCCTACGTCTTAATAGATTTCAAACTTCAAGTCAAAAACTTTGGTTACGACGTTAGGAAGGGAATTTTTTAAATTACGCGAGGAATTCTTAAGTTCCAATGATTGAGAGTTTCTCAAAAATACCCTAAGTTTCTCCAGAATCTCATTACTTTCCTGAAACATTTACATATCGTTCACAAGAAATTTATGAATTTTTATGGATTTTTTTTAAATTTTTTGTGACTGTTCAAAGTTTTCTTTAATTTATTAAACATATATCGAATTTACTCGTGCATCAAATGTACCAGTTTAATATAGTATGATCAAAAAGTTCTTGGATCGCGGTTGTTGTGGAATTTAAGTAATTTAAGCCATTGGCGTTTACTTGGCATTTGGCATCCTTTAAAAGTGAGTAAATTGTAATTAAAGAGGCTTCAAAAAGAATATAAAATGTTTAGGATTCATAAAATGTAACATCCACAGCAACCGCGATGCAAGAACTTTTTGATCATACGATAGATAGTTTCTTAATTTTTATAGATTAAAGATTTTACTTGAATTGTTCCGAATTTCTCTAAAATGCGTTACCAGGCATTTCGTAGTAATTTTTATGTTACGTCAAAGGCCTTTCAAGAATTTTTAAAGTTCTGCAGTTTCACAAAAAATTTCCAGAATGTTTTCTATTCGAGCAAAACAATTCCATGGTTTGCGTAAAATTTTAAATTTTTAGAAATTTTCCTAGCCGTAAGATTTCTGAGTTTGTCGACATTTTTCAAATTTTATAAAAATGTATGAAATATGTTTTTTTTTGTGGAAGATTTCATCAAAGATTTTCAAAATTTTCCTAAAAAGCTCCCGAAGCTTTCACGGTACTTCCGAAAGAAATATTAAAAGGTTTTGCAGCGATTTTTTTAAAATTTCTTCAGAAATGAACACCCAGTATTTTGTGTATAGCCTATTCGTTCGGGCCTGTCATTTCTACCTGACTTCTTAAGTTATTACAACGGACAATAAATTATTATAACGAGTTAGAGGTGACAAGCCCTGCCATAAAAACCCTACGAAGGACGGCTTTAAACTGTTGCCCAAAATATTTTGACATTTTATAAAGGAATTCTTCTATTTTGAGGCAGCTGTAAAATTTTTCTAATCCGGCCTAGTAGAGATGATTTACGATAGTTGTATTTAAACCTCATAATCCACCACTAAGTTAAACTGTAAAATGCTTCCAGCAATTTTACGCGGATCTCCAAACCGACTATAAAAGGTTTTCCTATCAATTTTTAAAGATCGCTCCTGTCCTTATTTCCTTTTATGTTACGTTAAATAGTCTTGCAAGGAAATTTCTTCTGAAATTTTGAGTTTCTTTAAGCCAAAATATCAGAAATATTCAAACTTCTCCAGAATTTGAGAATTTTATTATATCCTCAAGCAAAATCTCAAAGCTCTCCAAACATTTTAAAATTTTTGTGCTTGTCGAAAGATCTGTTGAATTTCTTCATTATTTAGCGAACATTGAAATGTGCCACGTTTGTAGACTAAATTTCTGATTGCAAAAGGTTTTTTCAGCGATTGTCAACTTGTCAATGACCTGCTTATTGAAGAGCTGCCCTAAAAATGTTTTGTGTTGTATCAAAGGATTTTCTATTTCTTCAGAATTTTTTTATCCGAAAACAAAAAGAAATGTCCCGAGTTTCTCCAGAATAGTTTTAGAGAACTTTCCACTGATTTTTTGTATTGTTTTTTTGTTTTTGTTTTTTTATTTCATTGGGTCAGTTTGTATTCTCAGTCTAAAATGGTTTATATTAATGGATTTTAATTAGTTTTTGTAAAAGGTTTTCCCAATGATTTCAACATTTTCGTACAATTTCCTAATTCCTAATATTGTTCATGTTGTATGTTCTAAAACGCCTTGCAAAAGGGTCATTGTGTAAGTTTTTCAGGAAAGTGCTTTATGCAGCAACAGCTTTTAATTTCCCAGACTTTTCTAGAATTTTATTACGTGCCTGAAAAATTCCCAGTTTCCAAAATTTTTAAAATTTATTTGGATTATTATACTTACATTAATGTACTTCATCGAAGAATGCTCAAGTTTTCCAGATCGTTCTCGAATTCCATTTAGGCAGTTTTCATATTTTTTGGCTTAAAGAATCACATTAATAGGCCGTCAGATAATGTTGTAAAGGATTTCCTTAAGTTTTCAGAGCGTTCTTAAAATGGCCTTGATTTTTCAAGGCGTTTCAGGGATTTTAAAAAATTTCTTCGACCAATTTTAGTGTCTAAAAAGCCCCAAAAAGTTCTAAAACATATCAGAAGTTTCTTTAAAAATCCTTTCTAACCCCGAAAATTACCTATGATCGTCCAGAAAAGTTACAGTTTCCATGAATTTTTTACTTTTCTATTTAATATAATATATCACGTTATGTGACTGTTGTAT
The DNA here is from genome assembly GCA_963082815.1 of Melanotus villosus. Taxonomy (NCBI): domain Eukaryota; kingdom Metazoa; phylum Arthropoda; class Insecta; order Coleoptera; family Elateridae; genus Melanotus; species Melanotus villosus. The sequence continues at coordinate 75,485,575 of OY720420.1, forward strand.
CTTTTTGTTATTTATTTATTTTTTTATTTACCTATTTATATGTATTTATTTATTGGGCCAAATCTAAGCATGTGGGTCCAAGGAATTTATATTCGCGTCAACGATGATTGTCATTTTTTTTCTGACAGGAGGGGAAATTCTTTATGGACGGACACCTTTGAATTCTTGCACAAAGGTAGTGTAAGACTCCCGTAATGGTTTGCTCACTAAAACCCCTCGTGTTTTTCCACCTGCACCACGGAACCACTTTCTCATATCTGCACGGTGCAAGTTGTCCCCTTTCTTTATCATTCATTCCTGGTTCCTCTCTCTTTCGCCTTCTTTTTTTCGTTTCGTTATTGCTGTTCTCAAGCTTTCTATCGTTGCTCAATGCTCTTCAGATGTTTCCCTTAACTCTTCGTTTATCTCTGTTTTCGCCTCTTCTCTTTCTCTTTCCCATTTCCTACATCTTAGTAACGTGTGTTCTGCTGTGTCCTCTTGTTCGTTACAATAGGTGTATATTCCTGTTTCTGCTTTGCCTATTCTGGGCAAATAACTTTGGTAGCATGTATCCTATGATCCATGACTCCTTTCCACCCGTTGTCTCGGTTCTGGTATCAGCCTACGAGTCCATTCTCCAGTTTAGCAATTCTCCCACCGTTGTTGCCATTTATAAAATGTGTCTTGCCGTTTGGCCTTTCGCTCATTTGGATGCAGTCCAAAAGTTGCCCTCTCTCTTCTGCCAGAAGGTCGATTGGTATAATGCTGTCGAGTACTCTGGCCGCTTCCGTGCAGACGGTTCTGTATGCTCTACTGACCCGTAGTGCCATCTTTCGTTGTATCTGTTCGAGTTTCCTTTGGTATAACATAGTTTGATTTTCATGACGCCTATCCAAATTGGTGCTGCGTAGAGGATCATTGAATCCATCACTTGCTCCTCCTATCCGCGGCATTTTTTTTGTTAACGCCGTTGCCGCCTTGGTCGTTTTCTCTACTATAGGTATATTATGTTTGATATACGGGCCGAAGGTTTATCCAACATCACTCCCAGGTACTTCCTGTTTTTTTGCGGTGTTATCATTGCGTCTTCCAAGTTTAAATTTAATTCTCTCATGCTTTTTCTTCCTACTACAAGCACGATTTTTGTCTGTCATCCATTCGTCATTTCGGTACAGTGCCACGTTTACCGTCCTGACTAAAGCCTCTTCTCCCTTTTGTGTTACTATGACTGCAAGGTCATCGAAATACGCCACAGTCCGTATGTCTTCTGGCATTTCCACCTCGAGCACGCCATCGTAAAATACGTTCCACAGGAATGGTCCCAGCACCAATGCCGTTACCGTCAGCCTTCCTTCCTCTTCTAGCTCTATGTATCTATCTTCCAAGTTGCTTTTAATTAGCGTCATGAGCTGCGTCAATTAATGATGATGAGCTGCGGTGAAGTAGCTCTCCTCTTTAGTTCCCTCATAATCTCCTTCCACGGCACTGAATTGAATGCGTTTCGTACGTCTAATGCCGCTATTGCACATAGTTTCCTCGCTTTTGAGGATTTGCTCGGCTCCTCCTTTGCTGCTTTGAGTACTTCGTTTATAGCATGTACCGTTGATCATCCCGCTATAAATATAAAACCGTATTGTCTTTCGAATATATCCTCGTCTTCCTTTAACTCCTTTCTCTGTTTCTGCGCACTATTAATTGTTCTAATAACTTCCCCAGGGTATCCAATAGACAGAGTGGTCTATATGAGGGGGCTCTTATCTGGTTTTCCGGTCTTTGGTATAAGAATCAGCTTGGCTATCTTCCAGGGTGTCGGAAAACTCCTTCTTTTTGCAATCTCATTCATTATGTCCTGGAAAACGTCCATTTTTGTCATTTCCGGCGGTGTCTTGTCAGGCCCTGATGCTTTTTTTAATTCCTCTTCTGTCTGTAAATGCCACTTCTTTATTCTGGGGGAATAACTCTTCAACGTATTTCTTTTTTGTTGTAACGCCCATATGTGGGAGCTGAACCCTTATTCTTTTTGTTGCAATCTTATATCCGAGTTCAACAGATATCATTTTCTACGTCTTCGCAGAGTTCTTTCCACTTGTTTTCTTTAGCTTAACCCAAAGTATTTTCTCCTTTGGAAGGGATTTTTTTATAAAAGATTTTCAAAATATCTTTAAAGAGACCCTTATTTATATTCAAGACATTTCCATTTGATGCTGCATTAATCCTCTTGCAGGGATTAAATGTTGTTTTTAAAAGAAAAGTTTGAGCTTCAACGATGGTTAATTTCCCAGAAATTCTTAAAATTGTTTTTCTACACCTATTTAATGATATTGCAATTATTAGCATTTTCTTCGTGGAACTGCAGTGAATTATGGATTCATAATTCACTGTTTTACGGCCAATCACAAATACAAATCCAAAAATCAATATTTCGCTGATTCAATGATATTTTAAATCGCCCGCTATCAACTCTTTCTGCGGCTGGCAATCGACTCGCGTGACACGCCCAAGTGTGTTGTCATATTGTTTCATATAGAGTAATATAGAGTTCCATTAAAGTTATCAAATTTGAGCCTAATCTATTTGTTTAATAGGTGTAGAAAAAGCATAATATTACATTCGCGATTATGGTCATTATTCGCTCAGTTGATTTGCGCCACTCGCCTGCGGCTCGTGGGCTCAAACGTCATATTCGTGAATAATGGCTGTCATAATCGCTCATATAATTTGCCAAATTTTTTTAAAGCATTTTTCGTTTTACGTTTGTAATTTATCTGCCTAAAAAGCCATTTACTTCTTTTTTCAAAAGAGTTTTTCAACAATCTTTAAATTTTTCCTAAAGTTGGTAACATAAAATAATTCCAAATCCATAATAATTCTGAATTTTCAAAATTTTTTTTTAGAAATACCATTTTTTAATGTGTACTTATTTCGTCTCTACTAGTTTAATCTGACACTGTTTGTAATCATAAATTAAACTAAATTAAAATTTATGCTTCAATACCAACTTTTCAGATTTATACCTTTTGTACATTTTTGTAGGACTTTTTTTCGGAATTTTCTATATTGTTACGAATACCAAGTTCCTAAACTTATCCCGAATTTTCAAGACACGATTTAAAGTTATGTATGGTTCAACTAAAGACTAATTTTAGGTTTTTTAAAAGATTCTAACATTTTTTAATATTGGCGAAAAACAATTTGCTTGTTGCACTGAATTTTCCTTACGAATAATCTTCAGTTGAGAAATTAATCAGCATCTTTTGCTCCCTAATACGGCCGCTTAGAGACACTTTAAAGGTAGTTAAAAGGTAATCCTGATGAGCATCTTGATGTTGAGGCTGTTTGACATTTGCCAATAATAAGCACATATTTTCAAAAGGGCATTATGAGGAATTTTGAGGCATTCTTGAGGACATTCAAGGCAGTCTTTGGCCCAAAGATTCAGCCATGCTCGTGTTCTGTTAATTTTTGAACATTCATGTTGTACTTAAAATTTCTCTAGAAATATTCGTTTCTTTTTTTGGCAACGTTCGTGCCTGTTGTAATTGCTAATAATTCAACATAAATAACAATTTAATCCGTTTTGATTATCTTGAAAGATTAAAAAACAAGCTAATTTCCATACGTTATTAAATTCCTTTGTCTCTTAATTCACGTCTTATCGACACAATAAAAACATAATCGCAAGTTCATGTGGAAAATTCAAAATAACACTTTCATGCATTACTCGGACATAAATAAAACCACAAATAAATCACCAAAATAAGCAATTCAAGTAAAAAAATATGCTGTGTAATAGCATAATATGTTATTGATTCGTTGCCCACGATATCCAACAAAGTAATCTTTCCCAAACATCAATTTGTTCGTGTAATCCGAAAAATTACTTCACTAATTACCACTTTGTAAAAAAAAAAGTGAAGAGGTTTATACATGAATAATTTATAAACAAAACTAATCGTTTGAGATCTTCATGTTTGCGTGACCAAATCCTTATATGTTAAACCTGAGAATCGAAAGGAAAACAGCGGGTTTTCTGTGTCACTTAATAAAAAGCGCAATTTCCATTAATGTTTTGAACCACCCACCGGATCGTGTCAAGTCTAGACGGACGTTATCCATAAATGAGCTTTCATTAATTTGTTTATTGAAACGCCGTGTGAATATGTTCAAATTATTTATTAATTAACAATTATTATTAATGTAGTTAATGCGGTTACGAATCCGATTTCAATTATGAGGGTTTTTGATGTAATTACAACTGATTGTTCGTTGCAAATTGTTTAAATTTGTTTGGGATTCTTCGTTATTAATCAATCATTTCGACAGCTTGAAATTCGAAGTATTTCCCAGTTAACAAAATTAATTTGAAGTAAACTAGGTTAAATTGTAATTTAAACAGAAACAACACCGAAAAGTATTTTTCAGGGCATTATTTATAGCAATAAATATTCCCAAGCGGTGCAAACAAACGTATAAAATGTAATTAAATTAATAAATACGTTACGTGCCTTTTATCTTACTTTTATATCGTTACGCTTGTCAGGGCTCTTTTATACTGAAAAGTGAAATTTACAACTTTAATTTATGGCACTTTTACTTTTTTTTTCGTAAACAGTCATAGTAGGAAATAAATTAAAGAAGATTCCAGAACTATTTTGGGAAGTTTTCCAGTGCTTTGGCGAATATTAATTTTTTATTTAACAATTTAATTTTTGATCAGCATCGTGACGTCAGTAACTAAAAAATTGTAAGGAAATATTTTATGCAACGAACTTTTCAGGAAATAATTACGATGATTAATAAGGGAGTACTGACCCAGATTATTCAGTCAAAACAATGGAGAATGCACAATAAAAATTAAATTTCGAACGGCGAAGGTATATTTAAGAAATAATTTTTGGCGTTTCTGGGGAAATTCATGAATAATGTATTCATTGTGATGGGAAATTGATTGTTTTTTACTTTGTTAAATCGGATAATATAAAAACAAAGAAAAAAGTCTTCGAGAACGATTTGATAAAATTTATCCTGAATATTATTTTAAACGCAAGGAACGTTTAATTATCTTTTATTTTTGTTTATAAACTTGTTAATTTTGTTCTGTTTTATAAATTTAAACAGTTTCAATGCTCAGTCTTGGTATATTTATAGCAGAGGGGCGAGAGCTTCTAAAACGTACAAAAAAGGCGTTTTTGCTAAAAGTCGAAATTTGAACGGATTGGTTGTCAAAAATTAATTAAAAATGAATAACCTGAATTGTTCTTAAACAAATTTTTATACGAAAACAATTGTTGGTTAACCAAATAGTTTCATTTTAATCAGACCATAAGTTTCAAGTTAAGTGTTTTATTATAATTTAATTTTTTCAGAATTTTGCATACATCAGAAAATATCAAACGCTGTACTGGTTTATTAATTTCCACAACTACGATTGCAAAATGTATTGTTTTGCGAGACACACCCGTGCTCAATTATTCGCGTATCTTGTTCTTTATAACCTCCTGTAATTTTGACGTTTATTGATTATTGTTGTATTGATTGGTTATTGCAAACTGTCTGCTATACGGGCAATTAGTTAAAATTCAGGTCATGTCTCGAACAGTTTAAGTAGAATTTTAGTCGTATTAGTTGATTTTTTCGTTTTAGATTACCAGATGGTAAATCAGTAATCATTAAAAAGAGGTTCTAAATTTCATGTGTTAATTTCGCCATTTTTTGTTTTATTTCTTTTACCAAGTTATTTATATCAAAAAATTAGAATATTAAGAAAAACGGGGAGGACTTGCTCTGTCGGTCTCTAGCTAGCAAGGCAAAAGGGCATTTTCATGCAAAAAAAAACTTCGCCTCGTGGAATATTTGAAAAACAACTTTCAGTCGTTCGCAGAAAATTTTGTCGTTTTATTAAAAATGTATAAAGAGCAACCGGAACTTCAGAGCCCACTTAAAAAGCAGACCGGAGATCAATACGAATTTGTAGAAGAAAAATCACGAGCTTGGGTAAATGGCAGAAATGTTGAAGTTCAACTGTAACCTTTCCCGTTCATCATCAATTTTAATTTTGTTTTTGTTTTTGTTTTCACTGCGAGAACTGCGACCTTTTTGTTAAATCTGAAAGCGCCTTTTTATATTTTGGCGTTCATTTTAGTTCTTAAAATTATTTGGGATTCTAATAACTTCAAGGTACGCCTTAACATTCATTTGATTTGCAGCATTGATTCTTAAAACAAAGAGTATTTCTACACCAAACCAAAAGCTACTTCGAGCTCGTGGTTTGTCTTAACATTATTGTTCTTATTATCTTTGTTCTACGTAGTCTTTGTTCTACAACTCGACTGCTGTTTGTTGTGAATCAGTCAAGGCTTAAATTTATCTTGTTGAAGGAAATTTCATCTTGTTTCATATTTTTTTTCGACGGCCGAATATGAAATGATAAAATGAGCACTCGTACGTCGTCAATTATGTAAATCGCCAAAGAAGTACCGAACCTTAGCTGGATCTCTCGAGAAAAATTAATCTTTTTCGAAGAAGGTTTTATCTTATTGCGTTTAATTTGTAATTCCATTACCAGATTACTACGAATTTACTGTGAAAAGCTATTAGAATTATACAAGCCAGGTAGGTTGCTTAATCCGCCCCCTCCCCCTTATTATTGTTAAATTCGCTTTATCTCTAAATTATATATCCGAATACTTCCACAGTGAGCACTTTAACCGATTTTACCTATATCAAAAAACGTATACCTACGGATCTACAATTTTTTTCCAAAACTTAAAAAAAAAATTATTTCGAGAAATTTAAGACCGGCCACGTAACCATAAAAAACATCCGATTGGTTATTTTAATAAAGTTAGTTCGTTTACATTAAGAATAACTTCTCTGGGAATGTAGTTTTTTCCCTGAATAATTAGCACAGAAAGTTTACGAAATGTTTTACCAATCGAGTGAATTTCTTAGCTGTTTTTGAGATGTTTAATTTTATCGAATATGATTTTATAAGGAAATGTAGTAACGATTGTGGCTCAGTTGGTTCAGCGTGCGTCTGATCACTGAGATGAAGACTGGCCCGAGTTCGATTCCCAGGGCCACACAAACACAGAAAACACCACCGAGGTACTTTGCCTTGGTAATGTCTTCTCTGGAGTATAGAAGTGCAAGTACTTCCGTGATTCGGAGCCCACGTAAAGCTGTAGGTTGGTCCCCTATATCTGTAGGCGACTTCACACGCACACCACAGACATGGAGAGACAACCAGCAACGGCCTGCCCTGTAAAGGGTAGGTACTTTCAGAAGAAGAAGGAAATGTAATTAGATTGCGTCGATTTTATAAAAAGTACTGAACATATACAAATTTTCCAAATCATTCGATATCTCCCAACATTGGAGTACAGTTGTGTTGTCTAAAAAAAAAGAATTATACAAAGCTGATGCACCAATGTGAATAATATTCAAAAATAATTAAAGGGTTTCATTAAAGAATAAACACGTCGGTTGACAAACGCTTTATTTTTTAAATACATGAGTATTAATGTTGCTATCGGTACCGCGTGGATCAGTTGTCTAAAATAACCCCATAGAAATTAGGTGAACGCGGTGGCCAAGCAATTAGACTACCTCGATTTATTCATTTCCTCTGGAAATGCCGATTTAAATATTCATTGATATTTTTGACGTGAAGAAGTATCATCGTGATGAAACGATAATGTTCGACATCCTTCTAAAAGAAAATCTCGTAACTTATTGACAAGAAAATGTATGTTACCCCCCATTCAACCTGAAGTAATTTGATGATTACACATTTCTACAAATCATCGATATTAAAAGCCTGTTACTTAGCATTTGGCCATGGTACCATAGTACTTTAGTGCTTCAAATTTAAAAAAGAAATTGGTAGGTAGGAGGAAGAGGCAAAATGTAACAGTTACTGCGATATTTTGTTTAAAGAGCGACATCTATGGTTAAACTAGCAAAGTTTCAGAAAATTAAAGAAAGATTTGAAGCAGGGTTCCCACTTTTCAGGAAAACCTGAATAATCGGGAAAAGTCGAATTTGTTATTTTTTGTTTTGGTAACAATCTTGATTTTAGAGTTAGAACAGATTCTTGCATTTTTACAATGAAATTCGTAAATTATATAATTAAAACGCGTTTTTTCTTCACATTCTAACGATACAAATACGAAAACCACTTAGCTTACTTGATTATTACTACTATGTATTAAAGTTATATAATATAATAAGACTGTTATTCAGTTGGTTCCAAAAAATTGAATTGAATTGCAGATAAATCCATCGGGTGATATATCCTTAAAAAGGCCAAAAAAGCTTTTCAATTATGTAAAAATAAACCATGTTTCCACTTAAAAAAGTAATGTAAACTCGAAAATCGCCAGTACCATGAAAGTATAACTAGGTTTATTAAATTGTACATAAAATTATGTATAAAATAACTTGTTAGCTTTTGTTCTAAGTTAAATGGTTACGAAAATACAAGAAATTGAAGAAATTTGTGGTTTTTTGTTTTCTCAAAACAAAGGACCTACGAGTTATTCCGAATCTGAAGACATTATCAAATGTGCCTTTTAATTCTGCTCAACTTTGTTAATTTAACTTTTAACGTAGTTCTTTGAATAAAAACGTTACCTTATACTATACCTCCAAGATAATGGGCACTCTGTGTATGGTTATGCATGGCCAAACCCAACGGTTTTATTCTTTTATTAATGAACATATGTTACGACAGGAATAGATGGAAATCGAAGGAAATGAATGAAACTTGAGTAAAAGGGATAAATATGTGAAAATTAAATTTTAATAAACTTGCGGACGTTCTTGGCACACTCCATAAACGAATTGTTGCATATCCCTTTTGTGTTCTATTCACTCTAACATGCTTCTATTATTTTTATATATATATTTGGAAACAAAAATTTGTATCGGTCTTAAATCACACTATATGTTCAAATAAGTTAAAATGAAGATGGCACATTTAAAATGTGAATATTGGTTTTTCAATGCCATACGCGAGTGCTTTAGTTTTTGATCGCTTTATAAATATTTAAATATGACCCAGTCGGTATATAATTTTGTATAGGTTTCAAGTTATTTTTAGAACCCTTGAATATTAATCAAGGATAAATAAAGCTAATCATAGTTTGAATAAACGGCGAAGAATCGTAGCTGGACATGAAATCAATGTAATGACTAAATCATTCCAAGTCTTTGTTGTTTCTCTCAAACTGGTATTTTTTTCCATTACAACTAACAAAAAAACTCTTAATTAAAAATAACGAGGGGCCATGCACTTTGACGTGCGTAATTTCCAAGCATAATTGCGTAACGTATTAAATTTCGCCAACTTAGATCATTGTACCAAAACACAGTTGCAAAAATTCCGTTTAAATTTTCATTTCGCAACTTTTCACTGTTAATCCGTACAATTTCAAAATTCGTGGGCTGCTTATAAAGTTAACATCCTATTAAATTATAAGTGTGTGGTCACATAGTACACACATTCACACACACGTCTGAAATACGATAAAAAACTGAAAATGTCACATTCCCGTATAATAAACTCAACACGTAAAATTTATGTAAATGGCCAGCTCTTACAAGTAGGGCAGAAATATACATAAGTGCGCTTAAATTACCTGTTAAGATCGATCCGTAATTACTAGCTATATTATTCATGCGAACCAAACGTATAGTACTGCACCTGCGGATAAGGGTTGAACTAAACCTAATGTTGGGTATTTTCCCCAACAAGTAGCAACCACGTTTTGGAATTTCCATCGTGTCGTTATTAGTCTATTAGAGTAGTCGATCACGGACGCTTGACTCATTAGGGTAGTTCTACGTCGCGGCGCTCAACGTTTCTTTATCATTCCGCGTCTTTCCTTTGTTTACTGTTAGTCGTTTTTCCACGTTTCTCTAGCCGCCTGTGATTTAATTGTGTCAGTTTTTCTATATCCGATCAAATCACGCGCTAATTTCTTCCAGTAGTCTGTTTAAGTTTAACCTTACGGACTTTTCGACAGATTATTTTATATAAAGCGACGTAAATCTTTCGTCCGCCTCCGTATTTTAAGTGCTCTCGGATTTTTTAGTGTCCTCTCTTGTGTAATCTTTTTAAACTGCATTCAGTATGATGGGATTTAGATCTTTCAAACGGCTTCGTATGGGGAACGCCGAGTACGAAGTACTTTTGGGTAGGTTATTTTTGCATTTTGTACGCTTCGGAAAAATTCTATAAATATTTAAAAATCTATTTACATACACTTTTGAGCTTTCCTAAGCTTTTACGTTCGCTTGCATTCCCAATGAGCTTTTCGTTGTTTGCATTTTTATTTTTTCGACGGCCGAATATAAAATGATAAAAATGAGAACACGTTCCTTGTCATTTATGCAAATCACCAGTGAAATACCGACCCTTAGCTGGATCTCTCGAGTAAATTCATCTTTTTTGAAGGAGGCTTCATCTTATTACGTTTAGTTTGTAATTCCATAAAAGGGGAAGAGATGAAAGCCTATTTTTCCTTTATTACAAAGAAGGAAAATTCTGTTCAGCCAAAATATTTTTTTAGCTGAAAACTAAAAAGGTCTAAAGAATAATTTTACTTGAATGTAAATAAAATGGTTTTCTGCACTAACTGTATAAACTTAAAAGCAAGGAAAGCAAACTAAAACCCAAAAAAAGGCAAAAAAACCATTTACAAAGCTTGTGAAATAATTCTCAAAAACAAAAGGCAAGGTTTTCCCATGTGTTTTATATATAAATAACTGTCAAGCCATGACTCAAACTGCAGTAAAAATTATATCTAGAATGCGTCTCTTTATTAGGTTAATTTGAATAATAATGCGGAGTTTCCAAAAATTTTCTTCCTCTAATATTTTAATAAACAACCTACTTAATTGTTTAATCTACGAAAGAATTGTTATAAAAATATTTCCCATCTTCTGCTTAATACACTCAACCAATCCATTACATTTATTAAACGCAAATCTATCGATTTGTTAATATTTAAATTATTGAGCGGAAACTATTGAATTAAAGTACCTTGAAAAATACAACAAAACGATAATACTAATAAATAATTACGTTACAATTATAGTTCCGCAACTTTTCTACGGTTTAGTACAATTCACCCCCAATTACCGTTGTTCTTACCGAAGTATTAGATAACCCTTTCTATCGATTAAGTCTAGATAGTGAGGTCGTCAGGTACGAAATAATTAATATTAGGGTTAATTAATTAATAAATTTGTATCCAAAGTCAATGTCATCGATACCCATAAAACACGTAATTATGAACGTTGGAGGATTTATTAGTTATTTAAGCTAGTATAGTCTATTCGTTCAGGAAAACTCAAATCGTCTGCGTCAAAATTGCGTGTTTTGGCACAAGATGAGAAGTGTCCTGAATTCGTACACTTACGTTAAAACGTCGAGTAAAATCCCAAGGGTAATTGCCAGTCTGTAATAATCCAAGTTAACCAGTTAACCCTTTGTTCTGGTCTCAGGGTGTTCATGAGCGAATGTACTATAACAAATGGGATGATGAAACGAGTTGGAAATGCAATACCTATTTTTGTGGTTTAATTAAACAGTAGATTGTTAGGGCTTGCTGTTAAACGCATTAAATTTCACGGTTTTTGTCGTTTTAACAAGTTCAAACATGTAATCTAAAAACGTAATTAATTAAATAATGAATTAAATAGAAACAACGTAAACGTAAAACACAGTTGGTTGGATAAAAATGAAATGAAGTGATTTATCGAATTTCAATAGAAATTCTCAATTTCGTTGATTGAAATACATACATAAGCGTCTATTTGTATGTTTTGTAAATAGAAAGTGAAGTATTTAAATAAACTCGAGTCGACAAAAGTCCGGAAATGATATTCAATATTCAAATCTTTGTGAAATATTCTGGTTTTCTGATCAATCGGGAGAAATTTGTGTCAAAGTTCTCTTTATTGATGTTTTTATGTGATTTAAATATAGACAGCCATCGAAGAAACTAATAAAATCTGTAATTCTGTTCTTTTCTTAATGTTAACTAAAAATACCATTCGTCTATAAAACCTTAGCAGCTTAGCACGTGTGGTTTTCTTTTGTCAATATTAATAGAAAAGCTCTTTTTAATTTTAATTATTCTGAGGAAAGAACTTCTTTTTCAGAAGTAAAACGTTTTCCTGTTTCCTGGCTCTTGTATAATCCCTTGTAATCATCGATGAAAACTTGTCCAATTAAAGTTCTACCAATTTTACGTCGAACGTGTAATTTACTACGATAAACTTCAAAATTTTTGTAGAGTAATTATTGGATATGCAATTATCCTTTGTAAATACCTAAAACTTTTCTTATTAGAGGATTATCGGTCTTTTCAAATACGATATTGAGAATTTCCAATGTTTTACGTTTTACTTTATAATCGAATTTTTTTCCTTTTCCTTTCCTTTATTTAAAGCAAAAAGAACAGCTTTTAAAAGCATTGCTGCATGTGAGTAAAATTAGTGTTCAGCCGTTCAGCGTTCAAACAAAATTTAGGGTTAAATTACTGTTTTTATAGCGGTGCGATCAGAAAATCTTTGGACATTGATGGCTGTGACTTTTACGCCATGCTTTAAAAATTGACTTAATGTGAACTACTCTGAAACACTTAATTTGTTTTTGATAGTCACTTTTGTTTGTAAGTTTTTCTAATCGCGTTGTACAATCATTAAAATCCTTTTTAAATTCAATACAAGTTCAATGCTTGTATATTTTGCCAATTTTTAAAACTACAAACTTGGCCAAGCAAACATTTTTCAGAAGTAGAGGGTATTTTTAAATAATTCTAGTTTAGTTACAGCTTTTCTTTGTAAATTTTGATGATTAACCAGACTTTCATGATCTCAACATTTGGGGAACTTCTGCCAATTAGTCCCTTTTTTATTGCAAATTCATTTAATTATATTGACAGTCAGAATTCATTTAGGCATTTGTTATTTTGGATATTTTTAATAAACGAAAAGCCTAGTCAAACAACATTTTTGTATTGGTTTAGAAACATCCATAAACTATTGTGATTTTCAGAGCCTTTCTGTAAAATATCAATGAAAAACCCAACTTACAATTTTAGAACTTTTCTGTTAAACATTTCTGAAAACTTAAAAACAACCAAGCAGCAATTTTATTGGCATGCAACGTTCGCAACTGATTTTGGAGTTTTCTATAAAATTAAAGAAAAAATGAAACAATATTTTCAGAATTTTTGGAATATTTTGGAATTTCAGGTTTTTCTGCGAATATTAAAACAAAATAAAATTTCAAAAAACTCGTATTTTGGAAAACTGAAAAACTTTGCCAAATTACATTTTTATAAGCACGAAACTGCTACTCATTGTTTTGTGATTTATAAATTATATCAGGTTTTCTGTGAATTGCGAGGAAAAGAAACCTTCATAATTTCAGCAGTTTTTCGAATATTTATAAATATAAAGAATAAAAAAAAACTTAACATTGGTTTCACCGCCACTGCAAATTCTTTTAATTTGCCACTGCAAATTAAGCAAATTCTTTTAATTTGCAGAAGTCCTTTTAGGTTTTCTTTGTAGTGAAAAATTAGCTTATTATAATTTTAGCATTTTACAGATGTTTGACAATTTCTACAAAATTCGAAGACCTAGACAGCAAGCAATTTTTGTTAACTATTGAATGAATGAAATGTATGTAACTTTAATTAGTTTTATTTGCAAAAGTAATTTCAGTAAATAAATGAGCAGACTTTTGTATGTTTAACTTTTTCGTATATTTTGGAAATTTATGTAAACTCGAACTCTTTCATTAAGCATTACAACATTACAAGTAATTTTCTTGTAAATGTTAATGTTAATTTGAACTAGTCTTTGGGTATTTTGAAAAATATAAAAGACTTAACTGTTGAAAATTAGTTATTTCAGGATTTTCTGTAAAAAAAATAAACCTTCATAATTTCACAATTTTTCCGAATATTTTAAAAATATAGGAAGGAAACTGGAAAGCTTAGTTTTTGGGCTTAGAAACCCCTATAAATTATTTTGACTTTCATATGCCTTTTCAGATTTTTCTTTTTTTTGGAAACCAGACTTTCGCAGTCTCAGCAGCTTTTCCAATGTTTTGGCATTTTCTAAAACCTCTTAGCGAAACTACAATTGTGCTTCTGTTTTTTTTTTTTAATTTGTTTTCGGATTGTAATTTCAGGATTCTTCCTATATTTGGAAGTTTACAAAAAACCCAAAAATTTTACCAAAAACACCTTTTTCTGAACTACTAATTATTTTGCGTATCAATTCAGGGTTTTTTGTATGTTTTAATAAAAACTCAAATTGTTTTAATTTTACAAACTTTTAACGGATATTGTGAAAGCTTTTGAGAGTTAAAACTCCACTTAAGCAATTTTTATTAGCATTTATTCTGTAAATTATTTTGGCTTTCAGAAGTTGTTTCATGTTTTTCTTCTTCTTCTGCTTTATACGACCATTACCCATTTGAGTTTGTCGTTCTTTGTTTCCAAACTTTCTTATCATCCCAGTCCCCTCCGAGGTTCCTTCTGCCATCAGGCCAATACTGGTCTTCCCCATTTTCTTCTCCTCCGGAGACCATTACGTCATTATCTTCGGCCATCTATGTATTTTCTGGCATACGTTTAACGTGTCCATACCATTGGATGACCCTATTTTCATTTACCTCCAAATATTGTCTCTTCTTGTTACCTGGAGACATCTCATGTAATTCAATTCCGCCGTTCTTATTTTATCTCGTATCGATTTTAACATCGGCCACATTATACTCGTATTATCTACTATACAGTGGAAGAGTAGTTTTTTTGTTTCACTACTAAGGTTTCCATTGAGTTTCTGGTGTCTATATCTCTTTCACATGTTCCTGTATTCTTGAGCCTAGATATTGGTAGGTATTATTGGCCATCAACTACTTACTAAATTCCGTGTTGCTCCTCCCACACACATGTATTCCGTTTTTTGAAAATTAATTGTTAGATCCCATCTTTCGAATTCCTATTTGAACTTTTTTCAACATGTATTCCATGTCGTCTTGGGCAAATAATATTTGATCATCTGCAAATACATAGTAAAGAGTGCAAAGCGGTTTCATCTATCGTTATTCCTATTCCTGAGCATTCCCGATGCCAGGTTTCTAACGCTTGTTCAATATAAATATTGAATAGGTAGTAAAGGAGACAGACTACAGCCTTGCTTTAAGCCCTTTGGCAAATTGATTCGCATCGTAGTTTGTTGTCCTATTTCATATATTTTCATTACAAGATTTATCCATTTTTCTTGTATATTTAGTCTTCTCATTGCTGGCCACAGCTTGCACCTGGGGACGCTGTCATAGGCTTTCTCAATGTATGTTTCTCTTTATTTAGATTTATTCTTCTCTATTAACTCTCTAACGACGTGAGCATTTCCCCCCTCTATTTTACTTTTTAATACACTTAAACAACCTTGCCATGGAAGCTATGACACTAATTGTTCTATGATTGGCGCATACCCTCTTAACCCCTTTCTTTCCTAATTTATTAAATATCTTTTGTATGTATTTCGTCATTTTATCCCCTCCATATTTCAATAGTTCCATTCTAATGTTTCCAGGCCTGGATGCCTTATTGTTTTTTGCCTTAGTAAGTGCATTTCGGATATCTTGTTCTGTTATTTCGGGTGTTGTATCCTCGTCTTGTAGTAGGTTGGAATAATGGGTAATACATTGTTTTGGGGTTATTGTTTGTATCATTCCTCTGGTGGTATTATTAGTTCTAATTCTCTTTATTGTTTTTCATGGTGCTGATGATTTATTATATGGTAATGTGTTGTCGATTTCTTCTCTTACCCTTATTTTTACAATATTACTTAATCGGACGTATTCTTCACTCAGTTCTGGTTTCCTTTCTGAGATCCATTTCATATATATTTTCTTTTCTTGTATCCAGCCTTCCAGATTGTATGAAAGCTTCCGTAAATTATTTTGCTATTCATCAGTTAATTCCGGGCTTTTCTATAAATGTTCATAATAAATTATGGTTTTATTATGTTTGATGCTATTTGGAACATATTGAAAATTAAGGACCTAGCGGCAAACACGGTCCTCCATTCAGTACCATGAAAATGTCAAATTGTTTTTCCATAATTGAAGTTTTAATAAAAGTCACATTTTTTATAATTACTGAATAATTTTCAGATTTTTTTACAGATATTCTCTAATGTTTTGAAAAACGTGGTGTATTTTCAACACAATAATAAAGTAAGTTCTTCATCCTGTTACGCGAGAAAACGATGTGACAAAACAAGTGATAATCAGAAAGTTCCTCACCTTTATGTGACATTTCATACAGCCCAAGCAATATTTTTGATTTATAGGCCAATTTTCCCACTGTTTCCCCTTGAAAACGCTCCATTTTTCACGCCACAATTTTCGAAGTTATTTCCTTTGTTTTCGTTTCTTTAAACATACTGACACAAATTCACGGTTAGTGCTCTACGAGGCGTATATTATTGTTCTTTGTGTTCTACTAACTGTTTATTGCAAATAACATTTTGTTATCCTTTTTGTTTTCGTTTTACTCCCAACACGAACTTTTGACGTATTTAATGTAAATGTAATTTAATGAAATTGTAAGGAAATATTCTACAACTAAATAATTATATTTTCTAATTAGTTCGCATGTCACTGCACAGTTTTAACATAAAACTTGTTGCTGGTTTTCACGGTAGATGTATAGATAGTAAACCGTATTTTAGCATGGTCGAGTTGATTCACAAGTACCTACCAAAGTTAAATAGGCCTTTGTGCTAAGCACACCTGATTAAACTGTTTGCAATAACCGACTTGATGCTTCGTTTGTTTCCTTCCAATTTTATTATTTTGTTCCGTACCCTGTTTCAAAATCCTCTGCAAAGGCATATAGAAAGTCAACCTAACGAGTATCGATTGAAGCTAATACAATTAAATATTTAGTAGTTGTGTTATTAGCTAATTAATTCGTTTTAATTACCAGTTTATGAATTTATTAAAGGCCCATAATACGGTAGCTGAATTTAAATTAGTGTTTACACAATCGATTAATTAATTCGGAGTTGTAAATTTCGCAAATTAAGTCGTAACTTTTTTAAACGTCTGTTCAAAAACGGAACAAGCTTGAGAGGGCTTCCAGACGTTTGTAGCTTGTTTCCTGTCAAAGTAACAAGCCGGTATTAAATTTCATAAAAATTTTGACATGCCACAGACATGAGTATACACCCTAAAGTATTGATTACGAAACTTCAGCTATTGGTGTAACTCCTCGTGCGTAAAATGTGAATTCATGCAAGAAAATAACATAACTGCAGTTTAGGAAATGAATTTTTATCAATAAATGCTGTTGGTAATAACGTAATAACTGATCGGTATGAATTCGGTTGTTTTTCTTTTTTTTTGTATATTAGGCCTTTTTT
Source organism: Melanotus villosus (assembly GCA_963082815.1). Lineage (NCBI taxonomy): Eukaryota > Metazoa > Arthropoda > Insecta > Coleoptera > Elateridae > Melanotus > Melanotus villosus. The sequence goes on from OY720420.1 coordinate 75,503,017, forward strand.
GGTATTGTTCTTGGTAAGGCCGTTGATAAGTCAAATTATACGGATTTACAACAGGTAAAATGGCTTTTACAAAGCGATATTACGAATCGATTTCTGTGGTTTAAAATTGCCGTTATTATACACGCAGGTAAAAAGGTAAATCACCTAGAACACATAAAAATTATGTATAAAGGATTTGCAGATTATTCCTTCGAGTAAGTCAATGTAATCGCGAAATTTGCTTGTATAAATGTCTTATTATTTTTGAACCATTTTAGTCTCGTTTATGCAAGGATGAACCATCAACAATGTATTTCAAAATTGATTTTATGTTGTTTACCTTTAAAATTTAAAAGAAAAATGGAATCGACTATGTTATTTTAAAATTCCCTCAGATTTAATTCAATAGACGATAATAAGCTTACAGAATTTCTAAAGCACATCTGTTTTAAACTACTTCAGACTTTCAAAAGAAATTTCCCAGCTTTTCAATTACTTCTTTCCTTACTTAATAATAAAAGCGTGCCTTTGATGCAAACAATATCAGCAAATTTCTTTATTGCAGAATTTATCAATAATTGTGGCGATATACAATGATCAATTTAATTGCTTTGATATTGCAAGTGCAGAAATAGAAGATTCCCTTTACGGAAACATTTCGACATGGTAGTCTGAGCTACAAAATATATTCTTTACCAATCCTGAAGCTGTTACAAAAAGAAGTTAATTTTTTTTGTAATGATAGCTTAACAAACTACCTAAAAATTTAACAAAAGCGAATTCCAATTTTTTTTACGAATAACTGTAATTCGTTAAAGCTAAGAAATTATGTTGCTTTGATATGGCGAATTTCCGAGAGTTAGGATATAAACTGGCCATCATTAAAAATAATTTCCACTGAGCCTATAAAAAGACCATTTGAAAAGATGAAAGCCCTTGTTTTCCCAAAGGAAGGAAGCTGTTTGCTAGATATCGAGCTAGAAATGCTCTAAGCTCTAAGGTAAGACTTGATCAGGACTAAATTGGAAGCACAAAGGGTGCCTATTTCTTATAGACACTGCCTTGGTATGCCATTAAAAGTAAAAAGTGCATCGGCTTCCAGAAGACAGCCTTCTAGAATACATAAAATCCGAGAAGTTGATAACTGATACAGTCTTGTATACTTTAAGGGGGCAGTTTTGGGGCAGTTTGAGGAATATTTTAGGTCAGTTCAAGGCAATTGAAGGAATATGAGACTCTAATGTTCAGTCCATGTGAGGCAGTATGCGCGAAAATTAATAATACTGAGTGTTGTGGATGAAACTAAGGTGGTATGGTCTTCGTCAAATAAATGGTTGAAACCACTTTAGACTTAAATCTATAATGTCTTGTAAAACCTAGTAACAAGAGGCTCTTAAACGGATTACCAGCACCTTGTCGGCGTGGACCGTACCTAGAAATAACTCGTTTACAGTTGTAAAAATGTATATAGATGAACAATAGGTTCAAAAAACGCTACTCTACTCAGAAATTAATTATATCTGTGGATACAAAGCTGTAGTTACTTCGGTAAGTAAAATAATTAAATGTTTGTTTTAGTGTAGCAATTATAAGCATATTTCATCTGTTTTCAATTTTCCTTCTTTTAAATAGAATTTTTAAATACGGTTCTGCTATTTTTACCTGCAGTCCGCACCTACATTGGGTTTTATAAGGGGTTATAGATTTAAGTCTCAAGTGGTTTTAACCATTTAGTTTGACAAAGATTATAGCAGTTACTGGCATTCCAGTGCAATATTGGAAGAAGGTGGTCTTATTTCTAAAAGATAACTACGACCAACTCCTAAATACAATCGTTACTAAACAGCAGCCAGACTGTCTCTAGTACCATACTAAATTCGTACATATTGCCTTAATTGGCCGAATTTGCCTAGGTCAAAGTATTTCAAACTGTCTCAGAGTGTCGCAAACTGCATTAATCCTAATGGCTTAGCCATAAATTGCTTCGAAACTGCTCCACCAAAGAACCAAAAGGCTTCCTCAATAATAACCCCTTGCACCATCAAATTTCTCTAAATTGCACCAAACTTGTCTTGAATTGCCTCTAAGCATTAGAAAACCAAACGAATGCCTTGGTAGTCATCCCGTAGATTCCTCCAAATTTGTCTAACCTTCTCTGAAATACCTCAAAATATTTTAAACTGTCTTGATCTGAACTGGATTGCCCCAAGTTGACTCGAACTATTCCATTAAAAAACCAAGAAATTGCATCAGCAATCAACCCTCCAAAATTCCCCAAGTTGCCCTAAATAATCCCATAATAAATCTCTACATGTTGGATTGCCTCATACTGCCTCTAAAGTACCCCATTCAAGAACCAAAAGACCTGCTCCGTAGTGCTATCATAGATTCCTCGAATTACCTTAGAATTTTCGGAATTATTTCAATCCTAATAACATGTGTCCAGTCGTTTCAAATTGCCTCCGAACTGTTCCACTGTCTCAATATTGAACCCCAGAATTCCGCTCCGGTATTCTTAAGTTCCTCACCTACATACCTTGCAATGCTTAATCGAACTGCTTCTATTCCACATTTGTGTTGGATTGCCATCAGATTACCTCCAAATTACTTTATTAGAGAACCAAAATATTGCTTCGGTAGTCACCTTTGTACATAATGTATTAATGTGTTTTTAGATCACGGTAGGCCATAATTTTGATTTATCAGGTTGGCACTAAATTGAATTCGATTTTATTTCGCATAGTTATGAAAACGGTTGTTTAGGTCTTTGTAAGCCTGTTGGTTAGTCAAATTATGCGGATTTACAGCAGGTGAAATACCTTTTAAAAACAATGTTACGAATGACTTTCAGCTGTTTTGAAATTGTCTTAATAGATTTGAAGCTCAATATAGTACGGAAAAAATATGAAGAACTTACGTTATTTTTGCCATAGCCAAGGCGATTGTGATCTGTCGAATATTCCTGCGTAAATAGGGTGTTGATGGATCATTATTTGATCTTAGTTTTTAACTTTTTTAAGCTATAAGTTAGTCAACACACAATACTATTCATTATTTTTTCAATATTGCAAAGACGTTCAGGCTTTCAAGGTTTCAAGTTAATTGGGTTGGTACTAAATTTATTTAAATTTTGTTCCGCATAGTTGTGAATTAAAGTTTGTTCTTTTTTCTTTTCATTAAGTTTATCGACGTCGATTGCTACTATCATTGGCCTAGTTCTAAACTTAATCCTATCCTACTTAATCTACACGGGTTCGAATGCCAACCACGCTCCAGATGGAGATCTGGTCATGGTTAGATCTGAACCCGGGACCTCTTGATCGTGAAGCAGACACATCATCCGCTACACCACCGAGAGGCCCAAATTTTTGTTCTCTATCTATCTAATTAAATGGATTTAATACCTTTTAAAAAAGATATTGCAAACGACTTTCAGCTGTTTTAAAATTATTATTTTAATAGAATTTGCAGCTCAAAACTCAAATCACATAAAATGGATAAAAATTACAAAGGATTCACATAATTATTGCTATCAATTAGCAGTGAATCTCAATCACTGTGCCGCGGCACATTAGTGTGCCGCGAAACGTTTCTAAGTGTTGCGCCAAATTTTGTAGAATTAATGTAATCAAATAAGCTACTAAAGTGATTTTTGCGAGTTTTCTAAGGATGCAATTTGGTGTGCCAAATTAGCATATCTATCATCTATCAGATATATTTAATTTACTTAATGATCTTAACTCAAGTATGCAGGGACGAAATGAAAATATTTTAACTCCCACCGACAAATTACTAGCGTTTCAAAAAAAAAAAAAAAAAAACTTGCTTTGGAGCCACAAAGCAATAGAAGGAAAAATTTGAATCTATTCCAAAACATTTTTATATGATTATTCCACTCATCCAATCAAATCCCAGTATTTTGCTTTGGAAACAAGCAACAAGCAGTCGTGTTGGTGACGGCAAAAAAATTTCCGGTAAAATTCTAGTCACTTATGGTATTACTTCTGAAAATTCAGCCAACAGATAGTGAGCATTTGACTTTGTTGGAACAAAATTTTAAATAATATTTTCCAATTTTACATATAGAGAAATTTGATTGGGTAAGAAATCCATTTTTAATAAGCGATACGTCAATTTTCGAATTGACATTGAATGAAGAGGAAGAATTTATTTCTATCTCGAGCGACAGAAATTTGAAAATAATATATTCTGAAATATCACTAAATTCCTTTTGGATTTCTCTTCAAGAAGATTTTCCAACCATATCAAGAAATTCATTAATCATCTTATTGCAGTTTTCAACATCCTACAGTGTTTTTCTATTGCTTTTCCTCTTTTGTCAATTGTGTTTCCATGTGTGTCTAATGGTTTTCCAATGATTCTATATTAGTAGGCTTGTTTTGTCATTTGCAACATAGCTTTGACGTTTCATAATCTGGAAAGTCATTTGCTAAACAGGGAAACGCAATTGACAAAAGAGGAAAACCAAAAGAAAAACACTGTATTTGTGCGAATTGGGATTTTCTGCATTAACTAGTATAAAATCTAAAAAAAGATCAAGACTTGGAAATGTTGAACATGACATGAGAGTTGCTTTATCCTTTTTGCGTCCAAATATAAAAGAAATTATTCAGAAGCATCAAACACATATTTCGCATTGACATAAAAGCCGCTTGTATTATTAATATTACGTATATATTATTGAATTTATGATACGAGGCCGGGTTCAAAAATTGCGCGGGACCAAAAAAACACTAAATAATTTTTTTTAATAAATGTTTATTTTATTTGCAATCTGTTAGTTACAACAATAAGCAAATCAGATTTAAATAGGATAGTAAATTACAGTGGCATTCCTCCTATCTAAATAAATTATTTATTATAAACGCATTATCTAGGATCATAGAGTATTATTAAATAATTTTTCTGGCCTTTTTCGTTGCAAAGTCTTTAATTACGTCATCAAAATTTATGGAATTACCCATATAAAGCGCGGGGCCGTCCAAAGCGCGAGGCCGGGTTCCGGGGAACGCGCTGAACCCGCCTCGCGCCGGCGATGCGTTTTTGTTTATTATTTCATAATAGCTTATTATTTAATATTTGTTTTATACTTTTATAGTATGTTTGTGCATAGACCTATTTCTGTAGACCTATTAATTACTAAAATTAAAATTAATAATGTGTACCTAGCATTAGCCTTACTTACAATATTTTAGTGTGCCGTCAAACTTAAAAATATTTAAAAATGTTCCGCGAGAAAAAAAAAAGATTGAGAAACACTGAATTAGGCTATTGTGATTTGTTAAATATGTCTGTGTAAAAGGAGTTTTGGTGCATCATTGTTTGATATTAGTTTTGTCTTTTTGAGGCTATAATTCGGCCAGTAAAAATATGCCTTGTTTGTTAAATATTTCCGTTGAAGGCAATAATAAGCCATCAACAATGTTTTTAGATCACAGTAAGCCATGATTTTACAGTAAGCCGTAGTGAATTTATTTAGATTTTGTTTCACATGACGTGATTCCGACTGTTTTGTTCTGTGTCTTTTGGGTAGTCAAACTATGTAATTTTACGATACCTTAAAAACGATGTTACAAATAACTTTCATCGATTTACAAATTGGTGTTTTAATAAAATTTGAAGCTCAAAATTGAAATCGTTCATATTATATAGACTGGATATAAATAATTATAAAGGTTGATGGTATTTTTGCCATCGACAAGGTCGTTATGATATGTCAACTATTCCAGTATACATGAGGTTTTGGAGAGATCCATTATGTGACCTAAGCTTTTGTCTCTTGTATAAGCTATAATTTAGTTACTAAAAGTATTCCTTATTTGTTAAAATGTTTCACTTTAAATGCAAGGTTGAGGTAAGAATAAGCAATCAACAATACATTTTCAGTATTATGTTTATGTTGTGGAACTAGGCATTTAAATTCTGAATATACATACATAAATACATAATCCATATCCTCTTCTACCGCAATGCAGTATCGAGGCTCATTCACACTTGCTGGTGTACTCCAACCAGCTTTCATCACTAATCACCAACACATTCATACACCTTAAACCTAAGCCTTAACTAACGAATTCGACCCAAATCGGCTCCATAATACTATGGCCACCGTTAGAATCGAACCCGTGTCAGCCGGCTAGCTAGCAAGCACCAAATTCTGAGTATAATGCATTCAAAATGTTTCTAGATCACAGTAAGCCATGATATCAATTTATTCCCTCACTCAGTTAATAAACAAATGAAATTTATTTAGACCCCCAGTAAATGCAATGAATAAACAAAGAAGCAAACAAATTTGACAGATGGGTTATGGGTTATGTAGAGCCTATTATTTGAGGATATGTTACTTTTTACTGGCTTTAAATACTTCTGTAGAGCCTACTAACTATGTATTGAAATTGTCAACACGTCCAATCATTCGCAGAACTAAAAAATGCAACGTTTACCAACCTAAGAATGTATAAGACCATGGCCTACGTGATACCACTTATAACGTGAATGCTTTATAAAAACCATGGTCATTCCTGTAGACCAGGGGTTCCCAAAGTTTTGCTTAGGTGGGCCAAATTGTAAATTTCAAAATATTTGGCGGGCCAAAAAAAAAGTGTTATGGAAAAATACGTTTAAATCAATAAAAAGTTAGACACAAAGGAAAGATTTATACTAATTTTATAACATAATCAGTCTTTACTTACGACAATAATTACTTTTTATTACAAACTGTTTATTAACACATTTCAAAAATAATTAAACAAAAATAACTAAATAATTTTAAATATAAAAAGAAAAAATAAATAAATTCATCAATCTGAAGTGTGTAACTTGTACAGTTTTTGTTTTCTTTTAATAATAGGGCGGCCGTTAAGACAATAAAATATATTCAATCTATAATTATAATAACAAGATATATTACATATAAAATTTAGTATTTTTTTAACTGAACAATTTTTAATTATAATATGATAACATTTGCTTTATCTATTCGTAAAAATGTAAATTGCAAATTATCTCTATGAATTCAAGATCGCGGATGATCTGTCATCGCGGGCCGCATTTCTAGGGTTTGCGGGCCGCATTTGGCCCGCGGGCCGCACTTTGGAAACCCCTGCTGTAGACTTTTAAATCAAAATTATGTAATGTTTTTACTTTTCAATTCTGATGGTTAGCCTTTGCCAAACGTGCTTTTAATTAAACACAATTTTAATCAAAAAAATAGGGCTTTCAAAGCATTTCTGTTTTTTGTGCGTCTCCTGTATTATATCTACAATATGCATTTAATCGAATGCTATGTGTGTGAGTGTGTAAGTAAGTTTGAACTAATTTCAGTAATTATTTATGCAAGCGAACGTTGTACAAACGATGAGCCAGATACGTAATCACAAAACTATATGTGTGGGCGATTCCATTCGACTCGTAGATTCACTACCTATAAATAACTAAAGCGATTGATCGGCTATTCCTATATAAAACTACGATTTTCATATCCACTAACTGTTCTCTTTTTTTCTACGAAAAAAAGTTTCATCGGAACTTCATCAGAATAATACGCCGCCGGTATTAACTTCCAAGTAATTTCCTTGCTAATATTGAAAACACAAACAAAATTTAATTATTTAAACATAAACAACGTTTCCTTGGTTCTTCGGAGGTTTCCACTTTCCTCGTTAATGTGTTTGTATTGCAAAGCAGCTTGTTTGTTTATGCAAGCACTGATTGAAACTTCTCATAAGGTAAATTACATCGGAAAATTGTAATCAATACTTTGTTGTATTTTTTAATGGGATTTTCCGTTCCGTGTTCAATTAAACTCGGTGACTTCGTGCTTTTTTTAAAAATTATTTTCACACTTTTTGCCTCATAAATTCAACGTAAACAAATTAATTTAAAAGGAGCGATGTCCTACGTGTGTTTTCGTGCAAATATAAAGAGTACTTTTAGTTAATTAAACGTTGTTTGTTATTGACAACTTACACCCCATTTCTGGCATGGAACAATGAACTGGAAATCTCGTATTTTATGGGTTTGTTGTTACGGAAAAAAACACGAAAAACTGAGAAATGTACGGTTTTAGGTTCTGAACGGTTAAGTGCGGGTTGTAAAGGCGATGAAATGTCAGTCAGCTTGGTAATATGTGGAAAGCTGTAATGGAAAATGCCATTTCGTTTAAAAGCCGGTTAGTCGTTTTGCCCTTTTTAGTGGTCAGTTTTGCGTTTACATATTTTGCTTCGTCACCGCAGAAATACGAGAAAATATGAGATACTCGTTTTTATTTGCAAACTCGACCTTTATTTATTTGTTGTTTATACACCATCAATCACGTCACATTTGTGTTAAATTAATATATCTAATGACAGCTTAAACGCACAACTTTAGATTACATCCACGTATAAGTTTATCTATAACATGTTTTGTATCAAAGTTAAGTTGAAAGTTGAACATCCAACCAAACGTTTGAAAGAAAGTACAACACGCCCTTTTAATTTTAAAGCTTCCTGCTTTTTGCCTTCTTTTATAGGCTATAAAAAGGAAAGGAATTCAACTCTTACTATTTTACTGTTTTTGGTTACATAGCTTGGTTTAATTTGATCCTGCAATTACTTTACTACTGCAAACAAAATTTAATTTTCCGCGGCGACATTAAAGTTTGAAAGGCAGTTTTTTAATTAGCGTAGGGATGGACTTCTTTGTTCATTAGCCGTCTGACTCACCCAACAAGATTCGAATATTTTCGCAACATTAGTTGTTTTTTTAATTTTAGAAGTCAAATAAGATGTTAACAATTGCGACTCAAAGTCGTTTCGGGTTTCAGCAAAAAATCCGGCCACGACTTGGTTTCGAATCTACGTCCAGAACAGTTAACCACCAAACTATTAAGACGCTAATTTTCTTTTATCCAAGATTAATTTAAAAAATGACGAAGTTCCTTTTACAATCTTTTTAGTAATTTCAAATTAAATTTTGTTATGAGAATATTCAACGTCTTATTAAACGAGCGAAATTAAAATGTAATCATAACCTAAAATTTAAGGAAATTGTCTCGAGTCGTGCTTGCTGTAGCCGTAGATAACTAAATTTGTGAGATTACAACAGCCAACCTAACTATATTTTGAAAACGGTCTTTTTAGTAATTGAGAAAATCTCGTTTGTAGAAAGGGAACGCTTTTCCTCTGAAAATGTTTTATGTTCGACGTAACGCAATATAAAAACAATTCTCAGCTTACTCGGAGCAAAGATTAAGAACACAAAGTAACATGTGTTTGCGAGTTGTATAAAGGATTCGCACTCTTATTGCCATCAAGTAGACAAGTGTAATCTGACAGGTTTTGCCTGTGTGAATGGGGCTTTGATCAAAGTTTTTCTTTTTAGGTTTATTATTAATGAAAAAGGGCACTGGTATTAATTACGAAGGCTTATTTTTATGTTATCTACTTAGCCATGAAAAAAAAACACGTATCACATTAACAACCCTTTATTTCAACGTAACTCTCTTCAAGACTTATGCACTTATTTAACTTTTGTCCCATACCCCCAGAAAAAAATTAAAAAATTCCTTCGGCGACTCTGCAAAATATTGTTCAACAGCTTCTTTAAGTGCATCATCATGTTTTCCCCTGAGATGCTTTTTTAAGTTTTTGAATAGAAGTCTGGCGGAGCTGTTAGGTGGATGCCTCAATTCTATGAAACAGTCATTTATTATTTATCTGTTGGACTTTGTTTGTCTTATGAACCCGGCAATTGTGCAGCGACAAATTTTTTTGCGAATAAGAATGTGGACGTTTTTCCTCCAGAGCAGTTTGCATTGTGTTTCCATGGGCCTCTGCATTTATGGTAAACCCCTTAACCCTCTCGGCATATATTCAACAAGCAAGACTCTTTTAGCATCCCAGGAAACTGTTACCGTCAGTTTTTTTTTTCCAGAAAATCGTGTTTTGGCTTTTTTGGTAGTGGAGAGTCCTTATGAACCCAAAATTTAACTTGAAATTAGGATGGTACATCTTCCCCATATACAGCAACCACTCTTTTATAAATAATGTTTGGACCATTGCCTTCTTTTGTCAGGAACTTTATGACACTAAGATGTTCCACCTTAATTTCACTTATTTTTTCAAGAAGTAAACGTTCCCAAATCTCTATAAACCGCACAAATTAAACACAACTTAGCACATATACTTCTAAATGTCACAGCTATTTTTTAATAATTAGTTTGACATCGTCGCTTTTTTTCATGGCATATACGGCCTCATATTATTAACAAAACATTAATTATTTATTTAAATACTTCACTTCAGGCTAAGTAACATGCAACTAACTAACCAACAATATTGACAATATGACATTTACACAACTAAAAACTGCAATCCGTTCAACCTCGCCACAACGAACCATGGCCTACTTGGCAAAAAATGTGAATCTTTTATACATGTTGCGCAAGACGTTTATATTCGTAATCAGGCGATCTATTTTGTCAATTTTTAAGTTGAAGTTTATTTTATCAGAGTTTTCATTCAGATATTGTATTAAAATATTAAAAATTAGTATGTATTACATTAATTGTTTTAAAAATATTAACTTGCAGCGAATGTAAAAGTGCTTTAAATTAGCTACATCTCCATTATATCGATTACTGCCTTTGTCGGCTCTTTCTCATAGACAAAAATGACCAGCAATATTTTTTACCTAAGTATGAAATTATTTCTTCTTAAAAGACTATGGGCCGTATTCTGATCTTATGTTTAAAGTTGTCTCTAACTAAAGTCGTGTTTAGCGTAAACATAAAACGATATAGCTTTATATAATTTTATATGTGTATAACAGAGATACGCGATGTTGCCATGGTAATTAAACATGACGTTAAATTTAAATATGAGATCAGAATACCGACCTATATTTTTAATCCAAATATGCTCAGGATAATCTATTGAATATTTTAAGACAAAATTATCCGATTTAAAAACTATAAACAATAAATTGAAGGATTTGTTAGAACAAAAGAAAAAGTTTTAGAAGCTACTTATCATGTTAGCTTGAGAATTGCTAAAATTAGCAGAGATTTTACCAACACCAAAAGCCATTGTTTCGATATTTGGCCCAAAATTAGCCACTAAATTAGATGATATTCCGTTGTCAAATGTTACTCGCAAACGTATTATTTATGAAATACAAAAGGCATTCTCAATCAACACTTAAAAAAGTCAGTATTTTGCGTTGCAATTAGACGAAAGTACAGATATAGCGAATTTTGCTCAATTATTAATTTGTATATGATTTGAGCCAGAAGTTGCAGAGGAATATTTTGTGAACATCTTGCAGAAAGAACAAGAGCTATTGAAATATTCAATATTCTCTTCAATTTTTTGTTAATAGTTGTTATATAGTGATGGAGCTCGGGTTTAAACAGGAAAAAATTGCGGCGTTTTATCTAAAATAAAAGCAGTTGCTCCTCAAGTTTCATTTACTCATTGTGGCATTCATCATGATGCCAAACTGTTTTGAATCAGTCTGTATTGGTTGAAAATTTTATTAAAAGCCCAGCATTAAATTCACGAACAAGCATTTAGAATTCTATATTAAGAAGTGGAAAGTGAACATGATACACTACTGTTAGACTCAGAAATCAAGTGGCTATCCGGAGACATAGTTTTGAGTCGTCTCTTTGAGCTTAGATCAGAAGTTCAGGCTTTCCTTTGTGATTCTGACTTCGAATTAAAAAAATGTTTCTTTGATGAATTTTGGTTGCCACAATTAGCATATCTTGCTGATATTTTTGGAAAATTAAAGTAATAAATTTAGCCCTATAAGGGCCAAACGTTAATTTATTTATAGTGCAACAATTAGAAAAAACTCAATTTAATAATAAAAGAATTGGATAAAAGTAAAATGTAGCTTATTTTATTAGTTTTAGAAGGTTTGTTGAACGAAAATACATTAAATATAAATCACGAGTTAGCGTCAGATATAAAAATTAATAATAAATTCAATGAATATTTTCCAGAAAATTATGAAAACGAAAATTAGATTACAGATATATCAGAAAACTTCTCGTCCAAAGAGAAAACTAAAATAAATTATTTTTTCCTACCTATTTTTTTATTTTGATGCTGAAATTTTTTACAAAGGGTGGTGCTACAGATAAATTTTGATATCCCTTGGGTGGTACGCCGAACCCAAAAGGTTGAGAACCTTTTAAATGATGTAACAAAATAATAATTTAAAACCAGGCCTCTTCGTAGCTCATTAAAGTCATACTATCCTTGCTCTACTCATTAGAGCAAGGGTTTCACTTGATAATTTAGAGGACGTACGTTCTGTTTACGGTTGTGACTTAATAAAAAAGCCCAAAAGTTAGACAACATTTAGTTCACGTTTCATAAAATATAGTCATTATATTATCATTAAGGAACAAGCGTTTGAACTGCCGTTGTAAACAAAACAAAAACTAAAACCCATAAAAATGAAAAATGCTAGTTTCATAACAGTTTAAGTAACTCCAGCAATACAATTTCAGCAAAGAAAAATAAACCGTAAATCATAGAGGAAATCATTTCAATCTATATTCGATGAAACCCGATGGTATAAGAGGATGGCTTAGCAATTTAGGAAACACGTTCGAAATACAATTATAATTTGACATAATACTCCAAATACTACGAAACTTAAAAAAATAATATAATATCATATTAATCTATCCAAGTTAAACAGCATTGCTATTTTTATTTTTTTTATTTTTGAAATATGCAGTTAAACTCGATATATACTCCACCAATGTCATCAACTTACTATTAAATGAAGTTCGGTGGAGGAAGAACTCTACTTATTAACTTAAGGGTCACACGTTCGAACCGTGGCCTGGTTCAATAAAAAAATTCCAAATCCGTAAAACATTTTAAAGTAAAATTTACAGTTTTGTTAAAAGTTTAGCCAATGTAAAACAACATCATTATTTTAGCAATTGAATATCTGAAATATTCAGTTAAGCGCGGCGTAAAAAACCCCACACTTGGCAATTTAGAAGACCTAAGTTCGAACCGCGACCTTTATTCAATAAAAAACAAATAAAAACTTTATGAGATATTATAACAATGTAATAACTTGATTGACAAATTGAGTTACCGTTACCCTTCTGCCTCTTGCTAAAAGAGTTTCGCCCTGGTGTGGTTGACACGTTGAGTTATTACCGTGCTGTTTTACTCCCTTAAAAAAGTGGGCGAAACGTTGAGTTCTTCTATCTCAATAGTGACACGGTCCCAACCCGGAAGACGTTCTGTTAATACTGACACGGACCGTGGAAGTTTTCGAATTCATTCAGAAATATCATTCTATCAGCAGTAAAAGCCAAATATAATATTTAATCAGGCCCAGTGGAACAAAATCATATAGCTCACATTCAAACCACACCTATGATCCGACAAAAAAACCCAAAAACTTGAACAATACAATCTGTAAAACATCCAGTTAATCTCGAGGTAGTAAAATCTTCGCCTTGCAATTAAGGAGACACGTTCAGACTCCGGCTGTGTTAAAAAAAAAGCAGAAAAATGGGAAATGTTACAGTTGCATGGCATAACAAGTAACTCTAGCAATGCCATTATCTCAGCAATACAAGCTTAAATAAGAATAGTCAATGAAGCTCGATGGAGTAAGAGCCTCACTATGTAATTTATGGGATACAAGTTCGAACTGAGGCTGTGATTCAATAAAACTAATGTAAAAACTTAAGCTTAAGCAGTTTCGGATATTACAATTACATTTATATAACTTTAGACCTGGCATACGTTATTACGTTCGAACTCCTATTGTGGTTTAATAAAAAAGAAATCAAAAACCACGCAAGATTTTTAAAATTTGCACTATCATAACAATTTAAACAACTTAACAATATCGTTACATTTCTTAACAATAAATGCACAAATAACCAAATAAACTTTAGAATTGCTTATCTGTGAATAAATGTTAAATAAGGCTCGGCGGAATAAGAGCCCCGGGTTCGAATCACCAATATGATTCACTAAACTAAAGACCACAAAAAATTCACGATGTTGTAGTTTTGTATCAATTCATTAACTCCAACAAGACCTCAGCAATAAAAGTTTAGAATTAAACTCAATGAAATAGAAACTTTACGTAGTATTTTATAAGACGCAGGTTCGAACCACGGTTATGATTCGACAAGTCCTATTGTTTTTTCTTTAAAATATTTCAGCGGCCCCTAGAAGCTCAATATTATTGTACAATATTTCACATTGCGCAATATTATTGGCCATCTGTACTTCATATTGAAAGATTGTACAATATATTGAACAAATCAAAATTGGTTTGATTTTTATTGTGCAATAGAGTCTGACGGTAATATTGTACAATATGGGCCATTTTAGTTAGAACAAAGAAAACGAAGCTTATGATTATGACCAACTCCTCCAGAAATATCGACACTCCGACTCGGAGTATAGGCCGCTTTTTACATGAGCTCTTTTGATCCGTTATTTGTTCCGGAGGATCGGTCCGCTTGTTCCTTGTTTTAGTTTCCTTTATTAATTAATTAATTAAGGTTGTTGTGTGCCTTTGCTTCATTTGTTAATTTGTTCCATGTTTTCTCCTGTCCATGACTTCTTCTCCAGTTTTCGATTCCTATAGTTCTGATGTCTTCAGTTACCTGGTCTTGCCAACTGGTCTTTAGTCTTCCTCTTGGTCGGGTTCCCATGGGTTTCCAGTTTGTTATTTTCCTTATGATAGCATCGGGCCCCATCGGGGGTTCTTCTCTGGATATGTCCGAAATCACTTTAACCTTTGGGCTTTTACATACTTGTCAATATCTTCTCCGTCCATTAGGTTTCTGATTTCGTGATTCATAAGTGGTGCAGATTCTCCTTGGACTTGTTTTGGGCCAAATATTTTCCTTAGGATTTTTCTTTCTAGCACCCTTATATTAGCTTTTCTCCATCTTTTTCTGTAATACACATAGTCTCTGCTCCGTATGTTATAACTGGTCTAATTGCCGCTTTATAGATTTTTATTTTAGTTTCTTTGCTAAGGTGTTTGTCTCTTAATAGATAAAAGATGTAGCTACAATGTACGTATTTATGTAATTTATATGTTATATTGTCCTGTTGTCCTGTAATTGGTTTTTTCCTGTTGGGCAATAAAGATTTATTTATTTATTAATTAATAATTTTTGGTATTTCCAGTATGCTCGATTTTCTGCTTTCGTTTATCTCTGAGCTTCTATCGTTTTTGTCGTTTACAGTTACTCCTAGATATTAAAAATATTTCACTCTGCAGCCTATAATTATTTATCTTTACTTCTGTTTTATTATATGATTTTCTTGTACATACGAGGTATTTTGTTTTTCTTCGTTGATTTTTAGACCTCTCTCTTCAGCTTCTTTAGCTAGTTTTAAGAAGGTTTTTTTCAGGGTTCGCTCGTCTCTTGCTACTAACGCTATATCGTCAGCGTATCCTATCGCTTGTACGGAGTTTTGTATGATTAACTTATCAAGATCGGTTATCTTTATCGCTCCATAAAGGGTAATATTGAAGAGGGTTGTAGATAAGCTGTCTCGCTGTCTTACGCCTGCGTTTATTTTATGTTTTCTGTATCTCCTTATAGAAGTGTATCTTCTGCCCGGATTATGGAATACAAAAAGTAGAGAGTACAGCAACAGAACAAAAAAAACGAAGCTTTATGACCAACTCCTCCAGAAATACAAAGAAGAATATCAAGACTCATTTAATTGCACAAATAGTGCTATGGCTACGGTTAACCAACCAGCTTCATCACACACGTTGCTTAAATAAAAATCAGACGTGAACTAAATTATTGCAAAATATATTGCATCGTCTAGGTCTAGGGTCAAACAGAAAAAATATTATACAATGCTATTGCGCAATAATATTCAGCGTCTAGGGGCCGCTTTAGTCACGCTCGGTGCAGAAAACCCTCCATTAATATTTTAAAAGACGAAATGCAACCGTAATTTAATAAAATAAATTCGAGAAATAAGAGACCAAGGGCAAGTTGCACAAACATGATTTAACAGCTTCTTCAAATTAATCACTCGTTAAAATAAACAAAATTGAATCAAAAATCAAATTTGTATGGCAAATAATATATTAGTAAACAAGCCCTTTTATCAACTGTGATCATTCGTTAAAAAAAAAAAACACTTGTACAATCTACCTTTAATCATTTCCAACGGTTACTGCGTTAACAACAATTTCGTACCTTCAATAATATCGTTGTCTTAGCAATAAAAGCTAGATAGTAATATTTATTCAGACTCGCTGGAGTAAGTGTTTCCGTTATCAATTTATAGGAGACACGTCCGAACCATATGACCGTGGTTCGACAACAAAAATCCAGAAACTACGAATGGCAATTTAATCAGCTGGATAATGCCCTTATTTTAACAATGAAAGCCTCGATATGTTCAATCAAGCTTGGTAGAGTAAGAGCCCCATTTAACAATTTATGAGATACTTGTTCGAACCACGGCTATGATTAGATTAAAAAAATTACCTAATTAATAAATATGGCAGTTTCGTAACAGTTTGAATAACTTCAGCAAACACGTTCAAACCAAGACTGTGATTCAACAAAAAAGGGGTAAAATTACGAACTATTTAGCGAACTAGGCAATATGTTTATTTTAACAATAAAAACTTAAAACACTCGACCAAGCTTGGTAGAGTAAAGGCCTCGATTAAAAATTTTGAACAAACGCGTTCGAACTGCAATTAGCATTCAGTCGCTTGCAAAATTGGGAGCAGGAAAACCCTTAATCGGGCCAGAACCAACATGCGGGTTGGCCCATGTGACCGCAAAGGAGTTGGTAAAGGAGCGTTTACGCGAAGAACACTGCAGATATTGGAGGGAGGGACAGGGACTAAGGCAATCGCGGATGTTCCTGAGAGATCCCTCAAAGTCAGAGCAGGAGAATGACTGCTTTTAAGCAGGGAAAAAATGAGAAAGGTTGCTAACAGGACACTGCCAGCTCAGAAGGCACCTTCAATTAATAGGCGATATACTGCTGATTTTGCGGGGAGGAAGACGAAACTGCAGAGCACATGCTTATTGTGTGAATACCCGATGTTGGGAGTCTTAAAAAGTAGCGAGAGCATCCTACAGATATATTCTAGACTTCTCAAACGGAGCTAATCTGTAGGAGGCACAATAAGCCGATGAGCTCAAGTGCAGTGGGTTATAAACCACGCCCCATGTGAATAAATAATAAAATAAGATTCGGTCAAAAAATCGTTAAAAACCACAGAAATTAAAACTGTTACCTTTTGTAACAATTCAAATAATTCCAGTAGAAGAACGAAAACTTAAAACTCAGCTCGCTGAAGTAAAAGCCTCACTTCGCAGTTTAATGACACATATTCGAATCACAGCTGAGATTCAACAGAAAAATCTGAAGAACATGAAATTTTCAACATTAACCCTTTCATAACAATTTCACCCACCAATAATGATTTTAATTCCCTTAAATTAATAATTCCTTTATTCATGTGCTTATTCGAAAGTAAATATTTTAATATCTTTTGAGATAAACGTAGATTTTATGGTAAAGTAGATAGCTAATTAAGACGTATTAGTCAAAGCGCTATTATAGATAGCCCAACAATTTGTCTAACATTAAATAGTTGCATTCGTAAATATTCTCAGTAATGATAGTTATTCACGCTGATATCCTGAAATTACTAATATTACTGTGTAAATAGAAAATAGTTCTTTCCAGAAAACTAATAATGTATAATTTCGTGTTTGTTTCCCTTGTTTTTGCGTTTGCTTAAACTGGAAGGCTTATTCCTGAGAGATTAAATTGAAAGCGAAAGTCGAAGCGAACAAAACGAAACGAACAAACATAAAAGGGTGTGCTTGTCGGAGCATGTCACTCGGAAAAAAAATTGTTGCTGTAACAGTTTAATTAACAATTTAACAGATTGAAAGGGGTTAAACCCTTTAATATCTTGTAAAATTAATAAAACCCTAATTGCTTTGGCATTTTAATTTATTACCGTGTTTACTTGTTCCGTCCTTTGTTTAATTTTATGACGTCATTTTGCGTAATAACACAGGTAATCGTTTGTTTTTTAATTCACGAATTTTTCTCTAAATAATTTATTACGTAAGGTGCATTTACAACAACCAAATTTCTAAAACACCTGAATAACGAAGTATTCTAGGAACGTAAGATCGAGAACATCCTAAATTAACGTATAAAATTTATGAAGTAAATAAGTACAACATAAAATGTTCACATTCTAACTCGTTCCGAGTTGTTCTATAAATTAAAGAAGTTTTACTGGAAAGCCGAGGGAGTAATTAATTAAATTACTGCAGCTAGAAAATTGCTTTTCTCATTTACTGTCTGTCCTAAATTAGTTATGATGTTTCTGCAATTTTCTCCTAAAACGTGTTCCGAGTTAAATTGTTTCCCTCAACTTGTAAGTTATATTTATAAAGTATGTATTTGGGTCGCGTATACTCGCCGCGTTTTAAAATTTAATACCTGAATGTATTATTTGTTGAATTCCGCCACTGAAATTTCAATTAAGCCAAATTGTCGCTTTAAAATAATCAATTTTGTTTATCTAACTCTTTTGGGGAAACGGAAATTACGGTTGCATGTTGAAACGACTTCAAAGTATAAACGTATTTTTTTCATTATCACCGCGCGTTTATGTTTGATTAATTTTTTCTCGTTAATTATTTATTTAAATTTGATGTAATAACTCGACCATAAAAGTTCAATTACCATTCAAGGGAAAAACGCATTTTACTTTGTCGTTGGTGATGGCCCCTTCCTTATTAATGAGGGATATAATAAGCACTTTCGTTTCTCGTTTCTGTTAATGCTATTTCTAATTTTAGCCGACCCAGAGAAAGAATTTGGTTGAAGGTTATGTCCCTTCCAATGTATTGTTTACGTTTGTTTTTATGTAAATTCTGTTGCATATAAAACACTCGGTTTGATTAAAGGATCTGAACTTCCTAACATTTTAGAGTCGACCGAGTTTTTATTATTTTAATTTTAAATACAGACAGATCAATAAAAAAAACCAATTAGGGTAGGCTGTGAAATTGAATTATTTTGAATTGGTACGTTAGCCACATCCACAGAATGACATTTCTGACATGAATTTAAGGTTATAAACTTTGTTTACAATAAAAATGTCAAATTACAAACGTTATAAAATGTCATTCTGTGGATGTGGCTAATTCAAAATAATTCAATTTCACAGGCTACCGTAATTGGTTCTTTTATTGATCTGTCTGTAGTAATTAATTTAAAATGAAGTAAGTCAGTTTTAAAAATCTTGAAGAATATTAAATTCTAAAATTAAAATTACTCAAATAGGTCGCAGTTAAAAGCAAGCGACAGTTTTTGTGAGTTTCCGGCGGAAATGGCATTATCATACTTCATGCTGTGAAGTTGATAAGCTCAGAATCTCTCCGGCAGTTCAGCACTTTGAGAGTTTAAAGTCTTACAATCCTCTTTTTATTTGTGATGACTAAGTTCAGAATAGCTGTTTTCTTGAATGTTTTGAAATATAAAATAAATGAACTTCGTTTAAAATAATTAAGTTTGCCATATTTCGTAATTTAAATTTTTAATCTTTGAAGTTTGTTTGTGACTTTGGGGGACGTTTATGTTTAGTGAATGTTAACGTTGATTGAAGTATAAACATTTCAGTCAACAATTTGAATTAGTTTTAAATGTCGCGATGTACAAATTTTCTGAAATTAATTCACATGCTTTAAAAGGGGCAAATGTTTAAAAATGTGTTCTTTAAAATACCGCTATGTTGCTATGATTAAACAATAATTAAATATATTTTATATTATTAAATAAACTAAAGCTTAAATAGCAAAAGTGTTAAAGTGTATTAAACCAGGAAACAAAAGTGCTCACCAGAAATCAACTGTGGCTGTGGCAATCTTATTAAAAAAGTTAATTTCACAGGCTGCATTCGTTTCGTTTTTTAGGTTGCATAAAATTATTTCAACCTTGCAAGTGTTAAATACCGGAAACCAATTAAACAACTGAACATTTGCACCTAAATACATGTATTTAATACTGACCAAGGCCCTTTGTTAATTTGTCCTTCATATTTAAGCTTTATAAAAATCTTCTGATTTGAGGTTAGGTTTTGTTATTAATAAAAAAATCTTTTGAAATTCTCGCTTATTGTTCTTAAACTGTATACAGTGTGATTAAGAAATGTCTTTAACAAGGTTGGCTGCGAAGTTTTTAGCGCATGTTATGGATTAAACATACTGAAACCATTTCACTAGGGTTTTGAGTAAATTCTATTAAACAAAATTATTATTTATGAATATCAAAATTAAGAGGGCTAAACACTAAGTTAGTCTAATTTACTTTATACCGCGACTTGTTGACTAGCTGCGCTTGTCGGGACACATCTTTACTTATACGGCGGTTGCTTTGTTCTCAAGCATAGAAGGTTCCAGGGTGTTCTGGACCAGTCTTGTGGTACCAAATTCCATAAGTTTCCTATATTTTATCATATGCAACGCCTTTCATTATGGTTATTTTATTTTGGTATATGAATTACAAGATTGAATACATTTACAAGGATGTTTATCTTTATTTGCAACAAATTTATTAAAGCCCCATTTTTTAAATATTATTTTTGTATTAATTCTACGGTTTTTAGAAATGTTTTCATTTTTTTTTTGTTTTATCTGTGTCCCGTACTCTTATTGTCTGGCTTGTTATAAATTAATCAATCTTTTGAAGCAGAAACGGGAACTTGCCTTTAAAACTTGAAAAACCAAAGACTCGTAATGCAACAGCTAGATATAATGAAGTAATAAGAACAACGAGGGAAAAATTGGTAGGACTGTGACGATGCGGGGTGTTGAAAATTGACAATTTTCTGTAACTGGTGAAAAACCCCGAAGCTTCGGACCCTCGTTTGTTTTTGTTGTGGATTTGTAACCCCGTCTTTGATACAGGGTAGGAAAGAAGAGTCACAAGTCAAAGCTTTATTCACACAGACAATGATATTCATGAACAGCGAATCTTCACAACTGGTAGTCGAAAGACCGGTGTCCGTAACCGAGTTGGTGTGTTTTGGCTACGAATCTCCTGAAAAGAACGATATAACAAAGGATGTAGGAACCTAATAAGTAGGACGCTGAGTTTTGCTGGAGCCTAATGAGATTTGTGAGATCTCAGAGTAGCTCTCGTACAATTAAAAGGGTCGAGGACTGTTGCAGGAGCCTAATGAGATTGGTGAGATCTCAGAGTAGCTCTCGTAGAATTAAAAAGGAATTATTCCCTTTGCTCTTCTGATCCATTGTATTTATACAATAATTTTAGACAACCCAAAAATAAAAGGGGTTCCTTTTGTCAAATCAAATCAACTTCCCCACTACAGTTTTAAGTTTGATTGGTTGGACGGGGTTTATAAGAACCCTTAACAGATCCAGTTCATCGGTTAGACAAATTGCGGATCGTCTAAAATGCTTAACCACACATCAAATTAAAGCGAACCCTACTTAGATACAAAATTACTAATTTCGTTTGCGGATCCATGCGTATTAAGGCTTTTTCACCTCTTTTGGTTTGAATTGTACTCTAGAAGTTTGTTACCCTTATTTTTTTAACACCCTGAATACATTCATAACATTCGTGAAATTTTCCTGATTTGTTACTTCAGAAAATGTAATCCTACTTATACGTAGCTCATTGCTAGCTCATAGTTTTTTGTTGCAATTTTTTTAATTTTAGAGCAAGAAATTCTGTCTAGGAATATGTAAGTATAGAAACGTTAAAAAAAAGTATTAAATTCGAAGATTTCCTGGTTCTTAGTGGTTTCCCTTTTTCCCTCACAATAACCAAAATTCCTTGAAAAACGGAAATTTCCACGGTGACTGGCAACACTGTTCTGGATGTTCGCTATGCGTAACACTTTCCGATGAGTTGTCCCACTACACTATCATTTACAATTTACAAAACAATTATATTATGTTGTTTCAGGTATTAATTTTGTAAGTTTCTTGGTGTCATTTTAGGCCCTCTGTTCTTGTTCTTTCTTTTTTTTCTTATTTTCGGTTTCTTCAGTTTCTTACCGCTCTTCTTTTTCATCTTCTTCTCTTCGTCGTTTTCTTTCTTTTCTTCATTTTATTCTTCCTCTTTGCGTTTGTTTATATTCGCCTGTGTGATTTACAGCTATACTTCGGGGAAATTATTTTCAAACTTTCCACTGCTTGTGTATTCCCTGCTTTCGTAATTATTTTAAGC
Organism: Melanotus villosus; assembly: GCA_963082815.1. Taxonomy (NCBI): domain Eukaryota; kingdom Metazoa; phylum Arthropoda; class Insecta; order Coleoptera; family Elateridae; genus Melanotus; species Melanotus villosus. Next base: position 75,525,288 of record OY720420.1, read on the forward strand.
TAATAAACGCCAATTTCCATTTATTTTTTATTTTAAATAAATTTAAAAAGATATCCAAGCTCATTAGATTTTAATTAAATTAATTTTATGGCAGTTTATATTACGTTATGAATTCTAAGACTTCCACTGTCGATATCAGTGTTAAAACAACGTTGAACAGGTTGAGACCGTGTTATTGTTGAGATAGAAGAACTCAACGTTTTGCCCACTTTCATAAGGGGCTTCATCAGGAGAAAAGAGCGGGTACTAAAAGAGCACGGTAACTCAACGTATCAACTACGCCAGAGGCGAAACTCTTTTAGCAAGAAGAAGAAGAAGGGCACGGTAAACGGTAACTCAACTTCTGAAACCCTTCTGAACAAAAACAAGAAAAAGCAGCGAACTTCTACCCAGACGAAGATGGCGTGTTCACACGTTGACTTACCGTACTCTTTTAGTGCCCCCCTTTTATCTTCTGATGAAACCCTTTATGAAAGTGAGCGAAACGTTGAGGTCTCCTTTCTCAACAATGACATGGCCCCAACCCGGAAAACGTTCTTTTAATAAAGTTAGGTTAGAATGGTCATCGCATCAACTAGATTTTGACGTAAAACGTCTTCCTAAAAATTTCATTATGGGGATGTACTCTGCATGGCTCTAGTTGCAACATATGGTTTGAAACTAACCTGCAGCAATTGACCACAAGGGGGTTCTAGGCTATTAATTTGCATGATCAGTATTTTGTCCAGTGACAATGACTGTTTCCATCGGCAAGTGACGCTGTATGGAGAACACTTAAAACGACAATAAACACGTTTTATGTCAAAATCTACAAGGTCATAACTCATAAGCCATCACATTGCAGTTAGGTAGCCACATATGACTGTAAGATTCTGTAAATTTTAGTGAACTGTGTACCATGAAGTGTTTCATTTATTAGATATTGTAACGTAGTGGTTACCACCAAAAGTAATGTTAATTAAATTTAGTAGAGTTACTGATAATTCTTAAGTATCGATGTGGTGGTGTATTTAACCAGCTATGCCACATGGGGGTTAATTTGCTGCGAGAGGTTTTATATTAAAATTCTGGTTCAACTAACATAACATATAGTGTCCGAACTTTGATTGGGTTTTACAAAGTATTACTTAAAGTTAAAGTTAAAAGTAAACACTTAGACAATTTTAGAGAGTACGTACAAACGTCAAAGTTAAGGAATGAAGCAAAGGGTTAAATCCAAACTATTAGTAAGTCTTACTATGAATTGAATTACGTTTAAGTTAAATATAGAAAGAAATAGTCTTACATAAAAATCGTCGGAAACATTACTAGTACGAAGGACCGACCTGACGTCTTAAGGACATGATTGTTCGTCGAGGGCCACACCAACCATAGTGAGCTCTTGCTCAGCAACTCCTTATATAAAAGTCAGCCCCCCCCCTCACTTAACTTATGGATTAAGCCCGTGATTTTAAGTGGTCAGATAAGGGTGGCTTGGCTTAAGTGTCACGATATATGGATTCAAACACTAACCTAAAAAGAGCTATAAAATAGAGCTTAGGTAATAATGACGACTGAAATACCGATCCTTAGACAATGATTTAGTTTTCCACAGATCGTTTCATTCAAAAACTTCTCGATCGCAGTGTATTATCCATAACAATCCTAAAATTGGTCCTCAACTACCTTGCATACTATATACTGACTTTTCAAAAGCATTCAATGAAGTAGATAATAAATGATGAATATACAAATCTTCAAAAATAAGTTTTTCTAACGTCTAATATTGCTGTTTCAATCTTACTTAGAAGGAAGGCATCAGTTTGTCACGCGTTTAGGAAACAAATCATATTCATTTCTGATTTTAATCAGGAGTACCACGGGTTCAAATTTAGGTCCTCTATTTTTTGTAAGTTTTTTAAGCGTTATAGCAAACCCTATATCATCTTCTTGCTGCCTACGCAGATAACCTCAAGCTGTGTAAAATAAAACGTAGTCGAGCAGCCTGCATTCAACTGAAAAATGATCTAAATTCTCTATTTGTATGATCAGTTGAAAATAATTGATTTTCAGCAAAGACAGATATTTTCCAAAAACTTTTACTAGAAAAGATGCGGACGTAAGTTAACAATTAGTACCTATATTAATAATACAGTTTCACCTAGGAAGAACGATCCAATGGACTTGGAAATTATATTTTATAAATAATTTCGTTTTTAATAAACAAATTAATTAGCTGCAAACTATTGTATTAGAATTTTTAAAGATTTTCGTAATGTAGACTTCAAAAATTATTTTTAAGGCATTAATCGTAAGAAAAATAGAATACGTTTCAATTATTGAAGTCCTTTATATGTTCATCTAATAATACATATTTTGAATATTTTCAGATAAATCTTGTACATATTACCGTTATTTTAAGAACATAGAGAAAAATACGAAGGCAGTTAAAAAGGAGTTACTGATAATATTTAAATTTGTGTAACTTAAACACGGGAGAAATGAAGGTTAGGATATGCTATTTCTGTATAAGATTATTTATAATTAGCCGGCTAACATTCTCAAAGAAATAGCTTTCTATGTTCCTACATTTAATCCAAGAAAGTACTTACATTTGCATGTGATTATGCAAAACTAATTATCGTTTTAATTCCCCACTTATAATATGTAATATTTTTTTAATTGCTTATGATTTAGATAGCTTTAATGTGACAGTACAGAATTTAAAAAAAATTAATATCATAAGGGAATTTTTAATCTATGCTAATATTAAGCAGTAGTACGTAATACAACTGCAACTTCATCTCCTATCTATACAAACCAGAGAACATAAAATATGTATTATGTAAAATTGTCCGGTCATTTTATTTTTTCATATTGTATATTTAATTTTTTTCTGTAAATGATCTTATATAAGCTGAATGGTAAATAGATTATTGTAGCGGAACACATCATCAGGGAGGGTGTTGCAATTAGCGAACGCCCAGAACACTCTGGAGGTTTCTACGACATTCGAGAATAAAGCGGTGACTGCATATACTCGTATAACAATGCGTCCCGACAAGTTTTAGACTGTTTAGTTCTGATAATCTTAATGTTCAAAAATTAAAAAATCGTTACATTATTATGTATTTTTTACGTTTGTTTCTTTGCGTAAAAATGTGTCAAAGTACAGTAGACACGCGATAATGTGAACAAAATAAAACAAGGCGTGTTCACGTTTGCGATTTGTTCATGCTATCGAATAGTAATGATTTTCTACTAGAAACTGATAAAAAAGGATCAAAAACAAAGTAAAAATTGTTTATTAACGTTTTATATTAAAATACAAATTACTGTTGCAGAAAAAAATCGAAAATTTTGTATTGAAACGTTTACTGCTAAATTAAACACACTGAACACAAGCAACAATTACGTTTTTAATGCATCGCATCAGCTTTAAAAGAGATTTGGCGCCATGGAAAACGGCCGTATTTAATAACTGTCTACTAAATAAAAACGCGTATCAGTAGACAACCCAAAATTAACCAAAACACATATTATGCAGTCACATTTGTGCACCGTCAACGCTGTTATGTCTGCAAATACCTTTAATGCGGCATAGACATGTAAACAAGTTACAGGAAACGTCAGAAATTCAATATGTTTTATTGTTTTCATACATCATAAACAATGTTCACGTTAGTGAGGGTTAGTGTGTTCACGTTATACGGTGGTCAATATAATAAAAATGTTGTTCATGTTAGCCGGATATTCACGTTACCCGATGTTCACGTTACCGCGTGTCTACTGTAATAACTTATGTTTCCAATTTCAAAAATGTTAAGCTTTTGGGGTTTCAATAGGGATTAAAATACTTGCAAGCTTCACTCCTTGGAACCTCCACTGCTCGCTATTACCTACCACAAATTTCCATATAGTTTGAGCAACTTTACGTAATTAAATTTACACGCAAGTTTTGCTTGTTGATTGTTCAATTCAGTTGAGATTTCTCTTGATTTCTCCTTCATCACTCTTGTCAACAAATCTGTTAATGAAATTCTGAATACCTTTATTAAAGCTACCTTTAAACCCCTTTGTTAACATTTATTCTACGTCGCATTTTGTTTCGTATTCCTTTTTTGAGAAAATAATTGAAGTGAAAACTTTTAATCGTTTAAACTTGCACTTCATTAATAATAATGGCAATGGAGATGTACTTCTTAAAAATGTTTAAATTAGGTAAACAAATTCGGGGAACGATAGAAAACATCCATTGTTAATAACAAAACTTGAAATAGTAAATTTTTTCTTGTTTATTCTTCGTTCTCTGAAATCTCTTCTCTACGTTTAACAACAATCAAAGAGAAAGTCCCTCTTATTCACCGAAATTTGGACTACTTCGAAAAAATTATCACCAATTTGACCTACTTCTTAGTAAGCACAATATATATGAAATATCGTTTCTCATAACTTTGGAATCAAATTAATTTGGTATCCCATAACCACCGTCTAATAATTTCTGGTCTTAGCGAGTATTAATTTAACTGGATTAAAAGCAAACAGCGGGTGTAGTGTTCATTTCATGACGAACTATAATAAAAGGAAATAGTTATTGAGCCAGGAACTAGTTAAGTAATTTAATAATGAATTAAACCCATAAATACTTTATTAGCTAACGTTGCAAGTCGGAACTTAATTGAATTTCGAATGAAGAAGGGCACTTTGGAAGCAATATTCTTTGAAATTAAGCCAAACCTTGACATTCGCCCGCGTTATCCGTCTTGGTAGTATTACGTCGTAGAAAAACAACGAGAGATGCACGGTCGTTTTTTTCCCCATAAGGGCGTGCTCGAATTACGATTCTTTAGGACGAGTTAAATGATTAAGTGGATCGTTATGAGCCTACGTAGAGCCTATCAATCTGTCTGGTGTGAATAGTCTACCGATATCACGAACGGATATCAGTTTATCGGAAGTCACTCCATCTCTATATGTTTTCCTGTAATGGTCTGACGTTCGATCAATACCTAATCAGGAACATTACTTTTGAAGAGTCTTTGATGTGTAAATTTCTACTTTAGCGCGTTCCTATTCTATCGTTCCCCATGTTCCTAATTAAAGAGAATTCTCTTTGGGGTTCTTAAGATATAACAAGCATCCTTTTTTATCTAAACTGCTGTTAGATGGAACGTAAGAAACGCTAACAATACTGAATTGTTACATCCTCATAAGCACACTTGAGTTCTTCACACGAGAAGTTTGCATGCTTTGTGGTGACATGCTACCTCATTATCATTGTCCAGTTATTACTTTTAAATCTCCGGATGTTGTTGTTTCCTGTATTGTGTTGACATTTAAGTTTAAAAACCTTTGTTTTCTAGTTTGTGGATGGTTTGTTCTTACAATATAATTACAATAAGCTAATATTAGTTGCGAATTTTAAATTATAAATACTGGTTGAAATCTCCAAAAAAAAATTGTCGTTTTAATAAAAAAAAATTAGATGGAAGGAGTTCGAACTGTGAATTTTTTAGACATTTTAAAACGTCGAGCTCTAGAACATTTTAACATGGACTATTATATAATATTTTTGTTTTTAAATCACAATAAACCGGCAGTACGGCAGAGTGGGGGTGCACGTAATACTGACATACAGAAAGTCAAGCAGAAGCCTGCTTGGTCTGAACAAGAATGAGTGACCACTCTGCGGCTCGATGTGTTCAGTATAAGAAGGAAAAAGAGAAAGAAAGAAATCACAATAACTTAAAAATTACTATCATATCTCATTGGCATAGTAATAAAATCGCTAGTCTCTTAACTAGAAGTTTTGGGTTCGAATTTGATCAGGTGAATCCCCCCACTGGTTGAGGTCAATACTTGAGCAAGTGGTATGGTTACAATTGACGATTCCACCACCACTGGTGGACTGCAGACGGAAACAAGATACACATGTATTATTTCCATAGTTTCCGAAATTTAGCAAGAAACTTTAATCACTCCAATATCCAAAGGAACTTGATGGTCTTCTTCCTATAACAAATTTGTCTTTACTACGGTCAATGCAGTATTATACCTAGTCTGCAATCGAGGTTCAAACAATATCAGAGCACAACTGTGGAACTTCAGATAAAATTATTGACACCGGTGGCAAAAGAGTCTTCGTGCAACGTTAGATATCATAATTTTAACAAAGCGACTGCATTTATTATTTAAGCCAGAGAGCCCAAAAAGTTAGTTTATGTGGTAAATTTTCAACGTTTCGTACTGTAGTAGGGCGTACCCCAAGAAAGTATACTTGGACCACTACTTTTTCGCTTATACACAAGTAACCTTTATGAAGCAGTCGAGCAAGATGATATTCATTTTTATGTGGATGATACTTTTTTCTTCCTTCCCGGCTGTTAATGACGATGACTCCTATTCTCACCTCATGTTTATCATGGCAATATTGTGCATCTCTTTTTTACACATTAAAAACAGTGTAAAGCTATATCGTTCTATGTTTACATTAAACGCGACTTTAGTTAGAAACATCTTTAAATAGGAGGTGAGAATATAGGCCAATGTTATTAATAATTTAAATGATGATATAAACTTTGGTCATCTCTTAACTTAACAAAATTTTTATGCAACACGTCATTACGTCTTGCATCACGTTTGTTTAGTAAGAAAAAAAATTAAAGGAAAGTCCCTTACGTGTCGTAATGAAAAATCGGTTTAGAATTGAGGTTTAAAACCCGCACTAATGAAGTTTTGCGATCAGTCTGCACTACTTTAGAAATATTATGCACTCTCTTCTCTTTTATCCTTATGCCCTTCTGGGTGTCGGTTCTCCTTTCATCTGCCCATCCACTGTGTCTTATCTAATTTATTGTCCTACTCTCTCACTCTCATTATGTGGGAGGGAGGTGTCGCGTTAATGAAGCTTAACTCTCGTGATTGCACCTGACTGGGGTACCTAGCTACCGCAACTCGGGACCTAAAAATCAGTCTTCTAAGAATTTAGTATTAACATTACCAGAAGATCTTATTTTACCTTTATCCAATTAGTGTAATGTAATTTATAGTCTACGGTCTACGCAATACTTATGAGACCCAAAAAAGAATAAACATTTTACCAAACTGTTACATGCACTGCCTTAAAGATAAACAGATATCAACATATTACACTATATTGTAAGAGTATTAACTGGTTAACAGTGGATAAGGGAGCAATATATACAATGTATGTATATTTTGATGTGTTTTAACACTTGACTGGGGTCGCGGTGGGTCCGTGTACCTTGGTGATATTTCTCCATGTTTTCCTTTGGCCAGTTCCACTGCTTCTGTCCAATTCATGCCCCTATCCTGTAATATTTTTCCGACGTATCCTCAGTCCTTCTCTGGATCTTCTTGACTGTAATTTTGATTTCCATATAGTTTTGGGGAAGTTGGGGGTCATCCATTCTTGTTAGGCGACCAATCAATCTGAGTTTGTTTTCACTATGCATTTGTCTCACTGACTTAACACCCATGTCCTGCCTATTTTTTTCATTTCCTCCTCCTCCTCCGATTTTTCTTAAATATTTCATTTCTACAGCTTGTAGGTGTTTATCTTGTTCCCGATTTAGTACCCACAATTCGCTGCTATACTCGTATATGAGGGTTGGTGCATAAACTTCTCTTTATACTTTCGCTTTGATCCCTGCTGAGATTTCCTTCTTATTTATAAATCCATTATACAAGGGTGGACCGGAATTTTTTTTTATTACAAATTTATTTTTACAAAAAAAACTCTTAATCTCCTCGTTTAGTAACACATTTTTACCAACGGATCGGGAGCTTCTTAATCCTTTCATCGTAGAATGAAGTTGGTCGTCGAAACGGTGCCCTCCCAACTCTTCTTTCAAAGCACCAAACATGTGATAGTCGCTGGGCTGTAGGGCGGGTGTTCCAATGTTTTCCAGTGAATTTGTTCCAATTTTTCTCGAGTTAAAGCAGCTGTGTGGGGCTGAACATTGTCATCACACTTCGAATAGGCATGTCTCGCCTTTTTTGCTTGAACAAGGAGTTGGCAGTAATAGGCGCAGCGTTCACTGTACGCCGCTCATGAAGGAAATCAATAGGCAATATGCCTCTGAAATCCCAAATGACTGTCGTAAGGACCTCCCCCGCAGAAAGCCGGGTTCTCGCCTTCAGGGGTGGTGTATCTCCACGTTGCCTCCACTCCAATACTTGCCTGTTTTTATTCAGAAGTGTAATGGTGCACCCATGTCTCGTCGCAGGTGATAATGCGACTCAAAAATTCATCTGCCTCTTCCCGATATCGTGCCAAAAACCTACTCCGAAACGTACTGCTTTCTGCTCCCCCGTCAGGAGGCGAGGAACCCACCTTCTCGACACTTTCCGGAAACCTAAGTTATCCGAAATATACCAACCTCTGAAGCGATTTCCGAAATTGTAAGACGCCGGCCACCTTCAATAAGCTCACGAATTGCTCGAATGCTCGCCTCTGCGATGCTGATCCGGGGTCGCCGTGACTGACTCTCGTTCTGTACCAATTCTCGGCCACCTGAAAATCTTTTTGTGCCAGTCATACACTTGGGCCCTACGGTGCCGTCAGTCGTTGCAAAATTTCTACGAGTTTTACGCCCTCCCGCATCAAAAACTTGATGATTATGCGTTGCCCAACTGACAAAGGTACCGAATCCAAGCCAGATCTTTCCAGAAGATGACGTAATGGAACAGTCTCGAGACGACGATGCAATCGGTGAACATTCTGGAACAGCTGACGCATACGAGAGAAATTATTCACATTCCGGCTGACAGCTAACGTGTCTCGTTACATTATTATAGTATTATACTCCAAGTTCTATCCGAAAAGTAATTAAAGCTGCTCTGTTTTACAATATTCAATGAGAAAAGCTTTTTGGTATAAAGTATTTATATCTGGGACTTCAACTGGAACCGCTGTAGAATCCACAACCAGACCAAAATCCTTTAAATATTTGAGACCGAAAACGTAATCAAACCAAAACCAACATTTTTTCATAATGTAAAACCAGACCATTATGCTCCAAAAAAGGTTTTTCGATCTTCAAAAGATAGAAAAACTAATTAAAACCCTAATATGTTAAAAATTAATGTACTTTGCTATAATATAAAATAAAATAGAAAAAAAATTAAATTAATTTTCGTTGTCATTATTGGCAATTGAAATAAGAAGATCAAAACCCATATCTAAAGACCGATAAAACCAGACCAAAATTATTTTATCTGACCATAATGAAACCGAATCCGTTATTTAAATTTTTGTGGGACTGGAACTAGAACAGAACCTTTATTTCGTTTCGCTCCAAGTCCCTGATTTATATACAATGTGCCAATTGTGTCATGTAAACATTTGTACCCTGGACAGGTAATGTTCTCTATAAGCCTTTTTTTGACTTTTCATAAGCCACAGCAGTGGATTCGCCAAGCTTTACACAAAATTTGATAGCACAACTGAACAAGTCCAAGCTTGTATTGAGCCTACGGCAAGGGTTATTCTAACTGCCGTGTGAATGGGGAGGCAGCAGCGTTGTCGGTACGCGCACAATGTTGTTTCTGCCAAACCTTGTATAAGGTTTAATAGACAAATTTTCATTATAAATAAAATAAGTGAGTTATAAACCTTCCCGCAACAAAATTTAAATTTTTCTGTGAAAATGTGAAACAACCCAGAGAAGCCCAATAATGATATTTTTAGTGTTATGCAGTCAAATATAAATAGGAATTTTATTAAATCAACGAATAAACATTGGTAACAATTTTAGCAGATGAATTACTGTAAATGCATGCTTGTAAAGTATTCTTGGTTATCTCCAAATTCAAAGCGAATAAACAAATAAATAATCATAATTCGATTACCGATTTTGAAGTTTAAATTTACAATTACAGATGGGTTTTGGATTAAAATCAAAGGGTACGATTTTTCAAGTAATAATAAGAAGCTTAAGTTTAGTTTTAAGGGCAAACCAACAATCGAAAATAATTATGTAGGTAATGAGCTAATGATAAAGATAAAGCTATTACTTTAAACATGTTAATATAGTAATTGACAAAATTACTCTACCACGTAGCGCCCTTTGAAAACAAAATATTTCTATAAGCTACAAGATAATGCACATTGTTTGGTGTTACATGAATAATCAATAGAAAGCAATTTACAGTGTCATTTCCAGATAGTCATCGTTCAATGAAATGCTACAGTTTCACCATAAACAACAATTTATATCCCAGGACACCTTACCTTTTAATGTGTTAGGTCAGGAAAACAATTTTTTCATGTTCTAGGAAATTTAATAGTTAATGTAACGCTATAATACGTAATGCTATTTTTAGCACTGCAGGTAATCCTACCTGTTAAGCTGCATAAGCATTTGATTTTTATAATTTAATTCCAATGCTATAAAGGCTAAGATTATTGAATACCAACTAAAACGAAGCATTTAATACAAACAAATATTCTGAGTGTATTTTAATAATATATGTTCACATCAGCCGTAAAAATAATTTTGAATATTTTTTGCAGGCTCCATTATGTTCCATGTGCGAAGAAGGCCGGCAGATGGAGGTTTACGAAAACGTAAGAAAAAGCCAGGGACTTTGGGTGCTACAACTAGCAACACCAGAGACCCCCGATCTGTCGACTCTGGCCCTGTACTTGTGGAATTGGGTCCTGATGGCTCTACACCACATCTGGGCGACACAGCAAGAACGCTTAGGTTGTCTAATGACGTTATGGAAGTAAGTTTTCCCATTAACTAAAGTACATTAACCCTTTCCGTACTTGGAATATTATAAATTAATAACAGGAACACTATTATTTATAAATATTCATGTTTTAAAAGGGCTTATTTAATTAACTCCGTCAGAAAGCAATCGGTTCATATATTCACTAAATGTTATGAGAATTATTAAAGAGCTCCATTATGTAATAATGTTTTCGTTACTCAATTATCTAAATTACAGTTTAATTAGATGATAGGGTAGAGTGGATGTCTGGTCCTATTAGATAGGATGGCACATGGGAATTTTATAAAATATACTGGTGCTTTGCCCGTTGAAGTTGATTAACAACCGTTAACTTGATTATTTAGAGCATGCCTTGTTGATGGATATTGATCAAACCTAGTTTTAATTGTTCTTTCCTACTACAAGACCTTGATCAAAAAAAGAACTTTAATTAAAATATGGAAAGCGCACTATCGTATTATCGATTTAATTTCGTTTTGTTGTTTAATGTCAGTACATCTCATATAGTTTGGTTAATTTATTGTAAAGGTTGGCTCGGCAAATGGAATTGCACTACAACTCTATGGACCTCATATTCAGCCTCGTCATTCAGTGATAGCTAACACAGATGGCCTCATATCAGTCACTCCTTGCCATGCTGATGCCCATACGTACGTCAATGGCCAACGCATACATCAGACTACCATTCTTACCCATGGCAGCCTTATTAAGTTTGGTCCTAGCAATACGTACAGATTTCTTGATCCTTCACAAGAGGGTAGGCCACGACACCCTTCAATTGTTGACAGCACTAGTATGTACGACAGGTAAGCTATTTAATCGATTTGCCGCAGTTGCTTTTCTGTTTTATTATTTTGCAAAAACACTGCTTGTCATTCTTTGGTTTGCTAAATGTCGCATGCACCAGGTCGCCTCGAGCACTGAGCCCTTCTGAACCCCCACGTGAAAATTTTGAAACCACTTTTGATCTAGAAGGAAATGTAGAAACGGTATCTACAGCTAGCGGTGCTAGAGAGGACAATAGGTCGCTTGGTTCATCTTCTGAAAATAGGTTTGTAGAAAATATCATTTTTTAACGCTGTGGAGTTTATTGCTTAATCATCATACGGTTTTAAATTTATAGTTTTAATTGGTTTTCTCTGTTTCGGCATTAGGATAGGATAACATTATTCTTGCACTTTTTTTAATGGCGATTTTTGGTTACATTTTATTTTCAGGAATTGGTAAGTTGCATCAAATAATACACAAAATACCTGAGCAACCTTTGCTGTTCTTTAAAACTTCTCAAGCATTTTTTATAAAAAAAATCATAAATAAATAATATAAATGGAAGCCGAAACAGAGAAAATAGTGTAAAACACTTGTTACAGAAGGCAATTCGAGCCACTCGCTGCTACACGGCTTGTGCAAGAATTTAAGACTCGTCCGCCTTATGTAACTTGTGTTTGAATATACTATTACAATTTTACAGAATTTGAACTATGCACAATATTCACGAGTTGGTGAAAAACAGAATAAAAGTGGGTTTACTTTGAACGATTTTTAGTAATTCTCGCTGATGTGTTGCGAGACAAAACTATCCATTAGGATAAAAAATTGTTGTAGCCAATCAGAGAGACAAACTTTTTATCATCAAACTACAACACTTAGATGTGCAAACAGGAACGATTCAAATCGTGTTACTGTTAGCTTTATTATTAATATTATTTGGAAAATCAACAATAGGTATATTGTTATAACCTTATAACTAGTGTCCGACCGATGCTTCGGCCGCAAAAAGCACATTCGGCTTCGCCAAAAATTGGGCCAAAGCCGAAGGTCACATCCAGCCAAGCGATTCACGCAAACGGACGAAATATTATTATTAATTTTATTATGTTTATGTATTTCAATAAATAAAGAAAAATAAAATTAAGTCTATCATTGGAAAAATAAATTTTTTTTGTATGCTATTTTCTAAGTCTGGTTGCGGCTTCGGCTCCGGCCGAAGGTAACGGCACAGCCGAACATCAGCTTCGGTCGGACTTTAGTTATAACCTGTACAAACTAATTTGTCCCACAGTTGTGTTTGTGATTATAAATCTCTTTAATTAACCTTGCATATGTTGCGCTCGCTTTGGAATATTAATATTTATGCCTAAAGCTAGGCTGATAGCTATGCGTTCATACATTTTCATTGAACCGTTGACCAATATCAGTGCAGGAATTTTGTGCGGCAGATAGTTTATCCGTTGACCAGAGAAGTTGGTTTAGTTTCAACTTTTATCTGTCGTATGTTTCACGTGACGAAAACAACTACACGAAATTAAAAGTGAGATTATATTATTCAAGGTAGTGATAAGTGGTATTAGAGATATATTAAAGTAAGAATAACACATCGGCTGATGTCTGTATGCGCAGTAAAAGTTCGCCAGTGGCGTAACATAAAGACATTGAAAGTTAGGTACAATCAAAACTGAGCAAATGGAAGAAAAAATAAAAGATTTCTTTAAAAGGAAATTGAATTAATCACATCAAATGAGTCTTCAAGTTAGGTAAACAGCAGTCAAAAGAACTAATTACCGCGAAATTCAACAATAATTGTGAAGAAAACTCAAAACTAAAAGGAAAAAATATTTACATAGAAAACTACATGACCAGTAAAGAACAAATGATTCGAGCAGAAATACCTACATAAAATAACAAGAAAACAACGAGAGGAAAGCAAACAAACAAAAATCGCCTACCAGAAATGGTACTATTGGATTGAAAAAAAGGGAAAACTTCAACCCAAAGAAGACAAAAAACTTCCACGGAATAACTGACCCAGACAACAAAAAATGACGACCCAGACAGAACAGGGGAAAGATGTAACAAGTTGGTCAGAAACAAGAAGAATAGGTGATGTCATTTTTCAAAGAAAAAATTGAAACACTACATTATCGGTGAAACAAAAGGACGGAATGGAGTAGGTTTTTATATAAATAATAAGATAAGGAGGAGAGTAAAAGAGATGAAAAGATACTCAGATAGGATTGCAGCTCTGGCAAGTTAATTGAATGAAAAAGAAACACAAGTATACATACACACTGAAAATAGCTCAGAAGAAGACTTGGAAATATTTTACGAGAAGCTAGAGGAAGCGCTAGAAACGGCGGGAAAACTTACATGAAGAGGACGGCGAAGGGGCTGTCTTTGTTCCTTTTAAGTTTCATTTTTGTTTCTTTTCACATTTTAGTTCATTTAGTTATGGTTAAACTATTTATTTAACTACTGATTAAGTTCGATAATTTGCATGTGCCGTGTGCTGTATGTGTTATCTTTTGGCAATTTCATTCAGTTTCTAGTATACCTTGACAGTTGGGTTATACTAATGTGTGGTACATAGAATAACCACCAAAGATCCCGAAGAAAAAGTAGAAAAATAACAAAATAGCAGACGAAGAAGACGACAAAGACGAAAACAGAGATATTTGTAATTTAATAATCGGTTCCTTGGCTCTATATCATCTTTTGCTATTTGAAGATATTGTACCATATTGGCTGACTCGACTACCTTGAAGCATAACATTCTCTTTTAGTACTTCTTCCAACCGAATCGCCAGCAATGATTTCCAACGGGCTTGATGGCTCAGTTGTGGGCCAAGAAAATGGTGGTGGTGGAGGACAAGAAGAATCGAAAACCAACCTAATAGTGAACTATTTGCCACAAACTATGACACAGGAAGAAATCAGATCACTTTTCTGCAGCATTGGGGAAGTGGAAAGTTGCAAATTAATTCAGGATAAAGTCACAGTACCAGACTGAGTTTTCAGTAGTCAATTGGTTACAGGGCAAAGTTTGGGATAAAGTTTTGTCAACTACCATCGACCTGAGGATGCAGAAAAAGCTATCAATACATTAAATAGACTCAGATTGCAGAACAAAACCATCAAGGTTTCATGCCAGACCTAGCTCTGAAGCAATCGAGGGCGCCAACTTGTATGTTTCTGGTTTGCCAAAGAGGACCAGCAAGACCAATTCAAAATCAATCCAAAAATCCCTAAATGTGGAAATTTCCCATGAAGACCACAACCTAAACTTTTATCGAAGATAGAGGATATGCAACCCGAACTACTACTAAGCGTCAAATATTAGCTAAACTACAAATCGCTGTGAAAAATACTGTATTACAATAAAATTTTAATAAACTCTATAGGCCGATACGGGTATGCAACAAAAAATGATTATAGGCAGAGAAACGTGAAGTCACTGAACAAGTTACATTTTTTGTTAACTGTCACTTGAATTGAGGGAACCTGATAGAATTGTATCGAACAAAAAGATATCGAAACAACATAAATACAATTGGCTGTTATCGGACAAGAATTACTGAAAATCGTTGAGTGTAAATGCACCTTAATTTATAATAAAAATTGTGAAAGTTCTTTTCCATTGTTACAAAATTCAAATGACAAATTTAATGTTGCATCCCAAAATATTTATGTGATTAACTTCTCTAAAACAAATATTAACAAAGTAGTTTCATAAGTTTAATAATATTTTTTGTATTATCAAGATTGGGAGGAATGGATAGATATCCAAGAGGCCAAGATCCAATACTGCCAGCTGTTTTAGAGTTCCCGGAAGACCCACAAGAACAGTTTTTAGCACGCGTTATAACCCACCTTGATGTTACAACACCAACGTTTAGATTAGCACCAGCTTATACTCTATATTTATGTGCTCGATATCGGGCATCGACTCATTATAGGCCCGAATTAACTCCTACTGAAAGAGCACATAAGTTAACGTTATTATTACAACATGGTGCTATGTTGGTACGCCATACAGTTCAAGACAGAAGTACTGAAAGTACATCACAAGCCTTTTGGTTAGCGAACGCGAGTGAATTATTACATTTCCTTAAGTCTGATCGGCATGTTAGTGCATTTTCGTTACAAGCCCAAGATACTCTTGCCGATGCCGTCCAGCTTGCTTTTAGGAACCTTGTAGCATGTTTAACGGATGAGCTTAATGCTGTTATGAGTAACTTAACGTCCGATGCTGGAGATGACCATCCTAGAGAAATAATAAACACGTTAAGCAACGCCATGAATCTGTTACGAAAATGTCGAGTTAACGCCGCTCTAACGATTCAGTTATTTTCCCAACTGTTCCATTGGATATCTGCGAGGTCACTTTCGTTGATCATTAATAATCCAGCGCTCTGCAACAGGAGTTTTGGTATGAAATTATTCAATCGCTTGAGGAACTTACAAGCATGGGCTGAATCCCAAGGATTAGAATTAGCTGCCGAATGTCACTTAGCAAAAATTGTGCAATGTGCACATTTGTTACAAGCGCCTAAACAAACAGCTGAAGAATTGGCCAACTTATCATCTACTTGTTTCAAGTTAAATTCGCTACAGCTACGAGCTTTACTGACACAATATAAAGGTAAGTTGTTTGGTTGGAAATAAAGCGAAATTGGTGATTAATTTGTTTAATTTTAGGTGAACCTGGTGAACAAGTAGCTTCTGCCACATTACTTGAACAAGCAGCAAGAGCAGCAGAAGGAGTTGCAGATGAGTTGGCCCGTGCTGAAGGTAGAGAAGTTCGATTACACGAGGATCCCGCTCCACCCCTGCAATTATTACTACCTGACGATGGTTTTAGTTGTGACGTTGTTCAAGGTGTTCCTGCAGGACTAGCAGACTTCCTTCAACCGTTACAAGCTTCGGGACTATGTAGACTTGCCGCTCAACCTACTAGTTCAGGACATTGGACTGTTTATATGAATGCTCCACGACCACCTTCCGCCTTAAGCACTACACAGCCAGAGGTTTGTTTTTTAGAAGCTTTAAAATTCAATTAATATGATTTTGATAATTACAGGTACAAGTAATTCGGTTACATAAAGCAGGTGGTGGTATGGGTTTATCCATTGTAGCAGCTAAAGGTGCCGGTCAAGAAAGGTTGGGCATATATATTAAATCGGTTGTCCCTGGGGGTGCCGCCGATCGTGACGGTAGATTAGCAGCCGGTGATCAGTTATTATCAGTCGATGGTCAGTCATTGTTAGGTATCACACAAGAAAAAGCAGCAGAATTTTTAGTACGTACCGGAAGCGTTGTTACCCTTGAAGTAGCCAAAGGAGGCGCTGTATATCATGGGTTGGCCACTCTTCTGCAACAACCTAGTCCAACACCACATAGAGGTAAATTATTCGCTATAAGTTCTTACTATTCTTATAATAATTTCTTAAACTTTGTTACTTGAATATTGAAAATTGTTCCAAATTAACATTATATAACGGTTATTGTTAAAATATTGCCGTAACAAATCATTTCTTTTTCCTAATACAGTTAAACTAATCGTATGCCCATGACACTTGTCACATTTAATAGCTTTAGGCTAGCTGTTTAATAAAAAAACTTTCTTTTTATGTATTGCTAGCTTGTCGTAAGTCGTAACCAATTTTCATTTCATGCAGCTTGGGATTCACCAGATAAATACAGAACGGGTTCACAGGAGTCACTGCACGCAACAACGAAATATCGTATGTTTACGCCACCAATTGCCAAACCCAAAAATAATGTTTTCTTTAATTCCGATGATAGTTTATATAAATCGGAAATGCGCAAACTTTCTATCCCCCAGATTAACATAGAATCGCCGCCTATATTCAAGTTGGAAGTAACAGATTTTTCTGAACCTACTCCTAAGAGCATGATCCTTAAAAATCCGAGCCCCCCTCCGTTAACTAAGCAACAATGCGTCGACGAAGATATTCTTGGAAACGAAGAAAAAGTTAAAAAGCCTTGGAAAAACAAAAGTAACGATTTTTTACAGGGTAAAAGTATATCCCTCGACATACCCGATTTACCGTACATCGATAACTGTGACCTTCTTCTTAGTGATAACGAAAAGTTTTTGAATGTTGGCGGTAGAAAATTAAGTCAGTGTAAGTTGTCCAATTCGTTGCAAGAATTGTCAAGTTCCACGTCTAGTATAAATAGTGGAATACATGAGTCGACTTTAGATTTAACTCAGATTGATCCAAATACACCAATTAAACACTGGAAATCGCCTGATGATTTACGTGAAGGTAACGTTAGATCTCTTACGCAACACTTCGAACACTTACGTAATAAACAAAATAAATTAGGTAGCATGAGCGTACCTGATTTGAACAAGTGTTCCTGTGAAGGTCTTAAATTAAAGAGCTTCAGTGAAGAACATTTAGATTTAAATAATAGATTAACGGAATATGAACGTATGGAAGTCCTGAAAGTCCTGTGCGATTGGAGTCTACAGGGTTGCGAAGCAAGAAGCGATGCCAATTTTAGCTTAAAAATTATAAAGGAATTCAAAAATTTAGAGGAGAAATCTACGGAAAGAATTATGAACAGTAATTTACGCAAATGTTGCGTGAAATTTAAGTCTGAACCAAACTTATCTCCAAAAGCAAGAAATAAAATATTTACCGAAGATCATATCATGAAGTGCGCCTCTGAAAATAATTTAGGGTCCAAAAACTTAAATGATGATTTTTTACATGACTGTAAATTTACAAACTGCATTT
Organism: Melanotus villosus; assembly: GCA_963082815.1. Lineage (NCBI taxonomy): Eukaryota > Metazoa > Arthropoda > Insecta > Coleoptera > Elateridae > Melanotus > Melanotus villosus. The sequence continues at coordinate 75,543,575 of OY720420.1, forward strand.
TTAATAGAAATTTTGATCCTTCAAAAGGGACCAATGTAAATTTTAGAATAGAAAAGAAACAGATAAAAGGTATTTTAAAAAACAGTAACGAACATTTATACAGTGTGGATTCTCTAAATAACAACAGCATAGTCCAAAATAAACCACACTTTTTAGATAAGAAAAGCAGACGACACAGCGATGTCAACTTACCCCCGCCTTTTAACGGTCAATTAGTTCGATGTGGAAGTCTCGAACGCCTAACGCACCCTCAGAAGAAATACAGAACAAGAATATATTCTGTTAACGATGTCAAGAAATTTCCAGAGTCATACATTGTAACTAAACGCGCAAGCAACGGTTATTTATCTCGAAGTAACACCAGTAAACCTTCAAAGGTTGTCGTAGTACGAAAGAAATGTTTGCCGAAAACTTGGAAAAGCTGTTCCGATATTAAAAGTAGGCAAAAAACTATTAAAAAGTGTTGTAGAAACGCCAAACGTACCTGTCCCATGTTAAAAAGTAGTTCTCAAAATAAAAGAAAGACTCAAAGCTGTGCGGAGATCGACCAACAAAGCTCGGATTTTGCTGCAAGAGTTGCAGCCCTTAAAGATATCCAGTTGAGCAACTTTGATCGTAAGAACGATTTTAAATGTTGCACAAATTTTTTTGCGTTGATGCAACAAACATTTGCTGTTTTTGCATTACTCGACATTATTTTATTGTTGTGTTAGTGTTGAGTTGATATTTTACATCCCTATTGGTTTTTTTATGCGCAACAGCTGAATTATGTTTGATCGCTTCTAGCTGTAGGTTTTCACAGCGGCTTTGAATTTCGTTCATTTTATTTTGTTTATCATTATATTGAAGAAATGTTGTTGTGGCTTATTCTGCCCTACTAAGCACAGAGGAGGTAACTGCAGTTTCTATAGTTCTGAGATAATCGATGTTTTACAATAAAGTAAATGCATTTGCCATTTTTAGGTGCATATAAACGTAATATAACGTGCTTTTTTCGTTTTTTTTGATCTATAATACTGCATCTATCTTTTTTCATTATGAAAATGTAGTTACCACTTGTATGTGTTTTTGTAATAAGGAACTAAAAAGTGGTAACTGCATACATTTATTTTTTTTTAATTTTTACACATTATTTAAATACTAAACAAACTATTTTATAAAATGTATTAACACAACTACAAAACATACTTTTTTAAGCAAATTTTAAGTGACAAGATATTTTATGAAATACATACGTTAAGGGTGCGATTTTCGCAATAGAGAAGTAGCTCTAGAAAAGGACAAATAAAAACTACTTAATAAAGTGGTGTCATCTGTATATAATTCTAAATAATAACAAGTTACTAGTTTTGGTTTGCATACGCGATTGCTGGACTTAAACCGTTAGAATTAAGAAGAATTTGTACCTGTACTTGTCAGGATTAAATTTATGACAGGAAGTCGCCCGTTCTAAAATCGTAAGTAGTTGTCGTTGGTCCAAGTCACAGAATATCTCAAATTGTAGATATTATTCTGTGTCCCGTCGTCGCCCGCCACGCCTGTTTTTGTCTATTATTTATATTTTTGAAAAAAATAAAATCAAAAAGGCCCAAAAAATTAATAAACTTTTTATCAATCCAAAAATTTCTATAAAGTTAATTCTTGTTTTTGATTTACTTGAACTGAGTTGATCAAAAATTCTTATAATTTTTAAGCTGTTTATAAGTAAAACGTAAATATTTTTTTCAAACAAATCCAAAAATGTCTAAAAAGTTAGTATATCTTGTAACAATACAACAATTTAAGTAAAATTAATGTGTTGTCAATCTATTTATACTGAATTTATCGAGAATTTTAAACTTTAAATGCATTTTTTAATATAAGCTAAAAACATGTTCAAAAGTTAGTAAATTTTGAAACACTCCACAAATTTCTGTCAAATTGATTTGTGTTATCAACCGATTTTTGTTTAATAAATATCAAAAATCCTGAAAATTTTGCAATTCTGCTGGCTCTTTTTCCAGTAAGACAATTGGAGCAAGGTAAAGCCTAAAAATCGTTGGATTTTTGGAAAACGTTAATGAATTTCTACAAAACCAATTCTTACTGAAAGATAATCTTAAGCTAGGTATTTTAATGAATTTTAAAAATTCTTTCAATAAATTTTTAATATCCCAAAACACCTAATTTACAAATTTTCAATTACATATATACTATAAGTTTGTTTTAAGAAACGTCTAATCGACGGTCGTCGTGATAAGTTAATTTTAATTTGCAGTTGTAGGGCTGATCGTTCCATCTCTTAGTAAATTTTTTTAATTATTTTTCTTCGTAATCTATGTTAACACAATTCTTTCCTCAATAAATAGTTATATATTTACTAAATAACTTATTACAAAGGTAATAATAATTTTTGACATGCACGTGATTGAGAATGTTGTCATGAATTAGAAAGAAGATTGGAGATTAGAGAATACGATATTTCCCATAGAAACCAGTTAGAGTAAAGCTCTGGAAAACGAGGAACTAAAAACTTTGCAGGTTATACCCCTGATCACATAACAATCAGATTCGCCAAGTTAATGTAAAATTTTGCAGGCAGTTTTATGATTAGTTTGCCTTCAGTTACCAGATGGCGCCAGAATTGCAAGAGCAGAAGCGACCCTGAAGTGCTTGGAATCATACAAATCAGCTGATTCTAAGCACTTTAGAGTCGCGTCTACTCGTACTATGCTGGCGACACCTGGTAACCGAAGGCAAACTAAGCCTAAAACTGCCTGCCAAATTTTACATTAACTTGGCGTATCTGATTGTTATGTGATCAGGGGTTATACGTAGAAACTTGTAAACTTTGCATATGTCAAGATAATTAAAAGCTGTTTTAAAGATAACGCGAATTATTTTCTATAAGATATTAAATTAATTATCTATTTGATTTTGTTAACTTTCAAAGCTGTCGTTCATTTTCAGTGGGGTGCGTTATTGTTATTAACAATAAGATGCCATTTATCCAGTTTAATGTAGTTTCTATTTTTTTCAGTTAATTCAGGAATATATCGATTAATCGATTTAAAAGAAGTATATCCATAATAAGAATAACATTAATAACAATAAGTTAGGTAATCTTTAAAATACTTATGTTTTGCATTTACATAAAGTAATAAATAGCCCGTTGGCATAACTTCTTTAACAAATTAATGATTCTCTTTGAACATTTAATCATTTTTTATATAGGGCGGAACATTAATAATAAAATGTAATTTTTGTTTTGTAAGCTACTATGATTCTGCAAACCATAAGGTTACGGTAATTTCACGAGTGTTGTTAACATTATTTACAACAAATTCAGAAACTGTCTGTAAGGGTAATATATGCGAACTTATACAAACTTACTTTCCTTAGTTATATGCGGAGTGCGGAGGGAGAGCAGAATATCTAAACATTCACTGTCTCACTTACACCGACTATCTTTGTCTCTTGATTTGATTGCCATGTACGAGACAAACCCTGCATTAAAAACTTGAATATTGTGGTACAAGCTGTTAGATACAGGTTTGTATCTGCGATTAATACACATGGCAGATAGAATTTCTGGCGTTTTTAGAAATTCTGCAGTTTCATTAAATCTACCGTATAAATTCTCACCAACCATGTTTTAAACTTTTGTCAATATGCCAAGGATTGTCGTGAATATAATATTATTATGTATTATATTACGTTTTGCATTATTATGATAAGGTAAAGGTGGCTGAAAAATACGTCTTCTTCAGTAATTAATATTTCATTTTCAGCACACTCTGTTTCATTAAAAAAATATGTCATTACAATCCTTAAAGTCCGCAGATTTTAAAGGTAACTTTGTTTTTATTCTAAGTAAAACCGTCGAAACAAAAGTGCAAAATCTATTCAGGCATGTTTCACATATACAAAATGCGTCTAAAATCCCACCCTTAATATACCTAATGTACACTACACAGATACAAAATATTCATGTGGAATTTTAGAAAGTTTTGAAAGTCAATCAGTTTGCTCCCTGTCATTTTCACATACAGGAAGTTCCTTCCAAAATTTTAAGCGATTGTTTGGAGCTATGCTGTTTGTACCTTCTATCAGTTTTGAAATAATATTGTCTCTTCTTTGTGCTTTTATTCCCTTTGGTTTGTGTTCTTTTATCGGAGGTGGGACTCCTGATTTCATAATTTGTGCCTTCAAAAAATTTAATGGTAACTGAGGACCATCAAATTCTTTTCTATATACAGGGTTTGTCAAAAAGTACGGGTCATATGGGATTTTTTTTAAATTAAAGTATTTATTAAAAAAATCAATTCGGCGTTGGTTTGTACTTGCCTAAGGACTAAAAAAAAGTGCAAACAGATTTGGTCAAATGATTTTTTCGAAAGATTTCATTTGAAAAAGTTGTTCAGAATGGCATTTTACGTCGGTTTGCAAACTTTCATCTAAAAATTCGGACTTATTATTTTTTACTCATTTTTTTTTTTAATTTTCCATGTATACTACAAAATTCAAGCGGAATTTTTTTCGTTGCAAGGCTGTTTATCATACAAAAACAAATCTTAGGCGTGTCATCACTTTTGCACGTGATAGTACATACCCCTAACTTTAATAGACATTTTAAGGTATTTCTAGTGCAGATATGCCTTAGAAACCTTAGTTTTACTTGAATTAAGATACATACAGTTACTAAGTAACTTTAACTCATTTTTTGAAAAAATGTCAGATACCCCCTCTGTGCTTAGTAGGGCAGTTTTGTATACCTATTGTTATGGCTGATCATCCAGCAATATGAATAAATTACTAATACGAAAATTTAAAAAACAATTTGGGAACTCAACGTAAGTTGTTCACCCCTAAGTGTACCTTCAAAAAATAGAGTAATGCTGATATTTTCTTTCTGTTTTTATTGATTTAAAAAACAGAAACTAATTACATTTGTATAATAGGTATACTTTTTATACTTAATTCGAACTAAAATATGTACCTATTGGAAACAGTATTTGATGTTGAAATACATCCATGAAGTATTTTTTCAACAGCCATATTTTTATATTGCACTTGCACAGCAACGTTCATCATTTATTGTTTAATGCGTGTTTTTTAATTATTAACAAATTTTCACTCCAAGAACAAATTTATCTTATTTAATTTTCCGCAGGTCCTAGACGAATGTCCGAGCGTGACCTTCCTTCGAGGGTAGATGCAGAACGAACAATTCCTTCATCAAAATCAGTACCAGCATTACACCACATTTCACCAAATTCCGAGCAAACTCGTAGCGGAGGTCCACATGATATGTTTAATCCAGGTTACAGCCGCACATCTTCCAATAATAGTATAAACACCAATAGTACACCTGCTGCTCCTCAAAACGGAGCTGTTAATAGTCAGCCAGGATTAAGAAGTCGATCAACACATAACTTACACCAACAAGATGCCGGTTTCTATCAGAACCTTAGTGTCTATCGAAATAAAATGCCCAGCCCGCAACAGTTGGGAGATAGGTAAGATTATTTCAAGCGAGTTCGATGCGTTAAACTAAACTAATAATTTTTAGAACATCTGCACTTCGAAGCTCACAAAATTCGCTTCAGTCTTCTGTTGCGAATTCGCAGCAGCGCCCGGCTTCTGCTTACTATCCACAAAACGTTGCCTCTGCCGTACCACGCGGTGCCAATTTACATCAATCGATTCCCAATTTAAAAAGTCCACCGTCCGTGCAAAGATTGCACGCAGAAGAGTCTCGTTCTGGATCTTTCCCGACTGTGAATCAACAATACCAACAGAATTTCCCTCACAATAGTCAAACCCCACCTTATGTAAATCAGAATCCGAACTACAACAGTCAAAATCAAAACTATCCTGGGCCTCCTAACCAAATGTACGGAGGGCAAAATCAACCATACGGAGTTCAGAATCAAAGCTATCCTAGTCCAGGCTATCAAAGAGCACACGAAGAGGTTAATAATAAACATCCGCCGTATCCCGGACAACATAGAGGAGGTGAAATGAATAATTCGTATCCAAGTCCGAGTCACAGCGTTCAAAATTATCCCGGAGCCGTATCTCACTCGAATGGGCCAAGACAGGAAGAAATGATGAAACCTCACGACCCCAGATACAATACAGGCTTGTTACGCGAGGATGTTTTGAGACAGTCTCATTTGAATAGAAACGAAGAAATGATGCGTTATCCTAGTTCAAGTAATGTCCGAATCCAAGAAGCCCAAATACAACATAGTCGAATTCAAGAAAATGAAATGCGAACTTCGAGGAGCGAAGATATGTTACGGCAGCATGCAGCACCTAATCCGAATGAAATGTTACGCTATGCTAGCAGCGGTAATATCCGAACACAAGAAAGCACTAAAGTGGATTTACCACAATTAAGGCAAAACGAACAACACTTCCAACAGCATCGATTAAGCAATGACGATCGGAAAGATTTGCGTGGGCAAGCTAAATTAGCCGAAATGGGGGAGGAAGTTAGACGTCGACAAAATCGTGTACTATCTCCACCGCATCAACAGTATCCTCCTAATTATTATCCGCCTCAGCATTACAGTCAACAACAAAACTACCATCCACAAATGGTGCAAAATACTCAACATTTACAAAATTTAAATTTAAATCAATCACATTCCCAAGCGGCTTACCCACCTCATCATATGCCACCAAACTATCCACAGTATGCAAGCCAGCCAAACAGTCCAACATCTCCCAGCTATCCAAAATCACCACCTTTGGCACCGAAACCGTCTAAAAAACCAGACGAACCACCAGAATTACCTCCCACCAGCACCCATCCGTTATATTCCGCAAGTTTACAAGATCCTCCAAAAATGGCGTTTTATCCAAACTCTTCCAGTCTTCCAAATAGTAAAGGACCAGTCAGAGATCCATGGATTAGAGAAGAACAAGAACGTCAAGCTGAAGTTAGACGTGAGCAAGCACGGCAGTGGCAAGAGCAACAAATCCGAGAACTTCTTTCTCTATCGCATCGTACAACTCAACAAGAAGAACAACTTCGTGTATTGCAGTTAGAAAGAGAATTTCAAAGACGCGCTTTAGAAACTGCAGAACATGATGACGAAGATACAGAAGAAAAAGAAAGTCCTTCGTCGACGCCGTATGCTCAACAACCAGTTACTAATTCCGCACAAACAGCAACAACAACACCGGTTGCTCCTAAACAAGATCCACCAACTTCAATCTTAAAACCGGGAGCTCTCAACAATAACGTTCCAATTCAACCGCCTGAACCTGAAGCACCTCCACCTCCTGAAAGGGGCTCAAGTTACGTTGTTATGTCCATGCATAATAAAGAGGGAACTAAACGTGTTACATTTAATGATTCATCTGCAGCTTCACCTCCTACAAACTTACCACTTGAAGAACTAGTTAGGGAAGATCCTAACGTAAGTAAAACTTTAATAATCATTTGATTTAAATTTAGACGCTACATAAACATAAAACATGTTTCGGCTGTATATCCAAAATTAAAACTTAACAGCCATCTTCAGTTTTTGACAGTGCGATTGCCTTTGCTATATATTCTTTCGCTGTTTCCCCTTCTAATTGAGCTCGTAGGCTCCTTCGTAAATTACATTTTACAGCTTTAGGGTCTCGGTTCGGCTCTCTGCCTCCCCCCCCCTCTTCCTCTCCTTTTTCTTTCAGGACATTTGTTACATACTTGTTAAAAACGATCCAATATGTCTTTTTCTCTATCATCAGTTCTATTAGTCTGGTGTCAACTCTTGATTTGTCTTCTCTATTAATGTATGTCTGTGATGATTCGACCTTTGACAATCAAATATTGTGTGTTTTACTGTCTCTATGAAATCACAGTAGTAGCATGTGTCAGATTCCCTTAGTTTCCTCCTTTTGAGATAGCTGTTAAAACAGCCATGCCCTGATAAAGCTTGAACCATAAAATAATTTATTTCACCATGTTTTCTGTACACTCAGGTCTTGATGTCTCTTATTAAGCTGTTTGTCCAGTTGGCTTTGTTTGTGTCTATTTCCCATCTCGTCTGCCATCTTCTCATTGTATCTTCTTCACATCCCTTCTTAGTTTTCTCTCCTTTATGTCGATATTGTATTGTTCTTTCTTGAGCGAGTAAATCTAATGGAGGTACCCCTGCTAGAACTTGAAGGACCTCTTCCGACACCGTCCTGTATGAACAGCATACATTTATTAGGGTTCTTCTTTGTAGCTTGTTCATCATGTTTCGGTATTTCTTTTTTTCAATCGCCTTGTACCATGCTGGTACTGCTTACAATATGCTTGAGTTTATTCCTGCCGACATCACCCTTTACTTACTGCATCTGGCACCTCCTTGTCTTGGTAAAATTCTCTTTAGTTGTTGCACCTACAGGTCGGCTCTTCTCACTGCATTACTTACATGTGTTGCCTATTGATGGTGACTCCCAAATATTTAACGTTTTCCTGTGTTTGGATGTTTACCCCGTCCACCTCAAACTCTGTCGCTTTGAGTCCTCTTCTGCCTCTTAATACAATGGCCTCGGTCTTATGTGCCGCTAGGGCCAGCCCAACCTTTTTAATCCATGCACCAATCTTGTAAATGGCTCGATTAAGTTTTATTTGTAGCATTTCTTCTTTTTTTGCTACTCCCATCAGTGCTAGGTCGTCCGCAAAGGCCACTATGTTTACCCCCTGGGGCATGCATGGGCATTTTTACGGCCACTTCATTCCATACTAACGGGCCCAGTACGGATCCCTGCGGGACCCCGCATGTTAAGGTCAGTCTGTCTTCTTTAGTAACCCTAATCGTGCGTTCTAATAGGTAGCTATTTACTATATTCACAAGGAAGGGATTTACCTCTCTTTTAATTAGTTCGTCCACTATCGCTGCCCAATTAATTGAATTAAAGGCGTTTTTTACGTCTAATATGACCATTGCACTATAGCCCCTTTTCCTGTATCGGCCATTATCTGCTGCCTCCGCCAGGTTCAAAACCCTTATTAGAGCGTCGATTTACCCTTTTGAAATCCATACTGGTCCCTGGATATTCCTCCCTTCAAATCCAATTCTTCTCGCAGCCTTTCAAACAGCTTCCCCATCGTATTGATTAGACAGATAGGTCTGTACGCTTTTCTATCTGCTTCTCCTTCTTTTTCTAACAGTATTACTGTCGGGCCGCTGCAAGTTGGCGAGCCCCAGCGCATACCGAATATTTACTTCGTGCGATTTCAAGGTCATGCTTCAGTATTGAATTGGTGTAGGTGATTTATGAGTGTCGCAATTATAACAAATTTCTAAGTAGTATTTGGTTAATGATTGTTTGTGCTAACTTGAGCATCTTGAGTTCTCGCCAACTTACAGCGGCCCGACAGTAGATCGGCTTGTTTCCATATCTCTGGGAAGAAAAGCCGTTCTCTATCGATTTATTTAGTATGTTTTAACATTTCTTCTCCCACTTCTCTTCTGCAATTTCGATAACTTCATTTGGAATGCCGTCTGGCTCTGGGGCCTTTTTCTTCTTCAACTTTGTCGTTGCTGCCCTCAATTCCTCCATTGTGAAGGGGACAAAACTATCTTCTTTCATCTCCAGCCGCTCTATAGTATCCGCTGGCCTTTGCAGGAATAGTTTCGTAGCAATCTCCTCCGTAAGTTCCACATTGGGTCTTTTCCTCAATTTCTTGCAGGCAATCTTATATCCTGTGCCCCAAATGTCGTTGTCAATTTCTTCACATAAGGATTTCCACGCCTCGTTCTTGGTCTTTTGGATTTCCCTCCTCAGTCTGTCTCTACTGGCTTTATAGGATTCTTTTATTTCGCTTTTTTGTTCGTCATTTATGTTCCTCTTTACTTTTGCTCTAATGTATGCTCTTTTATTCTTCATACACTCTATTCTCAATTCTTTAATTTCCCTTGACCACCAATAGACACCTTTTTTCCCGTTTTTGTCTTGTCCTGCTTTCCTGAAGTCTGCGTTACATGCTTCTGTTATGTATTTGGTCAGCTGCTCTGGTGAAGCCTCCTTGTTATCTAGTCTCTCTTTGTCCTTTAAGGAAATCTGAAAGGACAACCATATTTTCCGTTTTAATAATCCATCCCTACTTTACTTCCTTGTTTAAATCCTCCAGCCACTCGTTTATTATAAATTCGAAGTACTGGTGGTCGCTTAGCGTTTCAGTGACTGAACACTTTCCATTCTTCTATTCTTCCTTCCATTTCTTCCGAGTATATTGTCAGGTCTTCGCACCCGAGTTTGCTTATCTTGATCCCCGGGTTTCGAATTCTAATGGCTTGTCGGCGATCCATTTGTTGTCTTTCATGGCTTGTTTGTTTGGCTCTGCCACCACCACCATTAGGTCGATTTTTCGCTCATGTGCATTTCTGCGTAGTAAGTCTAACGCGGCAGTTAATCTGTTAGCGTTAAATTGTAGTATTTTTACATTTTTGCTGGCATTTTTACAGTGTAGTTTTCCCTCTAGCCTCGGAAATTGCCTTTCTGAATGCTTTGCATTGGCTGGAGCCCGCTCTATGTTGTGGCTCTTGACATAATGGGCAGTTTGCCTGATTTTTACAATCGGCCGCCTTATGACTGCTTTGCCCGCAACTTCTATCTTTTCCCGTGCACTTCTCCGCCTTGTGTTCATAATCCTAACATTTGTAACAGATTTTGAGTTCCAATCTTTTATGGACTCGGCATCGTGCAATTCCTACCTAAACTTATTAGTTTTTCTGCTTCTTCCCTGGGCATTCTGATCGTAGCTATTTTATTGTCTCCATACGTTGGTCTTACATTAGTTATCCTTATGTCTGTTGGGGTCTTAGATTTAACAATTGCTTGTATAGCTTCTATTATTTCATCTTCTTCGGTCAAAAAATCAATGTCCTTAATATGTATTATCTCTTCCCTATTCTTTTCCATGTCAAAAATTTGGGCCTCTTTCAACTTGTTCTTAATTAGGTTCTTTGTCTCTTGTCTGTCCTCGTTGTTGCCCTCTATTTCCATAAGCAGTCCCCTCTTTGGTTTTCCGGATCGCTGTGATTCCTAACTGTCTATCTTTTGTTGTTGCTATTTCTCTTAGGTCTTGTAATCTGTATGTGTTAATAATTAATACAATACTTAACTTTCAGACTCTGTTTGTTCACGTTACATTACAGATCAACGCTTCATACCAACCTCTCTAATTTCCCGTAATATCATCAATTATTTTAGGATGTTGATTGCCAACAATCCCGCCAGCACTTTGGTAGTCTGCTGAATTAAAATTGCTACTGAACATTCTCCCTCTGTTTTAATAAAAGCTATCTGATTCCAGTATAGGTTAGTGATAAATCATAGATCCTTCCCGCCTACCTTAAAAATTTTCAGGTATTTCAAACATTTTGTGATGTTTCATTCGATCGCAGGCCTTTTGGTAGTCAATAAGGCACATATACACGTCACAATTGACATCTCTACCTTCATGGAAAGTAGGGCCTCTCTGGTTCCAACTGTGTGGTTGATATATTTTCCTTGCACAACTTATAGATTCGTCTATGAATAATTTTTAGAAGATTGTTCCATAATCCCCGCATTTATTGGCTCCTGCATTGTTTGGGTTTGTGATGAACATCAGGTATTCTGCCAGAATCGTATATTTTATTATAGGTCTTAGTAATCCATTTAATTCCGTCATCCGCAAGAAGTTAGAGGAACTCTCCATGGAATTTATCAGGGCCAGTGGCTTTTCCGTTTTTTAGTTGGTTTATAATAATGCACAGTTCATCTGTTGTAATGTAGGGCCCTGACAGTTCAGTGGGATACTGTGGCTGCTCTGGTTGTGTGTCATACAATTAGGTTCGCTCAAATCTCTATCTAGGTTTGCTGGGTTCTGTTTTGGGCTTTCAAAAATTCAACCCACCTTGACCATCTGTATTCATTTTTTAAACATGAGCAAATAGATTCTCATCAGGTTGTGATCTGCATAAATAGGCTGTATGTAACAACCTAAAGTTTTTGACACTTGTGTTAGCTGTTATTAAGTCATTGATTGAGTTGCCTGTAATAATGTTAAGTTGGATGTTGCAAATCTTATCTTAAGTATTCGACAGTTGCTTACTTAAAAGAACAATTCTTTTAAATGGTTTCCCACCTAAAACCTCGGTGTTTATTTCGAACGTATTTGCAAGTACTTTCATGTTCTTCTCCGCCAATTCAACAGCTTTGCACATTTCCACAAAAGAAGATAAGAATATAAAATGAAACACTTGCAGTAAGCTTCTGAATGTCTTTATTTTATGCTAATATAATTTTTTCTACTATAAGAAACCCGACACCTCACGGTATAAGGGTTATATATATATATATAATTTTTTCTAATAGGCATGTTTATATGTTTAAGGTTAGGTGAATTCGAAATTATATATAGTTTGGAGCTACCGCAAGCTCTAGTACTTATCCAATTGCCTACGCAAGCACCCGCCAAAAAGGCGCATAAGATGCATAAAAGTGAAAGTAGTAGCATTCTTCTCATTATCCTCCCCGTTGTTCTTCCCCAAGTTCTGATACCCAAGTGCGTCCGGCTCAACTATCTGCAAATATTCTAGCTGCCTCTGGTCCAGAAAAATCCGCAAGTGAACATTAAAACGTTCTTCTATTTGCTTTCTAATCAATTCCAAGAACGGATATAGGCGGGAATGACGAATGGAATGAATGCAAACTTGTTGCTTTTCGGTAACAGATATGATATCGATTTCTAGTTTTCAGCCTTAATTTGAATCCACCAAATTGGGTCAAGTTTTGAAAATTAAAGCAATTAAAAGGAATGACATTCAAATAAATAAAGATTTGTTATCAAGCTACTGAATATTTGATTTCCTCAATAGTCATAAAACAAAATCAGCCTGTTGTAACTTCAAAAAGACAACTAGATAGGAATTTTTTTTTTTTTTTTAATTGAACTGCTTATTTACAATCTACTCCTAAGTACTGAGTAATAAGTAAATTATATACAAGATTATATACATGAGTAGAGTAATCGTCCATTGACCATTCTCTAAAAATACCACTAATAGGTTAGGTTTAATAATTAATTCACATCATCCATCGCTTGTCTTAGGTCCGTAGGCCATCGTCTTCTAAGTCGCCTCTCTGCCTCAGGGGGATTGATTAGATAGGAATTACGTTACATAAAGTGACTGAATAGACAATAAAATATGGAGATGGAAAAATCTTTCAGTTTTCTTTTATTTTCCAAGAGATTTCAGCGATAAACCCCATCGGCATACATAAATAAATCCCCCTGGATTTTATTTTTTAACCTAAATTGGTGGCTCAAAATTGGTTTGCCGATTTATCTGTTTTCAGAGTTTAAATGTGAGAGATCTAACAATGTAAGCATTAATTGTACATACATATAAATAATCTTGAGCCTTTCTACTATTAGGTGTACGGCTTTTGGTGTCGGTTTGTTATCGGTAATGAACTAAGTACTTTGCACTTCGGTATGTAATATACTATTTCATTTCACAAAAACCTATAAATAATCTCAACATACTGCCATGTGATGGGGTTGAATTTTTGAAAAGTCGATTTGATTATGGATTTGTTGTGAAATCAATAATTGCATTTTCAGAGCTTTATACGTCAAGCTGAATCGATGTTGGCATCTCCCACTACTCCTACAGATGGAACAGGTTTGGCAACAGCGACACCAGGTGTAATTGGTGCCCAAGAGGTGTATAGAGATCCAAGAACGCGTAGGTTAGCCGAACAAGCCCAGCAGAAAATGCAAACGACTGTCCCTGAGAAGTTGTCGTTTAAGGAAAAAATGAAAATGTTTGCCATGGAAACTGGAGAAAGCGGTACGCCCAGAGATAAAAGTAAAATTTCTAGGGCGCAAAGGGATATTGATAACCTCGGCTCGCCAAATCTTGTACATTAAAAAGTTATTGTGGCAATAAACTTGCTACCGGTGTAATTTAAATATTTAAATAACTGAAAATTTATATCATCCTTACCGTCCAAATACTGCTATATGAAGGCACCTTTACAACCTTTGTATTATCCTGCAAATGACAACGATCTGATTTTTTTAGGAGTAAAGTTAACGGGCCTTTCTTAACATCTTTATTTATATGCCGAACTAAGCTAAAAAGTTACTGGACTAACTTTGGACACTTGAAAGTTTTTATGTTGGGTTTTCCTCGAGAGAAAGGTCTACGATTAATGTAGTGGCTTATACGAAGTGATGAAATGTATAGTTGCAACTTCAGAATTTTATTGAATGTTTACTCAGAGAATTGTATTATATTATATATACATATATTAGATGACCCTATTTTTGTCTATCATGTGCATTTATATATAAATTATTTTTGTAGATTAGTCGTTCCTTGATATTTTAAAGCAATACTTGTTGCACTATTAGAGCTTCACATAACGGACCAACCTTGCTATATGAAATTGATGCGGATTTAGAGAACCAAATGTTAAGCCGAGTTTTTATGAAGAACATTCCCGTTCTGACGTTTATAGGAGAAAAGTAGCATATCCACTATTTTATCTACAAATTGTATAGATTTACATTACAGAAATAATAGATTATTCCATGAATTTAAAATTAAAATTTTTGTGACTTCTGATGTACATAACTGTGTAAATTTTTTCTTTTATCGTAGGATCTGGTAAAGAGACACTTTTAACAATGTATTTAAAAAACTTATAGATAAAATTGTTTTTATCTCCTTATTTTATGTATTAGCAATAAAATACGATAACAATGTTTGTTGTGTTTTTTTTTTTTACATACCCCTTTTCGTACAGCTACCTATGTTTGACATATTTGGATTATGTGCTCATATTTCCTCAAATCATACTTTTGTCATTCTTCGTCAAACTTTAAATCTAGTAAATTAATGTTCCTCAGGTTGCTTGGACGTTTAACAGCAAGTTCACCTAGAAATGGTAGTTTTTATCTGCTCTGCACATGTGATTAAATTTGTAACTAGGTACAAAATGTTTTATAATATTAGCACTCGCCTTTAAATTGTCCTCGGACATTGTAAGTGCCTTCATTTATTGTTCATTATAACAGATATTTTGAATAGAGATGAAAATTTTTAGTTTTTTCTAAGCCCGTTTACGCCTACTACGTATTTTTGATACAAGCAGACACATTTGGAAGAATTCTGTGAATTGAAATTATGAAAACTAGTATTTTTTTGGTACTTTTAAATGATAAACGATGCTAAATTGTTGCCGTTATTACTTAATGTAATGTATGCATAAAGTAACAGAAGTTTGCAAAAACGGCTTCCTTTTTACGTTGCCAATTTTTAACTTTGAAGGCTTCGCACGAATTGAGGAAGCATCTGGTGGTTTTTTCGCTATAAGAATTTCGCCTTATTATTGTTCGAGAAATAAAGTTACGGAGAGGTTGTACGCGAGTTTTTATATACCCTATATATATTTTCAGTTACTTTCTCATACTTGGTCCGTAATGTTAAAAGGTAATGAGCGAAGCAGTAGCTTTGGTGATGGAAGGGAAGCCGCTTCGAGAAGTAGGAAAAATTAAGAAAATACTTTTTCAAACCTTGCATAGGTACGTCAAAAAACAAAAATAATAATAATAATGCCTTTATTATAAAGTGTATCAAATTAAACAGTAATACATTTTTAAATAAACAAGCGAAGTTCAGCCTAACTACAATAGTTACTGGCTGCTCTTCCACTTAACCTGTAAAATTAATACTTAAACTTAAACCTAACACTAATTCCAGCATGAGTACCCATGCATCTGCTGTGAGTATGTATACTGAAACTACGGTAGAAGGAGGCGATAATTTAAAGTTTCATATTTTGTTCAGTAAATAATTTTTTTTCTAAGTTAACTTTAAAACTATTATGTCTTAAAGTCATTGGTCGGCATTCTGATCTCATATTTAAATTTAACGTCATGTTTAATTACCATGGCAACATCGCGTATCTCTTTTATACACATATAAAATTATATAAAGCTATATCGTTTTATGTTTACGCTAAACACGACTTTAGTTCGAAGCAACTTTAAACATAAGATCAGAATACGGCCCATTATGTCCGGATGCATGTTATTGAAACATTTAACAATACTACAATGCAGTATGAGAAGGATCTAGTAAATATGTGTTTGTAGTGATGTGGCATGGCTAAGAGACCCCCTGTGTCCGAATAATATGACTATGGATTTGGATGGATTCAGTTGAAGGCCGTGCCGTTTAGATACCAAATATAATTTGAGTTAGATCAATGTTCAAACGGTTATAAGCATTAACCTTGTCCTCCACATTAAATGAAACATATACTTGTGTATCATCAGCGTATGCATGATAATTACAGTGTTGTACGAATTCAGGAAATGTTGACGTGTAAATTGTGAATAAAATTGGCCCTAGTATAGAACCCTGACGCACACCATACGTCAATTTGGAAAATTCGGAGTTGCTTTCCAGCAAGACAGTCCTTTGGCATCTAGTACTAAGATAACTTTTAAAGAAATCGATAGCACAATTATCAAGACCAATACCGGGTGGCTAGAAAAAACGAACCCTGTTTAAGTCCTCTCCGGAACACTTTGAGGTAGCGATTTCAGTTTTTGCCAAATTACAAACAATTATTTTAAAAAACAAAGGAATGGCGAATTTTTTAATATCATCTAGAAAAAATCAATTACACATTGACAATGTTCTTAAAAATTCTCCCAATAAACATCTTGTATAGTGTATTCTACTCATAAACATCTTGTAAATTCACAATTCTTAATCTATGTTTAAACTGTAAAATTGCTCTTCTGATTAAATTTATAGACACTTCTGGCCACAGATCTTCTAAGTTTGCAAATGGTTCCCGTCTTTCAGCATACACTTTTTCTTGCAATACATTCCACACTGAGTAGTCTAAGTCTAAAAGATTACAGTCTGGAGAATTAGACGGCCACTGGTTTGCTTGCTGCTCTGTGGGATGGAGCATAATCGTTATTCGGGTACAATCAATGCATTTCCGGTAGTAAATTGTTACGTAAATGCCGTATGTAGCTATCTGCGTTTGTTTTGGTTAACTGACGATCAGTAACAAATAGCCAACTCTTGCCATTCCAAGATATTACGCATGACACCATGAGCGATTATGTTTTTATCCAGGACAGCGCTCTATCCCACAGAGCAGCAAGGACACAACAGTTCTTAAAAAAAACATGCCATCTTTTATTCGAGCAAACCCGTGGCCGCCTAATCCTCCAGACTGTAATTCTTTAGACTACTCAGTGTGAAATGCATTGCAAGAAAAAGTTTATGCTGAAAGAGGGGAACCATTTGCAAACTTGGGAGATCTGCGCTGGCGGTTAGAAGAGGTGTGGCCAGAAGTGTCTAAAATTTAATCAGAAGAGCAATTTTACAGTTTAAACATAGACTAAGAATTGTGAATTTACAAAATGGAGGTCCAATACAACAAGTTTATAAGTAGAATATACCATACAAGATGTTTATTGGTAGAATTTTTAAGAACATTGTCAACGTGTAATTGATTTTTTCTAGCTGATATTAGAAAATTCGCCATTCCTTTGTTTTTTAAAATGATTGTTTGTATTTTGGCAGGAATAATTTTCAATCCATTGTCTCTTAGAAAGCAAAAACTGAAATCGCTATCTTAAAGTGTTCCGGAGATGTGAGGACTTAAACAGGATTCGTTTTTTTCAAACCCTCTATCGATGGGTTAGGTTAGCCACCTGGCCGGTATACATGCTACGAGGGCTCACATAACTCTTTCTTACAAGTTTCTAACAGGCCGTTGGCCTAGGCTTCGGCCTAAATTTTACGCGCGATGGGAGGGATCTTGCACTAAACACAAGTCAGTAAAAGGCCGTCAACGCGTCACACTGGCCTAATACGTGTTGATGAGTATGGAGTGATCTTACTAACTCAGGTTGTAGATAATGTAGATGCATCCACTGCCATTCTTAAATCTATGCTCCCCCACTAAGCACAATCAGCTTACTGTGACTGTTAGGCCTCAGTAAGCCCCCTCATCCTCGTTTGCTTGCTGCCCTTACTTTCTGCCGGGATTTCCACCACGGCCTCCGGTAAGGTTACTTAGGGCGACAGGGTCCATCGCGAGGAGTAGGTGAGGTGGAGTTGGAATACAGAAGTTATGAAGATCTTCTTGTAAGACGCTATATGTTGCTCTTGATATTTCCTTGGACCCCAAACACGCCATATTTAAAACTAATCAACAACTTCCTTTCAAAAACTCCTTTATAAACATACATGAACCGTTTATTTGCAGAATTCTCGTTTGGTGACTCATGGCTCCGGCTATCATGTTCCACGTTCCAAAAAAACCTGGACAGACGGCTCGTGGCATTATTTAATTTAACTCCTTCAAAGTTTAAAAATTATACTTCTTTTATATAGAATCATTTCTAAAACGTAATTTTGGATATTCAGGGGTTCAAACAAGATTTTTATGTGAAAACCTGCTTTCCTAGGTTGATTAATGTATTCGTTTCAAAACAAATTGGAACTTCATTATTTCAATATTGAATTATACAAATTTATGAAGCATAATCACTAACCCACATTCTTTCATCTTTTGCAATATATAAAAGCAGAAAAGTTAATTCGGTTATTGTGCAACATTTTTATATTTGAAGAGAAGTTAGTTGGAGCGTTGCACTGAAATTTCCGGTGTATGAATTCGCTTCCGTTTGAAATTCCGGGAACGTATATGGTGCTACGACAAAGGGAAAATACCGAAGTAGCTCTCGGGAACACGCCACCGACTGCCAGTAGGAAGGTCGGGGTTCTTGACAAGCTGTAAAAGAAATGAATGGGTGCCAATCAGTTACGAGCGTGTTCTTCAGACGAATAAAAGCGGCAACTGATAACCGACTTCCTGAAACCAGAGGTTTATATGCCACCACAACAAATAAATGTATAACACGTCAACACAATATAACGGGGACTGTTTAATGTAACCGATGTCGGTATCTTAACTGAACAATAAATATTGTAAGTGATCAAAAAGGGGTAATCAGTGAATCAAACAAATTTAATGACTGAATAAACAAACAAACCATTGAACTCAATAAAGTTAGCAAAAAAAAGTTTACAAGTGACTCATCGAAGGGTTCCTAGTGTCGCAAGATTGTAGATCTCAAATAACGTAAGGAATCGTATAGATTCAGGCTTGCTTATGATACGCTACCCTAAATCGCGTATCATAAAGTCAAGTTAAAAGGGACTAATTGATTGCGACGCAATTAGCAATCACACAAAGTCCTTGCATCACCCTAAATATTCGGTATCACGACAACTCAAGTGTTTTAAAATTCAAAAACAAATCGGTAGTTAAACCTTAAATGGAAAAAGAAATCAAAGCATACATTAATTAATATAAATGACGTTAATACAAATTGACAGTGAATAAAAGCAAAATTGAAATGTAATATGAAGGAATCCTACCTAGGTAATATCATACAATAATAGCCTATCCTATATGGTGATCTGAATTTACGGGATAAGTATTTCAATGATTGTACGGTGAATTACAGCAATTCGTACGCTTTCTAAATTGAGGTAAATACAACAAGTCTAAAAGTCATAAAACAGCACATCGACAACAACGAACGGAACCATAAAATATGTCCTTACAATAAGCCTGGCCACATGTCAACCATAACCAAAAAATCGGCCGTAAATCATAACCAAAAACTGGCCGTAAAAGTATCCAAATTAACTGGCTGTAAAACGGGCTGAAAGTCGAAAGGAAATACGTTAGGGGAATTTAAACCAAACCAAGCAAGTCGAACAAGTCAACGTCGGACTGAAAACCGCAACACGCGTACGAATGTCAGAAGTATCCAAATACCAAAATATCGGCCAACGCCAATTAAATCCTCAATAAACTACTCCCGAAACTCCATAAAAGTAGCGATGATCCAAATAAAATGTAAATTACCAACTTGCAATTTCAGCTACCAAAAAGCACGCCCGACTTCGTTGAATGACTTGACAGAAGGAAGCGAAAATCGAAAAATATTCAGAAAGGCCAATTCGAAAATAGACTCGAATACCCCTAAACATGTGAAGGCCAAACTAAAATAACTGTTAGGCCGGATAGGCAACTCAAAATACCGCAAAGTTCTGCGTATGGCCTAACTATAACTTGTTTGAAAATTGAATTTAGAAAATATTACAAATAACTCGTAATAATGGAACTAAAATAAAACAAAATAACCTGGTAAATTTCCTGCTTTTCACAGAAATGTTTATACCTGTGTAAAATTATGACTGCTTTCAAAGTGTGAAATTTTCCTTCATAACGTCTAATTTAGTAATTGGAAAGGAAAATAAAAAAATCATACTGAATTTTATAACAACTTAACTTCGCTTATCAGAAAGTTTTAGTATTCTAAACAATACAAGTTTAATTAAAACTCGTGTAATATTGTAAATCTACGACTAAAGTAAATAAAGTCATTTGCAACACTTAACAATCCACGACTACAGTTAGTACGCTGATTAAATAAAGTGCAAAACGGGCACCTGAAACAAATTCAAGGAAATGAGAAGTCTAATTTTTCCATTTTTATTTTTTCTGATTTTTTATTTAACTAATGCCGAAGAAAACACCATTGGTGGCATTTCGCGAAAACGTAAGTGCATTCATATTTTTTAAACATTGGTTTAAAAACACTAATTTTCAAACTTCGAATTTGCATGTTTTCATTATTTTCTGAAACGTGAAATTTATAAAATAAATTAAACAAGCTTTTTTTATTTTTCTGTAAAATAGTATCATAATTATATTCAATAAAACATTTAAGTAGAAGTAGGTAACTTTTGTTGAAGTTTTGCATAATCATTTCCTTCATGCACTAAATTAATGCGATTTTTGTACAACAGTATGGCCATCTTTATGTGAAGAACGCTTTAGAAAATCTAGCCCCGAAGTTGCAGGAATGGCAATGCATCTTCCAGGATTCTGTGAAAAGTACACCTGCTATAAGTTTGAAAAACGAGGGTATGCGGTTTTTAAAGATGAGTAAGTAGCCATTTAGTCTTTGTTAAAGAAGTTAGGAATTGAATTTTTACTCTTAGTCCAATTACTTAGGTAAGCTTTAAATAGGTACCGACCATCTGCTGAATAATTTCCAGCAAGTTGGATTTTTGCATGCAGCTTCATTTAGTCGTTATAAATGAAGTGTCAAAAGTCCCCATCCATAGCTGTCTAGGAAAAAAGTTTTTAGGGAGTCAAAGGTCACGAAAACCGGTTTTTCGCAAATATCTCAGTTTCTATCGGTCGGACGGTAAAAATTTATAGTACGTCTAGTGAATATACAGCTCCGGGTCGTTAGCGCTGCTAGTTAAGCGAAGCGATGTCAAACTAGTGGCATCCTCTTCTGCATTACTTGTTTACTCGCCGTAAAATGAACACGTATATATTTAAGAGTGTTTGCGATACTATCTCTGTTTGGCTGCTTTATTCAACGCAGACAGAGCATCACCGGGTTGTTGTATTTGAAACTTGTTTTACCGGTTCATATTATATCCACCACGGTCTTAATCTGGCACAGATACCAAAAATTATTTGTTATATCTACCGAACGCTTAAACAGTTTTTAATATGATTAATTTTTCATATTTTAAAAATTCAAATGTACTTACTCTTATCAAATTAAGAAAAAAATAAAGGACATAATCAAGAATATTACGTGTTATTTAATAGCGTTATTGTACCGTCAAACTATGTATATAATTAAAAGAATTACAACACATTCTCTTTATTTACGATAAATAATTACAATATAAAATTCACACACAATGCAGTGATGGAAACGAAAAGCGGCGCAGTGCATATTTCAGATTAATGACTCAGTCACGTCGCACCTGCATCCACTGCATATGAATTTTAATCGCTTAGAGTTGTATATTCGCTAGACGAAGATAGATCAGACGATTCTCTATAAAGAAGGTTATATACCTACTTTTTTGTATGAGTAGTTGTTTGGCGAATAATTCAATGCATAGTTTCGGGGCAAGGACCACGCCTCGTACTTTCTATTACTATAATGAACTTTATTACAAACAAAAAATATTTTTCTAGCAAATTTGCATTTTTAAATATTAAATATGATTTTTTTTAAATTGATTCAATGGTTCACTTCTCATAATCCCTCAATTTGATTACGTTATATCTCAATTCGAATGTGTTTAATTGATTTCAGATTGTTTTGTCTCACTTTAGTCACTTTGAATGTGTTTATTCTCAACTTGAAGTTGAAAAGGTAGGTACCTACAATTTTGTCTAAGCAAATAAAGCAAGAAATATAATAGTTTATGGGCCCAGACTATCGTTCAGGGAAATGATACAAGCACTGGAGGGCGTGTTTGAAAGAAAAAGTTTATTCACAAAATTAACATTAAAAAAGAAATTTCTTGTGTTAAAATTGAAGAAAAATGAGAAACTAGAGGATCACTTTTTAAAATTCGATACACTGGTTAGAGAACTAAAAAATGTAAGCAATAAAATGGACGAATCGGACAAAATATGTCATCTACTTGTTTCACTAAATGAAGATTGTGATTCGGTAATAACGGCAATTGAAACAGTAAACACAGAGACACAGACATAACGATGGAGTGGGTCTAGGTCAATACCACTCCGCAATTACCACGCCGGTCAATTCCACTCCCACAAAAATCACTCCAAACAATAACCACTTCGAACAAAAACCACGCCAGCAAATACCACTCCGTAAAATATCACTCCTGTAAATTACCACTCGGGGTAAAAACCACTCCAACAAATATCACGCCTGTATAATTCCATGTATTACTTTTTCAATTTAACATAGATCTCAGATTACATTAAATTCAGGTAAAATTTCAAGAAAAACATTACTTTTCTAGCCATTAAAGTGATAACTCCTGATAGCAAAATAATTTATTGATAATGAATAATATGGCACGTGTTGATATAAAAATTTAACATTCTCCTTCAAACTTAAATAATTTATAAGAAATATTGCACTATTTTAATTAATCAAGAAGCTTATGAACTACTATCTTCAAATGGATAATAATGTATCTAATTTCTTGTATATGTTACGGCTAAATCGATAAATTGGTAATTATGCATAATAACCAAATTTATCAAATTAGCCATAACATATAAATCATTATTTTTAATTTTTCTTTATTTTTGTAGTACCATTGTATCTTTCTTATTACGTCTTAAAATACTATTTACATACATGGAATTATACAGGCGTGATATTTGTTGGAGTGGTTTTTACCCCGAGTGGTAATTTACAGGAGTGATATTTTACGGAGTGGTATTTGCTGGCGTGGTTTTTGTTCGGAGTGGTTATTGTTTGGAGTGATTTTTGTTGGAGTGGAATTGACCGGCGTGGTATTGACCGGCGTGGTAATTGCGGAGTGGTATTGACCGGACACCCGATGGAGTTTGTAAAGGCGATCCTATTAGACGAGGAAATGAAACTGAAAGGAAAGAATGATAACAGGAGTACGCAGAGCGATGAAACAACGTTTGAAGCCAACGCAATAAAGTGCTATACGTGTGGCAAACCTGCATATAAAAGTTATGAATGCAAATCATCAAGAGGTCGTAACAGCAATTTTAATGCTAGAGGTAGATTCAGAGGCCGGGGAAGAGGACAGTTCGCAGTCGAAGCCAGTGAAACCGCTTCAGAAATTTCTTTTGTAGCAATGAAGTGTGCAGCAACAATTCAAGGAAATTATTTATTTATTTTAAATTCCGGATGTATGTACCTACACAACATCTAATAGGTGCGGAATTAGAACAATATATGACAAATGTTGAAGATGTCGAAGATCTGGATACCGAAATAAGAATTAGAGTGGCAAATGGAGAAAATATGACTGCAAGAAAAAGAGGAACATTAAAAGGTACCTACGTGCTAAGGAAAAGTAATAACATTAATAATAAAAGGCATGATACATAACCTACTTTCTGTATCACAACTTTTAAGTAAGGGAATAAAAATCATATTTAAAAAGAACGAAGTAAAAATAATAGCAAACAACTCACAATTAGAATGTGAATCAATCAATAACTTGTTTGTGCACAATAGTAATTTATGGCACCGAAAGTTAGGACACCTAAATCATAAAGGTTTAAAAATATTAAAGTTGCCCGTTGGTGTTAAAGAATGCGAGGAATGCATCGCAGGTAAGGCCATAAGAAAACCATTTTATCAGACTTTAAAGATGTCAAAGAAAATTGGAGACTTGATAAACACAAAACTAAAGATGAAACAGCACAAAATGTAATTGAGTTTATAAAATTAATAATAACCCAGCATGGTGCACATATAAAAAGAATCAGACTAGACAATGGTGGAGAATTCTCTTTAAATAACTTCAATACGTTCTGCAAGGAAAAAGGAATGTTAATCGAGTACACAACTCCCTATACCCCACAACAGAACGGAGTTTCAGAACGAATGAATCGTACATTAATGGATAAAGTTAGAACCAAATTTGCCCGACAGAAGCAAATAATGGAAAAACATCAGCAATGAGATGGTATGGAGATAAAGATTTAAAGAAACTAAAAGTATTTGGAAGTAGAGCCTGGGTAACTACTTTACCAAAACTGAGCAAGCTAGAAGCACCAGCAAATCAATGATTATGATTGGATATAGTGGTGGAGGTTACAGACTTTGGGACTATAAATAACAGTAACCAAATAATTAATGCAAGAGATGTCATATTTGATGAAACTAAAGTACTATTTGAAAGTAAATCTGAACTAATGCAAGATGAAGAAATGGTAGACGACAGTGAGGCAATAAGAGAAGAAGAAGAGACAACAAAAAAAGAAACAAGGGAAAATTAATCTGAAAACGCAAGCAGTCAAGAAAGAAGTGTAAGAACCAGAAGAGATGTAAAGAAACCTACGTATCTAGATGAGTATGAACTCTACAATCTGTATTTGTTTCCTAACAAATGAGAATGAAGATCCAAACAGCTATTCAGATGCAGTTAAAGTAAAAGAATGGCGAGAAGCAAGTGAAAAGGAGCAAAACTCGCATAAAACACAACTAACTTGACAAGAAGCAAGTCTACCTAAAGATAAGAAACCAATACAAACCACATGGATATTTCGAACAAATGAGGATGGAAGTAAAAAGACAAGAATAGTTGCGAAAGGTTTTCAAATTAAGGGGGAAAATTCGTTAGAACCACTATATCCGCCTGTGGCCAGACTATCCACACATACCTATGCAGTGCCTTTTCAATAAGCATCAAAGATGGCGTCTATAATGGCCACTCGCACAGACCATCACCCAATTTATTTTTCAATCACTACACGCTTACCAAGAATGTCCAAATGGGGAATCTCTGGTAACTGAATGACATACAGAAGCATTCTCAGCAAATGGACTAATACAGAAAAAACAAATTGAAAATTTAGTTGATATTTTGCAACCGAAGAGGCAACAACAAAATTAAGTTGCTCGTCTCAAAAGGAGTAAATATCGAATAAATAATCAACTGTGGGTACAGTTGATAAAGGAAAGAACCAGTATCCAGTAAATAGAAAGTGAATTTTGAAGAAAAATTAAGTTAAGATTGAACTTCAAGCAGTTTAAGCAGAAGCGGGTTTGAGCGGGAGCAGTTCAAGCAAGAGCAGTTCAAGAAGAGCAATTCAGCAAAAGCAGTTCAACGGAAGGAGTTCGAGAGGGAGCAATTCGAAAGGGGACAGCTTCAAGCGGGAACGAGTCGAGTGGGGCAAGATTGGAATTTTTGGTTTTTGGGGAAAAATTGGAATTTTGGAAAAGAAAGGGAAGTCAAGAGTGGAAATAGTGAGTGTATAAAATAATATTAAGACAATTTTAAGTAGGGTTGATAGGGAAAACAAAACAAATAAAAAGAATCTGCATTATAAAATTTGATTAAGGTTTATTTTGGTTAATTAAAATAACAAACAACGAACCTACCTAACGACCTTGAGATAAGATCTCTGTAAGCAATTAAATTAAAGAGCAAATCAAATTATATTTTTGAAAAATTGGCAGTCCAACGTAAGTATTGTTAAACGTGAGGCTCATTTCAATACATATATCCACCTTAATCCACCAGGAAGATTACGAGTAAACTCTAAGGTATTAAAACTGAATAGAGCACTTTATGGACTCAAAGAAGCACCAAAAGTTTGGAATGATAGATTAAATAAGTTTGCGCTCAAGAACAGATTTAGAAGATCAGATTTTGATTGTTGCTTGTATAGCAATGATTCAGTTTGGATGTTAGTATAATATGTCGACGATTTATTGTTAACGGGAACCAAAGAAAAAGAAAGAGAAATGACCGAGCTATTGAGAAAAGAATTTCAAGTTAAAGATATGGGTGAGATTAAAGAATTTCTGGGAATGTCTATCACTAAACAAGACGATGAAATAACTATCAGACAGACTAAATTGTTAAAGAAAAATTTGAAACTGTTTAACATGGAAAATTGTAAAGGTCAGAGGACGCCCATGGAAACTGTATTTCAAGTAGATGCTCACAAAGACATCATTAATGTTCTATTTCGAAAGTTAATAGAATGTTTAATGTACTTATCAATGAACACGAGACCTGATATTACTTTTTGCGTTTCATATTTAAGCAGATGGCTCGATAAACCAACTGAACAGCTACGGAAAGCAGGTAAACAAGTATTGAAATATCTCCAAGATACAAAAGAAATGGGTTTATACTACACAAGAGAAAAATCTAAAAGTGAAAAATGTGTGGTGGCTTATTGTGATGCAAATTGGGGAACAGATAAAGTAGACAGGAAAAGTATTAGTGGTGGTATCGTGTTTTATTACGGAAACCCACTGGCGTGGTATTCTAAAAAAACAATCGTACGTGGCATTATCATCAGCCGAAAGTGAATATATTTCTGCAGCAACTACGGTATAGCAAAGTAGTTTTCACAATAATTTTACATCAGTATAGTACTAAATTGACGGTAGCGTGTAGATACTCCTACGATCCCGGTAGGAGAGATTTTTTTCTCCCCATCACCTAAAACCCGGGGAGAACCACGTCGAAACTCAAATTTCCCTTCCCCTACCTGATTTACCCTACCCACTCGCCAACCCGCTCTTGGCCAGTGTGGTTAGTTATGGCCAATTACCCCCCAATATGTCAAGATTTAGAACGATTTCAAACTGATTTGTCAGTCTGTTCTGGGGGAATCAAAATCTTCACAAAAAAATAAAATGCACGGTAAGAAAAGCGCCATAACATTACAAATGGCATCGTATAATACTAGATCGTTAGTCTCAGAAGATACCCTAACTAAAATTAAATAGGACGTAGTAGGTATAAGCGAAGTTAGAAGACACGGCGAAAACCTAGTAACTCTAAAATCAGGTCATTTGTTGTATCACAGTGGTCCAGAAAACGAATCGACAAATTGAGTCGGCGTCTTGGTCCACAGAAAACACAAATAATATCCTAACCATGAAACAAGCCTCTGAAAGGGTGGCTTATCTTGTCCTAAAGCTGAATAGGAGGTACAATTTTAAGACCATACAAGTGTATGCACCCACTATTAACCACTCTAACGAAGAGATCAACATCTTCTATAACGACATATCGGGGGCTTTAAAGGAAAATCCAGCACACTTCACTTTTAGTATGCGGAGACTTCAACGCAAAAATTAAATAACTTAGAAATGGCACTGGGGAAACATGTAAGTGAAGGTAGAAACGAGAGGGGTGAAACTCTATTAAGGTCTTCATTAGAAAACAATCTATACCAAACGCATAGTTTCTTCCAGAAAAAGCATAAAAGATGGACATGGGAAAGCCGGAAAGGCCAAACGACAAGACCCGAAATGAAATCGATTTCTCTATCTCCAACAGTAGCGACTATAGCATGATCAGAGTACATGATAGGTTGCAATCGCCGCAATTTAGCTTCAAATCAAAGATTGAAACCAGCCCCACACAGAGTACGTACCTACAAACATCAACATAATGTCATAAAGACATATAAAAAATATGATCAAACCGAAGAAAGACGTCAAAAAGTCGTAGTTTTAACATTTAATTTTTGTAAAGTATCTTATACAGGGAATTTTTCTTTTTAGTATACCTACATATCCCCTATGTATACTTTTAACATAAACGCAATATGTAGGCAACCAACTATACACTCAACGTCACGTCACGTGGTGCGTAAAGGTTATGTTTCATGTTTGTAAATAAAAATTAAATCAAAATTAGTGGAATATCAAAATAATTTTAATTCAACGATTATTCTAAAACATAAAATATCAACAATACAAAACAGAAAGGAGAATAAAAACAGCAAACAGTTAAAGACTAATTTTTTGACATTAACTTATTTTGATGATTTAAAAAATTAGCATGTTGTGGCAAAAATCATCAAATTAAGATAATGTCAAAAAATTAGCCTTTAAGTGTTGCTGCTTTTATTTTCCTTTCTGTTTTGTATTGTTGGTATTTTATGTTTTAGAATAATCGTTGAATTAAAATTATTTTGATATTCCACTAATTTTGATTTATTTTTTATTTACAAACATGAAACATAACCTTTACGCACCACGTGACGTGACGTTGAGTGTATAGTTGGTTGCCTACATATTGCGTTTATTTTAAAAGTATACATAGGGGATATGTATACTAAAAAAAATTCCCTGTATGATTGGTCCTAACAGCAAAGCCACCTTACAATTTAATCTAAACTTGCAGCTCCTTCGTATGAATACTGTCAAAAACGATTATTTTCTAGGTGTAAAAAAGTCGAGGTGAATCAACCTAACTGTAGACTACAGAAAGGCAATCCTAAAGAACAATACCCACTTTGTTGCACAAGAATTGAATGCGATAAGGAAAGGTAATATAATTATACGATAACTTTTAAGAAATGTGTACAACATTTCAAATAAAACATAAAATAAATATTAATGTCCGTTTTTTATTTTTTATTTTATTAGCGTTTCATCTTGTTTAAAAATTCTTTAATAATACCACAGATCAGGTAAAAAAGCAAGATATGCACTAATAAATTTCAAATAATTTCAATTTAATCTCTTTTATTAAGCCTTGTTTGACTGGAGCTGACTTTCAGCATATTTAAAATTTTTGAAAATCAAAACAGCCATAACTCCAGTGCCTGTGGTCAGTTGTTGGATGGATTAAGTAGCACAAAACATTAACATTAATTAATAAGTAGTTTAACAACTGCCACTACCGGCCCCAAGGTAAAGAAGGGGGGTTATTTTAGCAAGTTGTAATGGCGTGCTTTTTTTAATATTGCGTGGAGGAGTACAGAGGTGTCCTAAACACTTCCTGTAAGTCTCAATTAATGGTCCAAATTAGTTTACAAAATATTAACTACAATATGATAGCGCCAGTAGGGGCTACCCGACTATTCTGACATTACAAATTAAAATAAGTTCACATTGTAATTTTTTGTGAAGGAGTAAAGGGAAGTGTGTTAAACACTTCCTGTAAGTCTCAATTAATGGTCCAAAGTAGTTTACAAAATATTAAATGAAAACCGAACTTGTCTGTGTTGCATAGTGAATGTTTCCCTACCTTGGGTTCGGTTATACGCATATTGGTTCGACGCTAACTTCATGCGCGTAAAAATGAACAGATGAACACTTCCGTTATTCCTCGAAAACCGTCGCCTTACTAAAGTAAAAAATTAGCAATCATTTTGAAATGTCTGTACTTTTCTAAAAGAGGCTGTAATGGGTAACCGTCAGGCTGTAAATTGTGTGTTTTTATCTGCCGATTTTGTCTTTTTTATTTGAATTATTATAGGGAGAAAAATGTGCTGCCAACTATTTTCTACTTTTTGATCTCATGGTACACTGAGAGATCTAAAATTTAAAGTTCCGAAATGGCCATACATACTCACAGAATTTTGAAACGTTCAGGCAAAGATTAAATAACTAACACTATCCTATGGTTCAGGCAAAGAAATTCGTTATGAAGAAACTTTTACTTCGTTATTCGCAGTATATCGCCATTAATTTAACTTTATTTTCCTTTAGAATTGGCACTTCATCATTAAATTATACTTTGTCTTTATCACTAAATTTTAAACACTGGCAATTTAGATATCTTAATGATTAAAACAGATTTACCAACGACAATTTTTTAATTAAGAGATAAATTGGATGATAATTAAAACTATTCTAAGCCAACATTATTACGAATTATGAAACGATCTAAATATATTTTAAGTCGCCGTTTATTAATAAATTATTTAAGCTTGATCAATCAAGTGCTAAAGAATTATCGTTTCATTAATTTATTAAAAATTCCTGTTTAACCCTGTATACTTTTTGACATTTACTGTTACGATGTACATTACTTTTGTTTTATTGTCATTTATCTTTTGCTTTGTGCAATGTTCAATTCTTCTAACATTTCCATTAGTTCGTCAATGTGAGATTCTGCTATTACTAAGTCATCTGCATACCGTAGATGTGAGAGATATTTTGCATTTAGCTTATGTCCTTGTTTAACCAGTTCAATCATGTAAAGATATCACCCATAGCAAGCGTGAACAATTTGGGAGATAGGGCCTCTCTGCTCGACTCCTCTGTTTTGTGCTACTGATTTTGTTTTTCTTTTTCGTTTTGGTGGCATGTTGCACTTGCTTGGTGATTATTTGTATGTATCTGCTATCAATTCTGCAGTTACACGTTACACATAAATTGCATTACATTCTTATACTTTCTCGAGTCGAATGCTTTTTCGTAGTCGACATAGGCAAGAAATAGTGGAATCTGACATTCTGTGTGCTTTTCAATTAAAATCTTTGTGGTTAACAGGTGGTCAGATGTAGAGTAACCTTTTTGAAGTCCCAACTGTTCGTAGGGCTGACATCCATCCAGCTTTGTTATTAAGCGTGTGGTGAACACTTTTATTAGGAGTTTGTAAAGATGTAACATAAGGCTGATAGGTCGACAGTTCTGTATTCATTTATCTTCTTTCTTGAACAGAACTATATTTTCCATTCTATTGGTATTTTATCTTGGCGGAGACATTCGTTGAAAAGTGCTGCGATTTTTCCCAAACGATTAAATGGTCGAGGATATCTAAATTTTTTAATGAACACGTTGCGTCCATTACTGAACATCAGACGTGGATTGTGGTTCATGCATGATGGTGCTTAGCAGTCCGGGAACATCTTAACAAACAATACCAAGAAAGACTGATACCTAGACTGTGGTGGGCCGGTTGTATAACTGCCTATATCTCTACTTCATGACTAGGGCCTAGTCTTGTATGTTTGAACAAGCACTCAGCTAATCAGTCGATCGTGCATCGAACAAGATGGGAGGGCATTTTGAACATATTCTGTAGTAAGGTATATCACAACATCACTATCCTAACAATGCCGCTTTGTATATTGTTTGTGTTTTCTGTGACTCCTTATTTGTGCAGTATTTTAACTTAAGACAGTTTAATTTGAATATTTAAAACACAGTGTATATACAATAGAGGAGCCCTGCAAGTGATTCTGATAATCGGTTTGTAGCGTTCTTTGATATTTGGAGCGATTTATATTTGTTTTGCTGTGGACACAAGCCAAAGTTTGTTTATCATTTACTCAGCTGTGTAGTCAAGGCTGTTAGTCAAGGCTGTTAGTCAGTGCCGTATTGGTTAAAATGTCGCCTATTTGTACTGAATGCTCACTAACCATAAACAACAAATCGCCTGGTCTGCAATGCAGTGATGAATATAATTTATATTTTCATGGAAAATGTGTTGGTCTAACAGCAAATGAATTAAAATTGTTCTTAGCTAATGAAGTTGCTTGGAAATATCTTGAATGTAGAACTTCCAAGTCAAACAATTCGTCTATAATTATTGAAGACTCAAACTCTGTCCATCAGACCACTACACATACGGAAATTCTTAAAGTAGTGCAGGAGATCCAGAAGGATGTTAAATTAATTCATAATAAATATGACGATTTACAACGGTCTATTGAATTTTATGGCAACAAAATATCAGATTTTGAAATAACCTTGAGCGACTTTAGCGTCAAGGTAAAACAAATTGACAAATTGTCCATTGATAACCAGGATCTTAAGAACAAGCTCATAGCAACTAATACCCGATTAGATGAACTCGAACAATAAGTAATCTAGAAATTCAGGGACTACCTGAAAAACCTAACGAAAATGTCGTAGAGTTAGTTGAAAACATTTTTACTGATCTTGGCACTTCGCTAAAGGTGGCCGAAATCGACACTGTACATCGTGTTGCTTTTACTCCAGCAAATAGTAATCATTCCAATCCTAAAAACATCATTCGATTGGCATTAAAAATTGATAATGTGTGCGATGAAATGTTCATTAATGAGCACCTTACTCTTAAAAACAAACTCTTATTCAAGGATGCTAGATCTGCTGTGAAAAAAAAAATTACAAATATGTCTGGACTAAAAACTGTATCATCTATGTTCGAAAAGACGACCGATCTAAAACGCGTTCTATTAAAACTGAGGTGGATCTGCAGAAAATGTAATCGCTCAGTTTCTTTCTGTATGTAAAAACCGTAGATATCTTTTTCTACTTCAGTGGATCTATTAATCTACTACCGGAACGTTCGTGGCCTTCGAACAAAAACCACTACTTTATATAATAACACAATAGACACGGATTATGATATTTTGTGTTTAACGGAAACTTTTTTAAATGGTGCTATATCTGATGGTGAATTGTTCAACAGCAATTACGCAGTCTTCAGACGCGATAGAGAAGCAACTGGTTCCGTGCTGGATCATGGTGGTGTTCTTATATCTGTAAAGAATTCATTTAACCCCATCATCGCCCCCGAACATTGCAGTAACGCCGAAGATGTGTGGGTGATATTACCTACCAAAAGGGGCCGTAATTTGCTTTTATGTTGTGTGTATTTACCGCCTGGTGATAGCATCATAGCTGAACACTTTTGTGAGAAATTGTCATCTGTTGTTGCAAATAATCAAAATGACTTAATTTTAATAGTTGGAGATTTCAACCAGCCAAAGATTAATTGGGGGCCGGCTGGAGGTGGCTGTTTAAAGGTTTTAAACTATGGTGTTAGATCTGTTGACTTTGTGGACACTCTTGCGTTTTGTAATCTATTACAATTTAACTCTATACGTAATGACGATGGAAGAATGTTAGATTTGGTAATCTCCAACGAATATTGTATTAAGAGTGTTGATAAATCCCAGATAAATATGGTAACCCCTGATTATTATCATCCACCACTTGATATTAATTTAAAATACTTACACATTAATAATTTGCATCATAATCCTAAAACCATTTATTTCTTTAAAAAGGCTAATTACATAGACTTAAATTTATCCCTTTTGGATACTAATTGGGAAGAATATCTGGCTGACACTGACTGCGAGCTGGCTGTTCAACGTTTTTACAACCACTTAAATACGCTCATTCTTCATTATGTACCTCACAAAAGAATTTCACGTCGTCGATTTCCTCTTTGGTATTCAATCTCCACGATAAAAGTAATCAAACAGAAACTTAAGTATCATAAAAAATGGAAACTCTATGGAAACGTGATGGATTATCTTACATTTACTCTCCTTAGACGAAGATCTAAATTCTTAATATCTGATGATTATAAAAAATATATTAGATCTGTTGAACATGACATCACTATTAACTGCAATAGAGTTTGGTCTTTTGTTGCTTCTAAACGCCGTGGTTCTAGCTTCCCTAACGCAATGAAATATGAAGGCGAAATAGTAACTGGTGGCGAGTCCATATGTAACGCTTTTTCGAGATATTTTAATTCAGTATTTACTGACGGGCAATTAAATAATAAAGCTGATCATGTTAACCGTAGTAATCCACGAGCGGTTCATGTCTCTCCTGATGACTTATTTATTAAATTGCAAAAAATTGATGCTCGTAAGGGGCCAAGGCCTGATGGCATCCCTGCCCTTTTCTTACGTAACTGGATTAGCATTATCCTTATCGATAATTTTTAATTTATCATTAGATGAATGTCACTTTGCAGCTATTTGGAAAAAAGCGTCGGTTGTACCTATTTATAAATCGGGAGACAAGCAGCAAATTGAAAATTATACACCTATTTCTATTCTTTCTGCTATACCTAAATTATTTGAAATTGTAGTATTCGAAAAGATCTTCACGATAGTTAAACCTAAAATCTGTCCTGAGCAACACGGTTTTTTACCTAGAAGGTCTATAGAGTCGAATCTCATTTCTTATACAAATTTTATCTTGCAAGCGCTAGACAGTAGGAACCAAGTTGATTCAATATACACGGATTACAGTAAAGCCTTTGATAAAATAGATCACAATATCTTAATCAGAAAATTAAATGAGATTGGTCTCCCTTCCGATTTGCTCAGATGGGTCAAGTCTTATATTTCGCACAGATTGCAAGCAGTTAGAATAAATAGATTCATGTCGAAATATGTGTCTGTAACATCGGGCGTTGCACAGGGCTCATACCCAGGTCCTTTGTTTTTTATCATTTATGTAAACGACATAACACAATGCTTTAAACACTTTAGAGTGCTTTTATATGCTGATGATATGAAAATATATCGCACAATACAGTCGTTAGATGATTGTATTTTACTGCAAGAGGATCTCTTAAGGCTTGATGAGTATTGTACAAAAAATAAATTATATCTTAACTACAATAAATGTAACCACATTACTTTTACCCGAAACCGTAATATCTTTCATTTTAATTATACATTAGGTCCACATCAACTAAAATCAGTAAGCTCAGTTAAGGACCTAGGTGTGATTCTGGATTGTAAATTAACTTTTGATGAACATGTGCACTACGTATTAAAAAAGGCATTCCGAAACTTAGGTTTTGTTATTCGAATTTCTAGAGACTTTATAAACTTTAAAACAATTATGGCATTATACTATGCATACAGGGAATTTTTCTTTTTAGTATACATATCCCCTATGTATACTTTCAAAATAAACGCGCCATATAGGCAACCAACTATTCACTAAACTTTAAATTTTAATTTTTTAATAAACTAAAATAGCATGCTGTGGCAAAAATAATCTTATTTTATTTCTTATTTGACTTAATGTCAACAAATTAGTATTAATAGTTATTTATTATACATGCGGATTAAATTAATGTTTAATGAGCGGTACGTTTAACCGCGCGAGCGGCGGTAGCCGTAAGCGCGATGATACCGCGAGTTAATAAATTCTTTATTCCTACATCACACTGCATTACTTAATTATTTTTTATACAAATTAATTGTTATATCACTATTTTGAAATGCTTTGTTGATTCGAATATGTTTATTTTATTTATAAATAATATGTTTGACTGTAATTGGAGTTAGGCTCTGGTGAAAAATAAATCATTAACAGTTTCCCAAAAAAACTCAAATTTTGTATTTGCTATTTATTACTAAAATTTTTCTAGATTTATGAGTATTGAAACTCATTTCTTATATTTAATTATTATACCACTTTCTAAATAAAAAAGTTTATTTGCCCAACAAATACTTAAATTAGTATTGCACAAATCAGAATGTTTCAGTATTTACATATTAAAAACCATATCTATTTGTATTATTTTACTGGTTGAAACTGAAGTCTCTTAAAATTTCTTTTGTGGAAATTCAGTGACTCATATTTTCAGCAGTGATAGTTAAGGAAGACACGGTACTGCGTCTTCCTGGATTAACACCTAAATTCTCCCAATTAATCCAAGACAATCGAGCGGTTAAATCTGCAAGCAAAACATTATTTCAACAAATCAGTGCATTAAGATTTTTTAATTTAATTTTCATAGGATTGCATAAAGATGATCTAACAGCTAAGTTTGATTAATTATTCGTCAGTTTAACAAAGGTTTTGTATAACCCATCCTTAGGGCCGGTTGCATAAAATTGTTAAATTAACAAATGATCAAAGTTGACAAACGAACATCATTTCTTGCTTACTAATGTGTTATTTGCCATATGAATTTGAATTTTGATTCGATTTTGTTCACTTTGATGATAATTTGACGAAGCAGTTAAATAATGTAAATAATGTAACAAATATTAATTTAATTTTTGTACTCTTCAGAAAGTGCTAGTCTTACCACTTGTATTCCAATGAGCTCTGTCAGCTTTTATTTCCCCTCTAAGGCATCGTTCAACATAAGTCAAAGGATCACAATCAGCTGTGAGTACTTCCCTCAAAAGGGCAATGTAGGCAATAGCAAGACGTAGTGTATCAATCTTGCTTAATCGTTTTTCGTATGGAAAAGTCGGCACATGCATGCGAAGTTCGTCGAATGCAGAGTTTATACTGCTGCAAAACAACGTCCCCAAGGGGTTAGATGAAATTTAATATGACTTTATTATTTATATTTTGTTAACACAACACAGATTCACAGTGTTACACAATCAAATAAAACAAATCATGCTGATTCTATTTAGATAACTTGTGAAATTAATATTAACGTGCAAACGGTACGAACATTACAAAAGAAAATACCTAAAACACTCTCTTGTCGAAAATTATATACATGCCACATATCAACACAAATGTACCCGGTGGGTCCAATAGCAGACCTCAGCATCCGTTTCCTTTCTCGGATATTCGCTGCATGTCTCTGGATCCTGTATGGGGAACCTCCGTAGTAATCGGCGCCTGGTAATGAACTCCCAGAACACTGCGAGCTGTCTGTGAAAAGGAATGAAAAGTGTTTTGTCTTTTACTTTTAAAGCACTTATTGCTACTATTTTTAGTTAATTATTTCTTCTTATAGTAGATTATCCTATGGTTTTTTTGAAACTTAATGCGATTTGGTTAGAATCACCAACGGGTACAAATAATAGTCGAAAGATAGTGCTTCTTAGGTAAGCATCAATTAGAGTTTTTTGGTATTTATAAAAACTTCTTTCTTAAGAAATTAGAACAAATCATGAACACTACGAAACTATAACGGCCCCGTTATATGTATATTATTACAAGGATTACAAGGATTATTAAATAGAAACACGTTTGAACTGCGCAGCCGCGACTTCATCGCCACGGTAACGGAGTTCAGTTGTTTATATTGATTGTTTAAGTACTAGTGATGCGTCTGTCAAAAGTAATTAAGTTGGAAAATGGCATTTATGGTAGAAAATCCATCCAAAGATAACCTGCGTGTTGTTATTCAATTTTTGGCAGCTGAAGGGCCGGGCCAATGGAAATTTATACGAGAATGAAAGCTGTATATGGTGACTATAGTTATTCTCATACGAGTGGTTGAATAAATTTCGACAAGGAAGAGAATCCACTAAAGATTTGGCCCGTCCAAGACATGCTCGTGTTGCAGCATTAGATGAAAATGTGAGACAGTTGGAAATTCCTTTACACGAAAATAGACGCATCAAAGTTAGAAAACTTTCTGAAATGTTGAGCATCAATGGAAATTGTTTATTTTATTATTCATAGTCTTGGCTATCACAAAGTTTCTGCTCAGTGGATTCCAAGACTGCTTACTGATGAGCAGAAGAATTTGCGTTCGGCCTTATCACTACAGCATTTGATACGGTATCAATAAATTGTTTCCGGTGATGAGTCTGGGTGTTTTCACTTCGAACCAGTATGCAGTGGAAGCATGCAGAATCTACTAAGGCAAAAAAATGTCGAACTCAACCTTCATCAGCAAAAGTAATGGTTTCGATTACCAATGTGTACTGCTCTTAGATTTTAAAGAACCTGGTATCAACATCAATGCTGGACGATATGCAACACCTTTAACTATTTACGTGCCAGCATCAAGAATAAACGTCCAGGGAACCTCTCAAACGGTGTCACCCTTCTGCTCTGCACGTTAAGCTCGTCCCCATGTAGCCCGAACGGTTCGAAATCTGCTTCCTCGTATGTATTGGGAAGTCTTACAATATCCACCTTACCCACAGTCTCAACTTGTCCTCGTGCTATTTTCATGTGTTTGGCCCATTAAAACAAACGCTAAAAGGCGGCGGTTCAATTCGGACGCTGAGGTAAAGTATGCTGTTAGAGAATGGTCCCGCAACCAGCCGCAGGAATTTTACTAGCAAGGAATCTATAGATTAGTGCATTGATGTTAATGGAGATTTCTTTTAAATTAATTGAATAAAAATTACTTTGCGGCTTCTAAATTTGTTTCTATTGAACAATCCTCGTATTTATAAAACTTATACTTATAAGCGTATATCTGCTGTGTTTATCCCAATAAATTTGATAAAAATTAATAACCAACTATTAAAAATAATCGGTATTTGTTTTATACTTTGGCAGTCGTGGATGAATTTTTGTAACTGCTAATGGACCATAAATTTTCCAAGCAAGTAAGTGTAATGGAAATGAGTTTAACAAGAATGATAGGCGAATATTTCCTAAAATATGGTATTGGTATTGGATGATAAATATAGAATTTACTAAGTATTGAAACAAATAAGTTAATAATAATGCATTTTATAGTAACGATTTACCATGATTTTAAAAGATTTACTTGCCAGAATAATGTGTGGAAAGGATTTGGACTAATTTTGGTAATAAAGCACCTTGTCGAAAAACCATTTCTAGGTAACAATTATAATGAATTTAAGTTGGAAAGAGTTTCAGTTGACGATGAATTGTTAAAGAGCAGGCTATTTTGTGTATCTGTAGTTAGCTTCGAAGAGTATTTTCTCAGTTCAAAGGATGATTCAGAACGACAACTGATTTAGTTTAGAAGAAACTACTACACATATATTTTGGCCAGTGGAATAACTGCAGTTATTGAGATCTTATGTCACCACTTGCATGTCGGAAAAATCTATTATTGATGAATAATTACCAAATTAAGCAATACCTAAAAGCTGTATTATGTTAATTGGGCCAGAGGACAAAGAAAGAGGATAAAGTAATGTAGATATAAAACAGTTTGCAGACTCATAATTGATGACCTAGTTCCTAGTATAACTTGAATTTATGTTTTTAAGGCTAAAATCTAAAAGATTTTCTTTAGTAAGCTAACGGCCTAATAGGTGTTGTGAGTCTAGGAGAGGGCAATATTTCGATATATTTAATTAAATACTAATAATATTGCTACAATAATATTCGATATACGAGGGTTGGAATTTTAATATTGACAACACGGCTGTAGAAATGCATTACAATGGAACAGGATTATGCAATTTATACCACATGTTGGTTGGATACCCAACTTAACTCAGGGCAAATAGACTCTTCTTTCTCACTACATGCCGGTCTAGTATGGTCTAGCCATGATGTTTATAAAATTGGTGCAACGGGGTTGGATAAAGATGTAAAATGCCAGAAGTCGTACTACACGACAGTGTCACTAAGGAAAAAGCAAAAACACTTTCTGCAAAACCCACCCATCATTTTGCATGACGCTGTGGTTAAGTTGTTCAATCCTATCGATGGGGCTAGGAAGTGCTCTACCATCCACCTTACTTCCTTGACTTAAACCCCAGTAACTTCGACAAGCTCGTTTGATTCCTAAGATGAAGGAACCACTCTGGAGCATTCGATTTAGAGCTCTATTCGAATGATCAACCAAACAAGGTCTGGTAACGGTAACCTATGACTTGCACATTGTTGGAAACGGTACTACATAGCGCCGGTGACTACATCTAAGGACACTTAAACTTTGAAACATATAAGTGTTCTGTATTTGTAGTACCTAATTATATAGTTGTCGAGAGCCAGGGTGACGCAGTGGTAGAGCGCCAGGCTAGCGTTACGCTAGTTCTCGGTTCGAATCTCCCCAGGTGCAGAATTTTTCCTGCAGTATGGATGTGTGTACGAAATGGTTAATTTAAATTTAATTGTGCGAATAACACTTTAGATCAAAAATTATGAATAAATTGATTCAAATAAATTGTAATTCGTTGCCTCGACTTACCTTAATATTTGGTGATGATTGTAGGATAACACATGGGTTGAGACGAAAGTGCGTAAGCGAAACTGCGCGATGTACAAGTATTATCGGTCACGAACTATATAGGAATGAGGGTGAGATCTTGCGTTTTTTAAGCAGGAAGGGTTGTGAACGGAAGTAGAGGTAGGGGTTGAAGCTCAAGGCAACCAAATATATAAAAATAAAAATACACTAGTTGTTGGTCCCTCTAGTGAGTAAACTTATATACAACTAAAATTATTGGCTAATTGTGCTAATATAAAATAATTATAAATATAATCAAACTATGAATAATAAAATTAGGGATAATCTAACATACCGCCCACCAAAATGCATAGTATTTTGATTATTGGTTGGGTAGCGGACATAACTTAACAAAGGGACGCTTGATTACGCCTTGACATGTTTTAATTGTCGCGACCTGAGCAACTCCTTTGCCGTCTGGATGTAATTGCATCACGCGACCTAAGCGCCAGCGCATTGGGGGGGATAATTCATCCTTTATTAGTACCATCATCCCTTCGTTTAGAGGCGAAGAAGTTGAGGTCCATTTTGCCCGTTGTTGTAGGGTATGAAGATATTCATGTTGCCACCTCTGCCAAAAATGTTGATGCATTTGTTGCAACAATTGCCAACGACTTAATCTATTTAAGGGCGTTTGCGTGTAATCTGGGTCAGGGATGCTGGTTAACGGAGCTAAAGTTAAATAATGTCCCGGGGTTAAGACCTCCAGATCATTGGGATCTGAACTTAATGGGCAAAGCGGTCGTG
The DNA here is from genome assembly GCA_963082815.1 of Melanotus villosus. NCBI lineage: Eukaryota > Metazoa > Arthropoda > Insecta > Coleoptera > Elateridae > Melanotus > Melanotus villosus. Next base: position 75,584,299 of record OY720420.1, read on the forward strand.
AATTCAGTACTGCTTCTATTTGGATTAGAACAGTCAAAAATTCCTCATAAGTAAGAAGTTGTCCTCCAACCACGCGGTTTAAATGGGTTTTGACTGACTTAATGCCAGCTTCCCAGATGCCACCAAAGTGGGGTGCAGAGGGGGGATTGAATTTCCAAGCAATATTTTCTTGGTCGGCGGCGTTTCGGAAGTATTCAGTAAGAATGCGGGCTGCTCCAACGAAATTAGTTCCACAGTCGGACATAATTACGCTACAGCGACCCCGACGAGCTATGAACCGGCGTAGTCCGGCAAGAAAGGCATTGGTGGAGAGTTCGGATACAAGTTCCAAATGTAGCGCTTTGGTCGACAGACAGACAAATGGGCAAATCCAAGCCTTATATGTTTTAGCTCCACGAGCTCTACGCGTCGTGATGGTATAAGGACCACCAAAATCGACGCCTACAGAAGTAAATGCGCGTACCTGTTGAACTCTTACGGCAGGCAAATCACCCATAGGTGGTTGTAATGGTTGCGGGTTTGAGCGGAAGCACTTGTAACAATTGGATAGACATCGGCGAATTGCACGATGTGCAGACAGAATCCAAAAATTTTGTTGCAATAAGTATTGCAGGGTTTTACACCCAGGATGAAGATACTTTTGGTGGGTGTGTTCGATAATTAATACCGTCAATCGATGCGATTGCGGAAGAAGTGCGGGGTGTTTTTCCTCAAAGGACAATTGTGAGTTACATAAGCGACCACCCACCCTAAGGACTTCCTGGTTATCCAAAAAGGGATTTAATTTTCGAAGTGGTTTTGAAACACACTTATTTTGTTTTAATTTAGTTATATCGCTATGAAATGCTTTCTCTTGAACATATCTGACTAATGTGGAAAGGGCACCTTGTAAGTCAGTAGCCGTAAGGGCACCGAAAATGGAATCACGCGGGTTTCTTAAATTGCGAACGAAGCGGCGGCAATAGGCAATGACTCGTAATATTTTATCTAAAGAGGAGTGTCTTTCGAGCAAATTGTCCCATGTCTCTAACAGCGGTTGCGCGACGAATACATTAATATTCCTTTCCTCAATTGCAATATCGTCCTGACAATCGGAGAAACTTATTTGTTCCATGGGCCATAATTCGGAAGAAGACTTGAGCCACAATGGGCCCGCCCACCATAAGGGGTGTTGGATCAGGTCTTGAGGTAGTAACCCTCTGGAAGCGCAATCCGCGGGATTGTCTTCGGAACGTACATGGCGCCAACACGAAGGTGATACGCGTTCTTGGATGTGACTAACCCTGTTGGAAACAAAAGTTTTCCATCTATGTGGAGATGCGCGTAGCCATGCCAGAACTATTGTAGAATCGGTCCATGCAAAAATTTGCGAAATTTGATCACCATAAATTGCGGTAACTGCGCTAATCAAATTGGAAAGTAAATGTGCCCCACACAATTCCAACTGCGGAAGCGAGCGTTTCTTTAAGGGTGCAACTTTAGTTTTTGAGGTTACTAATTTAATTGAAATTTCAGAATTGGCAATCACGCGAAAATAAATGACAGCTGCGTACCCGGCTTCTGATGAATCGCAGAACCCGTGTAACTCAATCCTTGAATAATTTTGCGACAGCAGATACCTATCAATGTGGATATTGCTAATGCAGGAAAGTTGTTCGCGATAGCGGTTCCAGCGATCTATAATATCCTCGGGTGGCGTGGCATCCCAGTCTAAGCCTAGGCACCAAAGATGTTGGATGAGGCGTTTACAAAGAAATGTTAAGGGTGCGAGAAATCCCAATGGATCAAAAACTCTCGCAATTTCTGACAGAATTTGGCGTTTTGTGCAAGCCTGCCTAATCGAATCAACCTTAAATGAAAATGCATCTTGGGAATGAAACCATTGCAAACCTAGTATTTTGATGGTTGAATTTGAATCGCTGCCAACGAAAGGCCCTCTTGACACAAGCCCGTATCTAAGCCTGATAACAATTCGGGTTTATTGCTTGCCCATTTACGAAGTAAAAAACCGCCTCTGTTTAATAAATTAATTAATTGAATTTGCAAGTCCTGGGCTTCCGATAACGAATTGCAACCTGAAACCACATCGTCGACGTATACGTCTTGTTTTAAAACCTCCGACGCTTTGGGGAAATTTTGTTGTTCATCTTGCGCTAATTGGTGCAGAGTTCTGATTGCTAAAAATGGAGCGGCAGAAACCCCATACGTCACGGTGTTTAAAACATATTCTTGAACCGGATCGTCCAAGGAAAATCGCCAAAGAATTCGCTGATAGTCGCGGCATGTGGGTGAAACCATAATCTGACGATACATCTGTTTGATGTCAGCGATTAGTACGATAGCGTGCGACCTAAACTTTAGTAACACATCTACAATGTTGGGCAATAACTTTGGCCCCGAATATAAGCAGTCATTAAGTGACTGTGCGTTGAAATCTCTTGCAGAAGCGTCAAAAACAACCCGAAGCTTAGTAGTACTGCAGTCGGGTTTAATTACGCAATGGTGAGGAATGTAAAATGATTCGGCTGAGCCTGAAGGAGGCGCGAGTGACATATGACCGCTGTCCAGATAATCCTTCATGAACTCCACGTAAGTCTTGCGAAGGGGTTCATTGCGAGATAGACGGCCTTCTAACAGGTGAAGACGACGTAGTGCAACAGCCCGTGATTTTAAGAATTGAGGATTCGGCGTTTTAAATGGCAATGCGACCGAGTACCGGCCATCAGAATCTCGTTTAACATGCGATGAATAATGTCCTTCGCATGCAACATCCTCTTGCGAAGGTGGAATTTGACATGAGATTTCCTCAAGTTCCCAAAATCTTTTTAATGTCGAGTCTAAATGCTGCTCGGACAGCGAAGTGAAAAATGAATTTACTTTAATTTGGCTGGTTGCGTTTGCCTGACCGGATAAGATCCAACCGAAAACGGTGTTCATTGCCGCTGGCGTATTATCAGGACCTGTCACTAACCCGGGGCGTAATAACTGTGCAAATATATCTGCGCCAAGGAGAAGATCTACCTTACTGGGTATATTAAACTGCGGATCTGCTAATCTTAAACCCTTGATATGGAACCAGGGCGAAGCATCAATCTCAGTGGCGGGAATACTGCGTGAAATACAAGGGATAACATGTGCATCAATCATATGACATGGTTGAACTTCATCGTGGGGATATATACAACAGCTGACGGTGCCTGACGATGCAAAGGCCGAGGATGAGCCTATGCCCTGAACCTGAATTTTATGTGAATTTTTGATCCGCAGGCCTAAGCGATTGCTCAAAGTAGAGGTTATAAAGCTACCTTCACTACCACTGTCGAGAATAGCTCTTATCGTGTGAGGTTGACCAAAAACGTCGCGAATATCTACTAGTGCCGTAGATAACAGAACAATTTTGTTAGCTGTGGAACTAACCAAGGCTGTGACCGCAGAAGTATTAGTTGATGTAGAAGGTTCTGATTGAACAGGTGTAACAGAAATATTGGGGGTTGCGGGTATTTCAAAATGTAATAGCGTATGATGACTTTTGTCACATTTACGACAGCGCGAATTAGATTTGCAAGTGCGTACATTGTGGAATGCACTAAGGCAATTAACGCACAACCTTTTTACTTTTATTAATTCGAAGCGTTGTTGCGGTGATTTCCCTAACAATTCATTGCACAAATAGGTTAGATGGGATTTGTGGCATATAAAGCATTTATCATTAGCCACGTCATTTGATGTCGCATGTAAGGCGTATTTGGACTCCTTTGAGGGCCTAAAACGGTTAACAGTAAATTGTGCAGGTTTAAGTGTGGCGTTTGCCACTGTATCAAGAACTCTACACTGACTTTCAATGAAAGTTTCCAAATTCTTAAAAGCCGGGACTCCCTGCTTTAACTCGCGAATTTCAGACTCGAACAACCTACGCGTATTGGAATCAAGTTTGTCCAATAAAAGATTAACTAATATGAAGTCCTCGAGTGAGTTATCAATCTTTAATGCCCGTAATGCAGCCAAACTTTCTCTAAAGTTATCGAATAGATTGCGTAGTCCCTTTAGCGATTCTTCCTTTAATTGGGGCAGAGAATATAGTTTATGCCAATAATGAGTCGCTAATCTTCGTTTGTCGTCATACCTATCTATTAGCGTTTGATAAGCTATTGGATAATTATCATCCGACAACTCCAGGGATTTTATCAAATTTAATGGCTCGCCAGAAAGACAACTGACCAGATATTGATATTTTTCAATATTCGTCAAGGAAGTGACGTTATGAATTACTGTATTGAACAGTTGAATGAAAGGTGGCCACTGCTCTAAGCTGCCATCAAAATTTCGAAGATTAATTTTAGGTAAGCGAACATTAGAGTGAAAGTTTGAGCTTTGGGATTTTTATACATTTGCGAGAGGAGCGGGTGGAATTAATTGTTCGAAAATTGTCGCTATTTCAAAATAAATTGTATCGACCTCCCTTCTAACCACATCTTCTGCCTCAAAATCTGGATCTTCCTGGCTAGATAAAAGGGAAATGACGTGCTCATGGGACGCTTCTACTTTAGAATAAGTGTCATCCACGTGTTCATAGCGTTTTTTGAAAAGCGTGATAAGCGAAGGCTGATTTTGCGCAAGTTTAGCTACTTCTAAAGTTTCTTGCAATTTATTAATTAACGATTTGCGTAGTGCACAAGCTTCTACATATTTTGCGTTTGTTTTAGGAGGCATATTTAATAATGAAACTGAAAGGACTAAACACCGTTATGGGATATTTACCCTGTAAGGGTTGGAACAAGTAGCGGTTCGGGTCAACAACCCCGAGACGGTACAGGTACCTAGCGTGGAGGCGATAAATCGACGAACACGAGGTTGAATAAAAATCTAGTAATATCTTTGTTAATAATTATCAATCAATATTAAAAATACGTTAAAAATGTAACTAATGAATTGGCGTATGCGAAACAGTCAAGCGTAATCGAAGGCGACCACGAGGTTTCCTAAAAATGCAATTATGCGCGAAAACGAAAACCCAAAGGGACGTGATTAATAAATACTAAGCTAAATCAAGTCGAAAAACTACAAGCATGCTTTATAATCTAAAGAATTATTATTACTGGTATTAAATCCGGCTCGAAGGACCAACAAATGTGTGTACGAAATGGTTAATTTAAATTTAATTGTGCGAATAACACTTTAGATCAAAAATTATGAATAAATTGATTCAAATAAATTGTAATTCGTTGCCTCGACTTACCTTAATATTTGGTGATGATTGTAGGATAACACATGGGTTGAGACGAAAGTGCGTAAGCGAAACTGCGCGATGTACAAGTATTATCGGTCACGAACTATATAGGAATGAGGGTGAGATCTTGCGTTTTTTAAGCAGGAAGGGTTGTGAACGGAAGTAGAGGTAGGGGTTGAAGCTCAAGGCAACCAAATATATAAAAATAAAAATACACTAGTTGTTGGTCCCTCTAGTGAGTAAACTTATATACAACTAAAATTATTGGCTAATTGTGCTAATATAAAATAATTATAAATATAATCAAACTATGAATAATAAAATTAGGGATAATCTAACAATGGAGGTCGTTTAAGCAGTACTTCCTGTAAGTGAAGTTCCTTATTGTAATAGATTAACGTATTAAAAATGCCATGAATATTAAGTCGACATTGATATACCTATCTATGTTTTACTGTAAAAATATTTTAGCATCAATCAGGAACATAAGAATAGGAAAATACATTTAATTATCTAGGAATAAACGTGAATATCAAAAATGATAGGAGCATTGAGATTAAAGAAATGATACTAAATGAAGATAGAGCATACTGTAGCAATAAGAAGATCTTATGATGCAAAAGAATAAGTAGAAGAACAAAGATAAATATACAAAATTTGTTAAGGATATGGAAGGGAAGAAGAACAACTGAGAGTATTCTTTATTAGCCCATCATACCCTTATACAAAGGCCTCCTTCACTTTTTAGTGAAGGGTTTTTGGTCCACTCTCCCATAGTGACGGGTCCTGGGGGGAGAGACAACGATGCTGAGAGTATGAGAAAGAAGAATAAGGGACAAAAAACACAGAAGAACCAGGAAACACTAGAAGAAATGGGAGGGGAAGATATAGTTAAACAAAGCCGCAGAGAGAATGCGATGGTTGGAACGAATTATGAGAGCGAACGAAAACGGAGCAATACGAGTAATAACGGAATGGAGATCCATAGAACCGAGAAGTAGAGGAAGGAGGTACTGGAGGATATAAGGAAAATGGAGATAAAGCACTGGAAAATGAAAGCTAAAAATAGAAAGGAATGGAGAGAACTAGTTAACAGAGCAAAAACACCCGAACAGTGAGTTCTCACTTCTGTACCATGGCAATATTGTGCGTCTCTTTTCTACACATTAAAAACAGAATAAAGCTGTATCGTTTCATGTTTACCTTAAATACGATTTTAGTTAGAGGTAACTTTAAACATAGGATGAAAATACGTACTAATATTTTTCTGTTTACAGCTTTATGCTAACAATTTGGTGTCTGTCATGTGTTTCTGACTATGGTCTGGGTGCAGTCTTCAAATGTAAGGCACAAGATTATCAGTTGTTTGTCTTAAAATCCTTAGGTGGTATACACCAATATATCAAGTAACGTTTATAACATTCTGAAAGTGAATTGGGCAACAAACAAAGCAGTTTTTTGAAGACTTCAGACGTAAATGTATTATAATTAGAGCTGTCAATTTTTGATTGTTTGTATGATAATCGGTTAAAATAATTTGTAACTGGTTTTTACCGATCATCGGATATGACCGGTTATCGGTTTTAACCAATTATCGGATATGACCGGTTATTATCGGTTTTGACCGGTTATCAGTTTTGTTCGGTTGGGCTGAATACATACTCGTATTTAATTATTTCTGTTTAAAATCGGTTTTTGGTAAACCTAGAACGTTTATTAACTATAATCATTCTCAATCTTCACTTCTTAACCGTCGTGTGCTGAATTATTTTGCGTAATCCGATTTATATTTAATTTCAATTTTAGAAAATTCTTATATTTTTACATAACTATTTCCCGTTGGTTTTTCAATTTAATTATTTTAAATTGTTGTATTTTAAGTATAGATTTTCATTAGTACCTAATTTGTAATTATCACTAGAAACTATAAATGCCTAAGTAGGTATTTAGAAATTTTTACTTTTAAATCATCCAATATACATATTATGTATCTTACACCATTGAATATAATTTTTAAATAACAACAAAGCTCCCTATTACTGAAACAACCCTTAGCCTATTTCTAAATACAATGCCTTAACTATTACAAGTTAAATTTTGTATAAATTAAGATGCACTTATTTTTTAAGTTCTTAACTGTTTCAACACGAATTAATATTTTATTTTTCTAATAATAATAATAATAATAGTAATAGTTTATTGTAAAAGTACAAAAATAACTTATTTATACAATTGGGTTGGCATACAAAATATAACTAAGTACATATTTAGACTTATTTAAACCAAAGCAAATCTGATAACATAACATTTATTCATTAAGAATAAAACTTCTTAAACTGAAAGATTTTGTAGTATAATAAAAGAATTTATTTATTTTAGTATTATCTAATGTTTTAAATACGGTGATATAATTTGAGTCATTTATGTTCTTCAAATCAACAAAAGAGTCGAAATAATACTTCCTGTAATAAGGTGAGAAAATTGGATATTCAAAAAAGAAAAGAAACAAATTTTTTTTAAGATTACAGAGAGAGCAGTTACTAAGTACCGTCTACGGAATATTTATTGCCATTGTATAAAATACTTAAACCTTTAATTTCTAAAAGTCTTACTGGGGCAATTATTCTAATTTTGCTTATATTACCTTTTAGCATATTATACGTACTTTTCGAGTGCAAAGATAGCTTTTAGAACTTTATAATGTGCTCTGTACGAAATTTTTATTCAATGCAAAAATAATTTTTGCAAATCCATACTAATACTTATACTTGTCTCAAATAATATATTTTTCTAATAAGATTTATTATTTTCATAATTAAATTCTCTTAACATTGATATTGTACAATAGAAAAGAATATATATTGTAATGTTACATATTTCGTAAACTTATATTTAATTAGGATGGAATTAATAAAAAAATGTTATGAGTTATAAAATAATTAAGTTTTATACAGATTTTAAAATTTAATTTAAAAAAATGTAAATAAATAATAAGTTAGCTAGAAGGATCTAGTTTGATGATAATAATTTATAATTGAAAATATTTAACTAAGTTGATATTGAAAATGAAGTAAACGAATGTGGATAAAATTAACCAGGACAACAAGAATTTTTAAGAGAATGATAACAGATGAATATTATTATGAAAAAAGACAGATTTTTTCTAATTTTGAAAAAGTAAAGCTTTGAAGATAAAGCAAAACTAATAAATGATATTAATTATATCTATATTAAATTTATATAGAATATTTAATTTCCTGTTAATGGATTAAATATAATTAAAAATATTATCATAATTGAAAGTAAGTGATAAAAATTTGGATAGTGAAATTTATAATGAATTTATGGAAGATTAATTAAAGAATTTTGAATATAATTTATATGTAATTGGGCTGAAAGAATTTTTGAAGATTTGTGCTGGATATGAAAACTAGAAACATTATGAAAAGAAGTGATATCTTGTGAAGTCAACGAACGTGAGTGACTTTATTTATAATAAATGTAGATCTTGTTTAGCTAAGGTATATAGGGAAGAATTGATATTGTTTAATTTTCAATCAATAATTTTTATTAATAAATCTGTATAATACATTTTTGAGTTAACTTTATTAATACAAAATAACAAAATAAATTTAGAATTCATAGAAACACCAAATTAAGAACCTCTTCAACGCCTAACAAACTTGAGCTAGCCGGTGCATAAAAAAAAGTAATAAATAAAATTTCTGTCAGGGTAAGTAAGTTTAATTTAAAATTAACATTCAAAGCTAAAAGAATATCCGTCATTATAGCAGTTATTGGCGCTACAACGTGGAACGTCGTCATTGCAATATATATATAATTATAATTTTGTTTACAAAGCTTTTGAATTTTGTGCCTAAAATATTAATTTATCCGCGTTGTCGTTCTTCAGGCAGCTTCTTTTAGCGTTTATAATATTTCCGGCAGATGAAAGGGCTTTCTCTGAAGCTGTGGAAGATATAAATGGATATCGTGCTTCATTATCTTTCCGCCATTGTAGAACGTCACAACTTTTATTAATTGTCGTTTCTAAAATATATTTCGAAATTTCTGATTCCAAAATTTGATCCTCTTTGTCTTCTGGAAATAACATATCTACATCTGTTGACCTTTTTTCGGGTATGAATACAAGAGCTTGATTTCGCTTCCACTTGCAATAAGGACAGCTCTTCCTCCAATTTAGCTTTAATTTTTGAAATTATTCCGAAAATGGGTTTCGTTTTATATCGTGGATCTAAAAATGTGGTTTTGTCACCCTACTAGTATATCTATTACTTACTCGTTCTTCTAGTAAGTATGTTAAATCGAGTTTTAAACTAGTTTCTTATTGTTTTCTCTAATTTCTGAATGTGTACTGAATCTATAATCACATAGTTTTAAAAAGTTTTGTAAAAGTGCTTGAACTAAAGGTTACGCTAAAGAAATAGGGAGTAAATTAGTTACAGATTCGAAAGGTTTTAATGTTTTTTCGAGGTTTCCAATGAGTGACCAATTAATCGTAAAATATATATAGATGGCTACCAAATGTTGATGTCTGAACTGCTTTAGCTTTGACCAATACAACAAATTCTTGCACATTTTAGGGGTTTTATGACAAGAGACTGCACAATTTTTTATGTTATAGTTTTACGACATCCCCAAATTTATACAAAACAGCACGTACTTGGCTTACTTTATGGTCAGTCGTGGGTAGGTAGATCGAAGTACTTTAATTACTTCAATTGTAGACTAGAAAATTATCTACAATAAATTATTTCAGATATCTTGATATGCCCAATCTAAAATTCCGTTAAATAAGATTACTGTAATTTTGTATAACAATATTTCGTTTCCTACTATTTGGCTTTCCCGTATCACTAGTACAAAGCTGTTAGTTACTTAATAATTTATTTAATCAAATATGTAACGCATAAATCCTCTTAAATATTGTTTGGGACAATAAAAATGGTCTTCGTAAAAAGTTTAAAGTGGGTTATATTATTTAACAGCTCCCTTCTTAAACCAGTCATCAATGTTACTTTTTGTTGTTGCTTATTAAAATATGGTATTGCTTAATTTTAATACTAAAACCTACCAGCACGCAGAGGCTAAAAGGCAGTAGAGCAACATGGCCCTAAAAACTTAATGAAATTAGTAAAAATTTTAGAAGTTTTTATATTAGCTTTATACAAAACAGGGTTAAAAAAATATTTAATTTCAGAACAACTTTTAAGCATTAAATGGGCGAAATTTGTATCTTGCTTTATAAACAAGCTAAGAATCAATTATTAAGGCATTAATCCTGTAATTTTAATAATATCAGGAATTTCAAATTCGTAGCTTTAAAATTGAAACATATTGCCTAAAACCTCCTTATTCGTGTCGTTTTACAATAAAAAACATTTTTAAGCATGAAATTGCTAAAATTTGACAATGTCAAGCACTACAATATTTACAAACCGCAACTTAAGATCAAAGCAGATGGTCTAAAACTTTCATATTCGTGCGATTTTGTAAGAAGAATATAATTTTTTTAACAACATACCTGATCCATGATGAAGGGAAGTCAAATAATGATGCTGAATTCCAGTACTTGAGGCAGCACCACGTCCAGCAAACGCACAACTTGGAAGATCCGAAACCTCATCTTCTGATAAATCGCCGCCGCCATTGTAGCCACCAAATTGCAGACTGCTTTTGAAATAAAAATAATATTTTAATCGATTGTCTGTCGGCATTAATATTTGTGGTGTTTTTCTTACGAATTTTCGTAAAATTATGCATTCACAAAAAAGTTATGAACTGATTTCAGAACAATTTTGCTAAACTTTAGTATTTGTTTTGTAATAGCTTAACAGGTTTTACATCTGATTTAACGGAAGTGATAAGAAAGAAATAAAATCAAAAAGTTTTTACTTCTTTTTCTTTGTCTTATCTAGCCTAGAATTTTACTTCACAAAACGTCTTTAATTTTACTTCCTTAAGTCTTTAATAAAATCAAAATATAGAATAGACACTTTTAAAATTTACCTGATTGGTGGTGATGACGAAGAATCGGGCATCTGTGAACGATTTGAACTCATATTTAAATGAATACAAAAACACAAAAATTAGTTCGCCTTAATTTTCTTAAAGTTATCCTTCACGAAACATCCACAATATATTCACATATTATAGAAAAATTAAGCACAACTATAGAAAAATAGAATTTTTTCAGATTATGCAAAAATATCGGCTACTATTGCCACGTGCAGTTTAACAATCAAGAATCCCCAGGGATTCGTCCTTTATATACTTGGCAAAATTTTATGAGCAAACATGGCGCAAGCCCCCTTTGAGGGGTTAACTTCAAAATTTCTATTTTCTACGATCATAAGGATTAAATCCGCATGCGAAAATGTTGGATACTAACCACACTTTCCGCAAAATTCACCCTCAAACTTATTTAACAAAGGGTGCCTTTTCCTTTCACGTCTGTTCGCATTTTGTTATCGATTTAGGGAGGTTTCTGTATACAACGGCCCAATCCTGTTCCTTTCGTGTATCGACTATAATCGCTGGACTTACATTGGCTGTTGATTTCACCCCTGTTCATAAAACAAGCAAGAAGGCACTTGGGGCGATTTTGTTCTGTAGCTGACAGGTCTTTTAAGTGGTTCGAAATTGCACATCATTTGCAGGTTTGGAACGTCCTGCTTTTGAGGTTGCTTTCAATGGGAATTATATTCGTTTTTTTTTTTGGGGAGCTCGTGCTTAATAGACCGTTTTTATGTATTTGTCGTTTATTTAAGATTATAACTAAAATAATCTATTTCAAAGGTTTTACTTAAGATTAATTAATCAGATTCATCTGTACAATTAAAACATGTAAAATAGGGATCATAGTGACGTAAATTTACGCATTGAAAGTGGAACCACTTTTTGCAGTTTATCCATTGCTCACCAAATAAATCTTCCTCCATCCTTTTATTTATCTTTTTTTTACATCTCATGCAAATTCCACGTATTTTTGGAATTAATTCATTCTCCATGTCAAGTACGGTTGATGAATTAACATTTAATAGGTTATCTTTATCTCCTTTATCAGTCTCAAGAATTTGATTTGCAATATGAATTTCGGAAGCGATAGTGGAAGAAATGGAAGGATCTCTTATTATAATACCTGAACAATGTACTGGCCATATTCCTGTTTTACGAAAACCATTTTCATTTATAATTCCTGAAAAGACAGGCGTAAATAAACTCATAAAATCTCTTCTTGTGGGTTTCGATGTTATAAAAATAATCTTATTTTTCTCAGCATAAGCAAGTGATTCTGGTGAAACGTGACTTGAATAAGAATCCAAGTAATAGCAAAATTAGACGTTCTTTTGCTTTTGATAATTTTGAAATAAAATGTTGGAGAAAACTATAAAATATTTCTTTGTTTATTCAACCACTTTTTGATACAGCAAGATCAGGCTTAATTATTTATTTGTCCTTTGAAGATTATAGAGCATGGGTTGACCAGCTGCATTAGGTAAGATAATTACAGTTTCACCTCTTTCCGCTGTAGTCTGTTGGTACACTCTTTTTGTTCCCTTTGGTGTCACAACTTTGGCCAGTTTAGGTCTGACATAACTAAAACTAGCTTCATCAAGATTTCAATATCGTTCTGGTGTATCCTTTAAATCATATTCATCCAAAGTACTATTCGAAACGTCGAAAAAGTCTTCCAAATTTTCTTTGGTAGAAGCTGCAGCTGGATTCATAGATAAATTTTCTGGTAATCTCATAGTAAGTCCACATCTTTCTTTAAATCCCAATCACCAATTCTATTCTGCTATAACATTTTCTTTATTAAATGATTCTTATCTTTATTTTTAGAAATTTTAAATGCATATTTACGAACTTCTGTATCACTTAACCCAAAACCGATTGACTGCATTTTTGTTATGTATGAGACTATTTGTACTTCGTCTTCTCTTCATAAATTAAAAGGACGACCTACTTTTACAATGGACAGTTCATCTAGTGATGGTGTAATTTTTAATTTGTATTATTACCTTGTGCTGCTTTGTAAGCCGACCAGTTTTCTGTAAGCACCTTTTCAATTGCATTCGTTAAATCAGTCTCATTGTAGTTTTTTTTTCTAGGCACCGCTTTGAAGATCTGATATGAGAAACTGAAAAAATAAAACTAAAGATTGAGTAATTCAACCCAAATAATGCATATTAAACGTTAGTAATAGGTAAACATTTTTACGTTAATTCACTGTAACGAATAGCTAGATACTTCAACGATTTGATCGTGTATTTCAAAGTAAAAAATTTTACAACAGATAAACAAGCATTAACTCTACTCGAATGTACTTATCAAATACTTAGTATTTTTGTTAAAAAATAATTAATATTCTACGTACCCTACGAATAAAAAAAAAGAAGGAAGGACCATAACACCAACGGTATGCACTTTAGATGGTGTATCAATATGGCGGATTTTAGAAGCTCATTGGGTGCGAACACTAAATACGTCAACTGTCAAAGACAAAAACGTAAACAAACAATTAGTCTACCAATAAAAATTCGTGCCGGTTAATCATATTATGGTGTTTCAATATAGCATGTGTGACGTATTACCCTTGCACTTGCAATTATGCACCATAATACCTTAGTCTCCTTCCTTTTTCTTTTTATTCGTAGTCCAATACCTAAATAGAAACAAACGAAGTACGACTGCACACTTTGTTCTGAAGCGTGGAAGCTATCACGAAATTAGACCAGAGTAACTTTGAGAACATGTTAGCACACAAAATCCTCAAAAACTGCCTTGTGCAACTATCTCTTTCATTTTATCACGGTATTACCCTTATCACGGAATTTGGCCAGTTTCTCCTACATTTTTTATTACTTATAATGCTTTTATAATATTTAGAAATCCAAATCTGAATATCTGATCAAAACTTTCAAACTGAATTTAAACCACAGATTTCAGATTAGGATTAACTAGCTTTTTAAATTATTTTTACAATAAATATACGGTATACAGTGACCGGCAAAAAGTTCGCAACATATGGCAAAATTTTTATTATTAAAGTATCGAAAAAACTTTTCTGGGCGATCGGTTGTGCATGTCCGATAACCTAAAAATCGAATTTGACGTATGTCACGTGACCACTGGTGCGGCGGCAAATTTAAAAAAATTGCCGTGATGTCGGAACAAGTGGGGTTAGATGACAAAATATCGAAGAAAAGTATTTGAAAAAGTTGCTTAGAATTTAATTTTAGGCCCATATACAAAATTTCAAAAATTTATTGAAAAAAATTGAAAATCGCAATTTTTTGGGAATATATTTTTATTTCTTTACAAATACACATTTTTTTCTCTTTAAATAGCTTGATTGAAGTGGAACCTATATATTTAGATAACAATGAAAGAACTTTCTCGTTTTTTTCCATAATTGACAGATCTAAATGTAAAAAACAGATTTTCGCTAGGACGCTCGCTGTTGCAATGGTTTGTATCTAACAACTGTAGAAAACTTTTACGAATATTTTTTATTCTAGAGCACTTAGAAAAGCTAAATGTTCTTGGTTATGGTCAAAGTTCATCAATTTATGAAACAGAGAAGAATAAAATAGCCAATAAACTAAAAACCACCTTTCTTGCATACTTTTTCTTTTTCTCTTTCTTTCTATAATATTTCAGGGAAATTTATCCACGATTAGCGGTGAAACTTGATTATTACCGAGAAAACTGATCTTTTCCAAGTGTTCAAGCATAAAAATATTTCTAAAATTTTGAAACAACTGCTACATACAAACCATTGCAGCAGTGAGCCGCAGTGAGCGTCCTAGCGAAAACCTGTTTTTTAGATTTAGGTCTGTCAATTATGTAAATATCGAGAAAGTTCTTCCACTGTTATCCAGATACATAGGTTCCACTTCAATCAAGCTAGTTAAAGGGCAAAAATTGGATATTTGTAAAGAAATAAAAAAATATTGACAAAAAATTGCAATTTTCATTTTTTTTTAAATGCTTGAAATTCTAAGCAACTTTTTCAAATAATTTTCTTCGATATTTTGTCATCTAACCCCACCTTTTGCGACTTCACGGTGATTGTTTTTAATTTGCCGCCATACCAGTAGTCACGTAACATAATATCTCAAATTCGATTTTTATTATTAATTTTGTGTTTTTCAATAATTGTATATTTGAATAGTTTGAACTATTTGGTTTTATATGCATTTTATTGCTGTCAGTTTTCTGCTCCATTTATTGCTGTTGTTATTAAGATCTGTTTATTAGCAGTGTAGTGGACTTCATATCTGAAATTCTACATATTTCCCATATTAGTTTAACCGATTTTATTTCGTCGTTAAAAGTTAAAAAAGTATTGAAGCTGTAAATTTTGAAACCAGCAAAGTAATCTTCACCGCCGTAGTGTACAATATAATTTTTAATATTGTTTCCGCCCTTACAACGCCGAACTGTTACAAAATTTGCATATTTTAAATCATATTTTTAAAGCTGTATATTTTTTTAAAGTAATATTGTTGATTGTTAACCTATAATATTTAATTGTCACAGGTAAATGTTACTGTGAGTAACTAGCGCAAATGCGGCGAAAATTGGCGTTTTCTCAGAATATAATAATAATAATTTATTTTCCATAAAGACAACAAGTGACTAAGAATCGTCGGAGAAGCGTATACAAAATGTATAAATGTGTATAAATAAAAATGTACAAGATCTATACATGAGTCAACAGATTAAACAGAAAAATGCAAGTTACAAATACCAATCATTAACACAATAAAGACACTTATTAACAAGTACAGATTTAAGTTTGCTTTTAAAATTATGCAATGATTTACAATTTTTTAAATCATCCGATAGATGGTTATATAATTTTGGGCCTAAACTACTGAGTGCATTGTAGGTGTTATTACAGCTGCTTTGTGGAATTAAAAATTTTTCTTTGTTGCGTGTATCAAGAAGATGAATATCTTTATGAAATTTGAAATAACTTTTGTTTAAAAACGTGAAAACTAGTAATTCAAAGACAAACAAAGATGGTAAAGTTAAAACGTCTAAGTTTAACAGCTTTCACGCTGTGACACACCTTCTGTACACCTGATAATCCTTTTTTGAACCAAGAATACCGAGTGTTCTGCAGGAGATCCACTACAGAAGCAGATCGCATAGCGTAATCTAGATTCTGCATATGCAAAATATAACATAATTATATTCCTTTTAGGTAAGAATCTACGTAGGTTTCTAAACAGGAAAAGTAGGGAATTCAGCTTGGATATTAGGTAATCACAAGTCAGGCGCTCATCTATATACAGACCTAGAAATTTTAGACAGTTAGATTTTGATATAGGAATTTGATTTACTATCAAGTTTAAGTTAGAATATAGGGTTGTATGGTATATTAAAAAAGTGCCCAGGTCGTAGAGAGACAACAGCTTATAAAAGCAAGAACGCTGTGGTCTTATCTAGCAGGATACACACAATATTCGAATTTTGGCTATGAGTGAGATTTGAAGTTGTATCTTTTCTTTTACAAAGAATGCATGTAAATCATCAAACCAAACTAATTGATTAAACTTAAAAAAATTAAAAACTGCAGGTAGCAATGGGTTAATGGTCCCCTTGCGACCGATTTACATGAAGTTCGAATCTCGTCGGTGATAGGAAAAATTTCCATAATCTGCCAAAATACCAATCCTGTTTTTTTGTTTTGCCTAAACCAAGAAATTGTAAACCCGCCAAAGCCTATTCCGAGCCAAGTTGAGAAAGGGTGAGGGGAGGAGTGATAATCTTGTTAAAAATCCAGGTTTCAGTTAGCTCGACTGATAACCTGCAAAGGCCCCTATTAGGGTACGTGGAACGCTAATTCTCTTTTGTAGATAAACATGGGATCACCACAAGGATGGAAACCGTTTAACCCTACAAAATTGGAAATTAAATTCTGTCCTAAATTCTCATTTGCTGAAAATGTATAAGCATTTTTACAATGAAGTCGAAGTAGAAGTCAAGGAGAAAGAAGAAAAACTAGAAGATACTTGAAGTTAATGGATAACAAGGCTTCAAAAGAAATACGCCTTTGAAGCTTACGTATACTCGTAAAACTTCCGAAGTTTTCTATAGGATAATTGAGGTAAATACAAAATAAAACTAATGTTTTAAAGAAAAAAAATAAAAAGTACTGACTGTCATCAATCAATTTTTAATCGACTTAAGCATCATTCATTTTTCCTCTATCAGTAATGAAATTTGAACAGCCGAAACCTTGACTGTTAATTAGTTCGCTGAAATTCATTAGTTTATTAAAATCGTTATTATACCGGTTGTAAATATACAGCTATTTTTACTTTTAGAATCAAACAAAAATGTTAAATGTTCATAAAAACATTTGACATTAATTGTTTTTCAGAACAATTGGTTCTTGCAAGAAAACACTTTTACTTTTTAATTTAACTTTAAGGATTTACGATTTTAACAATTTTTGAAGACTTTGTATTTAGAATGACTGACTTAGAATGAACAATTTAGAATGATATATCACTTGCGTTTATATACGTTTTATTTATCGATAAGAACGTGTTATACCATGGACTTTAACAAAGTTATGAATACAAATATATTACTTCTAGAAATAGTTTTAAAGTAAATAATAAACTGAACAGAAAGTTCCCAAGTGCGAGAATTACAAACAATAGATAAGTGTTGAATGATGAAAACTAAATTTAAATTACAAAAAATATAACATTAGATAATAAGCGTTAAATAAATATTCCAAAGTGATAAAAAAGTTATAACAGTTAGCTCCGTCTAAATTAAATGAATGTAAATATAATGTTTTATTTAGCAAATGATATTACATTTTAACATATTTGGAGTGAATTTAAACATAGTTGAACTTATAAACTTATCTAAATGAATGTTAAATAATTTTAGTACACATCATAGAAAATACTTGTCAAAGAATAAGTCGCTTTACTACTGTGTAACACCGCCTGAGTTTTGTAAAACTGCATCAATCCAACGTTGCATAGTATCCACAAGTTCTTTGCAATAGGCTGCAGTAAAGGAGTTCCAAATTTCTTGAAGCCTTTCTTTTAATATGCTCGAAAAAAAAAAATAAATTAATTATCTTGTAAAATTCTGTTTCTTAAAAAGTAAAAATAATAATTTATGGTGTTGCTATTAAAATTAAATGGATATTCACATTGCATTTATTGATAATTATATAAAATTGTATATGGGCGAACTGTTGTGCAATAGGGTTCGTATATAATTCTGTCTTTGCAACTTTTTAATACTTTGTAACAAATTTTATCGCATCCCAAATTTCACAAGATTTGCGTTCTACTTCATCATTTTCAATGTCTCCTCCGGTTGCATCTTTGCGAAGGACTGTGAATTTTTTTTCTATATTATTTGTGTGTGGCAGCATATGTTGTCAATTGTGAACCTGCCAGCTCGAAAACCCGATTGTTTTTCAGCTGCAGAGTTCCTACATATATTCCTGCTCTAATCGATTGCGTAATATTCGCCCATATATTCTACTAAATACATTCTTTATGGAGATAGGTCTATAGTTTGCAGGATCTTTCTTATTTCCATTCAGCTGGAATCTCCTCTTCATTGATAGATGTATTGAATAATTGAATGATACTGTTATACAGTTTCATTGTTCCATTTTTAGTTCAAAATAAATATTAGAATCCCCTTTTAATTTACAAAAATTCTGCGGGAACATATAGAATCTTCTAATATAAGTACACTGTACGGCAAATGGTAATAAGCAAAAACGTAATAAACGTTTAAGAGATCGTTAGTTGGTAAGCAGGAGAAATATGCGATTTGGTACAATGGCCAACTACGACTTATATCTACAAAATACCAAGTTTACATCATAATTCTTAAAATATGAAGATTGGAAGATATCGGAATTGACTATCGTATTCTACTTGAAAAAGTGCCTCCAGAATGTTTTTATCGTTTTTGGATATCTTCAAAAACAACTGAGTTACTTGAAGATTTCGAAATGACTAAATTTTGAATTTTGATCTATAACTAAAAAATAACAGAAGATAGCAGAATTCTGTTTTTGGAACTTGAATCAGCATCAACAAAGAGCCCTGGGTTCTGACATTGGTTTTTGTCTATTTTCGATAAAAAGGGTACATCCAACTAAAAACCATCGAAAATGGTTTACCCTCTACACTCTCTTTTTTATGGGATCAAGTTTGGAATTGACTACCTTCCATTTACTTTTATTTTCAGAAATAATAATTAATTAATAATCTACACCCTCATATTTAAATACCATTTATAAACTGTTATTAGATTGAAAGTTGCAAAAAATGAATGAAACATGGCTGTCTACGAACACAATTTTAAAGAGTTCAAATTAATTTTTGCAAAATTAATTCACCAATACATTCAAGTATCCAAATTTCTGAATCGTAGGTATCCCTTGTTTCCATAATCCCAACAATACCAAACATCGAACGTACGGAAAAATAGGTATTCCATAAAATTAAATCAGACACACTCAAGTATGTCAGCAAACAAATCTGTAAATCGTAATAGCATTTCAACAATTCCCAGGATGCACCCTAGTTTAAACTAGGGCTATAATATTTTTTGAACGGGGTCGTGATAACCACCGAGACAATGCGTTAAACATATTGCTGGTGCTTACAGGAACGTGGCTTATCAATTAGGGGTTGTTATGTGGAATCATTCTTGAATTATATATCATACAGGGTGCGGCAGTTATATTTGAACGTTCGAAAACGTTCATCTTTTATATATTTCATCATTAATTGATTGTTTTATTATAAACAATAAAATAATTTCTGTTGCAATTGAACACTTATTTTTTGTTTTCTTTAGTTTAGAGTTTAAATTATTTCCCCTACTAATATGGTCGCCTTCGGGGATAATAAAGAGATTATTTGAATCTCTTCGCTAGAAATTATGAAAGGTTTTTATTTTAATTTTACAACGTAATGCTGTATTTAAATAGAGTATTGTTATGCATAAATACTACTGTATTGTAACAATTTGATGGATGTGTGTGAATTATTTATAACTTAAAAACCACTAATAATAATCTTATGCACTAATAAAAACAGTAAAACGAAACTACCACTATATTACACTAATTCATAATTCATATACAGTGTAACGATTTATTTATTTCACTATTTTTTATATAAAATCGCGCGCACGTAGCGTTCAACTCACTTGTTCGATTTGTAAATGTGGCTGACAGGACTGGTCCCAATCCGCTCTTTGAATGTGCTTATATCCTTATATCGCACCCTTCTAATCAGTTCTCGAACGCAACTTTAGACACTTCGCGTACACATTTCGAGAGTCCCAGAACTTGCCCGTTACTTCGAGGTTGTTCGAGAGCACGCCACCGATGACGTGTTTCGTTGCAGTTATAGGGTCAATACGTCAGTACTCAGCACTATTTTAAGCAGAAGCTTAATTTAACCTAACTTAACTTACTTACTTATTTACTTGACCAATCCTCTTCTACCGTAAAGTGTTGAGGTTTGATAGAGAGCTCACCATTCTTTCCTTTCTTTTTTAGATTTAGAGTGTGGATTCGTTCCCATTGCAGTGCTTTTTCTGATAGTGTTTCCTTCTCCTCAGATTTCCCATGGCATTCAGGGGTATTTTGTATCTGCCATCCTTATTACTTGTCCTAACCAACGCTGCTGCGTTTCTCTAGTCTGTGTCTGTAGAGGCTTCTTATTCAGAATTGTTCTAATCATTTGACTGCATATTCTGCTCCTTCTTGTTTTATGTTATACTCTTCTTAAGTATTGCATTTCTGCTGCTTATAATCGATTTTAATGTTTAGATCCTAATACCCACGATTTTGAACTGTGTTTGAAGATGGGTAGGTTTACTGTTCTCCAAAGCGTTACTTCGTCTTCTTACTTATTTCTCTTCTCGCCAAAATACATCTGTTGATGACATAGTAAAGTTTTCCTGCGGCAGCAGCCCGGTGATTTATCTCCATCTTTTCATTTTGGCTAATGTAGGCTCCAGCTTTTCAACTTGTTCCAATTGTTTCCCGTCTAGCCTGATTAAGGAGTTCTGTGGCTCTTCGAGATCACCATGGTCTTCGTTTTCTCATCACTATACGCCTTCTAGTACCTTTTTGCAATATATTGATACTGAACTGGAGCTTTTGCTCATTTTTTAACAATCAAAGCTTTATCAACCTCAAAAGAATTTTTGTTATTACATTTCTTAACTCGCAATTTACAGTCTTTTATAGTATCGTCCATTAGTATAATAAAGAGGCACGAGAGAACATATCGCCTTGTCTTATGTCAGTACTTGGTTTTTACAATTTTTATAAAGACTTTTAATAGCTCTTAGTTAGCCTTCCCCAATCTTGTTTTTGTAAAATTCGTAAGAATTCATACCATTGAACTCTGTCAATCTACATAAGGTAAGGGCAGAAAAATTAGCACAAATTTCATATAACAAAGGACGGTGCAAAAACAAGTTCAATCTTGTTGGCGCTCATATGTTTAAGTAGTCAGGACTCTCTCATTCAGTCTTACATATGTATGCGAACGAGAATTACGGTGTGCGGAACAATGAGTATACAAGAGCAAGACCGTCGCAATTTGATTCGCGATTTTTACAATGTCCATCCAGATTTGAAACAGTCAGACATCGTTAAAACATTTCACAGCCATGAATTTCAAACGGAGAACAGTATACAATATTCTCGCAAGTTTAAACAATGGGGAAAGTATGGAGAGACAACCAGGTTCGGGGAGAAAATCAACCCTAAATGATGGAAATGAAAGAAGAAAGTTGAAGGCGCAGACAACTGGAAGAGTGGCCAAGTCCTATAGAGAACTGGGTAGAAAGTTTAAATGCAGCCATCGTACGATTAAGAAACATTTGCAAGACATGAATATTGGACGAAAGGCCAGAAAAGTAAAGCCAAAAGTGTCGGAAGATGAACAGAAGCGACAGACTTTATTTAAGAAAATTAGTGAACGAAACATTTCCAGCGACAAGATCGGTCCACGTTGTCATGGACGACGAGACGTATTTCACGTTGGAGGGCAATGCGTGGCAACCTGCCGATTACTACGACCATCCCGCACAAAATGTCAGCGATGAAGTCAAATATATTGAGAAAAGCAAGTATCCG
Source organism: Melanotus villosus (assembly GCA_963082815.1). Lineage (NCBI taxonomy): Eukaryota > Metazoa > Arthropoda > Insecta > Coleoptera > Elateridae > Melanotus > Melanotus villosus. The sequence goes on from OY720420.1 coordinate 75,606,720, forward strand.
AAAATGCTCATGCTGTGGGTAGCCATCAGCACGAAAGGGATATCAAAACCCCAGTTCTTTCAGTCCGGCATGTCTCTCAATGCTGAGCGGTATCAACAGTTTTTCCTTCCCAAAGTGGTCCAACTTATTTCACAACATCATCAGAACGACAACGTGGTGTGGCCGGACTTAGCCACATGCCACTATGCCAAAACAAGTGTTGACGAAATGCAACGTTTGATGATACCGTATGTGCCTAAAGACCAACCTCCCCCCCCCCCCCAAACGTTCTCCAGCTTCGACAGACTGAAGATTTCTGGGTCAACCTGAAACGGTGGGTGTACGCCCATAACTATCGGCCCAAAACAATCGCAAATTTACAAGCAAAAGTGAATAGAGAGCTGAAGAATATTCCAACATCCTTCTTTTCTATCGCCATGGCGCAGGTGCTCGCTAACTGCCGGAAAGCTTTTCGAAGGGGTGTTAATTTTTTGTGCATTAAGCAGGATAATTACTGATGTTGTTCCTGACAGCTTGTTGCTAACTGTAAAATTATACTGATAAATGCCTTTAATTAAATTTTGTGCACATTTTTCTGTCCATACTTTAGCAGATTGGGACTTCGTTGTTATATATGTTATGCTACATTCACTCCCATAAACTTTACCATTTCTGGGAAGATTTCGTCGCTTCCTGAAACTTTCCCAGGTTGAATTGAATTATTTGTTCTCAAATTCTCTTCTGTTTCTGGTTCTACTATTGATCAATTCCTAGGAATTCTTGAAAGTATTTTCTTCATCGATTCATAATTTCGTTTTTTTTTTGTGAGTAATAGGTAGTCTATTTTTCCTTCTTATGTTTTTTTAGAAATTTAGAGTTTCTAATTGCCTTTTGAGGATTTCTGCATGGGTTTCCCAAATTCTTTCCACGCTCTTGTTTTTCCTCGCAGTTTTGACTAGTTTGAAAAACTGGTAATCTACTAGTTTTTTTGAATGCGGATATTTCTTTCAGAGTAGTTTATTTTTCTTATCTTAGGCTTTAATCTCTTCGTCAACCAAACTATTTTGCACGTCTGTCTTTGTTTGGTTTTCTCACACTCACAGTCTTTATGACTATGGTTTTAAAGTCAGTCAACTTCATTGTAATCCCACATACTCTTATTTTCTAGTTTTTTACTAATTATTTCTGCCTACTCTTCTCTTACTTTGTATGTCTTAAGGTGGGTTGCACAAGGCTTTATTAAATTAACAATGATCAAATTTGACAGAAGAGCATCATTTTTTGTTCACAAATGCATCATTTGTCTAATGAATTTGAATTTTGATTCAATTTTGTTCATTTTGACAAAGATGTTACATCATATTTGTGTAAACCACTCTAAATCTTCTCTATGCTGTTCTTTTTACAATTTTCTTAGAGTCGGATGCTGTCACAAATGTAAGTAAGTAATCACCACTGGCTAATTCTGGACCTGTTAGACAAATAATTATATTTATTTACTTACATTAAGTGTTAAAGACATTGATTATCTGAGATTCCAACCTCACTAGCTCCACAACAGACGTCGTTATACGGCTTGTTCAGATATCACTTTCAGGTCTGCTCCCCATGGAGCCGCTTACCGCCGAAAATGTTGTTATACCAGATATAACAGATTGTGGCAAATTAAAATTTAATTAAGGGTCAATAATTTAGGTTTTTAGTGTTTACCTTCAAATTGGTTGTAGTTATTTTTGTGTTATTGTTTTTGTTATTTTGTTGTTTGTTATTGCTGAATTATTATTTATTAAGTTACTGATAAGACTATTTTTGTGTTGCTACTGGCGGTTGTAACTGTTACTTTAAAGTAATAACGCTGTCTATGAAATGCTTTATTTCCACCTGCACAGGTTCCGCTTGTCTTATGAAAGAAATTACTTGAAAATTTACACTTTCATTCTAGTACAGCTCTCTTAATATACATTCTATTTCTATGTGAGTATATTGTTTTAGAAACAAAAATACCCGAAACTGCTCGAATTTCGAAAATTACTGTTACCAAAACGCTCCTTTAGGAAAAATGTTATTACAACCAAGTGCACTTTCTACACTCTGTTTGATAATTTTTTATCATTTGAAAATCAATGGCCTCTACTTTTATTTTAGAAAAATCCTCCTTTTCCAAACTCTCTTGAAAATTTGTTAAAACAAAATAAATACCGAAAAACTATTAAGTGATATTATTTTTGTTTAACGGCCGAGTTTACACCTTGAAAAATAGTCGATTATATGCAGACTTTGCTCAATTTTTTGAGAAACAATTTTAATGTAGAGGTGGCGGGCGATCTGTCTTTTGTCTGTCTATAGACACCTTGGTTTTGTCAAATTAAAAAAAAAATAACGTTTTAGCAATAAAAAACGTACCACTCAATTTTAATTTAAAAAGTTCAAATAGTATTTGCAAAAATTGAGATATCGAAAAAATCTCCACGTCAATAGATAGATAAAAGCATCTCATTTTCAAAGGGCACACGAACATTTTTCCAAACTGCAAATTAATTCGGAAATAATGGAAATAAGATTTTAGAAATATCGTTGTAACTCACTATTCATAATGTAGCGTGTAGGCAACTTAACTAACAGAGTGCGTTAGATAATAGGAAATATTTAAAATATGAAACCGAATTCGAAGGCAAACTATTTCGTATTATTCCAAGAAACAATTTAATCATCCCAACTTGTCAGTTATTACCCGACTCTACAGGTTTGAGTCATACACAAATCCGTGCTTATTTAAGTAGTTATGCAACTTTAGATACGTCAAATACAATGTTACTGCATGTAAATGCCAGCCTTAAGCCTTTAATTAATTCGAAATTATAATATCTTAAACTTGTAGGTTGACAATCGTATCTACTTTCGCTTATCAATTTATAACTTTCTACCAATATTACAATTTAAGCCTTTTAAAGTTTTAGCTACACCCACCCGGGAAACACAACCAATAACTTTTTTGTGCATATAAATGTTGCAAACTTTGAACGAATTTTCTGTTTTTACCTCAATGCTAGTCGGGTATATTCGTTGTTTCACAATTTTTCCCCACTGATTTTTGCTATTTCAAATCAATAATGTTTTAAAACTGTCTCTAAATTGGAGAGCTGTTTGGTTGTACAGCAAGACTTTACCAATTTTTAATTTTACTAAGAAAATCTTCGACATCTTGATTCATCCCTTGAGGTAAAAAAATGTACATTTTTTAATTCTTTATAATTAGTTGATACAATTCTAAAGATTCTTTCAAAGTAAAAATCAAATTTTTTAAACTTGGAGATTACCATCGTTTTCATGTTTCGTAAGTTTTCGATAGATTCTTTCCAAAATTGTGAAGGTTTTCCACAATGGGGACACAGTGTACCACCATTTACACCGTCGAACAGTTTATCAAAAAAAAAATGATTATTTTTGCGGTGTCCAAAATTTGTGTATGCTACAATATAAAATACCAGCGTTTGAAGTTTATGAAATCAGTTTTTTGGCTGTAAGTGATTGTTTTCAAATGGAACAATAATGCCTCACCAAGTTATTCGAACGTACCATGTTTTTACAAATTCAACGATACTAAAATCCGTTCAGTACTTTTCGTATATTAAGCTTTTCAATAAATCGTTTTTCGCCCACAAGTCCATGAATGAGTGAGGTAGAAGTGAATTTTGAGACGCAGAGAAGTCTCTATGACTGCTTTTAATTTGATTTCTGTGATGTGGCGCTAAAAGGACAGTTTTGAAGTCAGAGTAATGCCTAAGTATGTAAAGTGTGTAACTCTTTCCAAAGTCTCACTAGTTAAAGTGAATCTATATCTACCTTGATTTTAAGATTTTAGTTTTAGTAGAGTTCATCTTCACCTTATTTATTCACGCGCATGAAGTTAGCGTCGACTTTATTTGCGTGTAACCGAACTCAACTCAATATAGGTAACCTGCACTGCACAGCACAAACAAGAACTTCTATTTTCAGTTAACATTTTCTAAAGTAATTTGGATAATTAATTGAGACTTACAGGAAGTGTTTAGCAGACTTCCCTCTACTCCTCCATAAAAATTAAAAAAGGCACGCCACTAGAACCCTCTCAAAAAGAACTTAGAATTTGTACCGCCAGAATGGTCGGATAGCGCTTGCAAGCGCTATCACGGTTTTTCGTAAATTAATTTGGACCGTTAATTGAGACTTACAGGAAGTGTTTTGCATACTTCTGTCTACTACTACCCCACAAAAAAATTAAAAATGCACGCCACTAGAATCCTCAAAAAAAAAACTTAGAATTTGTACCTTCTTCCTTCGCACCTTTGCCCTTATATAAGAGGAAAATGTCGCTTTGTTTCCAGGTTATCGGGCAGGTATGGTTAATTAACTTAAAAGGTTTTGACAAAAACAACGAAAAACAATGTCTGAGACAATTGGATTGCTTTTGATAGTAATTTTATTGTTCTTTGTTTTTTCGAAGTTGATCAAGTTTAATTTACAAAACGTACTGAACGGATTAGCAAGATTTTACTATCATTCAATTAGTTAAAAACGTTATCTATCCAAAACACTAGATGATCCACTATTGTTTCATTTGAAAAAATTCACTTACTATCAAAAATTTGAATTCGTAAACTTTGAATGCCAGTATTCTATTTGTATTTTCTTGTAGGGATCAATAAGAATTTTAGGGTTTTTCAAAAAATGAGTATTTAGATTTAGACTCAGAATTTCGATATCTAGAAACATACCTACTTACATTTAAAAATCGAAAGTGTTAATTAATTGCTTTGTCTTTGTTATTCAAAAAAATCCCATCTTTCCTGAATATTCAGCCCTGTAAGTTTCAGTTTTCAACGCCAAAAGATAACAAGAAAAAAGGGGGTGACACTATTTTCGTTTACACCGCCGGTCGTTCTCCCAAATATTCTGGAAACCTGAAACCGCTCTGGGTGTTCGTTTAAAAGTAACGTATAGCACTACAAGATACCAAAATTATTTACTTATCCTTTGTTTATTTATCGGGCGAATGCTAGTAACTTCAACGTGCTCGATTACCATCCTCATTGGTACAACCCGTCTAGAATTTTGACGCACCTAAAAGACATCGCGTTGGCACGAAACTTATGGTTTTACATTGTATCCAAAAGGAACTAAAGTTTCAGATTTCTCCACATTAAAAATCTCACCTGCCTTCAATCAGAATCGAATCCTAGGCATTGGTTTTACGAAGCAGTCTTATATTTCCCTACACTATCAAGGCCGACTATTTGCTTATTATTTATTTAAATTAATTATTAGATTTCATTAGAACTTGTACAACGTAGAAATAGTTTAGTTACGAATGCTGTAATCTCAGCAATTTATTTGAAACCCCTTGTATATCTGCAGTTTTCCTGCAGTGAAACGTGTAGATGACGGGTGCATCCCCTACGAAAGGGCGGAGTTCAGAATTGATTGTTGAGAAGTGTCAACAGCCAGCGGACTACAAATTTCACGCTTCTTGAACAGAACTGATTCGGTGATTTGTTAATATGTGTGGTTGTTACGGTTATTAGTTAAATTACCTTTTTGCTTCGTAAATATTTTCTCATGAAAAACCAACACGTCCGTTCCAGACCACTTGATATTTTTAAACTCACTCTTTTTCTTATCTCAGTTTATCAGTCATGCGGTTTATATTCTTAAGATTTCTTTTAAAATTTTCATAATTTATTGTAAAGTCCTATAAAAATATTAATAATAATAATAATACTAAAGAAGCGGTTTCAGCAACTGTCCAAAATGAATGAATCTACTAAGGGTAATCCCCGATCGTACCCAAATAATAAAATAATTCTAAAACGTGCCGGACTTAAAATTAAGATCGCACACTCAAACAAACCAAACAAATAAATAATTCAAAGGCCGCAACAAAACCAAAATAAATTCATGAAGCTTACCGCAAACAAATCCATTTGGCTTATCTTTCCAAACAATTGAGCGCCGCCGGTTAGGGTTGTTGGCCGGTTCTTTTCGAAAATCGGACTCAGGGTGGTTACAAACTATGTTTGACACATGTAAGTGGGGCCTCTCGCGATTGCCACGTGCAAGAATCACGTGCCGGACACGGGGCCTCCCAATCACAAGGATGGAATACTTTGTCATTTGCAGAAAAATGGTTACACCCATGTCACGTTGCTGGTTGCAATTGATGGTAATTATCATGCTAATAGGAAATACTTTTATTGATGTTAGAAATTGAAAAGTTATATGAAGAAATTTTACTTCAGGGTTTGGATCAGAACACAGATTATCTAAAAATTTTTTTTTCAGGTTGAAGTCTTTGGAATCACGCAGGGGCGTAGGAATTTATTCTTATAATTTGACATATTTTTCGTAATTTTCATTTAACATTCTTATAATAATTATTGTTTCCTTTGTTTTTATGTTTTTCAAAGTTGTTTTATTTTCTATCGTTTTCGTTAGTTTGTAATTATTTGTCCCTTTTCTGCATAAATCCTCATTTTCTGTTCTCTTTCAATGCATTTTCTTCCGATATTCTCGTTTTCTTGTTTTTGCTTTCTGATATTTCATTTGTTCCTTTTCTTTCATTTCTTTTTCCGTTTCGCTTATTTCTAATACTATTCAAAATTCCATAATTAATTGCAATTCACTTGTTAGTCCATGATTGTTTTTATATTTGTAAATCATCCTTCTTTGTTTATTCGTTTTTGCCCTCTGCCTTTACATTTGTTCATCTCTTTCTTTGCCTGTTTCTGTCGAATTATCTTTCTTCTCTCCCTTCTTCTGATGTACCTCTTGGTGTAAAAATAGTCTAATTACCTATTTATCCATTCTTCACTTATTCATTTTTGTCTTCCATTCCTCCACCTGTGTCGTTTTTATTTTTCTTGATTTCCATTTTTGTTTATTTTATATCCTTAATTTCTTTCTTTACACATGATGTAAAATTTTCATTGATTAGTTACTTAACCTATTGATAATATTTTTATTCTTCTTTTGGTGCTTTTTTTTCAATAATCTTTTTGTTCCTTGTTTGTTTCTCTCAATTTTGTTAGTTTGTAATTTTCTATTCCTTCATTTACTTTGTGCTTCCATTATTTATTTTTAGAAATTTTTCCGCTTTTCTTTTCTATTAATGCATTTTTCGTAATAAACTCACTTTTCCTTTTATTTTGGTTTCTTCCTTTACGATTTTGATCTTTATAAAGTAATATCATACATAAAATTAAGTGTTGTTTGTTTTTCAAGCAAGTTTTCTTTATCTTCATAAGCTTATTCTTCCTTGTTTATGCGTTTTTGTGCTCTGTCCTTTACATTTTTCGTTTTTTTTCTTAGTTGTTTATTACCTTTTTAATATTTTGTTCACTTTCTATTCTTTTTGATGTAACCCCTAATCAATTTAGAGTTAATTATTAATTCGTTTTTCTATGTTATTCTTTCTACTTTTTCATTGTTTATTCTTCTAGACTTTTCCATTTTCCTTGATTTAATTTTGCACAGGATATAAAAATGACTTGTTATTGACTGGTTGTTTAATCATCTTCTACTGATAATATTTATTATCATTATTTTTTGTTTTTTCACGCACCTTCTTTTGTACGGTTCTTTAGGTACATATAATCAGGAGTATACCTTACTCCTCAGATTATAGTACTTTCCTTAGTGTCTGTGCCGTTGAGTATAGTACGTTAGATTGGAGGTCTGTGACATTATATTGTCCAAGTTTTTTAAGTTCTTTTCTAGGCTTCTTGATATCCTTCCTAGCGCACCTATTACTACCGATATTACCATTACTTTCATGCCCCACATTCTCTCAATTTCTATAGCCAAATCTTTATACTTTATTCTCTTTTCGACTTCTTTAGTAATTATATTTACATCTGCTGGTATCGCTACGTCAATGATGAGGCAGGTTTCTTTTCGAAATTTTTAATCACTAACTAGGTCAGGCCTGTTCGCATTTATTTGTCTGTCAGTTTGTATTTGTTGGTTAAGTATATATGATAGTAGTTTCTGCAGTATTTACCACTGATTCTGGTACCATTTCTCTTGTCTTAGATGTATATTAAATTCCTTGCATATCTGGCGATGTATATTTTATCGTGTCTTTTGATGTATTCACTTTTGGCAAGTTCTGAGCAGCCTGACACTCTGTGTTATTATTATTATTTATTATTCTAGTTTTTGTCAGTTTGTAATTCTTTGCTTTCATTTTTTATTTGTTTTTTTACTTTTTTTCTTTTAACACATTTTCCTTATACTCTTCTTTTTGTTTGTGCTCTCTGACATTTGATGTTTTTTCCTTTTCAGTCATTTCTTTTGCTACTTCTCTTCTTTGTCAGTCAAGATCAGATACAAAATTAACTGATATTTATTCTTTAACCAACTATTTTTATCTTCGTAAACTAATTCTTGCTTTTGTTTATTAATTTATAATCAACTTAAATTTAATTATTTATTCGGTTTTTCTAATTCGTTTTTGTCTTTCATTTTTTCCCTTTTCCTTTATTGTTGACTTTTCGTTTATTTCAGTTCTTTCTTTTTTATTTTACATGAGTTGCAAAAATAACTTGATTAGTTGTTTAATCCGATTCTCTGCTTTTTCATGCTTTATCCGGTTCTTTTACATTTATTTTTCTAATTGGTTTTCGGGTATTCCCAACCTTCCAATAAACTTTTTCAATCATCTTTTTGTTCTGTTTCTTTTTTATTTTGATCGATTTTGTTGGTTTGTAATTCTTCGTTTTCATTCTTTATTTTAGGAATTTTCTCAATTTTTTTTCTTTTAATGCATTTTTCCTACGTTGTTCCTCTTTTTGTTTTTACTTTCCCATATATAGAGCTTTTCTATTGTTTTGCTCCTGTGTGATTCGATATCAGATGTAAAATTAACTTGTTATTCTTTAACCAAACATTTTAACTTGCTTTTGTTTGATAATTTTTGTCCTCTCTTCTTTAAATTTTTTCATTTCATTCCTCGGTTGTTTAGTATTTTTTTAAATAGTTTTTTCTTTTTCCTCTCCCTTCTGTCTTTTAAATAATTTAAAGTTAATTGTTTATTCATTCTTCATGTATTAATTTTTGTCTTGCATTCCTTCTCCTCTTTCGTAGTTTATTCTTCTAGAGTTTTCCATTTTCGTTTATTTCATTTTTTCTCTTATTTTGTACGAGATATAAAAATTACTTGTTATTGATTAGTTATATTTAACCTACACCTTCTACTGTTGATACTGTTTCCTTTTCCTTCTTTTTATGTTCTCATACTTTGTGTGTTGAATTATTAATCTTAACTTTTCATTAATCTTTCTGTTTCAGCTTTCTAATTTAACACAAAGGTAAATTTAATAAACTTGAAGTTAGTTATACTTTGTTTGTTTTGTTGGTTTTCTTCTTTATTTTGTTTGTTTTATTTGTTTGCTTCTCTCTTTATCAACAGCTGTTTATTGAATATTTTTATTGTGACTGTAAAATTCGTAAATTTATTTTTTTAGACTAAAGAACGTCCTTTTTATTTTTATTTTCTTAAGGAGTCAAACCCCCATTGGGAAATATTTACAAGGGTTTAGGTTTCCATGGTTATTCTAAGTCTAAAAGTCTAAAAATTTGTTTAAGTTGGTCTAGGTCTACAAAACATTCTTTCACAATACCTATCACTGCTTTATTCGGGGGGCTAAATCTGGGAATATAGGATCTGATCAGTCAATTCTAAGCTGTTACGTTACGTTAATTCCCTGCTACGGAGCCAGTTGTAAACGGGTACATAGCTTTATATGAACAACTCACCTTTGGCATACTATAATGTTGTTCTAAATTTTTTCCTGACGTTTACTTAATAATGAATGATATAAATAGGTAATTTAATATCTTTTCGAATTAATTTAACTTAATCAATTTTGGAATTAAATACTATGTAAGTAATGCTGTAACTAAAAATAATCTTTCGAGAATATTTCAAAAACAGTTTTGGTCGGGACGAAGTTTTTTCTGAATTAGATTTTCGTTTTAAACAAATTAAGAAATATGTTACAATTTATGGAGATGTTTTGGCAAACTTAAAAATTTGTTACGTTGACGTTTTTTCGCCGGAGTGGCAGGCGGACGGTTTCCTAGTCGGATGCTCGGCGAGTGGCTTGCCAAGTCACCGAAACACAGGAAGGCGTGGTGTTTACCACACCAGCCCGTAAATATACCGTGCGAAACAACTGAGGTATGAAAAGCAACTTTGGAAACCTTAACCTTCCATGTTGCCGGCCATGCTCTCTCGTGGGGCGTTGGTCAAGCTTACCTTACCTTACGTTTGTGTTTTGAAAATCATAAACGATTTTAATTTAAATTTAAATATGATGAACGCAGTTTGTATTATAAAAATTAACACGTTTAATTAAAAGACCTAACTTGTAATTCTGAAGTTGCTAAAACGTTATTCGTTTAAAATTCAATACCAAATTTGTTTTCAACGTTTATATATGAACGCAACGTCACCAAACAAAACTTGTGAATTGTTTAAAAATAATTTGACGGTTTTAATTTAAATTGCAGTGATGTTTGAGTACATTTAAATGGTAAGCTTTATTAAATTGTGCAAGTTGTTACTATTTAATAATATTTTTCAAATTTATTATAGGAGAAAGAAAAAAATACGCATTTATACAGTTATAAGACAGACAACGTCCTAAGATAAGTATTCTTAAGAGCTAGTATTTTTTTATTAAACATTTTCAGTTAATCATTTGACTACAGTTTGGTAGTAGATAATCCCGTTGTTGTTCTTAGTTGAGACAACTTTTGCGGACACTGATTTTTAAAAATTATTATTTATTTTGCAACACCTTCGCAGATGTAAATGGCTTTTCAACACAAGATTCTCAACTTCTGTACAAACGTAGTGAATAAATTTATGACTGGGGTGATTCATAAATTGAAAAATGTTATTGTCAACCCAATCTAATTTTAACAAACAATAATTAAAAATTTCTAAAATTTTGAAGATGTAATTTCTATTTTTAATTAATACGAATTAATGTCGAAAGTTCTTAGTAATTGTATCTTTAAAATTTGGATTTTATTCATTCGGTCCGCATGTGGACATATGCCTCCTCCATTTCTTTCCATTTATCTCTCGTGCCGTTTCCATCCATCTTTTCCCACCTATCGACCTATCTTTCTTATGTCATCGTACCATCTGATAAGAGGGCATCCCAGGCTTTGCTTTTTTCCCCATGGTTTCCACTCTGTTGTGATTCACGCCCACCTTGTTGGGTCTATTCTTGCTGTGTCCGTCACATCATAACTTCATTTTCATTACTGCCTGTCCAATGTCTTCAATTTTTGTTTGTTGTCTAATCCAGTGTATTGGCTTCCTATCTTTCAGTGTGATGTTTAATATTGCTCGTTCCATGTATCTTTGGGCTACTTGTAATTAATGTAGTGTACTTTTTGTGAAAGTCTTCCTGGGCTTTCACATGGGAAAGGAACTAATTAATGTTAATTTGTTATAAGTTCATTATCTGATGTATGTTTATTATTATAGCATTGGTGCAGACCTGTAACTACTTGAAAAAAATCGTGAGCAGTTGTGGACCAGGCCATGTGTCAAACACCAAGGAGGGTATTTGAGAAACGAAGATGATGGTACTGAAACATTGGGAACGACAGAACCAGGAGAATACATTTTCACCGTGGATGGGATTGCACCAATAAAGGACTGCTGCAGTGCCAACATTTTCAAGCTGGGCGCAAGGTAAGTGCACAGTTTTATTAATTACCGTTTATAATTAAGAATTGTGTGAATTAATGAGAAGTTGGCGTCTTAACCAAGACTACACAGGGTGATTCACATAAGACCCGCCCCTTAACAATTTGAATAGGCAACCCAACTTACAAATTCAGAAATAACGTTGATCTATTAATTCTCGATTAAACGATACAATCAGAGGTAGCTTGCTTCAAAATGGCTCTATCTAAGTAAGCGATCTGTCAAAGAATCTTTTTAGAACACGTGAGTTAAAATTTTGACCTATAAGCTCTGCAGAACGAACCTGGTCCCTTATTAAGTCGGCAGTCGGATACATATTTTTGTTTATTGAAGGTAAAACGTATTTCAAACATTACGTCAACAAATAAAAACTTAAATAAATCCTAAACATTAACCATTTTTTCAAAAACTTCCTTTTATTTCCTATAGAACACATTACACTACAAATATTGATCGTTACTTTTTTTGTTGTTGTAGAAAACACAATTTAATTAAAGAATCCTGATGTTTATTGGTAAAAAAGAAAGCAGGTACATGATTTTATCACAAATTACGTAAGTTCGGCAGTAGTAGAAAAGTCGTAGTATGGAAATGGAAATACTGTAAATTCATTTCCGTTCTAAAATAAATTTTACTACATATTACTTTTTTTAACTGAAAACATCTTGATAAATTAGAGGCACAGTCCGTGACAATGTTATTATTGTTATTATTAGCTTGTAGAAATCCCTATATATAGGGCAAAGGCCTCCTCTTTTCTTTTATTCTTTGGCTTTGCACCTTCTAAAATCTATTCACTTATTAGTGAGGGGGTTCTTGGCATTAAACTTAGTCCTAGAATTAATTCTAAAAATTCACGTTTTGAGACTAAATTCACTATTTTGAAAATTTGAAAGGAACTATTTGAAGCTGAAATAATAGCGTAAACGTTCAATAAAATTCTAATTATTCTAAACGACACAGTATTACGGCTAAGTATTTTAAAATTGGGCAACAAAAATATCAAATTTTATATTAGAAATTTAAGTGCCTACTTAAATTTTTAGAATCAAATAAGCCAACGGTTTCGGACATATCCATAACTTGAAGTTTTAAAACTTTACGTTTTGAATAAATTAAAAATCTGATGTTTATATCTTTAATTTAGTATTTCAAAATGTTAGGGTTTTTTGCTTAGGTTAAAAAAGGGCTTTCTAAAGTTTCTACCTTAAAGATTTTAAAACTGAAATCGGAAATCTTAATCAGTTCTTATTTTCTATGGTGGCAAATAAAAATTCTGCAATTTTTCTAAAATGTCAAGCTAAGTCCAAGGGCAAACAAGGGTCACCAAGGAAGATATCTGGAATAATGCATCGCAGGGTATATGAGTATGAAAAAGGGCAAGGCTAAATTTGAGAATCCTGCAAAAACTAATTTCAAAAATATCTATTTAAATCACATTTCCAAGAGAAGGATTTTTGAAATTAAAGAACGAGGTAAACAATTAATTTCTAAGTTCCAGTTTTCACTTTCAAAAATCGAATAACAAATCCTACAAAAATTGAAACAATAATGTTCCTCCTTTTTAAAAACTTTGCAAGGTTTATCGATTTCAAATTTAAAAAACCTATTTCCATGTTCAAATGTTCAATTCAAATGCTGAAGTGGTTATTTCGAAAAAATGTTCAAATTTTTTATCCTAAATAAAGAAAGTTATAATGTTTTTGTTAAAACATGGTCAAAATGAACTAAACTGTTGTTAATTAATAGGGCGACTAAAATATTATACTAAATGGAAGGTAAAATATAAAAATTAAAAAATATCCGTTCTCGTCACAGACCTACAAATATTTTTCTACATTTTTTAAATTTAAATACTTTTAAGACTAAGAATCGTTTGGAAATAATTCAAAAACAGCCTTAATTAGGACGAAGATCCTTTCATCATTGGTATTTTGTTGGTTTTTGTTAAGGAATACATTAGAAATATTTCAGCAAACTTAAAAATTTGTGTTACGTTATAAATAAATAAATTGGAAAATTTCAAAGTATTTTAAATCAAAATTCAGGTTTGGCGAACACAAATTACATTCTGAAACTGAAACATTTTGAATTATAAAACAGTAAAATGCAATTTTAAATACAAGGAAACACTTTTTCAACGTAGAGGACATGCAACTTTTTGATAAAACATGAATACAAGGCCGTTTAACAAATATTTATTCGTTATCATCTCTGCCCAAAACGAGTTCAAACCTTTCACAAAACTGGCTTTCTGATAATTTGTAACATTCTCGCTCTTTTAATATTGAACGTTGAAATGTGCAGAACTCAGTGCAACATCGTCAAAGTAAATTTATAAATTATCGTTAAATTATAGTGACATTTGAGTGCATCGAAATGGTAAGGGTTATTAAATTATGCAAGTTATTGTTTAATAGCATTTTATTTAGGACTCCCTGTTTTCCTTTAAAAATTATAAGCCTTTTATTGTAAGTTGTAAGTCATTTTATTCTCTCCACTTGACACTTTTTGTCACTTATATTATTTTGTTGAATTATTTGTTATTTCCTGATTTTACTTTTATTAGTATCATTAGCGTTATATAATTAGTCCCAAGGAAGTACCCCAGCTTCATATTTTTATTTGAGTATATTCATTAGTTTAATATACACAATTCATCGAAGACTATTTATTGAATTTTAATAGTTTGTGCAAATAAAGATGGTAGGATTTATTAGATTATAATAGGTAATAAATTCTTTATTTATGAAACATAAAAAATGGGTAAATTGTAGAATAATAAACCAAAAACCACCTCGAAATATTTTAAAAACTATTTTTTCTAGTTAAGCATTTTCGGTGATTTTTTTCCATAATTAGTTATTAGTTGCGTATCAGCAGGTCTTTTGTACCTACTTATCCGAAATACCAGTCGCAGACAAAAATTGGAATATTTGATAAGAGGTTGCATAAGATACATATGGGCGGCTGTTTTTAGTATCATTCATTGTTTAACATGTCATTCTAATAAATTATGTAACGTAGGAAATGTAGCAATGATTCTGAACTTAGTAGAAAGTTAAGTGAATATTTTTATTACTGGGGTGATTCGTAAGTTCTTAATAATCTAAATTCTTCTAATTTTGGAAATTTAAACTTCGTTTTTAATTAATGTGAAAGAATTGAAAAAAATCTTACTATTTGGTCTATAACATTTGGATTTCATGCATTGAAAAGAATGAACTAAAGTTCATCAATAATACAGTTCATGATTGTATATACCGTAACTGTTACAGCATTGATATAAACCTGCAAATACGAACAAATTTATAATGGGCTGAGAACCAAGCCGTGTCTCAAACAGCAAGAGGATATTTGAGGAACGAGGATGATGGGGGTTGTGACATTGGAGCAGATGAAAGAAGGAGAATATCGATCACCGTGGATGGCCCTGGACCAACAAAAGACTGCGGATTGAGAATTCAACATAGGTATCAGGTAAGAACACATTTTTATTCATTAGTTTTATTAGAAGTGGTGCGAATGAATGAGAAGTAACTGTCTTAACCAAGACCTTATAAGTTCCCTACTTCTTCTTCTTACTCCTGTAGTTCCTTAAGAAGCAAATGGCACCAGACGGGGCGTTTCAAAAGCAAAGTGGATGGCAGAGTTGCTAGTCCTGCCCACCATGGGTTGAGTTCGTTTCTATTGCTCTTTTCTGAACAAATTTCTTCCATTTTTCCATGTCCTGTGCTATGCATTTGGCTTTGCTCCGTGATAGATTTTGTAATTGTAGGTCTTTCGGCAGGTATCTTTTGGTCTACCTATTCTTCGCTTTCCTTGTGCGTTAAATTCTAATGCTTGTTTTGCTATCTTGTTATATGGTTCTCTAAGTGTATGTTCTATCCTGTCGCATTTCTTTCTTCTAATTGTGGTTTCGATCTTTTCCTCATTTGAAATTTCCCACAGATGTCGACTTGATATTTATTCGGTCAAATTTATTCGATGTATGATTCTAAGGCATTTATTAACGAAGGTTTGAAGTTTCTTAATGTTTTGTTTGTTTCTAACCAATGTTTCTGCCCCATAAAGTAGCAAACTTCTAATGGTTGTATTGCATAGACGGAGTTTTGTTTTGATCAGAATGTTCTTTGATCTCTATGTTTTGTTTAGCATATCAAATGTTGTTTGTGCTAAGGCTCTTCTTCTGGTTATATTTTTTATGCGCCGCCGTTGGTATCTATCGAATTACCTAAATAGTCCACTTTCTTTATGTCTAAGTCCCCGAGTGTTATCGTTGGTTCTTCTTTATTTGCATTTGAGAGAATTCTTGTCTTGTTCCCATTTATTGTTAAGCCAACCTTTTCTGCTTCTAGGTTTTAACTTGTTTAACTTTCCTTACATTAGCTTTTTATTCGGTGTGGGCAAGCACATATCATTTGCAAACTCTCCAAGTCATCCAGTTTGCTGAAAATGCCCCAATTTATTTGGGATTTGTTATCCTCTGTATTTCGCACGACCCTTTTGTATATTTAATGTAGGTTACGCCAGTTCAGTACCTACTTATGCTATTTCATGGCAGAACTCGATGATACTTTGACGTCTAAATCGCTAATGGGTCTCTTAGACCTTGTCTTTTAGCACTGCTCACTATCACTATTTAAAAGGTCAGGTAGTTAAGTTTGATATGCAATGATTTGTTGCCAACATTGTAAAACACTGCGCCACTATGCTGATGTATGTTACGATAAAATTTTTGGTTAATTTTCTTTATAAAGTATTCAACTGTGGGAACGCGAGTTTCTCCACGACCTGTCGATAATAATAAAGAAAGGTATTGGGACAGAATGCAACTTTTTATATAGATTTCCTGTGATAGTTTCATTGAATGTTCGACTCTTGCGGAGAAGTTGTCATACATTAGTTTGAGTGTTCTTATGTATTTGTCAGGTAGACCATATTACTTCAGTATTTTTTACATTTCTTGAAACTGAGTCGAATGCCTTGTTACAGTTAACACATTTGTCTTGTCCCTTTTCTATTATTTGTTCTATTACCCTTGGTTACAGACTACAGATCTATGCACGAACGCCTTTCCATAAATCCCTTAGCTTGATGGCTATGGCAGATTTCATTCTCTTCAAAATTAATGTGGTCATAATTTTTACTTGCTGTTGATGGAAGCATTATGGGTCTAAAGTTTTCGCATCAAGTTAGGTCGCCCTTCTTTGGTATCTTTATTAGTATGCCCTGTGTCCGATCATCTGGGATCCATTCTGCGGATTAAGCCTTGTTTACTAGTATGTACAATATTTCTATTGTGCTCTCCTTATCTATTTTTAGCAATTCGATTCCTATTTCGTCTATGCGTGGTGTTTTTAAATTTTTTATTTGTTTAGGCGTTTCTTCTATTTCGCCCTTTGCTGCGAGCTTTTCTTACTTATGTCAAGTTGTTGGGTTACCATATTGTTATTTATTTCTTCCTTGATTTCTTTTACTTTGTAGATCTCTGTAAAATATTTTGTCAGTATATTTCCATTACTTCTCCGTCTGTTTTATATACTTCGTAATTTCCCCCTTTAAGTCTTGATCTGGATTTGTTTGTTTAGTTATCTTATATAGGATTTTCATATATTTGTTGTGAGCAGCTTCTTCTGCTTTCTCCATTAAATTTTCCATGTTTGTTCGTTTGTCTTTAAGGTACCTCTTATTTTTGTTCCAATAATTTTACTGTAATTCTTTCATCATTTTTGTACCTCGTGTTTAATAATTTTATTTTTTATTTTTGCCTTCCTTCGATTGTGTTTATTGTAACACGAGCTTTATGGTTTTATATCCATGGTCTCTCTTGTTAATTGCCGTTTTATACACTTGCCATACATTCTCTACGGGATGATTTCTAAGGTGATCGAATACTCCTATACAGAATATATATTTTTTTGTCCTCTTCGATATTGTTTAGTTTTGCGAGGTTAAATTTATTCTATTTATTCTATTCTGTTATCTCATCTCTCGTTATTATTTTTGCTTTTACGAGGTGGTGGTTGAAGGCTATGTCGGCATCTCTTATCGCTCTTACATCCCGTAACGAATTTATCCATTTTTCTTCGATCATTATGAGGTCAATTTGGTTCTTATAGTGTTCATCAGGTGACGAACACTTGTGAAGGAAACTCTTAAAAACTTTCTTATGTTTGAAAAATATACCGCCAATTAACTATTAACTAGGCCATTTGTCTTAGAAAAATCAACAAACTTTTCTCTGGTCACAACTCCTAATCCATGTTTGTCCATCATATTTTCCTTTTCTGCATGATCACTTCCAACCTAGTAAATTGCCCACAAATATATTTATTTTCAACCAGTTTGAGAAACTGTAACGTAATACAGTCGAACTTCGATAACTCGAACCATGACTTGCCAGAAAAAAGTTCGAGTTATCAAGACTTCGAGTTATTAAATAAAATACATAATACGTATGTATTATTTTACAGAGGTGAAACGAATATTTGGTTAACGGTTAACTATTCGGCAATCGTAATATTCGGCCATTTTAATGAATATTCGGCATAACCGAATATTTCGCTGACTTTATTTAAATTTATCATTCATGACTACTTATTTTAAGGTAAATCTAACTTATTTCATTTTAAGTTTGCTTAAAAAATACCAAAAAAGTTTATAGCCGCATATCTAGCCTTTTTCTGAAATTTCCCGTCTGAAACATATACTATTGAATTATTAGAAATATTTTACGTTGAAAATAATTAATACCCCGGATTCAAAAAGTTTGATGTCCATGACTAATTAATTACCGAGAATTTAGGGTTTGTAAACAAATTTCTGAACCAATGCATTCTTGTGTTGTCTACTCTTAGCAGGGCAGTTTAATAATTAAACAATAAATTAGTTTGCTGGTGACCGCAAAGAAACCTAAATAAAAGCATAGATTAAATAATAGAATAGATACGCAACGGTACCTTTTTATATGTAACCCGAAAAAAATTCTGACATAGAGATGGCAGCACCTTGGCCATCTCTGATCGAGAATGTTTTTTAACCATCCCAGAATAAAACCGATATATCAATAATCCTAACATATCAACAACATTTGATCAAACAAAATACGTACGTTATTTAATAACCGTGCATTAGTCGTATTGATATTAATGCCATGCGAATTCAAGCGTGTTTATAAAATAAGCACGTATAGATATTATTGTATTTATGGATGAAGTTATTTTTGTCCCAGTTACAATTTATTTATCTTATGCTTAGAATTTTATTTACTGACTTCGTTTTTTGCTAAACAGCAAATTTGTGGTATAATTATGTGTTAAAAGATTTAACATTTGGAATACAAATAAAAATATGTATGTATATGGTCGAATTGTCGAGCCAGGTAATGCACGTCATCAATAAATTTTATGACATCATAACTTGGTACGTCTACATGAAGTTCCAAACGATTTACAAATTTTATAACCTAAAAAATGTCAAACGTCAAACAAACGTTAATGATACACAACACGATCTGTCAAAAATTTGCAAGTAAAATTGGAAATTGGAAATATAAACATGCCAAAAATAATACTAACTTTACAAAAAATAAATATGAGCTAAATTAGAAAATAAAAACTCGATTTCTCTCTTATTTTCAAAAATGTATAGACCTTTTGATTAAACACGGCTGCCTAATCTTAGAAAACTACAAAAATAATTTATATTTAGCAATTACATTTTGTATTTTTTTATCGCGCATTATTGGTAACGCCGACCGTTGATCATGTGATTGGTGACGCGCATTACCTGGATCGACAATTGGACTATATTTAAGAATTACAAAAAAAACGCAGTTACGTTGCACAAAATTTCGTTAAACAAAACTAGCGCGTTCAAAAAAAAAAACAAAAATAATGTGTACTGCAAAATTTAGAATTATTGTTTTTGCAATAATTTTACTGACATTTGCAAAACGGAATTATGGCAATAACACAGTGATGACGGTTAATAAACTATAAATCTTGCAATACGCAATAGACATTATTTTTGTTTCTCCTGGCCAACCCTTATCTAATTTTTTTTAACTCACGGTTTGGCAAAGGATCTTGGAACAGCTGGGTTAAAATTTTAACCTAAGCCCAACAGAACGAATCTAAACCCTAAAGTCGGCAATCGTATACATCTATACATGAATACATGTTTTTGGTTTTTGAAGGAAAAAACGTATTTATAAAGTTGACAATTACGAACCATATTTGCCCGTACATTACCTTACATTTTCGTCGAATTTACTTGCATTTTCTTTATATGTGCTATTGCAATAAGGCCAATTCAATTCACAATAATACAGGGTGAGTTTTTTTTTTCATTTTAAGCATTGGGATCTCGGAAACCATAAGACATTGAGATTCGGTTAAATGAGGAAAGAGTTGTCGTTTTAAGAGCTTAAGCATGATATGCTTTGTTTTTTGAAAAAAATCCACAGTTTACTAGCTATATGAGCAAAAAAGAAATTAGCAATTTTTCTTTAAAGTGTTCTAAAATCGTTAATATTAGAGATACAGAAATATGATAAGAACAAAAATTGTAGATATTTTTCCGCTTAAGAAGATACATTTATTAATTTCCATTATGCTTCTATAATTTTCGAGTTATAACTCAAACTTACATTTTTTTAAATAGCAGTCATAGTTGGCTTTGACATTTTTAAAAATGACAAATGCTTCTCTTTTTAACGATAAAGGTTTGCTAATTGCTATACTTTGGTAAATAAACGCGATGCAGGAATTTTCGTATTATTGAGAGGTAAATAAACAAAGTTTGCCGTGGAAAACAATAAACAAACAAAGTACTGTTGCTCATTGTTTTAGTTGAAATTTGGCAGTTTTGTAACTTCTACAATTAAATTAAAGATGTTTTCTAATCGCGAAAAACTTAATATGGTCGAATGTTTTATTTTTTGTAAGTAATAAAAATAGAAAATAGTGTTCTTGCTGCCGAACGGTACCAACAATTTTATGAAAATCGACGTCAACCATCTGTACCGACGTTCAACAATTTGTAAATTCTAATTCTATTGTGAAAAGATGCCCGTTGTGTGTAAATAATAATGGTGGACATTTTGAACATTTGCCGAGATAGATTAATTTTTTTACATGTAATTACTTCAAAGTAGAAATTTAAATGTAATAATTCGTAGTTTCTTTGCGTTGTTGTTTTATTTGAGACCCTAAAGTTTTTAGGTGAAACATTATAATAAACTAAGTAATTACTTTAAGAGGAAAAAAATGTTTTCCATGGCAGACTCTGTTTTTGCTACTCTCAATATTACAAATAGTCCTGTATCGTGTTTATTTGTCAAAGTAAGTACAGCGAACCTTAAATCTCTGCAAACAGAAAAAAATGCACTTTTTAAAAATGTCAAAGCCAACTATGACTGCCCTTTAAAAAAACAAAAGTTTGTATTACAACTCAAAAACCGTAAAATCGAGAAGGAAATTAGTATGTTCATCACGTTAAGCATTAAAATGTCTAAAACTTTCATTCGTGCCATTTTGTTGTATTCCTAATAATAACGATTCTACAACATTTAAATGAAAAATCTGTTATTCGCTCATATCTAGCAAACTGGATTTTTTTCAAAAACCAAAAGAATATCTTGCATAAACTCATAAAACGACAACTCTTTCCTCATTTAACCGAATCTCTATGTCTTATAGTTTCCGAGATCCCAATGCTTAAAATGAAAAAAACAACTCACCCTGTATGTAGAATGCAGAAACAGCTATACCGGGTGTGGCCTGACATGTGAGACATAGGTGAAATGCTTGGGAAATTGAACATATTTATGTCAAAGTCAAAATTTTAATTTTAATTTTCTGCTGTAATTTCAGAAGTTTTCGGGATATTCACACGAAAATTGGTGAAACTACCTTTTTTAGGACGGGAATAATCCGAATAATAATCCGTTCTCAATTTTAATGCAGCTCTTAAAATAATGTTATTTTTGCTACACCTAATACCTTAAAAATACTTCAGCTTTTTTGTAGCTAAAGGCAGATTAAGTATTTTTAAGGTATTAGGTGTAGGACAAATAACGTTATTTTAATAGCCGCATTAAAATTGAGAACGGATTAGTATTTCCCGCCCCAAAAAAGGTAGTTTCACCAATTTTTATATGAATATTACGAAAACTTTAGAAATTACAGAAGAAAGTTAAAATAAAAATGTCGACTTTGACACCCTGTACCTCCCTAAATATTAACTTTTGGACTAAGGTAATTTTAGGTAAATCGTAATATTTTGGCCTCAGGAATCTACTGTTGGTCTGTGACCCATTACTTATGGACCACCCTGTGTAGAGCCCCCAAAGAGAACATAATGTATGGCGCAATATACGTTCTTTTTTTAATACTGTTATTTTTACCTTTAAAAAATTGTTTTAGGGCCCCTTCATGGAGAAGGCCGGCCCTGCGTCTGACAATTTAAGTAAAAGTACAAGAGATGGGAATCATTCTTTGGGTATTTTATGCATATTTTTGAAGTTTAACTTTTTAAGAATTTATTATTTATTTAGCTGTAAGCTGACCAAAAGTTTCAATTTGTATACATATGCTCAACCAGTCGATTATTACGTGATCTGTTCGGGTTTAACTCTATTACTATTTTGTGTGTATATTTACTAAACGTTTACAAACATTATGGAATGGTATTTCGGTGTATCACGCTACAATTAAGAAGTATACGTCTAAATGGAAATAATAGCGTCCGTGCGGGGTAAAGTGAATGCAGTAAAGTTCCTTGAGTTTATGACAAATAGTTCAAAAATATTTTGGGGCAGCACCAATCGAGGTTACCGTTCGTCACCTCCTTAGCCCCCTTGTCTAAGTAGACACGGGTTACACTTTCGCCGGTAACGTGGGATCTCTATTTATATTATTTCCTCTATGATAAAAGTTACGATTTCTTAATCGGTGTAACAATAAGGCATGGGCGGGGGAGGGGACATATTATGGTTAAGAGTTCAATGCTATTTAAACCATTGTACAGAGAATCGGTTGTATGTTCATTTGTTTTTAAATACGAACGCAAAACACTCAACGCTTCCCAAAAAATGGCGCCAAATATTCTGTTCGAGTTATCAAGATATTCGAGTAATAGAAGTTCGAGTTATCAAGATATTCAAGTAATAGAAGTTCGAGTTATCAAGTAAAAATTACACATAATTCTCACTCTTGACGCTAACGCCAACCAATTTGTTTCGAGTTATCAAAAATTCAAGTTATCGAAGTTCGACTGTATTTGATTAAAATGAAATATATACTGAGCACTAAAACATAATAATTATTTGTTCTACGTGGAGTAAACTACAAGAAAATAAAAATTATCATAATTTACGCCACAGTTTTATCGTAGTTTATCTGTTTTTCCTTTTTCCACAGAATTCAGGCCGAAGTTTACTTAACAAATGGAATATCTTTTAGATTAGCTTTCTCTTAATTTTGTAAATTGATAGGGTGTGTGTACGTGTTTGTGTGTGTATTTACAATAGGTATCTAAATAGGATGCAAAAACTGCAGATGGTTAATGTACAAAGTGTGATCGATCATACCTAGAAGAATTGTTATCTTACAGGTATTCATAAAAATGCGTAATTATTTCACATAAGTTGTGATTCTAGGCAGGTTTCGAAATGGCAAATTTTCAATATATATTCGATATTTTAGTAAAACACTGTGTGAAATTTACATACATCTCTGACAATTTATTTCTTATCATGTAATTTCATAACATAACAAATATAATATCATACGCGTAATTCTCGATATTTTTCAAAGACGTAATTTTATGAAATAGAATTCTATTCTCCTCATTCTTGCCTCTCTTTAAATTGTCGAAATAAAATTATAATTTTTTGAAATATTAAGTATCTAAATTAAGCAAGTTTTTCTAAACACCCAATTACCTGCTTATTAATTATATTTCCATATTTTCAAATGCAAGTCTTTCACGATTTTCTTTTTAAATTACTTAACCTAACCTATTTGGCGGTTAACTAATTTTTCAACTTGCTTTTACAAAATTCAAACTGACAAATACTCGTTTAGTTGCAATTTTTTATATATGTCTCATTAATATCAGTTGGTGTTGAGACCATTTTAAGTTATTTTAATCTGCATAATCGTTTCTCGTTCTCGTTGTAGTCTTCGTATGGTCTCATTTTCTTTTAGTCTTTAGGTTCTAATGTCAATTCAGGTTTCTCCCCCATATTAAGTAATCTCATCATTTCCCTCGCGATCCTTTACCATCTATCCTCTCGCTCGAGAACTAGAAACTGTGGTCTGGTTGTGCATCTATGTTTGGGGTAAAGTTGGCTCATCTTGGTTGTCCGTTAGGTGGGGTTACCGCGGTTAGCACCCGGCGAAGTATGCCACACCGCACTTGATATATTTATTATATCTAGTTGGGTATTTTTATATCCGACCGCGGGTGTTTAGGCTGCTTACGCGTTCCAACAATGGTCCTTCTGGGATTGGTGAGTTGGACGGGGCAAAGCGTTTGGTACCAAAGACACTCTTGGCTTGAGGAAGTCGCCACTGTTGGACCGGATTTGATTGGGGTAAGCCGCTGCCTCACCCATCTATGTACGATCGGAGTTCGTTTTAGTTTATTAACAGTATATAACGGGAGCAAAGGCCTTAATTGGTCAGTATCTGGTTAGCCTCTGTTAATTATGCACTCCTATCCCTTCTATGCTCCTCCTTTTTTTGCCCGAGAACTATAGGTACACGTTTAGGATATGCATCTATGGTCGGCGATAATTCTGGAAGTCGGGGTACAGTAACCGTCCTTTCATGGGGTTGACGACCCTCATACTCCACGATATTACGACGCACATCTTTGCTACCCGAGATTTTGTTTCTGTTTATTAGTGGTGTATAACGGGAGCAAAGGCCCTAGTTGGTCAGTATCTCGTTAGTTTCTGCTAATTAGGCAAGAGATTCACTTGAGTTGGGGAGAATCACTTTTGCTTTTGTCTAGTCACTTTCTTAATCTGATTAAGCCAGATTATAGGCCATTCGAGGAAAGAGTGGAATATAGAAACGAATTACTAAGTGTAGTTCCGTGTTTATTAGGAAAACTTGTAATAAAGTTTATGTTAGGTGTTACATTTTTCGTTTAAAGTAGTTGTGCAAGGGAAAAAACAATAGTAGCTCAGTTTTCGTGTTTTTAAAGGCAAGCTGAAATATTAAATTAACTTCAAAATTGTTGAATTTTGGAATTCGTTTTGATATAAAGTGTTTAGGAAAACGGCTTAAATTATAGAATAGCAAGTGTCTGAGGATCAATTTTTGTGAAACATTGGTTTTTCAAAATTACATTTTATAAGAAGAAAGTGATATATAATATTGAAACCAGACAAAATTATGTTTATTATGCTTCGTCCTTCTTAGTGCAAGCCAGTGGCTAACTGTTTAGATATTAAAATCTAATTAGCTAAAAACATATTCAACAAATATTCTAATTAATATAGCAGAATTGCCGAATTAATTAATTTCTGTAAATATTTAAAGGGAACATATTTAAAAGCAAGGTAGTTATTGTTAATAGTAATTTAGGGTTATTTTTCAAATTATTTTAGAGAATTGGATATTGTTTCCAAGAAGATTTTCTACAATTTGCTTTTGGGAAACTTTCTGCAGCACATAATTAGTACTACTCTTTGTAATGTTTTAAGAGTGGTCTCTTAACAATGGTTTTGAAATAATATATTTATAGAAAAGTCTAAATTTTATTGAAAATGAAAGTTACGATTATGTTCAAATTTCTATCGTCGGAAGGCGGGTGTCTTCAGTCTTCAGAGACGTCGCTGGATGTTGTAAGTCAAAGGTGAGTGGTGAATACATGACGTGATCGATCACACTCTATACAAATTTAGGAACTGCATTTAAATGACTTCGTAGTTAAGATGAATTTTTAGTCTAAGGTCATTCATTATTGCAATAGTTATAAGTGTGAACAAAAGGAAAATAAACATTTCTACTTTGAAAAGATTTTTTGTTAGGGCGGTACTAACGTTACTTTTTATTTTCATAGAAATTTGTCCAATTCTTTAAATGTATGTAATTACTTGTTTATGTTTAAATGTTTTATAAATAGAAATATAATATAAAAATTAGTGAAGATCCTGGTTAACTCAGGGGCGGCGGGGGGCACAATTAAAAAAGGAGCGGTAGTACCTACTTATTTGTAATCATCTGCAGTCGCATCGTAACAAATTGAGACATTAAATGTACTCATTTTCTTCTTACATATGCAACTTATAATTTCATATCCTAAATCTTTAGTGACTCCGAAATTTGTTTACGTTTGCTGTTTAGTATTCGCAGTTTGCTTAAGAAATTGTAACATGAAGGTATATTTTGCAACAAATATACTACGAGGGTGTTTTTAAGTTATCTACCCAGCTACGAAGGAAAACTCGCAGAGCTTCAAGAAAGTAATTTTTCTACGTAACTACCGTCCACACTAATAAATACACTTAGGGCCGGTTGCACAAAGCTTTTGTTAAATTAACTAATTAACGAATGATCAAAGTTGACAAAAGAGCATCATTTTTTGTTTACTAGTGTTTTATTTACCATATGAATTCTAATTTTGATTCGATTTTGTTCACTTTAACGAGTGATTAATTTAACCAAGCTGTTAAATCATGTTTGTGCAACCCGCCCTTAGTCCAGCGTTTCCTGCGTTGTTTCGCTCCATTCAAAAATCTGCCATTGCGACAGGCGATTATTTCATTGTTTATTTTTATATCTGTCAATTTTGGCAGAATCTAAAACTTTCATTTACAATAAAAATACGCAAAATACGTACAGAACACGTGAAGAAAACGTAAGTAAATTCTATAAACATGGAATAGTATTGAATCCTATCAAAAGAAAGCAAATGAACATCAGTCATCAGCCAGGTACCGAATGAACTTAAAAAAATGTAATGAAAATAAGAATTTGTCTAGTCAGAAGTTATTAATGCAACTTACAAATTTTAATGGTTCATGTAGTAGATAGGTGTGAAATTGGTTACATAGAAAAAAATGTAACAATTGTACGTTTAGGTAAATAGTGATTTTAGTAAATATGTAAAGTATTATGGTTATGGCATTATAAATAAATTTTTTAAATTATACTTATTGTTTTAGCATAATATCTAATAATAATAATGAATCTATAATTGTGCTTCATTGCATTGTAGATGTAGATTCTTTAGTAACTGACAAGTTTAACAATTTGACGTTTTGTCGCTGCCAAAATTGACAAATATAAAAAATAAATAATGAAATAATCGCCTGTCGCAATGACAGATGTTTTCAGTATTTCTATCTCTTTCTAGCTTTAACTAAATCTAATAACATACGTTGAACGCTGAATCCATACATATTCCAAAGGCACAGCGGATCCTTTCTGAAAAAATACATTGGAGTTTCCCTATGGTGCGACTTACCTGAGACACCCGGTATATAGAATTTACATAATTCGTTAAGATTATAAATGAAATAGACTGTTATTTTGTTATTAAAAGATCTCAGAACTAAGTAATTTTTTTAAATTATCTATTCCCTTACATAAAAATAATCAAAATTTAAATGTAATTGAATCGATTTAAGACAGTTTCAATATAACGTAATTTCTTATTATTTGATTATTTAGGTTTATAATTGGCATAAAGGCAATGGAAAACAATCAGTTGCATTTCACTATTTTTATGCAATGTAGGAAGAAATCCGTTTCGAGTAATGTTTTTAAATTTACTGTGTACTTTTAAAATTACAATAATTAATTATAAAAATTTCTTTCAACTTTTAGCAGCAGTTTTTTTTTTCGTTTTGAATTTTTGATGTAATCTTTTTTTTTTGGCTTTAGTTTCTTAAGTGTTTGGCTTAACATCCTTTTTAATATTGGCTTCAAAAACATTATATATTGGCTGTGCACGTTGTTTTAAAATCCTGAAAAGAATCTCAGGTATGAACTATTTAGCTTTAGGTAGAAATAATTAATTCAAAGTAAATACTATACAGCAGAAGCAAACAAGGCTAAAGAGCGAATTATCTTTCCTAATTTTGTAAATTTAGGTAACTGTGTGAATGTTGTGATTACTAAGGTGTAGCTAGCTGTTAGAGCACACGAATTATACCAGGACAACTTCGACAAAAATCTGCAAGGAGAACGTACAAGAAAAGGACGTCAAGATGACTACGGTTACAACAAAGGTAACTGAATTCGCTTTCCTTAAAGGCCAACGCGCACTTAACCACCCCACGGCGCGCCACGCCGGACGGCAATTTTACATTTACATTGGTTGTTATGGAATAACGCGCACTTATCCACGCCACGCCACGGCGCGTTATTCCATAACAATTTAAAAATTGCCGTCCGGCGTGGTTAAGTGCGCGTTGGCCTTAACACGATCAAAGTCTGCTTTTACTTAGTTCCTTCGTTATTTTTGTAGTTTTTGAATGCTTCATTGCTTTAATTTTTTTTTTTTTATAACTGTAAGAACTTAATTTGCCAAATGCCAAAATGTAACTTCAAATCCTTAATTGGCTTAATTGGTGACAAATAATTCGATTATTTTTAGGTTAGTAGTATTAAAGATTGCACATTTTACTTCAGAAACCTTTCCTACCCGTAGGGTGTAAAGGTATTTTAGTACATTTACAAATTTACAAATATTACAACTAACATATTCGATACTTCATGATTAACTGAACTTATTAGCTAAACTAAACGTCTTCTTCTTTAGCACGAACGAATTCTTGTTCTGTCAAGTTACATCTCTTTGTTGTAGTATTTCTTCCATTGTTTGGTTTCATGTTTTTTTGTGGCCTTCCTCTAGTTATTCTAGCTGTAATTCTTGCCTCCCATATTCTTTTAACTTGTCTATCGTTGCCCATTCTTTCGAGATGCCTCAACCACTGTAGTTCTTCTGTTTTGCTTTTCTAGTAAGCGTTTCAACTTGTGACCCCCTCACTCTTCTTAAGTACTTCATTTCCATGGTTTGCAATTTATTTTCTTTTTTTTTTTGATAAGATCCAGGATTCACTACCAAAAGTTAAGGTCGGTTGATACATAGTTTTGTAAACTGTAATTTTTGTTTTCCTTGAGATTTCTTTTTTAGTTATAAAGGTGTTCGCTATTGAGTAGTACAATTTTGTTGTAGGCTATTCTTTTTTTGTTTCACTTTCGTGTCTTCCTTCCTTATTTATTGTAACTCCCAAATATACAAATTCGACTGCCTGTTCTATTTTTATTATTTTGGACTTCTATATTTATTTCTATTTTTTTTTGCTATTACGTGGCCGTAGTTTTTCTGTAATTTATTTTCACGGTGTATTTATCAAGAGTTTCCCTGTAATCCCATCTCACTTGCTGCGAACGTGCATTCTGTTATAAGGGCCGTTCCTGCGATTTTTGCCGCTCCGTGCAAAAGATAAAATTGTCGTCCCCTTATGTCGTTTATAAAATAAAGTCGTAAATTTAGTAGCATTATATTTAAATATTTAAAAAATGCAAATAAGAATAAAACATTCACTTTTTTGCAATTTATTACCAACAAATCGTTAATAAAAATCACTGTTAGCTCTTAACTAAAAATTAACACAAATAAAACGAATAAAATAAAAAGTATTGACCAAACAATTATATAAATAAAAAAAAATGTTACATTAATTTTACGTGATTAATAATAAAGCTAAAGTAAAACGAAATTTTTTGGATGCAAATTCATCTATTAGGTATGGATGATACGTTTACATTTTGACTTAACTACTGCTTTTAATTTTAAATTTAACTTACTACTATCTAAAATGTAGTTTAGAGTTTGGCTTTTACAAGGACTTTAAATTTTTTTTAGAATTTATAAAATTTGATGTGGAAAAATGCCGCCCCCGAATTTCTGCTGCCCCGTGCGAGTGCACGTGCTGCACCCCCGCCAGGAACGGCCCTGTCTGTTATGCTTATCTTTTCCATGTTTTTAAATCCTATCTGTAACTCGCTCATTCTTGATCTGGTCATCCTGGTCTCAGCTATAAAATCATCCATAAATGTGATGAACAACAATGAACTTAGGACTCCTCCCTGTCTTAATTCGCGCGTGTTTTCTTCTAACATAATTTCTATTATTCTTGCATATACTTTTAATAGCATTAATTAATTTTCGTTCTACTCCTCTTCTTGTTAGGCTATTTCAAACCATATTTCTCGGTACTCGGTCGAATGCCCTATCTATATCTATAAATATCATGTATTTTAGGCTTGACCCTTGACCCTTTCTAAACCCACTCTGTGAATTAATTAATTGTTCTTCGACACCTTTTCTTAGTTTATGTTCATAAGGCTTACGGGCTGTACTAATCAAACTAATTCCTCTATAATTCTGACAATTTAATCTCATGTTTTATAAAGCGGTAATATTTTTCTTAATTCCTAGTCTTTTGGACTTTTACTTGTGTTCCATATCTTCCATATCGTGTCCTGCCGATTTTCCACTTTTGGTTTCCTTATTGCTTCGTGCAGTTTTTCTTTTCTCAATTGGTCGTTGTTTATTTTGTCGTTTACATCGATTGGTTCATTTTCATCTGATATTGTTGATTAACTATTCTTTCTCTTCAGGTTGTAGCAACTCACTCACTTGTTTGTTTGTAATTTTGGGTTTGTTGTATTTCCAGTTTATCCATTTCTTTGTTTCATTTCCACATTTGTTCGTCTATTTTTAATTTTTGGTCTTTTGGCCTTTCCATCTTGATTGGTTACGTGGATTGGAATACCAGATTTAAATTAACAAATGACCAAGTTGATAAATGTTGTTTATTTGCTATATATACATTTCATTTTTTATTCGGCTTGGAATATTTTTTAAATTAGAATTGGTTAAGATTTTAAAATTTATTAAATAATGTGTATTGTTACACGTATAATAGCCAATTAAATAAATCTTCGAAAGTAGGTAGTCACTAGTTAAGTGTTTTTGAATAAACATTTTTGTACAAAATAAATACAATATCAAATTCTTTACAAGTTAACTTATGTAAATTATGTGAATTAAAATTAAATCTGCAAATTTTGCCAATTTTTTGGTGATTTTGTTGGAGAATTCAAAGCTGTTTAAAAAGTACACCGATTAAACACTTTCATTAATAAAATGTTTACGTAAAATAATTTTCCTGAATTTACTATGATCGTTTGCTCAAGGAATCGCATTCAGTTCATCTCTGAGATAGTAAATAATTTGACTTTGGTAACATTTACGTAGAAAATTATGTACAGATCGTCACATTTAATCAAGGAGATCCCTCATTTTTTAAAATTATTCTAAAAATTAAAATAATGTCTAAATTTTCAACTTTAATATTTTTAAGTTGAATTGCTGCAAAACTCTTTGTAATATCTTTGTTTTATTTTTTGTTTCTCAATTCTACGTAAGATTTTGAATTTCAAATTTATTTATTATTAAAACGTTGTAACCAATTCAATCCAATTGGTTAATCTTAAGTTGGTCCATCTTCCTCAGCTGCTCGTGAAGAAAAGAAGACTTCATGTATATATTGTTTATTTACTTTCATGTGTGTATTTTGAATAAAACTGTTTTTGTTTTTTTTTCTATCCTAAGCGTTAGAAGTCTAATGCGTCATAATGTTGAATATTGCACTTAACATCCGCTATTTTGATGCATTTGGCTCTAAAATTGTTATTTTAGACATCCAAAATTACTCTTCAGTATTCGAAATTTACTTTTTAAATACTGAAAATAGATTTCGAATATAAAGTTGTTTTTTAATGTTTAGAATAAATTTTAAAATTAATTTTAGAACGTCTAAAACCTTGGGCGTTAATAGCTATTAAGACAACAAGTGTTTTATAGAAGGTTTAAAAATCAAGGTCGTAGTTCAAATCCGAGCGAACGAAGTGATCCGAGGATTTGATAGACCGAGATTTTTAAACTATAAAACACGAGTTGTCTTCAAGATTTTTTCTAACACTAATATCTTTCACTAATATATTATGAGAAATTTTAATAATAGTATTTTATGTATCTAGGACGAAAAGTAAGTCTTTAAGGTATGAGCAAGTTGTTTACGGCCGAGGCGGCTAGCCGAGGCCGTAATTACTTGCGAGTACCTTAAAGACACTTTTCGTCTGAGGTACATACATAATTTTATGTCATACTGTTTCTAAAGTTGTTAAATCATTAAAAGAAATCTCCAGCAATTTGTAGCAGCATTAGTTTTAAGTAACTAATCTAAGGCGCAACAATTCATATCTCCTAGCAACGAGCATTTATAGAACAAAAAGTGACACTTTTCGTTCTAGGACTTTAAAATGATACTAGCACTTTAAAGTGTCACTTTTCGTCCTATAAATCGTCCGAAAAACGTTGCTTTAGAAACGAGTATGACATAAATTATTATTTGAGACGCGTTACAATACACAAAATGCGAAGATTGCTAGGCAACGACGTATGTTATAGAGAAAAGCGTATTTTAAAGGCCTATAAAATACGTTGTCATTGACGACGTATTTTATAGAGAAAACGTATTTTAAAGGCAACATAACAAGTGAGCTCTTATGCACCATAGAAACAGTATAAGATATTAGTGTTAGAAAAAAATTTATTATAAACACAAATAATTTGTTAAATATTAGAAGTTTTAGACGTCAAAGGTTAATTTTGATTTAGGTTACGGTTTTATTTTGTTTATTTTAAAATCATGTTTGAATCTTGATATATTTGTAAGGTAAGGTTAGAATTTTTAATTAAAATTAGGTTAGAATTTTGTGCCGTTAGTGTAAATAAAAGATTTCCTATAAATAAATTTTTATGAATCTTAAATGCTAGGTGTGTGAAGTTATACACGAGCTTCCATATACACGAGCTTTCGGGCATGCGCACAAAAACCAGGTTGCGTATTCTGAAAGCGAGATAGGGCAACCCATGTAAATGGCCGCCATGCGAAGTAAACAAAACGCCCCTTTTCATAATTCTTTAAATAATTCAAAATTTAAGCGACACAATTATTCGCCATCCACACTAAACTGTTCTACATAAAATTCTGCGCGTTTCCCAAGAAAAATCAAACGCTGCCATGCACGTAGAACTGAATAAATAATGTTTAAAGTACACGGGCATTCAAATGGGCGAGCTCGGCGCGCCATTCCTAAATTGTTCTAAAATATGCAAAAACCAAGCGTGTGAATGATTCTCGTTTCTGTTAAAAGATCGGCTATGCTGGTTTATAGTTTCAGTAAAAATTTCGTGTCAATTCCTGTTCTAATCATGCTAATAATGTTAAAAAGTTACTTCGAAGTACAAAATGTTAAGCTCGAACTCCGGCCATCTTGAATGTCGGCATTCCCGTTCAAGGTAATTGAATTAAGTTTGAGATATCTAAGTAGCACATTTGATTTTGCTGCATACCAACCGATTTCTCATACTATTTTATAGTTTCATTCACAATTTTACATCAATTCTTGCTCTAATAATGCCACTAATGTGAAAAGCTCAATCGAAGTGAACTGCCTAGCCGGCCATCTTTGTATATGCAAAGCTATAGAGTAACAACGTTTATCGCGTTTGTGCCAGCGCTATCTTGTGTCGGTTATTGATTATACGGTCTTGTAGAAAGATGTAAATTTGCTATTGAACTAAAAAATTAGATACCTATAATAATATTATGTTGTTTCGAGAGATGGCTGTAGTGAAAAAGATTTTAGTAATTTTCAAGAGGCTTATATTCAATATAATATGTTGGCACTTGGTTGGCACTATTGGCAGCACATCATTATAAACTTACGTAACCTCTGTTGTATTTGTTTATGTTTATTTTAACCTAACTTTCGGAGATGGATGTACCAATGTTGATTTCGCTTTATAACAAAACCGTTATCTTTGTTGTTGTATAATTGTTTGTATTGTGTTCCAAGTCGAATAAAGTAAATTATGCTCTTGTTTAAACGAACGTACAGAGAAAATCAACAACAACAAATAATTTTGATAAATGTTTGTACGTTCACCATTTAAAATGAAATTTGCCTAATATGTATACTATTTATAAACAGATTTTTTTAAACTTAAAATGGTAGAAAATAATAGATGTAGGAATATTATACTGCTCTTTGCTAATAGATTCTAATCAGGCTATATAATCTGAAGGTATACGTTTGTAAAGGTAAATAAGTGGTAATAGGTGACCTCCAGGAGGTTAATTTTCTATTTACGCCATAGTTTTAAGTTCTTTTATAGTGATAATAAGTTCATAGCAACTTTGTTGGTGTGTCTTCTTGTAGGTGCTTGACGCAGATTACTGTGGAACACAAGGTCGTTGCCGTTTCTGCTTGGAATTGGATGTGCAAATAGATGAAAACGGTGTCATGTTTAAGTTAACGGCTTTAAAGTATTTATAAGTGGGTGAACTTTGATTTCAATATTAACTGTAGGGCACAAAATAGCAACTCATAAATTTAGCTTTTGCCTTTGTCACCAAATAACTACGTTACATAAAGAGAAGAATTCGAAATTAAAAAAGCAAAGTATGTATAATAACAATTTATATTTATTCAGCTTACTAAAAAAAAAACACATGCTGTTCCAATTGAAACTACATCTCTTTGATTTCAAAATTTTTTAAATAAAATAAACTACTATTACATATGCATAAATAAAGGTTGGTGTCTTCGGAGCCTTTTGATGCTGATTGCTGCTTTTGGAAATATACTGTAAAGCTGTCGTTGTCATGAAACAAAAAAAAAACAAACTTAATTATCTACAATTTCAATAGAGATTACCATTACATTACTAACCTTGTATCTGTTGGAGTAGATTCTTGCTGCTAGTTTTAATTATTTCGTCTTTTTTCAGCGTAAAAGTGTCGCATGTGAATTTTTGTCGTTCGTCAAAATAAAGGATTCCTTCGAAAACAACATAGCAGTAAAAAAACATTTTAAGTTAGTTGGATTCTTTTTTGCTTGGTCTTGGCCAATAGAAACTGTATCGAATATACAGTGACTATTGTACAGCAAGGACCAACGAGTAGGTGCCAGAGGCAGTAGCACGTAAAATTAAATCAGAAGCTTTGTGTGAAAATGATTTTGCCAAAGATGATTATAAAGCCGTCGAAATAATGTATACAAACCAAAAAACACAGTATATTCGTCATTTCTTTAATACATCTTATACAGCTGTTTACCTACATTTAGATTGGACATATTCTTTCTGCTTAGACTATTTTAAAAATATTAATAATGTGACTTTACATTTGGATGCCACTGGTAGTGTGGTAAGAAAATTTAATAAAAATAGTAAGAGAATTTTTTATTACGCGGGTATTATTTACCAATCCAATAAAAATCTAAACAAACTTTTGCCCATTTTAGAAATGATTTCTAGTTCCCACACTTCTTTAGCTATTCAAAGTTGGTTGTACAACTACAAATCATTTCATGTAGGAATATTACCTTTCAACAATGTAGTTGTCGATTTTAGTTGGCCGCTAATTCATGGCGTTTTAGAAACATTTGCAGAAAAGTCAGTATTAAATTATTTAAATATTACTCATGGTTTCCTTCAAAGCCAAAATGTTTTACAAGCAAGCTGTAACCTTTGTACAGTTCACATTTGTGCTGCACACTTCATCAAAAAACAAGAAGCAAAGAAAAATAAAAACTTAAAAAACTTTCTTGTGGGTGGTATTAACAATTTAATGCTGGCTAAAAGTTACGATGAGTGCAAATCATTATTTAAAGATTTTGCATTAATCTTAAGTAATAACTTTTATACAGAAGAAGTGAAAGCTGCTTTGGAAAGGTTTAAAAATTGTGAAGTAGAAGAAACTCAAGAAGTATTAGAAAATTTAGACGATAAAATTGAAAATATTAATTTTGACACTCTCTATAAAAAAAGCCCATTTTACAATGATTTTTTGATAATTAGAAACACTGTAGTAACTTTTGGAGGTTCTACTATTGAAAACCCGTGGTACTGTCCAGGTTTCTTAGAAAAATCAATAAAGAAATATTTATCTTATTTTCCATTTTGGTCTAGAATATTAGCTAAAGATAAGTCAAAAGACGTATTAACAAATAACCCTGTAGAATCGTGGTTTAATGTGGTAAAAAATCATATTTTAGAAAAAAGAGTCAATCTTAAATGTACTAGATTTATTCAGGCAACTAGTGATTATTTGGAAAAACTTTATATCGAAAATATGTATTTATTGCCACAAAAAAATCGTATACGGAAAAGAAATTTAACTGAAGAGCTAAATTCTACTCAAGAAACCTGGAATAGGTCACCCAAGCGGCAACAGAAAACTACAACACATCTCCGACAAACAAAACATTTGTCAAGTACTATAAATAACATTCAAACAAAAATTGAAAAAAATTTCTATTCTAATTCTGTTTTTAAATATCAGCAGTTTACTAACAGTTGTTTAAGTAATGTTCAAGCTGCATACATTGCAAAATTTAATTTTGAAGGGTACAACCTTAATGACTTGGATTTTGCAGATTTCTCAACTTTGTTTGAGGGAACTTGTTGTTGATGAACTTATTATCACTATAAAAGAACTTAAAACTATGGCGTAAATAGAAAATTAACCTCCTGGAGGTCACCTATTACCACTTATTTACCTTTACAAACGTATACCTTCAGATTATATAGCCTGATTAGAATCTATTAGCAAAGAGCAGTATAATATTCCTACATCTATTATTTTCTACCATTTTAAGTTTAAAAAAATCTGTTTATAAATAGTATACATATTAGGCAAATTTCATTTTAAATGGTGAACGTACAAACATTTATCAAAATTATTTGTTGTTGTTGATTTTCTCTGTACGTTCGTTTAAACAAGAGCATAATTTACTTTATTCGACTTGGAACACAATACAAACAATTATACAACAACAAAGATAACGGTTTTGTTATAAAGCGAAATCAACATTGGTACATCCATCTCCGAAAGTTAGGTTAAAATAAACATAAACAAATACAACAGAGGTTACGTAAGTTTATAATGATGTGCTGCCAATAGTGCCAACCAAGTGCCAACATATTATATTGAATATAAGCCTCTTGAAAATTACTAAAATCTTTTTCACTACAGCCATCTCTCGAAACAACATAATATTATTATAGGTATCTAATTTTTTAGTTCAATAGCAAATTTACATCTTTCTACAAGACCGTATAATCAATAACCGACACAAGATAGCGCTGGCACAAACGCGATAAACGTTGTTACTCTATAGCTTTGCATATACAAAGATGGCCGGCTAGGCAGTTCACTTCGATTGAGCTTTTCACATTAGTGGCATTATTAGAGCAAGAATTGATGTAAAATTGTGAATGAAACTATAAAATAGTATGAGAAATCGGTTGGTATGCAGCAAAATCAAATGTGCTACTTAGATATCTCAAACTTAATTCAATTACCTTGAACGGGAATGCCGACATTCAAGATGGCCGGAGTTCGAGCTTAACATTTTGTACTTCGAAGTAACTTTTTAACATTATTAGCATGATTAGAACAGGAATTGACACGAAATTTTTACTGAAACTATAAACCAGCATAGCCGATCTTTTAACAGAAACGAGAATCATTCACACGCTTGGTTTTTGCATATTTTAGAACAATTTAGGAATGGCGCGCCGAGCTCGCCCATTTGAATGCCCGTGTACTTTAAACATTATTTATTCAGTTCTACGTGCATGGCAGCGTTTGATTTTTCTTGGGAAACGCGCAGAATTTTATGTAGAACAGTTTAGTGTGGATGGCGAATAATTGTGTCGCTTAAATTTTGAATTATTTAAAGAATTATGAAAAGGGGCGTTTTGTTTACTTCGCATGGCGGCCATTTACATGGGTTGCCCTATCTCGCTTTCAGAATACGCAACCTGGTTTTTGTGCGCATGCCCGAAAGCTCGTGTATATGGAAGCTCGTGTATAACTTCACACACCTTTAAATGCTGTGTAATTTTCTACCCAACTAAAATCCTGTATGAATTTTGTCCGGTAGATCAAATGAACCTTGAAAGTGATGTATAAAATTTGAAATTCCATGAGTTTGTGATGTTAGTCGCAGATGCTCTATACAGTGTGCCTCACTTTAGACGGCACCACCCCAGTATTTTTTTTATATATATTATTATCGATTTAAAAAATCCCTAATACGACTTCTTCAATTTTGCTGTTTATTTTAAATCGTAGTAGAAAGTAACATACCCTAAAAGTACAATTTAGTGAGGGGTATAATCAGAAAAAAGAAATTTTTTAAATCGATAATATATAAAAAAAATACTGGGGTGGGGCCGTCTAAAGTGAGACACACTGTTGATACAGCCAAGACAAATGAGGAAAAAAAGATCAGATAAATTATGAAGCTAAAAGGTTGTGGGATCGATTCCCAATACCTGCCATACTAACTTAGAATTTTTTGGACACAAGGAGCACGCAGATTTGGAAGATGGAATTTAGTGTACGAATTACACAACTAGTGACAGTAACAATTGCCTTGCACCGCATTTGAGGTAGGTTTTCTAAATTTTTTTAAAGTAGTATTCAACTGGAAACATGGGTACTTGTGTGATCATAAATTAATCAATGTGAAGCGTAGGTCAGAGGTTTTAGCATTGGGCTGTAAAACCAAAGGTTGTGGGTTCGATTCCCATTACCCGCCATATTAAAAATAATCGTTTTTGCACTCTAAGGTGCACTCAGCCTTTGGAATTGAGTATATGGGTTACATAACCGGTGGTAAATAATTAGTCGGCTTGTAACGATTCAAGTTTTTCGAACTTTTTAAAAAACAGGATTTAACACGGTAAAGGTAGGAACTTGCATCTTTGTCTTTCTCAATCCATATAAGATGATGCGAGCTGTGAAGGAAAATAGAATTTAAGTTGGAAACTACCAAAATCCTGAGATATGCTAGTAGTTTATACTTCGATTGTTAGGCATTGCGATCCAATTTTGTAGGGGTCATCCTCCTCCCACCCCCTTACCAACCCTCCCTAATATATTAAGCTCCTCTATATAACTATCTTGTGTTTAGTTTACTTGTGACTGATAATTCTCCTGACATCTTTTAATTCAAATGTTAGTCTGAGATATATGCAAATTACAGTTTCCGCTTTTAAAATTATAGTACAAGAATTACAACATGGCGTAGCGATTTATATTATATGTCCATACTTTGTCACGTGCACTACAACATTTAATGGGGGACGTTGTTGTCCCTTGGCGCGCGGCTAGCAAACAGCGGAGAAGGGGGGTTTGAAACGGTAAACCCTTCAAATAGGGCTGGTCATAATCGGAATAAAAATAGGGCGCCACGACGGAAATCACCCAAAGATAGTTCCTTATAGATAGTAGCTTATGTGCTATCTGGGATAGTGAGTCCAGTCTCTAATTGCTTGCTGAGTTCTCCCCGGTTCAGGGCCTGGCCAGGCAGTCGGCCTCCTCATTGCCTGGAATGTTGCTGTGATCGGCCACCCAGATTAGTCGAATCCAGCTGGTTGAGCCGAGCCTTTCCAGGGCCCCTCGACATTCCGTGGCCAGTTTTGATTTAGTTTTTACAGAGCCCAAAGATATTAGTGCTGCTTGACTGTCTGATCATAATAGATATGCCTGTTCTGGTATCCTCTGGCGCGATTTTCCTGGACGCAGACTAAGATTACAAAGGTCTCAGTCTGGAAAACGGTAGGAAACTTGCCTAGCGAGAGAGACAATCTCATTCTAGGTTGGTCGCTATAAATGTCAGCACTGAAACCTACGTCTGTTTTTAATCAATCTGTGAACCACAGTAGATCAGAAAATTTGACGCGGTCTCTGAGCATTCGTCTCTTGCAAGGACAGTTATCTATTAATTTCTGGTAAAGAAATGGCAGGAAGACACTACATCGCTGCGAGCACTAAGCAGCGGGCCAGACTTTATCAACTCTTTCAAACGGGACAGAATCTAAACGTGTCCCTTCAGACTGCCATCCGCAGGTGAACAGCTTGTAAGCCGACTTTCGTGCTTTCGTCTCAATCTCAATGTATAGAGACGTTAGATTAAGAAGAAAGCTATCACTCTAAATCCTATTTGATAACAGCTTCAAACAAGACTGTACCGCGGTACTTCTAGCTATTTTTGATGTGGGGTTTAGGCATTTAGGTATCCATTTAGTAGACAATTTTCTTAAACCCAAGTCATTATGTACGATATGAATGAGATGTACATAGGAAATTTTCAATTTCTGACATGGGTTTGAATACAATTTGTCTATCCTTTAAATTCGTTTCATGGACGGCGTCGATATTTTCTGGAGTTCTTCAAGCACAATGTCCATCTTTGGCACTCGTTCTTCCCATCTTAAATTTCGAAACCAATTTTTCTCATGATGACTTACAAAAAACAATAATTATTCGATGTATTAACCATGCATATGAACAACTGTTAATAAAACAATTGATAAAGAAAAGAAAACACCCACCATTTTTCCTTATATAAAATAAACCAAAGCTAATTTGCCAAATATCTTTATGATAATAAAAATTACATTTTACTTTATACAAATTGTACTTAAATTAACCTTCAACATTTTTAGCTGTCTTACAATTTATGTAATAAAAAATTGTAAAAAGCGTAACTTCAGTACAAGACAAAGAATTACAAATAACCATATTAAAAAAATTAAAACTTGTAAATTATGGCATACTGCTAAAAATCTAAAAATTTAGAACAAATACCATTTTGATATATAGATTAAATAAACATCTGTAAGATTCTTAACAATAACTGTGATGTTTTTACAATTGCACAATCATCAGGTTGTTGAATAACGCATGGATGAATAATAAACGTTCAAACATAAATAAATTATCACTGTGTCTTTGTCACCATGGTTTAAAATTCACATATATTTTCACAGTTAAAACAGTTTTTCAAATAACTAAACTAAGCTTGTAAAGTTTCCACATATGTCGCAGGGAAAATACCAACAGAGCCCTTACACTCCCCTAACCACCAACCATCTTCTTGTTTTCTATAAACCGATAAAATATCCCCAGGATGCAAAGTTAATTCATCGGGAAGATTTGGCGTGTAAGCATAGAGAGCCTTACACTGTTCTATTGGTTGTACTGGGCTTTCTTCGGTGTTGCAAAGACCACTTGAACTACTGCCTTGTGATGAAAATTCATCTGAAACATATTAATTAATTTAACAAATTGAAATGTAATGATAACGCATGGCCATGACAAGTGCTTACCAAAATCTGAATCATGCTGATTGGAATTACCATCAGCAGCCCCTCGATCAGTCCAGTCCGGTTCTGGTATTTCCGTATCACTGATATGCTCTGATCTTACAGATTTTTCACTTAAAGGGCTCGTTTCTGGTGCTACCCATTCCTCTGTTAACCATTGTGGTACCTGTTTGAGAACCAAGGTTAGTAATTTGTTTTGAAATATTAAAAAGTGTTTAAGTGGAAGTACCTTCAGCACGCTTTGTTGAAGCCCCGATTTATCCCTGGTTATTGTAATGTGCGGTGCTAAAGGATGCCCTGCCCTTGGCCTACTATCCAGTTCGGCTAAGGCACTTTGTACTTTATATCTAGCTCCTTCCAAGTAGGTTAACATTGATTTCATCTGTAAGCAAGGCAGGTTAGATTTTCAGATTAATGGGTCTCTTAATGATTTTACTAAAGTCTAAGCAAGAGTGGGATCTGTTTTGTAAAACATACGAAATGAGGTTGTTTTTGACTTCAAAGAACAGGTTAAAGCTCACGTAGGAATCGGAAGGATATTAGTTCAAATACGTCCAATTTGACAAAAATTGAAAAGAATGATATTTGTTTGCTTGTTGGTAAAACTACGTTCGTCCATTCATTGAGTTAGTTAGTTTATTCATTTATCCATTTAATTGTTTATGTATTGATTGATTCATTCATTAATTTGTTTATTACTCATCTATTAATGTATTATCATTTCCTTTTGTACTATCATGTAGTGCTGAGACTCATTTGCATTTGCTGAAGTGATGGACCCCTCTTCGATTTGTGTGTTACTCCCATTTATACATTTACTATACCTAGATTACCGAAATAATGAGGTGATCACGTGCCGTTTAAACTTAACCAAACTGCCCGTATACGAAGGAAAAGTGGAAAGTCTCCTTTACACAACAAAATGGTTATGTTTAACTTTTTGCATCTATACTAGCAGTGCGGGTAAACGTAAATAGCACGTGGGCACCCCATTAGCAATTTTCAATTTTCTCCCGTTATTCGGATAGTTTCAGGCACTTCAGTTATTGTTGTGAGTCAACAGAGTGCCATTTCAGACATTCTAGAAATTTTCACACTTTCTCAGGTATTGTTGTCAGCACATCATGTGTCATTTACGACATTTTTGGAAATATATGGGCATTTAACATGTTTTCAATAAAATTTCGGGAATTTCAGTTTTAATTTCGGGCATTCTTGGGCAAATTTTAGACAATTCCAATTTTTTTCCGTTATTAGAGCATCGTGAGGCATTTCAGCAGTGGCGGCCCGTGTGATGACGCAGGTGAAGCGCTGCTTCACCTATATTTTTCGTTAAATGTTTTTTTTTTTTATTCAAAATCCGAAATCATTTTAATTATTTTCATTTTCTTTAATTCAGTTGATCTAATCAGAAAAGAATGAAATAATTACTTCCATTCCTAATTATTAGTAGCTATACACGGTATTTTTCATAGCCCCTGCAGGTTATGCTGCTGCGCAGTACTTACTGCAGACCACAAGCGTTCAACTGAAGCAGGTCCGCTGATATAGGAATACTGCGCCAATTTTCGTAAGTTTGCATACGTGCGGTTGACATAGCAACGGCAAGCTTGCAAATGAATTTGTACGGAGAAGTGAAACAGATTCTAGACCTGCGTCAGTCGCAACCTGCCTTCTGGTTTCGATGTTACCTACATATTTTGGTTTGTTGTTCATTTTAACGGGCAGACAACGCGAATTTTTATACAATGTTCCCATCAAATGATCCGGTATGTGTTTTATCTGTGTTTGAAAGACAGAAGAATAGACCTTATATTCAAGAAATAAACTTATAATTTGATAAGTAAACTCTGAAGTGACTAGGTATATAAGTTAGTGAGACACCATTTTTGTTTGTTTGTTTATACTTTATAGACTTCCTTGGAGTAATGGATTATTTTTGACCTGGAAGTTTGAAAAAAATTTCGGACCGGAGGGCCGCCCCTGCAGCTCGAGCCCCAAAGGGTTCCTAAAGTCACGAGCCGCCACTGCATTTCAGGTATTATTGTGAACACATCTGGTGCCATTTCTGGCGTTCTAAGGATTTGCAAACATTTAACTTATATATTCCACACATTTTTAGGAATCTTAGTTTTAATGGGCTTTTAGCCTCAAGAGTTCGATTTTTTCCATTATTCAGTAATATTCAGGCACTTCGGTTATTATTGTGAACGTACCCAGTACCATTCCGGACGTTCTAGAAATTCCCAGGAATTTCAGTTATTTTCAACAATTTTTCATGAGTTTTAGTTTTTATAGCGTTTTGGTTTCAGCATTCTTGGGCTAATTTTAACAATTTCAAATTTTTTTCTATTATTCGGATATTTTCAGACATTTCAGAAATTGTTATGAACTTATCGAGTGTCCTTTTGATAATTCTAGATGTTCCAATACGTATTTAACATATTTTCAAAAATTTTTCAGGAATTTAATTTTAATGGCGTTTTGGTTTCAGAAATTCTTGGGCGAATTTATTCTTGGGCGAATTTTAACAGTTTCGAACTTTTCCTGTTATTCGGACATCTTCTGGTATTGTTGGGAGCACACTGAGTGCTAGAATTTTCCAGGTTATTAACTTATTTTCAATAAAATTTCAGGAATTTTAGTTTTACTCGCGTGTTGGTGTAAGGAGTTCTGGGATAGTTTTAGCAATTCCAAATTTTTTCTCATTATTCAGACATATTCAGACATTTTCAGACATTTCAAGTATGGTTGTGAATATACTGTCATTTCGGACACTCTAGGAATTTTCAGACATTTAACTTAATTTCCGTTCTAACAAATTTTCCGAAGGATTAGTTTTAAAGGGGTTTTAGTTTCAGGCGTGCTTGGTCGAATTTTGACAATTTCAAAATATTTTTTCTGTATTATTCGGACATTGTCAGGCATTTATTTC
The DNA here is from genome assembly GCA_963082815.1 of Melanotus villosus. Taxonomy (NCBI): domain Eukaryota; kingdom Metazoa; phylum Arthropoda; class Insecta; order Coleoptera; family Elateridae; genus Melanotus; species Melanotus villosus. The sequence continues at coordinate 75,650,690 of OY720420.1, forward strand.
TGTTATGGTTGTAGGCATACCAAGTTTTGAACATTCTAGAAATTACCTAGCATTTAACTTATTTTTAACAAATTTTCCGAATCTTCAGTTTTAAAGGCGTTTTAGTTTGAAGGTTCTTGGTTGAATTTTTTGACAATTTCAAGATTTTTTTCGTATTATTTGGACATTGCCGGGCATTTATTTCAATTATGGTTGTGAGCATACCAAGTGACATTTTGGACATTCTAGAAATTGCCAGGCATTTAACTTTGTTTTAACAAATTTTCTGGAGCTTTAGTTTTCTTTCTTTCTTTCTTTATCTTTTACCCTCTTACAGCTTTAAAGTGTTGAGGGGGCCGGACACACCCAGTCACCGATCACCCATCCAAGTTATGTCCAAGCAGATTCTTGCTTAACTTTGTATATTTCAGTATTACGTGCACTCTGCCGTACTGCCGGTTAAGCCTTAGTTTAAAAAGTATTTTAATCTTAGTGCGAATTTTGACAATTCTGAAAAGTTGTTCATACTCTTCGATCATTTTCAGAAATGTCAGGTATTGTGAGACCATCCAGTGTTATTTTAGACATTCTAGAATTTTTCAGGCATTCAATTTATTTGCGACAAATTTTCAGGAACTTTAGTTTTAAGAACGTTTTGATTTCGGCATTCTTGGGCGAATTTTAATTTTTTTCCTCGCTATTCGGCCATTTTCAGGCCTTTCAGGTATTGTTGTGGGCATATCGGACATTCCAAGTATTTAACTGATTTTGCTTTTCATCAAAGTTTCAAGAATCTGAATGTTAATAGCGTTTTGGTTTCAGAAATTAAGCGAATTTTGACAATTTTTTCCGTTATTAAGACATTCGCAGGTATGATTGTGAGCCAACCTAGTGCCATTTTGGAAATTTCGAGGCATTTAATTTATTTTCAACAATTTTTCAGGCATTTTAGTTTTAACAACGTTTTAGGTTTAGGAATTCCGGGCGATTATTAACAATTTCGATTTTTTTTTCGTTAGTCATGCATTGTGAATCACTGAAGATTTTTTGTGAGATGCGCCCTTTTGGACGTTGTAGAAATTTATTTTCAACTAATTTTCAGAAGTTTTTGTTTTAAAGGCATTTTAGTTTCAGTAATCCCGAATTGCGGTAGCTAGGTACCCCATTCCCGCACGATCAGCAAAGTTAAGCAGCGTTGTCTCCGAATGGGTGGCCCGATTGCTCCTGTAACGCGGCACCTTTCCCACGAGGACCGGTCACTATGGGAGAGTAGACCAAAAACCCCTCACAAAAAGTGAAAAAAAATTGAAAAAATTACAAAGGATGAGAGAATGAGAGAGGCCATTGCCCTATGTCGGGATGTGTTGGCTACTAATAATAATAATCCATGCATAACAAATCGTAAACATGGAATCGAATGGTTAGATATCAAGCCGTTCTTTCTCAGTTTATTCAATATAAAAAGTGTTGCAAAATGCAAAAAAAGAACTGAAATTGGCATGATTATAAATTTAAACTATTTTCAATATTTGCAGAATGTAGCCTTGAAACTCAACTTTTAGTTCTAATCAAGATTTTCAATACAAAGATTGCTTAAACACGAATTTAACTTTAAAATTAGCAAAAGGGCATCGACATCTCGTTACATATAGTGCGCTTTTTGCTTGATGGTTTCATCATATTGTAATGTTAGGGATTACGACTTTTAGGTTGTTTTTGTTTCTTCTGCAGTTTTAAAGGGTGTTAGTTTTTCTTTAATATTATGCGGCGCATAATCAACACAAAACACTTACATGATATAATTTCTCAGAAACATTCTGTTGAGATTCTTCGGCTCCGAAATTGGGCGTCTGTTTCATAGCTTTTGATAGATTTTCTAGGCCGTTCTTCGATTTCCTTTCTCTCTCTATATCTTGTCTGATAAGCTGGAGAAGCTTCACCAGTGCCTACAGCCAAATTACAAGTTTACAAAGTGTGTTACTTTTTAAAATAATTGGATACCGACCTGTTTCCTCCTTTCTCTGTTCATTGCTAAAGTGATGTGTTCGCAATAGAAATCTGGTAGGAGTTGTTCGGCTGTTTGTTGTGATGAATTTCGCAAACTCACGAACATTGCTAGGTCTTTACATGTTTCGCATAGTGTTACTGGGCCCGATAGTCTTTCTGTTGCCTGAATAAAGTAATTGAAAAGGATTAGCACTCACATACGATTTAATTAAATGATAATAGCTTTAAGGAATTCGGAGCAGAGGAAATTATGAAATAATAATACATTTTATGTGTGGCGAAATAGAGCATTACGATATTTATGATTATTGTTTTAACTTTATAACGATTTGGAGTATACAGTGTGTCCCTGAATGGGGGATTTTAATAAACCTTTTTAAATTTTCAGTGTTGCTCCTGGAATATCCTTAACGAGAATTAAATTTATATATTTAATAATATTTATTGCAGGATTTGCAGGGGTTAAAGGAACCCGCAAGCCTAGAGCTCGCCGAATAAATAAATAAATATATAACAAATAAAAGTCAGTTAATACTTTTAAATTTCTGAACGACTTGCATTGTTTATTATAGCATTAACCCTCGCCCAGGCCATCATAAAATAAGCAAAATTCGTAACAAAGAACAACTAATTCCAAAAATGCACAATAAAAAATTTACAAGGAATGGTAACCGGTGGAAAAATGCACAAAAACTAAAAATATCAGCATGGTAACCTAGCCAGGAACAGGCTTAAGTTTATACGAAGAGTCAGTTTCGAATATTTATTTTTATCTTCACTTCCTCAGTACCAAAATTCCAAGTTAAAATCAATTTTTAAACTTAATATGAATATTTCAAACTAAATAATTCCAAAGCACTTGGAAAACCAAGAATTTTTCATGAATTGCAAAACTACATTCAAAATTTAATCTTTAAAACCTCATTCTGTAGCTGGATTTAAAATAACTTGAAAATTTAAACATTTTCGTTCCAATTTTGCTTTTAAAAAACCTAGATAAGTTCTGTTTCACTTTTGTTAAAGTAAATATTGAAAAAGGTTAGACAATTGAGACCTGTATTCTCAACTCATGTTCCAAGTTGCCTCTATTGCTCTAATCAAAGTTGTATTAGACGTAAACATCAAACGGCCGGTTTTTATGTGAAATCAATGTGTAGAAAAGAGGCCTAAGACATTTCCATAATATTTAAGTAAACAGGGACTTCTTTTAAAACTATTATTTTGTTAATGTCAGCAGACACTTGAGAAGGTTAGAAAAAGAAGTAAACACACGTTTATATTAGGAAATTGGAATGCTAGCGTTGGAACTAACCCAAACATAGGACACGGAGCACTAGGTAAACACAGCAGAGATGATTGACTATTGCATAGAGAATGATTTATTAATTGGAAACAGCTTCTACAACCACAAACTAACATTCACAGCAGAAAACAGAGGCGCCAAGAGTACTACTATCACAAATTAGTGATAGCGGACACAAGGTGGTATACAAGAAAAGAAACGCAAACAAAAAACTATGAAGAAATAAAGATACTTAACTGAAAAACCCTAAAAAACAGATTACGAGAACAAAGTAGTGTCAAGACTCCAGCAATATGAGCAACAAGAGCAACAGCAAGAAACAATTTGGAAGGCAGAAGAAAGATGGACAAGACTGAAGGAAGCTATAATAGAAACAGCAACATCAGTCTGTGGGAAAAGCAAAATGGCACCCATACTGAAACGAACAAGGTGGTGGAACAATAAGAAGGGGAAGGTTAACGTGGAAAATGTACCTACAAACGAAGAGGGAGGATTATATCCTAATAAGAAATGAAGCTAAAGAAGCAATCAAGAAAGACAAGGAACAAACGTGGGAACAATTTGGAAGAGAGGCAGAACAAAAATTCAGAGATAATAGGAATAATAAGAAAGAGTTTTGGACTAATGTCAAGAACCTGAGGGGTGGCAAATATGGCAAACAACTATGGAGTATTAAAAAACCAGAAAGGAGAGACAGTATGAGAATTGCTAAACATCGTAGAAACATGGAAGACATACTACAATAGAAAATTCGAGGCACCAAGAAACATTAGGGCGTAAAACTATTCCACAGATGCAGAACAAGTAGATGAAGAAGAAGATGACATAATAACAGAAGAAGAAGTAAGAGAAACAATTTCGCAAAGTAGAAGAATCGGTAGGAAGAAACGGAATAAACCTAGAGATGGATCTGGAAGATATGCCAAAGGAGAACACATACCCAAGGATGAAAGGAGAATATCATAGTTCCGATTCATAAAAAAGGTAGCACTAACGACTACGAAAACTACCGTGCAATATGTCTGTCCTGTGTGAAAAAAATAGGGGTAGTTAGAATACAAGAATAGAAATCCGAAAACTTTAAAATAGAGAGAGGAATAAAACAAAGATACTCACTTAACCCATTACTTTTCATAATAATGATGAACGAAATAATTAAAGGTAGCAAGGACTGAACACAAAAATTGAGGAACTGGAATACGAGACGTACAAAACTTGGAATTTGCAGATGATATTGTACTCACAGCAGACAATAAAAAGAAACTACAACAAGCAGTAAACAATTGGAGCGAGACATAAAGAAAACTGGAATGACAATAAACACAAGAAAGTAAAGTAATGAGAATAGGCAAGAGCACAGCAGAAGAAGAAAATGGAAACAAAATCATTAAATGTGAAGGGAAACAGTTAGAAAGAGTGGAAAGCTATGAATATTTAGGAGTCATCATAAGCCAAGAAGGAAGTTAGAGGAAGAAATAAGGAACAGAGTATCCGAAGCGTCAAAGGTATACTACCAAATAAATACAACACTAATTAATAAAAAAGAGCGTAGCAAAGAGACCAAACCATACTTGTACAAATCGGTCTACCTACCCACACTGAACAGAAAGCTGGCCACTCCAATATAAACATAAAAGCAAAATGACGGTAGTAGAGATGAAATATCTACGGTGAGTGGTAGGAAAAACAAAAAGGAACACAACAGAAGAATTGGACCAAGGACCAAGAACCACTAGTGAATACAATACAAAAGAGACAGTTGAAATGGTACGGACACGTAATACGCATGGGAGAAGAGAGGTTACCGAGAAAAGTATTAGAAGCAAGAAGACAGGGTAAAAGACACCGAGGCAGGCCAAGGCTCATGTGGATAGACACAATCAAGAAAGAAGTATAGAAGAGAGAAAATAACATGGCAGAAGCTAAACAATTAGCGAGGGACAGGCAAGAATTCCGGAAATGATAAAGGACCCGAAACCTTGGGGTACAAAGGAAGAAGAAGAAGAAGATTTTGTCAATGTGTGGTTTGAAACTTAGCTACAGTCATTGATTATTTCGAGCTGCTAATGTGCATGATTTCGTCCAATGCGTTTTCGGCGGTAAGTAGCGCCATGCGGAGCACTCAGAAACTGGCAACTAAACAGGGCGAATAAAAACGTTTTAGAACCAAATAGAGAATGTGCTTTGTATTTAAACATGAGATGAAAATATACACCAAAATGTTTAATAAAAATTAATAAGCATGGCATTTTCAAAAAATGTTTGGCGACATACATATAAACGAAAGTTGTAGTTTTATCAGATTATTTCTTTAAATTAAACAAACACCCACCTTTGTATGAAAATTACCTTCAGGCATTTAGTTATTTATCTATGTAAACATCGTAAATTGAAAGAAAATGGCAATGAAAACAACTAAAATAACTAAGGTGGCTTAGGTATTGTTTTTAAAAACAAATTGAGCAATAGCAAGATTATCAGAAAACTTGTCGCAAGGTTTTACCTTTAGAAAAGTTTTACTGCCAAGACAATGTTGCGTAAAACTTAGATATGCTAATAAACTTAGTTGATAAGCTTGTGCAAATGTTAGAAATTACACCAAAGATTTTAGAAAACATTAAGTTGCTCTCTTCGACTACAAATTTTCCTCAATCATTAATATTAATAATAAACAAAAAATTGATGCAAAATTCCAGTATAAAAATACTTACTTCAACAAGTCGAGGTCCCAGTTCACTGCTATGATGCAAGTATGACGTTAATATAGATTTTAAATTATTTAACCTTTCTTCCTCAACGGTTTGAAAACTATTTGTACCTTTAAGAACTGCAGATTCCCATTCCAACCTAAAATTTTTAAACTGATTAGTTAATCCTTCTCCACTTTTAAAGTTCTTCGAAAATTCCTTACCTCGCTCGTTCTGCTCTCACACACAACGTATAATATTCAATATCGGCCTTTTTAACTGCATCTTCCGCCTTGCGTTTTTTACCTTCAAGCTGTTGAAAGTTAAAGAAAAATTAGAGCAAACTTTTAGGGTGAACTTTGCCATAAAAAAATTACCTTGGCGTTTTCTTTCTCCGAGAGGGCTTTTTGGTTGTGCATGTGGGCGAGTTGTATAAGACTTGTTGTTTTTGATATTCTGAAAGTACAAAATTAGCGGAATTAAAATTAGTAGAAATAGCAAGGGCGACATGAAGGAAATTTCGTATCAATTAACATTTTCTTCCATAAAGAGACAAAGTGTTAATGACGCCATACTGTCGTTTTCGTGCGTTTTTTTTTTAACAAATCCGCTCTCACTTTGGCTTAAATTACAGGCGCTTAGATTAGAAGGCCCAGATTTTTTCGAACCAGTTTGTAGAATTCATTTCAACGCTTAATAACTTTGGGATTTTCAAGGAAAAATGTTGGTTGCAGTCTGATTAAACCGTTTTTACAACCAAAGCAGAAGAAATGAATTTTTTAAAGTTAATTGTTGAGCAATGGAAGCGTTTAGTTAAATGTCTAAGGTGAATGATTCGATTAAACGTAAATAACCACAACTTGTATTTTACGTAACAACAATAAAATAAAATAAAACACATAAGAGCTAATTACATAAATGGTAAACATGATTAGTGATTCATTTTTGTTAAGATATAACCGAGCTTGCAACATCCTTATTTGATTAATTAAATGTTAAAAACAAAAACAAATAATAACGATTTTCAAGCAGTTTTATATCGTGGTTAATTTCGAAATATTAATTTTTATTTTGTTAGAAGAATTCGACCCCGCAAATACCTTTAAACAAAGCAATGTTCGCATATAAGCAGGCAGAGCGTGAAGTGGAACTAACTGGCCTAAATTTTAATACAAATAAATTTTGTTTAAATCCCAACGACGTATAGAATGCTTTGCCAATATTGACAACAGTGCAATCAGGTGTTAAACCCAGCATACGTAAGTCGCTCCAGTACTTTTTCTAATTCTTTAACCTTTCTTTTACTAAGGTGAAAGCTGAATAATAAAAACCCTATTTATCTCTTGGATTATCAACATAATTTTTGCTAAAAGTTTTTGCCAGTTTGGTGGGTTATTAAGGCTAAGTGTCAGCGTACTCCTTCAAGGATTACGTTTTTTTTTAAAGTAGCTGTAATTAAATGACCTTTAATTTTAAATGCGGTAGTTATTTACTTGATATAAATTGAAGCGTAATGAATTTTAATATTTTAAAGTTCATTTTTGAACTTTAGCCTTACTCTTCCTGGTTATACGAGGACATACTTTTATGTTATCTACCTAGCCATGAAAAACAAAAACGCGTATCAGATTAACAACACTTTATTTTTCTAATACGTAACTCCCTTTAACACTTATACACTTATTCCATCTTCTTGCCAATTGTCCCATACCCTCAAAAAAATTCCTTCGGCAACTCTAATAGCTCCTTTGAGTGCTTCATCAGAGGCAAAAGGCTTTCCCCTGAGATGCTTTCTTGAATAGAAAGAAGTCTGACGGAACTAGGTCGGGCCTATAAGGTGGATGCCTTAGCTCGATGAACCCACAGTCATTGATTATCTCACTTTATGAACTTTATGACACTGAGATCTTCCACCTTAATTTCACTCAATTTATCAAGAAGTAAACCTTCCCAAATCTCTATAAACCGCACAAATTAAACACAACCTAGCACATGTACTTCTAAATGTCGCAGCTATTTTTTAATAATGGGTTTGACATCGTCGCTTTTTTGTTTCATGGCTATGTAGATAACATAAAAATACGTCCCCGTATACTGTTAGGGTATTTTAACGAATTATGAAAATTCCGTGTATAGAAAAATATCACCCCCCACCCAAAAGAATGAATTCTTTCAAATTAAATTTCTAAAATATACGTTTGTATTCATAAATTTTATACGATTAAGAAATGCTTTGAATTTTTTGTCTGTTTTTTTACAAATTTCTGTTATAAGTTATAAATTAATTAGAGACAATCGATTGATGAAAACAAATGAAGGTTTATTTTTATCAACACCAATGAAAACAAGCTACTGGTATTGGTATTGTTTTTGTTTGCTTTTGTTTTTCATTTCTTCCGCTTTCTCTTTTTCTGAAATGTTTCATTTCTACAGCACTTAAAAACAGCTGAATGAAATTCGGTATTCGTAATTTGTTTCATTCCAATTTAGATCACATGAGTTCTTGTTACTGTTTGTAATACAAAGCTAGAAGCCATCAATATTCAAAATTTCATTAAACAATTTGATATTACATGTTACTAGTTTCATTTAATCTTTTACTTACAAATCTCCGACTAAAGCCATGAATTTTAGAAACTAAATTTTTAAATATTCGCTCTTTGATAAAACACTTTAACGTTTTGACGAATTACGAAAATTAAAATTCAATATATACAAAAATATTGTTGTCTCCCAAAGGATTAATTTCTTAAAAATTTAATTTCTAATATATTATATTCGTAATCAGAAATTCTCTATCATAAAAAATTAATTTGTTTGTGTTTTACAATTTTCTGCAATTTCACAAAGAAAACAAAATTATTTGTCCAAAAACAATCGATTTATGAAAACAAATGAAAGTGTAACTCGAAATTCTAAGTAGATTTTGTTTTGTTTTTTAGGTACCCATCAGTGACAAACGCCAATAAAAACAGGCTAAATAAAACAAATTAAACTTTTGTTTTGTATGAATCTTAAAAATTGTTTTGGTATCGGTTTTTGTTACTTTTGTTTTCTATTTCTGCTTTTTCTGGCAATTTTCATTTATGTGACGTTTATAAACAGCTGAATTAAATTCGGTAGTCTGTGATTTTAATATACAGGGCGAGTAAAAAGTAAGGAATATATTAATTAAAACCGGAACAACCCAGTTTTCGAACAAATCCCCTCGAATACGTCGATTTTATTTTATGAAAATGCACATTTTTCCATTAAATTCGATTTTCGATTGTCATTTGTTTTCGAGTAATGATGTAAGCGGCATTTTTTTTTAAATGGAACCGCCTTATTTTTTTTCGTGATTTCGATAGATCTTTTAATTGTCAAATAGTTTTTTCGCATTTTTCATGGCCGTCTTAATTTTTAAAAAACTAAAAATCCGCTTAAAATTCTATTCAGACCAAGCAGGGCGGAATCCCAAAACATGAAAATGAAATTCTCAAATTTTTTGTCGATTATAGGTACCTATAGTGAACTCAATCCAGGGACACACTGTATATAAAAACAATGGATTGACGAAGACAAATGAAATTTATCTTGAAATTGTAAGTATATTTTTATTTTTACCCATAAGTGGCAAACACCAATGAAAACAAACTAAATAAAACTAATAAAACTTTTGTTTTGTCTAGAGCTTAAAATTTCGTTCATTTTGATATTGTTTTTCATTGCTTTTGTCTTTTATTTCTTCTACTTCTGTTTATACTTTTCCTGACAATTTTCTCGTATAACATACTTAAAAAGTATTACACTGGCCTTCTATATACGGAATTTTATTCATAAAATGCAAGTCATAAAGTCTCATCTTTTCTTTATCGAGGAACCAGTGGCATACGTTAGCATTTTTAAAAGCAATTGTTTATAATTAGACATTGTGCCTTTCATAAGTTAACTCCAAGCGACTCTGATTTTCACTTTGATTTTTGACTCAATAAAAAGCGACCACAATCCTTACCTGACATCCAAAAGGGCATCCTGTAACTTTTCATTATCCCTAGCACAAGCATGACTGTGTTTTTTACTTTTCGCTTCAGCAGTCCTCCAATCAGACAAGCCCTTTGCAGACTTATCGACGACGGTTTCGACCTGTTTCCTGATTTTGTGTTGACTCTCTGTTAGATTCCTCAAAGGACGTGCTGCATCTTCCAAAAGAGCCGTACCAAAAAGCCTGTGTGCTTCTGCCCTTGTTTCTAATTCCACGGCGACGGAACGCCAAGCGTCGTTCGAACCACCAACGCCCTCGCGACTCGCCCTTGCCAGTTTCCCACTCAGTTTCGATAAACTTTTAGCATATTGGAGTTCCGCTTCGGACCTTTAAAATAAAAGGAGATTTTCATTATGGAATTAATGATTTCTTTTAATAAATTTTCCTAGGATTTGTTTTTTGTTTTGTGATTTATTTTGTTTGTTTGGTTATTGATTGAACGAGATTTAGGCTTGCGGTTTCCAGGGATCTATTTTGATGTTTACAACTACTTTTGTTCGTCGTAGCATTTTGGATTTTCATAGTAAAAAATATCAAAATTGCAAAGTTTGATTAATCGGGGAATCCCCCAGTTCAGCGTTCCCTTAATTTGCTTTTGTTTTTTGTTTGTTTTTTTTTTAAATTTATATTGCTGTTCGAACAAATAAGTTATATCCAAGCAAACCAAATTCAAGCCCCAAGTTTTAAAATCGATTGTAAAAGTAAATCAGCTACCTTTCTTGGAGAATGGTTGAAAGTTCCTTGCAGAAATCTCCACCTTGCTTGACGTACCGTCGAAGATCGTCAAAACCAGACGGGCTCTGAAAGGAAAGCAAACATTTTTAACTACTCTTTTTATATAAAAAGCCTCTGTTTACTATTTTAAGCAAATATCCAAGAAATTATTGTACTCTCTCTTACTAAAACCAAAGAATACCGAATACCTCATATTTCAACTCTTTGCTGAAACTCCGTTTAAATGGTAGACTCATAAATATCCGCCTGAATTTTAATAACAGTAATAACAAAACTGAATAAATAATCAACGGTATAATTACATAACTTGAGTGTATTAATACACTGAATATTCAGTTAGGCATAAGCAAATAATTCATGGTTATTAATAACAAACTGTAGATTTACATTGGCAAGAACATCTGTAAATTCTAACAGTAATGATAACTCTCACTTGTTTATGCCTCTTTAAAAGTACATGTACATTAATTTTATTGTTCAAAATTTTTATTTCACACAAGAGAACCCTTAAAAATGCGGCTACTGCTAACTTCCGCATAGCGGAACTACTTAAATAGTATTGAAGCGCATTTCAAATGACGACGTCCGGTCATTCACATATACATGACATGTTCCTCGCTGTCATTTCGTGTCATCCATATGTGAATACAAAACGTACTATTCTGCTTCTACTTGTAATGGATTTTTAAAAATTTGTTTGATTAATTGAATTAAAATTATGAACTGTACAAATTACAGTTAACGCATGATATTTTTGATTTTTGGTTTTATCATAAATCATAGGTACATATAAATAATAATTTACAAATATGATTTATTCTGGTTCCTTACAGTTTTAGAAATTCCTTTTCAAATATGTATAAACAAATATTGGCTGTAAATGTGTAATACAATTGAGATTTGCTTAGGCTTAGGTTATAGCAGGCCATCATTTCAGCTTAGTAGGTATATTGTTTACAGCAAGGCCTATTCTGTGTCCTAAATTTTTTTAAAGCTGAGTTTATATTTTTAAGAACAGGTCCCCTAAAATCAGTTCTTTTGAGCCTGTTTTCTACGTATTTCAAAACAGCAGCAATAAATTATCTGTCGCTAATCTATTTCTAAATTTATTTCAATACTAACAAGATAAAGTTGATAAGTCTTCCGGATCAGGTTTATTCTGTAGTTTGTTCCACCAAATCGATACTAAATAAATCGGTTTTTTAATTTTTTTAAATTGAAATTATGATCTCCAAAGTGTCTCGTGACAATATACACGGAAGCTCAAGTGTCAGTGAACCAACTGAAAACCGTGACCGACGTTCTAATTCAAAAACTTTAATCTGGAGCAACGGGTAGTACGTTTAATTTCTCTAAAGTGAGGTACTCAGTAGATCGTTATGTCAAAGGTTAACAAGTCGGTAAAAGGTTGGACGTTTTCTTAAGACGCTTGCTTCCTTTTTAAGGAAGGTTAATTAATTTAATTTAATTTAGGTTGAATTTATTTGTTTAAATATTGAACTTTGGCCTACCTGTTGCCATGGCTAAAGCGTATTTTATTTAATGTTATGGTTATGAGCAATAAATTGCTTTGATTAATTTATTTGTCTTCGTGAGTCAATGTGGCCTGATTAAAAATGACTTAAATTTAATTTAATAATTCTGTGCATGTTACGAAGAATGATTATGTTTGTAAATATTACAATAAACAAACGTCACTATCTAGTGGGCCGTGCTTTGTGATTCGTGCTGTATAACTGAATGCAACCGTTATTGGTGACATTTCGAGATTATGTTATGGAATTTTCGCAGTTTTTCGGTATTCATTGACCGATTGAGTTGTTTTGGCTATCAAATTTCCAACGTGTAATATAAAAAAATTAACAGATGTCCACAAAAACTGAAAACATTACCTGAAACTGGAAATTTTGGAAAGCACTGCGTACTACAAACTACAACCAAGTAAAGTTTTATCGAACACACGGTACAATCATACCTCAGGTATACTTTTGCTCCTACGGAATGCATGCTTAAGTGTAGGAAAATCCTCACTTTTCTCTTCCTCCAAACTTTTGGAGAACCCGAACAGCGCCCGGGTTCCAAACGATTTGTCACTTTTATCAGTTTTGTCACTTTTAACACTGCCACCATAAATCACTTCAGTGTTATTATCACCACCATTCTCTTTCATTTTATACTCAATATCACTGGCTTTTAATCCTTTGTGCACGTTTGCAAAAAACGCATCGTTTTTCACTATCTGCGACGAACCATCCTGCTTATTCGGATCCATATTCTCCTGGTCTTTCCTAGGTTTATTGAAAATCTTACCGGTGTGCTTTAACATTTTCTTACATTTATCTTTGGAAGTCTTGTACATTTCCTCGATATTTATAACAGGTCGTTCCTTATCAGCAAATGCCCCAACCCTTTGTTTGGCGGCATGCTCGATCATAACATTATTTAACTTAGTCCTCAGATTCGTCCACCCCATATTTCGAGGTCTCCTTAAAAGCGTAATTTTGCGCTTCTTTTGAGGCATTTTGCTACGAGCTTTGCAGTATTCCATGCTGGCCGAATTTTGTGCACTCACATTACCATTACCAACTTCTGGTTCCGTTTTTGCTTTCTCTACAATCACCTGACTGCAGGAAATGTGTTCAATACTCGAATGTGCAGAAGAAACCACATCCACTTCTTCGATATTAAAATCGTCCAATGATTGGGAATACCGATATCTTCTCACAGCTCCAGGAACTTTGTATACGAATTCGTCATCTTTATCTAATTCCATGTGACTGTGAGAAATAGCCGGATCACTACCGCTTTTCATAAGTTGAGGAACTGCGGAACAGTCGTTTAAGCTTTTAGTGAGGTATAATTCGACGAGTTTCGTTTCCGTAATCGTATCTGTCAAATCGTTCACACTTTTTGACACTTTTGACGGGTCTGAATCGTCTGAAGGAGAGGATAATACGATTGTGGCTTGGCTTACATGGGTTGGGTTTTCGGAGTCTTCTTCGTTTGTATCTTTGGGTTCGTTTATATCTTTGGATTCGTTTATATTTTTGGGTTCGTTTACGTCATTGAGTTCGTTTGCGTTTTCTGACTTGTTTGCATTTTTAGGCTCGTCTTCATCAACATTTACGTTTTTGTATTCGTTTTCTTCCCCATTTACGTATTCATTTTCTTCGTTTTCTAATTTGTCTATCTTTAATTCAGCTTTGTCTTTTTTCTTTACATTAACCACCTGTTATTAAATGAGAAAATTAGGATTTCTTAGGCAGCTATGTTTCGTACTTGCACACCATCTTCAGGAACGTCCTTTGCAAAAATTTAAATTTGACGTAATAGCATTATGGCATTTCTTTAAAACAGTAAGCGAATTACAGTAAAAAAATCACGACTGTTGACTGTAATAGCAAAACTAAACAATGTCCTAAAAGTTAACCACAAAATTAGGACATAAAAATTAATAAAACGACCGCCATCATATTCCCCCCAAGTCTATCATTACAATATTATAAATAATAAACTAATCGTACTTCTACATTGAAAACCTTGGAGTAATCTAAAGCTTCGATTTTTTGAAGTGCCCCCGTATAGCAAAAAATACAAAATGCTAGAACATTGTGACCATTTTTATTAAACAAACAACTCAATTTTCATGCGAATGTTAATTAGATTATTCCATACAATAAATGTAGAAAAGTAGATAATTACAACTCATATTTATGTAAACTTTTTTTATAACATACATACATAAACCAAGTTATTTATAGAAACTTAAGTAGGCGCACTTAACTTATTGATCATCAAGGTTGGCTGTAATAACAAAACCGTGTAATAAAACCGAGTAACTTTTACTGTAGTTCGGTTTGAAAAATTCCTAACATCGGAAATTTGCAAAAAGTGTGATTTTTATCGCCGCCTAAGATCATTCTTAACAATTTAATTTATAACAGGAACTTTGTACGGTAATTTGCGGGCAATAAATAACATGAATGTAAAGATCGAAGAATGTAACCAAGTACAATAATAAATAATTTACATAACGCATTTCCTATTCCTCGCGTTTGTTTTTTGATCGCTATTGAGAATGCAATGCATACACAGACAATACCATCAAAGGAATCTAGAAAGCTGAAACTTTCTCGATTCTTAATCCAATTATTCCCATTTAAATTTTGGCAAAAGTTTTATTAACTATTCTTAGTAACAATAGCACTTGGAGAAAGTAAAATGTGTTTGATTGATCACGACATTCTGTTCAGCATTGAAATTAACACAATACATTAATACGATGTTACTAAAAGTTACTGAATTTTTTGAAGTGAAATTTACGTAATAAAAAAAGACGTATTGTGTTTGGTTTGTTACGTTGTGTTAGTCAAAATAATAGTTTGCCATAACCTTGATAATGAAAGTAACAATTCGGTTAAATTTATTAGTTTGACGTTACTTAATAAATTGTTTTTTAATGTGAAGGTTTAGCAAAGTCTTTGTATACTTAGAACAATTAATAACTTTTGAAGGTTTAATTACAATCTTTAAACAATTATTAAGTCAATATCAAATAGGCAAATTACGTAGTTTTTTGTTTGATTAAAATTTATATCAAAAAAATCAGAACCAATCAATACTTTTAAAATAATTTTAGAGGTAATTTAGCAAAACTACTTTATTTACGTAAGAAATTTAGATACAGTATGTTTTTCCCATTTAATAAACATATTCTCATTTAATAAACATCTTCTCTTTTAATAAACATCTTCCCATTTAAGAGCAAACGCCTTCTCATTAAAGAAAACATGTTCTTTTCCAACAATTAAAAAAATTAGTTGTTAATAAACTGTTTTTTGATATGAAAATTTACAAAAGAAATTTGTGTACTAAGAAAAATTAATAACTTGGCAGGGTTTGATTTCAGCCCTTGAGTTAACTTTAAACAATAATTAATTCAATGTCAGACAGGTAATATTATCTCAGAAAATTGGAACAAATGGATACTTTTAAAATCATTTTTGAAAAAGAAGGCTTTTACAATACTTTATTTGCGTAAGAAATTTAAATACAGCCTGCTTATTACAAGTAAATAAATGTATTCTCAGTAAAAATACACCGACGATGGGGCTGGAAAAGTCCGGATAATAAAACAAAAAATGAAATTGATTTTATTATAACTGACAAAAAGTATATAGTCCAAGACGTTACTGTATTAAATGCTGTCTCCACCGAATCATCAGAGGTAAAATTACAATTAACACGAAGGTGGAGAGGAAAAAACTGATAAATGCTCATAAAAACAAATACAACATCGAAAAATTAATGAGAAAAAATAATCTTGGCAGAAAAACATCCAATATATGCTTAACATCATGGAAGAAATGGGAATAGAAGAAATAAATAAACAAATCACAGATACAGTTAAAAAAGTAGCTAGTAAAACACTAGGAAACCTCCCGAAAGATTGCAAAATAAGTGAAAACACTAAAGAAATGATGGAAGAAAGAAGAAAATTATTATCACAACGACACCGAAACGAAAATAGGTTAAAGGTACTTAATAAGACAATTCGTAGGAAGATTAGAAGAGAACTAACTAAATTCTACAATAATGTAATAGAAAAGATAATACAGGAAAATCGAGGGCCACGCGTATTCCGCAAAAGGATAACAAATGGCAAAAATACCATACTAAAACTCACTGACGAAAATAATATAATGATAACAGACAGAAATCAAATATTAAGACTCGTAGAAAGACTCTACCAAAGGTGAGATGACCACAACAGAATAGGAACGACTAAAGAGCTAAACTAACAAAATATTTCACAGAAAACAGACTAGAAATTAGTAAGTAGGAAATCAAAAACGCTCTAAAATCTATTAGTAATAATAAAGCTCCAGAAAACGACGGTATGATACAGAGCTATTGATATACGGAGGCACACCTATCTTACAAAGTGTAATAAAAAGGCTCTTCAACAAATGTCTCGATGAAAAACACCGGTAGCATGCATACCGATTCATAAAAAAGGCAGTATACACAACTTAGAAAACTATAGGACAATCTCACTTCTATCAAACATGCACAAACTGTTAACGAAAGTAATCAGTACTCACAAATCGCATCTCTAGACATCTTGACCAATTCCAACCTGTGGAGCTGGCCGATTTCCGTAGCAAATACAGCACAATAGAACACATACATTCTATACAACAGCTTATACAGAAATATAGCGAGTACAACAACTTCGTCGAATCGTGAATTATAGATGCCCTACAAAGGTGTAAGAAAGCTCATTGAAGATTTATATGAAAACGTCACAGCAGCTATAGAAATTTTTGATAAAACAAAACCCGTAGCGATGGGTATCAGACAAGGAGCTACTATCTACTCGAAACTTTTTACGAATACTCTATAAAACATATTTAAGACACTAAACTGCAGTAAAAAGGGCGTCAACATTAAATGACAATACCTGTCAAATTTAAGATTCGTGGACAACTTTGTCTTGCTTTCCAAAAGCCCCGAAGAATTACAAGAAATGATAAAAGAACTTACAGACACCACACAAAAAATAGGAATGATTAATGCAACTAAAACAAAAATCTTGACAAATTGCAACAACTTGGAAATAATATGCAAACAGTAGATGAACACGTGTATTTGGGACAAAACATTAGTTTTAACACTGATAGCCAACTGGATTGCCTTTGGTAAACTTAAAAGTGTACTTAGATCTAACTAACCCCAATATATGAAAATCAAAGTGTATAACCAATGCATAGCACCGAACATCTGAGACGTGGTCTACAACAATAGTCACAGCCCATAGCCCATATGTTACAAACAGCACAACATGGAATGGAAAGAGCCATGCTGGGTATCAGCCTCAAAGACCATAAAACAAGCAAGTGGGTACGAGGAAAAACTAAAGTAGAAGACATCATGACGAGAGTGAAAAAATTAAAATGGCAGTGGGCTGGACATGCCATGAGGATGAATGACGAGAAATTGACAAAGAGAACAGTCTGTAGGTCATGGACTGGAAAAAGAAGCATACGAAGACCAAAGATGCGATGGGATGACGATGTGAAAAACTGTGGGGACGAGGAGTTACTGACAGAGAAACCTGGAAAAATAAAAGGAAGGCCAAAAAAGAAGAAACTGATAGAGAGAGCGGGAAAGTTTACTTTCAACAATAGTAAATTCACAGTATCAAATAGACAAATTAGTTGTTCATTTGATTAAAGAAGGTTATATCTGAAAATCAGAACAAATCGATACTACACTACTATACTACAAATTTTAAAAAGGGGGGACTTTTGAAGTAATTTAGCAGAACTACTTTATTTACGTGATAAATTTAAATACACGTTTACCACAAGTTGTCCCATTTAAAAAACGTATTTTAATTTAATCCACGTGTTCTCATTTGATAAATGTTTTCCCATTTAGTAAAGATATTTCCATTTAACAAAAGTCAAAAACAAAATTTAAAAAAACTATTAATAAGTTGTTTTTTAAAGTAAAGGTTTGAAAAAAATTCTATTCTTAGAAAAATTAATAACTTTGGAATTTTTCTTTTCAGTCCTTCAGTTAACTTTCAGCAAGAATTAATTCAATATCACATAAGAAAATTACGTAGTTTTGTTCGATTAAAGATTATCTTAACTTCAGAACAAATCTATAGGTACCCTTAAAATGTTTTTAAAAGAGGGGTACTTTTGAGGCAATTTAGCAAAACTACTTTGTTTACCTAATAAATTTAAATATTTATTAAATTTAAATGCTTATTACGAGTTTTCCCATTTAATAAACGTTATTCCATTTAATAAAAATAGTTTCATTTAGTAAGTTTTCTCGCTGAAACACATTATTTTACCCAAAAATTCAAAAAAATTGTATTAGAAAATTTTGGATGAGTTATTTACAGTTCTTAATTAACTTTGAACAATAATTCATTCAATATCAAATAGGCAAATTAATTTTTCATTTGATTAAAGAACATTATCTAAAAAAATCAGAACAATACTTTTAAATTAAGTTTTAAAAAGGGGAGACTTTTGTGATAATTTAGCCAAACTATTTTATTTATGTAACATATTTCTGCTTTCTACATGTTTTCTCATTTAATAAACGTATTTTTGTTTAATAAACGCATATGTATACAATAATGCGATTTGGCACCTGGAATGCGCGTACTCTATTGCAAGCTAGTAATATGAATAGCATTGCAGAAGAAACTGAGAAAAGAACAGCAATGTAGAGAGAGAAGTTGATGAAATTGTAAACCATAACAGCAAAAAGAAAAGTAAAAATTTTACAAAAAATTAGGAACAAACACATGAATTTAAACCAAGAGTGATTGCTTGCAAGGACACCAAACCTAAAATATTACCAGAGAAAGAGGACTTCCTAAAGGAAGGAATATTAGCAGGTGATCCAGATGGATCGCAGATGGAGTCAACAAAGCACCAACAGAATTACTAAAACATGCTTATCCGGACCCAACAAAAAAATGCCAGAAGAATTATACAGCCCATGCACAAAAACAGAGAAACTTTTGCCCCAATTATGACCTAACATTACTTAATATCACCTATAAAGTACTGAGCAGATACTACATATTTTAAACAAACCTTCCACAGCGTCAATAGAAATAGGATGCTTAATGACCTTTTATTACTTGATATACAAAGAAGCTAGTGTAACTTATAAATGCAACTATGACTGAGTCCATGGTGACAGTTTTAAGAGTACCTACCAGTGTCAGTGTCCTTCATGAAATACATTTAACAAAAGTTTCTCAATTAAAAAAAAACATGGCTTTCCCCAAAAATTCAAAAAAGTTATTAATAAACTGTTGTGAAGGTGTATAAAATATTAGGTGCTTAGAAACATTAAAAACTTTGGAAGTTTTATTTACAGTCTTCAGTTAACTTTAAACAATAATGAATTTAATATCAGATAAGCAATATACTTAGTATTTCGTTCGATCAAAGAAAATTACCTCAAAAAATCATTTTTAAAAGGGAGAGACTTTTGAAGTAACTTAGTAGAATTACCTTATTTATGTAAAAAATTTAAATAAAATTTGCTTAGCCAGTACAAGTTTTCCCATTTAATAAACGTGTTCTCATTTAATAAACATTTTCTCATTTACTAAAGATACTTTCATTTAGTAAGGTTTATCATTAAAAACACATGCCTTTGCCAAAAAATTAGACTTAGACTTATTTACAGTCCTTTAGTTGATGCAATATATCAATAGGCAAATTATTTTCTTTATTTGATTAAAGAAAATTATCTCAAAAGATCAGAATAAATGAACACTTTTAAAATAATTTTTACTTAAAAAGGGAAATTTTTGAGGTAATTTAGTAAAACTACTTTATTTAAATACAGCCTGTTTACTACAAGTTTTCCCATTTAAGAAACGTACTTTTATTGAATCCACGTGTTCTCATTTGATAAAAATTTTCCCATTTGGCAAAGATATTTCCATTTAGCAAAGCTTTCCCATTAAACAAAAAACATTTCAGTGAGATAGAAAAATAATTAAAACGCATTTTGAAAGCTTCTTTAACATAAAAACGTCTTTTATTAACATCAGAAATTTTCCTCCTCTATTAACATTAATTTGTAGCTAATTGCGTAGAAATGTGCAGCAATTGTACCGATAGTTAAACAAATTTAAAATGAAAATCGATTTCGCCTTGAAGATAAACTTGCAGTAGGTACATGTTTTACTGCTTATATTAGCATAACAAAATACAGTATCCTCCTAAACTAAAAATTATTTGTTCATTTGAAGCTTTAATACTCAGATATTTGATTGATTACTTCTTATTTAATTTGTTTATTGATCCACCATGCGATCAATAAAATTTTCCTGTTGTAGGCCAGGCTTTTTAAAACGTATGTCATTGTGAACCCTCCCTCCCACGTCGCTGATTGTAACCGTTTTAATACTAGCACAGTCCTGAGTTCAGTTATTTAGCATATTTGGTAATTTACTTAACGCTTTGAAACTCACAGTTAAAAGCAATAAATTTTATTGAAATGCCCCAACCCACCAGTTATTCGTCGCCAAAGAAATGTATGCTAAGTGAGTAGGAACTCATCTCAGCAGTATCATAAAAATTGAATGCCGTTCAATCATGTTGAATGCATCCAATGACATGTTGATGTTGTGTTTATTTTTTACAGCAAATGATCACTAAACTGTAATGTGAAATCAACAAAATAAACCAGCATTTACATACAAAATGTTAATTTGATGGTTGCATTCAGCAATAACATACGTTTTACTTGAGATGAAATTTTATTAAACGCATGGTGTAATTTTGCTATTTCGACTAACCGACTAACTTGTACATGCAAAGACGTTTCCTGAAGATGAGCACCATTATCGTCAACGAAACCACTGCCCTTTACAATAAAATTACCTGATATTCGTGTTGGTTTTCTTCTTCAAAAAACGAAAAACTAATTTTAGGCACGTCATACTCATACTTGCTGTTAGATTCACTAATACACTTCGATGATTCAGACCGTTGTGAAGACTCAACATCGGCATAAACAGAAGTATCTAAATCATCGGTGCTGCTTAATCGTTCACTCATAGCTCTTGCATCTTCGTAGTTATCATCACTATCTGAATCACTGCTATCACTACTTAAAACAAGGGTGTTACCGACGTTATGATTCTTTTCAAATTCGGCTGCTGCGGCTTCCAAGTCGTAACTGCCCGAGGAACTTTTCGCAAGTTTGTTGATAACGTTCGATTCTTCTTTTTCTTTGCTGGTTGATCTTCTAAAGATGTTGGTGTTGATGTTCGGTACTGTAACACGCCACTGCTGCTTCGTGAACTTATTGCAAAACTTCTTCATGGCTTATGCGTTTTTAATTTATTATTTAGGTTAATTATTGTTGTTACACTTAACTAATGTTAAACTAATGAAGATTTGACTAGCGTTTTATACATATTTTTTCTTGATTTATTTAGTATTAATTTAATGTTTGAGCAACTTATCACAGCAGCAGTTTACGTTTAGCCTGGTAACTTCTATGATACTTTTATATATCGCAGTTAGTTTAAGTATAATTGTGCTACTGACGTACCAAGTGTGTCAATAAAAAAGTTTACATATGTAGTGAAACAACAAACGAACCAAAGTTCTAACCTTGTTAATTCTCTTTTTATTGTTACGAATTCGCTATGGCTGTCTCCTGTTTGTAACAATTTTTGTGGTTGTTAGAGAAGAAAGGACGATTGTTACGTAAAAATTAACGTCAGGTGGATAATTTACCAAGGTCGGTTAATGTGCATTACGTTTTCATTATCATCATATGATAAACTAAACAAAATGTGTGCGGTTTTCTGAAATTGTTGGAATAGGTTGATAGGTGAATTTTACTAAAGAATTTGTATGTATTCGAAGGTTAAGATTAATCAACTTGGCTTGAGTTTACTCAAGCAGAGTTATTTAAAAATGTCAAACAATTAATTTCACCAGAAGTTAGACTTTAAAACTTTTTAGGTGTAAAATTTGCTTTAGATTAGGTAAGTTTTTTTTTGTTTTTTGTTGAAGCAGATCACGGCCTACTTAGCACATTTTGTGATCAAATTAAAGGTTGTTTGTAAAATTTAGTTAAGAAAATATATTTCACTTATTCACTGGCTGGATTCGTTGAGTGTAAGATTTGCTTTAGGTTAGATAAGTTTATTTGTTTCAATTTTCAATTATTTTCACTTCAACCACCGCCTACTTTACTCAACGAAAACTCGCACTTTTTAACTTGAATAATTTTAAAAACTGAATAATTTCTAAAAGTTATTGCGCCACTAAATTCAAACCGATCACAAATGCAAGCACTTCAATCACTGACTGACTGGCACAAATTTTTGTAATTCGCATCGCTTCTCAATTTATTAACACTTCACCTCGTTAATTAAAGCGCGTGCTTAATGGGGAGCTTTTTGACATTCTACGGGTTTAATCTTTAGCCCGAAGCAGCCCAACGCAGTCTACACGATGCTATATTAAGGAACTACTATTCTATTATTAAAACATGTATGCGCGTTTCTCAAACTCTTTAAAGACCAGACTGTGCGTTAATGCGTACGATACGCGCCAGGAAAATTGTAGCACTTTTTCTAAAGAAACGCCAAGTGGAAATTAATAGCGTGATGTGCTTAGGAAAAGCTCCAGTGAAATCTGAATTTCACTAAGTAAATTATGACTTGATATATTTAGCATACGTAAGGATTCCTTGTTACAGATTTTATACAGAGCGATCGAAACTAACCTATTTGTGGGTGGCATTGAACAAAACGTATGTCGGGGATTCACTGTTGTTGTATTATGATGCGGTGAATTAATCTCAGACAAAACGTTTTAGTTGTCAAAGGTAATTTTTTGATCACTGTGCAGATTAATTTAGCAGTCGCTGCCGTGAGTTATAAAAACACAGCCCATATTTTTAGCCTGAAAAGTGAATGTCAGAACTTTTGTCTTTAAATGGGCCACATTTCGTTAAATTTTATTATATCTTAAAAGAAGGTTACCGTGCCAAATTTTCAATATTATTTCGAACAAGGAAGTGGAAGGTTTTATATTTCATTCACAATACCTATTCATTTCACAATGGATTCTTTTGCAAAAGTTTCAATTTTGTGTGGTTTATGAGTTGGAGTATTCCTCCCACGTTTTGAAGAGTTCCAAAAATACCTTTAACACACCTTATACGTTCATGTAATTAATGGCTGTTTTATATCTGCTAACTGTAATTTATAACATAAAACCAATTCAAATAATTGCTTAATTATTTGAAGTTTTAATACTGAATTATTTGACTGATTATTGTTTAGTTTAAGTAGTCGCTTATTGATCTACCATGCGATCAATAAAATTTTCCTCAATTCAAAAACGTGTGGTCACGGGCTTTGCAAAGAATAGCGATAGGCTACTGCGCAACCAAAAATCTGGAAAATGCAACTTATATACAACTTAATTGGGAATATATTCGGATTACTCCGGTGGTGGCTCAGTTGTAATAGTCTATTTCGTAATCGAGAAGTTCGAGGTTCGAATCCCGGTGCGGTCAATACAGTTACAAAACACCTTCAGAAAACAAAAATTTCGTTGGGAATTGTCAACGTACTTAAAAAAATTTTAGAAATCTAGGAAAACCTTTCAAAATACAAATGCTTCTCAAATATTGTTTTTATAATGGCCCAAAAAAACCTCAAATACGTTATATTTATCAGATCACAATACGAAAAAACCTTAGGAAATCACCAGATTTTTACAAGAAAATTTTTGAAAGGTTTTGATTTAAAAGAAAGAAACTTTTAGGTTATGTTTAGGAAACTAAAACCTTCTACCAATTTTGGTAAATTTCAAAAAAAAGTTAGAAATCAAATAAACTATTTTTCAGAAATATAGGAAACCTCACTAGATATTAAGTAGATTTGTAGAATATTGTTAGGAGAATTCTGGACAATACAAAGGATCTTTGGGAAACTTGAAAAGTTTCAAAAAAATCCAAAATTTTCAATAAATGGTAAACTACATCCAAAAACGGTTGGGGAGAATTCAAGAAAATGTTAAATGCCCTTCTGTAACAATAATGTAACATTCTTTAGAGTGGTGATACGTATCCTGAAGATGCCAAAAATCCTTGGAACAATTAGAAGAAAATTAAGTTTTTGAATGTTGCGTTTCTGCAATTTCTAGAAAATATAGAGATAACAATCTCCCTGTAAATATACTCTAAACGTCTAAACTATAAACTAAAACAAAGCATTGGAAAATCCAAAGATCCTTTGAAAATTGAAAAGGCAATTCTTAAAAAAAAACGTAATCATATATAAAATCCAAGCTCATGATTTGTAATTTAATTTAAAAAAGGTTTAGAAATTTTTAAGAAAGCCCAAAAAAAATTCTTTGGAAATTTGGGAAAATGTTTGAAAACTCCTACAAATCCTGAGAGACCTTCTAAGAACTCATACTCCAGTTATTTGAGATTTCTGAATATTATAAAAACGAAAATCTACGAAATGTCCCCGGAACTCTAGGAAATTCTTTTGGGGAATAAAAAATCGTATGAGCCTATGGAATTTTCATATAACAACTGACTAGAGCTCCGGAAAATTCGATTACTTTTCGAGAATTCGACTTATAAGGTCGCAATGTTCCTTAGGAACGAAATCATAAAAAAGCTTAAAGGAGACAACCTCAAACCGTTGGAGAAAACCTTAAAAAACTGCAGGAAAAAGCATATTTTGGGGAGTACTGTAACGGCGCGCATGTTATAGACATTTTAAAATAAGGACTTATTGGGTTTTCTTTTATTTTATGTAAGATTATAAAATTGGGGGTTGTCAAAAATTATTGTTATTGAGAGCTACTCTGGGATCTTACCAACCTCAATAAGCTCCTGCAATCGTCATTAACCCTTTTAATTGTACGAGAGCTACTCTGAGATCCAACAAATTTTATTAGGCTCCTGCAAAACTCCGTAACCCTTTTAACAATACGAGAGTGTCCTATTAGGTTTCTACATCCTTTGTAATATAGTTCTTTTCAGGAGATTCGCAGCCAAAACACAACAACTCGGTTACGGACACCCGCCTTCCGACTACCAGTTGTTAAGATCCGCTGTTCAGGAATATCATTGTCTATGTGAATAAAGTTTAAAGTTGTACTTTGACCTGTGACTTTTCTTTCCTATCCTTTATCAAAGACGGGCTACAAATACACAACAAAATAGGGTCCAATACTTCGGGGGTTTTCACCAGTTACAGAAAATTGTGAATTTTCAATACCCCGCATCGTTAAAGAACGCTGTAAAAACTCGAGGTATAAAAAGGGAAATATCCTGAAAAATAGAATCAACTGAACTTCATAAAATAAAATTCAATAAAATTACTACATTATTTGGTAGAGTTCGTCAATCAAAATTAAAACTCAAAACTTTTAAGGGCAAAACCATTGGAAAACCATTACACGAAATGTACTAAGTTCGTCAATTTGGTATTTGAAATTGTTAAAAAATCCCAAAAACCTTTAAATTCTTTCCTTGGAAAACCTTTACACGATAAATCTTAATTCTTTGATTTTATGTACACACCGAAATCTATAAGAAAATTTGTAAAACTCCTTTTAAAAATGTTCCAAAACATTCAAACAACTGTTAATATGAAAAATAATTTGTAGAATTCCTTTGAAAACGAATGAATTCCTTTGAATGTTAACCATCAATTTGATGTTGTCTGTTTTGTAAATAAACATTGGCAACAAAGTTTTAAAGTACTTAAAGTAAAGTAAAGTTTCCAAATAACTAGAAACTTTTTAGTAAAATAAATTGTATACAAATGCAACTTCATAGTCAAACGAACTTTAAGATCCACATCAAATTACATAAAGCTAATCAGTTTGTAATATTTAAAGGTTTTGCATGAATTTTTCAAAATTTTGTTTTTTTGTATTTTTCGAGAAATTTCTCCTTTTCCTTTTTAGTTGATTTCCTTTCGGTTTGCAACGTTCTTTCGGTTATAAATTTGTAGAAATTGTTTTCACTATTTACCAGACTTTTTCATATTTTAAATTACTTTTTAAAACAATTTTCCAACTGCTTAGGAGTCTTTAAACTTCTGATTTTACAAAAATATTTCTTTTGAAGACTCGAGGAAACGTTCACGTACGTTCTTCCAAATCACGTGCATCACTTCACTTCTTAATTTTTACAGGCTTTCCCGGAGTTTTCCAAAATTTTGCTGAATTTAAACAAACTGCTTTAAGTTTTAATTTCCTCGTGCTTTTTTCAGAATAATTCGAAATTTTAGAGAATTTTGCAGTTGCCTTTCAATTTCCCAATATATATTATATTTCTTAAATTTCCAAATGTGATATTGTGAACACTCCCTCCCGGATCGCTGAATGCAACTGTTTTAATGGATGCGTTCAATAAATTAGCGTAGTTCCAAGTTCAACTATTTAATTCCTATGATACGCGGGAGGAAAATTATAACACTCGTTCTAAAGAAACACAGGTGGAGATTAATAGCATGAGGTGTTTTGGATTTTTTTTTTCTGCATATATTCTACATTATTACCGCTAAACCTTTAAAAGAACTTCCCAAAAAAGCGATAATGGCAATAACACAAATCTTTAATGCCATAATAAGGCTTCAGTACTTTCCAATTCTGTGGAAGTTTGGTGAAATAATTCTTATCCACCAAACCACCTCATACAGACCAGTAACGCTGCTTCCAATTCTATCTAAACTGCTTGAAAAGTTAAAAGTGAAGAGATTACTAGCTATTATAGAAAACCACAATTTAATCCCACAGCACCAGTTTGGATTTAGAAGGAAATATTCCGCACTAGAGCAAATTCATAGGGTAGTGGATGTGGTAGGAGCAGACCTAGAAGAAAGTAGATACTGTGTTGCTTTATTTCAATCAAACAGTTCCTTCCCTATCAATATTACATTCTTTCAAGTCATACTGAAGTGAGAGATACTTTAAAGTTAACTATGAAGAAAGCCGTTCTAACCTACACCAAATCAACGCCGGCGTATCCCAAGGAAGCGTCCTAGGGCCCATCTTATATCAACTATTTACAGCTGACCTCTTAACCAACGAATGTAATTACAGCTACATTCGCAGACGACACTGCATTATTAGCATCTCATGTAGACCTTATACTAGTAGCAACAAACCTACAAATATGTCTCGACAATATGCAGAAATGGATACATCAATGGCGCATAAAAATTAATGAAAATAAAGCTATAGTACTACTTCATCAGTGACACTGAATAGCATACAGATTCCTATCAAACAGCAAGCTAGATAATCTTGGTATGGTCCTGCATAGAAGATTAACGTGGAAACCGCATCTCACAATGAAACGGAAGGAATTAGATATCAAAATGAAAAGGATGGACTGGCTACTAGGGCGTAAATCAAAATTAACTCTTAGTAACAAAATGTTTGTATACAAAACAGTGTTAACTCCTGTATGAACCTATGGGACTCAGTTCTGGGGTTGTGCCAAAACATCAAAGGTTCCAAAATAAAACTCTTCGTGCTTTAGCCATTGCGGAATGATATATAAGTAATAAAACACTACACAAGGACCTTAGAGATCCGTGGGTGCGTGATGAATTCCAAAGATACACAACAAATTATGGGAAGATACAGACTGCACCATAGCACCATCATCCCAGTGTATTAGTGAACAATCTGTTAGACAATAATAAAGATACCAGACGCTTAAACAGACAAAAAACTTTAGATCTTTGTAACTAATTATTAGTTCGGGGGATTGCCACTGGGCGAATCACCCCTCTCATGTTGTGTATCATAATATATGAACAAATTTGCTTGCTTGTTAGCCCCATGGCTAGTTGTAAATCTTGCAAATGAAAATTTTAAAAAAAATAAATATATATTGTAGCTACAGAGCGAAATCTGAATTTCATTAAGTAAATTATGGCTTGATTTAGTTAGAATACAAGGATTCTTTGTTAGAGATTATACAGGACGATCAAAAACTAACCCATTTGAGGGTGATGTTGGACAAAGCGTATGTCGTGGATTTACTGATGTTGTTGTACTGAAATAGTTCCAACTTTGACATATAAATATGCGGTGATTTAGGTTCAGACAAAAGCATTTCAGTTTTCAAAAGTTACTTTTTGGTCGCTGTGTAAACTTTTGGCATGAAAAAAAATTTTTTTTTGAATTTCGTATTTTAAAAGCAGGTTACCGTGTCAAATTTTCAATATTATTTCGAACACGGAAGTTAAAGGTTTTACATTTCATTCGAAATATTCATTTCACAATTTTTTTTAATTAAAGTTTCGATTTTGTGTGGTTTATGCATTGCACCCACATTTTGACTATTTTGAGGAGTTCCAAAACTATTTTTAACACACCTTATACGTTCATGTAATTAATGGCAGGTTTATATATGCTGGCTATAATTTTTATAACATAAGATGCAAAGAAAATTAAAATAATTTCCTAATAAATTTTTATTGTTTTGAAAAACCTTAATACTGAAATATTTGACTGATTATGTTGAGTTTAGTTATTTATTGATCTACCATACCAGGTTTTCAAAAACGTGAGACATTGTGAACACTCCCTCCCGCATTGCTGGATGCAGCTGTTTTAATGGGTGCGTTCAATAAACTAATGTAGTCCAGAGTTCAGCTATTTAGTGCATACCATGATACTAAGACTCTTAGTATCATGAATGCATACGATACACATGAGGAAAATCAAAGCACATTTTCTAAAGCGTGAGTATAAAGTATGGCTTGATTTATTTAGCATACGAGGATTCTTTAGTACAAGCTGATTCAGATCCATCCAAAACTAACCTATTTCCAGGTGATGTAGGGCAAAACATATGTCGTAGATTCGTTTCTATTACTGTACTACGACAGTTCGAACTTTGACGTTTAAATATGCTGTGAATTAAGCTCAGCGTTTTGTTTTTCAAAGATTACTTTTTGATCGCTGTATAGATTTTTAGCATCAAAAGAAAGCATCACAAAACTTTTGCCTTTAAATTTAAATAGGACCATTTTGTTGAATTTCGTGTTTTAAAAGCAGGTTACCGTGTCAAATTTTCAATATTATTTCGAACAAGGAAGTCAAAGCTTTTATATTTCATGTTTCACAATAGAATTGTTTGCAAAAGTTTCGATTTTGTGTAGTTTATGACTTGAAACATTACACCCACGTTTTGAAGAGTTCCAAAAATATCTTTAACACACCTTACAAGTTTATGTAATTAATGACAGTTTTATATCTACTGGCTGTAATTTATAACATAAGAGGCTTATGTAAATAATCTACCAGTTATCGTAAGTGAAGGTTACGGTAGGAGAAATTAAATGTGATCAGACGGGATGCCGAAAATTTGTTCACACCTTATCTAATACACGTTTCTAGGATTGCCTTATATTTACTCATAATATTTACCAGTAATAAATGCCTATGTTTGATAAAAATAACGAACTTATAAGGTTAATTCCTTTGGGTTTTAAGTAAGTTTGCTGATCATGTTATCTTTTACGATGATTGAAATTTAAACAATTAAATCTATTCATGTAATTCCAACCTCCGAATATTAATTTAGGCACAAAACCAATTCGAACTTAAATAGTTCGTGGTCATATTCCATTCAATCTTTTAAGATTCTGATCTGATGCCTCAAACTTTTAATTTACACTTTAAAAAATGAAATTTGGGCTACATTTGTCAATTCGAAAGACAACCAAATTTCCTGCTTTAAATTCGGTGTTAAAATCGGCACTTTCAAAATAGACGTTTCTCGGAAACTGATATTTCAAATACTGAATTATAATTTCAAAAACAAAATTTCAAATTCGAATTTAGTATTTTAAGCGGAAATACATTCCAATTTGATATACCATAAATCTGGGTGGACTTTCAGTGTAGAATACTTAAGTCTTCAATATTTGAAGCCAAATTTCAGACTGAAAATTCGAATCCTAATGTGAGTTCCGAATAACTAAGACTCCAAACTGAAAACAGATTCAAATTTTCAAGTAATGAAGTTGTATTTAAAGTTGGTAATACCCAAAAAAAGTCCTAAAATTCGAATCTCAGAATGTTAATTTGGACACAAAACCTTCCAATTCGGGTTCGAAGTCAGATTCAATCCAATCTTTTAAGATTCTGATCTGTTGCCTTAAACTTTTAATTTAAACTACATTTCATAATGTCATTTCGAAAGACAATCAAATTTCCGTTTTTTATATTTGTTGCTAAATTCAATTCAGTTTTAAATTTGAAATATAAACCTGGATTGAAATTTAGTAAAGAATACCAAAAAATCTTGCATGTTTGAAACCCCAATTTAACCTGAAAATTCGAACCTGATTTTCAGTTCGATTCAGTGGAAACAGAAATTAAATATTAAAAATTCCAATAAAAAAAATCCTAAAATTCTAATCTTCAAATGTTAATTTGGACAGAAAACCTTCGGGTTTGAAGTCAGAATCAATCCAATCTCCAGATTCTGATCTGGTACCTTAAACTTCTAACTTAAACTGAAAACAAATTTGATAATTTTAGATTCGGGATTAAAACGTCTCCTTTCAAATTAGATGTTCGTCATAAACTGATATTTCAAGCATGAATTATAATTTCAATAACTAGTATTTAAAATTCCGAATTCGAATTTAGTATTTTGATCTAAAATACATTCAAATTTGTAACATAAATCTGGGTAGGATTTCAGTAAAGAATACAAAAACCTTCAATTTCAGTTCGAACTGGAAACAGAAATAAAATTTTCAGGTAATTATTGTATCTTAAAAATATTTAAAATGCAAATCAAAATCGATAATAAATCGAATATTCGAATATCGATTGAACTTCGAACTTCATCTAAATTAAAAATTTTGTACATCTCTTTTGCTTGTCGTAGTGAAATTTTTAATTCTAATGCCAATCAAGTTCTCCCTTTCAAGAAAATGTTATAAGCTTGAATTCAGATTGGATATTCTATTTCAATTCTAAATCACGAATGTAGATCTAACTTTCAACCTCGAATTGTATCTTTTGATCTGAAGCGGGTGGCAATATTACCTGGACATTTGTTGTGGCGAGTTTACCGTTTTATACATTTGGTGGGTATTTCTTCTTTCTGTGCCTTATCCTTTCTAAGGACGTTGTCAAGGGGGTCAAAGCCACATTTTTAAACGACTTGGCGTCGTGAACTTTGTTATATCCCTCTTATGCTAGGAAAATGTGTTCTCTGCAGTGGTTTGCAGAGTTTGTGATCATATGTTTAATAGTGTATGTGCCTTGTTACTATCTTAAGTCCGCCACTCTGCAGACAGGATCGTTAATTGTAACCAGACGATTAAATGGCTTCACTTGCTCAAGTACCGACCTCAAACAGTGGAGAATTTTTTGTAAAAACCTTTACCACTGCGTAAGATTCGAACCTAGGAGCTAGGAGCCCAGCGCTCTTACCACTGCGCGAACGAACTTCTTGGTGGGTATTTACTAATTTAATTTTTAATTTACTAAAACTGATACTGAAATATCCACAAAAAGTATAAAAATAAATGTAGTACAGTATTTTTCACCTAGGATTTGGGTTGTGTCGTCAGTTGGATTGTGAATTTATCAACAGTGCGTTGATAAATTCACAATCCAACTGTACTCTATATTTCATCTCTTTCTAAATTAGGTTTTCATTACCTACTGCGCACGAATTCGTGTCTAAACAGACAGTTTTTGGACGGGGCAAGTTGACGTCAACCCAAATGCTAGATGAAAAATACTGTAGTGTACTGCGAAACCCATATTAGTATAACTACAAATCAAGTCTTGGTTCTAAGTAATTTGCAATCAAGATTGGGAGTCGATATTTGAAGATCAAATCAAATTTAGATTGAAGTTTGAAACTGCAAACAGAGGTCTAATTTCGAATCAAAATTCGAACTTCGAACTTCGAATGCTGTTTTCAGACAGAATGTATGGCGTTTTGAATTTATAAGTATCTGATCTCTGGTCAAATTTTAAAATCCAGACTCAAGATCTGAATTCGATTTCAAATTTAGAAACCCAAACTTTGAAATCCTGATTTGTGATCTCTAATTTTGCACTTTCACAATTTAAAAAAAAGTTATTAGGTTGTATATTTTACAAGTTGTATTTTTACTCCACGATTTCCACCAGATTAAAATCCCAATTTAGAGGTATAACAAAAGACCATTGATATTTCAAGTTCGAATTAGGATGATTCAAATTTGAAATTTTAAAGTAGTGTTGAAAACTTTTTGATTTTTATCCCAAACTTGCAAAATACATCTGATTTTTTGAATTTCAACTTCAAGAATAAGATCCAAATTCTGAATTCGAATTTCATATTCTGATAACAGAAAATTAAACAATATAAAATAAAATTTGATCAGAAGTTCAATCTTCAATCAAGATTCAAAACTTTAATTTGAAATTGACTTTCGAAGTCTAAATTCAAACTAAGATTCGAATTGAAAACGCAATTTCGAAATTCTAATCCTATTTTTAAGTAAATTAAGTTACACTTGAAGCGATCAAGGCCTGAAAACATTAGAATTCGAGTTTCTAAATTGAAAAATGTTTAATTTGTTAAAATTCGAAGTTCCGGAGATTGATTCGAACATCAAATATTAGAATCAAGTTTAAAGATACCAACTCGAAATCGGATCAAAGAATTAGTGATCTTAAAAATGCTATTCTGAGGCATTGAAATTTTAAGTTTCTAAATTAAAAATATGAATTTCGATCTTATACTGAAATCCTAAATTCGAGATGAAATACAGGCTGGATCTAATGATTTCACACACTTAAAATTCGCATTCTGATTCGAATTTAGTATTTTAATTTGAAAGAGATTCGAATTTCATATAAATATTGGAAATTCAAAACTCAGATTAGAAAGTGAAAACAAAATTAGAATTTTCAGGTAATTAAAGTCAACATAAAACTATTAATATCCGAAAATATACAGGCTCTAAAACGATTCGAATTGCAAAAATTCGATCTCCAAATGTTAATTTGGGTTCAAAACCTTCGAATTTTGAGTCCTAAAACACAATCACTTTGATCTTAAGATTCTCGTCTAAAGCGCCTAACTTTTAACTTTGACCAAAGTTTCGTAATAACATTGTCAATTCGAAAAGTACCTACTTAAATTCACACTTTTAGATTTTTGAATTATGACATCAAAAACGTGAAAATTAAATTCGAAATTCTTAGAAACTGCAAGAGCTAAGCTCATCATAACATTATATTTTTATTATTTGATTTCAGTCAGGCTTTAACTACCAACCTTCAGTAATTGATGATTAAATGTGTTACTTGAAAATAGAAATATTGATCACTCCCTTTTTAATTTTTCTATTTTTAGTACGAATCAATCGTAGCTATTTTAAAATCATTAAGAAACTAATGGTAGGGCAGCTAACATTATTAAATTTTAAAAGTATCTGCAACCTCAGAATTAACACCTTTAAATGTCATCATATTATCGTAATTTTCGTCTGAAGCTTTATTTTAAGATGAAGCGTTCTGTTTTTATCACGCTAGTGTTTTGATCCTTCAACATTTAACTGATTCCTTGACGTTTCAATTATCACTTTTCGACTTACATAAGGCTAAACTGTTATTTGAAACAAGTGTTATTAAAATTCACCTACGATTGAGAAATTGCGTTTCTGGCAACACCAGTTGTTAATATTATTATCTAAAATTCTAAATAAACCAAAACGTCATCAACCTTATTTTTATTATTTTGGGATACGCATTTTTATTTTTAACTGCAAAATTAAAGTAGGCTACATGAAAAATCAGATATTTTTAGTAAAGCGTTTAAATAATTACTTGTTGAAATGGAAGCTGCATAAACCATTTATATTCCAATTAGCTTTTAATAAATTAGGCTCCTTTTTCGTTTGAGTTGCAACACGGTTAAATTTTTGGGATATTTTGGTTTTTGCTGAGGTATACCTTTTTAGTTCATTTGAAATTCTGGACTGACTCGAATATGGGCGCTGAGTTTTCAAAATCATTGTAGGGACATTTTTAATCTTAATTCTGAATCCTCCAAGATTGGAATGTTTTAGCACAGAATAAACTCTTACAGAAGCGACAAGAGTGAGCGGCACTTTGATGTTAACGTTGCCAGCACAAGGCGGAGCTATATCGGTTCAGCAAGTAACTTAGCTGGTATGGTTTTCAATTTTAATCGTAATTTCTGCTTTCTGGGGGTGTAAGTGCTGCTAACTTCAGGCACAGCTTCAGGTGATGTTTGAGTACTAACGGAAATTTCTAAAACAAATAAACTTACAGAAGCTGACATAGAAATTTATACTAATTTAATATATACTAATTTATTTTTGCAATTTGGCGTTGAACACCAATTAAGTGCCACCTTTTTTGTCACTCATTTCCGCGTATTTATGTTTTATTGAAACAATGCTTTGAATAAATAACACCCGAACTCTTTGGCGCTGCACTTAAATATACAGCAAAATAGGAAATTTTACTTGCTAGTGGGGGTATTCGAGTTCACCTCGCTCCCCTTATTTTGACCACACCCACACTCTGCACTTTGTCGCTTCTGTAAGAGTTTATTCTGTGGTTTTAGTCAAGAAACAACTTTTGAAAGTATCGCAATATACAAGAAAGGTTTTATTTGAGAAAAAATCTCAATTTGGTTTGCACACTTTGATGGTGTGGGCTTAGTGCTCCCGCAGAGCCTATGAACTTGAAAATCATTCTCGTATAATTGTAAAAATATCATTTTTTATTTAATTAGATGAAAATATTTCACCGTCATTTTAATACTTATTGTTATAAGGACCAATGTTGCAAATCACGAAAGTCTTAAAACTGTTAAAATTGTACAAGGAATGTACGTTGATTAGTCCGAAACTCCTCAGCTTAGCATGGAATTCACTTTACCTGCTGCAACTCTTCGAAAGTTTGCCCTTTTCTCTTGACCAATTCTTTAGTTCGATCTTTTACGCCCTTTCTTGGACTTCTGAAATTTCTTTTCATTGTCTTCTTATATGTGTTACTTATTTATTAGCCCATTTTCGGCATTGTTTGTATGCGTCCGTTTTGATTGCTTCATCTATCAAATTTAGTTACTCCTATGGTCTTTCTTAAGAATTTCATTTCTATTGTTTTGATTTTATTTTTATGTTTCTGTTGGGCAGTTATACAATTTACTGGTTCTTCTTTTTAATTCTTTTCCCCCCATTGATTGGTTTGGTTAAGTCTATGTTTTGCCTTCTTAATTCTACGTTTATTTTCTCAGTATCACTAATCATTTTCATTTTTATTCCTACATTGTCAGTTGTTGCTGGGATTCTTAGATTGCCTCTTTCGTTCTAGTTTCCCCTTTTTACTATTTCGTTATGTTACTTTTCTTCACCTTCACTTAGATTTCCATTGATTTTAATTATTGTAGTATTGAATGAATATCCATTTTAGCTTCTTATGTGTGACCACGATGGTATCTGCATAAATTTAACTTTCAATATCCTAATACATACTTACTTGTTTCAGATTTCCAATTTTAACCTTTATTTATGTGGCTCGAAAAATAGGGGACTTAGAGTACCTCGGTGAGTTATTCATTTTGATTTGTTTGTTTATTATTTAGGCGAAATCTAGGCTTGTGGATGTCAAGTACTTCAACACACGTTAACTGCTATGACCATTGGTATTGCCCTACTAGAATTTTATCGATCCAAGGACAAAATCCCTGAAAGAAATCTTTGTCATGTCGAACATCGCATTTGGTTGAGATTTACTTTAACAACAATAACTGAACGTTGGTTTACACGTTTACAAGACAAGTATGGTGACCATAGCCATAGAGGCCAGTTTATTAGCTTTTATCATGTTAAAAGAATACGGCACTTGCTCATTAATCGTCATTATTTATTTCACATTATCATACAGATATTCTTTTCGGATGTCGGTCGAACTATGTAGCAATGTCCTCTTGATATATGGATTAGCCACGGTTATGGCTCAATTGGTTCAGCGTGCGTGCGTCCGCTTCCCTCGGAAAGCAATGGCAAAGCACAGAAGTATTCTGCTTAGAAAGTCTTCTCTGGAGTAGAAGTGCAAGCATTTTCTTGGTTAGGAGCCTATCCACTTGACAAGAACCCTACAGACATATGTAAGGAAGACCGGCAACGCCTTGTAAAGGGCATGTCACTTCACGAAGAAGATATGCATTATCAAATGTTGCTCTCCGATCTACGAATGCTAATTACGTTTCTTTTCCCTAGTCGTCATTTTTATTATATTTACTTTGCATAGAGATATAGAACCAAAATAGAAGTGTATTAGAACTAACTGAACTGAGAGACGCATACAAATAGGGCATATCCTTAGAAGAATAGAGATTGTAAGGATAATAATTGGAAGGAAAGAAAAAAAAGGACGTCCAGGACTGTAATACATCACCTAAATAATAGAAGACTCAAGATGTACCACTCATCAGGAAATGAAGCGAAAGCCTCACTCCAACTACAATGGATTGCTGCGGCAAACTAGCCAGGGGGTTAAAAACAAAAAAAAAGGAGCAGAAGTAGAACTAGAAGTAGAAGAAGAATAAGAAGGAGAAGGAGGCGAAGAAGGAAGAGAAGAAGAAGGTTGTTGCTGTGCATGTCGCCTGTTCTTCAAACTTTTCCTAAGCTGCTTAAACAATTAAGCTTTCCTATCTCTTTCCTTTATGGATCATTGGGCCTTTACGAAGTGTTACCATTTAACATTGTCTTTGCGGGGTTTTAATTTCTACACATATACGTGTTTTACATTATTCTCTAGCCTCTTTCACTATTGGCTTCTTCTAGATTTCTTTAGGTTTTCCTCTAAGTCTATAAATTCCAACCTAGAACTGCATGTGTTTTCTCCCCCCCCCCCTCCCCGGACAAAACCGATCCATGTTTATTTCCGCTCTTTTATTTGCGTTTATATTCCTTTAGTTTCTGGCCATTTTATTCCTACCATGAGTACCTATACCTTTGAGACAATCGTTGATGAATTTTTGGAGTCTTCTTATTATTTGTTTTGGGTTCTGCCCCATATCTATTTTATTATGGGTGTATAGACCCCGAAGCCCTCACGACTTACGAATCCGGAGTCTGTGAGTATCACTTCAGATTTAATATATTTCTTAAATATGTATAGGTATCCATCCAGTTGAATTTTTAATATTATTGTCGAAAATTAGGGAGTGTTCGAGAAGTGTCTGGCCTCTGGTCTTGCTGTTCACATTTTATGTCTAGACGAATGGAGGGCTATGTACAATGTGATTTTTTAAAAACTCAATTGCAGCAGGCCGTATTCTGTCTTAATAACCTTAGAACTGTCTGTATTAAGTCGGAATACGGCCTGCTGCAATTGAGTTTTAAAAAAATCACATTGTATGTAAATAAATAGTACCAACAGCGGGTAGGTCTGTGCGATATTGAAAAAAATATCAATATCCAGGAAGTATCGATACCATTGATAAGTCGAACCAATCGATATATCGATTAAATCGCCTTATGGTGCTACTTGAAATATTGATTTAAGCGATACGTCGAATAAATCCATACGTCTGCTGATTGAATCTCTCTCTATCTTCAGCATTTCGCATCCTGCCTAGGATATTCCTACACTTCTTTCCATTTACTCCGGTCTGGAGCTGTTACCATCCATGCTCTTCCCGCTACCTTTCAGTCTTTCAGATGTTGTCGTACCATCGTAATATGAAACACCCAGGTTTTCTGTTATTTCCCTACGGCTTCCATTCCGTGGTTTTCCGGATCCATTTCGTTTTTTCCATCCATGCAATGTGTCCTGCCCAACGCCACTTAACTACTAATGCGGCATTCATTACATCTTCCATTTTGGTACATATTCTTATACATTCTAGTGATTTTCTATCTTCAAGTAAGATGTTTATTGTTTAATATTGATCTTTCTGTGTGACACTGGGTAGTTTGCAGCTTGCTTATGGTTTTCCTTGTTAGCGCACCATACATAAGAACTGATATTACCCATTGTTATAGGACTTCTACATTCATGTGCGTTTTATACATATATATTTTGTCGTTATTAAGCTACATATGTTTTAATCTGCCAGATACGATCCACGCTAATCTAATCCTTCGACTAAGGTCTGCTGTTTGCATTTCTCTATCTATTCTGATGTTTTGTCCCAGATATACGTACTGTTCTACTTCTTGTATTCTTGTTCCGCCTAAAATGAAAGTTTGATTGTTATGTTGGGTGGATCTTTTCATTGCCTTTATTTCTTCTATTATTCTTCTATTTCTTCAGATTTTTTTAGATCTTTAAGCGTTTCTTTTTTCTTTCTGATTGAATGTGTGTAATAAACTGATGTATTCATCGGATACTCCACACGTCGATTATAAACTGTTGTAGATACTTTAATCTGCTAATGCCCTTATGAAGAATTGATTTTATTGAATTATTTCATAAACGAAAAATCTTAAAATATCGATTACGTCTGCATTTAAATCTGTAATCGCTATATCAATGATCAAGAACAGACTGGGAATTGAATGAACATAGTTTTTACTGCGGAATTGCAACAGAAATACTTGAAATAATAGGTATTTAAATAAACATTGAACATTAAAGTTGCTTAAATAAATATCTTATTAAATATTTCCGAACCGGTAAACATTACAGCATTTATCGAATACTTTTAATGACAGTTAAACCACGTAATCGAACCACTTCTAAACAAAGAATGGGCAGTCGAATTAATTACATTGCATGATTAATTTTTTCTCAGATTAAGCAACAAGCAGAATTTGGTATCCTGTTCCATTAAAAAATTTCATTTATTACACACGTTTATTTGCCCTTTACTTTACGTGCACTCGATTCTTCAGCTCTTTAATGTAATACGAAGTGCTCTGTCAAGGTTTTATTTTTTATTCTAAAACATGTTGTGATCTAATGTAGTACAATTAAAGCGCGTTTAATAGAGTTCATGAATCAAGGTTGCCTTAAATTGGTACGGTAAACATTGTTAAGACAATGAGTTTGCTTTATTTAGCAAAAGAGGCGTTAAAACGTTTGACAATAGGAGTGACATATATTTCAACAATGAATACTCGTTTTATTAAACAAAATTATTTATTAAATGTTACTGCAACATCAGTTAAGAAGCCTTTTAAATATATTGGCCGATATTCCCCTGTTTTATGTATATTTATTTCTTTGGAGCTTTGTGTAAGTAAATTAAACAACTTCTTAAATGTGTGTCGCGATAACGTCTTGGCTAATATTCTATGTATGTATATGTCACGGGCAATGTGGGAAATCCGGGCAGTGTTCACAATGCCCGGGCAATGTAGATAATGTACTTTTATTTTTTATAAAACTGTTCTTTCTCTACCTCTAACCTCCAATAAACACCTCTACTGTTTTGGCAGAGGCATTTACTGGAGGTTAGAGGTAGAGTAAAGTAGGTAAAGGGTAGGTAGAGGTAAAGTGTTATACTAAGTACATTATCCACATTGCCCAGGCATTGTGAACACTGCCCGGATTTCCCACATTGCCCGTAAGATATACATAAACAAATATGTTTGAAAATGTATTTATAGCCATGCATATGAATGTCGCCAAAGCATATACAATGCATATTTTTTTAACGAATAAAACCATCAGATTTTATGTAAAGGGTTACGTATAATTCCCTTTTTGTTGCTTGTTATTTCGGGTTTGGTAATGTAAAACAAATTATTTAAAGGTAATTAAAAACAAATTAAAGAGTTCACATCTAAACAAAGAACAAAACCAAGGAAGGTGCATCCTTGTATTAAAAGAAAGAGTTTGAATGGATTTACGTCTGTGTATCTTCCAAAATGCAAAGGTTCACCTTGTTACGAAACGCAGAGTGCATAAATTCATAAATATTTAGCGAATGATATTTTATTATTGACGCACCATCATTAGTCACTCAGCATTATCTAAGCACCTTAAATATATTCATGCTCATTAGCGAATACAAAAGTATCGAAATTATTAATAGAACAAGCGTGTTATTTTTTTTATGATTGTCAGAACTGGTTGATTATATTTTTTTATGTCAAACATTTTTTTTTTTTTTTTTTTGAGATCTTATGACTAAAGATGGCAATTTATAAAGCAGTTAAAGGGACCATCTCTTACCTTAATTACGGTGTTGTAAATATGGAAGTTATAAAATATCACGTAAAAATTTCTAAATCAGGTAAACTTTCTTAATACAAAAACGTTATAATTCTAGTTTTTATAACGACCTAGATAAACTAGAAATATAATTTGCAACATGTTTAAAGTAAGCTAACTAACTGCACTAGAAACCGTTCTTATCGTGTTTTCATAACAATAATACATATTGTGCATTCATATTCGTGCGTTACTGTGTTACTGGCTATGTTTTACCAGGACTTATTTATAATTTTACAATTAATAATTTTCTTTATACAAAATTTTCATGAGCCATTGCTACCCTTTGTCCCTTGAATTGAACAATGCCGTTTTAACTGCTGCTTGTCAATAATATTTAAGGATTTTTCACCAAATTTGGTTATAATACAATGACGTTAACGACACGAATCTGGACATTTTCCGAATAGGCGACGATGTTACAACCCCGTTGATTTTGCAGGTCTGCTGCTGTAATATAATTTTTTATCTTATAGTAATTTTTCAAAACGGATTAATGAGATAAAACAATTTGAAGAAATAGATTTAATAATTTCAGATGTATTCAGCTATAATTTAGTAACTTGGAA
Source organism: Melanotus villosus (assembly GCA_963082815.1). Lineage (NCBI taxonomy): Eukaryota > Metazoa > Arthropoda > Insecta > Coleoptera > Elateridae > Melanotus > Melanotus villosus. Next base: position 75,691,786 of record OY720420.1, read on the forward strand.
AACCTTTGCAAATCTGAATCCTATGCGCACGTTCTAGGTTTGTATCATATTAATTAAGATGGCATATAATCTTAGCAATCAAAGCTTTAAATTAAAAAATGTATAAGAAAATGTTCAATTTCAACATTATTTAAGTTATATATTGAAGCATTAATTAGATACTTTTTTACCTACAGGGGTTCGCCCTCTTTAATAAATCTTCCACCTCCCATAGCAACTAACTTTGAGGATAACTAACCATCCTCGATCTCTTTTGCCTAAAATTTGGTCCAAAATGCGCATGTTTTTAAATTTATCTGTTTTTCTTCTAAATAATATGGGTAGTAAGTGCTGTGTTTGTCACTTTTGCGTTTTACAAATCCACATATTGTTCATAAACTAACTCGAACCACCTCCAACATACCTAATAAATGACAGAAAACCTTCTCCTTCAGTTTATGAGCTATTTGGTCAGCGTGTGGTTTCATAACACTGCCCTGCCCGTATGTTGTGATTTTTCCTATAATAGTCTGAAGCTGAAACTGAAGTCTACACTTTCAAAAAGATAAGACCGAAGCTTATAAGTAATAAAAATAGAGCTTATAGGACAGGATTTAACGTAATATATAATAAATAAGCAAAACCCTAAAATATGATTTGGCTTTCCAACATTTTAAAAAATTCGCAGTTACCGAATCGAAACGTGCAGCAATTTCCTCTGCAATCAAACTTCAAAGGAAAATCAGAATTCTGAAAGTGAAGGATGTGAGGTATTAACACAAATTGTATTTAGAATCAGGATATCGTGTTATTTCTAATAACATTATTTCATAGCGTAAGAGAAAGTTTCCGAAACGCCTCTGATTTCAAATTTACTTTAAAAATATTGGCTCGAGTTCTCTTAAGTTCTGATTCAACTTCAGTGAAGAAGGCCTTTTTACTTTAAAATTCCTTATTTCAATACAAATTCAAATTATTCGAACTAAAGAAATGCTTGTGCTTATCTAAAGAGCTCAATTTACATTAACAAAAACACATTCGTGGAAATTACAAATATTTTCCGTTAAAGTTCAGTTTGAAGAACGCTTAAAAAAATCTTTAAACCCACGGGGTAGACATTAAACCGTATGCTTAGAAGTTTACTATAAACACGGAAGGTAGGCCTCATCAAGGCTTGCTTTTCAGTGGTTTTGAAATTCAAGTTCCCATGCCTACCGTAAAATCAAACAAAAAGAACATTTGTAACAAGATAAGCGGACATAACACAGTAAAACCACGGATGCAGAAGCTGCAACGCCAGTCTGATGACGTTAATGGTGTAATATTACAAGAACTTGGCCATTAACATCGGTGCTCACACATAATACACACATGAATGAATAAATTAATGACGCGCCACAGGATAAGAACCATATGGTAAGCGAATGTTTTAAGTGAAAAGTTCATTGTCAAAAGAATTAAGAGAAGAAGCGTTTTTTCTCGCTTCCATTTTGCTTTTGTATTGATTACTTTTACTCGTTGATTTCTAAACCTTTAAATTTCAAGGTTTTAAAACATATTATTTAAATTTTTGTTTCATATGAGTTAAACCCATTTTGGAGATCTTGGAAACATTAAATGATAACTTATTGATTTAATTGGGAATCTTAGTAGGTCATACGCTTAATACGCTTTTAGGGCATTTTTTGTTAGCGCAGATGCTTTCAATTTGGGCATCATTGAAATATGGTTTATTTTTTGCAAGTATTTCCGGAGATTATCTAAATAAATAAATACAAAAATTCGAGTAGGCCTTGATATTTGCAAACTGCACCCATTTAAGTTCTCACATATTTTTAATTTTTTCTTACTCTTCTATGATCGAAGCCTGAACTTATTATCGCAAAATCGAAAATACTGTTTGGCAAAATTCCAGTACATTCTATGATTTAATTAAAATATGAAACTGCAGACGGATTCAAATAAAATCCTTGTAACTGCAATTTTGTTCAATTTAATTTTCACAGAAAAGGTAAAAAGATAAAAAAGAGTAATTAAGAAAATTATTAAAAAGTTTAATAACACGTCTGACATTAAGATCATAATCTACAACTGAAGGAAACCAATTAACAAAAAAATCAAACTTTCCATCTTTTTAAGGTTACAGACTACCAAAAAAGATTCGTTCCAGTTTTAACAAATTTTTGCTTTATGAATATTATTAATATTAGTTCGAAATCCGAACAGACGGAACCTTTTCCTAATAAATGCTAATTAGTGAAATGATATATTTATTGTCCACACTTTTTTATTTAGAATTTTTAGGTTAGCTAAATGTCAACCTCTTTAATTACTACAAGGTTGAATATACTACTTCTGCTTTTATTACAAATTTAGAATATTAACCACTAAATTGGGTTGTTTTCTCAAATAAATCAAAGCAGAGACAAATAATTAAGTCTAACGCCTTAATAAGCAACAAAATCTAAACCAAAAAATGTTATTAGTTTTTAGTACAAGTCTAATTTTGTATGAAATTACGTTATCGGTTCATTTAACCCAGAAATTACTAATAACTAAATTAATTACAAACGCTGTGCTCGGAAAATTAATTACAAGAGCCTTTACCTTTTGCAGCGGGTATTTACATTAATTTTCCATAACAACTTTCCTTTTGTTTTAATGCAGTTCACAACAACCGAGCACGAATAAATAATAGTTTAGTCGTATCGTTAACTTTTCCGCGATTTCAAATGCTGATCTCGTATTTGAGAGAAAGGTAAAGTTGTTGAAAGTATATCACATTGAATTAAAAAACGGAAAAGTAATCTTCCAGTACTTCATTCGATCCAACAATATGTTGAATGCTTTGAGGAATTCAATATTGCATAAAACTACCAGAAAATTATTTCTGTGTTTGTAACTTTGATTTTCGATTACAAATATTAAGGCTTTTCCCGATGAAACACATTTATTTAATATAAAAATGGAAATAATTGAGCTTTGAAACACTTTGATTTTCAATTAAATTAAAATTAAAATCATTCGTTTCGAGGCTGTTTTCGCAACGAAAGATGTTTGATGTTTTGCACAAGGAAGAATCTTTTAAATTGAAGACATTTTTTCAACAACGCCCTATAGTTACGTAACTAATTATCATATTATCCATATCCATGGAACCTAGTTAGCAGGAACAAGAAAATATCAAAAATTTAGGTTTTAATAAATGAAGAATGAAGACGTAATAAAAGAAAAAATGGTAGATAAGCTTGATAAAAAAACATACGAAGCGCTATGAAAATTTAAATAAAGAAGAAAAGAGGAGAAAATGATGAAGATACATCAATTTACATGGCAATTAAAAAGGATAAATACAGGAATAAAGCCTGTAAAAAGCAAAAAAGAAAAAGGAAAGAAAAGTTAAATAAACAGAATTGGATTATACAGAACATACTAAAAGTATTTTTTCTCCAACCACACGAATAAGACGCCATATTGGTATTGTTAATTCGTTTTATGCATTTTATTCAGTAATTTGGTTAATAATAGTGCTGTTAAATGAGTGAATATCATGTTAGTTTTGTATTTAATCATCGCTACTAGATCTTAGGTATTAAATTTAAAAAATCGTTCATCTATGTATTAAAAGTATACTTATATGGTACCCCTAGAACGATAATTTAAAAATCTATCAAAAAAAAATAAAATATACAGGGTGTTGCATTTAAAATAAGAAAGTTGAATATCACCCTTCAAAACAGTTGACTGATATTGAGAAAGTTATAATGGGAAAATATAGCTTTTACAATGCCATTTAAGAATATACAGTGCGAACGCCGGCTGTGGAATACTCCGAGTAAAATGTTTTCGGTTCATCTGAGATCGAAATCCTCGGACACGTAAATCTTAGTTTCTAATGGCGCATCTTTTTTACATTACAATTTTTTTTATCCCCACCTCCCTTCGCTGCAATGACGTCATCATATTTTTTTTTAATAGCAACCCCTACTTTCTCTTGCAAATTCTGGATCTTCTGGCAATTCTGCATATGACTGCATGTATTTTTTGGCCAGCACGATCACCTGACCTTACACCACTAGATTTTAATAAGACTTGAGCGTTTTAAATTGTTAAGTTTAAAAACAACCATTCACAATTGTTAAGACATTTTTAATGATTTAATCAAAATAAAACAATATTGGAACTCAATAAACATAAAAAAAATAAAAAGAAAACATTAAAATTATTAAATTAAGTGTCCAAATTGGGATCCATTAACTTCTTGACATAAAGCAAGTCAATAGATGAACTCATTTCTAACATTTTGAAGCATCTCTGGCGTAATCGCTCTGATTTCTTTTCTAATTCTTTCCTTTAAGGTATTAATAGAATTTGGTTGGTTAAAATACACCTTACTGTTCAGGTAACCCCACAGGAAAAAATCTAGGGGTGTAAGGTCAGGTGATCGTGCTGGCCAAAAAATACATACAGTCATATGCAGAATTGCCAGGAGATCCAGAATTTGCAAGAAAAAGTAGGGGTTGCTATTTAAAAAAAATATGATGACGATGCAGCAAAGGGAGGTGGGGATAAAAAAAATTGTAATATAAAAAAGATGCGCCATTAAAAACTAAGATTTACGTGTCCGAGGATTTCGACCTCAGATGAACCGAAAACATTTTACTCAGAGTATTCCACAGCCGGCGTTCGCACTATATAGTTTATTGGGTGTAATATTAATAATAAAAGCACTATAAGCTGGGGCCTTTTTTATAAATCGGACGGTATATGTCCTTATGAAAGCGTCTTATATAAAGCTTGATTACTGCTAACATTTTCAATATTTAATTGCAGTTGTAGGACGGTTTTGCGCCTTTATTATTAATTATATTTGATAATTAAGAACTTATTTTTCTTTAATTTAAATAATAACATCCATTTTAGAAATGTCAGTGAAACTTCTACAACGCCCAGTTTATAAGGTAACAGATTAACAATTTCAGCTACATCGCATGCAGCTCCTTTCTAGCTAAGAACTTTGCCTTTACTTTTGCTTCGGGCCCCATCGTAACGTAGCGATGTCTACCGAACAAGCAGATTTTCAAATGCAGCACGAGAATAACAAAATAAGACAGCTGTTTGGTGAACGTTGCAAATATTCATTTGGTTGACTGACTGAACAATTTACATAGCTTTAACATTAAAAAAGTCCGAGGATAGGCTGCGAATTAGTCTATTTTATTAATAGATAATTTATTGTTCTAATTATAATCTTATTTTTGGTGGTTCTGCAGCTCTGCAGCTCTTAAAGAAGTCCCTGATAGAAAGGCAAAGCGCTACATTTCTCAATTTTACAAATCTATTAACAGATTTTGCATCAAGAAAGGTAAGAAAATGTTTTAAAAAATAATGTTTCAACTTCGTTCTTCAGTAATGATGTAATTTTACATGAGTATATTTATAATACGTATTTATTTGCATATTTTTGGAGTTTAAACATTTTCTTCCCAAATAAATATATATTTAAAAATGTTTTTCGTTTTCTTTGCCGTGTTAAGGTTATTTAGGTTGGTATAAAAAAAATTATGCTTTTTTGGAGAAATTATAAAACTAGTAGATAGAGGTACCATAATATTTTTGCCACAAAAAAAAAGAATGTCAAGAAACTTGCCACAACCAAATTAAACGTTATGTGAAACAAATTCCATCAATTTATTGTCTATAATTGCAAATGAGGCCGAATTAGGACTTTTTATCATTTTACCAAAAAGTAACCTTGTTAAATCAATGTTAAATAATGCATAAAGCCACCATACAATATTATTTCCTTGTTTTTAACTTTGATTTTCAATCAATAATTAAATTAAAATCATTTGTTTAAGGCAGTTTTCGCGATGGAAGTTACTTGTTTATACAAGGAAGAATCTTTTGAAGACATTCTTCTTTTTCCAACAATACCCTGTAAAGTAACTAATCATCATATTATCCATGGAAATAATTTCACCTGTTGCTGTTTTATAACAATTATTGGCAACCTAATCCTAATATGAAACAAAACGCATTAAAACTGCTCTGCAAAAAGTAATTTTTTATTCCACCTATTCTGAGCTTATCTTTTTTAAATAAAAATTTAATATTTTGAAGTTTTTATGAGTATTTCGCTACCAGAAATGCGAAGAAACTCCCCACAACTGATATTCAGAGAATATTTAAGCTCTACCTAAAACGATTTCCATAAATTTATCATTTATAATTGTAAGTAATATCTACTAATTAATTACAACTTTTTATCAGTTTACCAAAAGTAACCTTGTTCTATAGAGAAAGGAGAAAAACCCGAACAAAAAGTGGTCGAATTAATACACTTAAATGTGTGAATTAGAAAGACCGCGAACTTGATGGCATTTTATCAAACGTTTTATTATATCCTCGAGTTCCTATTTGTTAGGCGTAAAATGTCAGTAGTCATTGCCACTTTTTACCAGAAAGAGGAAATTTCTTATTACATTCGAACGAAATCAAGTCAGGCTTTTATTTTTAGATAATACCGTTTAACAATCGAATTTAAATATTGCAGAACCTTGCGAAATAACATAAATTAAAACAAAAACAGTAGACAGCGACAAGGTCTTTAAAATCTTAAATCTTGAAATCGGTGTATAGAAAAGAGAAATAATTAATAATGGGTCTTACAAAAAAGGTTCGTGTCTTAAGTAACACGAAAAACCTTTTCATCTCATCAATAACGATGTACAAAAAAAAACGAATCAAGCAAGCACCTTAAAACAATTAGGAAATACTCGGCATAGAATTTCACAACTGACCGATTATTTTAATAGCGGAGGTCGTTTTGTCAAGATGTTGATGTTGGGAAAGCCTTCGAATTAATGAATTAATAAGTAACAGGTGTTTTGATTGCTCACTTCACGCTTTTAATAGTTGTGTATAAATATTTGACAAATTTTACACATCTTACTCACTTTAATCACAAATATTTATTTTTCCCATTAATGTTTGTATTAAACTAAAGAATTAACGAGTATAATTAATATGTTAATAATCGTCCACGATTATTTTGGAGCCGATAAAAGAGGACCAATAACAACAAACTAGCACTCAAGACGGGGTCAATTGTTAAGATTTAAAATTTGTTTGTTCTTTGCCTACTTTCACATTAATTATTAATGTTTAATCTAATAGGAAGAACCTAGAAAACCAGCTTCATTATTAACTTTCCTGATTTTAGATAGAATGCTAAATTAAAATCTTTGTCTTGACTGACAGTTCCCAAGAATTTCAGAATGTTTATGAATAAAAATGCTTAGTGAGAACGTTGCCAAAAAGAATGCAACATATTCAGGTTGAAAATAATTAAATTTAACAGTACAACTGTTTTAGGTAATGCACGTTTGGTATTTATGTGTCCCAAAAATTTTGTAATCAAACCTTGCTATAATTCATTATAAAGCGTTTTATTTTTAGGGCAAATAGTGACTTTGACTTGCATCAAATAAAATCTTTAGGTGCCATCACAAACCATGCAACCGCCCAAAATTCTAAGACTTTGGGATATTCGTTATACAGTGTGTCCCCGGATGGAGTTGACAAGAGGACCAAAAACGTTATTTTCGATTTTACCACAAAAAGTCATTCTTTATAAAAAATTGTGCTTGTCGAATTAACAAATTTCCTATTAAAAAAAAATAGATTAGATATACAGAGTGTTAATAAACTAAGAAAACATGAAAATGCTTCAAGAGAGAAGTGGCATTATTTTACATTTTAGAGTTAACTGTAAATAGAAAAAGTTCCTGAAAAACATACAAATAGTTTAAATACAAACTTTCAGGTCTAAATTTAGATTGTTATGGTTTTATTGTTTTAAGTGTAATCAAGATACCTTAGTTATCTTGAATTTAATTATGATAATTCTAAATTAAATCTCGTCGATCACAGGCTGCTGTGCTAATACTGAACTGTCAAACGTCATTACGTGTAGATTTTTCAATACGGTTATTTTCCTTTGGTTTACAATAAAACCATAGCAATCTAAATTTAGACTTGAAATTTTGTATTTAAACTATTTGTAAGTTTTTAAGGATTTTTTTCTATTTACAGTTAACTCTAAAATGCAAAATAATGGCACTTCTCTCTTGAGGCATTTTCATGTTTTCTTAGTTTATTAACACCCTGTATATCTAATCTATTTTTTTTTTAAATAGCAAACTCTTTAATTCGACAAGCACAATTTTTTATAAAGAATGATTTTTTGTCTTAAAATCGAAAATAACGTTTTTGGTCCTCTTGTCAACTCCATCCGGGGACACACTGTATAATGCGTTTACAATTTTTTGGGCCACAGTAAGCCACGCTAGAGAGACGGTCTCGTTAGTCTAAACTAGACTATTCCTGGACTAAATGTGTCTTGTATAAGTATTAATATTATATTTGACGAAATAACCAACGTTGCCAGTTGTAAACTAGTTATTGTTCTTCAAGATAGAGTATACAATTTCCCAATCTCTTTGCCATCAAGCGGATCATAGTTTATTGTTAGGTCAGCAAAAATATCAGCTTTTAGCTGTACAAATAATTATTCATTATTGTAACGATTTCAGTAAATCGTGCTTGAGTTCATTGTGAATTCTTCTGATAAAAACTAAGATTAACAGAACTAAACACCAACCTAATCTAATTTATTTACACTGAATGTTTATTTAATTATTTTAAACCTGACTATTGTGTAAATGTAATATTCGCTGTTCTTATCGGGATGTATGTTTAATACGACGACTGCTTATTCTAGAATACGGTAGAAGCCTCAAGGGCGAACCCTTGCCGATAACTTGTCACACTACAGCGCGTTTCATGTTCTAGGGCTAGGGTGATTATTCAAACAAAATATTTTTTTAGCAAAAGTGACTCACGCCATCAAAGCCCCAATTACATAAGGCAAATCTTTGACATTGTAGTGGCCTACTTAATGGTAAAAGGAATGTGGTTTCTTTGTAAAGTACTTAATTCTAAGCACCCATATTTGACAACAGAGGATTCATCGGTATAATTTAGTATTTAATATGCGTTGAATTATTATCTGTGTCTTATTTCTTGCAACATTTTTAGTTTTTGGCAAGATAACAAGTGTTTTCAAATAATACTGACTAATAAATTAAAATCATGCCTACTGCGATCTAAAAATACAGTTAATGCATTATCTGTAAAATGTAAAGGTTTTACAACACGAAGAAAATAATAATTACATACGGTGTTTGGTACTTTAGCCTGGTGTAAAAAAAACTTCAGTTGTGAAATGTGCAGGCCAAACGTGTTTATATAATTAACCTCTTTCAAAGACACCGTTTTGAGCCATTTATTAATATCTTCTTATCTGTTCTTAACTACATCCATAAGGATATCGACAATTATTCTGAATCTTTTCAGTTTAGTAGCCTCAACATATTTATACATATACTATTTATTGTTGTATAGAACTTCGTGGTTGGCTCCTGGATATGTTGTTTCTAACACCGACAGCCTCTTGGCTCGTGGTTTAATGCTGTTTTGTGTTGAGTTAGGTGTCTGGAATGATTTTGTAATGAGCACCATGGCAAATGGACTTGTTGATATGTTATTCTTAAAAAGTTAGGATCCTAATACCCAGCTATCCACCTGGGCTACAGTACAGGGCCATATTAGTAATGAATCCAAAGAATCGTTTGTTTTTACCGCTAAATTTTAGGGACAGCAACCTAGCAATCGCCATAGAGAAATTATGGTTATGATTTATGGGGTAGTTCAAAATCGCACTGAACGTGCCAAATATGGCACATTGCAAAAATCCAATTGTCTAAAAGCACTCTTTATTTTTTCTTGCAGGCCCATGGCTTGATTGACCACTTTTTATCATTTATTTATATGCGGTAATTTTTCTCCCCATCTTGCGATATACATGTAGTTTAGGTCTTCTTCCCTCTCATTCCTCCATTTTGATTTTGGTCTACCTCTTCCTTGCTTAGAGGATGTTTGTCTTACATCTTCATTAAATTACCTATCCATCTTATTTTTTGTACTTTTACAACGTCAATTACGTCTGGTTCGATCATCTATCCCATCTATTACCACACCTTTTTGGCCCCGAAAATTTTTCTCGACACTTTCCTTTTCTACACACCTTCAATTGATTCAGTCATTTTTGTTAAAGTCCACACTTTACTCCCGTACGCCACCACTAGTCTTGTTACTGTTCGACAGACTTGTGACATGTCACTAATACTTTACTTGTAAGTATTTCCATTTAAACAAATATTTCCGGCTATTATTCTTGCTCCTATTTCTTCAATTTTTATGTTTAAAGTTTTTCCCGTTTCATATTGTTCGCCATTCCATACCATGTATTTTGTCTTCTTTTCATTTATTATTATTAATCCCATTTTTTGTGCTACTTGTTCCAATCTCACCATAACCTATTGGAATTCTCTTTTACTTCTTGTTATTATAGTAACATTATCTGCAAATGCCAAACATTGGTGAAGCTTGTGTTATATTAGTTCTGTCCTGTTTATTCTACTTTTCCTGATATTTTTTTCCAGTGCTATGTTGAACAGCACTCTGACTAAATCCATTCTTTACTTTCCTGCTACCAGTACTATATTCTCCTTACCAGTTAATGTCGTTCTTATTAGCCTAACCAATATTTGTGGTGCCCCCACTTCTTCCATAGCCCACCACAGTTGTTATCTTTTAATGCTTACTCAAATAATACATGTGTGCTTAATTTATGTTCATAACTTTCTTTCTATATTTCTGTAACAGGTATAATTAATCCATTACTGACCGTCCTTTTTGAAATCCGCAGTGATATTGTGGCGAAGCCGTTGCTTGGTTTATTGTTAGAAATTAATACAAATAAGTTACTTTAATATTTTGGTAGAGTCTTTGACCAACGTCGCCACTTGGTATATTGCTTGGCTTTTACGAGAGGTTTTTATTCAAAGTCAAACTCAACTAACATCATGTAATTCATATCTGTGCTTTAGTTTTACAAAATGGTACAAGTTACTGTAAGTCCTGATTCAAAGTGAAGCGATATAAATTATTCTAAGTCCATAAAAAGAATTTCAATAATTCACACAAATATTTTACAAGTCTCGAATTAAAGTTAAGTTAAAATAAAACAATCTTACATGTAATTACTGGAACATCGTCTTGAAGGGTGTCAATCTTCGTAGCTACTGCTTCTTTGATGGCTGAATATAAACCATGTATTTTCGCTTAGTATTTATACAGAAAATTGATCCCCTTCTCTCAATATAAGCGTGCATAATGTTAAATTACATAGAAGCTCGTGTGAGGTATCTAATGTCACAGTACATTGCCCTTCAATGTGTACATGCTTATCTTGCATTCTTAAAAGATGTAACTCGATACTTCGCACGTGTAGCTAGTCAGTTAATGACCTTATCACATAACGTCATCCTGCTTGCTTGTAATTATGCTTAGATTATAATATTTGATATCTGTATATTCGCCTTTGTTACAATATTATCCAATAATTGTTAGCCTATTTTTTGTATAAGTTGCCAAAATCTTGTATGTTATGTTGAGTAGTACATTCTCTTTTGGTTCCGTTCTTATATATAAAACATATTATTTCATCAATCCATGCTTTAGGCATATTTCTTGTTGCCACATTTGTACTATTAGCTTATGGTTTAGATAGTAGAGTCCGTCACGTCACCTCCATACTTAATCAATTCTTTTCGAATGTTTTATCACTCCCTGGACTTTTGTTGTTGTTTAATCCCTTTATTACCTCTACAATGTCATTTAATTCTGGTGGCTCCTCCTGATCATAGTTGTTTTCTAAATTTTCTTGCTCTTCAAGCTCGTTCTAGATTTGGTTAGTAAGCTCGCTTTAATATGATAGCTCTTCAAAATATTCTGTCCATCTTCTCCATTATTTCTTCATAACTGCCTATTACATTTTTAGCCTGCCATCCTCTTTTTGTTTGAATATACATACGTTGGTAAAAGTTTCTGATTTGTTCATCTTTAAAATCTTTCTTTATCTTTTCAATAATTTTTATCTTATGTTTTCGTTTCTATTCTCTGCAGGGTCCTTTGCACTCTCTTCGATTTGTACACCTATTTATAAAAAAACATGAGGTGGCAAAAGATTATTCTGCTTCTAACGAAAACATCCCTTAATCTATCACTGTCTTCAGAATTCCCTTGACCTGATAATGAAATCAGTGATTTTGGGTGGTTCCTAGGGGTTGTTGGAGAGGCCCATCGTCCACCGTTTCATCAGCTTGCTAGGTTTTGAGTCGCTCAGGTGGTGCATATTGACATGGTTAAGTTCTGTAGTAAGCGGCACCCGACGAGATAATCGTCTGTTCACAGCTTTCAGTTTCCCGGCAATAAAACATCTGGTGATTCCCGAGGAATGTAGGAATATAAATTATTCTACTTATTATTAACTTTTGTGTTTCAGTACCTTAAGTTTATACTTTTAATGAATTATTATCCATCAAAATCTTAACAGAAAACAGGCTATTCAAACTATTCTATCTAAAACGGCTATATTAAAAATCTAGTTAAATAAATATACGTAACTACTTGTTTAATGATAATTAACTGCCTCAAATAGTAAAACCGCAAAGCACCAACGGATTTATTAACCGCAGTCCGGTGGTTTACACTGAGCCCATGACCCAAAATTCCAAATTTAAAACGCATCTTTTGTTATCTCCTCTTACTATAATAATTTTCAAAAGTAATCTGTATTTAAAAGCCACCCCCTTGTAAAATCCTTCTTGTTCTCCATCAGGATATAAACTTACATTTCATATTATTGCCTCAATATCAATTCCATGAAAATTCTAAAGAATCTGAAGGACAGGAGGGGCTTCAATACAAATTAAAAAAATTAAACCAGCATGCTTGCATAATACACTTCCCACATACGTCCAACACATTGCGTGCATTACAGGTATAGAATCGATCTCCGTAAACTGAAACATCCATATTTTTTTTTCGAAACAAGGCCGCAGAGTTCAGTTCCAAGATGGTTTGCAATTTATCACATAAGATTAATATAAGCTCGTTTAAAGAAAAATTCACGCCGCAAATACCGACCGACGCAACGTATGAACATAATAACAGTGAAGAGGTCGTTACATGAAAAGGTCACTCGATTTTATCTGTGCACTTCTGTGTTTATATAAATTTAAATTCCTCTTTTACCTTCGCCATATTAAGTCACGCATAAATTGAAAACGTATACATGTTAAGAAATAAATAATAAAAAAAGGAAACCGGCTAGTAAAATATATATACTTCTGATGTTTTGTAATCAGATTACCTTGTTGGTATGAAGTTCTGAATACCAGTAGATCTTTCGTGCTAACTTACAAGGAATTCGTATTAGTAAAAGTTACGTTTCAGTTTCTTTTTTTGCTGAGGACGTTATGAATTTATTAATGTAACGGTATTTAACTAATTTGGGTTACGTTTGTTTATGTTTAAATGTTTTAACGAGATTTGAGAATTTTCTTAAATTAACTTAAAAATTACTTAGGAATTGCAGCAAAACTGGAAAATTTTAAGTGAGAAAACAAAAAAATAACACAAAGGTACAACACACGTTTCTTTAATAATTAAATTTGCCAATACAATGAAGTTAAATATATTTATAAGTTAAAGCATGCGTGGTTATGTAGTTGGTAACAATGGCCGCCGCAATTTTGACAAATTCTTTGGTTTGTAGACTAAAGCTTGAACATAACTTCAAACAAAACAACCGGCATATTTTGAGAGCCATTTTTCCTTCGGTGTTACCAGCAATGTAACAAAAAACACTGCCAAATTGCAAATTTATTTGATCTCATGGTATTATTTGATGACTTTTAACTGCGTTTTAAGAAAGTTAAGAACTCGAAATTTAAGAAGTGATATTTTTCGTACATCGATATAATTCAATGTTTTCCTGCAAATACCTGTTTTGAACAAGTAAATCTTATGCTTTTAAATTACATAAATAAAAATTTGAAGTATGCAAACCCAAAATTATTAAGTATTGCTTTCATAATTCACTGGTTTGGACAGATTTTTGTAGGTAGCAATTTTAATTTGAGTTCCAAAACACGATTCAACTTTGTTTTGCTTTTTTAACTTTCTTTTGATTTCTACAACAATTTTAGAATTCAAATGTCCTTCTTTTAGGATTTAAAATTGTTAATTCCTAAACTTTTTTATATATTATCCGTCTTGTACTGATTTTATTCCTAAACGAAAAATTTAGTTTGCAGTTCATTTCGCTCGTCTGCTGTACGCTATCATTTACCTGCGTACACCTGATGAGCAGCAACCACTGCAAAACCATTGTCACGTGCGACAAACTAATAATGTTCAATAATAAATTTGCGAAACTAATTGCCAAGGTTTTCTTTTTGCTTTTGTTACAAATATTGCAAAGCATTTAATAATAATCCTTCTGATTTCTATAACGAAACAGAAAGTATTAATTCTTCTTTTTGCAGTATTTAGGAAAATAATTTTCAGTAAACAATTTTTACACAACCGAACCGCTACCGGAATAAGTAGTCCACTATTGGTAAGAGTGGGGTCGGCCAAACCAAGAAATGGTCAACAGCATGCCGATGCAGAAGGCAACGGAAAACCACTGCATTAAAAATCCTACATGGATATCCTCACTAAAAATCAACATGGCTAATTTCAAGATCAAATAGAATTTAAGGAGTTAATGGCCCTCTAATCGGGTCTCCGAAGGCGAAGATTTTGAATAACGCTATGAAAATTGGCACATGGAATGTACAAAGCATGTACGAAGCGGGAAAAATACACAACATAGTGCGAGAAATGCAAAGAATAAACCTGAACATCTTAGGTATGAGTGACACCAGATGGCTAAATACTGGTCAACAACCTACAACAAATGGTATGATATAGGTACTTCTCAGGCAATGATAACGCCGATCACAAGTACGGAGTGGCAATACTTGTCATGAAAGAAAGTACACAAATCGGTGATAAATTTCATCCCAGTGTCAGATCGGATCATGTTACTACAATTACAGACCAAACATTGTAAACTCAACATAATTCAAAATTATGCCCCAACTGAAGATAAATCAGATGAATAAGTAGAGATATTCTAATGAACAGATCGACAATATATTACAATTCATCAAATCACGAGACATGACTATAGTTATAGGTGACTTCAATGATAAAATTGGTAAGGAAAAATGTGACAAATATGTAGGTAAATATGGACTTGGAGCAAGAAATGAAAGAGGAGATCGCTTATTGCAATTCAGTCAAAAGAAGAATGTAATCAATAATCACAATGAAGACCTCGTGACATCTTTCGTGACTCATCCCAAAAGACCGAATGCAAAATTAAGCACAGATCATCGTACAATAAGTCTCATGAGCCACACCCTGAAAACCTTTCTAAAAATGATACACCAGAACAAAATATTAGTGAGACACTGTTCGGCTGTTTGCACTAAATATTCTCACACAAGGTTATCTAGATATGAATCATCGATTACAATATAGCATTTGACCAAGTTCGACACCACCATCTCATTCAAATACTACAAGATAAGAATCTAGACCCGAAAGACATTAAAATCATTTCCAATCTACTCGTATATTATGATCAAAGAGCAGTTATAAAAATAGAAGGTAGCACCACAGAACAAATCGAAATAACAAGAGGGGTTAGGCAAGGATGTGTATTATCACCAACACTTTTCAATATGCATATAGAAGAAATCATGAAAAATGCATTAGCAGACGAAACAATAGGGGTTAAAGTAAGCGGAATATGTATCAACAACAGATATGCTGATGGCTCAATGCTAATAACGACTTCTTCTTGCTGTGTCATATCCTTTCTTTCAAGGACGTTGTGAGGAAGTCAAAGTCTAAACTACTTGGCCTCGTGGTCGTGAACTTTGATAAATCCCCCTTATACTAGGGAAATATGTTCTCTTCAGTGGTTTTTGGTTGTCTTCTGCAGTAATAGCCGCTGGCCTAGGGGATTTACAGTTATCAATAACAACAACAACTACTCAGAAGAACTAAAAACACGGATAGCGAAATCAAGGCCAACTTTTATCTAAATGAAAAGGGTTATATGTGGAAGAAATCTCGGTTTGGATCTTAAAAATAAAATTAATAAGATGCTATATAGTATGAGTGTTATTCTATGCAGTGGAGACATAGACATGAAAGAAGATAGACAGTAAAAGGTTAGAAGCTTTTGAATTATGGATGTATAGGTATAGAAGAATTCTAAAAATACCGTGGATAGACCGAATAACGAATATTACCATCACTACACTATGCAGACGACCAGGTGGTAATCGCTCAAGATTCTGAAGACATCGACTACATGGTCAGGAAATTATACGAGGAATACTCCAGCTGACAATGAATTTCAAAAAGACTTAGGAGCTAAGAATGATGATACGGGAAAAAGTGAAGAAATGATTGCCAGCAGAATAAACAGAGCTCGGAGAATAACGGATGCCTTCACTCCTCTGGCAAAAAATATATCAAAAAAAAAATAATGTATATCTATGAAGCAGTTATGAAGAGTACACTCACATACGGCTGCGAAGTGTGGCAGATTAACAAGAACATGGAGAAAAAATTATTGTCGACTGAGATGGATTTCCTTAGAAGATCTGCAAGGAAATCCAGAACCGAACATATAAGAAATGAGGGGATACGACGAAAGAACAGTAACTGAAGAAATACGACGGAAAAAACTAGTCTGGTGTGGACATATTAAGTGTTATGTAGATCGCCATACGATAATAATATAATATATGGGTGCCAACAGAAAGGTGAAGAAGGGGGCGCCCTAGAACAACATACAGACACGGTACAATCAAAGCAATGCCGGAGAAAAACCTGCAAGAAGAGATTGGAAGGACAGGAACCGGAAGGCGACCTCATTCGCTGTGAAGCCGGACACATACATACATACCATCAAGAAAAGAAAATTGCAATACCTGGGACACATTATGAGAGGAGAAAGATACCATTTTCTTTATATAATAATCGAAAGAAAGATCCAGGGCAGAAGAAGTGTTGGAAGAAGACATCATTCATGGTTAAGAAATTTAATTGATTGTAGCTATTTAGTTCAGCTATTTCAAAAATTCACATAGTAATGATGATTAGTTGATTACCAACCTACGAAACGGAGAATGCACCTAAAGAAGAAAAAGAAAGAATTTTTTTATATGTTCCTGGTTTATGTCCATTTCTGTACGTTTTTGTTTTCATTTAACACACAAATTTAATTCCTGATTGTATGTTTTCCCAAAAGGGACCTTAAATAAACACTCAGTAATTCAATTTAATTTCATAATAAAAACAATTAATTTCGTTTAAATTCACATGTGAATCCACAGATAACCTTCATATCAACCCACAATTATTTCGGCTAAAAAAGTCCCACACAAATTCCGGACTACTTCGGGCTGTTTTTTGTTTATTTATTTAAAGTGTTGCTTTACATAAATGGAAACCTTGGATTATAATTGATACTTAAAAATATTTTTAAAAAACTTTGCATATGCATTAACATTTCGAATGTGCAAGGCAAATGGGAGGAATGGTCCGGAATTGCAGTCAAATTCTAAAAATAGTAGTTAAATTACTAATGTTAATTTATAAGTAAGTTTCGAAACCATTTTTGTGCCTAATTAGCAACTTTTAAAATTGCCAAATTCGTGATTGTGATTTTCGTTAAATTACCAGAAAAGTTTTAATGTTGTTTCAGATTTTTTTATAAGCGAAAG
This sequence comes from Melanotus villosus, assembly GCA_963082815.1. NCBI lineage: Eukaryota > Metazoa > Arthropoda > Insecta > Coleoptera > Elateridae > Melanotus > Melanotus villosus. The sequence goes on from OY720420.1 coordinate 75,709,590, forward strand.
TTGGGAAAATATAAATTGCGTTCTAATTATTTACATTATGTATATGTACGTCCGTATGATTATTTGTACGATAATTTACATACGCTCGTTTCGTTTTACATTATTATGGTTGGTTGCAATGTTGTTGCCCACATCCGCCTCTGCGTTTCCCTATTATTTATGGATAGTAGAAATTTTTGTTTGTTATTGTATATACGTTTAAGGGAAGTGTAGGTTTCTACAAGAAAACACATGATCACCTAAGTAGTTTACATATAAAAAGTATTGTTATACTTTAACGTTGGCACACGGTTATAAATTATTAGCTGCAACGTCGACTTTCGCTGATAACGAGCTAGTTTAATGTCACTTTTACAAAATCAAACTGACACATACATTTAGACCAATATTTTTGAACTTTTGGTTGAGAGTTATTAACAAACTCAAATTAGTTCTCATGTAATAAATAAACAGACAAACAAATCCGGGTAAAGTTTGCGAAAGATGAGACCAAAATTGTAGATTTTGTAAATTTAAAATATCATCACGTTTGTAAAAATAAATTGAAAATGAAATATGGGAATAACTAATTTGGGTAATTTATACAGAACTAAAAATATCAACAGTGATGATTAAGTTGTTCGGCTTTTACTATGAACATTGTTTGCAGGTGGGAAGCACATCTTGAAAAAATATTTGCAGAATTTTAGACGCAAATAAATTAACAATAAAGGTATTCTAAAACACTGTAGATTCACCTAATTGCTACATTGCCACATGCTACTTGGTTTGATTATTGGTTGCTATGACAGCAGGAAGGTAAGTCACAACTTTGAAGCTCAAACATAGCTTTTGTTGTTGATAAATTAATTTAATAACAATTAATGTCAAAGTATTACGCTAAAAATTGTTGAAATTGTCTGTCATTGGTTGTGAAAAAAATATATGCGATCTGAATGATTTACTCTGTCTTCCATACCTACTTGCAAACTCTCTGCCTAGCAGGGCGAATTACACGTATCCCCCTGATATATAAATAATCATTACATAACCGAAAAATTTTAAGTTGTTCAATGTTTCTAACTCGCTACAACAAAACATTCAGATAATACGAAAACTTGTTTTTGAGATAATAAATAATAATAAATGATTCTGTAAGCCTTAACATAAACAAAACTAACTGCTAAACATTTTCTGGCCGAAATATCAAGTTGAAATGCGTCATGATCTAATTTTTACTCTGAAAATTCCACACTTTTTACCAAATTCGAAACCTAATTTTATTAATAAACAAAAAATGTTTCTTGTAATGTATTCAATTTTTTAAGAACTAAATGTTTGTAAACTTTTTGGACTTTGAATACTTTGTTTTCCTTGACGTTTCCAAAAATTTAAATGTCAACGTCTAAAATTTAATTTATATTAATTTTCTGAGTTTAATTATATTTTTAAGGCAGAAATAAAAGTTTAATGTGTATTAAAAAAAATTAAATTTTGAGCTAATTTTTGGAATCTTACAATTAAATCCAGGCATTTTAAGAATACAAAAAGTGTAATTTTTACAGCTCCAAATTTGAACCCTTTAAGTATTAAAAAAATCCCATGCCTAGTCTTTGTTTATTCATAAACCTTTAAGAATATTGATCTTTCAGACGATTTATTGCAAATTAATATCAATTGATAGGCAGTTGGTTTACTGTTAACATGCTTTTAACAATTAAAAGTTTTGAAAAATTTACTTTTAAGTCCATCTAAATTTACTCTAAACTTAATTTTCGTATTTTCGTGAAACGAAAATCTTATAATTTAAACTGTTTTACCCATTCTTGGGCTTTTCGGAGATAAATCTTAAGATATAACAAACAAACGAATGAAGTTTAGCTTGGTTTGCTAGTCTTTCTTTAATCATAAACCTTTAAGAATATTGATCTTTCAGACGATTTATTGCAAATATCAATTGATAGACAGTTGGTTTACTGTTAACATGCTTTTAACAATTAAAGTTTTGGGAAATTTACTTTTAAAAGTCCATCAAAATTTAGGCTAAACTTTTCGTATGTTTATGATTTTAAAATGTTTGTGTATAATAAACAAACGAATTAAATTTAGCTTGGTTGCAATAACATTAGTCGAAGAACCGATTTTCTGAGGTAGGTAGGTAACGGCACTTACACTTCGCGAGGAAGTGTGACCGGCAACATGTAGGGTTAAGGCCTCCTAAGTCGCTTTCATACCCGGTTGTCTCCCACCCTATGCGTACAGGGTGATGTGGTAAGCACCACGCATTCGACAACCACCTACCATCCCTACTCCACTACTGTGTTTCGGTTCCCAATTGATTTTCGAAGAAAAAACATAAAAATTGGAAGACAAGACCGTAGTTGAAAAACTTTTCAGCATAAATGCCAAATCAAATGTATAAACATCAAGTAACTTGCGACAAATTTAATAACAAAAGACGCCTAAGTTAAATACTTAATACCATCAAATCCGGAAATTGCAACTTAAACAAAATATAAAGTATCTGAAAACGAAAATTACTAACTTTTAACTTAATTATTGCAATTTTCGGACAACTTTTTGGTGATTTAAATGTTAACAGAAACTACATTTTATGTAATTTAAGATTAAAAAAAAACAGTTGAAATGAAAAAGTTAATCAACGAAAATAAATTAAAAATGCAAAACATACCATCGGAAATATGCCACTCAGTTGGAATGCTTGCATAATATCACCAGTAAAAATTGATTTAAAAGCATAAAAAAGGAATGGGAATAAATTAACACGTTAACTGTGTGAATTTTAGCAGATTAACCATATCTCCTTCGATGTAAAAAAGTGAAATTTTTTAATTTGGTTTCGATACTTAAAAGTACTAAAGTCAAACTGCTCACCAAACGATTAATTAATGTTAATATAAAATACCGTGGGATCAAAAAAAGGGAATTAAAGCAGGCTCTAACACCACTGACTGTCAAAATGAACACCCTAAAACTTCGTGTATGCTCACCATTAAAAAAAAAACAATCAAGAATCAGCTAAACATCAGCGTTGCCATTTTTATATCTAATGTTTTGATCAAGGTCTGCTCTAGAACCGTACTAAATTTACTAAACAGCCTCAGAAATGTTTGTTATTCCAGAAGCGAAGCTTTGGAGAACAAAGGAGATTTTCGGAAAAAAATTATTTTCGCACAAGTTATAAAAATCGAATCAACTTGGATGACCTTCAACATTTTCAGAATGCTTTGGGTTTTAGCAATTTAAGGGGTTCTAGGGATTAGAATCCCAACTGAAATTAAACTGAAAATAACATTCATCAGCAATTTAATAATAATATAATTTAAGGAGGCAAGCAGTATAAAGTTGATTATTGTTTATTTATACACTTAGCAGTCAACCAAACAACAAAACAACTGCCACCTTGCTCCCCTCCCAAATAGCTTCCTAAAGTTTGTTGTGGTAGGTTTGATATTTTGTACTTCTTTCTGGATATTTCGCCACCAATTTTAATAATTTAATTTTTATTTTCGGCAACCAGTGACGAAATATTCAGGAAAAAGTGTAAAATCTAATCAGGTATTTCTCGTACGTGAAAATTGATAGCTTAACTGTAGCGTTTAACAGTAGAATAACTGATAACAAAACGACTGACATCTTCTCCACAATTTAATAGAGTAACTTAATATTTGATAATTAAAATATAAGCTACATACAATTGCATGTTTCGGCCATAAAAATAAAATTAAAATAAGGCTCTTCAGGCAAAATAGTATAAAGATAATAAAGACATAAGGCCCTCGTTGGATTACAACATTGGGAAAAGATATTATAATGTAATTAAAGTTACATCAAAAATTAACCGAATATAACACTCAGCAATTAAATAATAAAATAATGCGATGCATAACCGAATATATCACTCAGAATATCGTAAAAGATAACCAAGTAGAAAAATCAAATAACGTAAATAACCAAGTAAATCGCTCAGCATATCAACAAATAATCACTTAAAGATCGTATCAACAATGAAACCGTACTTTTATCTTGCAATTTGTGCCTCTGGGCATAATGATATCAGACTATTTCCTCTGACACCATTTTACTCATGGATTTTAACCAAATTTAACATTAGAGTTCAGATCAACCATTTCGGCGATTTGGTTATTTTCTTGTTCGATATCTGTTTCTTTTTCCTGTTAATATTAATGATTTCGACTTCTTTAATCATTCGCCTCTGTTTCCTGCTTTCCGTGGTTAATCAACAAGGATTAATCTAATTATTAAATACGTGAGGGAGAAGGATAGATAAACGAACGAAGTAAAAAATAAAACAAACAAAAAAGAATGAGATTTGTAAAACGACCAAGTACAAATCAGCCAAAAGCTGAACATACAGTACTTACTAGTTTTACATCCTAAATTAAATAGACGAGAAACGACAGAAGGAAAAAATAAGAAAAAATCCAGTGAAGGAAACTGCACGAAAAAGTAATATGAAGAAAATAGGAAGAAAACTAGTCGAACCATTCAAAATAAAGAAGATTCAGACGAGCAGATATGAAGATAAAAAGAAAACAACGCAATAAATTAGCAGTGAGGAAAACAAGAAGAATATGGAAGTATATGAAATAAAAATTAAAAAGCCGAAGAAAAATAGAAAATATGATGATGCTCAGTTTAGATTCAGAAATAAGGAAGAGATAAGGCAGAAGAAGAACAGGCATAAATAGCTTAATGAAAGTTCGTGGATATATTGATGAAACAAGGGAAAAATGGTTGGAGAACTGGATGAAAGCAAGACTAAGAATATGATGGAAGCAGAACAAATAGTAAAAGAAAGAAAAAGAAGACAACGAGGCCTCAAACAAGAAGAATAAGAAAGAGAAGAAAAATATATAAACAACTTAACGAAAGTCTGACAATAAATTGACAAGAGAAAGGAAAAAATTAATGAAGAACTGAAAGAAAGGTAGAAAAAGAAAATCTAGAAAAGAAATATTAACAAAACCAGGATTTCAAAGTTCAATAAATAATCAATTTCATCGTGTATAAAATATAACCGAAAACAATAATAAAAAGAAGGATGCAAGGTGTGTAATAAACGATTTAGTAAAACATATACGGGGAAAATCAAAAGAAGAAAGAAAATGAGAAGGCAAATACACACGAGAAACGAAGAAAGCAAACTAAAGGTAAACAACTTTAAGATACTTTTATTTGTTTTTAGATTAAAAATGAAGACGACGAAAGGAAAATACGAAAGAAATAGAATGAATAAACAAGAAGAAAATGCGAGTTTAACAAAACAAGTATGAATTAGCAAAGAGTTAAACGTACAATTAATATTACATATTTAATTAAACACAAAGAAATATTAGAAACCAAAAAAAGAGAATTCAGAAAACGATGGAAATAGTCCGAAAAAGAGACAAGAAGAGAACACAAAAAACATATTAAACCACAAACACAATGAAGGAAAATCAACGGACATGGAGAAAAATAGAAAGAATATGACGGAAGTAGAGCAAATAGTAAGAAGGAAGAAAAACAAAAGACGAATAAAAGACAAGCAAAAGAATACTTTTACAAGAAAGTTCTGTCGTAGAAGAATATAAAGGAGAAGAACAAGCAAATGCTCAAACTAAACGCAAAAATAAAGCAAAGGCAAGAAAAAGAAGAAGTATAACCAATTTAATGAAAGTCCGAAGACAAATTGACAAAGCAAAGGAAAAAAATTGATGGAGAACTGAAGAAAAGGAAGAAAAAAAACAACGAGAGAAGAACTATTAACAAAACCATGATTTCAAGCTTAAATAAATATTGAATTTCATTTTGCATAAAATATGAACGAAAACAACAAAAGAAGGATTGAAAGTGTACAATAAACGATTTAGAACAGCAAGCACAGGCAAAGGTAAAAGAATAAAGTGAGAAAGCAAATACACCCAATCAAATGAAAGAAATATTAGAAAAGTAAGCAACCTTAACCTAGTTTTATTTTGGTTTTAAATCAAAAAGGAGGACGAAGAAAGGGAAACACGGATTGAAAGAATAGAAAACGAAGAAACAAGAATAAAATGCGTGTTTAATACGATAAAAAGTATGAATTAGCAACGAACAAAATGCACAATTAATATTACATAGGTACTAAATTAAAAGAAAGAAATGAAAACAGGACAGTACGCAAAAACCATGGAAATAGTCCGAAAAGGGGACAAGGACAGAACACCAAGAAAACGTAGTAAAAAACAAAAAATACTGAAGATCCAAAAAAAACAGGTGAACAGTCAGTAAAAATAAAACAACAAGGTAAGGAAAATAACCCAACAGGAAGAAAAATAGAAAGAATATCATGGAAGAAGTACAAATAATAAGAATGAAAAAGAAGGGAAAAAATAACAAGAAGAAGAACAAGAAGGGAAAAAAGATAATAAAAAGCTGAAAAACAAGAAGATATTCAGAATCAAAAATGGAGAAAATACTAGTAAAAGAAGCAAAAATGTAAACAACAATGAAAATCCGAAGATAAATTGATAAGACAAAGGGGGGGAATGGGCGCAAAGTATCGATCTAACCAGTAATTTAGAAAAGCAAACAAAGAAAAAAGTAAGAACATAGAAGGAGAGAAAGCACGCGAACGAAAGAAGGAAACAGGTGGTTGTAGTATTCTTACATTGGTTTTATTTTAAATTTCAATACCTTGAAAACCTTAAGATTTTAATACCTTATTTTATTATTTTCTATGACTGATTCTATTCAGTAGTCAGTGTTATTAGTTCTCAAATCAAATCCTATTTTCATGTTGATGATAATATTTAATTCAACATATTCTACTGAAGCTTCTTTAAGAGTTATTTAAGTTTTATGAATTTTACGGAAATTTAGCAGATAACTTTTATTAAGATTTTTCCGTCTGATAAATTCAATTTACTTTACCGGTAAGTGTATTTAAAAATATAGTTTTCATAATGAATATCTGAAATTTACATGGAACTTACTTAAAATGTAAGCATAGTTGCCTTCCAAACGGTGGTAACAACAGCAGTTGATTTATACCTAATTAAAACTCTAAGGGTAGGTGATTCAAGTGGCCGTAAATTTATCAAGAAGTTGGAAAAATTGTCCTTGAAGTGCCAGATATTCATATGATTTATTAATCCTAAAATTTGGGAAAATACATAATATGACTCAGATTTAGTTTTAATATTTTTCCTAATTATTTTCAGCACCTGTTGACGAAATACTCAAATAAAATCTAATCATGTATTAATTCCTTGTACATGAACATGGAAAGTTGGAGATTTTTTGAAATGCTCAAATTTATCTCTTTATTACGAAAAAACAAGCTGGTTTACGTCTACAAAGTTTCTGTGATTCAAGAAAGTGAAACAACTTATTTTACTTGTTTACCAAGCAATTTATCTTATTCGATAAGATCAAACGTCCTGTTTATCTCTTCATGTTGCTCTTGTCAAATGGTCGTTCACAAATAAAGTGTGACAAATTCCGTAGTACACACCTCGGAGCCGCTATTTACTGTAATTCTTACGCGAGCAGTCTGTATAATATATGGAACAGTTAGCGCTCTTGAACTAACATTTTTAGGGTCATTGTTCTTATACTATTGTTGCATTTATAAAGAGTTTCCTCGCGCTAATTCTCAAAAAAAAGATCGGCTTAGATATTTTTAATGTCATCAAACGGTTTAAGGCTTTTTTGAACTGAATTGCTACTTTTTTTCGCTATTGACGTTCATGACGAACAACAATATAATGGTTAACTGTACAACAATGTTTCCTTACAATAACCTATAACAATAAAATTATAAGTCTTACTTCCCGTCTTTATTGTAAATACCGCTCACCGTTGTTCCAGCACGACTTTCATCAACGGAAAACGCAAATGTCCGAGTGTTAAATTTCTAACACCTCGTATTTTTTAATTTTCTTGACACTCAGGTGTAAATAATATATTAAGTAATTATTTCAATTATGTACGATTACCCGGCTGTCAGGTAAATAAACCTTGTACACGTTCAAAATGCTAATGTGATTTTCTTTCTAATTTATTAATAACAAAATTTCACTTTCGTGCATGGATCCGTGGCGAATCATTTTACAAAATATCACAGACGGGATGGGATCATTAACTTTTAAATCGTTTTTAAAATAATTAATTTAAAATTGAATCCGTTGACGAATTTTATGGTTCAAATGCGAAACTTTCAAATTTTCAGAATTGCAAACTAATTAGTTACAAATTTACTTCCTACATTTTTCAATTAATAAAAATTGTAAAATATTAGCTTTTGAAATTAAATCGTGCAATTATATTCGAAATTGAATGTTTAAAGACTAAAAGTAAAAGTTCGTTGACTCGTAATGCAAATACGCTCGTAAATTTAGCATTTTTGACGCTATCTGTAAAAATATCTAAAAAGGCGTATTTGTGAAATTAAAATCGGACAGCTATAATAGATAAAGTGGTAAATGAAAGTATAAGAATGAATATGCATTACTAAATATTACAAGATAAGTACGGTTTATTTAAGATCAACCACAGATTAAAAAACTGTTAGAGCTATAATTCTCTAGAAACAACGAATGTTAATGAGATGGTACTGCGTTTCAATACTAGATGGCGTTAATAACTAATCGATTTTTGTCATCAACTGACTGGCATCAGTGCTTACTCTGGTCATAGCAAAGACTATAGCTATCTATATTCTTTGGTCATAGTCAACCAATTTCTAGCGAATGTCGGTACTTTGATGCAAATAAACCGACTTTAATCCATACCAAAGCCCACCTCGTTTGTCATTTATTCAGACGCAACAATAACTAACTACTTTTCCGAAAGAGACGCTGTTCTAGCCCATTTTATAATGTCGTTCTTGTAAAATTATTAATTATTATGTCAAAAGCTGTTTCGTTTTAACAATTGAATTCCACCACGCGGGCACTAAATCACTAATGTCCCCTTTTGCATTTATTTCCTGTTCATTGCAACACTTGACATATCAACTGGCTGTGATTAATTTTAGTCTCGTATGGCATACTTTATAAAAATATCAACGGATGCTTGAAGCTTTTGCATGTAAAGGTTAAATTAGAACTGAAGAAATTTAACAACATAAAACTAATGATTTTAATCTAAAACTACTGCACTCGCAGAGTCAATTTTAAAGCTCTAAATGTGAGATACTCAATATTCCAAACTTGTTTTCTGTAAAGTTAAGTTCAAATACAACTTGAGCATTAAGAATTTAATATCAACGAAATTAGTCTGTCTAAAAAACATTCTTCCCTTCTTAGGACGGTTTGCACTAATATGATTTAACAGCGTCGTCCAATTAATCATTCGTAAAGATGAACAAAATCGAATCAGAACTCGAATTCATATAACAAGTAAGACTTTAGTAAACAAAAAACCATGCTCTTTTGTCAAGCTTAATTATTTGTTAATTTAACGAAAGTTCTGTACAACCCACCTTCAGTTCTCTTACACTCCTTCTTGTTCTTCTTTAGCGGCTATTTTCCGTCTACTCCAAAACACATAGGCCGCCCCCTGTCTTCACCAGTTCATCATTGGCTGTGTACTGTCATTACCTTTTTAAGTCCCCTGCATTATCCATCCACGCTTCGCTTCTTTTGCCTGCTCTAAGTCTCCGCTTCGTCTACCTTGCCTCTTCTTATCTGACGATATAGCCCACCCAGCTGCATTTCAAATTGGCTGGTCTTTTTATGAAATTTTCACTTATGTTCTTCGTTTTACTTCTTCATTTCATACATGGTTTTGCTCAACATATTTAACTGTTTCTATTCCTGTTGTAGTTGTTAGTGTTAGCGCTGTCGTTTCCATGCCCGGGAGAATATATGTGTTACAAACTTTTTTTAAATTAGGTTTCTGGCTTAAGACTACGAGGTGATTAGCCATATAATTTACCTAATAAATTTTTAAAACTCCGGCCACAACTGGGATTGGTGACAAAGCAAACGTCTAATCACTAAGTCACTAAAAGGCCTGTTAGAAACTTTTGATTTGAAATTACTCCAAGTTGTAAGCTATCGGCTCTTGTCATTCGAAGTATATTAATCTCTTCGACAGTTTAGTCCTCTTCTTCAATTTAATTAATCTTCTGGCCCTATTGCTTCTGTTTTTCCCAAATTTATTTTCAGAGTCTCCTTCCCTAATTTTACTTCAGAAAGTCACCCTTGCAATTCATTTAAGCCGATAGTTATTAAAATAATGTCGTCCGAAAAATGAAAATATGAAAAATATCTATCATCAATGTTAAGGTGCTTGGGGTCCCAGTTCAATTATTTCAAAATACCTACCAACGCAAATTGAAACTGTTTTAAATAGATGAATCACTCTGTGTTATTCCGTTTTCTTTGGGTATTCACCCATCAAGCTGATTCGTAACAGCTCCCCATCTCTCTCCCCACCCACAGTCTATATAGCCTTTTCGTACAGAAATATGTAACTGGAGAACTTTCTCCAGTATGAGTTCATTATTCATATTCACGCCTTATATCTAAGTAGGTATTTGTATAATTATGTACAGAACTCTATTGGATGTGGCTTTAAATTTAGTTACTGTATTACTACATTGATTAGTACCTAAATGTAAATTCGAAAAAATTACCCAGCATTAACAAACTAATCCACAAAAAAGACGAAAAACGGATCTAAATAAGCTTACTTTCGCAAATCCATAAACTGTTTAGAAGCATACTGATAGTCTAGAAAAATTAATTTTTACCAACCTAACGAGCAAGCAGGGTTTAGAAAAGGCTTTAGGACAACAGACAACCCGTAAATTTAAACTTAAAAATGCAAGAATTGACTACCGATATATGTATAGATATCATTGATACATTGATAGTACTTATATGTAATGTATAAAACAACCGCATAGAAAATTAAACTACGCCGAGGCATTCGAAATAAAAAGGGAGGTACCACAGGATGACCCAATATCACCAAAGTTGTTCACTGGCAGTAGATGTCTTTTAAGACGTTAAATTGGGAAAAGAAAGGTATACTGATAAATGCAGGACGTAATGTACGTATAGACCTACAATAAATGATTCAAGAATCAGTTAAAGGCTCGAAAAAAAGTAGGTAACCCTAGAAATGAGTACAAAAGAAAAACAAAAATAATGGTAAATAAGCAACCAAACAAAAAATATAATAATAAGTAGATTTACGTAAGGCATGAGATGCGAGTAGGCAAAGAATTATTATTATTATTATTATTATTATTAGCCTGCAAGATCCTTATGTAGGGCAAAGGCCTCCCTCTTTCTCTTATTCTTTTCACACTTCTTTCTTTTCTACTCACTTTTTGGTGAGGGATTTTGGTCTACTCCCCCATAGTGATCAGTCCTCGTGAGAGAGAGGTGCCGCATTTGACGGAATAGTAGGGCAACCCATCCCAGCACTGACCCGAGACAACGCTACTTAACTTTCGTATGGGATACCAAGGGAATATCAAGGATTTAAAGTCAAAAAAGGATCACAACGGGCGATCAGCCTCCGGAAAATTAAATTAAGAATAGAAAGCAGAAATACCGTCAGAACGAAAAGCGAAACTATTCATTCAGGGTGTAATACCTACGATGACCTATGAAACGGAAACCTGGGTGCTTACAGAATCAGTCATAAATAAGATGAAAGTAGCAGACATAAAAACAAACGAATGGCTAAGAAGAAGATCGAAAGTGGAAGATATAGCAACAAGGACAGCAAGAAAAAACAAGAATGGGCATAATGCCAGAATGTCAGATACATATAATGTAAGGGTTTTGGACTGGAGACCACGAAGAAGAAAAAGAGGTGTAGGTAATCTAATGATTAGTTGGGCAAGTAAAATGCGAAAAATAACAGAAATTAAATGGCAAGAACCCAAGAACTAGCAAAGAACAGAAAAAAATAGAAGGGTAGAAGGGAGGCCTATATTTATATTTGATTAAAGAGAGGCTAGAAGAAGAAGAAGATTTAAATATTAAATTCAAGCTGTCAGGTTCCAGAAAATGAATAATTTACAGCTTAGGTACGACCACACAGCTTAGACCAACTGCGAATGAACTAGTTTGTGCTCGGTCTGTATAAAAGCTAAGTGAATTTTACAGTATATTCTGCAGATTTTGGTATTCCAGTTTTTAAATTTTGAATCTAATCATTCTGCATCCTCTACAAAAACCTGTCTGTTCCTGAGGCGGATAAAAATCGAACCTGATAGTCAGTTTATTGATAATAACCTTCATGAGTAGCTTATAAGGTTGTGAAAGAAGACTTCTCGAACCAAGGACTAACGTAACATTAGCCTGGCGCTCTACCACTACGCCAACCTGGTATTGAAAGAAGACCTATATTTGATAATTCTTGATATTGAATCTCTTGCATTCTACCGTAATTTAGGGATTTGGCTCTCTGATTTAGGGCTGGAATGTTTTTTAATATATTGATATAAATAAAGGGTGTTCAAAAACTCCCACGTTTGGAGTTGGCGCTGATTCGGTTGTACGTCAGCAACCGTTTGTCGGTTCGCTAGCCACACGACCAGCTGACCTTCGATTACTTTATTTGACGTTTTAAAGTTACACTTTGTTCTCTCTTCTTTGTAAGTAATTATTTTATTTACTAAAAATTCATTACCAAAATGATTCCTTCTAGGTGTAAATCTGTTTTAATCGTCTTTTATAAAGAATTGAAATTTATGTGTAAAATGTAAATAAAGGTTTTAGTTTATAACTTCAATTTACTTTGCTGTTTTATTTGTAAGTAATAAGTAAAGACATACTGTGTTACTTGTTTTCTCAAGCCATAGCCAACTCCAAACGTGGGAGTTTTTGAATACCCGTTATATTCGAAAAATATCGATTTAATTATTGGAGATATTTGATTGGTATTTTAAGTTTTTTTAATAATTCCATTAAGTCAATTTTTGTAAGTAAACTATCAGATTAAAATATCAACAATACATAAATTTATTTGACGTTCTTAATCATTAGACGTATGGATTTATTCGATATGTCGGTTAATTCGATGCGCTGATTTATTCGAAATTGATTCCATACTTTTTTGATATGGATATTTTCGGTATATTTTTCAATATCGCGCAGACCTACTCTGAACACATTTATTTGGAACGAGCCTTACGAATTCTAGTTGATATTACTCCTAGCTGGATTATTTCTTTGGGGATTTAATCTTCCCCTGGGAAAACCACTGCAGAGAATACATTTCCCTAGTATAAGCAGCTTTAAGCCTGCGACCAACCAGCTATAAGAACTGATGACCACACACACATCTAGGGATCTTTTGTTTTCTATTTCTGGTTATATTCGAGTTCTTCAATGGTAATTTCTAACCAACATTTAAGATATTCCTTAAATCAAAGATACTTTTATTTTATTCTCTTTGACTGTATGTACACTTCCTGATTTAAGTTTAGCTATAAAGTTTAACCACCATTTCAACTATGGATTTGGTTCTTTTCTTGTTTGATTTCTCTTTTTTCTTAATTTTAGTTTTAACGACTTCAACTACTTTGGTCATTTGCCTCTATGTTTCCAGCTATCTATGATTAATCAGCAAGGATTTAATCTAATTATTATAAATTAAATAAATGTATGCAAATTTAACTTTTCATTTCTTTATTTTTGTTTTTAAGTTGGTTGATACATACTTAGTCAGGTTGCAGTTAAATTTTTATTACTGTCGATTTAACACCTTTAGATTTTAATACCTTATTTTTTTCTATGGGTGATTACATCCGTGTAGTGTTGGCAGTTTTAAAATCAAGCCTTATTTTCCTTTTGATGATTTTATTTAATTCAACATATTTTGCGGAAGTTTCTTTCATATTTAATAATTTAATTAGGTTTTTTGAATTTTTGGGAATTTGGTCAATGTTATTAAGGTAGATTTTTCCATCTAATAAATTTAACTTTCAGCTATTTTGATATATTTTTTACATATTTCCGTAGCGAGAATTCAGGACAATTCTGATTTAAATCCAAACAGGTGGTGAAAATGGGCCCAAATTTATCAGGAAATGGAAGCATTAGCCCTTAAAGTGTCAAATAAACATTTGTAAACTTTGACTCTTTGGGAAAATACAGAATTTTTACAATTCCTTAAAATATATACGATTTTAATGAGAATAATTTGTATTTTAGGCCGGATTATTTTAAGACATTTCGTGTTACTGTAATGAAAGCTACTTATTGTAATCTGATAGGAAAACGAATAGAATCTTTGAACTACTTCGTATTTACGACCTACGATGCTAATTAGCCGTACCAGGAAGACAGTCTTTTTCATGTCGTTTTCGACCTGGGAGAATTGGGGCGTAAAAATTAGAAATAACAAATTCAAAAATCCTGATGAATAGCTGACATATCACAGTTTGTATGACGGATTCGTTCTTGTGTTTTGAGTTTTCTAACTTTCCAGCACAGACAAAACAAAAGAACTAAATTTACCCATGAAAATAAAAATTCCGAAAGATTTATTGATATGAATAAATTCAAATTTTGTTCCAGTTAAATAGTTGTAATTTCCTTTGTATAATTTAAATAATATGTTCGTTATTCTCAGTATTTTCATTTGTTTGCTAAATCCCTTGGCTACCCAAATGAAAGAAAGAACACAGGATCTAAGCTCTCTTTAGTGATTGGGCAGCAAATCCTACTAAGTAGGCAAGTTAATAAAAAAATAAAATAAATAAAATAAATAAAATAAATAAAATAAAATGTTTAAATTTACAACTCAAAGCGTTCCATTTAAATTTTTATGAAAACCCATATTGCTTAAATTATTAGTCGCAGCAATAACTGGAACAACTCAAATTCCAAAAATAATTTTATGTTTATAATATTAAAAGAAACTGTTTTAGATTACATCACATTTTACATAATTGCCAGGTTTATTAGCATTTAATGCACTTTCGTGTATCAATTATTGCTTGTTTAAAGCGATAATGGTTAAATTATTGGTTTCATAATTGCTATATAAAACCAAAAATAGCCTATTTTGCTCCATTAATTCCGTTTCCAACCGGCTGTAAATACCTAAAATGCAAATAAATCGTTCAACAACTAACAATTTTCTTGATTTTAAACTATATTTCTACAACCTGAACGCAATAAAACAGATAACAATTAAAAAAATAAATGTGCTTAATATTTAATTTAGTGCATCACGTAGTGACTTTAAAAATGGCATTTAAATGTGTAACGGATCATTCAGTATATAAATCTAGCTGCGATGTTAGAATCTTAATGAGCAGCACTGATTCACATTCTTCTAAGGACTTTCAAATCAGATACCCATAACAATTTATTGTCCTCGCATGCACCTACACTGTTACTTTTGATGAATCATAATAAATTAGAGCCTCGGAACCTTTTCGTTTATATATTTAAAGTGGTTTTAAGTAGGCCGACCTGACACTCGTTTTTCATTTAATTGGCTTATATTCGATATCTCTTAACAATAATTTTTCTGAACTGGTTTTCTGGCAGTTACTTTACGTAACTACAGAGGATAATACATTGTGTAAAGATATTAGAATAACAACAACAACAACACATTGTGATAAATTAAATTCGTAATAAATTATAGGCTGGTGCGTTTTGTTTTATTTAAAAAGTGCAGGAGAGAAAGTGTAGGTAAATAAGGTAACGCTTAGAGCAAATAGGCGATAATGTCTTATAATCTTATATAATTTTATTATTGCGGTTGCAATGGACCTCGTGGTGCCCCCTGTGGCGATTATGTAAGAGCCCTCTGTACTTTGTTAATTGTTTTCCTTAATTTGAATAATGGGAATTTAATTATTTGAAATTTTTTGCGGGGATTCCCCACTCATACGATTCAAATTGTTACACCAAAAGTTTTCATAAATAAAAACCTATTTTCAATATTGGAATAAGAATAAGTAACACCTTATTGTTTTCATGTGCATGCACTAAGACTTGTAATAGTTTAAGAAATTAATATTTGCGGTCACTAAACACGTCTCTTTTGGGCGGAAAGGGAAGGCAAAACGATTTTTAACAGGATGGTCAACCTAGTTTCATAATTTAATTCCTAAACATAAAGGTGGATTTTTCTACAAGCTGTTTCATGATAAAAACATAACATCAAGTTAAATAATAAATATGTATTACTATCTCAAAACCTTGACTTATTAAAATAATCATGTATGGCTGGCTCACTCACGTTTTTGTAAACTAAGTCTTTTCTAGTTAAGTAGCGCCATCTATGAACGATTCATTTATATCATATAGCAAACTATGCAATAATTTTCAGTTTTGCAACTTATCAAATCAGGATTATAAAATAACGTGCCTTATTTCTACATATATTTTGAAAAGATTATGATGAACCACGCACAAAATAACTTCCATAAACAACAAAAACCCTGTCAAATAATCTCGTTTGATAGCGCCCCCACGGCCGAATGAATGAGTCATTCAGAACCATTAGATTATGCCAATTTTGGCAAGCCACGCTCAAAACAAGGGAATTGTGTGGTTTGTTATAGTTCGACTACAAAAAGAGTAGGCCCCAGGATTTTAAGAAACTTTAAGAAAGATGATTATCGGATTATCCAAAAATAATCGGGGATTTTGGACGCTAGATGGCGCTGATAGGTTGCCCCAGCATTTTAAGAAACTTTAAGAAAGATGATTATCGAATTATCCAAAAATAATAGGGGATTTTGGACGCTAGATGGCGCTGATAGGTTTCTTTTTTAGTAAGCCATGCTGAAAACAATAAACTTGGGCGATTTGTTGAAGTTCGACTATAGAAAGATTAAACTTTAGAGTTTTAAGAGATTATTAAGGGGTTAAGAATTAAGGATTAACAGATTATTGGATTGTAGATTTATGGTGCGGGATTTTAGGCACTAGATGGCGCTAATAACTTTTTAATGCGCCTTGCTCAAAACAATAAATTTGTAGGATTTGTTGAAGTCCAACTACAGAAAGACTAAATTCCAGGCTTTTAATAAACTTTAAGAAAGATTGTTATCGGGTTATTGATAAATAGTACGGGATTTTGAACGCCAGGTGAGCCTTACTCAAAATAGTAAAGTTGTGAGATTTGTTGAAGTTCGACTAATTATAAAAAGGCTAAATCCCAGACTTTTATTAAACTTTAAAAATGATAATATATCAAAATCTTGCAGAAGCGGAAATGTATCATTCTATAGGGGACAAGAAGGATCTTAGAAACTAAAGACCCATCTCACTGTTTTCACATGTCAGAAAATTACTAACAAAGATAATAGAACCAGAATCTCCAACAAGCTTCATGCTTTTCAACCCGTAGAGCAAGCCAGCTTTCGCAAAGGATCGAGGTAGGTGGACCACATACACACAGTAAGAGTGTAAGACAATAGAAAAATCTCAAGAGTATAAAAAACCAGCCTACTTGGCTTTTATAGACTTTGAGAAAGCATTCGATACGATCGAAAAGTGGGCTTTCTTAAAGTCTCTCAAAAGATGTCGCATTGACAGCAGATAAGTACATTGTATATCTGATTAAAAACCTCTATGATAAAGCAACTACGAGTATGATAGTCCAAGTTTATGGCGGAACAGAACCAATCAACATTAAATGGAGAATCCGACAAGGGGACACTATACTATATCCCAAAATATTCACAAATGCATTTTTAAAACACTCCAATGAAAAAACATCGGGGTAAATATTAACGGTGAATATTTGAATAACCTACGTTTCGCCGACTATATTGTACTCCTCGTAGAAAATATGGAAGCTGTAGGCTTTGTATCAATGCGTCCAAAACAAATATTATGTTAAACCAAGGCCCGCTGAATTAATATTGCATATAAGGCCTTACCACTTCATTTAGCCAAGACGAAATTAGAAACAACGGTGGCGCCATTTGCGGTGAACTATACATCTTTTAATGGCGAAATGTGTAGTTCAGCTCAAATGGCGCCACCGTTGTTTTTAATTTCGTCTTGGCTAAATAAAGTGGTAAGGCCTTATATGCAATATTAATTCAGCGGGCCTTGGTTGAACACGAATTATGCTGTGCCGATTGCACTTGTTAATGGAAGAGAGATTACAGTGGTCAACGAGTATATCTACTTAGGACAAAAAATATCCTTTGAAAAGAATAACCAGGAATTAGAAATAAAAAGAAGAATTCAGCTCAGCTGGGCGGCATACGAAAAACTTTTTTTATAAATCAAACTTCCTGCAGTATCTCGAAACACGGGTTTCCAATCATTCGATCCTACCAACTCTGACATACGCAGCAGAAACGTGGAGCTTAAGTGAAAAACGGATGGAAAAATTACGAATTGCAGAGAGAAAGAGAAAGATCGATGACGGGTATAAGATTACAAGACAGGCAGAGGAATGATCAGAATTGATCAGAAGGAAAAAAGGGTGGTAGATGTAGCTTACTATATAGCAAGACAGAAATGGGGATGGGCTGGACATCTGATGAGAACAGAGAACGGAAGATCGGAAGATGGACTACAAAGGAGACAGAGTGGCGACCAAGAGAAACCCAGGAAGGCAAAGAACATGATGGAAAGATGATATCCAGAAAATTGCAGGAGTACAGTGGATGATTAAAGCGAACAATAGAAATGAGTGGCGAAATATCCAGAGACGGAGTATAACACGCTGATGAAGAAGAAGAACGATAACTATACGGTTATCGATAAATAACACAATAACAATAAAGAATTGCGATTTTGTTGAATACGGCGATAGAAAGATTAAGTCTTAAAATAAATTATAATAAAGTTTAGAGGCAATGACTTATTGGGCCATCGATCAATAGTATAGGATTATGGACATCAGATGGCGTTAAGAATTTTTTAATAAGTCTTACTGGAAACAATGAAACCGCTAGATTTCTTGAAACTTTCTTGAACTACAGAAAGTTTAAACTGTGTAGTTTTAATAAACTTTAATAATTATTTGGCTATCAATCAATAGTACAGTTCTGTACGCCAGATGGCTTTAATAAATTTTTGCATTGATTAATTGCAAGCTTGAAATAATTCATAGAGCTTCGTAGTTAAATATGTACAATCTGAAGTTGAAGGTAGTAATTCAAAATTAGTACTAAGTGCATATTTTTTAACAACAAAAGCAACTGATTTAGACGACATATATCTTCAAGATCTAAAACTGAAATCCTTCTGTCAAGGCCCGCTGAATTAATATTACATATAAGGCCTGCCCACTTTATTTAGCCAAGACGCAATTAGAAAGGACGATGGCGCCATTTGAGGTGAACTATATATTTTTTCCTTTAGTTCTTATAGTAAATCTTGTAAATCAACCACAGATGGCGCCATCGTCCTTTCTAAATTACATCTTAGCTAAATAAAGTGGAAAGGCCTTAATATGTAATATTTAATTTAGCTGGCCTTGCTTCTGTGAACATTAATTGGACATTTTGGGGTTTGTACGAGTATCTCAATGGTTTCACCTAATACCTTTTTTTGTAATGGAGGGATCTAATATTACTAGTAATATTTGTTCTTTGAAAATTAATTCAAATCCCAGTTTGATAATCAGCATAAAGCAAGTTTCAGCATCAAATCAATTATTAGTTATAAATAAATTTACTGTTTATTTGATTTCATTATCTTTGTTAAAAGTATTTTTTAATAAAATTTAAAGCGTAAATTCAAAAAATATTCATAATTAATTTTCTATTGTCTACATTGGAATCACTTTTCTAAAAACCATTCAAGGTAATTATTGTCATATCAAAAAGTATTTTGACTTCTGCACATTGTTTTTACTTATTGTTTTCCCGATCATTTATTACTCTGTTCTAATGCAGCATTCAACAATAATTGTATATTATTCAAATTTCATCAACAGGGTGGTTAGAAAACAAGCCTAACAATTGCAACTACTGTAAATAATCAATCACATTCTCATGAATGTTTATGTAACATAAATAGCCATTTAAATTATGTATCAAGCAAGAATTTTATTTGCTGCAACTATTTTTTACTGGAGTTTCTCAAAATGCTTTTCTGAAACCATTTAAGTAGTAATTATTATTTAATAGTATTTTCTGGACATTTTTTCCACCAGTTTTACTTATTGTTTATTCTGTTGTAACCCATTTTACCAACAATTTATTCTATTCAAATTCCATCTACAGGATGGTCCATATTAGAAGCCTGACGATTCTAACTACTGTAAATACTCAATCAATTTAAATCCAACGCTCTCCTGAATGTTTGTGTGGCATAAATAGCCATTTAAAGTTAACATTAAGCAAGAATTTTATTTGTTGCAACTACTTTTTACTGTTTCAAGTGGAGTTTCTCCATATACTTTTCAAGCGCAATTATTATTGAAAAATATTTTCTGGACATTGTTTCCACCAGTTTTACTTATTGTTCCTCTGTTCATTCTGCTCTAATCCAGTTTATCAGCAACTTACTTATTGTTTGCCTGTTGATTTACTGTATATACTGTTCTCATCCAGTTTATCGAAAATTTAATATTATTCAAATTCCATCTACAAGGTGGTCTAAACCAGAAGACAAATCTAACAATTTCGACTACTATAACAGCTAATTAATTTAAATCTAACGCGCTCCTGAATGTTAGTCTTACATAAACAGCCATTTAAATTATACATTAAGAAAGAATTTTATTTGTTCATTCTTTAATAAAATATGAAACATCGAATCTGTGCCAAAAGTAAAAGGTCACCTTTTCGCAATTAGGTTTGAAACAAAACACGTAGTATAAAATTTAAAATATTCGGCTAATAGTCCGGGAAGAGTATTCGATTACAATATAACATCAAATTAATTTATCATTTTCGTGGTTTTGTTTAGCGCATTCCATGCAAATGTTTAAATTACATAACATAAATGTCAGATTAGTTTTATCAATTTAACGATAAATCTATGCATATTAACGTAGTAACAAGCAAAA
This sequence comes from Melanotus villosus, assembly GCA_963082815.1. Classification (NCBI taxonomy): domain Eukaryota; kingdom Metazoa; phylum Arthropoda; class Insecta; order Coleoptera; family Elateridae; genus Melanotus; species Melanotus villosus. The sequence continues at coordinate 75,730,554 of OY720420.1, forward strand.
GAATTTCAAAATTAACAAATAAAAGTTTTTATAGAACGTGAATAAATTTAGACATCAAAAAGGAATTCCTAAATGTGCGGTTTTTTACTAATTTGATCTTTAAAATTAAGGCTTTGTGTGCTTGCTCATAGTAGAAATAGTTTTACCATAATAAGAAACAGGAAGACTTAATAATATGGTTGCATCAAGTTATAATTTGGTAATTTGAAACGCTGTCAAACTAATAAACGCAACACATAACACGTAATAATTCAGTTTTGTTTATGGAAACGTAATAACAAAAACCCACTCATCATTTCAAAAAAATTCAAAACTAGCGCATCCTTAAAACTTACATAACCTATCTTATACAACATTAAGCAATAGGTTAGAACAATTTAAAAAGATAATAAACTTTTAAGATTGTGTTTGTATTTTTTGACAGTTGTAAATTAAAGTATGAAATTTTTCTTTTGGCGTAAACTTAAAACGAAATTGTACGTACGTCTTGCATAGTATATGGACAGATATGTAAAAAATACGTATGTTCCTGTGTTCTAATTACAAATTATAAAAACAGAGAGTTGAAATATTAAAGCAATTTTACACTTTTCCCGGGTATAAACTTAATGACTTAAATTAACAACCTCTTCAGCTCTTCAGGTGATTGAATCATTAAATTATTAGTTTACTAATAATTTATTGCATTAAATGCTCATTAATTATTACTAAAGTACCTGTTTAACCTTTGCTGCAGTCGTAAAATAGAAAATACTGCGTTTTTCATCTTCTTTTGTTCCTTTTGTTTCTTTTCATTCTTTTGTTTGTGTTATTGACTCGTTCTATTGTTTTGTGCAATTGTTTTCTACGTGTTAAAGAATTTCAAACGTTAATAATATAACTGAACCTAACAGAAGTTTGATTTGCTATATTTAAAAGGGTAAATTGGGAATGGCTTGTTTCAGGTTTAAACAAAAAGTTAGATACAGTTTTGGTTTCACCTCAGTCGAAGCAAAGATTTTCTGCAAATATGTCAGTAAGTGCTATTTAAACAATTTTTGATAAGCATTTTCGCATTATGTAGATAGGTAGTTTAGCCTAGTATAGACCGAAAAACAACAATTGTATATCTTAACAGACCATTCAAATTAGACGTACATGATCATAATCACAACAATAAATGCAACGTTACAACTAAGGTCGCTTACAGGCAGATAGCTGAAGGTGGGCCAAGGGACGGAACCGAAACGCAAAATTCTAACACAAAAGAAAGAGCGGATAGCAGCCCAAGGGCTATAAACTCTATTTATAGGACCGGCACAAACGAGAGGATATAAGCGATCGCTCCGTGCAGGGAAAGTAGTACAAAAATAGGAAATAGAAATCAAATGATAACAACACCTACATAGATCAAAAGTAGGGTTCATAGTTAGCAAGTAAGCATAAATACAAGGAATCAACTAAACTATACCAGAAGCAGGAAGACAGCAAGAAAGAAAACATAAGCAACAGAATGGAACGAGAAGTAATCTACACCACCAATCACAAAATCCAAGTAAAGAAAATAGCAGGCAACGGAAACTGCCCATTTGCAGCAATAACGGATCAAATAACAGAAGGTAGAAGAAACAAAGAAGAACTCAAGAAGGAAGCTCTGGACTTAAGAAGGGAAATCGCAAAGTATGTGAGGAAAAACTAAGAAGAAAAGCAACTGCAACTGGAAGGAAATATCAAAGATTTGGCTCCCAAATACGATCATCTGGATAGCAGCTACGGGCCCGCCATGCAAATCAACCCCTGCATCGAAGATTTGGGAACAGAATGATTCTGGGGTGGATACAAACCCTTTCTGGGGGCGTTACAGCCTTACATACACAAATAGAAATTTACTACGAGACAGGTTACAATTCGGAGCACACACCGAAGAACACGGGAGGCAACAATAGAAGTACAATGAAAATAATAATATTAATAATGATAATGACTAATCTAATCTAGCATAAAGTAACATGTATCAGGGCAGACATGACTATGCTAAGGCGCTTCATATCATAGACCTACGAAATGATACTTGGTCATGTGTCCAACTCCCATTGAATATGTGATCTACTAACTACCTTCCACTGTAGAAACGGTGTCTAGCGGCTAGCGTCACAGGCATGTTAACATTATACAGTGCACCCAATCCCCACCTATCATAACAAATCCCTTCACACCTTATTGGCATGGGGTGGGTCTGGTGTAATCCAGGATTGATCCAGGGGGATCTACTCCATGTCAATGATGATGAGCTTAGAAGAAAGGAAAGGTGCCAAAATTTTAGTGTTTACTGTTCAGCAAAAACCCAATATGTGTGCCTTTAAAACAGTAGAAAGGCATTTTCACAATATTATTAGATATTCTTGGAAAAAATACAAATCGGGATAGCACAGCCTCCTGCAAAAAATTGAGCTTTGGTCATGGCCAACTAATCTCTACCAAATGGCGGTATTTTGTCGTACATCGGTTGACTTATTAATTAATTAATTAATTAATTAACAACATCTTAATAGACCAGTTTATGTGTTTACGTATTCTACTAGCATGGGAAACCAATACTTCCGAACTTTATGCTTGTGAAACCTCAAAATAAAAAAATCAAAAAAATTGTAAAATTAAAGGCAGTGATTCATTTTAATGCTTTAATTTCTTCTTTTGTTCTACGCATTCCTTTAACTCGATTTTCAAATGCTGATATTTGTTTACAAACGTTTGCTTTTAAATCTTGTTACCTTTCACTAACTACGGTCGCCCAGCGAAATTCAACAAAAATGATTGCAACCAGAAGGTTGATATTCTTTTAAAAAAATGAAATGAAAACGGGATACGCAAAATTATAAATTATGAATGCCATGTATGGTTAATATCTATTTCCCATCAAACATTTTCATTTCCGTTTCATTGTTCACACGTTGCCGTCATTTTGAACATGGAATCGACTTTCATTTTTACCTAAGTTCAAAAACCTTGATCTCGACACACTTAATAAACTCATTAGATACGCGTTCGTTGAGAAAAATTCTCAGATTTGCCAATTGTCCTTCAAAATGAAGCCGTGATGAATTTTGTCAATTGAAACCTGAATTACATTTTAAATTGAGTTTTGTTTTGTTCGACTAACTGTTTGTTAATTTAGGTTTGAAGTACATCGTAAAGCTTTTAGAATTTGCATAAAATCAGCAGTAAAGAAAGGGAAACAGTTTACAAATTAGCAATGCCAAGGGTGAAGGCCTTCAGTAATTTCTTATTAAAACATTTTTTTATAATAAATCCTACAGAAATTACATATTATTAGAAATAATTGTCAGAAAATTTTCTAATTTATTCAACTTAAAAACAATCCGAGGAAATTTATCATAATTTATGACACTTAATTCGCAATAAATCTGTAGATAACCGTCTCATTACTGTATAATTTCCACAATAGGTGTTCAATTTTTTTTTTTCAGAATGTGAAAGCAGGTTAAAGGTGAAGGTTGACTAAAATATCTTCATATAAAAGTTCCAGGTGCTGTTTTTCGATAACACGTTCTCGCCTTAAATTGCAAATTTCGTCCCTAATGTGTTTATTTCCACCTACATTCTGCAGTATTGATTTCTAATTAAAGAAATGAATATAAAATAGCTTCTAACTAGAGAATAACTCAAACCTAACCTAAATTTTCCTTAAGGCTGCCATACAAACTAACAAAGCAACAACGTTTATGTAAAACAAAAACGATAAAATTCGCTTGTTTTCATATCCATGGCTTACTTTCTGAATTTTTACGGCGATTTCAAATTCGTTTAAAAATTTATAATTAGCAAAAGTCGGAATTTGTGTTATTTGAAAGTTTGAACCCATATATCACAGTTTAAACATAAATTTCTGCAGCCTGCTGGTAATTAATGCAGACAGCTATTTTTAGACAAAACAAGAAAAACACAAACAACCAGTATTTATCTTAATAATTATAAATTATTATGTCTGTATTGCGTTTTATGCATTACATAATCCATCAGGTCGAGCGAGACTTTACAAAATCCTGTATATACGTATGTATTAATTAATTAACTCAAGAAAAGATAATTAGTGCAGTTTAATAAAAAAGTAATTGTAGGCCCACATTCCTGTTAACGAATGAACGACTGTCTCTTGGCATTAAAACCAGGACGGAAGGGCCTACATTTCGTTCCAGTTCGAAAGTCCTTAAATAATTCATAAGTTTCACAATTATTAAAGGATATAAAGTAACGGTTTTAACGATGAAGTAAACGATAGTTAGACATAATTAATATAACAAGTTGATCGATGCATGATCGAATATACTTTCTGCAAGAAGAAAGCGTAAAAACTGGACTTAAAAGTATTATCTGCCTCGTTCCTTTTAAACCATTAGAATATTTAAAAATAACATTATGCATTTTAAATTATTATCCAATACGAGTCGAGGTGAAATTCAGATTTTCTTTCTGTGTCACATGGTGATTTTTCAATGAGAATTTTGAAATGTTCCTGAATTATTTATGAACTATAAGTATACAATTTGTCCCGCTAAGGTGTTTCTGATCCATCATTAAATGTCCAAAAATATTTCGAACACGCCCACTTAATAAAACAACCGCAAATTATTGCGATTTTAAACTGTTTTTTCCTATTACATTCACAAAAACTTTCGCATAGCTGATTTCTTTTTATACACAAGCAATTCGTCGGATTCAAATGTTTTTCCTTGCGTAGATTCTTTTGTTATTAGTTAGACAAATGAATTTCAGTTCCATTTTCTTCAAACAAATGCAAATCGATTTCTTTTTTCTTTTGATTGTCATGCTCAATTTCTTTGTATCAAAACAAATCGATTTTTTGCTATTACTATTTTAAAACAAGCACAAACTGGATTGGTTTTATGAAACAAATGTGAAACTTTCATTGTTATTGTTTGAGAACAAACGCGAATAGACTGAAAATAAAATTTCTAAAACCAGAAGACTTTAAAGATGGCTCAATTTTCAAGCACGAAACTACAATTGCCGAGAAACAAATGTGTATCGATTTATGTATTTCATTATTACGATAAAACAAAAGTAAACTGAATGTTTTTTGTTATTATTTACAAGAAACAATGCAAATCTGCGGTTTTCAGCTTGAGACAAATGTAAATCGATTTCTGTTAGTTTTATTTTTTTAACAAATCTAAAGCAATTTTCGTTATTCTCTCAATACTCGACAAAGACCTATTAGCCTTAAAACGCATTAAAAAAGATTTTCACTTCAAAGGAGGCTCGGTTTTTCAAAAACAAAATTTTTGTCCTGATCGTGAAATAAGTGTAAGCCGATTTCTTGTGATTTGGTTCTTCGTTTTGTTATTATTAAACAAACAAATCCATTCAAATTTCTTAAAAGCTGAAGATCAACTTCAAGGAAGGCCCATTTGTTTTCGCACAAATGTGAAACAAATGTGAACCGATTTCTTTTCGTCTTTTGTCAGGAAACACGTGAATCTGTTTTCCATGTTATTATTTTAAAACAAACGCGAATCAATGCAAAATATCTAAAAGTGGAAGAACAGTTAAGACAGGACAGAACTTAGAGGGAGGTTCATTTTTTTAAAGAACTGAAGGCTAAAGTCACTGTCACTGCCATGCAAAGTTAACAATAGCGTGACACTGCGAAAGAAGATCGTTCTTTCACCTGGTTTACCTTCGCCGTTTGTTACGCTACTTGCTAGTCATTAATAAAAGAAGGCTCGATAAAAACCTAAATACAGAGGTTTGTTAACGGTAATAATTAAGGACGTACCGAATTTACAACCGTTTTTGTTAAACTTTCAAATGTTATTAAATAATTATCAAAATTTTCTTGCTTTTGACAACAAAAAAAAAACGATAAGAAGTTTGGACAGAAAGAGAGCTGCTAATTAAAATAACCTTCAAAAAAATCGCAGATCATAATCAGTCTTACATTCTTAGAAATGAGCGGTGATTATAAAAGTACCAAACTGTATAAATATTTGATGTTATTTAATTGGTGAAAGAACAAAATAATTAAATTAAAATGGCTTACCAAAATATAAATTACTAAATTAAATAAACAAATGAATATCTATACTTCGATAAAGTAATTACTATGATGGTTCGAGGTTATGCTAATTTTTACTTAACAATTATATGAATTAATGAGTGAAAACTAACCTTCTCTAAAAAACAAACAAATCTTCCTTGTTTATTAATAATAATAATGAGAAATAAACACTCGGAATTTCCCATTAAATTTACATAATTAACGTGTAAATGGCGTCTTAATTTTTGATTTTTTTTGCAATATTAAAAGTTACAAAGTTACAAAAGAGTAAGAGTATTAATCGCAAACTTAAGTACTTTTAATTAGGCTTTGGTACGGATTGTAAATACATTTTAAAATAGGGCAGGCCTTGATTTCTGTTACACAATTGGCAGTACTGACAAGTAAACCTAACCTCCAATTCGACAAGTGACATGTTAATTGGCAGTCTTTTGATTGTCCTTTACTGCTGCCAACTGCATTAACAAAAATTCACTGATCGCCTGTATTAGTTTTGTTGGTAAAAAACCGCCGAAGGCTCTTCCTCTTGTACTAATAAATATTATCTACTTTCAATAACAGAAATGAACAGAAATTTAAAAAGTAATTTGCATCACACGAGATCACGATGATGTATAGCAATTTGCATGCAATTGTGTAGGTGATTTCCTTAAAGAACTAAAGACGAGGTAGTATTCTATTTATAAAAGATCCCATTATAATTTTTCCATTGTTTCCGCAATTAGCATTTTACAACGTAACACAATATGCCATTGTTCTTTAATTTGGAAAAAGTGGTCACTTAACTGTTCGATTAATTGACTTAATTTCACTTTCTGTTTATTTACATTTCATTAAGTCTAACCAGCTCCAAAAAAAACAACTTTTTACCTTTAAAATCCAGTAGTAATTATTTCAAAAGGTTGACTGTTTATTAGAAACTGGATAAATTCTGGTTTGTTTTAAAAACCTTGCGAATTAATTTTGCAACCGATTTTATTTATTATCGGCCAATTAATAACTAACAAGTAAGCAAGCGTTAATGGTTAATATCAAAAAAAACACAACCAGGAAATGTAGGTTTTAAAATTCTAATTGCAAAATTTTCCTAACTACCAACTAAATACGATTTAAATAGAAAGTAGGCGGCTGCTACAACGGCTTTACTTTGTACAGTTTATGATTTCGTGACTTGAAGTCACACTTCGTAGCCCCTTGTAGACAAGCATAGAATGCATGTAATTGTTCCTACATTCCTGGTACTGATCCTTTTTGTGGAAAGTCAATTGTGTTAAACACGACAAATACAACGTGATGATATTCAGTACAGTTTAAAGATCGTGCTCATCTTTATTCCAATTAAGGGTTATTATCTAAATCTTCAAGAAAGTACAATCGACTGAACTTTAATTACCGAACGAACTAGGAAAACTTAACAAGAAAGCTGTTGGAGATTCCTTTTTATAAACACCCTCTTTTAGCCCTTCTTCGTTAATTGGGTATTATTGGTTTCAAGAATACAAAAAAAATACAGAAAACTCATTGGACCTTAAGCAGAAAAAGTTATCCGGGATTCCCCTTTCTATAAACGTTCTATTTTTGTTGTCACTCTCTTGCTTTAACACCTTTCTGTAACTTTTTAAAAGTCTGCATATTTCATTAAGAACCTAGAAAATAAACTTTGATTGGTCTAAAAGCAGGAAAAATCAAGAAATATTCAAGAAGCTCTCAGGGAATCCCCTTTTGTATAATTGCACTGCTTTTCTCCTGCTTCTGCTAAGTCTTAACAATCTTAACGAATGTAAAAAGCCTTTCAAATGTAATTCAAAGAATAAGACAAGCATCAATGAAAATTCATTGGGCCTTTTTAAGAACTTTTTAAATAAATAGGAATAAATAAATCTTAAAGTAGGAAAGAACCAGGAAAATTGGGAAAGATTTCAGAAATTCTCCTTCTCATAAGTCCACTAACCGGTCCTAACTAAAGCTTTTAAAAGTTTACTTTGCAGTTTTTAAGAAATTAAAAACAGCATGGGACGTTGGTTGGACCAAAAACATTGAAGAAACTCTCGGGGATTTCCCTCTTTTACAATCATGTCATTTTCACCCTTCTCTCGTTTTAACGAATTTTAAAAGGTTTTTCTTAAGAAATATAAAGAAAATTCTAAGCCGAAAACAACAGGAAATTCGGAGATTCCCCTTTCTATAATGACACCATTTTTACCCCTTATCGGTCGTAACGGTTATTTATAATTTTTAAAAAAGTAATTTTCAAATTATTTATGATAAAAAAATATGGCAATGGAAGATGTTTGGGCCTTAAGCAGGAAAAAGCAGGAAAATTCGCTACGATTCCCCTTTTTATATTCGCATCATTTTTACCCACCTCTGTCTTTAATAAATTCGTGTAGGTTTTACAAAGTAATTCTTGGATGTTTAGGAACAAGAATAAAGTCAAGTGACTCAGCCTTAAGCAGAAAAATCCAAGAAACTTAAGAACATTCTCGGGGATTCTCCTTTTTTTATAATCATCCTTCTCTTGTTTTGACGAATTTTGAAAGCCTTTTAAAAGTAATTTTAAAAAATAGGAAGAAAATTAATAAAAGATTCTAAACAGGAAAGAAACAGGAAAATCAATGAATTTTTCTGGGATTTCCCTTTTCATAATGCCACATGTTTACCCCTCATTGGTCTTAACAATTTTCTATAACTTTTTCTATGAATAAATAGAACGTCAATAGAGGCAGGAAAATCTGGGAAAATTAAACGGACTTCTCTGGGATTCCCCTTCTTTATAATAGTGCCATTTTCATCCTTCTCTCATTTTAACAAATTTTAAAAACTCATTCCGAAGAAAGCAGTGCAGTAGGCCCCCCGAGAGCACAGGAAGCGGGGAAGGCCGAGAAAAAGCTGAAGAAAAGGAATAGAAGAAAAAATGGAAGAGAATGGTATAGAGGTATAGAGGAAGGAGAGTGAAGAGATAGAGAGAGATGGAAGAAATTATTGGGAGCCGAAAGGTGATGGACGTCGTAAAAAGTAATTTTTTAAAGAAATACTAAGAAATCTAAACTGGAAAAAATTAGAAAATTGTTGAAATTTTCTGGTATTCCCCTTTTTCAGTGGTAATAGCACATCTGCTCTGTGGTAATAGTGAAAAGTAAAACAAAAAACCGTCTTCACCCTTCTGGTTTTAACAAATTCTTATAGTTTTTTATTTTTAATAACAATACGAAAATTTTCTATTTTGTCTGGATTTCAAGCAGAAAAACTAAGCAAATTGAGATAGCTTTCGGGGATTCCTCGTTTTTACAATTGCCTTTTCGAATTTTAACAAACTCCTGTAATTTTTAAAAATAATTCTGCATTTTTTACGAATAAGAAAAACAGGGGTTGATTGGGCCTTCAACAGGATCATTCTAAGAAAACTAAGGAAGTACTCAGGGATTCCCCTACTAATAATCACAACATTTTGCCCTCGCTGATGTTATAGATCAGTGGTTCCCAAACTTAATTCTCCGCGGAACCCTTATACAATATTTCATCCTAATCTTAACTGGGCATTAAAAAAAATTACCTACAAATAATTTATTTAACCATATACGTATGATGCACAAGAGATGCAATAAATTGTACAAAACAAAATACAAAATAAATATGAAATTGAGGATTAATGAGAAGAATGTAGATGTTTAGACTTCAATATTTTCTGAAAAGTTAACTCGCGGAACCCCAAAACTATTTCGTGGAACGTGGAACCCCAGGGTTCCACGGAACACACTTTGGGAACCACTGTTATAGATCATCTACGCATTTATACGAGTCATTTTTGAACTATTTTTAAACGTATTTGTATTGTGGTTTACAGTTTACATAATATATAAAACATTTTAATTTTATTATTAATAAAACTCACTTTGTAAATTTAACCTCTATAAAACAAGAAAAATATAAAGATCTCGACTGAAGTTTACGAAAAATTTAAAATCAAGACTATTTTTATCCTACATGATTTTTGTAATTTATGGGTCTACAAAAGAGTAGAAAAGAACCAATTTTATTCTGCACCATTTTTACCCTTTCTGGGCGAACGAAACTTCTTCATAAACGCAAAATTCGCAGTGTTTTAAGGAAATTAAATAATTGCCTTTTATACTATAAAGCATTTTCGTCTCCTTATTAATCAAGTTGTAGTACCTTTAACCTGCTTAAAACGGGAAAGCCTTTTAAAAGTTTGGTTAAATTATTTTAATAAAACGAAAATAAGAGGAAAATTTTTAGGATTTACCTATTCAAAGCTGAAGCTGTTGCTTACCCTGTTTAGTTTTCCGGAATTTTAGAAATAAAAATTTCTTAAGATTGCTTACATCTGCCCTGCTTAGTTTTTAAAACTTGTTATTTCCTTATTTATTGCTCATTCCCTTTTATTTGCCATTTCTGTCCGTCGGTCTCTCTGACTGTTTGCTCACTATTTTTTTTCTTTTGATATGAAATACGGAGATCATCATCATCACCACCATTTGACATGGAGCAGATCCCCGTGGATCAATCCTGGATTAAACCAGGCCCATTCCCATGCCAGTAAGGTGTAAAGGGATTTAATTTATTTATTTTATCGTTTGCTGGTTTGTTATTAACAAAAGTCTTGTAGTCAACTAAATCATTTCTAAAACAAAACAAATTCAAAAAGGCTGATTAAACTGGGGCAAAAAGAAACAAAAAATTGCGAAAATACCAGGGGATTCCCCTTTTCAAAGTTCTTTCATTTTCTAACGAACAATTTCTATCTTTCATATAATTTAGAACCCCTCTAAAACAACAAAAAAATTCAAGGATTGGTTATGCCCATTACTTTCCTAACTTCACAGTCTAAGGTGAGCCAGGTTCAAATAAGGAAATTTCAATTTCTCCACTACAATTAAGAACAGTTTTTCTAACCGTCACACTTTACACATCCCGTATATCATAAATAAACTCTCAATAAACTGAATTCAATTGTTTATATCCGTTCGTCTAGCGACCCTAATTGAAGTAAAATTAACCGTAGACATTTCATGTAGGATAAGTAACGGTTACGCAGTGTTATAAAAATTGCGAAACGAATCCTAAATGTCTTTTATTTTTGGCTACCTGGTAATTAGAAACTTTTTCCGTCTACTTTTACTGACTGACTAACGATGCTCATTTGCTTTAAAAATCAATTCTTGGAATTTCGAAGAGTTTGATTCATTATTACAAATTAAAGCGAAGAAGAAAAAGGTGGATTTCAACTCCTTTTTTATGTTTGTTGAATCCCACGTTTACAGCTAACCGTAAATGGTTTGCTTGAAATAAAAATCTGCATTAACAATCGTGTTAAATTATGCGGCTTTGTATAGACGAGTGATTATTATAATCGGGTTTGTCAACCTTAATCGGATTTAAAAAACGAAAAAAATTATGACTGATAAGCTGAAAATTCTATGATTTATTTGTCTGTCAGACAAATTTATATTTGTTAAAAAGTAGAAAGTTATTGTTGGTGATTCAGATTCAACCACATTGTACAAAAATGGAGTTTTCATTTGTCGTTGCTGAGTTAGCCAACTTGATTTTGTAATAAAAAATAGCAACCTAACAACCACCTACTTTTTTCTAGTAACTTTTTTAACTTGTATATTAAACTTTCTTAACAAAAGCACTTAAAATTTCCTCGACTGTTTCTGTTTTAAACTCGCTTAAGACGAATACTTAAGTAACCTTCAAAACTGAAATCTGTGACACCTTTAAAATGCCCTAAAAGCCAACCCGTTCTAAATCAAATAACTTTATATGACATTCACTTAAAAAAAAACTTGCTTGTATTTATCGACACTATCGGTACAATATCTAAAATTTAAAATGTTGCATTAGCCTAATTATGTAATCGTAATTAGGGCTTCCGTCTTAATTTAAATTATGTAGATTTGGTTTACATTTACTTAAAGGACAACCATATTAAGTAACGGCCTTCAAACGATCTGTATGGGAAAAGTTTAACAAAAAATTATGAAAAATTAACATTCATTTGCTAAAACGAGATTTATGTTTACAGTTATGTTATGAACATGTTTTCAAGTACGCATCAACTTGAAAAAATAATATATACACCTGAGTTGGACTTGAGAGTGTTTTCAATTGTAGGAAGTTTGTAGTTTGTACTTAGTTTGCCAAAATTAAGAAAGTCATTTGATTGCTTAGAAGTATTGGTACCTGCTTTGTCATTAAAAATCTCAGTAACGACGGGAGCACCTGAGTTTATTAGATAAGATTCTTATTTCCTTTGAAAACGGAGTTGTCTCCGAAAAATTACGTTACACTGTTTTAGTAGTTTACTTTAATTTACTTATTTTTCAGCAACTGGTGGGGAAATACCCAGAAAAAATGGAAAATGTTAAACTGGCCCCAGCAAATATTCAAAACAAAGTTAAAATGCAGTATTTTGGTGGCCCAACGCTTAGGCATCTGCTTCACAACTTCGAAAACACAGATTCGAATCCTGCCTGGCTGAATTTTAAAAAATTCTGAACGACTAAGGTTTGACTGTTAAATATGTTATATGGTTTAAACCTCATAGTTAGTTTTTTGATTTGATGACCTAATTTTTGGACATCTGCCTGGCAACGATTGAATTCGAATCCGTGTGATTTTAACACGAAAAGTCAATGAAAGTTAAATCAATTCAAGGAAAATCGGGGAATATTGAGAAAATTCTCGGAAATTCCTCTTTCTCATAATGACACCACTCTATTATTTTAACGAATTTTAGAAGCCTTCTAAAGGTATTTTTTAAAAAGCACATGTTTTAGGAAGAATAGACAAAATAAAAGTTGACTGGATCTTAAGCCGGGAAAACTAAGAAAATTTAAGAAGCTTTCTGGGGTTCCCCTTTTTACAATGGCACCATTTTACCCTTCTTTCAATTTAACGAATTCCTGTAGTTTTTAAAAGTAATTCTGCATTTTTTATGAATAAGAAAAAGGTCGATAGCTCCAATAACAGGAAAAAACTAAGAACATTGACAGGGAATTCCCCTACTGATAAGCACATTACTTTACCCTCTTAATGTTCCACATCATCTACGATTTCCCCTCGACACCACAGGTAGAAGAAGCTAGGGATAAGTAAGTAAGTTAAACGACTTTGGGTTGCCTTTTGTGTGAAACATTTAAATTTTATTATTAATAAAAATCACATTATAATTGTAGTAAGTAGATATAAAGACCTTGATTTAAGTTTAAGAGTATATAAGAATAAAATGGTTTTTTTAATTAGACTGTTTTTACTCTGAGTGATTTTTGTTAATTTTTGAGCCTACAAAAACCAAAAGAAGTTGAATGAACTTCAGGCAGGAAAGTACCATATAACTTGAAACAATTCTTAGGGATTCCCCTTTTATTTTGCACCATTTTTATTATACTTTCTGTCGTAAAGAACTTTTTTATAAACGCAGATGTTTTTAAACAATTTACTGGTATTTTCGTCTGCTTACTATTCAACTATCTACAGATAACCTCAGGAAACCCTCTTAAAGGTTTAGTTAAACTTTAATAAGAGGTGAATAACAGACAGGAAGATTTAATATTTTGGGGTTTCTCTAACGACTGACATTTGACTGTTAAATAAATTATATGGTTTAAACCTCATAAATAATTGAAAAAACTAACATTCTGTGATTTAGTGGTCTTATTGTTGGGTATCTGTCTCGCAACGATTAAATTCGAATCCGTGTGATCTTAATACACATTCGAATCCAATCGTAGCTGAATTTTTAAAAATATAAATGACTGAAATTCGATTGTTACATAAGTTATATGGTTTAAGACGTCGATATACAATTTAAACCCCCGAAATTCAGTACTTTGGTGGCCTAATGCTTTGACAGCTGCTTCGCAACCAAAAGAACACAGGTTCGAATCATAGTCGTAGGCTTAAAATGAAATAAGAGAAACATATCACATGATCGGTGCATAGCGCGAATTTCGGTCGGACTATTCCATTTCCAAGTTTCTGGGGGAAGACGCATCATTCAGTGGCGGTCGTTAGTACAGTGCGATTCTTAGTTACCGGTGGATTTTTGGATTATGCCATGGTTTGTATTTTTGTATTTTGATTATCAGTGGTTCAGTGTTTCTACAAAAAAGCTGTTCTTTTCAGAAGAAATCTGCTTAGAGTGGATCGTGTTCAAGGTAGGTTTTACAGAAATTATTAGGTTTTCATTTCATAACCAAACTTTCAATGTCTTTATGTTACGCCACTGGCGAACTTTTACTGCGCATACAGACATCAGCTGATGTGTTGTTCTTGCTTTAATATATCTCTAGCTAAATTTTTCGACTTAATTGTTAGCTAAATTATCTAATTAATGATCTCGGTAAATATACAAGGCTTAATACAATTTAAAAAAATAATATACGGCCTTTTGGTTGCCTAGTAATTAGGTGCAACCACGAAAACTAAAGGTGGAATCTGAATAGTAGCTGGATTTTAAAAAATTCTAAACGCTCAAGCTTCGGTTTGTAACCTCGGTAGATAAGTTAAAATGCTGAAGTGCAGTATTTCGCTACCCTAATGCTTAGACATCTGCTTCATAACCCAGACCGCAGACGGGTTCGAATCCCAACCGTGACTGAATTAAAAAGAATTCTGAACGGTTAAGATTCGATTGTCAAATAATTTAGATCGTTTATGATCCCATAGGTAATTTAAAAAGTCGAAAATCTATATTTTGATGGGCCAACCAAGAGAACATAGGTTCAAATCTCAGTTGTGGCTGAACTTGTAAAAATCCCTAGCAACTAAGCTTGTTACGTAAATGAAAGAGCTAATAAACTGAGTAATCACTAATCACCTAAAGGTTCGAATCTCAATCGTGGCATTTTTTTAATTCTGAAAGACGCCCGGATCAATGTTTCTATCAAAGAGAAGACTCTTTCACCACAAGGAAAGGGAAATTGTGGCCCAAAATAACCCCGAGAATGAACAGGAAACTTGTACAGATTGAAAAATGCAACAAGCAAGGACATTTCGAACACCCTGAAAACGTATGGAGTGGAAGTAGTAGTGTCTCTTGTTCGCAAACCGCTTTGTGCAGCGGGTTTTCCAGCTCGGAGGCCACGCCGAAAGGCCAAACTCACGACAACAAAAGGAGTTGAAAAAAAGTTTGCCAATGATTGGAGCAAAGTGAATCACTTTTATTTTCTGAAGAAACGAATAAACTGTTTTGCTTTCTGTTCCTCTTGTTCTTTCCAGAATCCTTTTCAGGTTGTGTTTTCTAATGAGTCCGTTTTCTCAATTGGTCAAGAGAGTGGGCAATGTGTCCGTAGATCACAAGAAGAGTAATTTTACCCTCAGTGTATTGTTCAAACAGTGAAGCATCCAACTTCAGTTATGGTTTGGAGTTACATGTCACTTCAAGGAACTGGGAGACTACACATTGTGCAAAGTACGATGAGATAAGAACAATACAAAAATATCCTTAGAAATCGTCTTTTCCCTCAACTGAGACATTGATTTCCGGCGGGTGATGCAGTCTTCATGCGGGATGCCGCTCATTGCCACAAAGCAAGGTCCATCATGAATTTCTTAGCAGCAAACGAAGTGGAAGTTCTTCCTTGGTCAGGGAACAGCCCAGATGTTAACCCTATAGAAAACTTCTAGGCCATTGTGAAAAAGAAATTGAAGAAGAAGACCATTACCAACAAGACCGAGCTAATTGCACAACTCATCCAGATTTAGCACCGAGATGCAGATATTAAAGAAACCTGCATAGGTAAAACTCATGGACAGTATGTCAAAAAGAATCCAAATGTTAATTAACAAAAACAGATATCATATAAAATACTAGATATAGTAAATAGTTTCTACAAAATAAAAATTACAACAGTTTTTCAACAAAAATCTGTTATTTTTGTTCATTGAGCCGCATGAGTCTTATAATTTTCAAACCTCTGTAAAGTATTTAAAAAATTAAAGTTCGCTCTCTTGGTGGCCTAGTGGTTAAACATCTTTGTTCTGCCGAAGGAAACACAGGTTCGAATCTCAGTCGTGGCATTTTAAAACATTCTGGAATTCAACTGTTAAATAACTATGATACTTTATGATCTTAGCAGATAATTAAAAAAAACCGAAATTTCATCTTTTAGTGGCCTAGACTTTTGCTTTGCAACCGAGAGGACACAGGTCCGAATCCATTTGTGACTGGATTTTTAAAAATCTTAAGCGGCTGAAATTTGATTGTTATATTAATTAAATGGTTTGTACTTCATACATAACTTAAAACGCTGGAATCCAGTGATTTGGAGGCCTAATGTTTAGACATCTGCCTCGCAACTAAAATCATACGAGTTCGAATCCAATCGTATCTGAATTTATAATAATATTAAACGGCTGAAGTTCAATGGTTTATGTCCTCGGTAGATAATTTAAAAGCCCGAAATTCAGTATTATGGTGGCCTAATGCTTAGACATCTGCCCCGCAACCAAAAAAAACACGGGCTGAAGTGCAGTATTTTGTTAGCCTGATACTAAGGCAACTGCTTTGTAAACCAGACCGCGTACGGGTTCGAACCCCAGCTGTGACTGTATTTAAAAAACAATCTGGGCGGTTGAGATTCGATTGTCAAATAACTTAATAGTTTATGACCTTATAGGTAATTTAAAAGGTTGAAATTCAATATTTTGATGGACTAATGCCTAGGCATCTACATCATCCCAAGAGAATACAGGTTCGGATCTCGATCGAGGCTGAAACCTCTTTGCTCAACCGAAGTAACAGATTCGAATCTCAAAACATCTGAGAGGCTGGGATTTAGTTGTGAGATTCATTTGTTAAATAAGTTAGATGACCTCGTAGGCAATTTTAAAAGACGAAAATCTGTCTTATGAAAGCCTGGCATCCATCTCGCAACCAAGAGATCACAGGGCCTTCTGGGGTTTTTAAAAATTCCTGGCGACTGGGGTTGTTAGATTAGTTTATTAAAGGCATTGTCAACTTACGCAACATATTTAGTAAATATCAAAATACGTTAGTTACAATACTCGTAGAACTACCCGCAGTGGTAGAATTTCAATATCTTTGATAATAACCACAATAAACGGGTCGAGAGAATTTATTTTCCCGATACGTGACGTCACGAATGTCGGCCTCCTGAGGCTACTAAACAAACACAACACCCGCGTTGCCGGGTTATTAGTATTATTAGTCGACTCGGCATTCCGCTCTTACTGGCAACCGACATTCGTGACGTCATATCTTAAACTTTTAGCTCCCATAACACGGTAAAGAATTAAAATTCGGCAGTAAAATTTTGCACAGGTGCAATACTCAGTTTACTCAATCAAATTACAAAATAACAAAAAAAACGACTTTTCATAAGTTGGCAATGCCTTTAAGTTATTTAATCAATTTATTATTAAAGATCTTTATGTTCATGTTTATTATTTGCTTTAAAAACTTGATGTATGACGTTTTCTGATACGCAATCGTGTCTTGTGGGAATAAAGATATATTATTATTATTAGTCAAAAGGCTAATGGCCTTCAGTAGCCAACGCCTAAAGTAACTAAAATTGGCTAATTTATTAGTTAAAAAAATTGGGTAATTAAATGCTTTTTAGGATTAAAAACTCAGTGCGAATTAAACTAACAATAAGACATAAGTTTATTTAATAAATTAATGGTGACTTAGCCTTAATTTTTTTAACGATCCAAAGTAGAGAATTCTGAGGTTAAGGGGTAATAAAATTGATTAAAGGCGGTAGTCATCCAGGTATGACTCAAAGATTAATCGAATCAATCGCTAAATTATGTGCGAATTATTTTTCTCACGAAAGGCAATAAACACGAAAGAACTTTTACATCTCTTAGAAAATATATTAATAATTTAAGTGCTTAATCACTTGAAACATGAAAGTCAATTTCCAATTTGAATAAATTAGTTACAATTCTGTATTCGAATTCTTCAATGTTTATCATTTAAAGTGTAACTAAAACTATTATATTTATTACCAAAGCTTTTGCAAATGCCAAATTTAATCATGAAAACATTAACATAATTACAACAATTACAACTTTTAAAGGCAAATATTTAATTTATTAATTTATTTAAATTAATATAAATATTTAATTGAGCAAAATTTAAAAATGAATGAAAGAAACCAACCCCTAATCTGCACTAAAATGGTCTTAATAGGCTTATCGTAACTAAGAGGCCCTGCTCTCTCTTCGTTGTTTTTGATTTATAATTATATAAAACATATATTTTTTAACGCAAATTATATATACAACCAGATGTCCCAAGGATTCCCGCATTACCTAAGGGGTAAGCCGGCAAATTAAGTAAAAATTTAAAGAGAAATTTGCTTAATTTTTGTATAATCAATGAATTAATTTTAGCAAATTTCCTTTAAAAGAACAGCAGAGAGAAAGCCTGAATCGTTTAATTGCTTTAATTATATTAAAACAGTAAAATTACTTTAACGTAAGTAGTAACTGTAACTTTAACAATTCTTATTATGAATGCATAATAAATCATTCCAGGAACAGGTAAGACTAATAATTATTAACGCAATATTATTATTACTTTTCTGCTTAGTTAAAAACACGGAAATATTTTGCCAGTTTAATTAGTTAAAACATTTTTTGTTTTCGTCGTCAAAAACTGCTTTTCCGCCTTTTTTGTTCAGTTTAAAGATTGCAAACTCCTATTTAATTCAAAAAAGCATTTTTTTAATTCAACACAAAAACACCCGAGCGTCTAAAAACGCCCACTCTGTATATATCATAAATCACGAATATTCCATATCTAATCCAACAATTAATTAAATTCTAAGGACAAGCTCTTGAATAACAGTGATGACAAAGAATGGAAGTATGTAACGTTTCCGTTTTATGCTCCAACAATAATTTATAAAGCGGAAGTGATAGCGAGCTGATTAAAATTAGCAAAAGTTAACATTTTTTATGGTTCTCTCTCTTCTTTAAAAACCCCATCTGACGTTTCAATCAAAAAATCGATTAAATCAGTGGTTTTTATTTTCTAAATATACCTTGCAGCGTTGAGTAATGGTTATAGTAGGTTAAACAGAGGCATACAAAAAACTTTACAGTCATTAAATTTCACTCTGACATTAACAGAAAACGTGTTTTGTTCCATGTTTTTTTACCGTAAGATCGTTTAAATCTGACTGACTGAAAACGATAATATTTTCCTAAGTTTACTACAAACAAACGCTCACCCAATTGTTATCCTTGAAGATGGACATGGTGTCGGCGGTATCAAAACGTACACATCAGAATTCGAAATCCTTTATCACTTTTAGAATTATTGTAATAGATCACTGCTTTTTTTTTGTTTTTAGCTAAATGTCACACAAAACCCGATTTCGTACAAAAACTTGTTTGCATTTTTAATCGAGCGTGCAAGGCTGACAACAATGCGTTTCAATTCGCGCTCATGATGTGATTACTCGGTGCTCCAATTTGTGACAACTTGACAAGTACTAAATTACGTAAATTATTTCGGCCACTTCTTTTATAACGTTCCAAAAAATTCGTTACGAATCTTTGGTCCGGCATTTAAATTGTCTCAACTCAATTTTAATTCCAAACGGTATTGGCTACTAAATCACGCAACTTCGAACATATATTAGATTGAATTAGAAATATGCATAAATAAAAACAATAATAATACATAAATATAAAAAGGTGCGTTATATCCAGATATAAGTTAACACCGCAACAGCGTATAAACAACTGAGAAAATCCACTTGTTAAACAATTTACTAAGTTACCTGACACAAATCGCAACTTTCTAGTTGGTTCGGAGCGAGCACGTGGCTATGGTAGGTTTTACCATTGGTAGGATTCTTTGGTATTGTTTAAATAATTCAAAATGCAGATGTAATAATTGCTTTTTATCAGTTCAAAACAATAATCGAATTAGAGTAGTTACAACGTTTAAAAAGTGCAAAGTTCAATCAGTCGTACGTTTCAGTTTGAAAAACAGGAAAATCAATTAACAAGAAAGTGCAAATTATTTCTTCATATTTATTTAAATTTATGTTAAAAATGTTAGAAAGGTTATAATATATTACTGCAAATACGGTAGAACAGTTTGAATAATTTTTCATTGGATTGTGTTTAAATTGCTTAGTGAAGTATTTGAAAGGCATACGCGTTTTTATAACGATATATTGTTATAAAAAATTTACACGCTTTTTTGGGCTTTAATGTTTATTAAAAACAAGATATGATGAAATACTTTTAAAAAGTGTCACGGCCTCAGATTAATTAGCACTGATTTTGCTCTTAACGTGTCCTATTGCAAATGTTTTTTTTTTTTTTTAGTTAATTGTCTATAAGAATTATAAAAGATGCAATTTGTTACCAATAAAAACATCGAAAATTATTTGGTCTTTGTTATATTTAGTACTTTGTTTAACTCTAAAATAAATTAATTTGTGCTTTTCGGGTGGTTAGATGTAAGAGATTTGTTATTGTTTGGTAAAAAAAACTGCCTGTCGATTATTTATGTCATGGCTATATGGATATTTTTTCTACAACCCCTCGTATCTGAAGAAATAACATTTAAATTCACTAAGTTCAAAATCGAACGAACAGGTAAACAAGTAAAACCACTAGTAACAGCATCACGTTTCGGAGAAAAATTTCTCCATTATCAAACAAAATAAAAGCGTTTTAAAACTGTTTGTAGTCATGCAGTTTTACTAATTCGTTTTTAATTTTTTAACAACTGGTGGTCAATAACCCACGAAAAAATTAAAAAGTGTCAACTTAGGTAAAAACTATCATTGTTTTATACATACAAAAGAACACAATTAATTTGAAGAATAATAAAGAATAAAATAATATCAAATTCTCAAAACTACCTTAGTATCGGTATCTGCTGCATGTCTACGAAGTACAAACAACAAAAGCAAATCGTTACTGAGGCGCTATCTGTTGGAAAAGTATCGAACTATGCCTGCAGTTTTGTTACACTTTTCTTTCCAATATAAGTTTTGTACAATTTTCAAATATTTTGTACAGAAACACCCTGTTAGTATCTGTGATCTAAAGAATCTTTTACTTTTGTCATACTTATTTCACCCTTGACTTTTAACCCTTAACTATCAGAGTTCTATTTGACCGACCCGGGTCAGTCTGGCCGACTGTTCTCTTTGAAATCTTACATTAACAGCATCGTTACTTATTTGTTTATTTTTCCAATTTATGTGAACATTATAATTTATATTCGGTATCTTTCCCTATCCTATTCAAACCGTTTGGTCAACGTGGAGGATTATGACCAAACACCTCTCAAATGGCGAAATTTAAAACGAAAAGAATGATACCTACCCTAAGTATCAAAGTCCCAAAGCCTCTCGGGAGGCCTGCCCCATGGATTCTGGAGGGGGGGCGGACAAAGGTAAGACAGAAAACATAGCAAGGTAAAAACAATACTCAGGCTAGGCACTCTAAAAATGTCAGAACCTTAATGAATGATCTCAATTATACGAACTACAGGTAGAACTAACACATATCAAGTAAGATGTGATTGGTATTGGTATGTGTGAAATATGAGAAAGAGGGGAAGAGTGCGTTATATTAGAATCAGGCACACATTTTACCAAACAAATCTGAAAATGAAAGTCAGAGCGGCGTGGGTTTTATCATAAATAAAGCCTTATCGTCAAATATCATTAAGTTTGACAATGTCTCTGGTAGTAATGATCGACAGAGAATCAGCAACACATAGGAAATTAGAAAAAAGGCAGGAAGAAACTGAAGAATATATTGGGCAAGTTGTCACGTGGTTTTGAAATTCTATGTTACTTTTTGAATTTTGAGTCATTTTAATTTATGGTAAATTCTTTAGTACGGCCCTGTTATTTTAATTTTGATCTCGTGTTAATTTTGTTATTTTTGGCTGCAGTTTAATTCCATTTTAGTCTGTAGGGCATCCAAGGTTACGCCAACTCAGCGCGTTTTGCTTAAAGTTCTAGGAAATCTTCAAAGTCACCCCCAATGTTTTGTCGTTGTAGAAGTTTCCTTTGTTAAAAATCCCGAGGTGACCTAATTCACGGGTATTTCATCGAGACATGATGTCATATTATTCCAGTTGATGCAGCTTCTCGTGATACGGTTCGGGGAATCCCCTGGACGCGAGGCTATGTCAGGTGACTTGGCTTAGCGTCGTCCGTATGTTCCACTTCCCTATACGGTACGTAGCAACTTCTAGATCATATCGGACGTCTTTGGTTGCTCCGGTTTAAGACGGGTTTGCAAGTTCATTGTTTTCCGCTTGGATATTTACCCCCACCGAGAAGAGCCCTATTACCGTAGTTTTCAGGGAAAAGTAAAATTTACGACGAAAGGTCGGATTCACCAAAAGGGTGTCATATAATCTCGGAGTAACATAGTCTTGTGTGAAAGTTGTGAAATTAGTGAAAGTTGGATCACGCAAATTCAGTATTATATTGGATTAGGAAAACCCATAGCCCAAGGAATATTCTTCGTTTGTCTTGCACTCGCCTTCCCGGAAAAGGGACACCATCTCCTTTGCCGATCACCATCAACGTCCGCCACGTTACTCCCTGTGTTGAGCAAGTAAGAACACCTCGCCAGGTAAAACCTATTCGCCTTTTTGCTGCACTGCTTTCGTCATTGTGTTTACAACACCAGTTCAACCCCTTTTGTTTGCCTCTTTTCGCCTATCAAAACATTTAATAGGTAGTGTTACTATGGTGAAATTTTCCAATAAATGCAAAAAACTAGTTTGAGCTAGTAGACCACGTAATCAAAAATTCTATAGAAATTAGAAATACATAGCAGTAGTAGTAATCAAGCAACCTTACAAACACCTGTTAACTGTAAGTTAGTGGAAACTGAACGACTATTACTAATGAGAACACTACTATTGGATATTATACCACAACCATAACAAAACAGAACTAAAGAAATTGCTCAAACTGTGAACCATTGTTGTCTATGGATCGTCTTCTCACACTATTTACTACTCGAATTAATACATCTTCGCGAATATCTGCGATAGCCTGTCTAATTCGGGCTTTTAGCTCGTCTGCGGTTTGAGGCACTGTCTTATTATTAGTAGCTTTGAAGATATGGATATCGAGATGAATCTGTTACATCCAAAATATATTGATATTAGTTGGACAACGCATCGTAGATTTGGGTTACGTTCTAAAACAATACCATAATGTTGTATTACATTCTCTAAAATGTACTTTTGGGAAAATGGTTTTCACCAAAGAGAACCTCCGTGGATTTTGCTCGATACTTCATTTCTGTTGCGATAATTACAATAAAGAGATACTTATTGCAACAGATCCTTCTGATGATCATAAAGCCATCAATGAAAATTTTGTGTGGGGTACTTTGAGCATTGGTACATAGTCAATCTGAAGAGTTGCTCTCACTGATGGATGTTCCATCTTTGACAGCCAAAACATATGTTAGATACACAGGACATATAAAAAAGGTATCTTGGAGATAAATAAATAACTGAAATAGAATCAAGAAAACAAAAATTTTGAATTCCAATTCCGTCTTTGTGGGTGTAAAGGCTGGTAGTACAAATATAATTTTCTAGCACTGGGAGTCTCATTTGATGGAAAAAAATAAAGCTAGCAGGCGAGGGGGAAAACCAAATTGCTATTAGTAAGGGGCAGGTTACTTCTGACGGTATACCTTACATCACAGTCATAGGAGATGGGGGATGGAGTAAAAGATCCTACGGCCACGATTATAATGCAGCTAGTGGTGTTGTAAATATACACATCATGCTCAATATTTCGTCTACACATAAACCATACGCATAATACATTTTAGGGTATTATTATACAGGGAATTTTTCTTTTTAGTATACATATCCCCTATGTATACTTTTATAATAAACGCAAATAGGCAACCCACTATACACTATAAACGTCACGTCACGTGGTGCGTAAAGGTTATGTTTCATGTCTGTAAATAAAAAATAAATCAAAATTAGTGGAATATCAACATAATTTTAATTCAACGATTATTCTAAAACATAAAATATCAACAATACAAAACAGAAAGGAAAATAAAAACAGCAACAGTTAAAGACTAATTTTTTGACATTAACTTAATTTGATGATTTTTGCCACAGCATGCTAATTTTTTAACGTTTATAGTGTATAGTGGGTTGCCTATTTGCGCTTATTATAAAAGTATACATAGGGTATATGTATACTAAAAAGAAAATTTCCCTGTAGGAGCTGCGACAAAAAAACCCTTATATATTTCAGTTCGTAATAAAGTGTGTTCTATGTGTATTTTCTATAAAATGCAAAATAAGGAACCAAAGATTCATGAATGCTTCTTAAATTATACTGGACCGTCAACTGGATTTTGTCGTAGTATTGAACAACATGGTCTAATTTACAAATATTATATAGGTACAAAGTATATAGTATATGATATATAAAAAGCTATATTATAATGGATCATCTAATTTATTAATAATGCAATTATTATTATAAAAATATTAGGAGATGATGACTCTAGCGTTTATAGCAACATTATTAAGAAGGTGCCTTAAGGAAGATAAGTAGTTAAAATATAATATGCAAACCACATGACACGGTGTATTAATGAAAAACTACATAGCTAAAAACACATCATATCCCTTATCTGCTAGATGGTAGAAAAATCAAAAGGTATAAGCCCAATAGAGCGACTAGTAAAGGGTGTGTACGTGTTGCAATAAAAAATGCGGCCAAGAAGTATGACGTAGAAAACCTTAGAGCAATGATCTCTAATGCACCTTATCATGTATTTGGGAGACACATTGGATGTAGGTAAGTATAAAAAACTTATTAATAATGCTCCGAGGAGAAGAAGAACGATTCGTTTTGCACTCGACAAGAAAATCTTGAACTTGATTTGGTGCCCCAGCTAGAATCTAGTAAAATATTAGATCAAATTATAAAAATTCTTGATCCCCTAATCCTGAAAGCAGATAGAGTCGCTTTTAATGAAACAACAAATGCAGCTGAAAGGCATATTTAATTTATCAAAACGCTACATTATCTAAAAATGTACTCTTTCAGGTACATGAGTTTGCTCTCAAAGTTTGTTGGTGGCAAAAGAATTAATTTTTCAAAAAGGGTGTCATACCGGGTGGTGCATTATCTCACGCACCATAGGGATTTCAATGGTAAATTTTTAATTTAGACCAAAAGTGCAGATATGTTTTTTGTAGAGAAAAAAATACCTAATCCAATGATGCTATTTTGCAGTGGAATTACTGAAACAGTCTGGCTTGTCAGTTATAGTATATTCGCTATCACATTATGACTGGAGTTTATGTATAGGGTACCGAAAACTCGCTAAAATAAATAAATATTAGGCGTTTACAGTATTAATATTAACAATGCCGTATGTCCAGAACCGCTGGAACAAGCTCTGTAATCTCTAAACTCTTGAGTCATACGGTGTGGCTTCAAGCGGACTTGTCCTTGAATCCCAATGTGATAGCGAATATACTATAGTTACACTTGTTAAAATTGTCACATAAAATAATTTTATTTATCTACGCCTGCTAGGATAAGAACCTATTATATCATTCGTTTGAGTTGGGTAATGAAGTTTATTGTCCCACTGAGTGAGATAATAAAATCATTGGCACGCTCAGTTGGATAAGACAATTTATGACCAAAAGTTTTATTTTTTCTTTATTAATTGAAATTGAGAACAATTATTTGTTATAAACATTAACAACAATATTTTTGCATTTTGAGAAACGTATTCCAGACGAGGACAATTCTGTAGAAGTTGTGCAGATTTCCAAATTTCTACCGTGGCTACTACTCGTAGTTGAAGCTTCCAACTCCACATTTTTTTCTCCCAGAATTTGTAGAGCTATTCGTTTTTTATATTCAATTGACGCTTCAATATATCCCTCCGCTACCGTATTGCTCTTCCAGCCCCCATGCCTTTTCACTGTTAATAGGTTCGCCCCCGAATTTGCAAGTATTGAGGCTGATGACCTTCTGAAGCTGTGCCCGCTGTAGTCTTTTACATTTGGTAATTTTAAAAAAGAAGCGATGTTTCTTGGCATGCTACCAATCGTGTTAATACAAACGGGGGCAGTCTTGTACATTTATCATTCTTATATCCAACAAAAAACTTTTCATGATCGATGTTATGTGGACGCAGGGCCATGTATTTTGTATTTTCGGACTATTTCTACTAAATTGATTCCTTCAATGCCTCCAGAAGTTACAACAAATTCACGCATAATTTTGGTTTTTGTGTTGTCCTTCATCCTTCACGTCTTTCACCCACATGAAAGTGAGTTCCTCCTTTCTACAGGCACCACAAATTCCCAAAATTAGAACAACCCAAAAAATATTTTTTTAAATATGAATAGTACATGATATAGCATTTAGTAACCACTTTTCATCTTCAGCTTCTCGTAAAAACTTTACATCCTGTTTAGTTAAAATGCTCGATATTTTAGGTTTATACCCTTCCGATTTTCTCTTGAGAAATGCAACCAGTTGAATATACAAGGTGTTTCAAAAAAAACATGGCATAAATGATACGGCTGATAGAACATTGAAAAATAAGTGGGGTTTGCCTAATAAACATATGTCCTAAGACCCTCCATTTTTGTGTTACAGGGCGTCAAAGTTAAAAATTAAAAAATTATTATTGCCCATAACTTTGATGGTAGTAGATATACATTTTTTTACTAAACTTGGCAGACAGTTTTACTGATATAAAAGACACATAACTGCAAAAAATCCGTTTACTCACTTTTGCCAGTGGCGTACAGCAGCAGTACGGGATCCATTAACCCCCCCTATTTTGTACGACACTGCCTAAATTTTAATTTTTGTTGTATTTTTGAATTTGGCAATGCTTTTTACGTAAATAATGTATTCTTATTTCACTTCTTTAGGTTTCTGAATAGTTGTTCAAGTGTGCAGGTGAAAAGATTTGGCGACAGGGAGTCTCCCTGACGTACACCTCTTTCTAGATGGAAGTGTGCTCCTTCTCTCTCTAACCTTATATTTACCCTACCTTGATCGTATATTTCTTCTATAATTCTGACATATTTTTGAGGTATATTTTGTTTTTTAAGTGCTTCTAACATTGACGGATGTTCCAAGCTATCGAATGCTTTAGAGTAATCTACGAAGGCCAAGCGTATAGTTTTGTTACATTCATTGCACTTCTCGATAATTTGGTTTACTACCTGTAGGTGGTCAGTTGTGGAGTAGCCACTTCTACAGCCGGCCTGTTCTGGGGGTTGGTTTTCGTTTAGTGTTTTAATGATTCTTTCCTTGATAATTGTTACAAATAGATTGTAGGTTGTAGAGATTAAACTTATAGGTCTGTAGTTTTTTATTTCGTCTCGGTTACCTTTTTTGTGTATTAAGACTATAGTGGCACTCTTCCATTTCTCAGGTATCTTCTCTTTTGACAATATATTGTTAAATAATAGTTTTAGGATTTCAATGGCGTCTAGAGGTAAGGCTTTTATATCCTTGTTTGTTATTCCGTCAGGGCCTGGTGTTTTTTCTCTACTTAATCTGGTTATAGCTTTCTGTATTTCTTCTATTTCTATTTGTTGCCATTCCTCTTTTAGCTCCTCCAAGGTTTCTTGTTTCTTAGTTGTTAATCTTGTTTTATTATCGCTTCTAAATAGTTCTTCATAAAATTCTGTCGCTATCTGCATTATCTTTGTTCTAGATTTTTGTATTTCCCCAGCTCTATCTTTCAGTTGGTTTATCCAGTGCTTTTCATACTCTAGTTCCTTCTTTAGTTTTCTAGTTGGTCCAGTTTCGTCAATTATAGATTCAATTTTTTTTTTTTTCCGTAAGTTCTTATATCTTTTCTGATCTCCCTTTTAACGAGTTTATCCAATTCAGCATATTCTATTTTTGCTTTACTTCCTGTTCCTTTTTTTAATGTTTCTCTTTTGCTAATTAACTGTTTTGTATTTTGTGATAGCTTTTTATCTTGCTTCTTCTAAAGCTATTTCCAAGTCAGTGTAGAACTTTTCTAGATCTTCATCTGATGCAGACTCTGTTGGGGCATAGGTACACTTGTATAATTACAAGTTTTTGACTTTTACTTAAGTTTAACGTTAATGCAGCTAATCTCTCTGTGTATCCTTGTAATTCATCCACCTTACTTTGTAGTATTTTGTTGATATAAAATCCTACTCCGCCTTGACCTTTTCTTTCTCCTTTGGTAAACAATATATTGCCAGTCCTTCTTTGTACTAGCTTTTCTCCGTCTCTCCTGGTTTCAGCAATACCTAATATATCGTAGTTAATTTTTTCCAACGCTTGTTCGAGTTCCACTAGTTTTGTGTTTTCACATTAAATGTACATACTTTCAGTTTTATTGTTTTTGTTTGTTCTTTTCTTGCTACCTTTTTATTGTTTGAAGATGGGAGGCTTTGATCTCTTACCTCCTTGTTGATCAAACTTCTAGAAGGCGTTAAATTAAAATTTGTTCTAATTTTAATAACTATTTCGTTGTCCGTGGTCATTGCATGGTTGTCAACATTATTATCTGTTTGAATTGTGCGATTTAGTTTTTTGATAGTGGTGTAAGAGGTTTTCTTTGAAAATGGGCTTCATTAACGTTTGAACCATTTCCTTCTTTCCTCCACCTGAATCTGCTCGTTTCCCTTTAACAACCAGGTTACCTTCTCTTATTTTCTTTGCCTCTTGATTTGTTTGATTTTGTGAGACTGGTGTTTTTTTAAAGAATTTTGTTGCTACATAATTTTTCGAATGTTGGTTATCTTCATTTGTCAGCGTTTTTGGTGATGTACTTTCTTCTGGCCGTTGTCTTTTTTTGTTTTCTGTATTATCTTCTTGCATCTTTTCGGCTCCATTTTCGAATATTTTTTCATTTTCTTCTAATTGTTGGAGGGTATATGTCCCCCCACCTGCGATCAGTTCATTATATTTTAAGTATGCTCTCAGGCCCATTTCTCTTGCTTTTTTCAAATGTACCAACAGCAACAGTTTCTTTCTTTGCTGCTGGACTTCTTTTGAGTAGTCTTCAGCTATCGATATCTTTTCTTCTTTATCAATCTTTTCTGTTGCTTTTAGTATCTCAATATTTTTGCTACGTGTGCTTAGTTCTATCAATATTGGTCTATGTTCGTTATTTCTTATCTTTCCCAATCTTCTGATCTCTTTTATTTCTGTTTCCATATTTATATTAACTTCCACTTTTCTCAACATTAGTCTAATTTTCTCCTTCATTTCCAGCGCTCTTTCTTCGCTTGATTCCCTTATTCCAAATATTACCAGTCTCTTTTTCCGTAATTCTTTATCCAAGTAATCTAGTTTTTGCTCTTGTTCTGTGATACGTTGCTCTAATTTGTTATTTTCTACCTTTAGTTTTTGATTTTCTTTTTTAATATCGTTTATTTCCGTTTGAATTTTGTCCACTTTACTTTCAATACGTTTTTCTCTTTCTTCAACTCTGTTTAATGCTTTTAGTTTTTTATTTATTTCCTCCAAGATTTTTTCCATGTTTCTAAATTTTGATTGGTATACTTATTTGTTTGCAACTCTTAAAACACCAGGTTGTATGATGTGTTGCCTATCTTTTGTTTGTCTGTAGCTGTTTATATGAATGGAAGGTTACTACCTTGCATAATTTTCCTGATTTAAATTTTTCTTTATCTAATTTACTTTGTTAATTTGGTGGAGATACTTTATTTTGATATTTTCCCAGGTTTTCCTTTTATTTCATTTGGTTTTTGTGGGGTTAGGTTGGCACTTGTTATTTTCTTCACTTTCTCTTTATTCACGTTTTGTTTAGACTTCTATTTTATTTCTTCTCTTTGTCTGACTATTCTTACACTTCTTCTTCCTTATCTTTACTATTTTCACCCTTTAAAACTTAAAACTTTTTCACAATTTTACACACTAAAATAAACAATGACACACCCACTTCGTGACTCCAAATATCATCAATAGGTAATCATAATCTACATTATACGGGATGCCAATTATTAATTTTCTAAAGATTAAATTAACAGAGTTGTGGTCGTAAAGTGATGTTATGTTTTTGTGATATTTCAGAAATAATTAACAAAAAATTACCAGTTTATTTCAATTTTATTTATTTTCATAACCGTTTAATTTATAGCTAATGGCAATAGACTTTCTTATTGATAATTTTTTGGAGAATTCAATAATTTTCGATCGTAATTCTGCATAACTTTCTTAATTTAACCTCTAAAGTAGCTTTTTAAATTAAAAGTTATTTAGTACCTACCTAACTTTCAAAATAATAGGTAGGTACCTACTTTGTATATTTAAAAATAATATGCATTCTGTACATGTTAGGCAAAATAAATGAATTATGTTGAAGAATCGCAGTTTCTCTTTCGATAAAATGTTGACAAAAAATTGATTTAATCATTTTTTCTAACACTAATATCTTATACTGTTTCTATGGTGCATAAGAGATCACTTGTTATGTTGCCTTTAAAATACGCTTTTCTCTATAAAATACGTCGTCAGTGACAACATATTTTATAGGCCTTTAAAATACGCTTTTACTCTATAAAATACGTCGTTACCATCTCAAATAATAATTTATTAAAATTTCTAATAATATATTAGTGAAAGATATTAGTGTTAGAAAAAATCTTGAAGACAACTCGTGTTTTATAGTTTAAAAATCTCGGTCTATCAAATCCTCGGCTCACTTCGTTCGCTCGGATTTGAACTACGACCTTGATTTTTAAACCTTCTATAAAACACTTGTTGTCTTAATAGCTATAAATTTAATTAAGACACCTCTGAGCACTGAGGTCCTACAATTTATTATAAAATTAATTATTATTATTTATTTTAATACTCAAAATCTCAAACAGATTAGGTATTTTATATAAAGGGAATTATGGACCACCAACAGAAATATGCAATTATTAGCAATAACATCCGAAAATATACTAATTTATATTATTAAAAAAATGTAAATGAATTTTTGGCAATTCATATTCATAATATCCCGAGCATAAAATACGTAAAAACCGAAAAGATGAATTTATATTTTCGTACAAATTAGGGGTGGTAAACCTGCGACGAGAGTAAAAGGGAGGTGGTAGGTAAACTGAAGACGGGAATACCTAGTACAACTAGCGCCCCGTAGCGGATTTATTTTGATTGAACAGGTTCCAAACCAAGGCCCGCTGAATTAATATTGCATATAAGGCCTTACCACTTTATTTAGCCAAGACGCAATTAGCAAGGACGGAGGCGCCATTTGCGGTGAACTATAAATTTTTTAAGGGACAAATGTATAGTTCACCTCAAATGGCGCCTGCGTCCTTGCTAATTGCGTCTTGGCTAAATGAAGTGGACAGGCCTTATATGCAATATTAATTCAGCGGGCCTTGTTCCAAACAGCCTTAATTTTAATTTTATTTTTAATTATGTAATTAATTATGCGTGTTTTGTTTTAAATTAGGCTTGGAAATTATAATTATTTATTATATTTTGTGGTAAATTGTTATAGGGTGTGCGTGTTCAATGCACACCTGTTATTTACCGTAATTTACCCGAAGTTTTGTAAATAAATAAATAAATAAATAATAAAAAATTAAAGCAAAATGTTGCAAGTATTTAAACAGGCCACCTTCTTGAACGAAACAATATCCCAGGCGGTTGTAAAAATTTTGGCGAACGTGATGTGATGAGTGATGCCCGGCGTAATTGAAGCTGCAGATATAATAATTTTTTCCCTTAGGTCATCTACATTAAATTTAACGTAGAACAAGTTGGAGCCTTGCTGTCGATGTTTTATTTAACCTATCAATATTATTTAAATTCATATTACACGACCGATGAAAAAACCTACAAGGGTTTTAAAGAGCACATGTGCACAAGTGCACATGTTATTACATTGTTTCGATGTATATTTTTTAAGTGTGATGTAATAAAATAATAATTTTAGTGCCCTTCGAATAGCGTGAAATTATTTACTTACACCGAAAGCAAGCACATCGTTTCATATTTCTGCACCCTTTGTTTACAAAATCTACTTTCAATACGATTGCTAACTTTACCAAACTTTGGTTTTTATTTACATTACAAAATGCCACCTGAAATAATCGAAGAACCAAAAGATAAAGGAAAGAAAGGCAAAAAATAATGTGTAATATACAGGGTATACAGTGTGTCCCAAATTCAATCCCCACCATTAGGATCTCGGAAACTATAAAAGCTACAAAGTTGGTTAAATAGGGAAAGTTTTAGGAATTTCAATATTCATTTCATATCCGTTGAGAAATCACAGCCAACTTTGAACGTTTTCGAGATATCTTGAAAAAACCGAAATTTGGAGTTTTCTGTTTTCCAAAATATCTTGGAAAGTATTAAGTTATTAGTTTCAAGACTTGTACATTGTGAATACACTTTTTACGGAGAATGGGGTGGTACCCTATGTTTATATTTATGACGCTTTGTCTCTATTCTATGAATAACTACTTTTGATTTTTATATGGACGCCAAATTGAATTTTGTCGTAACTAAACTCAGCTCCTTTTTCTCTTTTCAACGATGTGTCACACGTACGGGGTTTTTGAAGAAGAGCGGGAATAAAATACATTTTTTTTATCATAGCCTACTACGCCTACTACTCTTAAATGTTAAAGACTTTATTCTCAAACGGAACTTAGAATAAAATCAAGTAAATCTGAACTTAGAGTAAATTTGATATAACATTGAATTGGGACTTAGCATATAAATGTAATATTTGGTAACGCTAAAGCACGTAGAAAAAATATACGAATGTTAGTTGAATGAGACTTTTTATTTATCACCTCTCGCAATTAGCCAAGTAATCCCCAAGTGGCGTATTCGGTCAGGACTCTACCTAAATTATTATAGTTGATTATTTGTATTAATTATTAACAGGACCCCCCAAAACCGTTACGCCACACTATTAATATTGCAACTAACGAACTTCGTATAATTTTTTTTATTATTTAATAAAACGAATCTTGAAAAATACACGATGGATTGTTGGAAATGTTTGGCCTGTGTAGAGTTTATTTTGCAGATAAAGACCAATGTTATCGAATATTTTAGGTTTAATTTAATGAGCGGAATATGCCCCCCAAAATTTGTCAGTCAAATTTGTATACACCCTGTATATTGTAATAGTATAAACAAATAAAGTACATAATATATTAAAACTGTCAATTATAATTGTTAGTATTTGAGATATTTTTGGTTGCAACTGTAGCCTATTATTTTGAATCGTTTTCACTGTTATGTTTCTAATTACTGGTCCTTGGTTACCATGTAATCGGTATCACCCTCCATTTGACTTGCCCAGAATTGGTTCGACTTTTGAACTTGTTGCATTACCGTTTCAACTCTTTGCAGGCAATAACATGGTGCATTGTCATCTTCTCCATATTCCTCTTCACCCTGCTAAAATTTCAGATCTTTTTAACTCTAATTCAGCGTTTGTTTTATTACAAATAATTTGTGTTTGATAGTTCGGACCTTATACGTCACTATTTAAATATAAAGAAAATGGCCATAACCAAATATGTAAACATGGAAAGAATTGAAAAATTTATGGAAAACGTAAACTCACAACTAAAAGAAATTATGAATGACACACAAAGCACAAAAGAAAATGTAAATAAGATAACCAATCAGATGAAAAAATCTGGTGAAGATCTACGTGCTCTTAAAGAAGAATTTACACACAAAGTTTAAGAGTGGGTAAGAGAGAAAAAGGAGCTACGAGAGGAGATAAGAATACTGAAAAAAAAACTGGAGAACCAAGAGAAAAGCAGCGAGAAAAACAATTTAATAACAAAAGGAACTAACTTTAGAAAACAAAATTTGAAACAAGAAGTAAAAGATTTTCTACAGAAAGAAGTGGGCGTAAATACGTACCTACATATTAAAAAAAAAATTCCTATAGGAAACCTCATCACATTACACACTGTATACAACCATGGTGAGACCCGTAGTAACGTATGGTTGCCAGACATGGGCCATGACTAAGCACACAGAAGATAAACTCATGCGGTTCGAAAGAAAAATCCTACGAAAAATATACGAACCCATACAGGAGAACGAACACTATAATCATGAGCTGGTAGAATTGTACAAGTTTCCCAATATAGTGAGCCATGTGAAATTCATGAGGCTAAAATGGGCTGGCCACGTAGATCTTCAGAGCCCAATTTGACGGAAATAGAGGAAGAGGAAAACGGAAAACATCAAGAGAGACGCCTTAGAGATCCACCAGATACGTAACTGGCAAACAGCAGCAAGAAACAGAGACCTATGGAAGAGAAGGATTGAGGAGACTCAAGCCCACTGAAGGCTGTAATGCCGTAGAAGAAGAAGAAGAAGAAGAGATACCCTGACACATATCAAGAACAAAAGTGGAAAAACTGTGACAGATAAAGAAGCAATTGTGGAATGCTGGAAAAAATACTTTGAAGAGCTATTAGAAACGAAACAGACAAAGGCAAATTCAATTGGCAAAGTAAATCTCTAGAAGATACCGAACACGAAAAAGAAAATATAACCACAGAAAACTCTAGCAACAAATGACCAG
The DNA here is from genome assembly GCA_963082815.1 of Melanotus villosus. Classification (NCBI taxonomy): domain Eukaryota; kingdom Metazoa; phylum Arthropoda; class Insecta; order Coleoptera; family Elateridae; genus Melanotus; species Melanotus villosus. The sequence goes on from OY720420.1 coordinate 75,765,256, forward strand.
GAGCAGGAAATAAGTGAAGACAAAGTAAAAAGTTAACTAAAAAAGATGAAACTAGGAAAAGCCGCAGAAGGTGATGACATAGCACCAGAAATGCTAAAGTTCCTGAGTAAAAGGACAATTAAAGCACTAACCAAAATCTATAATATGGCTTGGAGTAAAAAAGTAGTTCCGAAAGAATGGATAAGTGCCATTATATTACCAATTTAGCAAAAAGGAGATCCAAAACAATGCGGGAACTATAGAGAAATTTCTCTTATATGTGTTACTGCCAAAATTTATGAAGCTATACTGGAAAAAGGATACGAACTAAAATTTAACCACAGCTGAGCTGAGAATGAACATAGTGGATTTGGGAAAGGACACGGGATACAAGATCATCTATTCACACTACAACAAATAATTGAAAAAGCTGCAACAAAAAACAAAACAGTGTACTGCTGCTTTATAGACATGAAAAAGGCATTCGATAACCTGTAAAGAGATGCCATATGGAAAAGTTTGCAACAAAAAGGAGTAGGAAACGAAATAATGTAAAAAGTCAATACTCAAATACTACAAACCAAGTGAGAACTAAAAACCATTCGAAACAAACGAAGGTATTAAACAAGGAGGACTACTAAGCCCATATTCTTTATCAATCCAATAGATATAATAAAGAACATCAGCAAAAAAATTGAGAAATATAAAGTGGGATTGTTTTATTATGCAAATGCTAGAAGTAGAAATGTGTGTGTTTGCAGACCATATTGTACTACTTAGATAATAGACTGTTTTTCTTTTGTTCACTGTCCTCTTTTTCTATATTCGGCTGATTTATTTCTATTTCAATTTGGTTATTAGTCTCTGTCGTTCTATTGCTTCTTGATCCTTTGGTTTTTTGCTCTTGGATCTCCTCTTCCTCTTACGTTGTATCTTGATTGTTTTCTTCTTCGTTTTCCATTAATTTTTGTACTGCATCTTTATTTAGGACCTTTCCATCTACTATTATTTTGTTGTAAATGATTATTGCGTGTTTCCCTTGTTTCCTTATTTGTTTCATGATTGGGACTAGCTTTCTTTGCTCTGCCATCGTCTCACTTGTATAATCTTCTTCAATGTATATGTTTTTCCCTTTCAGTAGATGTTTTTGTTTCATGAGATGTATTTCTGTCATATTTGTGAATTTTACCATTATTGACCCATCATTTGTTATTGCATTTAGTCTTCTTATGTTTTCTATGTCATTTTCTGCGCATCTTACTTGTAGTTCTTCTTTTAGGAAATTTCTTATAATTTCTTCTAGTTCGAAATAGCTTCTTTTTTCAGTTATGATGCCTTTTATTATGATATTTTTGCACTTTTGTTCTTTTTCTAGTTGGTTTAGTCTCTTTTCTATTTGGTTTATTTTTGTTTCGTTTTTATAGTTGATATCAGTAATTTTTTTGGATTTTTCGTCTATGTTATTATTTATATCTCCTATTTCTTTCTTTACGCTACTTATCTCTTTTTTCATGTCCTTTAGGTACTTAATTATTTCGTCGTTCATTTTGTATCATGTCCCTGTATAAATTTTGTCCGTTTCGACATATATGTGTGCGCGTACTTATTTCACTTCGATTTTCACCTTTATTATTATCTTATTTTTGTTGATTGTTTTGATTTATTTTTGTTCTACGTTCACTTCCACTGTTTTTTAAATTAAACTCTTCTTCCCTACTTACCTATCTTCACTTCACTTACTTTAGGGCACTATTTTACGTCCCGTGTTCTTTTAATTTTAATTGTTTATGGCAAGATACTTTCAGATATAGATACTTGTCCTGAAAAGTATCTAAGTTACAAGATACTTGAAAAAGTAACTTGAATTAATATAAGATACCATTGAAGTATCTTATTAAAGTATCTAAGATATCAAAAAAGTATCTAAGATACCAAAAAGTATCTAAGATATCAAAAAAGTATCTAAAATACTCTTAAAGTATCTAAGCCAAAGTAGGTACCTCCTGTTCCTGTCCTATCTTCCTATTAATCCTATTCCTATCTAATATGCCTTCTAACTTCTAACTTCCCGAGTTTCAAAATTCCTATTAAGTATATGTATCAATGTATCATATATGAATATGATAATAAAATTTATTAAAATTTTGAAAATGTCTTTGTTGTAATTTAAAACAAAATGTATTTTAGAATGTGACATGTGAACATGTGATGTGAGTTATTATATTTTGTCCACGACTAGTCAATAATCTGTCAATTATTCATGTGTTTGGACAAACATAATGCTATCCATTATACACTGCCAGCAGTGAATAATCATTATTCACGGTGTCATGGTAACATCATTGTCTATGGTGCATAATGAAGGAAATAGGTTGTTTCTAATCCTACCACTTCGTTTAACATAGTCCTACCACATGGTTTTAGTAGCGTTGTTATTTAAATTTTCATTAAAAATTCTTCGTATTTGTGTTCGTGGACAAAGTATAGTATACGACTCGCTATAATGGCTACTATTACCTCGGATAATTGCAAAACTCGCTCGCTCGTGTTATAATAGCATTTATTATAGCGTCGTGTATAATATACTATTTCAGATGAGTGATCAGTGAATATTCCAACGTGAGTTTTAAAATCGCAGCTGGCTCGGCTTTCGGCTGCAAGTGTTTTAAATGAGTTTCTACAAGCCAAGTCTGTTGTTAGAGGTCTACAATATCTCAACTAAAATAGTAGAGTGGTTACATTTTCTCGTGAACTTCTGCGCGGAAGACGAAATTGTGTTTACGATGGTTACAGGCCATCTTAAAAACATCGTCATTCGTTTATTATTGTCATTGCGTCCATCTTGGGTTAGCATGTGCGTTTGTTTTGAGTTGTCGTTGTGTTTAATTATCTGTCTTGACCTTGGGGCTTCTAAAAACTTTTTGCCGCGCAAGAGAGTTTGATGTTTTCAGGTTTCACTTTTAAGTATATTGGTCTTCTTTTTTCTATAGTCATCTCTTTCCCCGCTCTGCGTATTTCGCGGTTCACGAGAAAATGTAACCACTCTAATTAAGATACTTTTCAAGTATCTAAGATACTTTCAAGCAACTAAGATATTTTCAAGTAACGAAGATACTTCTTTCGATAACTAAGATACTTTTTTAGATACAAGATACAGATACATCTGAAAAGTATCGACGATACAGTTACTTTTCACGCAATAAAAAAAGTATCTAAGATACAGTATCTAAGATACTTAAAATAACTAAGATACATGAGAGTATCTTATTTTGTAAGATACTTTCAGCTCTGCAAGTGCTTGCAAAAATTGAGTACCTACTAACAAAAAATCAAAAGAAACGTCTACAAGCAACTGAAATGAAATATCTACCAAGAACACTAGGGGTCAAAAGAACCGACAAAAGTAAAAACACTGAACTCAGAAAACAACTAGGAACAAAACCATTATTAGAGAAAATTGGAGAATACAAACTAAGATGGTTTGGACACTGATGCAGGATGAAGAATGGACGACAAGTGAAGAGAGTATGGGAAGCTAAATCAATCGGAAAAAACAGAAGAGGTAGACTTCGAGAAAAATGGAACAAAAGTATAACAGAATGGTTGCAACAAAAAGGAAAAAGAAATATCGAAAAACAGAAAAGATTAGCGCAAACTGATTAAAAATGATAAAGAACAGTAGAAAAAGAAAAGACATCCTTGACATCTACGGGCATGAAGAAGTAAGTAAGAAAACGGCGTCAAGAAAAACCGATTATTAATCATAAATGCTTACCTCGTAATAGTAATCCTCACCACTGGTAGCGTCCTTTAAATGACATAATCTAGGGCAAGTGTCCTTCCTTTGATACAGGGCGTCTTCCTGCATTTTACATTTATTTTTCCAGGCTCGCAAAGTCCTAAAAGTACATTTACAAATATAACACATTTAATCAATTATTTTCCTTTGTTATCTTAAATTAACTTGGCTAATTATTAAAATCAATACAAATTAAATGAGTTAATTACTAAAACAACATCAACAAAATTACGTCGTTAGTCGTTTAGTAGCATTGAAAATTATTCTAAATTAACGCCACTTTCCTGCAAATTAGTACCAAATTGTAAACATGCTTATATCTCCTGCTGTTTTCACTTACGCAATTTTTTGCTTTAATTTATAAATTACAACGGAATTTTCTTTGAGTTTTTGTGTAAGTTGTTTATTAATGTAAGCCTGATCTTGTAACCAAGCCTGCACATTATTAATAACATTTCGACTTTCAACGGAAATTTTATCTCGATCGTTTTTACAATCGGCTAGTTCTGTTTCTAACGTAATTACTGACTTGAATAGTTCATCGTAGCTTTGGTTCAGTTCCTCATGAGCACGCTGAATCATTTGTAATTCTTTCTTGTACTGTTTATTTTCAACTTCCAGACATCGTTTTTCGCACTGCTGATTTTTCATTTCTTCCAGACACTTATTATACTGGTCGCTTGTAGATTTACATTGATCTTTGCACGATGCCATGCATCTTTGTATGTTGCACAACTGGTTTTTAAGTTTTGTATTCTGCAGTGTAATACACGTTTAAAAAACATTGTTAACTAATAATAAAAGTTACTTACTTCCGTCTTTAAGTCCTTGTACTCCGCATTGACCTTCAAAAAATCATTCTTAAGATTTTCAAGTTCATCTTCTACAACTTTCTTTTGTAGACTTTGAGAAGATTTAGCCATGTTTAATTTATTAAGGCATTCGTTGATGCATATCATTTCATTTTGGGTGGCGTCGAGCTTTTGCTTATACTCTTGTTTACACCGTGTACATTCTTGTTCTAACATCGCTTCTCTACGTGTAAGTTCGACCACTTGCGCTTGAGCCCTTTTGTAGTCTTCGTGTAAAGTTTGATTGTTATTTTCGGCTTCTGTCATTTTTTCCGTTAATTCTTTAATCTGTAAATTGTAAAGCGAGAAAAAATTATAAATACATACTAAATAAACAACGTACAATGCCCGTCAAATTATGCGAGTCTTCGTCGTGATGTATCTGACTTCCCGCAATCTGTTTTTCTAAACATGCCAAGGTATTACCTTGTACGCAGTAATTTGTCTCTAATTGGTTATAATCCTCTATCTTTTTATGTAACAGGTCGCTCATAAGTAATAACTTATCCTTCAATTCGGTTAAGTTATCCTTACAATTTTCGATTTCTTGTTGACAATAATCCGTACGTTCTTCGTTTAATATACAATTTTCTTGGTAATTCTTAATATGTTCTAGAAGGTCTGTAACTTCGGTTTTCAACTCGTCGTTGTGTTGTGAAGCCACGTCTAATTTCTTCTGGCAACAGAAAAGTTGCTGTTCATAGTTATCGGCTTCTTCTGATTTTTCAACGACCATATCTTGTAATTCTGCCAAACGAATGCCGTCTATTTCGTTTATTTTATTCTGCCGAATTAGTTCTTGTCGTATTACGTCGTTATGATGTATCTGACATTCATGAGCATCTTGTAGTTCAATAAACGATTTATGTAATTCTTTCGCTTCGTTCTGGAAAATGGATGGATGCTGATTACCTCTAATTTTGTATCAAACACGATTAATTATTAAATCTGATTTAAAGATTTGCTAATTTTTAAGTTAGTCAAAAATACTTGAGTCGATACTTACTATAACCCTCTGCATAGCAGTCAGTTCACAAGTAAGCGAACACAAATGTTGCTTCAAATGCGTATTCTCCACTCGTCGTTGTATTAGTTCGTTTTCTAACTCGCAGATACATTCCTATACAGGCGGAATAAATTACTAAGGGTTTTCAATGATACTTCTTTCTAACTATACTATTAATTACTGATTACAACGCAAGCATTCAAGTGTAAAATAAGCACTGTGTTACCTCTTACTTACCTCTTTGTTTTTAAACGTAGACTGATATTTTAACAACCTCGTTTCCATCATTGCAATGTCCTGGATACATTCGAAATTCTCAACTTCTAAATCGAGATTTGAATCTCGTAAATTCTCTATTAAGTTATTTAGGTTTTCGTTCTAAAATACTTCGATTCAAACACATAACACACATCTACATGTAAAATAAATGTACAGTATCGGTATTTAATGAATCGTACAAAGGAAATCTTCAGATGTTCACTTTATGTCTCAGTATGCTCACCAATAATGAATTCAATGTATTATCTTCGTTAAACTTAAAAAAATTATTACCTGTTTATAGTAAATGATATATTTGTTCTCCAACACAGACAAAATGTTTTTTAACTCACGAATGTATTGAACACATTTATGAATCTGCAAAACGACATCACATATGTTACATGAATTTATGACAGTGTTGTGTTATTTACTTACAAACTTTGATGAATACAACACTTCACTGTTAAAAGGAGGAAGGCATGCATTCAAACTTAAACTTTCAAACATTTTATTTCTAAAACTAGCTTATAAAACACTTACAAAAATAATGTTATATTTACAACATCTATCTACAAACATTACCTCGTTAGTTAATGAATTAATTAAAAACTACAAATCTACATTAGTAAGTAACACAAATTACAGCTTGTCACACTTGGAAATTTAAACAAATGATTCTTAAGTATTTTCTTTGCAATTCAGTCACAAACAAACGAAGGAAACATTGATTTCTAAAAAACTACGTAACACAGCTGTTGCTGTACTTCTGCTTTGTATTTTACACATTCAAAAACGCCCAGGCACTTATATAAAGTATAATTATTTTAGGCTATAAATTAAAATGTAAAACTCTGCAAGTACCTATAAGCGCAAACTATTATGTCAAGTCGACAGTCGACTTGACATAAATCGCCCCGTCTGTTTTTAGCCTTACAATAAATTTCTTACTGAATTCAAAGTTTTCCGGGTTAGGACCATGTTATTGTTGAGACAGGGGACTTCATCAGGAGGAAAATTGGGACACTAAAAGAACACGGTGCGAGAGTGTCCGAATGTATCTATCTGGGGGTGTTGGTTACAAATGACAGGGGGGACAGTGTAGAAGTTAACGCACGGATAGCTAAAGGTAGTAAAAGTGCGGGAGCGTTTTTGCGGCTATTTAAAGCAAATGATATATCAAGATCTGCAAAAGTGAGAATATATAAGACTGTCATCTGGCCGGTAATGTTATACAGAAGCGAGATGTGGACAATGAATAAAAGTGATCAGCAGAAAGGATGATTTTACGGCGGATTTTTAAATGCAAAAGGGTGAATGACCAGTGGTTGAGGAAATCGAATGCCCAAGTGATGGAACTTAGGAATCCAAGCTCATCCCAAACAATCGGGGCCCAAAGAATCAGGTGGTTGGGGCATGTGTAAAGACTGGAGAACGGTAGGGCTACGAATGGAGTGTTAAAGCATGGAGTGGAGGGTAAAAGGAGGAGAGGAAGATCGAAGAAAGCGGACTTGAAAACGCTTAACATTGAAAATTGGAAGCAGAAGGCCTTAGACCGGAAAGCATTGAAAGCTATAACTCAACAAGCCTTGGGCCTCTAGGCCTGTAGAGCTTTTATATTGAGATGATATTTAATTTGGATGCTTTACTTATAATTAAAGATTATGTTATTTGTTGATTTGTTAACGAAAGTATTATTTTGCAAAGATTAATAATGCAGATTTTTTAAATTATAAAAAATTGTAACATACATTTTAGGTAGTTAGATTAAATTTAAGTTATTAATGTTATAATCACTGTTAAGGTACGTTTTCATTGCAGATATGTCGCGAAAATACATGTCTCATACATGTATTATACAAATTTGTCGGATTTGTACAATACAAGTTGCAAACATTGAAAAGTATGCGACTATTTTGTTGATGTATAGGACATGTTTTATACAAATCTCAGGTTCCCGTGCGAATGGAAAACAGATACATATCTGAAAGTCCGCGCAGTCGTAGTAGCTCTATTTGAGCTTTGTTTACTATTTATTTTATTGTTGGCGGTTATAAAATAGCGACAGTGGTAGTGCAGAATTTCTGTTTATTTTACTTTGGTTAACGTGTTGCAATATATGCAAATAATGACTGTTTTTTTTGTATAAGAAGTTTCTGCTCCACCATCTTCGTTTATTCTTTTTTTTGCATATTTTATTAGTATTGCCATGAAAAATTAAATAATCCGCTGCACGCACAAAAAAAACCCTTCACTGGAATTCATCTTGGTTTACGATAGACAAGTTGTTAATGTAAACAGAAGGTTTGTATCATACATTTTTAATGCGTAAATACAATTGTGTTAAACAAATCGGAAACAAATATGCTGTATTAAATTGATGTCCATGGCCTCTTCATAGATTTCCGGCAGGCGTACGACAAAATCATCAGAAGTGAAGTTATTAAAACGATGCATGAACTGCAAGCCCCATCTAAGTTATTGAAACTGACCATAATGACGCTTAAGAGAACAATAAACCAAGTTAAAATAAACGGGAGAGTAAGTAATGAATTTACAACTAACAACGGACTAAAACAAGGAGATCCACTCTCCACCACATTATTTAATATAGTACTAGAAAAAATTATAAGAAAAAGTGATATTAACAGGGAAGGAACGATATTACAAAATCCTCATCAATGTATGGCATTTGCGGATGACATTGTGCTATTGACAAGAACACAAGAAGAGCTGAAAAATATTACAAAAAGACTGGAAGAAGAGGCAAGAAAAATAGGTTTAACGTTCAATGAAACAAAAACAAAATACATGATTACGGGAAGGGCACATCGGTTTCCAGAACTTTTAAGTATAAGAACGCAAGAGGGGAAAGAATATAGTCTCAGAAAAGAAGATACCATCACATATTTGGGGTGTGAATTCAATAGTCAAGGAGATCAATCAAGTGAGATAGATAGAAGAATAGTATCAGCAAACAGAAGTGCTAGTGCATTCAGAAAGATATTTAATGTAAAGACAGTATCGAGGGCGGTGAAAGTGCGTCTTTATAAAACGGTAGTGAGGCCAGTATTGTGTTACGGAAGTGAAACATGGGTGTTAAAAGAAGCCGATATCAAGAAGTTGGAAATATGGGAGCGAAAAATATTGCGCGGAATCTATGGTGGGGTAACGGAGAACGACAGATGGAGAAGAAGAACGAACTTAGAATTGCAAGAACTATATAAGGAGCCGGGAATCATAAACATAGTAAAGGGAAATAGATTAAGATGGTTGGGACATCTGGAACGAATGGGAAGAAGGAGAGTGCCAAGAAGGATTTTTAAAGGTGAAGCGGAAGGGCGAAATTACAGAGGGCGACCAAAGAGAAGCTGGTGGGAATGTGTTAAGAAGGATCTGGAGGAGCTCAATTTGACGAACTGGAAAAATATTGTTGGGAATAGAAAACGATGGAAAGAAGTTACCAATAAAGCCATGGGCCTTTAAGGCCTGCAGTGCTGAACTATATATATAATATGCTGTATAAATCTCATACATGTTTGTGTATCTGTCGCCGACTTGTTTGCAATGAAAACGTACCTTTAGAATAATTAGCTAAATTCAGTAGTCATAAAAACATAAAATTAGTTACTTTAGAAACTTTGTAAATAGTTGTTATAGTGAAAAACAAAATGAACAAAATATCCGGGATGCAGAAAAAAAACAATTTTATAATTAATTGATATTTCGCATTCAAATGGGCAACAACCAGATAGGCTTGCTCGTCGCAAAATAAATAAATATCAAACGAATATTTAAATTTAAATAAAGTTAACGATCATTAGAATCGGTATTAAATCAAAAGGGAAGTGAAATAGAAGAAAATTCAATTGAAAATTGAACTTCAAGTAAAAGCACTTCAAAACAGAGGCACCTCAAGTAGAAGCACTTTCAAGCAGAGGCAAATTGGATGTTGGTGTTGGAATAAAGAAATTTTGAAAAAGAAGGGGAATTCAAGTGTAGATAGTGAGTGTTAACAAACCGTAATTTTAAGGTAGGGCCGATAGGGAGAAAAACAATAAAATAAAAGAATCTGCATTGAAAATTTGAGTAAATTTTTATTTTTATTAATTAAATTTAAATTAAAAATACAACGAACCTACTTAACGACCCGTGAGGTGAGATCTCCGAAATCAAATAAATTAAAGAGCAAAGTAAATTCAGTACAGAACGAAAATTTGTCGAACCCAAAGTAAGGGGTACAGTACAATATAGGTATACATATAAAAGAGCACGATAACTCAACGTGTCAACCATGCCAGAGGCGAAAATCTTTTAACAAGAGGCAGAAGGGCACGGTAACTCAACTTGTAAACCAAGCCAAAGGCGAAACCCTTCTGAAGAAAAACAGAAAGCACAACGACACAAGTCCTCCTGCTGAAGCCCCTTAAAAAAGTGCGTCAAACGTTGAGTTCTTCTGTCTCAACCCGGAAGACATTCTTTTAACAAAACTTTTTATTTTAAATTGCCAGTTCATTCTATATAATTCTGTAAAGCGGCTGTTTTTTCATTAAATCCTTATTTATTAATTAATTTTGGAAGCTTAAGCTAAAATCCCGGTTTTAATTATTTTTTGTAATACGCCATCTATCATGTGCTCCAAAATTTTTTGTTACTGGTTTTGTATTCCTCCTGTAGTTTTCCTTCTTTCACTGCTCTCTTTGCTTCATTTCTGTAGATGTGGTATTCATTTTTATGTATGGGGTCTTTTGTTCTTATATATTTCTTCCAAGCCTGTTTTTTCTTCCTGATTTTCTCCTTGATGTTTGGTGTCCACCATTCCGTGCATTTTTCGAATCCTCTCCACAGATATCTCTTGCTTTGTCACTGATTATTTTCTTAAACATTTCCCATCTTTCATCTATGTTCCACCCCATCTCATTGTTTCTTTCTATATGTTTTAGTTCCTCGTCTGTTTTTTCTTGGTAGGTTCTTCTAATCTGTTCATTTTTCAATTTGCATATTTTTATTTTTTTATATTTGATGTCTCTTATTTCCTCCGCCTCCAGTGCTTCTAAAATTGTTACTATTATACTATGGTTTGAGCCTATTTCGTATTCGGGAATTGTTAGCACTTGGTTTATCTCATGTTTCATATTGTTTGTGTAGGTTTGTATAATCTATAATACTTTTTGCATTTCTTTCTTCTGCTATAAAGGTGAGTTTATCTTCTACATTTTGTTTGGTGAAACCAGGGTGAAACTATTACCTATTATTAATTCGTTTTCTATACAGAATTCTTTCATTCTTTTTCCATTTCTGTTTTCTGTTTCTTCCTCATATTCTCCCATACATCCTAGTCCTGATTCTTTATCTTTACCTATCCTTGAGTTCCAGTCTCCCATGATGACTACCTTTTCATTTTCCTCTTTAAATTTGTCCGTTGCTTCTTGTAATTTTCTATAGAACTCATCTAGTATCGCTTCGTCTTCACCTTCCACTGGTGCATATATTTGTATGAAGTTTATATTGTTTTGTAATGATGATACAGTGTTATTATTCTTGGGCTTATTGCTTCGTATTGTATCACTCTATTTTGGAGTTCTTTGCTTATTATTAAACCTACTCCCTCTTTTGCTCTTTGATCTTTTTTAACCCCTGAATAGTAGAGTTTATATTCCTTTGTTATGTCAAAACTGCCTTCGCCTTGTTTTTTCGTTTCGCTTAATCCCAAAATTTTTATGTTTAGTTCTTTCATATTCGCAATTAGTTCTATTTCTTTACCATTAATCATATTTATATTCCATGTCCCTATCCCGATACTTTCCACTTTTCTATTTTTTGATGTGTTATATTTATGTTTTATTCTGTTTGTTTATGTTTATTTTGTTTTGTTTATGTTTGTCTATTTTTGGTTCCGTTCCTTTGGTGTTTGCTATTTCTTCCTTCGTTTTCTTATTAGCCACGCTTTCCTCCTTCTTGTTCTTTTTATTCTTATATGTTTGCCTCATCTTTATTTTTTTCTCTTCCTGATTTTGTCTATGATATCATGGTAATTCTGATTTGTTGTATTTTCGCTATATTTAGGTTTATTATTCGTCTTTTGATATTTTTTTTTCCTTCTTTTTTCATATATTCCTTGTTCGTTGCCTGGGTCGTCTTCTCCTTTTCCGTCCATTTACTTATTTCTAATTGCTATTTATTTTTTGGTTTCTTCCTTTCTTTTGCTTCACCCAATTGGTGCGAGTATTGATTGGACTGTTTTCTTGGATTGTCATCTTTTTCTATATTCGGTTGATTTATTTCTATTTCTATTTGTTATTAACCTCTGTCTTTCTATTGCTTCCTGATTCTTTGGGTGTTTGCTCTTGGATCTCCTCTTCCTCTTCTGTTGTATCTTGATTGTTTTCTTCTTCGTTTTCCGTTAATTTTTATGCTTCATCTTCATCAGTCATTAATAATGAACAAAACGTACCTCAAAAACCAATTGAAACTGTCGAAGCCACCGATAGTACAATTGTTAATGTAAGAAAACAACCAGAAGAAGGACGAAGTACTGCAAGGAAAAAAGACCTGTCAAAGAATTTACCAAGGAGAAGCCAGTCTTCTATTGTTCTAACTGATACGATAGGAATTCAAAAAAAAAAAAAAGAGGTAGATCGATAGGATCCAAGGATAAATCTCCAAGAGTGACATCGTCGAAGAAGAAAACAGGTTTCGTCCAGGTTACTAACATCTCGACTGACAATAAGACAAGTGGGGGGGTAGAGTTCTTCTTCAACGTGGGCCACCTCAATAAGTTAACCTTGTCGTCACCGTCAGAAAGTGACAACGAAAACCATAAAAATAACCGAGTTAAAAATGAAAAACCATTACCGAAGCAACATGTGGGCATTCCTGATACCGAAGCTAATACGGAAAGGTACTTACAGGTTCCTGGTTGTAGTAATTGGAATGACAATCACAATGTTTCCTCTTGCAATTTTGACACTAGCTCTGGTCCTGCTGGAATACCCTTTCAACAGGAAGAAAACGGCAACACTGAACCGAATCAAAACATATCGTATGTGCAAATACACGAGACATTATGCTTAGAGGGGATGTCCAAAATGGAATCCTTTAATACTGATAATTCACAAGATGTGACTGTGAGTTATACATTGTGGTTTATATTTTCATACGGCTTCATCAAATTTAGACCGGGCAAGCAAATCGAACAAGTTACAAAAAACTATTGCGTCATTTATAAAGTCGAACAGGGGCAGGCTTTAGTTGGTATTCAACTTAAAAAAAAATGTACGGAAGTCGGTTGTTCTTTCCACATTCCATTAGGGTCACATTATTCCATTGAAAATTCAAGTCGGGCAGAGTCTTGAATATTATTTTTTAATAAGATTTCCGAGGTATGATTGTTATATATTTTATTATCGTTTTATTTTCATTTGTGGGTTGATTATTTTCAGCCATTTTTATTTACAAGTGTGATTTTATAAAGGACTGAAAATAATTTAACAGTCGGTGCAACAAAGGTGTTTTAATCAGAGGGGAATATATACGTCATCAACATCACACGCTGCTGCAAATACCGATGGATTCATTCGGGCACAATTTGTTGACAAACTAAGCTAAAAGTGTATTAAGCGGCAGTTATTCCCACACTTATGTATGGGTCTGAAACCTGGTGTGTGTATAGACATCACATCAAAAAATTAGATCAGTTTCATGTGAAATGCATCCGTTCTATAATGAACATAAAATAGTAAGACTATGTTTCCAATACTGACGTCTAAAGAACAGCCCAGATGCAAGCCTTACTTATGCAACGACAGATGCGCTGATGTGGACAACACAAGTTCTTCGAATGCCCGTAAACAGATACCCGAAGCGACTACTCTACTCTGAGCTATTACATGGAGAACGAAAAGTCGGTGGGCAAACTCTTAGATATAAAGATAGATCTGATAAAACGCCACATAAGTAAATGTAACATATCCTTGGCCACCTGGGAGCGTAATGCTGCTAACCTTAATGTTTGGAGGAGATATATTAACTCCAGAGTTGAAGAACATGAGTAAGGTCAACTTCAAGAACTAGACAGGAAGAGATAGGACTTAAAACAAAGATGGACCCACATCACCATATACTTATGATGCAAATGGAAATTTATATTGTTCTCACTGTGGGAGAATCTTTGGAAATAAATTAGGATGGCACAGTCACTAGAGGATACATCAGGACATGGACTAAACTTAACAATGATCGCTATGGCCGAACGGGCTAGGATGACATCATTTAAGGATAATGATAATATTTAATGGGAGAAAATATGTGTTAGTTTCAGATTGTGTTGTTGTGCAATAAATAAATAATAAAATTACTGTTTGATCATAGCTGTTTAAGTCCATCTTTTATCATTTTAGTCTCAAGTTATAGGCATTAAAAACTTCAGCAAGTAAATGTAAGTAATCGATTAGTGACGAAAGTAAATGGTTAAATGATATGGAAATGAAATGACAGTGGTAATGAATGTGTCTAGGAGTCTTAGAAACATACATGCGACACTGAATAATGAAGAATTAAAACAAGTGGAAACTTTCAAATTCCTAGAGGTCACAATATGCAGTAACGCTAGCAGCAAACAAGAAATCAACAATGGAATACGACAAGCAATGAGAGTATATCATACCTCGAACAAAGTAATAATAACAAAAAAGAATACCTCAAAGAATATATCATATAATATACCTCCAAATATTGAGTTACGGTAGTGAAGAAGAACCTGAGACAAAGGATACAAGCTAGCAAAATGGGTTTCTCAGAAGCGTAGAGGGTGTAACAAAGAAAGACCGACTAAGAAACACAGAAATTAGAAGCAGGCTGGAAGTCAAACCACTTGAGGTGACAATAGAAATGGACCAACTGCAGTGGCTAGGTCACATGTTCAGAATGAACAATTCGAGGGATTTAAAGAAAATATGGGAAGTGAGACTGAAATAAAAGTGAGAAGTGACTGAAGTGAGACGTAGAATAATATAATGGCTGAGATTGTAAAGGAGAGAAGTTTAAGTCTTTGAAGTTTTTTGATATTTCTGTAATTTAATGGTGACAAAATACCCAATTAAGAAGTTATTATCACTGTGTGACTGCACTGTTACTGTTACTCGAAACTGCAGCACCTTATGAATACATATTTTTTATTGTTACATAAGTTTCTTTACTTGTAAATTATGAAGTATGGTTGCTGCTGTTATAGCTTATATTTCAACTTAAGTCCCGCTTTTCAGGATTAAAACTGATATCTTTATTGTAAGCACAGACTGGTTTTAAATAAATAACTTTACAACTAATTAAAATAAAAAATTTGTACCTTTCCATTAAGCAATTAGACACCGGTTAAATCACTAGGAAGCAATAAATTACATCAATAAATAAGTGAACACACAGTACCTTACATAAATTTACGAAAAACAAAATAATCATTCTGTTAGTTACATTAAAATCGATTTTAAAATTGAACTTCAATTCTATGTAACAATTCACTTGTTAAAAATTGTAAGGAATTTATGCTTATGAAAACCTATTTGGATTTCAACAGATTGTACTGTACACTTAAATAGAACTACGGCTAAAATACTAGGCACTTAAGGTATTGGTAACCATGCAATGTAAAAATCACAACCAAAACTTAAAAGCATAATGGCACAAACAAAACAGAACATATTTTTTGAGAATTTGTTAAAGTTATAAAAGGAAGCGGCCGCATGTTAAATTAATAAATAAAGGCAAGATTGTACGGCATGTCAAATATCATGCACGGACTTATTATTTGTAGTAGACTTAGAATCGGTCGAGGATGACCCAAACCACCTAGACGCCCACCCTAAACTCACATCACTCAAAGCTTTTTGTTGTAACTCATCTAACTGATGTTTGGATACAACAAGCGCTTCTTGAAGATTTGATATGGTTAAACGGAGTTGAGATATCTAACAATAAAGACATTCTTTGTTAACTACGGTTACGTACAAATTACTTCGCAAACTGAAGTGGAAGGCATTCATATTTGTTCCTTGTGATACAATAAGAAACATAATATGTATTACAAGCTTCCACTTCAGTTTTTGATACACATTTATACTCACCTCGATTTTAGCTTTTTCTTGACCGGCTTCGAGAACATTTATAGAATTCTTGTACAAGTCAACCTTGGAATTTACAAACAAAAAAGCAAAGTGAAAGCTTGAATTCTTACAAGCGATTACTACTACAAGCTTATTTTTAAAACGCATTACCTGAGTCTGCATACCGCTAATTTCAAGCTGACGATCTCCAAGTCCCCTCTCAAATTCTTCGATTGTTTCTTTTAAATTAGCAACCTCTTGTTTATGTTTTGCTCGTTCCACGTCCCTTTCCTCCGCCAGCTATAAAAATTAATTTGAAATTTACAAAGTCTGTGAGTGTTTGAATTCAGTTAACGTACTTTTAGTAAGAGCTTTTGCAGTTGCCCAGCTGATCCACGACGTAATGCTTGTTCAATTTCTGAAGCCTAAAAGACAATTTCATAGGTTAATAACTGATTTAGTTTGTAATATAATCAGTTAATGAAAGTTATTATTAGAGGTTTCAGTCTACTCTCCCATAGTGACCGGTCCTCGTAGGAGAGAGGTCCTGCATTAATGGAGCAGTAGGCCCACCCATTCTAGTACTGACCGGAAACAACAGTGCTTAACTTTCCTGATAGTACTGGACTGGGGTACCTAGCTACCGCAACTGGAGACAGTAATGAAAGTAAAAAACTGCATTAATAATAATAATAATAAATGACTTAAGAGTTTCTGTTAAGTTTAATTCATTAAGGTGGATTTACGTTGAACGATTTTTAATAATTCTTGTCCCATATGGTCTGAGATGTGACGATCTGATATGTTCAATAATAACCAATCGTATTTACATTGTTCTGATACAGTTCTGTCAGATACCCTCAGTTCAAGTGACAGTTAACCAAAAATGTAATTTGTTCAATGACTTCACGTTTAAGGTTCATAGCTTTGCGTTCGTCCTTGTATGGTAGATGCGTTAACGGAAAAGGTATAGTCGTGATGTTCACAGCTATTTGTGACGTAAAACATGTAACGGTGAATAAAAATTTAACCAACTTTCGCTGCCACATAAAATTCCTACGTTGATATTGGTCAACGGATCAAGGAAAACGCATAGCTATGAAGCTTACATTCAGCATTAAAATTAATGTTCCAAAGTGAGCACAACATGCACAAGGCTAATCAACAATATTTATGATTATAAATACAAATGTGACAAATTACCTAGTTTGTAAGGTTGTAATAAATTGATTTTCCAAATAATAAGAATAAAGCTAACAGTAAAATGATTACGGTCTAAAGGGAAGTGTAGCTCAACGAACAGCCTCTCCTTCCTAAAAACCAACCTTCCCTTGGTGGACCCTGTTATCACAAATGAGGCTCTGGTGACCGAACATGGACGGGATAACCTTAACATCCACAATGAAGGAAATTCCTTTGCACAAACAGCAGTCTGAGCCTGAAGGTAGCAGACCTTGGAGGTTTAGGCTAATAACCTGGATTCTCCGAGAACCATATCTTCAAACCAATAACAAGAAATAGAAGCCAGACTGACTTACTGACAATGGAATGTAAGGACAATGTACCAAAACGGAAAGCTTTCTCAAACAGTGAAGGAAATGATTAATTATAGAATCGAAATACTTGAAGTCAGTGAAGTGAGATGGAATGGTAGTAGCCAAACAAAAACTAACAACAATTATACATTTCCATATTCAGGGATTCGATAATGTATAAAGTTAATAATAAAATTAATAATAAAATCAAAATCAATAATAAACAAAATAAACAGAAATTAAACAATAAATGTAATCTCTTGTTAAAATATTTTAGGGAAACAGTTAAAAGCCATCCCTGGTAGGGTGTTTATGGCAGGACTTGCCACTTCTAACTCGTCATAATACTTTTATTGCCCGTTGTAATAACTTAAGAAGTCAAGTAGAAATTGCGTATGCGACGGAACAGACTATAAGTAGTAAAACTACTTGAATTGTTTCTGCTTGTGCGCCTAAAAACCACGATGTTTGATGCAGATGCATTAACATGTCGCATGATACATCCGAAAGCTATGAGAGCAATGATCAAAAATTTGCCAGAAACAAAGTTTTATTTTCGGACAATGCCTCCGAAAGTATCGGACCCATCGTTTGGCTCGTCTTGGAACACATTGGACGAGGATTACTGAAAATCGTTCAAAACAAATTCAACTTTATACGTACACCTATTCCTTCACTAATGCTTGCTTCCATTTTTGATTCCTGCAAATAAATATAAAGATACAATCAACACATACGAGTAAAAAAAAAACATTAAACGTAAGCTTAAAAACCGGAAATTCATATTACTAGTTTAAAAGTTTTGTTTGATATTTTGCTTAATAGTTATTTAAAAAATTCATGAAACATAAGTAAACCAAGATTCACTTTCGGTTATATTGCCTGGGCTCTGAAACGAATTAATAAAACACTAAGTTGTATTTTCAAAACTATGTGGGATTGATTCACTTTAACATTATAAACGCAGAAAAGCAACACTTTAAAGATGCTTTCCCTCGGTGAGCTTTGTGCTATGTTGGTTTTACACGGCTCGTCTTAGACCGACCCGTCTATTGGCAATAAAACTGTACAAGTCAAAGCAAAGCAAGTGCTCCGAAGCTCCGACTTGTACTCATCAAAATGTTTGACAAACCTTTAAACTCACCGAGCCACGTGCCATGGGAAAACAGCTTAACAAAAATTGCCTTAAATAAAAAAAAAACTTACAACAGGTTCTAATTCGTCAGCGCCAGAGAGACCTTTTGAAGACGTTGTTTCAGAGACACCGGCAGGTTCTAATCCGTCAACGCCAGAGAGACCTTTTGAAGACGTTGTTTCAGAGAAACCGGCAGACTTTGAAGGTTTTACCGATGTAGCAGGAGTTGATGGTGTAGCAGCAGAAGTTGATGATATAGCAGTAGGAGTTGATGGTGTAGTAGAAACGGCTTTTGTAGTAGTTGTTGTTTCCCACGATGTGTTAGACGCTGATTCGTCAACTTCTTTTTGAGAACTTTCTTTATCTACCAGAGCTTGCTGTAATGCTTGTATTGTTTGATTTTGTGCTTGGCTCTGAAACAGGCATGGTTTAATATCAAACTGTAAATATAAGAAGCGATTTATTATTATTTTTTTTTAAACGAGAAATTTAGTTCAACATTATATTCAATTCGAAAATAACACTTTATTACCATAGCTTCGCTATCACGTCTAGTTTGTTCTAATTCAGTCAAATTTTCTTGCTGTAAAACAAAAGAAATACTTGATAGACGTAAAGCATAAAATCGTAAGCATTCATACATTGCTTTTTCTCAATGTTCGAATCGCTTCCTCTTTAGCCTCGGCTACTTTTTGAAATTGTGCTTTTCCTTGTTCAAGCTCACCCTTTGTACTTTCAAGTGTTTTCATGCAGTCGTTATACTTCTGCTTATAATCATCTCGTTCGACTAACTACAATGCCAAACTTGTAAAATTTAAGTTACCAAAGTAAATAAAAAAGTGAATACATAGCCGTTTGCTTGTTGGTATAATTCTTCTAATTCTTTGTTAGCTTCTAAAATTGAACTTTTCAAAGCTCTGTTTTCGTCGTCTGCTTTTTTCAACTATAAAAAGGGGGGATAATTTAAACTAATAATAAATACAAATATTTTCACTGGATTTTCTAATTTTAATTATTATTTAGAGTTAACGCATCAGCCTCGATACCGAAGGGTAAGAGGTTACAGATACAAATACAGATTTAGAGTTTAATCATTGTAAAGATCGAGATAAGAGAAATATAAAATCCAACTTCGTATTTCAGTGCCGATTAAACAAAAACTCGGGTTAAGCTGGTTTAACTCATCTTAAATCTGGGTAACGCAGAAGATTGGTAGCCTGTTTTGTGACCGGCTAATACAGGTTCAAATCCCAACGAGCCATTGAGATTGGAAACCCGTTAGTTAAGCGCAGATTTGAATGAACAAAAATAATTAACGCCGTCGATTGAATTTAAAAGAAAGCGTTGAAAAATACTTACTTTTCCAACAAGTTCGGCATTATCTGCATCGGCATCGATAGTTCTCTGGAAATAAATAAAATGTAAATAAACAAACACCAACAGAAAGCAGTATTTTGTTATTAAAAGCGGTTAAACATTACGTTGTTGGTAGTGAAATACCCAAGAAAACGTCGTAAAATGAAATATCAAGAAGCTTGCAACAACAATATTATTTAAATCATAATTCACAGCCTTTAATTTTTAGGTTTTATTTAACGTACACTTGGCAAAAAACAATAAACATATGTATAAATTATATATTTATATGCAATAAATATATTTAAAAACTGAGCCTGTCCTCTCTTACAGGCACTGTGCTTTGCTTTTTTCGTTGTATACTCTTTATGGAAGTTTCCAGTTCATCGTGAACATTTTCTAATAACTCGTTAAACTGTTTCATGTGGTCCTTCGTAGACTGTTTACTTAACACTTCAATTTTATCCAACTATAAGGTTTAAAAAAAATTAGTAAGAGTTAAAAAATTGTTAAAATATCCACTACTGTCCTAAATGTAAAGCTGATTTGTTTCAATTTCGAAATTTACATTGAGGTTTGCAAATAATTTTAAATGATTAATTCTGCTTAATTCTGAAATATTAAAATGTGACGGATGTTTCGGTTAACAAACGAAAGATTGAAGATTTCAATACAACAGTTGGAATTCAATCAGTTTAGAAGGTTTTCATGATTGATGTACTCAAATCTGATAAGTTCAAATCACGACCTTCTTGATTTTACAAGCTGAAGTCTCTCTATGGCCTGGACATTTACTTAATACAAGTGTTCTCTGCATGGTGTTGGCAAACGCCCTTTACCAGTGGAAATAAAGTATTTAAAAAGAGTTAAAGGAGTTACATTGAGGGGCCAAGTAAGAAGAGAAGAAGAGATAATACCAGTCACAAAATTTATAGAAAAACGACAGCTGAGTTGGTGGGGACATCTCCAAAGATTAGACAAAAACCGAACAATGATGCAAGGCCACAACACACATGGAACAATTTACTTGAAAAAGGGAGCACTTGCCAAGAGGCAAAAAATATAGCAAGAAACAGAAAAGAGTGGCATAGATTCGTATACCTACTCGTATAGTGAAGAGTGAAAACTTACTGTTTAAAAGATGGTAGAAGAGTATTTGATAATATAAAGGGTGTTCAAATTTTAATTTGCTGTATTTTATATTTTTCGGACTAGCGTGTGCTGGCATGTTTGACAAATGGCAAGTAGAGGCATTCCGGTTAATAAATATAGTGCATTAGACGATTGAATAATGCGTGTTTATTGTGAAAAATTATTATAAATTTGGTGAAAGCTTTACAGAAACTGGTAGAAAATTGCGTAGAAAATACAGTAGAGACAATGCTCCAACAAATGAAATTTGATGAAAGTGGTTCCGTACAAAATCAATGGTCATTCAAAAGAAAATTCTGTGGCTGTTAGTGTTGCTGAAGGTCCAAACACACCAATTCTTCATCTTGCACAATGATAACAAACTTTTTGAGGGATAAATTGGAAGGCATGAATGTAAAGGACATATGGTTCCAACAGGACGGCTCTCACATGGCCAATACAACAATCTATCTTTTGCAAGAGAGATTTGACAACTGAATCATTTCTCTAAGAGGAGACATCACAATCAATTAACTAATCGCATAGATCGAACGATTTGACACCTTTGGGCTTCTTATGAGGTTTCTTGAAGAGTAAAGTGTATGCTCAAACGATTCAGCAGCTTAAGACTGGCATTTACATACAGTGACTTTCTATTTGACGTATCTAAAGTTGCATAACTACTTAAATAAGCAAAATGGTTTGTGCACGGATTTGTGTATGACTCAAAACTGTAGAGTCGGGTAATAACTGACAAGTTGAGATGATTATAAATTGTTTCTTGGAATAATACGAAATAGTTGTGATCTATCGCACTCTGTTAGTTGAGTTGCCCACACACATGTCTTCTTCCGGTTTCAATAAAAATATTTGGACATTTCACGTGGACAATTCATGTGTTTCATTGAAAAGTTAAATTTTTGCCGCAAAAAATACGGTTTTGTACATAAAATAACTAGATCAAGCAAAAAACTAAACAACTGCAGGGCTGAAACAAACAAGAAGACGAAAATGGCAATTATATCGGGACAAAAGAGAAAAAACAAATAGGGAGAGTTATAATTATATAGGTTCATGGAATATTAGGGGGACTTTTGAAGAAGGAGCAATCAAAAACTTAGTACAGGAAGCACAGAGGTACAATACTGATATAATGGCATTATAAGAAACAAAACAGTTAGGGAATGAAATAGTTGATATAGAAGATTATACCTTGTTCAAAAGTGGGGGGCTAAATAGACGATTAGGAACACCATTTCTTATCCATAAAAAACTTAGGCATTAAACCGGTGTCAGAGAGAATGTGTTACATCAGAATTGAAGGCAAATATAGAAAATGGAGCATGATAAATATGCATGCACCATCAGAAGACAAAGACGAAGCAAGTTTGTATTATTCAAGGATCTTCCAAAATATGATATAAGATAATATTGGGTGATAACGCCAAAATAGGGCAAGAAGTGATATACAGACCAACAATAGGAAAGTTCAGTATGCACAATAATGGACAGAGACTCACTGATTTTGCAATGAAGAATAATATGGTAATACGAAGTACTCATTTTGAACACAAAGCAATACATAAGGGGACATGAGTCTCCTCCAGTGGAGAAACAACGAATCAAATCAATCACTTATTAATATTTAGAAGAACAACATAAGACATGCTTAACAAATGTAAGAAGCTTCAGAGGGGCAGAAGCAGACTCTGATCACTTCTTGGTGAGAGCAAAGATGAAGCAGAAATGGAAAATACAAAAACAGCATATACAAGAACAATATAAGCAAAGAGTGGAGAAAAGTCTGAGCAAAATTGAGAAAAGTAACAACATACAGGAGTTATGGATTCGGCCAAAGAAACGAAAGAAAAGCTCGATAAATATTATGGTGGCTCTGCTCCGTCGAATACAACGGTCAAACGATGGATGGCTGAGTTTAAACGGGGTAGAACGAGCAGTAACGAACCGTGCTCTGGGAGGCCTTCTGACGTGACTACACCAGAAATTATCAAAAAAATCTATCGTATGGTTGTTAAAGACCGGAAAATGAAAGTGAGTGAGATTGCGAAGGCAATACACATTTCATCAGAACGGGTTTTCAACATATTACATCAACACTTTGGTATGAAGAAACTTTGTGCGCGGTGGATGCCGCGCATGCTCACTATCGACCAAAAGTTTGAACGAGAGGATGTTTCAAAGCAGAATTTGGAGCTGTTCAAACGGAATCCCAAGGAGTTTGTGCGTCGATATGTTACCATAGACGAAACATGGATCCACCACTACATACCTGAGACAAAACAGCAGTCAAAACAGTGGGTAGAACCCGATGGAAGTGCTCCGAAACGACCAAGAACGCAAGAATCGGCGGGAAAGGTTACGGCCACTGTTTGCATGTAGCATAATTCTCATGGATTATCGTGAGACCGGCAAAATCATCACTGGCCCGTACTAGATAGCATTGTTGGACCGTTTTGATGCAGCAATTAAGTGGAAACGGCCGCATTTGGCGAGGAAGAAAATTCTTTTCCATCAGGACAACGCAGCGTCTCACAAGTCCAAAGTTGCATTGTAAAAATTGAACGAATTGGGCTACGAATTACTTCCACACCCACCGTATTCGCTGGACTTGGCCCCCTGCGACTACTATTTATTCCCAAACTTGAAAAGATGGCTTGCTGGAAAGAGATTTTACTCGAATGATGAAGTTGAAGCCGCCACAAACGCTTATTTTGAGGAGTTCGATGCCGACTATTTTTCTAAAGGAGTAGTAAAGATGTTAGAAAGTCGATGGACTGAGTGTGTCGAAATATATGGAAATGGGAGAGAGAGCAGTGGATCCAGCAGCAGAAACAAGCTTTATAGTGCAAATAAGTGATGATCAGATGCTAAGTTTTGAAAAAGTGAATGATTTTGTGTATCGAGGGACGTTAATAACGGATATGTGTGATAGTGCAAGGGAAATTAAAGCAAGAAATATCAAAGGAAATAAAAGTACGGGTAGTTTAATGACAGTACTCAATTCAAAATGGGTGTCACAAAAAACAATGATAAGAATATACAGTCAATGGTTACATATTTTTGTGAAACTTGGATTATGAACAAAAAAGAACAGGAAAGAATAAATTTTACGTGGGATTTATGGAGGAAAGAAAGTGGGCGATGAGTGTATAAGGCGATATAACAATAAATTAATGGACTTATACCAAGAACGTAGCATTACCAACATTATAAAAGCTCAAAGATTGAGATGGTTGGGCCACTTACAGATAAGAGAAATAACTGCGAGAATTATATTGAAAGCAAGCCCAGCAAGCAACAGAAGGAGAGGTAGACCACGGTGGAAATGGCTAGAAGACCTAAGTAAACTAGATATAACAAATTAGACAAAGGCTGCCATGGATAGATCAGTTTACACACAAACTGTGAAACAAGCTCTAGGCCTGAAAGACCTGTAGTGCTCAAAAATATAAAATAAAATACTCTCCACGCTTATAATTTAGTACTTTCCATTTGTGTAGTTGAATAGTTGCTATACTTTGGAAAATCAAGAAGGTCGTGGTCGAAAAATAATACACCGAACATGCAGAATTACAATCACCATTAGAAAAAAAATTTCTATCGCAAAGAAACTATAACAAAAAAAAATTTTAAATGACGTACATAACTCAAAGAAATGGCCTGTAATTCCTTCAATGTATTATGAAAGACATACATTTTCCCAGTTAACTGCTCAATTATATCCTGTTGATTTAAAATTTGTTTATCTTTCTCGTATGCATCTTTCAATAATTTACTAATTTCTATTGCTAACGCCATGAAAAGCCCGCATTCGTTTTTTAGTGTTTCTTTAGTAGCGGCAGTCACGTCGTCAAGATCGTCATTAGCAGCACCGTTCGTCATGGTAGACGTGCTGGGTAGGCATACAGATGGATTACTCGTTTTGCAGGATTTATATGCTTTAAAACATCCTTCGCAGTTGTCAAAACAAGTTATATTGCATGGATCTACGCTACCTTGTTGCGTCTGAAGGTAGTTTGCACATTCTAAATGTTTTAGCTTTGCGAACTCATCGACTGTGGCGCTTTGTTGGAAAAAATTAACACATGGTGGACAGTCTGCACATAGTGATCCAACAGATGTATTCGGTGCATTTTGCTGCTTTGGTTTAGCACCGCCAGAAGAACTACTACACTTTGGTTGCGTATGTTTCCGTCGTACGTAACTACAACTTTGCTGCGTACATTTACTACATTCAGGACTTCGATTATGCGATTCCCCATAGTTCAATCCTCCAGATCCATCTGGTTCTAGGCTCTTCTGTTGCATGCCGTGCATGTAATCTGGAGAACTACTATATTTTAATTTACCAGACATTTTCTCTCCTCTTCTACTTTTACTCTGTTCTAGAAAATTAACACCTGAAGAACTACCCGATCTTGATTTTGACCCTATAAATTTCCTATTTATATCGCCTGCTTGCATATAAACTTCATATCCATGTTCAGCATATTTTATACCATCGGATTGTAATTTTTTTATTAGATATTTTACAGAATCAAGCTCGCTTCTCTAGAAATAATTAGGGCTTACAATAACTGGTGAAATAATTTAAAACACGAACTTACTAAGTGACCCACAGCTTCCACCAGATCTGAATTTTTTGTTGTGACTGCATTTAATCTGTCTTCATATTCCTAAAAGTTTGACAATTCAACCGAAATTTGATGTTCTTTACTACTTTTAAACGTAATTTTTTTAGTTTATTTTTACTTAATGTTTACCAAATTAGTTGTCAAATACCAAAAAAAATTAATATAAAAATTCAACAATACTGAAATAACTATAGTTACTAGATTTAAAAGCACTGCCACCCCTTTAAAATTCATTTCGTGTTCGTTTACGTCTCCCTCGTTATTGGGAAGTGTTTTACAAATGCTATAAACGAGGCAGTGATTATGTTTTATATTAAATATTCGGGTCAGAGTCGGTGTTAAATAATGATATTATTCCCATTAAAGCCACAAAAATTATTTTTTTTATTTAATTTCATGTAAATAAACTTAAAGATATGAATATATGAGCGAAGAAACAGAACAAAGAAGCATTTATAAGATATGACAAGCTATTTGTAAATAGGGAAGTTTTTAAAATCAAGGATATTAAAGAAATGGAAGAGGAAACAGAGAAAACAAACACAGACAGAAATATATGTATACGCAAAAAGGCCATATTAATTTCGCCAAATAATAATAACGCAACTATCTAATAATCAGTAAGGAAAAATCGGTAAATCAGAGCCTCAAGATTAACAACTAGTGCTATATACATTGGGCTGGTCTTGGACAACCACCTACTTTTTAATCAACACATTGAAGCCACTCAGAGAAAAATAAATAAAGTAATGTATCCACTGTACCACTCAGCTAAGTTTTTTGATCAAGAAACAAGATACAATAGTTATTTTCATAACAA
Organism: Melanotus villosus; assembly: GCA_963082815.1. NCBI lineage: Eukaryota > Metazoa > Arthropoda > Insecta > Coleoptera > Elateridae > Melanotus > Melanotus villosus. The sequence goes on from OY720420.1 coordinate 75,791,881, forward strand.
GTGCGGGAAGATAGCGATTCCGAAACGAATGCAGTTACAGAAACGAGCAAAGCAAGATACTTGAGGAGAATGGTAAGGGACTACCTGAAACAAAGGAGCGTGAGGTCTCGGACACGGACACGGACTCCAAAGAAGGGTACCTGAAGGATCAGTACTGGGCCCCCTACTTTGGCTAATGCTTTATTAGGAGGTACTAAGAACACAAACGATGGAAGGAGTAGAACTGGTCGCCTTTGCAGACGATCTCGCCTTGGTAGACTCCAACAGCAACATGGAACTGCTGGTACAGAAGGCAAACTACAACTTAAATGAAATAGTAGAATGGATGGAAACAAACAAAATGAGTATAGCCCCAAGAAAAAACAGAAGCGCTACTGTTAACCGGGAAGAGAACGGACAAGATAAAAGGGTTAAAGATAAAAGATAAAAACATAAAAACAGTGAAAGTAGTAAGATACCCGGGAATATGACTGCAGAAAGGCGAAAGGTTTAATAGACATGTTAAAAGAGCGTGCGAAAAGGCGCTTAAAGTCCAAGTGGTGGTATCGAGATGTATGCTCAAAGTTAAAGGGCCCAGGGAGAGGAGAAGAAGAAAAAACTAATTTGCGAAGTGACGGTCGCGACATTACTTTGTGAATTTAGAGAAGGTAAGAAGAGCTATGTCCACGGCCGTCGCACGGTGTCAAACAAAGCAGCAGGCCTGATCGCCAGAGTACCACCAATTTTAAAAATCGAGAATTTTAAAAATAGCAAAAGTTAATAAACTTATGCAATTTACGGCTAATTTAGTTTTCGTTAGTCTTTACTTTTAACGCCCCACAGCTCGGGCAATAACTCCCACCCCGAAATTAGCATAAACGTTTTGTTTTTCGACCAGTGACGTTTCTCCGACATCTTTTAAATTCACGAACTCTCGGAAAATATTTCCGACACGTTTGGAAACCGAAAATTACTGTCGGACACTCACGCAATACCTGTTTACACTGCAGATCATATCGCTCTCTGAGAGCAACTGTTGCAAGTGAATTCTGCTTACCAGCTGCAATCTCGGACGTGTCTACACAAGACGCGAGAGTCGCTCTCGCAAGAAATTCCGCAAGTTACTTGCTAATGGACACGCACCTTTAGAATGGAATAAAGAAGTAGTATTGGGATTTATTGGCTTCGAACGAGCTTTCGATACAGTAAACCAGTGGCATATGTGGAAGGTTTTGGAAGAATATGGAATTCCTACAAAGATTATTAAAATAATAAAGCTTCTATATGACGATTATGGAGCATTTGTAGAGCACAATGGAACTCTCTCAAATAAAACAAAAATCAGCAGTGGGGCTAGGTAGGGATGCATCCTTTCACCAATTCTATTCCTAGCTAATAATAACAGATTGCATTCTGAAGTAAACTTTCACAAATAAAAGAGGATTAACTTGGAAGCTAAATGAACGTCTAGAAGATTAAGAATTCGCTGACCATGTATACCTCATCACTGAAAATTTGAATCAGATGCAGACAAATATTGGTTTTTTGAAAACAAACGCTAAAAAGATGGAACTAAAAATTAATAATACAAAATCAAACATCTTGCCTGTTAATACCACAGATACAAATGAGATCATGCTAGGAAACAAACAGATCAGCAATGTGCAGAGTGTTATATATCTGGGAAACATTATAGAAAACAAAACCACATACCCAAAAGATATCTCGTGCAGAATAAACAGGACACGGATTGCATTTAATCAGTTACAAAAAACGTGGTACTCCAAACCAACAAGTAAAAATCAAATTAACAATTTACAAATATTTGTAAACAAGTGTCTATGGAAAATGTTGGGAATCTTCTGGCAAGGTAGGATAAGAAATCAGGAATTGTGGGAACCAATAAAACAAAGACATTTTAAAAACTATTAAATCGCCACGATGGATTAGACATATCCTTAGAAAACACAAAAATGATATAACTCAACATGCAATGTAATTTACATTCAAACGCAATAGAAGGTAGAGAAGACCTGCCCAAATATGGAGAAGAAATACAGGACAAGAATAAATGGGACAAACTAAAAATCATAGAAATAAAAATAAATGGAAAGAAAGTGTGCAAAGGGTTTGTGACAATTTAGGTAACTAATCTATTTAGGAACTGAACTTTAAAATAAAAATTGTAACCAACTAATAATAATAATAAACATAAAAATTGAAGTGTGCTAAAAAGCAATTAAATGCTTAATAACTCAACAGCGATCAAAGTGAAGAATATTTAGGAAAAAGGTCTGGTTATGCTCAGGACTGGCATCCCTCAGTAGCATAAATGCGTCCTATGCTCCAAAGGAATGGAAATGAATAATAATAAAAATAAAAATAAAGCCGCAAAGGAACTAAAAATGCACAACAATGCATCAACCACATCGGAGGCGAAACCCTTCTGGGGTTCAAACCCAGAAGGTGCTCATTTAGCACCCCTTTCGGTCTTAAGGCTTTATTAGAAGTCGGAAATTTTTTCTGAGCAAAGTTTGGAGAAAATTCAAAACATGTTCAACACGGCTCAGAGAAAATTCAAAAGATGCTCGGATTGACTCGGAGAAATTGTCAAATATTCTCGGCTCGGTTATCAAGTTTCAAGCCTATGTCGAACTTTAAGCTTATATCAAGCTACAAACCTTTACTAAGTTCTGAGCCTTTACCAAAGAGCACGAAGAAAGATAAAACCCGGCTAATTTCTTGAGTTCAATTAAATAGCGAGTATTTACCGAAATTCAATCCTTCACCGAGTTTTGTGCCTTTACTGAGCTTCAAGCCTGCAATGACCTCCGAGCTTTACAAGAAATTTTACAAAAGCTCAGTTAAATAAATCTTAGGCTCGAGCTTGCTTAGGCTTCGAGGTTTCGTTCCCACCCTCTAGCCTTTGTTACAGAGCAACAACATTGTAAAACTCACTCATTTCATCCAGTCACATGACTACGATCATTGAACAAATATAAAACATAATCAACCCATCAATTCGACAAGCTTATCTTAACAGAACACCGCAAAAATACTCCCGCAACATAAATACATAAATAATATTTATTAAATAAAACTTAAAAATAAACAGTTAAAAAACTAAGAGTTCAACAACACAATTTAATTGTGATGTGCACATCGGCAGTTTTTCTTGTAAGGTTGTTTCATTTCAAACTTGTTCTGTTTTTTAACATTTTGTTCTAAATTAGCAATGTATGTCTTTACGGGCACATGATCGGGCACACTTATAACACTTTTCTTAGGTATTTCCTTAAAGTTTTCCACAGTTCCGTACAAACCACCTTGTTCTTTAATTCCGTAATATTCGTGTAATATCATCGAAGCCTTCAATTTAGACCTCGGTTTTTGAAGTACCAAATGTTTATAATTCCTTAAAATACATTTGATTTCCGGTGATACATTATTCTTATAATTAGGATGAGCATTAATCAGTTGTAACAACTCCCCCTTAATATTTTGAACCGACAGTTTTTTCTTCGACGTACCGCTTGTTACCGTTTTATCTAATTGTGGCACCTCGTCAACCTCTGTATGAGAAACCTGAGCCGCTTCTTGATGATTTAAATTAGGCTGATTTTCATTGGGAATGGAATTACTTTGACGTGCGGCTTCGTCCTCACGAATGAAAGTAAAAGATTTATCTTGTTTCTTAACTTTGTTTTTATTCTTTTTTGCTTGGGGGTTTTGTGAATACAAAGAATAGCTGTTTATTTTTAAATCCAAAGCATGTAAGTTTCTTATGTAAGAATAATATTCGTGGGAATCGTGGGAGGGTTCGAGGGAATCAGGCGGGTAAACCTACGGGATGATAATCGTCATTAATTTTGTTTGTAACTACCTCATTATTTGGGGAAAATTCTGTACAACGCATAATTGTTTAATTTCTTAATTGTAATTAACCAAATTTAATTTCAAATAAAACAGAGCAAAGATAAAACTCACCTGTGTTCTAAGTTGCTTAATTTCCTTCCGTAGTTCTTTAATAATGTCGTCTTTGAACTGGGTTTGTCTGTTTGATTGCCGGCACTGTTCTTCTAACTGTTGCACATCCCGACGGAGGTTCAAAATAATATCGTGTTTATCGGCCACTTCGATTGTTAAGGCGTTCCGCATGTCCATCATCGACTACAATTCATTCAGATTTAGATTAAAGTTAACTTTCGTTCGTTTAAACTAAAATACGCAAAAATTTTTAAATGTTTCAGAATAAGAAAATTTCTTTAATCTAAATTGGAATGAAAAACCCGCGTTTTAATCGTAACAATTTTGTCTCCATTAAGATTTTTACTCTACACGTTGAAAATTAAACATTATAAAAAGAAACTCACCCGTCTTACTCTGACTAATTCATCCTCCTTAGCCTGCAACTTTTCAACCATTTGTTGTACTTCCTCTGGATTCGGTAAAGTGTTTAACCTGTCTTCTAATTCTTCGAATTTTCTGAAGAAATGTTAAAGTTAATGCATGTGAAACAAGGATATAAAATAAACCTACTCTTGTTTCTTTGTGAGTTCCTCGACTGTCTGAAAATAAACATTTAAATTAGCTAATTTTTACAATCTGGTTTTATTTTTGTTATTTTTCGTTTTAAAAGTGGGCTTAAATATTTTTGCCGAAGAAGATATGACGTTAGAAGACAAGAAGAAATCATCCACCACCAAACTTTTATACTAAAGTAAAACTGAAATTTTATTTACTATTTTCTGCATAAAAATTGGAATTATTAAACAACTGCCGAGATGGCAAAAACGCCTTGTGTGTGTAGGCCAGCTGCCACCAATATCGGCAGCCTAGACGGCGAGAACCGCTCCGTGTGTTTTTGCTCTTAAAAGCAATGGAACCATACACACCGCTCTACAGGCGGCACGCTGACGAATCGTCGAGCCATTCGCATGGCCTTACGTAAGCGCACACACGTAGCATCGGACAAATCGTGTGGTCTTTTATGTTGGAATATCGTGCTTAGTATGAACCTTTGAATATAAAAACTCAGGAAGGAGTACTAATATCTAGCGACTGTATTCAAATTTGCGATGGAAGCGGCCATTTTGAAACCCCACGTTTGACTAATTGTCGATTGTTGTTGTGATTGTTTCCCGCATGTCATTTGCTGATCAGTTCTGTTAGTTACATTAGGTTTTCACTTTGAAATAAGAAATTACGCTATTTATAGATATTTATGATAATTATTCTGGTGTATACAGGGTGTTAGGTCTTGCTTCTGCCAAACTGTGGGAATAGCTTTATAATTGACAGCACAGTGGATGTTCCAACAACTGAAGAGGTGAAAGATACAATTAACAGAATGCAAAAGTATAAAGCACCAGGAAGCGACGGCATAGTGGTGGAACTTTTTAAATACAGAGGGAATCATGTGCTAGAAAAGATTCATCAACTCATACAAACAATATGGAAACAAGAAACAATACCCAAAGAGTGGTGTGAAGGGACCATAATACCGTTATACAAGAAGGAGGAAAAAGGAAAGTGTGCAAGTTACAGAGGGATAACGCTGCTTAATGCAGCATATAAAATATTATCTAGTATCCTGAATAATCGAATTAAAGAACATGCCGAAAAGGTCGTAGGAGAGTACCAACATGGTTTTAAAAAAGGGAGATCAACAATCAATGCAATACACATACTTGAGCAGATCCTCGAAAAATCAAGAGAATACAATATCGACCTACACATTATATTCATAGATTTTAAATGTGCTTTTGACTCCGTCAATAGAGCAAAGTTAATAAAGGAATTAACTAATTATTCCAAGAGGTAGGAATACCTAAGAAACTGATAAACTTAGTCCAAATGACAATGGAAAATTCTGAGGCAACTATCCAACTGCAAGATATGCAAAGAGACATATTTCAAATAAATAAAGGAGTAAGAGAGGGGGACGCAACCCCGAAAAGATGTGCTATAATCCCACGGGAATGAAAGCCAGTGATGCGCCAATACAGATCATAGAGCCCAATTATTCCATCTAGGAATTATAGCCATTAATAATATCTAGCTTTCCCAGCTTGTTTCATGTGGCCTAGTAAGATCCTAGTCCATCATTGACTACAATTCACTCAGATTTAGATTAAAGTTTCATTCGTTTAAACTAAAGTATGCAACATTTTTTAAATGTTTCAGAAATCTAAATTGGAGTGAAAAACCTGCGCATTTTAATCGTAACAATTTTGTCTCGATTAAGATTTTTATTCTACACGTTGAAAATTAAGCATTATATAAATAAACTCACCTGTTTTACCCTGGCTAATTCATCATCCTTAGCCTGCAACTTTTGTTGTACTTCATCTGGATTCGGTAAAGTGCTTAACTTGTGTTCTAATTGTTTCAGTTTTCTGAAGAAACGTTAAAGTTAATGCATGCGAAACAAAGATATAAAATAAACCTACTCCTGTTCCTTTGCCAGTTCCTCGGCTGTCTGAAAATAAACATTTAAATTAGCTAATTTTTACAATCTGGTCTTATTTTGAAGTAAACTTAGAACTATTCATTTAGAGAGTCAACGCTAATTTTCTAAGCTTTCCTTAATTATGCTAAAAACACAGAAACGGACACAACTTACACAAATTAAATATGTATTAATATAAAAATTTACAATTCATTAAATAAAGCACTTTACGAAACAAAACCGTACGGAAATTTTTAGGTTTTTTGATCTTCAAAATAGGAGATATTAAATTTCTTATTATCCGAACAATCGACGACAAAATTATCATAACTTCCCGAAAAACATTTGCAGCATGTCTCCTTCATACTTTTGGTTATTTCAACAGTGAGTCTAAGAGTATTTTGTACCTGTTCTTTGTGGGGTTCTTGAGTTTCTTCATCCCTGTAATGACAATCAGTAAATTACAATGTCGTAACGATTTTAACATTTTAATACTCACTCTATACTAGGTATCGGTTCTCCAAATAAATCTTCGCCCTTAATATTATAAAATTGCAACCCGTTGATATTCCATTTACCATCATCACGTACACGCCTTATAAATTCTAGTAAATTGATCACATCACTTTGCAGATAAACAGATTTCTGCAAAGTCTCATCTAAGTTAATTGAAAAATTGAAAGCTTTGTATTTTTGCATGACCTGCGGTAAAACATATTCCAATTAATTTGCTGTACGATTATAAGGTGTCCACAAATGGACCATTTTAAACATATATCTTATTTTAAAATGATTGTTTTTTTTAATTCATTCACAATTAACAACAGTTAGAATTGTTTGCGAATACGAACAGTACTTTACATGTTTTGTGAAATGCGTTTGTTAAATGAGCAACGGTAATCCATGATAACGAGCAAGGATAATAGGATTCGATTAAGAAAAACCAAGTTCACACATTAAAAACGTAAGTTAATTTATGTAAACTTTACTTAAACACGACCGATTTAAACATCTTCAAAAAGCACAAGTCAAACCTTTCAGACTTATAATAAAGAAATTAAAAGCTACATCGACAAATTTGAGACACCTTATAATTGTGGGATCTTTAATCGGATTCTAAAAGCATTCGTTGTAATTCAGAACGGAGAAAAAGTTATTTAAAATTGTTTATTAGATGAGGCTTGTTTATGTGATTAGTTTATTTGCGGGTTAAATTTGACTTTCGTCAACCGATTATAAAACTTTAGAATTTCTTGTGTAAAACCTCTGCTACACTGGCTAAAGGATTAAGGTTCTGAAGGTAAGTCGAGGCTGTTCTGTTAGTTGTTTGTTCGCTTTTATGATAAGACGAGCCAGCCACTGGAAGTAAGGATAAACTACGCTAAATAAAACTACATCCATTTAAATAGCTCCCAAACGAATTTATTTGTTACAGTGCAGAGCTCCGGAGCACCGGACTCCAGTCGCACAACTTACATTAATTACGTAATTTCAAAGGGAGCGGTACTTAGTTTCGCTTTTAGTGGCGAAAATACGCAAAATTTGGCTTAGTCTAACTACAATTAAATTGGCTTAGTTTATCTTTGTATCCAGTGGCTGCTGATTACATGATCCTAAACGTCTGCTCAAAGTAAGCTTATTAAAATTAATATAGGCTTATTATACAGGGTGTCCCTACGATCTGGGATTTTTCAATTATCATGGATGGAACTGGTTAATATCAAGGATGCTAGTCTACGGTAGGCAGCGATCAACTTCCTGCACGCCAACACGTTCTTGGCAAGCGTGGTGTACTACACGTCTAATACCCCCTACTATACTTGACCACGAAATAATGTCGAACTGTTAAAATGAAAAAGGTACCCCAGGTGAGTAGGAGTCGGTAAGATCCAGAATCTCACACTGACGTGTCAGTCTGTCACATGGATTCTACGGGGGCAACATCTCGATAAGGGCGAAACAAAACAAAACAAAAAAGTGCCGATTTATATAGCCACATATAACGTTAAATCTTTATCCATGGACGATTGTATACTAGAATTAGAGGAAGAACTAGTAAAAATTAAATGGGCCATAATAGAACTTTCCGAACTGAGAAGAAAAGGAGTTGAATTACAAAGTGGGAATCTTCTATGTTATAAAGGATATATATATATATTTGCGAGTTCACAATATCTACAATGTAGCATATATCTATACATCACACAGGACGTTTCTCGCATCCCCTTTTCCACGTTGCTCTATCTCTCCAGTCTTCTTCTTCTAAATTTCTTGCTAGCATGGATTCTTTCACACCATCAATCCAAGTACGACGCGGCCTTCCTCTTTTTCTTCTTTGGGGTGGTTTCCATTTAAGTATCTTTTGTGGCCATCTATCCTCTTCCATCCTTTGTACATGTCCGTACCATCTGAGCCTCTTCGTTTCTATATTGTCTATAATTGTTTTGTCTACATCCATCTTCCTTTTTATTTCTATGTTTGGGACTCTGTCTAATATTGTTAAGCCACAACTGCGTCTCCAGTAGGGTCATTGTGGGAACAGTGAATCTACAGTACACAGTGAATCAGTGACGTATAGGGTTCAAAGAATAACGCGATCGTGTTGTCTCTTTCCCACTAGTTCACATTCCTAGAGCCTCTCAGTTTACTCCAGCTGTGACGCCGGCATAAGTTTGCACACGTTTTCTGGGAGTGCGTTTTTGTTTTTTATGGTCCAAAAAAAAAAATTCCATGTAAGTTTCATTAGTTATTCTTGTCCTAATTCTTGAAAATAATCTATATGTTAATATTTGTATGTAATAATCATTCATTGAGCATTATTTTTATGATATATCCACTGCTCAAGTCGGTGTTTAAGTTAGGAAATGAGTTAACAAAATCAAAATGGCGGGAGTGGTACACAGTGAATCTTTACAAACTAGTACACAGTGAATCAATCCACTGTGTACTTTTATCGTGATTAACTGTGTACTTTTAAATTAAATTTTAAATTTCTGAATTTAAATTTACTTGATAAGGTGGCAGGCAAATTTGTTCCTAGAATTGATAAAAGACTGGTATGGGTCTGATATGCGTACTAAGCTAATGTTTAAAAATTACAATAAGTACAAATTGTAATGTTCTGTGATTTGCCATAGATAAGGTAAACTGATGTTACATTAATTACAAGCGATATTTAAATGAACATTACTGTGTTTTCCTTACCTAAATCTTGTGATTCTCTGTGTACTTTGCTGTGAGTCATTGTGTACACCCCTAAGTACACAGTGAATCATTACCCACTTTTTTTAAAAACATTTATTACCTACTCAAACATCCTAATAGTCCAAGGAGGGATGTCTTAGAAGAAAATGTTGCTAAATGCCAGCATTGTACACATTTAAGTTTGACTTGTACAATATGCATTTACGAAGTTATATGGCACTGAAAAAATGGTGATTCACTGTTCCCACAATGACCCTACATCATTTCTGTTGCCTTTATTTTCTCCATGTTTCTTTGTGTGATTTCCCATGTTTCACTTCCATACGTTGCTATACTTTGTACAATCGCGTCATATATCATTTTCTTTGTTTTGGTGGATATCTTCTTAGACCATAATACTGGGTGTAATTGTCTTATTGTTGTTTTTGTCTGTGTCATCCTATTTTTAATTTCTTCCCCGCTACCTCCAGAGTTTGTGAATGTCGTTCCTAAATATTTAAATTTGTTTACATGTTTAATTATGTCATCTGTCAAATTAAGATCATGTCCTGCTGCTCCTACCACCATGTACTGTGTCTTGTCTGTGTTGATCTGCAGTCCCCATCTGGCGTACTCTGTTTTCAACTTTCTCAGCATGTAGTTCATGTCTATACTGTCTTCTGCAACCACGACCTGATCATCTGCAAAATGCAGTGAGTATAGATAATCATCTTGAATTCGTATGCCCATGTTTCTACAGTGTTGTTTCCATTGTGTTAAAGCCATTTGTATATATATTTTAAATAAAGTTGGGGCTAAACAGCACCCTTGTCTTAGGCCTTTTGTTATTTTAAATTTTTCTGATAATGTAGCTCCTGTTTTGACTTGGCATGTAATTTCTGTGTATAGGCTTTTTACTGCTTTAATGTATACAGCATTTACATTAGCATTTTCCATTGTACTCCATACTTTTTGTAAGGGTACACTATCATACATGTTATAAAGGATAAAAGGTACAAAGCATCTCTAACAATTTAATCTATCTTATTTTATACATAAATGCAAGATACAAACCTACATAAAAAAATTACAGAATAAGAGATAGAAGAATAAAGATCTGGAAAGAGACAAAATGCACATCACAATTATAATGGGTGACTGGAATACCAAGATAGGAAAGAAGGAAAGCGAAGAATAAGTGTATATGGACTTGAACGGAGGAAGAATGATAGGGGAGAAATGCTAGTCGCATTTTTATTACAAAAGAGCTTGAAAGCAATGAATACATTCTTTAGAAAGAAGCCTCAGCATAAATGGACCTGGAGAAGTCCAAATGGGAAGTATAAGAATGAGATTGACTATATAATAACCAACACAATGGATAGAATAAGAGATGTGTCGGTAAACAATAGTGTAAGTACAGGAAGTGATCATAGACTAGTAAGAAGTAGAGTCAATATTAATGTGAAGATGGAAAGACTTCTTCTTTTCCTTTCCCTTATACCATAGGGCAGGGGTGCTCAAACAGTCGATCGTGATCGACTAGTCGCTCGTGAAAAGTTTTCAAGTTGATCGCGTGAATAATTTAATGAATACTTACGTCTAGAACATGTGACAACTTTCGACTCAAATATCTAAACTTTGTATATTTTCCCTACCTAATCGATCGCTTGCCGCCTAATACTTTTACGGTAGATCGCCGATAGTATAAGTCTGAGCACCCCTGCCCTAGGGTGTCGGGTCCTCTGTCCACTTCAGGAATTCTCTCCTGTTCTGCGCCAACCTTTTTGCTTCTTCTATACTTTTCCCTTTTCTCTCTACCATGTTCTTGATCGTGTCCAACCATGTTAGTCTGGGTCTTCCGTTCTCTTCTTGTTTCCATGATTTTTCTTGGTGACCGCTCTTCTCCCATTCGCACCACATGACCATACATACCATCTTAGCTGTTTCCACTAGTGGCTCTGTTTCTAGTTCTTCTCTTGTTGTTATATTTCTTACTCTGTCTCTTCGAGTTCTTCCTACTATTCTCCTTAAGTATCTCATTTTTGCTGCCGTAATCCTGCTCCTATGTTTGTCTTGGAGCGGCCAGCTTTCTGCGCCGTATGTAAGGGTGCGCACATAGATTGTTTTATACAAGTGTAATTTGGTCTCCTTACTTGATAATATACTCTTGTTGCTTTGGATATGCGGTTGCGAATTTCTTGTTCAATTGTTCCATCTTGGCTTATAATTACCCCTAGGTATTCATAGTAATTTACTACTTCTAGTTTCTTTCTGGATCTTGTTTATTTATGCACATTATTTTACTTTTGTTGGTGTTAACACTCATTCCTGCTTCATTTATTTCATTACTCCATCTGTTTACAGCTTGTTGTAATTTCCCCTGAGCACAATATCATCCGCGAATACTCAATTTTGAATGCTCACTGCCCTCATGGCCCAATGTCCTAATTTTGTGTTGAGCATATTCCCTTTGCTAGCTTTAATGATTTGATCCGTGACTACTATAAAAAGCAGTAGGCTCAGTGAGTCTCCTTGTTTGATGCCCCTTTCCATGTTGAAACTATTGGACTCTCGGCCCCTTATCCTTACTATTCCTTTTGTCCTCGCATATAACCTCTGTGTTGCCTCTATAAGTTGGTTTGGGATTCCTGTTGCTTCCATAGCCATCCATAAAGTAGGTTTTGGAATCGTGTCGAAAGCTGCTTGCAGATCTACGAATGCGAGGTACAGTGGTTTTCCTTCCTCTACTTTTCTCTCTATTGTTGCTCTCGAGGCATATATGTGATCCTGTGTTTGTTTGTTTTCCCTGTATGCTGCCTGTTCCTCTTGTAATTCGTCTATGTGGCATCTGATTCTTCTTTCTATTATCCTAGTGTAAATTTTTTGTATGCATGATGAGAGGCTTATAGCTCGGTAGTTATCACATTCATCAATTTTTTTTATGTAGCGGTATTATTATGTTTTCTTCCCAGTCTTTGAGTATATCTTCTCCATCTCATGCTTGTTGACATACTTTCCTGATCCAATTTTCTAATCTTCTTCCTCCATATTTTATCATCTCGGGGCTTACGTTATTTATGCTTCTCATTCTTTCTGGTCTAGTTTGAACTGTTCTAAACTTCTTGTCGTAGTATGTACTCCAGGTATCAAGAATGAGATTGACTATATAATAACCAACACAATGGATAGAATAAGAGATGTGTCGGTAACAATAGTGTAAGTACAGGAAGTGATCATAGACTGGTAAGAAGTAGAGTCAGTATTAATGTGAAGATGGAAAGACTAAAACTAATAAATAATAGTAGTAGAACTCTTTGTCAGTCAGTATTGCAACTGGTTTGTTTTATAGTAGGGAAATGTGTTCTCTGCAGTGGTTTCCCGTTGCCTTCTGCAGAGTTTGTGACCTTGTATTAGGCATATAGTACATGTATCTGGTTACTATCTGAAGTCGACCACTCCACAGAAAGAATCTTAATTGTAATCAAGCAATTAAATGGCTTTACTAGCTCAAATACCGACCTCACACAGTGGGGTATTAAGCACAAAAGGAAATTAGAAGAAGAACTACTTTATTATTATAAATAATAAGCCTAATTAATCCCATTGTTGGGAAAAGGCCTCCCCCTCACTGCTTTCCATTTTTTCTGATGTCATCCCTTGAGACTCATCTTGTTATCACGCTTGTCCATCTGTTGTCAATCCGATATGGCCTGCCCAGTTCCGTTTCAGTTTTCTGCATTTGGCAACCAAAGATTCTATTCCTGTCCTTCTTCTTATTTCTGTGATTCGAATCCTATCTACTAGTTTTATATTCAGTATGGCCCCCTCCACGGGTAATGCATAATTTTGCTCTTAACTTTTTGTTTAAAGCACCGTAACTAATTGCAGGGATTACACACATGATATACACTTTCTTTGTCAGTTTTAAAGGAATGTCACTTTTAAAAATGTTTTTTAAAATCCAAAAACTTTTCCAGCCTGCATCTATTCTTCGTTGCACCTCTTTCTCCATGTGGTTTGTAAACGATATTAACTGCCCCAAGTAAAATCACTTTGGTTTCCTATTTGTACATCAGTTGAAGCCCTGTTCGATAGCAGATTTGTTTTCTTAAAATTTATAGTCAGTCGCACTTTACAGCTCTCTTCACCTAATTCAGAAATCATTTTTGTTAGTTCTGTTATACTCTGCACGACTAGTACAACATCATCTGCGAACCTGTTGTTCAGTCTTCTTTCACCTATTCTTATGGTCCTGTTCTCCAACTTCAGCTTTCTAAGGATACTCTCGAGCCCCGCATTGAACAAATTTGGAGAAATAGGGTTGCCCTAACTCCCTTTTGAATCTTAAAATTTTTGCCCTCTCTTTTGCTGTATTATTTTTGTACAGTTCTCTAATAAGATGGAGATACTTTGTTGGAATTCCTTGTTCTTCTAAGCTAGGTATTAGAGACCTGCACGAGTAAGGAAAAATATAAGTGATTACTAATCGCAGAGTATTACACAGCAATGCGAGTACGTAATCGTAAAGACGGCATCGTAACGATTTGATTCGTTAGTAATCATTTCGTATCGTGTCAATTGTCAGCTAATGCTTTCTGTACGTGATTGAGAATTATGCAATTTTGTATGACTTTATTAATAATGAACATTGCAGAAAAAATTGTGAGTGGTGAGTACAAGAAAGCGAAAAGAACTGGTTCGAGTGATGTGTGGATGTACTTTGAAAATATTGTAAAGATTGATACTGAAGAAGTTCAACCATTCGTTATATGTCAAACATGCAAAAAAATATTTACGTATGGAAAAGGATGTAGCCCTTCAAATTTAAAAAAGCACCGATGCTACAAACAGTATAAACGCTAGAACGAGGAAGGAAATTCGACAGATGATAGAACCAAAAAACCGCTTGTTGTGAGTGATCAAATCCGAGAAGAAGTTGTGTGAAGTATGTGGCTCGTGATCTACGCTCATTCAATATTGTGAACGGACATGGATATAAGAGTTTGCGCGATCCCTGCTAGAAACTGGCGTCAAACTTGGTACAAAAAATTTCCAGCCCATGGTTATTCCCCTTTGGATTTCTTTTTCTTGATAGTTTTCATATACTCATTTTTTCTCTGTTTGTAAAAGCAGTAGCCTTTTCACAGTTGATCTTTAATCCGTTTTTTGAACATTCTGTATTGAGTTCTAATTCTCTGGCACTGTTAGCAAATATGGGTACATCATCCGTAAAGCGGAGATTGGTTAGTCTTGTACTTGCTATATTTAGTCCCCTGTTTTTCCAATTGAGACGCCTGAAGGCATATTCCAAAACAGCATTATCTATGATTTGCAGATGATGTTATATTAATCAGTGGAAGCAGAAATATGATGGAAAAAATTATCTCAGAGCTCAATCAGGAAAGCAAAGTCAAATAAAATAGCAAACGATATAAGAATTGAGCTGCATACTATAAAATGCACCTCCGATTTGATATACTTAGGACAACAGATTTCCTTTCACAACCGAAAGCAAACAGAAGTAACAAGGAGAATCAACCTTGGGTGGAAAAATATTGGGCATTAAAATACGTGTTTAAAAGTGATATGACGTAAAAAACTAGTGTATATTATATGTGTGTTGTACCTACAATGTGTTATGGTCTTTATCGAAACTCAGTATCATAAATTAAGACTAAACCAAAGATGGAATGATCAATTTTTAGGAACAAAACTAAGTGACTGAATTCTTCTTGAAGTCATAAGGCAAAAGATAAGGGTGGTTGATGTAGTTGAAAGGTGCTTTAAGAAAAAGTGATCATTTGGGAAGACTAGAAAACAACAGATGGATCAAGATAGTTATGGAATGGAGACCTGGCGATGGATGTAGGAAGAGGGGAAGACCTAACACAAGATGAGAAGTTGAAATAGTGGAAGCGGTAGGTAGAAATTGGTTGCAAAAAGTGGGAGACAAGAAACAATGGATGAAAAAAGGAAAGGCCATTGCCTGCAAGCGGGATTGATGGCTATTATTACAGCACAAATAACGAGCATTAAATTATTAATTGAAAAATGCTACAAATATAATCTACCTCTAGTAATGGCCTTCATTCACTATGAAAAAGCGTTCGACACTGTTGAACTACAACCAATTTTTGAAGCTTTGGACAACTGTCGGGTGGATTCCCGATATTCTGCAATAATAAAGGATGTAATATACAGAAAAGCAACATTGAAGGTGAAAGCAGATGGCCTAACAAATAAAACCAAGATGACAAGATGATATTTTATCTCCCAAGCTCTTCACTGTTGCCTTCGAAAAGACCTTCAAAGAATTAGAGTGCGAAAATAATGGATTAACATGACGAACTTAAGATATGCTGACAATATAATAGTGTCAATCGCTAAGAACGAAAACAAAGTAAACCGAATGATCAAACAACTAATTGAACAGTCACAGAAAATTGGACTGAAAATGAACATCCAAAAGACTAAAATTATGTCTAGCATTCCTTTATCACGACAAATTAAAATAGAAGAAATAGAATCATATGTTTACCTAGGTTGTACACTAAAGATTTGTAAAAAAAAAGCAGAGCTCAACCGAAGAATATGATTGAGCTGGGCAAGTTTGAAAAATTAGCATACATATATACTTACATCCTAAGAGATCGATTAAGAGTATACAGTGTGTCCCAGGATAGATGTTACAATAGGTGTGATGAACAAAAAATGTTTGAATTTTATTTTAAGATTGTGGAATTAAGCCCTGCTTGGTTTGAAGAGAATTTTAAGAATATTTTCAGTTTTTGAAAAACAAGTCGGCCTTGACATTGAAGCGAAAACTATTTTCTTTTCAGGTAAAGTACCCTTTTTGTTCATGATACGGCAAAATTTTACTAAGAAAAGTTGTTCATAATAAGAAATTATGGCCCTATGCAAAATTTCAGGAAGATTAGTCAATGATAGTTTTTTCATGGCCTCCTGGCAGTTATGTAGAATAAATAATTTATTGTAGATCAGTGTTATTATTATGTTTCGTAAGTTAAATTTCTTGTAAATGCTATTTGTTTCGTTCAATGTTCTACAAAGAAAATTTTGAATAAATACAATTTATTTTGTTTAATCTAAAATGTGACGGTTTAATCAAAGTAGGTAGATCTTCCTGAAATTTTGCATAGGGCCTTAATTTCTTATTATGAACAACTTTTCTTAATAAAATCTTGCCGTATCATGAACAAAAAGGGTACTTTACCTGAAAAGAAAATAGTTTTCGCTTCAATGTCAAGGCCGACTTGTTTTTCAAAAACTGAAAATATTCTTAAAGTTCGCTTCAAACCAAGCAGGGCTTAATTCCACAATCTTAAAATAAAATTCAAAAAATTTTTGTCCATCACACCTATTGTAACATCTATCCTGGGACACGCTGTATAACACCTGCATACTGGAAACTGCGGTTTTTACAAAGAAAATAATTCATAAACTCAAAATTACGCAGAGGGCAATGGAAAGAAAGCTGTTAGGTATTACGCTTAATATAAAAAAGTTAATAGGGGTGACAGATGCGGCAGCTACAATGGAACTGAATAGGGCAACATTTCAAGAGGAGGATACGAAACGTAGTCAAGAAAACTGCTAGGCTGGAGACCGAAAACGGGAAGACGCAGAGTGCGGCTCCCATTATGTAGATGGGCGGATGACATAACAAAAGCGCGCGTAAGGAGTGGAGCAAGAGATCACGACAATTAGAAAAAACTAAGGGACGTATACATACAAACATGGATTGATATCTAAAGAAGAAGAGAAAAAAGTGATAATAAAGATGCTACAGAAAAATCCCAGATGAGATCGTTTAGACACCTGGTATTTGCTAGTTGTAACTAAAGCGAGAAGCATATATAAAAAACATTTAAAATCATATTGCATTTGAACGATTGCGTTAAGCAATTTCCGAATAATTGTCAAAAACATTCCGTAGTTTTTGTTTGCTAACTCTACAATTCTTATAAGCTATTCAGATGGTTAACTATGGTAAGTATTATACTATGATAAGAAATGTCTTACATCGGAACCGCTTTGTGCCGAATTCTGTAACCGTTCTAACAACATCGCAACCCTAGTGGTTGCTTCGTGTTCGAGTTCTTCAACGGCTCGCACCAGCATTACATTTTGTTGAGTTACATCGCTTATCCATTGCTGCTGTAAAATAACTTTAGCCTAAAACGAATCATTGTTTAATTTAAATTCACCGCCAAATTTTCTGTCAGAATTGTCAACGCGTTTGTGTACACGTGAATGTGGATATGGGAGACGCCCAACATAAATATTGCAATTTTTATACCTGTAAATAGTCACCTCCACCTAACTCTGCTTCGATTTCTTGCAGTTTACCTTCGTATAATTCTTTAAATTGTTGGACGATTTCAAAGGTTTGGGTTTCACCACATGGTTGACCGTCAACCATAAACTGGCAACCATTAGGACCAAACTTCTTGGCGACCTCGCTCATTTTTAACAGTTCGTGATGTAAAAGAATAAAAAACCAAATAAAACACGTAAAATTTGTAAACAAAGTTTTGTTTAACTTTAGTAAACTTTCAAATTTTTTGCCATTATCATGACATTTCCAAAGCCTGCTAACCCCACTACTCGTGTTCTACTTTTAGAAGGATAGTAAACGTAAACTATTTTTCATCTAAAAATAACCCTTGTGGTTTCATTCAAAAGGGGTGCGTACAACTCTTTTACCTTCGAATTAGTAATAAAAGACTTACATTTATTTTAACTGAGTAGGTATTCGTTAAGGCCTTACAAAGAAAAGGTGGGAATTTTCAGATTTTTGTAAGCTCGGCTCGAAGAAAATATTAAATAGGTACCTATTCTTGACTCGACTCAGTTACCGAGCTTCAAGCTTTTATCAAATATCGAACATGTACTGAACTTCAGTTTTTATCAAGTTTGAGTCTGCCCAGTTTCAAGCTTATACCGAGCTACGAAGCCTTACTAAGCTTCAAGCCTTTACCGAGGAGAACCAAGAAAAGTAAAACAAAAGCCGAGCTTTTACTGAACTTCAGGCATTTTTCGAGCTTCAAGTCGGGGCTCTGTGCTTTACAAACAATTTAGAAAAAAACCTGGCTCGGCCCAGTTTAAAAATCTTCTAGGTTTGATTGAGTTTCAAGCCTTTGCTGAGCTTCAAGCTTATACCAAGCTACAGACCTTTAGCGAGCTTTAAGCCTTTACTGAGGAGCATGAAAAAAAATAAGACATGAGTATGCACTCGACCAATATCTTGAATTTAATTGAATGTCGAGCTTTTACTGAACTTCGGGCCTTTATAGAACTTTGAGTCTGGGCCCTAAGTTATTAGCAATTTAAAAAAAGGCGGTTTGGCTCGGTTCAACAAATCTCAAGCTCGAATCAAGCGTCTTCAAGTCGGTATGGTGAGACAATATTTAAAAAAAAAAATAAATATATTGAACGAATATTAATGGAATCTGCACTCTGCAGAAGAGATGAAGTGAAGGCTGAATGGTGTAGGAATGGATTATCTACGGTGCAGTGCAAGAGTGTCCAAACTCGAACATATAGCGAACGAAGAAGTATTACATAGATAGAGTAGAATCAATCTTCTGAGAATGCTGGAAAATCGATGGCCAAAGAAACTTTTCCAGTGGACACCACCAGGATGAAAGAAACGAGGGAGGCCTAAAAGGTCCTGGAATGAAAGAATTAGGAAGTCAATGCAAGGACGAAAGGGACTGGACAGGCTGTATTTTGATATATCGTTTAATCTATATGCTTTGTTTGTTATTTCAAATCCAATATATATTTCACTTCATAAACAGATATCGTCTGGAAATTCGAGGTCCGATAAAGGTTCTCCGAGCTCTATTCCACTACTTTTTGCCAGTCTGCATAAAAATATGGAAGAAAACAAGTGTTCCTATCTTACTCTGCTAATTTGTGTTAATTTCTTCTTCAGATTTTATACCACCAAACTCTACAAATACCCTTCGTAAAGTAATCTGATGATTCTCATTAACCTGTTAGGTAATCTACACTCCTGCAGGATCTTCTATAACACTGCACATTAGAATTTATTGAAGGCTTTTTCAAAACTAACCAATCCAAATTTTTAGACGGTCATTTCAGTTTAAGTTAAACTGATGTGTAGTAAATATTAAAACTGAAACTGCAACGTGGCTCACCAAGGCAAGTTCTGACATGTCGTTTCGCTGATTCATTCTAGCTGATTCACTTTAATGAAAATGAAAATGCATACGTCGACAAGGGTCATTTTATTATTAATCATTTAGACTGATATCAAGTGGTCCATCACTGTTGATGACAGAAATATGTCTTCGAAAAAGTTATTACGAACTGCTATTCGTGAAGTTTGTGTACAGTTATCGAATGAGTTACATAATATATGTCGAAACAAGAATAAACGTCGTAGATGGTGGATTAGGCAGTGGATTTTACGTGAAAATTTATTGAAAGAATTGGCTGGCGCAAATACAAAAGCATATAGAAATCATTTAAGAATGACCTAGGTACTTACTTACCTATACAAAAAATTACTCCAAGTATACAAAAACAAAATACTTTTATGAGACATGCTCTACCTGCTCAGCTAAAATTGCAAATAACTCTGCGATATATAGCTACAGGTGACAACTTCGGTACTCTTGCTGGATTGTATAGAATACCTAAAAATAGTATATCCTAGTTTCTCCCCGAAATTTGCGAAGCAATATATGAACATTTATACTGTAAACTAACAACTACTTCCGTGATACGCTATTGATTGCTTGTGAAAGTATATCTCCTGTTTGTCTGCTATTGACTTCTTGTGAGAATGCTTCTTCTTGTGTTTGTTGAAAATTCTCGTAAGCTTGATGGAAACTGTTTTCCAGGCCTGTGTTGTAAGAAACTTCTGAGCATGATGGTGAAGCTGGTATAAAGAGTACGTATCTGCTGATGATGATGAAGCACTGTACGGTTCTTGATTGTGGCCACTATAATAAGGTGACAGTAACGAAGGACGACTTAGTAGGTAGATGCAAGCGCTCTTTCTTTCTAGCCGCTTGCAGATTTTCTTGGCAAATAAAAGCTCTGTCTAGTGACATTTTTTTAGGTTGCACTGCTATGCTTTTACCGAACAAGTCCAAGTCTTTACAACTTTCAGAAATTTTTTGTATTTGCATTTTTTAAATTTGCACGATTTCCTTCCAGATCTTCCTCCCCCATGTCTGTCTGTAAAGTTGCATCATGTTACTGAAAACATGATCTAACTGGATAAATCTGAAAAAAGTATTTAATAAAATAATGTATACATTTATGTTCCAAGTGCCAGATACTGAACAAGAATGGAAAAATATTCAAGATGAATCCTACTCGCGATGGAACTTCCCCAACTGTTTAGGAGCAATCGATGGGAAACATGTAGTAATCTGCTGCCCACCCAAAAATGGCTTTGAATATTTTAATTATAAACATACTTTCAATATGTGATTTTAATGGGTGTTGCTGATGCGAATTATTACTTCTCATATATTGATGTTGGTACCAATGGTTGACTCCTCAAAATCTTGAAAATAAAACTATACATTTACCTCCAAACAGGGTATTTGTAACAGACGATGCATTTCCATTAAGGATGGATATTCTAAAACCCTATAGTAGAACAACAGCTCTAACAGAAACCCATCAAGTATATAATTATCGGTTGTCACGTGCACGTAGAATGATTGAAAATACGTTTGGATATTAACTTCTAGATTGATGATATGAAAAACCAATTCCGTTAGCATTACAATTACAAAAGTTGTCAAAACAACTTGCGCACTTCGTAACTGGCTAAGGAAAACCTCTGATTGTTATGTACCACCAGGTAACGTTGATAGTGAGAATATCAACAGGGGTTCATGGCGTCATAATACCCAAAGCAACGGACTAACAAATTTAACCAATTATGCAAGTAACAATTACAGTAAATCCGCAAACAAACAACGGAATACATACTCCAAAAAGTTCATGACTATGGAAGCAGTACCTTGGCAATGGAACATGATTAATAATAATACACAAATTATTAGTGAGTGAAATAATTATTATGTAATAAAGAAAATTTTAAGTGTACTAATGACAATAAAATAAATATTTACTTACCAAGTTAGATGTACTCTCTTTGGCCTCAGATACACCTCTCAGAAAAGCATCTGCATTCTAAAACCAAAACAAACGTGGGACATATATGTCTGATGAACGATAAACCAGTACTACTTTTCTCCGACTTTATTATTTTGTTTAATTCTGTTTTGTAGTTTGTTCCTATTATTTTAATATTGTTCTTCACATCGGCGACTGTTAATTCGGGTAAATCCAATTCTCTACATATCTTGTTATAAGCTCCTTCACGTGCTACTTTGTTTTTATATAATTCACTGCAGACATTCCAGAGACACTCGTCTTCTCTGTATAGGTCCAATATAGGTCGGTATTATCACGCCATTTAAAAACCATCATAGATCTTTATTGAAACGCAGATAATAAATGAATAATAATAATAATTTTTCACTCAACAATGACTATAGTAATAGAAACATTCTCACGGTTCCTTTTGCGTTCACTTTTTAATAATGATCCGCTAAACTGAATAAAAGTAGAAGGAATCACTTCTACTGAAAGCAAGAAATGACTGATCAGTCTCACTGAAGAAGTGTTCTGACGTTCATTATACCGGTTGTCAACGAAACATGGGACATCCCTATTTTGTAAATTATATTTTAAGATATCAAAATGAAATTTGGTATATGTAATATACTCTTTAAATGGCATTTTTTGACATAGAACACACGGTTCTGTCACTTCCGATTTCGCCGGAATTACCCTCAATTGTGTTATTTTAAATGAAACACCCTGTATATTTATACATTTTTTGAATTTCCATTTCATTCTACATATGTTATATCAAGTTTGAAACATTTTGATAACAAAGTAAATACTTGCAGAAGAGTTTATTTATTAATCTAGGATGCCATGACCTGCGTAAAATGGAAGTCAGGGTGCTACGACACTCAAAACGAATTATTTTAGCACTTCAACTGTAGCAAGTCTGTCACTTTTTTTGTGCACTTCATTTGTTTCACTTGTTTTGAAACCCAGTGTCTAGATTTAAATGTCCAAAATACGTTTTTTTTTTAACGGAGAGTTAATCTCGAAAAAGCATTTTTGCCAACTTTAGGTCATTCTAATACAGCAACTAAAATAGTTAAAGTTCTAAAACAATTTGTCTCGAGTGTTGGGGTACCTTGACTTTCATTTTGCGTAACTCATGCCATCCTAGATTAATTTCTACAAAAATTTACTTTGTCATCAAAATGTTTCAAATTTGATACTACCATACGTAAAATTAAATGGAGATTCCAAGAATGTATAAATATACAGGGTGTTCCATTTAAAATAACAAAGTTGATATCAATTCTGGCGAAACCGGAAGTGACAGAAACTTGTTTACTATGTCAGCAAATGCCATTTAAAGAGCATATTACATATACCAAATTTCATTTTGATATCTTAAAAAATAAAAAATTTATGAGGGTGGCCCAGGTTTCGTTGACACCCGGTATAGTCTATAGGTATATGTTCTGTGTGATTAAAAGCCTGTTTGATTTTCTCTTATGACTGCTTCCGACTTATTCACAACATAAAAAACAAACATTTCTGTTAAGTACTTACTTCTAAGTTTTTTTTATCGTTTTGTGTACCTATTTTCCTTATCAGTTTGGGCTTTTAATGCTTATTATCTATTAATTACATATGTATGTATAATTTAAATATAAAAGAAAAACTCTTTAAACGTACAGTCACGTGCAAAAGTAATGGCAACCCTAAGTATCAAGCAGGCAACACACTATACACGCTGCTTCGGTGTCAAGATTTTTAAAGCCACTAACCACAAGATAGGCGTGTCATTACTTTTGCACGTAACTGTACATACAATTAATGTTAATGTTTATTAATTTTAATGTTCACACTGGATATTATCAACTATCGATTGTTTTCAAGTTTTTAAAAGAACATTAAAATTCAAGGTTTAGTATATTCTATGCATCTATGCTAATGTATATAAATACTTCTCCTTCTTTCTACACAAAAGTAGGTATAAAATAAAATTTGAAGCAAATTTGTTTGGAATAATCATGACTTAAAAATAACACTCCATTCGTGAAAAGTACCTGCAATAATACCAAACTTACTGTTGATACAAAAACTTTCTCAAATTCAACGGTGCAAACCAAACAAACAAATGACAGTTAAATTTCTAATATTGAAATGTTAGAAATTATTATTCATCAAATTTTGCTTTCTCAGTATTGTAACTTATTTTTCTCGCGCTCTCTCTCTCACACCCACATTCTCTCTCTCTCTCTCTCTCTCTCTCTCACACACACATTCTCTCTCTCTCCCTCTCTCAATCTCTCTCTCTCTCACACACACACATTCTCTCTCTCTCCCCCTCCCTCTCTCTCTCTCTCTCTCTCTTTGTTTTCTATCTTGTGTTTGTCTTTCGAAAGCACTGGCAGAATGTGATTTAATCAATGATTTTTAAAATCTTAAGGAAATATGATAATCTCCTGTGGCAGATAGCTTATCTATAGTAAGTTTCCATAGACAAACCGTGCTAATCTTGTAAATTTGATGTCTGATTCAACGATTTATTATGTTTAGTTTAAAATTTATAATACTTCAGTTTCCAATCATCATTATTTAATATTATTTTAATGAAAATCAGCTACATATTATTAGGATTTTAAATGCTCGTTTTTTTCGCATTATCTTTATCAAACAATAAGTTAAACAAATATTTTTCTATTAATTCGAATAAACAAGACATTCATATTTTGTTTTTCTGTGTTCAGCTGTCACTATATAATTTCCGATTCACCTTTATTCCTTCTGTTCAATGATTATCTTAAAGAAACTGATGATTCACGCCTTTGTAACTTATCGTTAAATTATCTTAATATAATTTAAATTTATAACTACTGTGTGTAAACCTCATGGTCATGAAAATAAAAATTTCCATACGGCATTCCAGTAATGTTCTAGAAACTTCTACAATATTCCTTTTATCAAAGTTATTTTTGTTCTTAGCTTTTACAAAATATTTAAACGGAAACATAAAAACCATCAGGTTGACCATGATACTAAAACAATAAAAACAAAGACCGTCATTTTATAAGTGTTGACATTACTTTATTATTTATTATATTCAGATGTGGATTTGAATTTTCTCAACTATTTATTTAAACTGTCCCTCCCGGTCTTGTTCGTCTTCGGTTGTAATCGTGAATAGTCGCTTATCCACCAACAGTTCGAGCTTGGTTTACAAGTGCTAAGAAGGAAGTTGGTGTTAGAAAATTAAAAATTAAGCAAAATGACTGACCAAGCGTAAGTTATACTTTATGTAACTATCTTAAGAGCATTCTGTTGAAATCGCTTTGTTAAAAAAACCATATTACTTGAAACGTTTCACAAAAAATGAAATTTAGGGTTACGTCCGGCCATGTTGTGTAGAAAACATTATTTCAACAAATCGATTTAGAATGTTCTAGAATCTTAAGTATTCTTAGCACATTCGAAATTTAAACTATTTTTCTTAATAGAACTTCAATTATAATGAGAATAGGTTATATTTTTGATTTTATGTCGTAGAAAAAAAAAATGCTTCATAATGATTCTAACCTCACTTTTTTTTAGAGCTCTTCCTCCACCGGTAATGTGGGCCCAGAGATCTGCTGTTGTATTTATGACAATAAATTTAGAAGATGCAAAAGATCCAGATATAAAGTAAGTTGTTATGGAGTGTCTGATCAATAATTTTGTAGTTATTTATGGCTGTATACAGTTCTATCACGGTTTTTTTTTTTAAATATTTCCAGAGTAAACAAAGATTCCATATATTTCAAAGGTATAGGTGGTGTAGAAAAAAAATTATACGAAGTAACTATTCCATTATATAAAGAAATTGATCCCAATAAAAGTAAAACTTTCAACCGAGAAAGATGTATTGAATTCATATTAACGAAAGCAAACACAGATGAACATTACTGGCCTGCGCTCACATCAGATAAGAAAAAATACCATTGGTTGAAATGCGACTTCAATAAATGGCGTGACGAGGATGATTCCGGCGATGAAGGTCTTGGTGGTATGGGCGGAGGTGATTTTGAAGAAATGATGCGACAAATGGGTGGCCTAGGAGGTGGTGGAGGAGGTAAACCAGCATTTGATGATTTAGATGAAGGTGACGACGACTCGGACGATGAACCCATTCCCGATCTTGAGTAGAATAGCTACTAATGTTAATTGCTAATTTTGTATGTATCTGGTTTAAGTTATGAGATGTACAGTTAACATAACTTCCTACCGGTGTTTTTCAAATAAATATAATAGAAAATTTAGTTGGTATTATTGTGAATTATTTTTTAACAAGTGGTATGAGCTTTGAAAGTATATTAGTTCCATATTAATTGTATTTCGTAATTCAAAATAGCACCAATAAAATAAACGGATTTATAATGTAAATAGTGATCGATAGACTGTGCGCATGGATTTTTCAACATTGCAATGTTTTTTTTAAAAGATAAACATTTTATCTTGTTATATCGGAAAATCCTCGTGCAACTACCTCTTAATGGCATTATTATGATTATTACGAAGATCTATTTAAATATTTGTAATGAGTTACTTTTTATAACATTTTCAAAGCTCATTTTTTTGGGAATTAATACATCTCATTTTAAATGTGTAGTATAAGGATTTATTATTTTTTAATTGGTATTATTAGTAACTTATCGATTAAAATTTAGTAACGTACTCTTGACATTAATTTTATTGTGGAAACTGGTTTTATTTTCATCAGATGTAAATTAAGGAACCATATTGTTACCACAATTTGTATTCAGTATAATAAATTTTGTCACTTGCAATAATATACAATTTATTGTTTTTATCCTTCTTCACATTATCAATGAAAAAACTTCCAATTCGATTTAAGGCCTGCTAAGGTAACTGGCTAATTTAAATAAAATTCAAACCTTGTCGATTCCACCACATCTAAGCCCAGTTTGAAAAAAATGCAAAACATCTCTAATCGGAGGTTAGCGACCACCTAGTGAAATGGTTGACGGTCCATAGCAGCCCGGACAAGTTGCTCAACGTTCATGCCGGTTCACTATAGTCATTTTTGGCCAACACCTTTCCTTCCTTCGATTTTTCCTTTATTATAAGCTGCAGTAATTTGTATTTATTAAGTCAATAGCTCCCTTTCTGTACCAATTCTTTGTAGTACTTCCAAATTGTAAAGAAATTATAGATAAAAATTCACCACTTTAAGTAAGTAAAATTAAATTAAACCAGCTTCCATTCTATGATGATATATTAAAAAACTTCTCAAGAGAAAAAGATTATGCATATAGGGATTTTAAAAACTGTAACATGCAAGAAAGACGGCAAAAATGGGAAAGGTATAAAATGTGTAGAAATCTTTACGTTAATATCTAAAAAAATAAGGAAAATATGTACTATGAAAAGTAAATAGACCAAAATAGGTATCATCCTGAAAAAATGTGGAAATATTTAAAGGAATTAATAAAACCTAAAGAAAGTAACAATTTTAGTAAAATAGTTTTTAATATTAACAATGAAATTAAATTTCTTATAAATTCAGTTGAGATAGCAAATGCTTTTAATGATTATTTCATATCAAGTATTTTGGATATTTCAAATAGTATAGTTCCAAATGAAGAATGGTCGGAAAGTAAACTAAAATCTATATCGGGTAGCTTAAACAGATTTAAATAAATATGGAAGATTTACATAAAATAGTGTTTTCTCTGGATGGTAAACAAAGCAGAAATAATCAATAGTGCCTTTCTAAAACAAACGTTTCATATATTTGGCCATATAATTTTAAATTTTATAAACACTTCATTAAGAACAGGGGCATTTCCTGATCAGCTTAAAGTAAGCACAGTAACATCTATACCAAAAATATCAAATACTAATGAAGCGTGTAATTTTCGCCCAATAAATACTCTACCATCTATCGAAAAAATACTAGAAATTGTAGTTCATGATCAACTGGTTAAATATTTTAATGAAAATAATTTATTCTTAGAATACCAATCAGGATTTCAAAAAAATCATTCATGTGAGACTATGAATGGAAGAAAAGTATTGACAACGATCAATATGTAGTATTAGCTGTTTTTCTTGATTTCAAAAGAGCATTTGAAACTATAAGTAGAGATATTCTATTACAAAAATTAAAATATTACAGTGTAAATGAGTTAGTCTTGACATGGTTGAGAGGCTACCTAACAAATCGTTATTAAAGAACAAAAATTGGAGTCCTGCAAGGCAGTGTTTTGGGGCCATTGTTGTTTATAATTTATTTAAACGATATCCGTTATGTTGCTGGTTCTCACTACATAAAGCTGTTTGCAGATGATACACTCTTATTTATGTGACTGATAAAGATATAAAAAGAGCAGTAAGTAGTTTAAATGCTTCCCTAAAAAATATGGAATTGTTTTTAAATACAAACAAATTGAAATTAAATGTATCAAAAACAAAAGCGATGGTAATGACGACTGAATTTAAACATAAAAATTTAGATGTAAACTTATAGCGTTTTCCACGTCCCTGCACTAACTGCACTCAGTGCGCACTTACAGATTTCCACCTATGCACTGCTGCATGTTCCACCTTATAAATTGAGTGCAGTTTTTTTGCACTCAGTGCACAAAAATTAGCACCGAGTTTTTTTGGCGGTGTTAAATCTAGTGCAATTAAAAAATGGCGCGAAGCAATTATTGCCGACGTTTTCTAATCGTCAGCATCAAGTAGTGATGAAGAATTCATTCTTGTGCTGGCAAATTTAGATTAATATAAAATTCCAAGTGTAAAGAACCTCATTGAAGAAGTAGTTTATAAATTTAATATTATCAATATAAAGGGTGGGCCATCTGTTCGTTTTTTTTCAACTTTCAAAATATCTGTAAAAACACACATGCCATGAATTTTTGTTTTTACACATGTCAAGTATAAAGTAGTACAATTGTAGATATGGAGTCATTAACAACAGAACAACGCATTTTAATCATCCAAATTTCTTACGAAAACGGGCGTTCTGTAAAATTACAGTGAATTCCGAACGATATCGTGACATGTTAACCAACTTTTTATGGCCGAAATTGAATGTGAATGAGCTTTGGTTTCAACAAGACGGCGCTACGAGCCACACAACACGTCAAAACATCGATTTCTTGCGCACTAAGTTCGGTGATCGAATAATCTCACGAAACGCTGATGTGAATTGACCGCCAAGATCTTGCGATTTGACACCGTTAGACTTTTTTCTTTGGGACTATTTGAAAGGAAAAGTGTATGCCAATCATCCAAGAACAATTCAAGACCTAAAGAACAACATTCGACAAGAAATTGAGGCCGTTGATCCACTTTTGTTGGGAAAAGTCATCGAAAATTTCGACGTTAGGATGCAGGCCTGCAGTCTGAGTCTTGGAGGTCATATGAATGATATTGTTTTTCATAGATAATTGTAATAGATTCAACTTTCAATTTCAATAAAAATTTCCGATGTTTGCTCACGATATGTGTTTTCTTTCATTACAAAAAGAAAAAACAACAAATGGCCCACCCGTTATTAATGTAATAAAGTACCATGTTCCACGTCAGCACTTTTTTAGTTTGGTTGCACAACCGGTTGAGTGCTAGCTATCACTCTATTGGTGCTGGTGCGCACTGAGTGCTTGGAGGTGGAAAACGCTATTAGGTATTGAAAATAATAATTAATAATGAAGATATTAGATTTGAAGAATATATGAAGTATTTAGGGTGGATAATTGATAATAAACTTACAATGGCTACACATGCAGAGTATACTATAACAAAAATCTCAAAAAAACTTTATTTTTTTAGTAGAATTTCGCAATCACTTTCGCTATATGCTAGAGTTACCTGCTACAACTGCATTATTAGACCTTATTTTGATTATTGTGCAACATTAATGTACCTATATGTTTAATCGAAATCATATTTCGCAGCTACAAAAGTTACAGAACAGAAGAATGAGAGTAATACTGAGGTGTAATACTCCAGTTAATATAATGCTTACTACTTAGCAGTGGCTATCGGTTCATGATGGATTTACTTTTTAAGTATGATCTTTATTTTTAAAACAATTAAAGGTATACAACCTTCATACTTCAATAAATATTTAACTAGAAACACTGAAGTACATGAACATTGTACCATGAGATCGAAAAAAAAAAGATTCTGAGCAGGCCTTGACTAGTACAACACGATTGGCTACACTGGTTCTAGAATGCTAGTCAAGGCCTGCTCAGAATCATCTTTTTTTTGGGTACTAGAGTTAGAAATGATTTCCACATTTATAAAAGGAGTATATGAACTCAATTTTTTTCAAAGGCCTAAACGAGTTTTATAAGCTTCCTAAAGATATAAAAAGCGCCTCAACTTTGAATGGATTCAGAAGACTATTATTAAAAAACATTAAAGAGGCGTAAAAACATATATGCCTACCTATACAGGGGGTCCCAGAACGTACCGGAAATATTTTAAGGATGAATTCCAGAACTTATTTAGAGTCGAAAAGTTCATATAAACATATGTCCTAAAATGCTTGATTTTCGATATACAGGGTGCTAAAGTTTTTATTTCTTTTTCGGTTTTTCTTAAAAATCTCGAAGACGGTTTAAGATATTAAACTGAATTTTGGCACAGGTTATTCCGGTATAGAAACACACTTTTTAATTTAAAATATTTTTATTTTTTGTGACCAGTGGCGTAGCTATGGCTAAACCCCAATACAATTTTAACGAAAAAGATATTACGCCACTGATTTAAAAGAAAAAAAAGGTTTATTCTTAATTACCAATCAATCATAAACAAAAAAGGTCTCTTACATTTTTGTCGTATAACTTACCGTTAAGGAGCTATTCTTGATTTTATAATTTTTCGGTGAAGATCACCTAGGCCATGAATGCTATAAAATAAAGAATAACTCCTTGATCGTTATGATTAGGACATATGTTTATCTAGACTTTTTGACTCCAAATAAGTTACCCAATTGATTCCTAAAATATTTCTGGTACGTTCTGGGAAATAGCATTCATGGCCTAGGCGATCTTCACCGAAAAATTATAAAATCAAGAATAGCTCAACGGTAAGTTATACGACAAAAATGAAAGAGACCTTTTTTGTTTATGATTGTTGGTAATTATGAATAAACTATTTTTTTTCTTTTAAATCAGTGGCGTAATATCTTTTTCGTTAAAATTGTATTGGGGTTTGCCATAGCTACGCCACTGGTTAAAAAAAATAAAAATATTTTAGATTAAAAAGTGTGTTTCTATACCGGAATAACCTGTGCCAAAATTCAGTTTAATATCTTAAACCCTCTTCGAGATTTTTAAGAAAAACCGAAAAAGAAATAAAAACTTTAGCACCCTGTATATCGAAAACCAAGCATTTTAGGACATATGTTTATATGAACTTTTTGACTCTAAATAAGTTCTGGAATTCATCCTTAAAATATTTCCGGTACGTTCTGGGACACCCTGTATATTATTGAATGTTATAATACCTGTATTAATTGTACTTATGTACGTATATTCTCTTTAAGGGGATGTAAGTTTGTTAAATGTAAAGTATATAATTTTTGTTAAATATTGTATGTTTTTATTCTGTAAGTACACTGTAAATTGTGTTGTATGTTAGGAAATTTCTACTACTACTCTTTCAACCCACGGTATTTTCATCATTCTTCTAAAAACCCACATTTTAAACGCTTCTATTTTCCTTATGGCTTTCTTTAGGGTCCACGCCTCGACATCATATAACAGAATAGACCACACATAGTACTACAAATTTTATGCAGTTGGATAGATTTAAGCCGTGTTGACATGG
The DNA here is from genome assembly GCA_963082815.1 of Melanotus villosus. Taxonomy (NCBI): domain Eukaryota; kingdom Metazoa; phylum Arthropoda; class Insecta; order Coleoptera; family Elateridae; genus Melanotus; species Melanotus villosus. The sequence continues at coordinate 75,823,496 of OY720420.1, forward strand.
GTCGTAAGCCACGCGCTGTGTCAGCTACTAGATTTGTGAAATACGAATTGTAAGTTCTTGTTACGAACTGAAATAATTCCGTTCGTGATAAGAACAAATCTGTTTGATTTTTGTTTCGTTTAGTCAACCGTGAGCAGAGCAAGAAGACAGTTGTGTTTATCATGGCTGCTGATATTTTAAAAATAAATGACGCAGACACCAGTAAATTTCTAGAATTATATCAGAGTGAGCCGGTTTTGTGGGAAACCAGAGAGGACTATAAAGCACTAGAGCCCCTATGAAACAACCAACATTGGTTCTCAAACACAAAAATAAATGGGATTCGAGTCGCCCTTTACTGTATACCAATAAAAGCATTTAATTTTTATAGTTCGAAAATAGTTCGGGTTTGGTTCGCATTTATTTTTGGTAAGTTCGGCTCGAAAAATCAAAGGTTCGCACAGTCCTAAAAAAATGTATCTTCTCTGCAATGCATTTTGTCAACGTAACTTCCATAAAAACTTCACTGGCTAAAACATCAATTTAATAAGACACAATAAATATAATTCCTTAAAAAAGAAAAATAATTCATTGCTAAAACAGTATTAAAAAAAAAACACATTTTGCTTAATTATTTTAATGATACCAAAAATTTTGTTATACAAGTTTCATTCTTTTACTTTTACTAGCAAGCCAAGATTTCACTGGCCAATTGGGGCTTTTGTGGCATGCAATACGGCAGCATATGGAATCAGATGCAATAAAGCACGAGTGTTGTTGAGTAGAGTGGATTAAGACGACGTACAATTTTCTTTCTGCAACAAAAGTAAGCTTTTAGAAAATCTAATATTAGAAATATGTACAAAATTAATAAAGATTAATTATGTCAGGTGTCAACGAGTAATCATAGGCATATCATAACCCAATGCTCTGAAAATAATAAAAGTGTATCATCATTTTATCACTGATTTCAACTGAGCTTTAATTATACATATAATCTTAGTAGTTATAAAAATTACGTACTGTGGATCACGAAGAACTTTACGAATTTCTTCAGCTTTTAACAAACGGGCCAAATCAGTGTTGGTCATCATTGACTAGGGCAGGTTATAACCTAAAACAAATACCATCACTATAGGCAATGAAACATAATGAAAGATACAGAAGTGTATTGGAATATAATTCAGCACTTTGAGGTATAATCAAAAGAAATGTTCATAAACACGGACCAAAGACAAAGTCATCATTAAAATAAATATTTTTTTGTGATATTTTTAAAAGCATATTGCTTACCCTTCTGTTATTTCGATGCAAGTTTCCATGTTCCTAATGAACCCTGACCTGATCGATGGGTGCCTCCACCACGTACATGAGGAATATGGGCTACAGCTCGACCAGTTCTCCATGATTCTCAGATGTTTGATGACCTAAATAAAATTACTTAAATATTCGAACTCTCCTACATTTAACGTAATTTATTTAATTTGAGTGATTAATCAATGGGTATGTTCATAAACACGGACCAAAATTTGTCATCATACCGTTAGTCTACTGGTAGCAAATAAAAAAAATTGTAGAGAAATATTTACCTGCTTTTTCACTGACGCAATATGGTTGGAAGAAATTTGTTGATGTACAAAATTTACATCAGGTTTAATTGGTGCCTTAAAAACGGTAGGAAGTGCAATTGTTAGCTCTTTTAATTCTTCAGCTTTCTCACTATAGCCAGTTATCAACGGACCTGCCGTTGCAAGTGACTAATATAAAATAAAAATAATTAGAAATATGGATTACATTAGCAATATATTATTGTTATTTTTAGATTTGAAACTAACCATTGTTATATACAGAATTAAGTTAACCCATCTACAACTAAAACGTGCTATTTACGAACTCTTAACCTCACAATCTCTAAACAATTCTTTAGTGTATTGTATTAAATATTTCTTAATAACTTACCATTTTTAAATTTTACTATTTCTATTTGTCACCGTATAGGCTGTTCCCAACATAGATAAGATAGGTTAATTCCCAACGAACGCCATATAAAAGGCAGAGCCAGTAGTAAAAGGACGTACATACCACAACCTGTAGTTTGTGAAAGAATCACAATTTGGTGAGGACAAGAACAATTTCCGTTCGCGCTTGCGCAGTTTAAACGTTTTCAAAACCGTAAATAATACGATATGACTAGAGGCACGTTACCGTGACGCTTGTTGCGGAATTGGAGGCACGAGGCACGTGCATGAAGCCAGAGTTGTTATGACGTGACTAACGTGACGCTTATTGTGGAATTAGCGGCACGTGAATGACGTCAGAGAAAATTGAACATTGCTGGAGAATTGGAAGAGAAGTAGCTTTGACGGAAATAACTTGCGATACTAATAACGGGAATTACGCCATAACCGATGAGGTGAATGAAGATCTACTCTATTCTTCTTCTCAAAAAGATGCAGTAGTTATTGAGGCATATAATGAAGATGAATAAACGAGTACTGCAACAGTATTGTTTGGCGGAGAATTAGGTAAGTTGGCAGGTATGCAACACACTACACCAGTTATTAATCAGTTTAAGGATCACAATGAAGATTGCAATAATAACGAAAATCGAAAATACTCAAACTAATTTATTGAAATCAATAGTGTTGCCGCCAAAAATTAGAGAAAGGGGGCGACCAAAAGGGCATGATTCTACCACAATAATAGGCCTGAGTAAACGCAATAAAAGGCGTAAAAGTGAGAAATTCATACATTTAATAAATCAATTATACGCTCTAAAGAAAGCATCTTTTGAACAGATTGTTCACTACAAAGTTCCAAAGTGTAATTTTTTTTCTGTAGATTTTGTTAATTTACTACTTTTTTAATTCTGAAATAAAAATATCTTTTTTATTTATCTTTAATTATTTTTTTCCCTACACTTACGGGGGGCACCAACTGCAGGGGTCATACGGCCCCCCATCTAACATGCACAAATATCCATAGTTGGGGGCGGCGTTAAATTATTCAGAAAAATACCACAAACTAGAACCTTCGTTTATACACGTGCCTTTAATTTCTGTTTAAGCCGCACGCAAAATAATTACGTTACAAATAAAAACTCAAGCTTGGCGTCATTCACGTGCCGCTAATTCCACAATAAGCGTCACGTTAGTTACGTCATAACAACTCTGGCGTCATTCACGTACCCCCAATTCCGCAATAAGCGTCACGTTACCGTGCCTCTAGTTACAGCGTAAATAATATTCAATTTGCTTTTTCTACGATCATTAGTTCTAACGTAATTCTAACTTTTGTGAATTCAAGCCCTAATACATCTAATCTTCCTTTAACATTTACTATTAATTATTATTACTCTTTGATCTTTAATCATAAATGTCAGAAGCTGGTATAACCCATTCGTTCGGGCTCGTCATTTCTACCTGACTTCTCACGTTATTACAACTTACAACGGACAATACAAGTATTATGAGGAGTTAGAGCCGTTAGAGGTAACAAACCTGTCATAAAAACCCTACCAGGGACGGTTTTAAACTGTTGCCCAAAATATTTTGACATTTTATAAAGGAATTCTTCTATTTTAAGGCAGCTGTAACATTTTTCTAATCCGGCTTAGTAGAGATGATTTACGATATGTAGTATTTAAACCTCATAATCCACCACTAAGCTGTAAAATGCTTCCAGCAATTTTACACAGACCTCCGAACCGACTATAATAAGTTCACAATGCACGGTAAATTGATCGAAAAAATTTCTAAAGTACACAGTATTCAGTACTTACTTACTTATCCGCTCCCTCTTATACCAATTAGTGTCGAGGAGTCGAGGGTAGTATTCACTATATTAACTAATTTAATCTAATCCATTATAATCATGTTATTCTGTTTAAATTTTTGAACTTAACCATAAAACTAAATAAAAGTACTATTCTTCCATCTTTTTCCAAGATCATCTCCTGTAAGAAAGAAATTCCAATAAAGATTTTTTGTTTCAGATTTTTAGCCCCCGGAGATTATTATAAAACAATTGGCCATAGTTTCCGTATGGGATTTTCCACTGTATCTATAATAATAGCAGAGACAATTTGGAAGAGACTACAACCAATTTATATGCCTGACCCAACGACAGCAATATGGGAAAAATCAATTTCCGGTTTTAATGATATCTGGCAAATTCCTAATTGCCTTGAAAGCATAGATAGGAAACATGTAACTACTAAATGTCCACCAAAGAGCGATTCAGTACATTATTCCTATTTGAACAAATTTTCTATAGTCTTAATGGCCATTGTTAACCCGGAATATAAATTTATTGGCATAGATATAGGCGGTTACGGAAAAAATAGTGATGGAGGAATCTTTGAAACTTCAAATATGGGCAAAAGATTTGCAAATGGGATATTAAAGACCCCGCCCTGCGTTCTTATTGGTGACGAAGCTTTTACATTAAGCTCATACTTAATGAGACCGTTTCCATATAGACAAGCTTGTGATGACATCAGAAAAGAAAAGTTTGACTATCATCTATGTAGAGCCCAGTCGAAAATGCCTTTGGAATGTTGGTTCACAAATGGCATTTTTTTTGAGACCTCTAGAAATGAAAGTAGAAACTGCTGTAGGTATTGTGAAAGCAGCATGTTTTCCACGATCAAAAAAGTCTACAGAAACGTATGCGAATTTGATGAAAATCGACAAAACGCCTGTGGTGGAGAGATTGCTAACTAACTTGCTAGTAGATGGAAGAAGAGCAACAAATTATGCCTTTCAGCTACGTGAAAAATTTGATTAATTTAATAACATGTAATAACATTTGTATATCTAGTATTTTTAATGGTCAAATTACAAGTAGGTACTCAATAAAACTCTGATTTTTTCTTTATACAGTACTGAGAAGTAACCGACTAGACAAAGGAAACATTTATATATTTACATCTATATCTTTATCTACATAACAAATTTAATAATTACTTCCATCTATATTCAGAATATTCGCAATTTCATCCCATTTTTTGTACTGGGGATGGGACATATCATACAGAACAGGGAATGTTTTCACATTTTCAATTAAATTCTCCGTAAAATTGGACAAATCTTCTACCATATTTTTTCTGAGACAAATTTTCATTGGAAATTAACAGTTTGTAAAATTCGAATGATTAATTCGACACTTACTGGAAGAAGGTAAATAAAAACTTCATGAATAATGATAAGCTGTATAATATTTTAAAAAATCTGTGCACTGCATTATAAAACTTCACAAATGCATTTACTGGGATAATTGGTTTTAAATTAAATAGAATGTTTGTAATACTTTAGTTAACGCTTTTACTTTCTTGCTGTTCGAATTTTGGATATTTACTTTCGATATCTTGCCACATCCTTTTACCATAAGAGAGATCATGTAGTACCCCAGGAAGTTCAGTTAACTGAAATTTAAACAATTATACAAATTGTACAAAATTCAAACATAAAACCGATAAAACTTACAGGTATCCTGACTTGCCCCATAGAATCTCGCTCACGTAATGTGGCACTGTATGGTTCTTTCAATGAATCAAAATCAATTGTAATGCCATATGGAATTGCTATTTCGTCAGTTCGAGCGTAACGCCTTCCAATTGACCCCGAACTGTCATCCACTTTGTGTGAAACATCGACTCTAGTTAAATCGGCAGCTGAAAATAATCAACAGTAATAGGCAACTCCAACAAATTAAAACTATTTCTTACAGAGCTGTTTAACAAATGGTTGAAATTCAGCATTAGAACTCAATGGTAAAACACTGCACTTCAGTGGTGCTACGCTAGCAGGTAACGACAGATAGGTTCTCTGTTCATCGTTTTCTCTCATTTGGAAGTTATGCTCGAAGATTGCGTACATAACACGTCCAATACCTGGGCAGAAAAATATTTTTTAAACTTCTGATATTTATCAGCGAGATATCGATTGAAGGTCAAAACAGCACTTAACATAAATGTCGGCATTAAAAAGGTGCTATTTTGGAGACTTGGTTATTGTATGTAAATGGAGATTTTTTAACTCCAGTGCAAAATTTACAATCTATTCAATAATATGAACAATAAGTAAATATGTTGTATGTGTTCAAGCTATATGGGTAGGCTATAAAGTCTAAACATGTAAAGAAAAAACCCATTAGTGTCACTCCTATATTAAAAGGAATGATGTTTGTTAATTTTACTATTTAACTGCATTTCACTTGGTTCATATCTACTACACTAAAGGAACAGATCTGTAAGATGGAGCCGGTTCAATCTCCGTAGCATTGTGTTGTTGTCGAGCAAGTTGACCGCCAAGTGATTTGGATGTACTTCTAACCTCTTCTGGTATTTCCTACTGGTTTCACATACTTCTTTATTTGTTGGCATAGCTAAATCTTTATGTCAAATTGTACTTGTGATGGAATCTTTGCAAAATCTTAATATTTGAGTTACTAACAGTACCCCAAAGTTGTATACTACAAGTCCATATGAGCTTAAGTATGGTTTAGTATACAAGCAACTTGTGTTGTAGTGACTTTCTTGAGTTTTTTCCTATGAGCGATGTGTTTTTAAGTTCAGCTGTTTGCATTCTCCATGTAAGGCACCTATCCAGGTGGACACCAAGGTACTTGACGCTATCAGCCTGGACTAATTGTTGACAATTTAACATTACAGGTGGACATGTTTGTTGATGCATTATAAATGTAATATGAGTGGATTTACTTTCGCTTGCTTTTAAGCGCCACTCCTGAGTTTTATTAACTTGTTCCTGAAGATACAGTGATGCTTTCACCGGATCTATATTATTAACTTGTATCGTAGTATCATCTGCATAGGTAGCAATTTTTGTATTATTGGTGACTGGTAAATCTGCAGTATATAGTGTATAAAATGGGGCCCAGTACACTGCCCTGCAGAACACCTGCTTGTATAGGATGTAGTGCAGTTTGTGCGGACTGAAATTTTACCATGAAAGTTCTATCATTAAGGTACGATTTGAGTATTCCAAAAATGGAATGTGCTCTTTTATCTTATAAAGTAAACCTTGACGCCACACTTTATTAAACGCCATGCTTATGTCTAACACAGCAACTGAACAATACTCTTTTTCTTCTAGCACTTTGTTAATGTTACAAACTACTCGGTGAACTTGTTCTATAGTGCTATGCTCTTGCTAGAAACCAAACTGATGATTTGGTATTATTTTGTGTTCATTCAATAAAGCCTGCAATCTTTTTAGGATATGAAGATTTAAACTCGTTCGGCAGTTTGCCAGGTTTGGGTATAACTACAATCAGAAAAGTATCCTATTCTTATTATAGCATTAAAGATATACGAGGTTTGGCTATTAAATAATGAGACTGCCGTAATAGGCAGCGTATTAGGTACTTTAAAACAAAAGAGCGTGCATGACAGTTGATATTGACATTTAGTTAATAAATGTTGCAAGTGTCGACTTGCTAGCTCAATTATTAGTGTTTGTACGGTAGTTGTTTAACGGTAACGTGTTTTAAAGTTTCGCCGGAAACATGTTAAATACGAAAATCTAACAACGAATTAGTATTTAATTTCTCGTTAAATTAAAGAAAACTCCTAGGGAAACCTTTCGTTTGTTAAGTGAGGTGTACCGAGAAGATTGCATGTCTCGAGCTCGAGTTTTTGAATGGCAGAAACGGTTTTGTGATGGAAGAGAAGACGTGGAGGATGATGAACGTCCAGGCCGACCCTACACATCAAAGACAGATGAAAATGTTGAAAAAGTCAATGAAATCATACGAAAAAACAGGCATTTGAGTATTCGATGGTAGCGGATATGTTGAATATCGTTAAGGAGTGTATTTGACAAATTTTAAAAAATGATTTGAACATGAAAAAAGTGTGTGCAAAAATGGTTCCCAAAAATCTCAATCCAGATCAGAAGGAAGTCCACACAGCAATTTGTGCAGACATTTTGCAACGCATTGAAGATCATCCAAATTTTTTATCCAATGTTATTACATGCGACGAGACATGGATTTTTCAATACGATCCTGAAACAAAACGGCAAAAAATGCATTGGAAGACTGCCACCTCTCCCAGGATGAAGAAAGCTTGAATGAGCAAGTCAAAATTTAAAGCAATGCTCTTGGTTTCTTTCGGGTGTGATACTGGCCGAGTGGGTTCCTAATGGACAGACGGTGAATCAACATTATTATAAAGACGTGCTTACTAAATTAAGAGCAAGAATTCGAAAGAAACGTCCAGAATTGTGGTGAGATCTTGCACCAAGACAACGCCCCAGTTCACAATGTGCTTTCCGTAAAGCAGTTTTTGACCGATAAACGTATAACGGTGCTCGAACACCCTCCCTATTCGCCAAATTTAGCTCCTTGCGATTTTTATTTATTCCCTAAAATTAAAAGTTTGTTGAAAGGGACCCATTTTACATCGCTAGAAGAGGTCTAGAAACAAACGGCAAAGCTTCTAAAAGCCTGAACAGATGAAGACCTGCAACACTGCTTCCAACAGTGTCAGCGGCGTATGGAACGGTGTATTCAAGCAGAGGGGAACTATTTCGAAGGGGATAATATTTAATTTCTAATACTTTGAGAATAAAGTGGTTAAATTCTATCAGTCTCGTTATTTAATGGATAAACCTTGTATGTTATTAGTCTGATGACTTTTTCTGGCAGCTCTTTGAGAATTTTCCCTGTTATCATATTAAATCCTGGTGCCTTTTTTGCATTTATAAGTTACTATGAATGATGTTTTGAAGTTCAGAACACTTTATTGGTTTGATCAGGAGCGACATTTGTAGTGGGATTTCTAACTATTCTATAATCTCATTATTTTCCTCAGGTTCTAACTGTGAAAGAAATGGTTGAAAAACTTCGGCCAGATAATTCGCAGATACTTCTGCCTTCCCTATACTGCTTCTAGCCCATCCTCCATCAGCTTTCCGAATAAGCGGTATTGACTGAGTTGGCTGTTTCATTTTTCTCGTATTCCTCCAAAGAGAATAATCGTTATTTGTTGGAGACATTGAGGTGCTGATTGCTTTTACTTCTTGACTATGTTGAGCCAAGCCTTTGGCGTTCCATAGGGCTTGTCGGTAACATAGGGTAGGTAACAATGGCTGTCAGGAGATTGAGTACAGTTCGTATATCTTCAGAAAGTTTAGTTAAAATTTCGGCTTGTTAATACTATTTGTTCCAAACTGCAGAGTTTGGAGATGGAGATATCAATGTAAAACTTTCAAACACAAAAAAGATTTTAAATTTTACAAAACTCACCAAACGAAGGTTCGATAACACTCGGAATGATTTCTTCCACATGCAGTGTTTTCTGACAGCGCTTAATGGATACCATTTCTTTTGAAAGAGTAAATTTCTGGTCTCCAATTGCCAAATCGTAGGAACTACGAATGCAAAAATATTATGATAACATCGAAACAAATCTCCCTTTCTTACCCATCAGTTTCGATTTTCTTTCCTAAACTTTCAACTTCCGATACTTCCAATGCTGCTAAGGCATCGCTGATACCCTTGGCATCTTTTTTGAAAGTTTTACCTATAACACCTTTGTTAGGCATAGCTTCCACTACATTAACAACTTTGGGTTCAACTAATTTTTTCTCAGCCGCTAAGCGAATACCGGTAGCTTTTGTATGCTGCGTTAAATCATAGGCAGATCTATCTGCACATCCGACACATTCTATCCAACCCTAAAAACATTGCATTTACTAAAAATTATAGATTACCCCATGTGGGATTGTTAGTCGCCTCCTCAGGTGGCATACTAAGTTTGGATTTTGATCAGGAATGGAAACTAGAGAGGCAATCTGACCCTTACATAGCTAGTTAAACATTCAGCATCCCAACAATCCTGAGCATAATGTGCCATTTCGTTAGCCATATGCTGTCGGAAACGTAATCGTGCAGGATCAACACCACACTTAATTAGGAACTGCTGAATTCGTGCAATGAAATATCCTAACGTTTCATTTGCTACCAAACCCTAAAATAAATTCGTATTATATAAAACAAATTTAAAGCTCCGTATGAAAGTAATTTACAGTTTTAACAGCCTCTCCGATGCACTTCCTTTCGGCAGGTTTTCCATCCATTTGGTTACATGCTGAATATAACAATAATTCGGTGTCTTTTACACCATCAAACTTTGGATGTCTCTTATCGTTAGGATCACAGAAGTGTTCAATTTCTGCCATTGTAAATTCTCTTACACGGATTAAACCAGATCTTGGGGAGATTTCGTTACGGAAAGCGTTACCTGAAACATCGTCACGTTATAGAAGAGTCTGACAAAATATTAGCTTGTAATGCCAAACAACAAACCAATTTGAGCAGCAGCAAAGGGTAAGCGTCCCTGGTTAAATTCCAGAAGTCTCTTGAAATTTACAAAAATACCTTGAGCAGTTTCTGGTCTTAAAAATCTAAAAGATAACCGATTGATGGTAGACTAATCAAATGAACTGAAACAATGTTTTACCCTTTAACCAAGCCTGATGGTCCAATTTGTGTTCCAAACATAAGATTGAATTCAATAGGTTCAGTTAAATCGTTTCCTGTTAATGGATTTTTCATGTTAAACTTCTTCATTATTTCGTGCATTTCGTTTTTATTCATTCCATCCAGCTACAATTAAATTTTTCACAGTCAACGCTATACATTTATAACTAGATAACTCACCTTAATTACAATGTCTCGACATTCTGCTTTGACATCGTCTGATGTTTTCTTATCAGCGGCATGTTTCTCTAAGTGAGCTTTAATTAAATGATCCAATCGGAAACATTCACCAGTCATTACATCTTTTGTCATAAGATCAGCAAAACGGTCCACATGTCCCGAAGCCCTGTTGATTATACACAATTACCCCACTGTTGTTACAGCACAAACTAAAAATTAACATACTTTAATACAGGTTCCGGTGTTAAAACTGAACAATCAACTTCGAGCATCTGTTCTTCAAGTACAAAGAATTGTCTCCAATTCTGCAGCAAGTTGGCTTTAAAAGCACATCCCATTGGTCCAAAATCAAATTGGCCGGTAATACCCCCATAGATTGCAAAAGACTGATCAAAGAAGAATCTTCTTTTTAATAAATCTTCCATTTTTGCTCGATCGAATGTAACTAAATTTGGGGCTAAACTTAGTTCTTTATCTTCCAATACTTTTTTACGTAATTTCAATTCTGCAACCGCTTTTTTAACATCTAAGTCAGGTGCCCCATCTGCTTTTAATTTTCGAATAAGATCACCCTAAACATAAATTACGTTTAATAAAGCCATATTCATATAATGCGCTATTAACAGACCTGTTCTTTTACACTGGCCCGAAGTGGGGCCAAAATTTCTTCAGTTTTTGAATCTGCCATATCGTTTAATAAAAATAAATTAAGTTGCACGTTACGGTGTTTCTTTTTTGTACCCCACTTTTGGCTACTAAAAACTGGAGCAATGTGAAGGTTCCGATTGATGATGCAATTTATTGAACTATCACTTTTCTTGGTTGTAACACTTAGGCTTAGACTTATTCTACAAATACGCCAAGCTGCTGTCCACACTTTCATTTACATATGGCATAAACTGCCACGAGACACCTGGAGCTAACCTACGGACAGTACACCGCAAAGAGAAAGGTTAGGAAAGGAAAAGATGAGCAGTCTTGCATCATAAGAGGCCACTTTTTAGGCAACCATAATCACAGATGTGTATGTAGGGTTGCATATACGTGTGCATATTCCCGCTATAAATTTAAAATTCAAATTTTTATAGAATTACCATTTCCCCCGTAACTTGTGCTTGTTGTTTCTTGTACTTTATCAGATATTCTTAAATAGTACTACGTAAAGATTGCACATGCTTTTATTTACAAAATTAATGATATTTAAAATTTAATTAAATATAAACCTAACAAATCTTACAACTGTAAATTTTAATTTAAAAAGTTAAAAGTCACTGATTTGCTCTTAAATGATACCTTAACGAGTTAATATTTATTAAAAATTTCGTAACATCCAATTTATAAATAAAGTGTAAAGTGAGAAACAAATATAGATTTGTTAAACCCAATTAAAAATAATACAAAAATAAGTAAGTACTCACAACTACCCCATGTAGAATAAAATATAACATAGTGTCACATGTTTATTAATCTTTATAAACATCTAAAATAATACTCATTGCCATTTCATGATGAAACGACAACGTAATCCTGTTAATCTATTTATCATAGTGCACACTTATCTACTTAATTTACACTGGGTAAGGAAAACAGTTGTTTTAATGTTCTTGATGGCCTATATTACCATTTACCTTCCCAAATTTTAACAGATAAGATTATAAATCAGCATGATTATGAAGCGGAAATTTAAAACACGTAATTAGATAGAAGCTTAACAAATTTGGTTTTAAGTTATTTTTGGTTTATACTTATTTATTCGTTAGGCGGTTTACTTTATATTCACAAATAAATTAAAACTGTACATATTAGCTGGAGTTATACTTGCTTTTTCTCGTCTGTAATTTTGTTTGCTTTTATTGTTTACTGTGTACGTAAAAAATACGTAAAATACACATACAAGTAGACTTACCTTTTACCTTATTTGAATTTATTCATCTTATAAATACACATAAAATTCTATTGCTAACAATTTTAATGTGTATAATACTGCAGTCAAAGTAAAATCGTGAATATAGCAAATGTAAGGTTATGTATTATAACTTTACTGTCAGTAGCACAGGGTTGCCAATTTTTTCACTTTAAAATCGGAATTTTATTTAAAAAAGGGTCATCAGGCTCAAATGGCCAAAATCAGCTAAGGTTGTATGAAAAACTTGATAATAAAGATTGAGTATGTGGATTGAGTTTTATTTGTTTTGTAATTTTGAAACGAAGCAATGATATATACCGGGTGCAACGAAATTAAAAAAGAAGGAAGGAGCATAACACCAACAGTATGCAATTTAGATGGTGTATCAATATGGCGGATTTTAGAAGGTGATTGGCTGCGAACACTAAATACGTCAAGTGTCAAAGACAAAAACGTAAACAAACAGTTAGTCTACCAATAAAAACTCGTGCCGGTTGGTGTTTCAATATGGCGTGTGTGAGGTATTTCCGTTGCACTTGTAGTTATGCACCATAATACCTTAGTTTCCTTGCTTTTTCTTTTTATTCGTAGACCGGGTGTCTCAGGTAAGACGGAATGTAGGGAAACACCAATGTATTTTTTCAGAAAGGATCCACGATACCTCACATTCGCCTTATTACAACAGCACACGTAAAGTAAACGTAAGTAAATTCTATAAAAATGTGAGGTTATGTTTACAAAAATAATATAACCTCGCATTTTTATAGAATTTCCTTAAGTTTTCTTTACGTGTGCTGTTGTAATAAGGTGAATTAAACGTAAAATATGCAGAATGCAGAAATAGCGATTTAAATAGTGACACATTTTGCGGATTGTTATTGTAAATGATAGTTGTAGGTGCTGTCAAAATTAACAGATATAAAAAATAAACAATGAAATAATCGCCTGTCGCAATGACCGACGCCTTCAGTATTTCTATCTCTTTCTAGCGTTAACTAAATCCAATAACATACGTTGTGCACTGAAGCCGTGCATTTTCCAAAGGTATCGTGGATCCTTTCTGACAAAATTCATTGGTGTTTCCCTATGTTCCGTCTTACCTGAGACACCCGGTATGTATTATCTGTAATCTTTTATACCTTTCGGTGTCAAGGCTGGTGTGTTAATAATACGAAGTAATGGTAAAACCCTTAAAATTATATTGTCAAACCACTTCTCACGATGTCATTTCCTTGTGAATGATTATGTGTAAAACTGTCCGCGATTTTAATTTAGTCGCCAATTGTCAAGTTAAAATATTTGTAGAAAAATGACTAATTGGCGGTAAATCACTCGATTTGGCAACACTGCAGTTATGACATAATAGATAACTCTGAACCTATAATAAACTATATTAATATTTATAAATAGGGTTACCACCCGTCCTCCATTGTGGAGGACAGTCCTCCTTTATCACATATCTTTCTCTGTCCTCCTTTGCAACAAAAATGTCCTCCTAAATCCTGATGTTTGAAATTGTATTTTCAAATTCATTTTTTTATCGCATTATGTTGGCAATTGGCAACGTAAAAGAGTGAGAGCGTTCTGGAGCACGCAGGCACGGCAGTCACGCTCACGCACGCGCATTGTGTATTGTGTTCATTATGTCTTGTGTTGTGTCTTGTGACTTGTGATAAACTATTTGACGAATTTCAATTAATAAAAAACTACTACAATATCATGAAATCCAAGAATTGTTTCACAGTATTAAATACCGTCGAAAAATACGTAAATATTTTCGAAAACTTATCTGACATAGATAATGTAGGTATTTAAAATTATTTCATATATATTAAGTCTTCCCGCCAGTTCTGCATTTGCTGAGGGAGTTTTTTCTATAATGCAGCAAAAATGGTCAGATGTTATAAATAAGTGTAGTGTTGATTTAATTAAAAGCGAACTTATCATATATTTTAATGAAGATATTAATTGTGAACAATTTTACGAACGCGTTAAATTAAATCTACAATTACTAACAATGGCCCAATCAAATGGAAAGTACACTTTCAAAATGCAAAATAGAAACATATTTATTATTTAATGAAGTTAAGTACAAATAATATTATTTGTTATCAAAAAGAATGCCGTTTTGTTTTATTTATAAAAAATTTATAATATAGTATATAGTGTGTTTTTTTCTATGTCCTCCTTTACAGTTTTTAAAAGGTGGTAACCCTATTTATAAACTTTCTTAAGCAAAACTGAAAGACAAGAAGACAACATTATGTCTAATGAAGAAAATTGTTTATTCACAATTTAAATTATTATCAGTGACAATAAGGAAAGAAATGTTCCCATGAATTATTAATTAGTATATAATAATTCCAAAGCATCTCATTAAAAACCAACTTCCTTGTTAGACAAGTAGAGTTATAAATCAGAAAGTAACTATATTCGGTGTTACCAACTAGTTTTTCAAAGTATCCGAGATAAAGTATACGAACTGTATGTGCAGCATTTAAAGTATTTAATTAATAAAATTACACAGATTATTGTAGAACGCATTGTGACGCATATGTAATTTATCTGTAATTGTACGAAACAAACAACACGTGTTTTATTCGGTGGTAGTGTAAATAATACGTTATTTGCACATACAGCTGTTTGTACGGTGATTTTTATTTTTTAAATACAGTGTTGTGGTAATGCGAGAAAAAAATACTTTCACGAATTTCATGTGAATTTTGTTATCAATTTGTTATTTATGGATTCTGTACGTAATCTATCAATTTGACTAGCTCTTAACATTTTTCGATTGACCCTTCTAATCAGTCCTTGATCTTTCAGTACGGATAACATCATCTCGTGTCATTATTTTCAAAAACGTGCGTCGTTACCAAGAGTGTCGCTTCCAATATTGTTGCTGATAAAACAATTGTCAACACAGGACAATGTTTACTGTAGCAAAAAGGGAACCCGATGCACAAGAAAATAGAGGCAAGGAAGCGATACACTCTGGTCACTTTATGGTTTCGCATTTCGAGGCCGAAGAACAAGATGACGAATATGAACTTGCTGTTCCCATACCAGACTCGGAAACTAACGACGAATATCGAGACATATATAAGGACGATGCTCTAACGCTTAGTGTTCAAGATGTCGTTTCCAAAAAAATGTTCTCACAACAACCTCTCACAATCGATACAAGTCTGTCTAAACTGTTTCAATGCATGTCAATTGCTTATAGGTTTGTTTTTGTTGTAGTAGTGTTTTGTTAAAAGTGTTTTAAAGGTTTTATTTGTTGTAGGCAAAAACTCACATCACCAAAGTGGAATCGATTCCGGGGCATACGATTACGATGGAAGGATAAAATACGGTTAAATAATGTTATTTGGAGATGCTGGCATATGCAGTGTATGTAGTTACATAAACTTCTATAAGTGTCGACTCAGTGTTTATAGGATAGCCAAACTATCGTCATCAGATTTATTTAAGATCTAAACTAAACTTAACATTGTTTTGATATTTTCTTTAGTGTGTCCTTACAAGCAGAGAAATTCATAAATATGATTGTGTACATGTTTAAGTTGATAGTAATATTTCAAAAATTAGCAATTATAATTCTAATGAAGAATGACAATTTGTGAATTATGAAATTAATCCATTTAAAATTGCAACTTGAATGTACCGTTTGTATTACTAATTTAATATTTTTTTTAGTTATCAAAAAGATTAATACATACATCTGCCAATTTGCATCTCCTTTGGATGTGGATACCCACAATAAACCAGAGGTGATAATTTCTATTACCGATATGTCATTCGAGCCCATAATTTTAACAATTCTGTTTTATATAATCTCATAACTCACATTAATAGACAGTAGAAAACTCATAATTACAAACAGTTAATAAAACTTATTTCTAATATTGAATGTATTTTAGGCAATTGTGTTGGAGGGTAAATATTGGAAACGTAAGTTAGCGGCAGTAACCGCAGAATATAAAAAATGGCGAATGTTCTATCGAAACCATGTCTTGGGACATGCCAAAGATCCAATGGATACTGTGAGTTTCATGTAAAAGGTTGTCTTAACATCGATTTTAATTTAAACATTTATTACAGCTGAGCGATTTAGATGCAATAGCTTGGCATTCTCAAAGTTCAGACAGTATGCATATGATGGTGGATGAAGATTACCTAGGCTTAATGAGTGATACTCTGTTTTCTACAATCACAAGCCAACCATTTGTGTTTCCTGACAGTCGGGAAATAGGTAATGAATAGATAAAATTAAAATAGTTTAATAGTAAGGATAAACTTTGAAGCTCATGTAATTTAAAAAAAATTGTATTCGATTTAGTTAGAAGTTTTATTTGGATATTATTTTTGTTAATGTTTAGCCAGAGCAGGCCTGGCCGATTTTATACAGCCAAGCTTGGGTCCTCTTCAACCGAATTTAGATGATTATATGGACACGTTTGAACCGCTGCAAGGTGATTCCGATTTTTGTTGCAATTTCTTGTTGGTATTAAAGAATGACTTTCAGAATTTATTGCATCTAAACTGCCTACTGTACCTGAAGAACATGGAGCCGATTCCATGTATAGACAGCAACAAGCTGTTAGTTGGTGCTACACAGATCTCGATCTTATGAATACAAATAACATGCAGGTATTTGTTAGTGTTTCTGATTAATTTACTTTTTGTTATGTTGATTTCCAAATATTTGCATTGGTTTTAAATTTGGCCTTGATAAATAAATCTTGTTTTTAGATGAACTCCTTATCGAATACATCACCAGTCATAGATCAATATAATCCAGTGCAATCGGTATCTGTTGAAAAACAAGTACCAATCCAAGACACCGGTCCACAACGGCAGACTTACACAAATGACATGATGTTACACCCAGTGGAAGTATTTCTACCTCAACCACAACAGCAACAAAATCCCCAATCTTTATACCAATCTCCTGTGATCTCAAAATCTGATAAATCGATCAAGAAAATGAATCAAACTCCAATGTCATCATCTGCATACACTAAACCTATTGATACCATGTATCAGAATTATCCTTTATCCGACATTTATGCTGTCGAAAATCGCATACAATGTAGGTGATTTATTTTTATAACCCGAACGGAAAACCTCAACATATATTTTTACAGTGCCTACTCAACAACAGACTTTTAAGATTTCTCAACCGCCTGATACAAGTCAGCAAACTTCAAGAGGCTATAAATTTCCTGTACCTTCATCTGTTACGCCTAACCTTAAGTTCACATCACAAAGTTCTAGTAGTTATAAAGCATCTGTTCGATCACACATTCAAAGCCAAGCTTCAGCTGTACAAATGAATTCTACTACACTTGAAAATACGTTACAAGTATGACGGTTCAATTTTTATATTTAAAAATATACTAATTCTTTGTTTTAACAACAGAAAGATGTTAAGTTAGAAACTCGAGTTAGGCCTGCGCACAGAACAAATCGACAACGTTCAATATCGATGTCACGTGAACCTGTTAAAAGACCACCTCTTCTGAGTGCCATTAGTGATCCATCCTTAGTTACACCCGCCAATAGTGTACTGCTTACTCAACTGTTAACTAATAGTAAGTTCATAAACAAACATCGATCACTTTTAACCATTGGTTATTTAGATACACAAAATAATATATTCACTCAAAACCAAAGTCTGGGAGCAATGGGTCCAGCGCCAGAACAACTTCCAAGCACTTCTGTGCGGGTAAAGGAGGAAAATACGTCGATGCCAATCGTTCCTCAATCCCAAACAGGAGCTGCAACTTTAATAATCACTCCAGTTGCCATGAGTTCTTCTCAGTCTTCCATTAATGATCCTGTAATAATCTTAAAAACTGATTGTTAACTCTGTAAAGTACGTTTGATTTTCGTTTCAGTTACTTTTAACATCGTTAGGTACAACAAGTTGTACGAGTCCTTCTAGTTCTCAAGGTATAGGATCTTGTCCCACTTCACCACAAGGTGCCTTAGGTTCGCCCACTCGTGATTCCGCACACAAAGATCATCGCAGAGTAGGACATATACATGCCGAACAGAAACGAAGATACAATATTAAAAATGGTTTCGATATGATACATTCGCTTATACCACATTTAAATCAGAATCCTAACGCTAAGGTATGAGCAAATTCAGAGATAACTTCAAAATATGTATGCATATTTATGTCGACCAAAAAATAATGAGTGGTTCAGTGAGTATTTTATACATAATAGTAAAAAAAAAAGAAAAATAGTATGGTCAGTTTAAGGATTTAAAGATCAGCAAAATTTTGGTCACTATCCGTTTAAGGGAGGTTTTGTTCCCCCTCCCACCTCCCCCAAGTATCCTTTTACGGTTCCGTTTCATCAATGCTTTCGTGGTCTAAGATGCATCGGCATTGCTGGCCTTTAGAGTTATTTCCTTATAGCTTTTGGCATTCTTATTTCATCCATTCTGTGAAGATGTTTTGTCCATTTCTGTTTATATCTCTGCTTTTTCTTCTAAAGGCCCTATGTGTAATTCATTCCGTATTGTTTCATTTCTAATTCTATCGTTTCTGGTAATTCCTTTTATTCTATTTATAAATTTCATCTTGGCTATTCTTAATGCCCGATCTTTCGTTTTTGTTGTTACCTGTGTTTCGCTACCATACAGTGCAACTGGTACTGCTTTTCTAAATGTGCTTGTATTGTAGTAACAGCTTTTTATTACTTTTATTAAGTATGTTATGTAGGTAATCCTTTTTCTATCTCATTTTTTATGTATAGGTTGTACTACGCTAATATTCCATTTTTCTGATGTTCTTGCCAGTGGCGACTCGTGACTTTAGGAATGGGTGAAGCAGATTATTAGATCTTCCCTCGCCCTTTTGGGAGTTTACCTGCAGGGGCAATTTATTTACGTTTTAAAAATAAATGTGTGAGTGGCGGTAACAAGGAAGAGCCGTAGAAATCAAACAATAAACAGCAAATAAGGTAGGAATAATAATTAAACAATAACAACAGGGAATAAACAAGTACCAAATACTGCGCTTATAAGAGCAAGGCCAATGACGGGTTGACCGGGGCTGCGCTCTTTACGCGCCATAACTTCAAATAAAGAAACACAAACAGGCCCGTATTGAGGGAATTTAGAAAGGAAATTCAAGAGTGAAAAATTAAAAATACCAACACAGTAAATAAAAAGAAGATCGATAAACATGGCAGAAGGTAAAGAGTTCACATTAGGAAACATAATGAACCAAATGCTACTAATGGAAAAGAAAATGAACGCAACGAACATGAATATAAAACAACAAGCAGATAAAATAAAAACCCTGGAAGAACAAACAAAAATAGAAATATTAGAAAACGAAATAAGAAGAAACATAATAATTTTTGGAATCCCCGAGGAGAATAGAGAAGACACGAAAACATTGAAGGAAAAATTCCTGAAAGAAATAATAGGAAAATAAAATTAGGAATAACAATTTCAGATGGAGAAATAGATTTCATTAACAGACTGACTACGCAAAGGAAACGAAAATAGACCGATAAAGGTGGGACTTACAATAAAAATGAAAAAAATGGAAATATTAAGGAACCTGGGAGGTCTGAAGGGTTCAAAGATAGGGGTAAGTGAAGACCTAGACAAGAAGACACGGGAAACAAAGAAAAAATTAATACCCCACATGATAGAAGCTAGGAAAAAAGGAATGAGAGCAAAGATCATAAAAGATAAACTAATAATAAATGGGGAAGGATGGAGAGAGGAAGATCTGGAAGAATTAAGTACAAAGGAGGATGAAACAGAAAACATAAAGAAGACAGTGGGTAACACTGAGGAAAGGAAGAAAAGAGAAAGATCAACAGATGAAAAGAATGAAAACTTCCCCAAAGGAGCAATCCCAAAAAAGAAAAACTGGACCCAGACTATACTAGTACCATACGAAAAAGGAACAGAGGAAAAAAACACAGAGAAGACAGAATATACAAACGAACGACCACTGTTGGAGGAAGATGAATTAAACGCAACCCTCAGGAATATTACAAAGACAGGACGAAACCAAAATAAGTCAAAAAACTAATAAAAGAGGAAAACCAGATGGAAACAATGAAGACGAAAGGCAAAGGAAAAGAACAAACAGAAATAACAAAGGTAAAAGCAGAAGAACAAGGAAAAACCAATAATACTATAGAAGAAAGAGATGGAGAAATAGGTATAGGGACATGGAACGTAAATACCATGAGGGGAAAAGAGATAGAAATAACAGAAGAGATGGATAAAAACAAAATACAAATATGGGGTTTAAGCGAAACGAAGAGGAAAGGAAAAGGGAACATGAGAATAACAAATAAACACGTGCTATACTATTCAGGAGTTAATATAGAAAAGAGAGCAAACGAAGGGGTGGGGATAGTGATGACAGACGATATACACAAGCAAGTAATACAATACAGGGCGATCAACTTAAGAATAATTTTAATATCTATACAACTAGAACAGAAAATTAACATTATCCAAATCTACGAACCAGTAGAAGAAACACCAAAGGAAGAAATAGAAGAGTTCTACACAACCTTACAAGTACTGGACTAAGCAAGAGAAGAAATAGAAGCATCCATCATAATGGGAAACTGGAACTCGAGAGTAGGAAAAGACCAAAACAAAGAAATGGGATGTATGAGACAACATGGGGAGCAAATATTAAACAGAAATGGAAAAGAATTCTGCCAAAGAAACGACCTGTTAATAGGGAACACGCTGTGGAGACAAAAAATAGAAGATAAATATATTTTTGTAGCAGAAGAACGCAACGCAAAAAGCCTAATAGACTACATAGTGTACACATGAAGCCTCAATGAGATAATACAAAGCATAGAAATAAGCTCAAACCACAGACTGGTAGTGGCAAAAATCCGAGCTAGACGGAAGAAATAACATATAACAGGATAGCAACATACAAGCTAAAAATACCAGAAAATCGAAAGAAATACCAAGACAAGACAAACACCCAATTTCACAAATTAATAAAAGAAAACAAGGAAGGGAATCTGGAGATAAAATGGGTAGCATTTAAAGAAATGATTTTAAACGCAGCAGAGGAAATATGTGAGAAAAGGAGATTCAATAAACACTTAAAAAGAACGGTGGAATGAAGAAATTCAAAGAAAAGTAAAAGAAAAGAAACATGCATGGAAGAAGTATATTCAATCAAAAACACAAGAAGATAGAGAAAACTATAAAGAAAAAAGAAACAAAGTAGATACAAAGGCATTCTGGACAACAGTGAAAAGGCTAAGGAAAACTAAAAGCAAAGAAATAAAAGCAATAAAAAACAAACATAACGAAACTAAAGTGGAAACTAAGGAAATATTAGAAACCTGGAAAGAGTTTTACACCAAAAAATTTGAAAACGTAACAAAAGACGAATACGAAATAAGGGAAGACATAACAGAAGTACAAGAGATATCAAAAGAAGAATTAGAGGAAGCAATTAAACAAATAAAAGTAGGGAAAGCAAGTGGGGAAGATGAAATAGCACCAGAAATGATTAAATGGCTATGAAAATATGGGAAGGAATGGTTATGGGAAATACTAAAAGAAGCCTGGAGACAGAAGAGGATCACTAAAGACTGGGAAACTAACTTAATTATCCCAATACACAAGAAAGGAGAAACAACAAAATGCGAGAATTTTTTCTAGTGAAAATTGTCGATACAATTCGTTTTGATTGGCTCAAAAACGTCAAATCTTGCATTTTGATTAGTCGATTTTTGACGGATGACATATGAGTTGAATAGTCTTCGATATTTTGTCATCTAATCCCACTTTCTGCGACTTCACGGTCATTTTTTTTAATTTGCCGCCATACTAGTGGTCACGTGACATACATCAAATTCGATTTTTAGATTACCGAGCTTGCAGAAGCGATCCCCCAGAAAAGTTTTTTCGGTACTCTAATAATAAAAAATTTTCCCATATGTTGCGAACTTTTTGCCGGTCACTGTATATCTTGATTCCTTTCGTATCTTCTTTCTCTCACAAACCACGCATCTCTTTGTTGTATTTGTGTTGTTTACGGATGGTGGAACATGACTTGGGAAATGTCGTTCAGTCAATATCGAATCAGATTCAGTATTTTCTGTTCTGCTTCCACCACTTGTGCGAGCCAATGGGGAATGATACTTTGCAATAATTTGTTTCACCAAGTTCAGTTGAAATTTTGAAAGATGTATGTTTTCAGTCGTTCTTGTTTTATATAGCTGGTACAAATTTAGAACGGAGAGATCTAAAAGGTGAAAAAAACCTTTTAGCACTCCCGGGCGTAAAGTGACTACTTTTCACCCACAAAGAAGGGCATAATAGCTATTTATGCAACGAGTTGCAAAATGATGAACTTTTTATCACCAGGCGTGAAATTGTTCGTCGAGGCGAAGCCGAGATGAACAACACGCCATGTGATAAAAAGACATGTTTTGCAGCGTGTTTCATACAAGATTTTATCCAATTCAGGTAACAAAATGTAAATGCCACATCTTCTTAAAAAAGGAGTTGGGTCATCGTGATAAAATGGGAGTGATAAAATGGGAGCATATTTTGTAACTAGTTACAAAATGAAACACTTTTCGCAACTCAAATCATCTTTTTGTAACTAGTTACAAAATGGGAGCATATTTTGTAACTAGTTACAAAATGAACCACTTTTCACAACTAAAATCAATGTCGAAATGTTGACATTTCGTAACTGAATTGGATAAAGTTCATTATTGCATACCTCGGGTGCACTTTACGCTCGCGACAAATTAATTTGAAATATCACAAAAATACCTTAGTTACAATACAATTTTTATAAAATCACTCTTGCCTTGAATGTGTCAATTTGACATTTTTAAAAATGTCATTAGAAAAAGTTTATTATAAATCAAAAAATTTAAATAAAATCTCCCTTCGTGCAAAAAATATTGTATGTACCACAGGCGTAATAAGCGACTTTGGGCTTTGGCGAGAGCAGCATATCAGATTTATCGACTGATCCCATGTTGTAATTGTATTGAACGATACAGGAAGGCTTTTCAATTTTCTGTCCTGTCCGGTGGTCTGTTTTTCCAGTTTCTTTCATTATCTTGCCATTTTTCGACATATTGATTTCTATTAAACTATTAAACACCTCCATACCAGCTCTCTCTCTTTTTGCATTCTTGACAGTTATTTTTGCTTGCCTCTTCATTTTATTATATTCTTCTTTGTCCTGCTCGTTTTTGGTTGTAAGATACTTTTTCCATGCTTGTTTCTTCGTTTTTATCTCCGCGTTTTTTGTACTTAATATTGTTGAATTTGATTCCGCATACTTTTCCTACTTCCTCCTTTATGGTGGTAAATATAGCCCATCTTTCTTCCAATGACCAATCTTCTTTCGACTCCTCTAATCTTTTCAACTTTTCATCAGTTTTCTTTTTATACTTTACTTTGATATTCTCCCTCTTCAATTTATTTACGTTTATTTTGTACTATTTCTTTCTTTCCTCTATTCTTGCGAGTTTGTCCTTTAATATTGCCGTGACCATCCTGTGTTGCATTGATAATTCTGGTTCTATTTCAAGGTTTTTTGTATACCGGGTGTGGCTTGACATGTGAGACATAGGAGAAATGCATGGAAAATTGAACATACCGGGTGTGGCCTAAGATGTGAGACATAGCTGAAATGCATGGGAAATTGGACATATGTGAATATTATCTTCTTGGCTAACTGTTGCTTACGTTGTAGCTATTCATCAAAAAGTACTTTTTTTTTCCAGTCGATTATAGTACGAAATTTATTTGAAATGAAGGAGAAATGGTATTTTGCTGATTATTAGACCGATATTAATTCTACAAAAATTTGATCAACTAGACTTGTTCTGATAAGCTGCAGCATCAGTATGGAAATTTCAGAATTTAGTACGAACAAATGATGCGTAGCAGGCTTTAAGCAAGATGTCAAGGTGCATGTGTGACTTTTTATTTAAAATATTTATCTACTTTATTTTACGTTGAGGAGCTAAATTTTCCTAATTAGTTAAGAATCAATTGCTTAATAGCGTACTACTCATCCATACAAGAACGTACAAAAACTAAACGGTTCAGCTGGAGAAATAAAATTAAGCAATTATCAAAATCGCATGTAGGCATTTCTCCTATGTCTCACATGTCAGGCCACACACACTATATAAATTAGACTCTTTGCATTCCTTCTTCAGCTACAAAGGTATGTTTTTCTTAAATTTCTTGGTCCCAAAACGTATTGCCTATTAGTAGTTCGTTTGTTAGACAAAACTCCTCCAGCATCTTCTTACCATTCCTATTTAAAGTTACTTCTCCATAACCTCCTATACTTCCTTGTCCTCTGTTGACGTCCCTGCCCACCCGTGCATTCCAGTCTCCTATTATTATGAGTTTTTCTTGTTGTTCTCTTAGTCTGTCTATTACATTCTGTTGTTCTGTGTAAAATTCCATTACTTTCTCTTCCTCTGATCCTTCTGTTGGGGTGTATATTTGTATTATTGCTATCACACTTAAATTTGTTCAAGAATTCAACGAATTAAATGTGTGTGAATGATTTAAAGTAAACGGTGAATAGTTATACAGAATATTATTTTTGGTCGACATATACCTAGTGCTCAGTTAGTGATAAAAAAAATGAAAACATTACCGTATATACAAATATTACATAATTTTTAATTTCAGTTGAGTAAAGCTGCAATGCTCCAAAAAGGAGCTGAATATATTAGACAGCTTCAGCAAGAAAGAAGTCAATTAAAAGAAGAAATGGATAGTTTAAGGCAACAAATAGAGGCACTTAATACTTCAATTAGGTAAGAAACTCTTTTTTGCATAAAGGCATTGACTGGTAATTTGACACACCGTAACTGAAAATTGTAGTATTTGCAGACTGTTTAACCAAACTTATTATTAGAGCCCTTTGTCAGCAGTTACGTCTTTTCTCTTTCCCATATTTGAACAACACTGTAGACCACTATTCAGATTAACGAAATAACTTAAAATTGCACAGTATCGACAAAATCTTGGCACTAATTATGCTAAAATGACAGATCAACCTATTTACGTGACGTATTACTTCAGTATTCAAAAATAAAAAATCCGCAGGCATACAAGGGTAAGGTGAAATGTTCTCGGCCTCGCACAGAGATGGCAGTGCTATCGATGACATTTTTGTTGTGATGTTGGTACATGTGTAACAATAACGCACGTCAAGTTTCAAATTGATCTGTCGAATAGTTTCTTTATACGGCTTTTTAAAGTAGACTTGTTGTGTGTGTTTCGTTGAAATGGATAAACTGGAATTTCGTGCCGTCATAAAATTCTTCGTTTTGGACAGTTTATCGCCAACGGAAATTCATAAGGAGTCTGCTCCTTCATTTTCAACAGTGAAGAAATGGACGGCTGAATTTAAACGTGGTCGTACATCGTACATCACTTGAAGATGATCCACGTGAAGGACGACCAAAAACTGCAACCACAGAAAAAAACATCGAGGAGGTGCACACTATGGTATTGGACGATCGGTGATTAAAGGTGTATGAGATAGTTGAGGCCATAGACATATCTGAAGACAGAGTACGGTACATTTTACATCATGAATTAACTATGAGAAAGCTTTGTGCAAGATGGATGCCGCATTTGTTAACGCCTGACCAAAAACACATGCGAAAACGAATTTCTCAACGATGTTTGGAACGTTTTAAAAAGGATCCGACCGATTTTGTGCGCCGATTTGTTACTATGGATGAGACGTAGGTCCACCACTACACGCCAGAAACCAAACAGCAATCAAAGCAGTGGGCGGAAAGGCGAAGTCGATTTCATCTGCCGGAAGGGTCATGGCCAGTGTTTTCTGGGATGCAAAAGGGTTTCATTCATTGATTACCTTGAAAAGGGGAAAAGAATAACTGGCGAATACTACACAAGTCTCCTGGACCAACTGGATGAAAAAATTCGTGAAAACAGGCCTGGATTGCGAAAAAAAAATCGTCTTTCACCAGGACGATGCATATGCGAACAAAGGTGCTTTGGCAATGGGAAAAGTCAGGGATCTGAAGTACGAATTGTTGGAACATGCACCGTATTTATCAGATTTGGCTCCCTCTGACTTCCACCTGTTCCCAAATCTGAAGAAATTTGTGGCTGGATAGGGTTTTGCGTCAAATAAAGAGGTGATAGCAGCCGTAGATGGTTAGTTTGCAGACCTTCTAGACTCTCACTTCAGGGATTGAACTAAAGGAGACTATGTAGAAAAATAAATGCATTTTTGAACAAAAAAACACAGTCTTTCTCTGCCAGGCCGAGGACTTTTCACCTTGCCCTTGTACTTTGCAGGAACCATGATTTATTTTAAGACAAACATATAGTTTCAATCATTCATGTCGGCCATGTACAAATGTAAAGTAAATATTTGGATTATTACTGTACAACAGAACCTTATTTGTATTTTATTAGCTATAAAACAAAAATAATTAATTTCGTTCTTCAACACTATATTTAAATCACTGATTTAAATACCAATCATTCATTTAAAAAAATTATGCATTTATAATCAAACGATATAAATATTTTTACTTTTACAGTAACTGTCAATCTCTTTTACCTGCGACTGGTGCTCCAGTTTCAAGAAGGAGAGATAGTAAAATGCAGGAAATGTTCGATGACTATGTAAAAAAACGGACTATGGAGGACTGGAAATTTTGGATTGTATCCTTTGAATTAAAAAGCAACGGACACTTTTTTATTGTTATTTGAGTTTTTTAAATATCATTTAAAGAAGGTTAACTAACTATGGCCTTCTGTATTTGTTACACAAAAGTGTCTTATACAGCCAGGTATACTTGCTTTCAAGTTGTTTTTAAAGTATTCCATACCGTGATGCCCCCTATTAATTTCTCACATACATGGCTAAAGTGGATTCACGATAACCATGCAGACGATGTAAACAAACAAGTTTGACAGCTGCATGATTCACACAGCAAATGCTTTGCGTGAAATCGTTGGCTGCGTTAAACACCAAGCATTTAAAGAGTAAAATATGTAATTACCATAAGTACGTACTTGTGTAAAAATGCATCACCAGCTTATCGGATAAGGAAACTTCCTCCAATTTACAACCAATCACAGCCTCTATTTTGACCTCGTGGTTGTCAACCAGCATATGGGTTTGTTTTAGGGATTTGCATGGTTATTTTGAATATACTTTTAACTGGCATTTCGTTTGATTATGGCTATCCCAATTTGACTATTAAATTTTTTACAGGTCTTCTGCTCAGCGCCCTCTCTGGTTGGGTGTGTAATTACTATCCAAGTCAAACAATTGGTTTGTTTCTATGATTGATATATAAATAAAATTAAACAACTTTTACCCATTTTTAACATGTAACAATGAAAATTCAGAAACATTAACTATCAACTTGTTGCTACAGGGAGGACGCACAACCTATTTTCTTAGAACCCGGTTCTAAGTGAATTGGAATAGCCATGTAAATGCTTCAGAGTGACATGTTGTAGAACAGTAGCGCCTTCTCTGGCTATAAGCGTATTCGGTTATTTGATACTTTTAACACCCAAGTGCATCGACATGCACTTTGTCGTTCTCTTATGTTGTCGGTGTCAAAGTGCACTATAATACACGGCACCGGTTCTGCCTGCACCAAAATTAATAACCGAACAAATTATATATAAAGCTAAGTTTCCTCTATAACTGATTTTAATTGTTTCACATACAAGTCTGCAGCACTGCAGAAACTAAATTCTGTTCAACCTTCTACAGCGATTAATAAAAATGTTGCATTTTAAATTAAGACACAGTGATGAATTGTCAATAAATAGTATTCATAAAAACATTTGTTTATCATTACACTAATTTGGTAAAATACAGATATAAATATAGTTACAGGCAATGAAGTCATCTTTTACTATTTTGTTGCCCATTGTAATCACTAAACAACTGTATTTGTGTTATTACTGCAGCATTGTAGTGTCCCAAAACACAAGGCATAGTGGAAACCTAGCTTTAGATACTTTTGTTTATAAATACAGAAGGCCATGGTATCAACTAATAAGTTTTGTTTTCCCTTAGCATGAAAATTATTTAAATCTAAAAAATTTACTAAGAAATTTGTATAATAAAACTTTTCCTTAATTCCGAAATACAGTTTAGTTTATTATTTCGGCCACTTCTCACATCGTTTAATAACTTTGTATCTACCTCTAGTTTGGAAGATTTATATAGATCTACTTTACATTGGGTTGAACAACACTGCACACTTGTTGATCTCAGACCAGGTAAAAATGAATTTATGTCAATGATCAAGTTATAGTCTTAATCATATTAATTTTTCTTTTACAGTGGTTTTAAATTCATTAAGGTACCTGTGCACGAAAACGGATATTTTGTCGGAACCGGAAAAGTTACCTGAAGAAGCGAGACAGGCTGTTGTATCGCCAACAAACAGTAGTAACCAAACCCAGCTTTAACATAGTTTTGCTCAATGTTTTGTTCGTGATATAAAAGTGCAAAGCCAACTAATATATTTTTTTAAGTTTATTATATGTGCAAAGTAACATAGTTACACGTCAGAAGATCCGTACAGTCATAGGTTGAGGTTATTAGAATAGTCTTGCCTTTAAACTAAAGTACTAACAGGATTATATCGCAGATGTGACTCCGTCACTGTACTAGCATGTTTGAAGAAAATTGATGTCGTTAATCACAGGGCCAAGAGAGGTTACTAACACTTTTTAATCTTTTTACGGATGTCTGCCATGAAAAGGTGCAATGCAAGTAACTGCCTTAAAAATTTTCACTTGTCATTTTCATCTGTCATCTTAAAATAATATTTAACCACACTAACAAAGTCGTTGCATTTTTCTGTAGTGTTTCGAAAAGCTCCAGAAATGTTTCGGAGAAATGCAAGATTTATCAAAGTGTGAGTTTATGTTTTTATACTGTAACAACAAATTTCCTTACTACTACTATTTTTACCAAGAAATTAGATAAGTTGCGTGTAGTGCCTTATGAATTAAGCGTGATAATTTTTTTATTTGATATTTTATCATTTACGTAACATGTAGCATATAAGGGTACTTATATTTTATTTGCTGGTCATTATGTATTGTATATATTTGTTATATGTATATCTTCAACTTTAAATTTATTGTTATTAACTACATATTACTTATGTACCTATAATAAATTTGTTTTTGTTTGAAAATTCCCTACGTTATTTGAATTACTATTTTCAAGTCATTGTTAACTTACCCTTTTTGTAGGTACCAACCACCAGTACAAATGTAGTATGCCAAAGAATCATAAACGTATGTGCTAAGATCATTTGTTTCAGAATTTTCTGGCCAAGGAAGAATATGGAAAACTGATGGTGTTAGAAACACTCTCACCCTAGGTTTTATATAAATACCAACTCCAGAATCTGCAGTAGTTCTTCTATTCGCCAATAAACCATAGGAAGCCTGATGCAAACCCCACCACTTGTTAACTGCAGAAGTATATTAAAGTGTATTCAGGGAAAGGCTGCACTCGATGTAAACAAACAAGTTTGACAGCGGCTGATTCGCACGGCAAATGCGTAAAATTGTTGGCTGCGTTAGCGTACGCGCTTGTAACGTGTACACAGGTAAGTACCATAAATACGTATTTATGTAAAAATGCGTCACCGGCATATCGGATTAGGGAACTTTCACCTGTATACAACCAATCACAGCCCCTTTTCGACCTCGTGGTTGTCAACCATCACGTGGCTTTGTTTACATCGAGTGCAGCCTTTCCCTGAATACACTTTAGTTAAGGATTGCAACAGACCAGAACAAGAAAGATCAAACGTGGACAAACTTTGCGATCCTATTATATGACGACAGTATAAAGAAGTCTTGAATAACAGAAATAGTTCCCGTAAGAGAAGAAACCACCAGAGCAATACAGATGTACACTAATGCTGCCCCATCCTTTAACGAAATAAGTTCTACAGCTAAGGATAGGAAAATCCACAAGACCAGACATTATCAGTGCAAGTAGCCATCACAACTTGCGAAAGCGTGGAGTGAGGAAACCGTCCCACATAATTTGAAAGGATCATTAAATTCCCCAAGTTAGAAGACCCCACTAAATGCTCCAACTGGCGAAGAATTACTCTTTTAAACACCATTAATAAAATATTAGCCCAAGTGGTGTGGAATGGATTAGAAGATGTTGTAGAACCAAAATTGTGGAGAGAACGAGCAGGTTTCCGTCACAGTAAATCCTGTGTCGACCACAAATACACTTTGAATTATCATCGAACAATTGCTAGAACAGAGATCAATGAAACCTGGGGCACTCCTATCTTTTTAATAATATTGTAAGGTGTCAAAATGAAATTTGGTATATGTGATATACTCTTAAAACTGCTTTGACAAAGAACACAAGTTTCTGTCTGTAACGAGTATATTAACATTATTATTAGCACCCATTATTCCCGGAGGACATAGGGTAAAGTACAAATATATAAATATATGCATACATACAGCTCACATACATAATTATAAATTGTTAACATAGTTTTTCCACTGATTTTTATCGCTAGCTATTCTACACAATTCTGCAACACTTTTTCCGCTTTCTTCGGCTACCGTTCTTCTCCATGTTGTGCGGGGTCTTCCACGGTATCGTTGTCCTTGTGGGTTCCATTCTAACACTTCGTGACTAAGTACATCTCTTGACTTTCGTAACGTATGACCCAACCATCTGAACTTCCGTTTTTTGATTTCTGCATTGATGCTCTCTTGTCCTGTTCTCTCCCATAATTCCATATTTGATATACGTTGCGGCCACCATATCTTTAAGATGTACCTTAAGCATCTGTTTACAAATGACTGGAGCTTTCTTTTTATTAATGAAGTAACAAACCATGTTTCTGAGCCGTATAAAAGTACGGATTTAACAGTTGCATTGAAAACTTTTATTTTTGTTACTGTGTTAATACTGCTTACCCTCCAGATCTGGTTCATATTTGAAAACACACTCCTCGCTTTATTTATTCTTTGCTGAACATCCACTAATGTACCACCATCACTTGTGACAGCACTGCCTAAATAGGTAAATGTGTTCACTGATTGTATAGGCAACTGATCCACTGTTATATTATTCACTAATTCAGTGTTAATTTTTAACAACTTAGTTTTGTTTTTATTTATTTGAAGACCTACTTTGTTTGATTCTTCCACAAGATTATATATCTCTTTTTAGTTTCAAAATGAAATTACTACTTTCTTGCCACATAATTACCCAAAAACAACCCTAATGTTATGCTCGAAATTAAAGGAAATACCTTAAAATAAGATCCCCGCAAAATAAAGAAAAATAAAATTAGAAATGCGCAGCTGGCCATCACACATTAGTGATGGGCACAATCGAATGATTTTGAGAATCGAATAATCGGCAATCGGATAATTTCAACAATCGAATGATCATTCTAATGATTTTTCACTCGAATTAAAAATCATTCGAATGATTTTTCATTCGTCATTCGTTTCAAAGTTTCCGAATGAAAAATCATTCGAATGATCATTCGTAATTCGCAATGCGAGTGATTAATCGGGCGATCACTCGAGTTGAATGCGCAAACTCACACTGCGCTTATAATAAAAGAAACTTTTCACAATTAAAGTAATACGGTGTGCAGTTATGTATATTATTTTTTCTTTGTCTGACGCTTGCCTTGCGACAGCGACAACCCGCACGTCCCAGGCGTCGTTAATGCCGTACAAAAATAACTCTATGTGGATGGGAATTCATTTGCATTCGTCATTCGGTATTCGCTATTCGTTACCGAGTTTCCGAATGAAAAATCATTCGAATTCGCCCATCACTAGTAAAAAATTCAACGTTAATATTTTACATTTTATATCTTTTTCTTTTTATTGTTTCTCAAATTTAGTTCATGTTTGTAATTTAGCTTTATATTATATATATTTTATTAAATATTTACTCACAATTATTTACATTTATATTATTATGTGTACTTACGCTGACAATTACAAATTAAAATGTTGACTTATTTTATTTTGTTTAATAGCTCAATGTAGTTTCTTATTACTCAAGACTCAAGAGGGGGTTTTGTTATTATTGAAAGAATTCATTCAAAATAGCCCATGCGCAATCACATACTGAACTTAGCAAACGAAACCTTTCAAAATAAAAGTAGGTAATTAAGTAATTCTAGGAATAGTAATACGATGTGCAGTTATAGGTATAAAATTTTATCTTTGTCTTTGTCTGATGCATGCCTTGCAACTTGCAACAGCGACAAACCGCAAGTCCCACGCGTCGTCAATGCCGTACAAAAATAACTCGATATTAATGTGAATTCATTCGCATTCGCATTCGTCATTCGCTATTCGTTTCCGAGATTCCGAATGATATTTCATTCGCTATTCGTTTCCGAATGAATAATCATTCGAATGACATTTCATTCGTCATTCGTTTCAGAGTTTCCGAATGAAAAATCATTCGAATGATTTTTAATTCGAATGAAAAATCATTCGAATGATTTTTCATTCGTTATTCGTTTCAGAGTTTCCGAATGAAAAATCATTCGAATGATTTGACGACAACAATCGAAACATTTCGAATACCGACGACAATCGAATGATCCGATTTTTTTCATTCGAATTCGCCCATCACTATCACACATCACACGGCATTATCTTATAGGAGTATTAAAACAAAAATAGATACTGCAAAGTTTAATGTGTACTAAACTTACATTTGTATATAATAAAATAACAAAATAAATATTAAAAAAGCCACACAATTAATACTTTCTTATGTATTACTTTTAATACTCTTTATACATGGTTTAGTTCTTTAATGTTTGGATATTTAATAAACTACACATAGTAGCTACATAAAGTTTAAACTGGCATGCACTCAATAGCCATCCAAATACTAATTACAAATTTATTTTCTGAACATGTATTTGATTCACTTTTATCATTAAAAAATTTACTTGGCCTTGTGAACTTTCATATGTGTTGCAAGAGTACCACTTTGCGCGAAAGCCTGTCCACATACACTACAAATATATGGCCTTTCTCCAGTATGTGTTCTAATATGTTTTTTAAGGGTTCCTTTTACAGCAAAACTTCTACCACATTCAACACAATTGTATGGTTTTTCACCACTATGAATTCGCATATGAATAATCAGCCTACCACTTTGATTAAAACGTCTATGACAAACTTTACATTCCACTGGTTTCTCTCCTGTATGGGTACGTATGTGTGCAGATAAATAGCCAGACTGTGGGAAATCCTTTCCGCAGATTTTGCAAACATGTGGTCGCTCACCGGTATGAGTTCGTATGTGCGTCATTAAAGTCCCTGGTGCGGCAAAGCTTTTTTCACACATTTTACATTTGTACGGTTTTTCTCCTGTATGTATAAACGAATGGATTTTTAAGTAAGATAACTGTGCAAATCCTTTTCCACAAACATTACATAAGTATGGTTTTTCTCCTGTATGTATAAGTTTATGTCTTTCTAAATTACTATGGAAACGGAATGTTTTGTTACAAATATTGCAGGTACGAGGTAAGTTGCGTTTTTTAGTAATACCAGTTTTATTTCTATATGGCTTGGATTTTCTTTCGATAGTCTCGTGATTCTCATCATTTTCTAACGTATTATGGGAAAGCAAATGACGAGTAAGAATAGTTTCTGACCGAAATCTGTAACAAATAAACAACTAATTTTATGTGAGTTGCAATAAATCAAAGGCTTACTCCTTTCCACAAGTATCACATTTATAAATTTGTCCGTGTTTCTCAGCCATGTGTCGCCTGTATTCTCCTAAACCTAAACATAAAGCTTCACATTCCTTGCATGGATAAACCTTCTTTTTGTGTTCAGTTTCTCCCGATTTACTTTTCTTTTTCCGCACCTTTTTCTGGAAAAGTTTTAAGTAAGTAATGCAAGAACGATCATAACGAATTTACCTTTCGTTCAAATGTGTTATCATCAGTCTCATCGCTTTCATCTAAACTGTCCTCGTGGAATGATACATCTAAAATTACATTTGAGTTGCACCTTCATAAATGTAGCTTAAACCGTTTCACTTTATAATAGTTAATTAATGTAGTTCTTTTAATGATATGTTTTTAAAAGTATTTCATTGTACGCGGCACTTAAAATTAAATAAATTACCTACCAATATCAAGTTTATCATCGTCATCATCATTCTCATCCTTGTATAATTCATCCTTAGGGCTCATCGTATTAAATTCTTCGATGTGCTCTTTATTTTCATTTTTTAAAAAACAGGAATTTAAATCGGCATTTACCGGCAGTGGTAAGAGAGTACGAATACAATGTCTTAAAGTAGCATCAGACTTTTCGCATAATTTCTTGAATAAAAATACTCGGTTTATTTCTTCCGCACATTGGATACAAACTTGTTCTGGAAGTCCATCACCTTTAAGTATCTGCAAAACAAGCAATTTAGGAATATTTAAAAGTTTTTTAGTAAAACTAACCTGTAGAGATGTAAACGACATCAAAACATCATTAAGTGGAACTTGCTGTTCCATAAATGCTTCAACACCGAATACTGATTTCATGCTGCTATTTTCTACTAAACAAGTTCGACAAGCTTTGGAAAAATTTGTTTCAAAAGACATTTTTATTAAGGAACCGTTTTGTTTTGTTTTTTCTTTTTTTTTAAGCGGGAGGTTCCAAGATGGGGCCAATAGATGGCAGCATTAATGCAAATTTAAATTTTCTTAAGGGTTTTATTTTTCTTTTATAATCTTTACAGTTGTAAAAGTGTTTGAATTACATAAGTATTTTTCTTTTTATTATTTACATGAGGGTGTTGTTTATAAAATTATAACCCACTGCACTTGAGCTCATCGGCTTACTGTGTCCCCTATTCATTCACACAATATGCTCTGCAGTTTCATCTTCCTCGCCGTAAAATCTGTTTGGGTTATTTATGACGCCTATTAGTTGAAGGGTAACCGTACCCAAGGAGACCTTGCCCTTGCCAGCTCTCATGATATTTTCCCCATAGGGAAAATCATGCCTCAAACCCCAAATTCCATGTAACTCAACTCTATCCTTCTCACATCCCAAACCATTCGCCAACCCGCCTGACATGCGTGGCGTTTCAATGTTAATAAAACCCCTTCATTGTCAGAGTCTAAAACAGAGTTCAAAACTCAGAATCCCACACTGTAAAATCAGTCTGCTTCACGGATTCTGGAGGATGCAAGAAACGACAAAACCAAAATCCAAAAGAAAAAGTAATCACAGCAGCAACACACAACTGCAATACAAATCATTATTACACGACTCTCAACTCACAACATAGAGAACGAATTCCAGAACATAATCGGCCTATCAGAAGTAAGACGAAACGGCGAAGGCTTCATAATTCAGCAGGTAGGAAATGCACTGCTATACAAAGGCAAACACCAGTAGGATTTCTAGTTAGAAAAGAACATATTCAGAATGTAGTTTGCTTCAAAGGAATATCAGAAAGAGTGGCATACCTATATGTACTACCTATAATCCTAAAAATATCGGATTCTTGTAAGTTAAAGATCATACAAGTGTATGCATCTACCTCTATGTACGAAGATGATGAAGTTGAACTCCTTTAACAAGATATTTCAAATGCAACGATATTATATCATAATAGGAGACTTAAACGCCATTTTGGGACACCAACAAAAGATAAAGACGAATGGTAGGTACATTAGATGATATGGATTAGGTACCAGAAATCAAAGAGGGAACATATTGGCAAACTTCTTAGAAAACCAAAGACCGCAGCGTCGGACTGGGCTTAAGGGGCCCGGGTGGCATTATGACTTTAAGGGCCCGCCGCCCGCCTAGGATCAGGGCAGATGATACCATCAGGTCAACCAACAAACCAAATGATAATAATAATCAAATAGGCAAGAGTTTTTGGAAGTTTTTATTTCCAAAGACATACATTTTTATGTAAAAAGTTCCAATTAGTTATAACTGAAGCTGGCCAATCAACATTTTTTTTTAAAGAGAAGTTTCAGCTAGATTGTCAACAACTCGTTCGTAAAAGCTGCTATCCTCGTCATCCTTGATAAGATCCGATTCTGTGTTTAGAATAATCAAGGAGTCCAGCAGTTCTTGCCCCAGTAGAGAACGAAGCCTTCAGCGCGGAAAATCGTCTCTCGCAAGTTACTTTATTACACTTATTACACAATAAGCGACGCATAAGTTGGAGTACGTACTGAGGTGCA
The DNA here is from genome assembly GCA_963082815.1 of Melanotus villosus. Lineage (NCBI taxonomy): Eukaryota > Metazoa > Arthropoda > Insecta > Coleoptera > Elateridae > Melanotus > Melanotus villosus. The sequence continues at coordinate 75,860,375 of OY720420.1, forward strand.
TATTATATTGGGACAAAAGTTTACATGCACATGGTATGCAACTTCGGCAGACATCCGAACCTCTTCGAGACAAACAAATAGCGTTCTTTGCTGTTTGATCTAAACCGATCTCTTTCTGCTCTTCGTCTTCTTCCTCACTCTGAGAATATGAATCATTTGTGTGTTGCTGCCTAGGTGGAACGTGTTCGTCTAAAATAGTTTTAGAAAGTCCATTAAAACTTTTTCCAAAAAAGATTCGAGTTCTTTTGAAAGTAGTTCTCGATCGACATTGGCAATTGGAGCAAACAAGCGGCATCCTTCATTAATTGCTCGTTGCAGTTAAATTTTTCATCTATTTTAACTAGAGCCGTGTTGATGATGAATTTGTACGGTAGAATCTCTTTGGGTCTGCAGACAGTAGTCCCACTTCGTCTTGGCATAACTCATCGTGTTTTTTCGGTTTCCTAGATGTTCTCCGTAACGGCAGCGTGGTGTGTATTTCAAAATCGATGTTTTCGGCTTGAATTAATTCTTGAACTTGGGATGCAAACAAACTTGCAGCACTGAAAACGTCGTCAAAATGATCTAGTTGTTTCCGCAAATTCTTCTCCAAAGTTTTGATAAGTCCCCAAGCTTTAAGGTAGTCTAGTGTAGGAGTTTGGGGGTATTGGCTTACCGGGGTTGATAAATCGAACATTTTCTTGAATGCGAAGGCAATAGTTTTGAATTTCAAAAAAGAATCCATCAATGCCTTTGTTTGAAATGAAACCATTGGCTCGAACTCCGTGCTCGAAGATATGGCACTATCAACGCAACGTATCGAATTTTCTCCATGATGGTGGTCAAGGCTTTGTCTTTGGCCCACCATCTCGTTTTTCCGATGTTCTGCAATTGTCTCAACTTGTCTCTACCAGCTGTGATTTCAGCGATTTTGTCCATCCGCACAGAGGTGCGCTTGAATGATTCATGAATAAATACACTTGTAGACTCCAAGATGCCGAATAAATTCTTTGCTCCAGTACAGCTTGACGGGGCGCCTCCCAGCACTACATTCAATACATGCGCGTAACAATGCGTTACAATTAATTTTGGCACCTCTTCTCTCAGATTTGCTGTATTTTAGTGTACAGTACACCCGAGCGTTTCTTTTTCTAAGTATTTGTTTGTAACTATGCTACACGGAGAGAAATGCAACATAAAAATTATAGTCCAGTCAATATGCTTCCAAATTCACAGCCTAGCTTTCAATCGGCCGGGGGATTAACGGATTTTATTTTTTATTTTTTTTAAATGCGCAGAATGACGAGCTCAAATGATATGCAAATTTTTATTTGCTGGAATTAATATTTATTAAAAAAAGTGCTGTTTTTTATCCTTTTCACTCGAATATCTCGAAAAATACGCTTCGTTTATCGAGACAAATTATTAAATAATAACGAATACAAAAAAAGTTTAATTAATTTATAATTTTTATGTTTCATTTCTCTCCGTGTATGAACTATTTTGGGCAAACGCCACCCTGACTCTATGGCCAGTCCGACACTGAAAGACCGTATGCTATGAGTACCTACTTTAACAAAAGAATACAGCGAAAATAGATTTGGATAAGTTCCGACAAAATGAAATGTGTTCCACAAAATCAATTATACAAGACGTGACAGCCCTAAACTCTTTCAACACTGGAAGTGACCATCATTTCATAAGGGCAAAAATTATTATAACAGGAAAGGTAAAAAGAACAAAGAACCTGGTCGATGTTAATAAGGTCAAAGAAAGTAGAGAAAAATATGCAAAAGAACTAAATGAAGCAATAGGACGAAATTCTAATGATTAAAGAAACTGACCGAAATAGAGCGGAAATACGATGAAACTGAAGAAAGCCAAATTCAAAATTCTACAAAGTAAAAACCTTCTTCCCAATAGGACTGTTGATCTCTGGAACTCTCTTTCGCAAGACGCAGTATCGGCTCACTCCCTCCCTCATTTTAAAAACATACTCAATCGGTTGTTTGACCGACATTAGTTTATAATGTTCACCAATATTGTGATACACTGTGAAATACCATATTGTTATCGTTTATTAATATTGTTTATCAAATACCTATTCACTGATGTGTTATATCTAATTGTGATAATACTATGCGAAACATTTGTATACATTGATTCGGGCTTATATTAGTTTACTGTTGCCTGTACATACTAAATAAATAAATAAATAAATAAAATACTTCTAATTATTGAAGAATTTTACAAAACACTCTACAGTTCTCAAATACAGAAAACACAGATAAACAACGAAGACAAGAAAATAATTAATGTAGGATCGGAAGGCATACCTGAGATAAGTAATGAATAAATCATATATATGGAGTATGAAAAATAACAAGACACTGGAAGAGGATAATCTAGTAACAAACATGATGAAAGAGAGATAATAATATCGAAGTTGAAAATTCCGTTTACATATGCTTAGAAAAAGGAGAAATCCTGGAAACTTGGAATAATGCAATGATTATCCTGTTTAGAAAAGGAGATCATCTGTTTGACCAAACTACTGCCCTATTAGTTGTGTAAACTATTTACAAAAATCATTACAAATAGATTAACAAATAAACTAGATCAATACCAACCAGTTGAACAAGCGGCATTTTGTAAAGACTACAACACGTGCGAGCATCTATTAACGGTAAGAATGCTTATAGAAAAAGGAGTCTAATATAACCTTGAACTCCACATGGCCTTCGTAGATTATTATCGAACACTTGGCCATAATGGAAGGACTATCGTTATACAACATAAATGTATACAAACAAGTGACATCATCTTTGAAAGTGTATGAAAGCACAGGAATGTTTTCAGTTAACAGAGATATAAGACACACTATCACCAAAGCTATTTACACTGGCTCTGGAGGAAGTATTTAAAGAACTAAACTGGTCAAACAAAGGCATTAACATATATGGAGAACGTCTAAATCACTTCAGATCTGCCGATGACGTCATTCTATTTGCAGATAAACTGGAAGACCTAAAAACTATGTTAACCGAATTAGAAATCAAGTCAAGAGCAGTAGGTTTAAAAATCAATCTAAGTACAACAAAGCTAATGTGTCATTGGAGAAACACCAATCTTGGACAAATAATAACACTAACCAAAGAAAATAATAAAAAAAATGGGACACAGAAGGCGACTGGCATGGGCAGCATTTAGAAAACTTATATACTAAAAAAAAAAGAAAATTCCTCTACAACTGCGGGCCAAGGTGTTTAATCAGTGTCCTTCCCGTCATAACATGCAGAGCACTAACATGGACCCTCACAAAACTGTCAACGTTTTTATTTCAACTTACTTGTTTTATTATTTACAGATACAAAAGGTAACTAATTTTAGATATAAAGTAAGTAACTACTATATAGTGCCGGGAAAAAATATCGATATATCGATACTTATCGATATATCGAATAACGATATCGGAATGATAAAATATCGATATATCGATACATATCGATATATATCGATACTTATCGATATTTATCGATATATCGGTTTTATCGCAATTTTTTGATATCGCCCAGCCCTAGTTGCGAGTAGTGCCGGGAAAAAATATCGATATATATCGATACTTATCGATATATCGAATAACGATAATGATAAAATATCGATACTTATCGATATATCGATACTTATCGATATATCGATACATATCGATATATATCGATACTTATCGATATTTATCGATATATCGGTTTTATCGATATTTTTTTGATATCGATATTTTCGATAACTTTTTTAATATCGCCCAGCCCTACTACTATAGCATATAGTTAATGTTGAGGTTATTTTTCACAACAAAAAGAAATAATAATAAAATTACAGACTACACAAAGCTATAGAGAGATACTCGTAGATGCAGACAGCTACGGGAGGCTTATACCCAATACTGGGTGCAAGATGGCTAAAGAGAGAGAGAGAGAGAGAGAGAGACGTTAGTTGAAGATGCCTCCTTCTAAGTTTGTATTAGTCCTGTTAGCAGACAAACTACTTTTCTCATTTTTTCATAAGTAACTTTGCAGTTCAAATACTAGTTACCTTTTATTTAATTAATCATTACATCATAAAAGCATTTATAATCTTAAACTAAAAACTAAGTTGTATCTTAAAACTATTCACTTTCACTCGATTCAGAATCCTTCAGTGCTTTAGGTTTATCCAATTTTCTGGCCCTTCGTGCCTCAAAATCTGAACCTTCTTCATCAGACGAGTATATACCACCACCTGAAAAATTAATACAATAACAAAACCCGCTAATCATTACTCCGAAATATTTCTCTTACCTTTAGCCTGAGCTGCTACTGCAGCAGACTTGTATTTATTTTTAATAGCATTAAGAGAGATAGCACCTTCTTCATCACTGCCTTCTTCTTCTCGGAATGTTTCTCGTGGGTGAGATCTAGTACCACCATCACCACGTTTACGTGGCTTACTTGCTCGTACAGTTTGTCGCAACTTCTCTTCCTCTTTCTATTATAAATAAGTTTAAAAGTTAGAAAACAACTTTATGAAAAAATATACAATTTACCTTAAGCAAAGTTTTTCTATCCTGATCCGGATCGACCCCTACTTGAGATAATATTTTTATACCAGATACCTTTTGAGATCGATCTGCAAGTGATAAAGTCATCTTTCTGTGCGTAAAACTCTCTGTAGAATGTGGTCGAAAACTTAGTTTCGTTCTAAATACAGCTTGACCTTGTAAACCGGTACCTTGACGTATAAATAAGTGATTGTGATCGCCCTGGAAGAGTATATTTGTATTAATTTGCACCGTACAAAAGACACCATATTTTACCTGTAACGGCTGCTTATAAACATCGAATATTTCTGACCCTAAGTGTAAGGAAAGAGAGCCATCAGACCATCGAACAAACCTTGCATTTGATTCTTTGAAGGTATTGCCTTCTTTGTCCATATCTTCACGCCATCGTATGGTATTTTCTACCTTCAATTTCAGTCTAAAAAGAGTACAAATTAATTTTGTAATTATTAATATGGTATAATTAAAGTACCTTGCCCGTCCTTCTTCGTCCAACGTTTCTTCCTCGTCAATTTCATCTTCATACGTTTCTTGATCGAATGGTCTCGTTTCAACGGATAAAAAGTTAGGCAACTTTACAAAGTGTATGTCCCGTCCTAAGTCACAACTTATTTTAGGAATTTCCACGTCAATTCTTGTTTCTGGTATAGGTTCGGGTTCAGGTTCCTTTTCTTCATCCTAAAACGAAGTAAATTAGCTATTGTAATTTAAAAAATAGTAATTAGTACATCTTCAATAGCAGGTCGTCGTTCGTTTTCGTTTTCAGAATCTGAAAGTCTGCGACGTTCATCATCACTATCACGTCGGTCTGTCTTTTCATTATCTTCGTCTTTGTCTTTTTCTTCTTCACTACTAATATCGTCTGCATCACCGAATAAGGCTGCTGCACTGGGTTCATTCTTATCTGCATGAGGATGAACGTAACATTAGCACCACTTTATCCCTACAACATAATTTAAATATCTACCTTCATTTTCACTATCAGAATCTATAATTCTGTGCTTCTTTCTAATTTCCTGTTCTTCTGAGCTTTCTCTTTTACGTTTATCCCCATGTTCACTAGCTGGAGAACCTGCGTCAATTTCTAAACGTGGACTATTCGATCTGCTATTATCTTGAGATGCAGTTTGTCGGTTTACTGATGGTGAACGAGAACGACCAGACCCAGACGCTTGTGATTTAGACCTTGACCTATAAATTAACGAGTCAAAAATAATTTAAACCTTCCACTCATTCGCAAACCTTGATCTCGATCTATTAGATTCTGCACTTTTTGACCTGTTGGAACCACGAGACGCAGATCTTGATTTATTGGAATCTGGCGAACCAGATCTTGATCTGTTGGAACCTTTGGAACCGGACCTTGATCTTGCTGAACCTTTTGAACCAGATCTCGATCTGTTTGAACCTTGTGACCTGGATCTTGAACGATTGGAAGTTTGTGATCTGGATCTAGAGCGATTAGAAGCTCCCGATCTGGATCTTGAACGATTAGTAGCTCGCGACTTTGATCTTGAACGATTCGAAGTTTGCGACCTGGATCTTGAACGATTAGAAGCTCGTGATTTGGATCTTGAACGATTAGAAGCTCGCGATTTGGATCTTGAACGATTAGAAGTTCGCGATCCAGATCTAGATCTGTTAGAAGCTTCTGAATGTGATCTTCCAGAAGCTTGTGATCGAGATCTGTTTGAATCACGCGAATGTGATCGTGATCTGTTAGAACCGGACTTGTGAGATCCAGCACTTGAATGAGAACTCGCGCTTCTAGATCTGTTAGAACCAACAGATTTATTAGAAGCTGATCCTGCACTCTGAGATCTTTGTGAACCAGATCGATTGGAGGCGACACTAGACTTTCTCGAACCACCAGACCGGTTCGAACCAACCGACTGGGATCTATTTGAACGATCTGACCGAGGTGATTGTGACCTTCGTGAACCTGGGGATGGAGATCGTGATCTACTTCCACTACCTGATCGTGCCGAAGGTGATCTGCTACCCGATTTATCCGAAGCTTGGCTTCTGTTGTCTACCTGTGCATTTCCAAAATCTGGTGAATTTGAATGAGATCGATCAAGACCATATCCAGGCGTTGGTGCTGGGCCTTGACCTGTTGGACTTAAACTCCTTTGCGACTCATTCTCAGAGTCTGAACCTGAAGCCATTGAAATCTAAAAATTTGAGGTTAGTTTACAACTTTTAGGTTAACTAATTTTGAGTTTTTGCATATTTTTAGTCCATTTTATAAATGCAGACTTACGATTTCTTGTTAGAATGAAGAATGTTACAATTCAACGTATTCCAAGTTGGCAATATTATTTTTAAACTATATTTGTTACAGTAGTGTCTTGGCTACACTGTTCAATGCACTTCAGTTTAGTTTTTCAGGATTATTAAAAATTACTGTAAGAATTTAAATGTATAAAAGTTACCTAACAATAATTTATGTGTAATTATTAATAAATATTCACTTTTAGGAGATTATTATCAACCACTTTTAATTAATAACTGTCAGTTAGCACATGACACCCTCCAACAGCATTAGAGAAGTATTTTGGGTTAAAAGATGGATTTTGATTCAGATGAAGAGACTGCAGTTAATGAAGATTATTATGCATTTTTGAACGTATCTAAAGAGGTATAATTTTACTCTTATATTTATTGAAAATTACACATTAGACATCGCCAAATATTTTTGGCGTAACATTCTAACCTAACACTTATTTTTGGTTTTGAGAGAATTTTTAGGAAAAAAGGCGCAATAGTTATAATTTGCAATAAAATCGAAAACTTGTTTAATTACCTAGAATAGTATATTGTGTTATTAGGAGTAAAAGTGTCATTTTGTGTGCCGAGCATGACGTTTGGACGACGAGCGCAGCGAGTCGGACAATTTCAAGCGAGGCACACAAAATCACTTTTACTCCGAATAACACATGTTATTTTTTCTTCAAACGCAATTCAGCAAGAAAATTTAAAAAAAGTCAAAAATGAACGTCATACCAGCTGTCATTGCTACGGGTTGCTTTGTTATAAAAAATAAAAATTACGTGTTGCCATTGGTTCATTTTATGTCACTTTTACTCCCGGAGTAAAAGTGAATGTTTATGTCACTTTTACTCCTAGGAGTAGAAGTGAATGTTTAACTGTGTGTATCCAAGGACACAAAGTCGTGTTTTTATGACGTTTGAAGAAAAACGAATTTTATTAATTAAATTATTTACCGAAATCTTTGCATCTACCTATTGCATATTAATTAAATTTCTTGCAGGCAACTAAGGAAGAAATAAATTATGCTTATCGAAGCCTTAGTCGTGTGTACCATCCAGATAAACATATTGACCCAGAAAAGAAAGAAAAGGCAGAAATATTATTTAATAAGACCAAAAAAGCTTACGAAGGTACTCTTTTTATTCATTTTGAAAATATACTTTAGCTCAAGCAACGAATATTTATTGTAGTTCTTTCGGATCCCCATCGAAGAGCAATCTATGATAGTTTAGGTATCAAAGGGCTTGAAACTGAAGGTTGGGAAATTGTGCAACGTACAAAAACACCCGCAGAAATTCGAGCCGAATACGAACAGTTAGCAGAAGAAAGAGCCGAAAGACGTAAACAACAAAGAACAAATCCACATGGTGCAATTACTATTAATATAAATGCAACAGATATGTTTAATCCTTACATTGATGAACTAGCAGCATTAGATGACGAACTGGAATTGTAAGATTCTGTACATTTGTAATCTGTTTTTATATAAACATTTGTGGTATTTCTTACAGGGAACCTGCAAATTTATTGCCAAATATCGAAATTTCCGGAATGAATTTTAATCAATCGGTAGAGTTACCATTAACTCAGAAAGATGCGTGTACTTTAGCTGGACAATTACAAACTCGTAATGGTACAGGAGGTGGTGGAATTAATCTTAGTTGGCGGCATATTTTTTCACATAAAAGTTGGGCTGAAGTGGAAATGTTAGCGGGTATAATATATTTACTCATTGACTTTCGATAGCAAAGTAACATAGTTTTGTAATATTAGGTAACGGACCAGCACTATCCTTAAAAGCATTTAGGACATTAACAAAACGATTTTTTTGGAATGGTGGCACCATCTTGCAATTTACTCCCCAAGGAATTAGACCCGGAATTATGTCCAGTAAGATATAACAATTATTTTGCGAATTTTGTTAATAACTTGAAGTTCATTATAGCACTAGCAATGCAAGTTGATAAACACTCTGTTGGATATTTTACGTATCACGGTGGAATTCGATCACTTGTTTCTACATCAATAGTAAGAGATACTGGTGTGTATGTATGAACTTAACATGTTTAAGTTTTTAAATGTTATATTTTTAGAGTACGGATTATGTAACTTCTCAATGCAAGTTGGTGTACCTCATTCGTTCATTTCTATAAGTTATACTAAAAAAATGATGAATCAAGAACTAAGGCTTAGAATTGCAATTAAGTAAGTACTTTTAATAATACGGGCAATATATTCAACATATAAACAATTTTAGAGGTGGCACTTTTGGCGGTATTATCGAATATGGAGCTGAGAAAAAGGTTTCGAAACATAGTTGGTTATCGGCTGCTGTCGCTGTTGGAATGCCTACGGGTGTAAAGCTTAAAATTAAATTAAATCGGGCTAATCAAACATACTCCTTCCCGATTCACTTATGCGAAGAAATCGTTCCATCGGCAGTCTTTTATGCGACAGTTGTTCCTGTAGTAGTGTATATATTAGTAAAAAAAGGAATAGTAGAACCTTTCCATAAAGAACAGCAAGCGCTCAAAGTTGAAAGGCAAAAACAAACTAATAGGGCTAAGTTATTAGAAAAACGAAAAGAAGCTCAGGCCGCTGTTGAACTCATGGCTGCTACATACTCACGAATAAACAATGATGAAGAAGCCAAAAAGGGATTAGTTATAATTAAAGCCTTATACGGAAAAATATTAACTGGTAATGCATGTTTCAATTAATAATGAACGAATTATAATTATGACTTTTTAGAGGCTTCTGATAATCGTAACGCTTCGGAAGTTGATAATGAAGTTATTGACGTAACTATTCCCCTTCAGTGTTTAGTTAAGGATAGCAAATTAACTTTACACGATCAGTCAAAGAGTCAGTTACCAGGGTTCTTTGATCCTGCAGTTGGCGAAGATAAATATCTATTAGTTATGTATACTTATCGTGGACAGCCACATGAAATAACAATTCGTGACAATGAAATGTTACGATTACCAAAACCTGGTAAGTTTGCATTACATTCTTACCTATTTGTTTATTAACGTTTTCTTTTTCAGCACACCGTTCAAATGTAACATAATGAAAATGAAAAATAGTTAGTCTTACTATATACTAGTATTGAAATTAGTCACGTAATTATAAAATTCAGAGTAGCGATGTTATCGATAATACTTTTTTACAAAAAATATTCAGCACGACGGACGGTACAGATGACGAAACTATATTTCTGTACCAACAATAAGGACTTGTGTTCCCATAGAGCCTAGAGCTATTGTATTGTTTTTGTTTCTTTTGTTCCTTTTTTTGTTGAACAAGTAAATGATTATGATTTTAATTGTCGTTTTTAAAATACATTTATTTTTACAGTTCTTGAAACAGCTTGAATCATTGAAGCATAGGTGTGATAACATGCTGTTTATGTCAGTTTACAGTGCTAGTATTGGAACGTTGAATATTACCAACCCATAAGCATAATTTATTACTTCAGTGCTTTAACGATTTAAGTATAGTTATTAAAATATAATGGCAATGTTAAAAATGTTAGTACAAAATGAGCGGATTCAAATATAAATTACGGTAATGCAGAACGATCGACAAAGCATATTATTAATTATTTAAAAACAAAAAAATTACAGTAACCAGAAAGTAGTGAGAAACACCAGCACTTGTCTTGTATTAAGCAAGTCCCTGGTTTGAAGCACTTGATAAGTAAAGATTTTTCTCTGTAGCTTTAGCAATAAGTACTAGGCCGGGTGAGACTTTTTAGAGTTGAGTTGAGAGTAAGAAAATATGTGCCACTTGATTATACATATACAATTAATACTGCATGCAATTGCAGGTATCGGATTGTTCTGTTTTCGGAAATCTAGTTACTTCAACTTTTCTCGATGTAGAATAACAATGTGCTTTAATTTAAGGTGGAAAAACTCCAAAATACATATATTGACAAATCAAATATATTACACTTATTTACTTATCCTATGTCATAATACCTCTTTGTTTAGTTGTTTTCTACCCACTGGCTATAAGACTCCCTAAAAAGGGGTTTTTGGTCTACCCTCCCATAGTGACCGGTCCTTGTGGAAGAGGGGTGCCGTATTAACGGAGCAATCGGGCCACCCATTCCAGCACTGATTCTCCTGTTCGTATTGGACTGGAGTACCTAGCTACCGCAACTCGGGACCTCATAATATCCCTACATATTAATTTTAGTTGTGGCTCACATATTTAATAACGGTCAATACAAAGCTTTTTCTTTTTTGTGTATATTGAGTTCTAGTTGGTGTAAGTGAGAGCGCATCCTATCAAATCGAATGTTGCAAGTAAGAGTATGGGTTGGTTTTGTCTTCAACCATTTGGCTACTCAACTCTGATAATAAATAAAAACTGCAGACGGTGCCGTCAACGAAGTTCAGGTTTTATTTAAAACCAATTTGTGCTAGTCAAACCTGTGGGCATTTTGTAAGAATTTTTGCTGTTGCAAAACGAGCATGGTAATTACATTTGTTTAATGTGAATTTTCAGTATACTGTTCAGTTTTGTGGATTAACACATTCGCGGACAGTACTGCTATAGTAGTAGTTTTAATGTCTGTGGTGTGGGACGTTACTGCTATAGCAGTTCCAAGTTGTAGTGATTTAGAATCACACTACTGCTACAGCAGTAGAGTTTGCATGTAAAATATGTTAGTTCGAACCTTTGTGTCCCGTAATATCACACCTGAATTTTCGGCACTGTCCTGATAAGTGGCTGTTCTAGCTGATGATCGAGGAGGGGGTGCATGGTGCATCTACTGATATTGCAGTAATTGTACATCAGTAGTGCATGTAATGTTGGATGTAGTGTGTCACTGGTAGTTGTATGAAGAAGTGATGAATCTTTGAGTGACAGCAAAGAAGATCCTTACAATGACCTACATGCCAGAAAGCGATGATAGCGGCAGCAGTTCTGCATCTGAAGGGAAAAATAATGACTTTACTGGACACAGGAATAACGATAACCAAACTATGGATTTTTGAAACGATAATGAGGATCTCAACTGGTCTGAAACAACAAGTGACATACCAGATTTCAAGTTTGATAAAGATTCTGCAGGAATAAAAATCGATATTGCGGGTGATTCAACACTTATTGATGTTTTCAAATTGTTTTGGAACAATGAGGTCATGGATTTAATTTTACGATGCACAAATAGTAATGGTCAAAAATTAACAAACGAAGCAAGGTCACATGCAAAACACTCACGTGCTACAACTTTTACGATTCTTGAGGAAGAAGAGTTCGAGAAGTTCATAATCCTTACATTGCTTCGTGCTCAAATAGGTTTTCCTACGCTACGTGTGGTCTTTTCTACAGACTCTTTACTATCATCCAGTATTTTCGTATATTATGTCTGGAAGACGATATGAAAAAATTCTGTTGTGAAGTTCCAAACGAGGATAGACTGCATAAAATTAATCCTTTACTTGCTTTCCTTTTGAAAAACTTTCAAAATGCTTATCAACCTGAAGAGCACATATCTTTGGATGAGTCTCTGCTTCTCTTTTGTGGTAGATTAAGCTTCCGACAGTACATGAAAGGAAAAAAGCGAGGTATGGGATTAAGTTCTGCGAACTATGTGCTCCTAATGGTTACGTCTTCAATATCGAAATTTACAAAGGGAAACAAACTGCAGACGACAACCAATCTAAAATTGACTTGCTTGTATTCCGCCTCATGGCTCCTTATTTGGATAAGGGCCATCACTTAGTAATGGACAATTATTATAACAGCATAGGGCTTTCACAGAAACTTATTAAAAAACAGACTCATACGACAGGCACTTATTACTTATTACAAAAAAGAAGCTAAAGAAAGGCGAACACATTTGAATGAGATGTAGAAACGGATACATGTCCAAGTGGGAGGACAAGGATTTTCTAAAGGTACATAGTGTCTTGTTTTACATTCCTTGAAGCTATTAAGTTCAAAATCCCTGGAAGATATTCGAACGAAGTTTTTGTACTGTCCACTAATCCTTAGGTTTTTAATACATTCATTAATGCTGCCCCACTATTAACACTTCTTTTTCTAAACAGATTTGTCTGCCACCACCGTTTGTGTTTCGTCTTTTTTGACAACATAGTTATATCCCATAACAATAAACGCAGCACTCAACATTTTCAGATCCGACATTTCTGTGTAGAGCAAAACTGGAGTGAAGTTGAACGGAGCATTCGGGTAGGAAAAATTTACTCGCTTGTAATGTAGTGCTCGTCGTGAGGATTACATTACAACGTCCTGTGCAAGCCAGTCGCTGCCTTTATGCATACATACACATGGTGCAGTATATAGGTAACACAAAATTAAAGACATTCAATCTCAACTTAAGCTTCCTCACCATGAGTTTATCAAATCATTTTAAATCACGCTGGCTTTCTATAGAACCAGCATCTTAAAGTTTACAAAAAAGATATTCTTGTTGATTTTGTAAATATGAAAATGGAAGCTATTTATTAAAACAGATTTGGTTCCTCTATAGCAAACTGTTTGTGGGGAAGTAACTAAAAAATTAATTGCAGGAAGTTAAGAAAAGGAAAATGGAGAACCAGAAAAAACCAAGATCTATGTCACATGCCAGACATTAAATGAGCCAGGTTGAGATGGCTAGGACATTTTGAACGGATGCCTGATACCAGAACAACGAAGAAGATCTATAGAGGTAAACTTGGAGACAGAAGAAAGACTGGGATGCCAAGAAAGAGGTGGATGGATGATGTGGAAGAAGACATCAGAAAGCTAGGGATAAGAAAGTGGAGAATTAAAGCAACCGATACAACAGAATGGCGAGCTCTCGTGGAGGAGGCCAAGGCCTTTCAAGGGATGTTGCTGCAAGGGGTAGGAAGGCAAGGTAAGAAAAGGAAAAACTTGGATTCAACATTCAGCATTCAGCAGCATCACATAAATGCCTGTAAATATTTACTTAAAAGAACGTATCTCCAAAAAGGTGACCAATTTTCTTTAAAATATTTTCAGTGTTTAAATCCAGCTTTTCATCAGCTCATAATGATTGTTTACATTTGATACAATTAAGCAAATATTTGTTTAATAAATAATTTTTAATGATACATTGCTGCATTTAAAGTTAATTTTTCCAATTCAGTTACGAAATGTCAACATTTTGACATATGATTTTAGTTGTGAAAAGTGGTTCTTTTTGTAACTATATGTAGTTACAAAATATGCTCCCATTTTATCACGCCCAATTCTCCAAGACGTTTTCAGAGCAACGGAATACTACGGTTATTATTTTATGCCCATACGTACACGATTAAATCAAATTTTGAATTGGAAAAATTCTTGTATGAAACACGTTGCAAAACATGTCTTTTTATCACACAGCGTATTGTTCATCTCGGCTTCGCCTCGACGAACAATCTTCACGCCTATAGTGATAAAAGTCCATCATTTTGCAACTTGATACATAAATAGCTATTTTAAAACTATTTCAACTTTTTTTAAATAAAATTTTCAATCCGAACTCTGCAATTGGTTCATGTGGTCCAAACAAATACGACTGTTCTCAGACTTGAAGAGGCTCAAAAGAATGATTGAATACTGATTAAAAATATATGGGTAATCAATACCTTAAAATGCCTTTAATTTTAATTGTTGTAAAACTTTATTTGTAGGAAAATTAAACTACTTAAATCTTTTAATTCCAAAACTAATGTGTAGATCGCTGTACCAACTTTACACCAATCCACGTGCACCACTCATTGAATTGAAGTTAGTCACAGTAAATATAGCAATATAAAGTTTGAAGTTTTATAAATCCCCAAAATTTTAAATTTACATTTAAGACATAACCAAAATTTTGACGTTTCACCTTAAGATACATTTTAACTAAAGACGAATTAATTTCGTATATTACCTATGTCACACTACTAATCATGTTATGTAACATAGGGAAATGGTAAGATATATGATTTGTTATAGTTCAGAAATTATATTCTTTGTTGATGTTCAGGGGTGTTTTGTCACAGAAATGTCTAAGTTTTGCAACAAATATACGTTATATGACAACCACAGAAGTTTCAACAGCACTCAGACCATTCTACTTTTCGGTACATCCAGATCTGTTCGGACAACATCCAGATCAACGAGTACGTTTTACACAAAATGGAAAAAACAACAGTAGTTATCAAATCTGATTTTAGTCAATAAATGAAAATTCCTTGAAGCAACTTAGCTCCTTCATTGAATGTTTACAAAGCCATAGGTCGATTACACCATGTAATTTACAATTTTATCTAAGAGACAAAAAAAGTAAACAAGGTAAGATGAAAACGTAATAGTAATATTTTCTGGTTCCTTTCGGTAACGGTATTTTTTATTACAGATAGTTTTCGACTAATAAAAATTCACCTTTATGAACGTAATTTACGAGCGACAGTCCTGACGATACTTAAAAGTTGCGACCTTCCAACAGAATATGTCGATAAAATTCCAGAAGTTGCAGAAACACCAGTATCAACAAAACAATTTGTAAAAACTAACACTAAAATGGATCAGAATATAGATTTTTCAACATTAGAAGATGATCCAATTTTTGGTGCATTTATTGTCCGAAAAAAGGTTAAAGATTTTAAAGATACTTTGACACTCAGAAATTGGATAAATAAAAATTATAAATCAGCTTTAGAACTTAGTGAAAAATACCAGTCATTGAGAGAAGAAGTAGCAAGGTTAAAGAATGTGATATTAGAACAATGGGGAGTTTTAGATGTACGTTGGGAATGTGGTTGGAACGAACAGCATTTTAGAGGTTGCTTACAAAGCTTTAAAGAAATGTCCGAACAATATCCCAAATCTATGTGCGTTTTGAAAGGTATTCTTACGTTTATTTACATAACAATTTTATTATGTGTTATTTTTTAGGCAGAATACTGGTATTTGGTGCATTTACAGGCGTCACTATCGATGGGCATATTATGTTAAATAGTGGCGAAGTGCGACATAATTGGTTAGACGTTAGTAAATACAAAGTTTTCCTTTAATATTTTGGTTTATTTCTGTATAAAATAATTGTCACTTTATTCTTTGTTTGCAGTTATTAAAAAATATAAAAATGTATGATGCAGTCCTGAGTCGAATTCCTGCATTTGAAAAGGCATTATCACAAGTTTTATTAGAAATTCGAATAGTAAGAAGGTAAGATAAAATCATAATAAATTTACGCTACTTACAATATATTTTATAGAAAATTTATGCCAAAGGTTTTGGCAGGGGATTACGAACATAACCTACAACATTTAACAACAAATGTGAGTGATTATTTAAGCCGAAGAGCATATCCCGATCATTGGCCAAAGTCATTAAAGGAATATGAAATTGTTGTTGAAACGTAAGTCTGCATTAGTAACCACGCAAGAAAGTTAATATTACGAAAAGCTTTCCTTTAGTGAAGCTGGACCATTGATGGTTTCACCTACTGGACAGTTTATCGCACCAGCTTCGTGCCCTGGATTTTTACTTGTTAAGTTTCTTTCCGAAAACATGGACGAAGCAGCAAAAAGGATGGAGAATTACAAGAGGTATGGTAAAACATGTAACGTAATGTTAGAAGAAATTTAATTGAACTTTCATTTTTAGAAATAAGCACGTGGAACGATCGTTACATAAAGGATGTGTTAACGAACTTGAACTAACAGCATTGTATAAAGATGATAATATAACTCCAGATTTTATGATTCAATGTTGTGAGCAATTATTAAAACATAAAGATGATTTGCAAAATTTAAGAGGCGTACTTTTAAATATTACTACTTATTATTCGGTTTTAAAAGATGGTATGGTTTGTATACCGTGGGATTGGAAATTATAAATTTATTTTTTGTGAGATAATATTGGTATTAAAATAATGACTCATAATTATGGCAAGAACGTTTGCATCAGACCAATTGAATATTATATAGAAAAATTCAAGGTAATTTATTTTAAATCAGATATAGGTGAATTGTGTGGAAATATTTTCATATTTCGTATACTGCTTGTGTAGGAATAAATCGTAACCCGGTGCCATTTTTATAGTTTATATTTATGCAAGTTTATTTTTATTATAGTAATAGATTCAAAGAAGGCTATATTTTTAAAAAACATTTGCTTAAGAATTAAGAATGCAGTATCATATCTATGATAATAAAGAATAATGTGATTTAGAGATAATAAAACTAGGCATACCGAATAATTTAATAATTTTTAGTTATGTATAATTATACAACCAACTTGTTGATAAATGTACATACTAATAAATTTTCATTTTAATTAGTTATTGTAGTATGAATTTGAGTGTCGACCAGAGTACCGAACGTATCGGCTCCGTCAAGTTAAGTTTTGTAAGTAAGTAACGTTCAGTAAAACGGTGAAAAGTGCAAAAAGGCCCAATCTAGCTTCATAATAAAGGTAGGAAATAAAGGCAGTAAGAATAAGGGCAGTAACTCTAGTAATGCTAGGACGGGCACGCAGTAGTAGGGGAAGAATCAGAAGACAGGGTGGTCAGGAAATATTGATTAGGCAATAGAAATGAAAGGGGTGCAGGATTAGTAGAGTTCTGCACACAACACAGACTGGTAATAGAAAATACACCATTCCAACACCATATATGTAGAAAGTACACATGGAAAGCTCCTGGAGATAGGAGAAGATATCAAATATATTATATCATAGTAAAATATTGTTTCAAAAACCAAGTGAAAAATTGCAGGAACTTCCCAGGAGAAGATGTAGATAGTGATGATAACCTAGTAACGATGACCTGTCATTTAAGATTCAAGAACTTAAAAAAAGGCACTTAGAAGAAAACATGGCAACTGGAAAAATTAAAAGAAGAAACGATCAAAAAGGAATTAAAACAAAAATAACCGAAAAGCAGACCCAACAACCCATAGCAACAGAAGAAGTAGAAAAACATGACAAACACTAGAAAGTGCCATATAAGAATCGTCCTACAAAGAAAGAGTAAAGACAGTGCTAAACCTTGGATAACTAGAGAAATTCTAGATCTGATAGGAGAAAGAAGAACGTATAAAAATGACACCATGCAGGGGACAAGAAAAGAATTATATCACAGAATAAACAGAGAATGTTGCAGAGACAAAAAGAGGTATAATTATAAAACAAACTGCAAAGAGATAGAAACTAATATTGCCAATGGAAAACACGATCTTGCTTACAAAAATGTAAAAGCCTTCTTCCGAGAAACTAAAAAGAAACAGGAATCACTGAAATGTGAACAGGGGGAAAAACCTAAAGATAGGAGCAAAAGAAAGGACCAATGTTTGGAAAATTTATATAAAACAACAAAGTTGAAGATGGGTATTCTGATAGCCAAGAAAACGACGACAGAGACAAAGACATGAATATAACAAAATCAGAATATGACAGAGCAGTTAAAGAGTTAAGTAAAGGAAAGGCCACTGAGGTAGACAATATACCAGCCGAAATAATTAAAAACATCAGAGAATCAAACCACAACATATATAAATGAATCGACGAAATGTATAGAACGGGAAAGGTACCAAAAGATTTTAAAAACAACATCATTATACCAATACCACAAAAGGGAATGAGTGAGAAATGCCATGATTATGGAACGATAAGTTTGATATCGCATGCAGGAAAAATACTTAGCAGAATCGTTTATAGACGAATGAAAAAAATAATAGTAGAACATCATGAATGATCAATTTGGATTTAGAAAGGGCTCAAGTACTTGGGAAGCAATTCTATCTAGTACTACGATTAATACAAGAAAAATAAATGAGAAAAAACAAAGAGACATCTAGCATTTATAGATATGGAAAAAGTCTTCGATAATGTCAGATGGGCGATTTAGAAATAATAAATGCCTTCTATAAAGACTAAAGGGCAATGATCTCTAATGGAAAATCACAAGAGGAAGCAAAAATTTGCAAAAGGGTCAGACAAGGCTGTGGACTATCGCCACTACTGTTTAATGTTTATATACAGGACGCGCTGAATCATTTCAGAGAAAGAATAGATGTAGGAATAAAAATCCAAGGAAGAAAAATAGATATGATAAGATACACATACGATATCCTAGTGCTAACCGAAAATGAGGAAGATCTAGAATATGCACTTAGTGAAATGAACAGGGACTTGAAAAAATACAACATGAAAATAAATAAGTCAAAAACCAAAGTACCTAATGGTATGTGATAACTTCAAAACGTTAAAAGTTTTCAATATTTAGGAAGCATATCAAAGACAGATTTAGACAGGCAAAAACAGCTTTTAACAAAAGGAAGAACTTACTGGTGTCATATAGGATTTCACTAAAGAATAGAAAAAGATTCCTGAAGCTATTTGTCTCCAGTGTAGCACTGTATGGGTGCGAGACCTGGACAGTATCCCAAGTAGAAAAGAAAAGATTAAAAGCTTCTGAATTGTGGGGCTTCCGACGAATGATGAAAGATGGGTGGACAGAATAAGCAATGAAGAAGTACTAGCAAGAGTCCAAGAAGAGAGAACCCTCTGGAAGAACATAATTAAAAGAAGAGATGCACTAAGAAGGGAAAAATGCTCTAGGATGGCCAAGACTGCAATACATAAACCAGATAATTTAGGATATAACTGCCAAACATATACAAACCTAAAAACTCTAGCTCAAGATAAATAAAGTTGGAAAACGGTGATGCAACAAACCAATCGAGAAGATTGATGACTAAGAGAGAGAAAACTTGACGAACGTATTTAATAACGTAAACAAATATAAGAACAGAGGCCGACCCAGGCCAACTGAGCCAAGACAATCATTGAAAGTGACAGAGATGGCTCAAGTTTTATTTGCCAACTGACACAGAGCAGTTGAGGAAATATATAAAATGGACAGCACAGAAGAGTCAACGGATGGAGAAAAGAGGATGAGATCTGGAGGGCGGTGAGGAGGAATCGGATATTTGCAGTAAGAGTAGAAAAACGAGCAGATCGCCACTAAAAAGGCAACAAAAGAAAGAGGAAAGATGGATGAAATATTAGATATTCTACAACAGTTAACAGAGTGGACGTAAACCAAATAAGACTCTTCTTCTTAGAGTGGCATACCCTTTACAGGGCGTTGCCGATCCTCTCTCCATATGCCTGTGGTGTGCGTGTCAAGTAGCCTACAGACAAGTAAGACTACAGACAAGTAAGACTAGAACAAATCAAATACAAAGAAGAAATAAGTGAATTAAAGAAAGAAAATGAAGCACTTAAATAATAAGTCAATAATAAAGGACTTTATAGAAATCAGAAAAGGCGAAAGAATATAGCAGTCAGTGCAGGAACTAGACAAAAATACAAACAATAAAACGGAGATACAAAATTTCATCAAGGAAAAATTCAACGTAGAGGTTCAGATCAAAGCAGCATACAGAATAGGGTTAAACACATATTTAATAGCATTAATGAGCTTCGAAGAGAAAATGGAAATAATGAAGAATAAGGTGAAATTCGCTAGAATAAATGGTGATAAAATATATATAAATAATGATTTCACAAAACAAGAAAGAGACATCGAGAAACAAATCAAAAAAAGAGCAGAAGATGATAGAAAACAAGGTAAAAAGTTAAAAGTGGTTACCAAAAGCTAATCATATAGAGGGGAAGGTATGGAAGTGGAACAAAGAAAAGGGCAGCTTAGAATAAACAGAAGACAAAGGAGCGCAACCTCAAAATAACCATAAAAACTAAAAACTACGGAAGACAGATGCAGGATGACGGACATAGCAATGACAAGGCAAACAAAAATGGACAAAGCAGATCAAAGGCACGAAATAATCTTGGAAAAACGAAGAAAAAAAATGAGCTTGAGAAAGCGGAATTAGACATATAATAGGCATAACAGAAACCAAAAAGAAAGGAAAGGTAGAAATGGAAATGGAAGATGGACATACAATTGCAGCAGGCCGCATTCTGTCTTAATAACCTTAGAACTGTCTGTATTAAGTCAGAATAAGGCCTGCTGCAATTGAGTTTTTAAAAAATCACATTGTATCTTAATGTACAGTGGGGTAGAGAATAAAAAACGAGCAAAGGAAGGAGTAGGATGGATAATAAACAAGGAGAAAATAAAATATATACACAAATGGATACGGATATCAGAAAGAAGTACACAAAAACATCAATAATAGTGGTATACGGACCCAACGAGGATGAGACAGCGTAGAAGAATTACTATCAGAAGCAGTAGAAAATGACAACTGCTAATAATAGGAGACCTAAACTCTAGACTAGGCAGACGACAAATGGAGAAAATAGGAGAAATAACAATGAAATAAGGCTCATCGATTTTTGTATTTTAAACAACCTAGTAGCATCCAATACCTTATATGCACAAAAGCAAATACATAAATTTACAAGAGAGGTATGCAGTAGAAGAAAGAGAGATTTAAAATAGATTACGCAGTAGTAAACAAGAGCCATAGGAAAAAACACAAGAGTGATGAGAAGATCAGAAATATATTATATTCAGACCACTACCTAGTAATGATAAAAATGGATACAAATAGAAAATCATAAGAAAAAAAAACACTAAAACATACAAGTTAAAAGAAGAAGACATTCCAAGAGAATACAGCCTATAAGAGTAGAAGCAGAGATGGACAAAATAAAAGAGAATATCGATATTTGGAATATCGGGGAGCTATACAAAAAGTATACAAAAGAAACGTCGACAAAAGAAGTATGTAGAGTTACAAAAATCTACAAACAGAAAAAACAAACCCAATGGTGGAGGGATGAAATAACAGAAGGAAAAGCAAAGAAACAAATGGACAAATCAAAAGAAAAATATCCAATCCTATGACATGTCCCAACCCCTTCTATCGTGACTTGTATCGCTTTGGTCTTTAATTTTTCTCTAAACGTTGAGTTTAACTCTGGTTGTTCCATCTATTTTACTTAGGAACCTTATTTTAGTGCTTTGAAATTTAGTTCTCTCCGGTTGTGTTGTGGTCCATACTTCCGAGCCAAATGTTAACATTGGTGTTACCACATTCTTAAATATTTGTACTTTTGTTTCCTTTGAAATTTTTCTTTTGCCTAAGAATGTATTCTTAATCCTTTACGGACGACCTAGTGATATACACCAAAAATAAACAAGATCTACGATACAATTTAGAACTATGGAACAAGGCATTACGGGGTAGAAACTTAAAGATAAATACACTTACTTAGTCGAATCGTCTTTTACCGGTTAAGGCACTTAGGATTTCACATCTTCAGTTATTGACTGGTTGATGATAGAAGTTGCGCCACTTTTTCCTATCTAGTGCCAATATCAGCGCCTCTCTCGAAGTACTTCTTCTTTACTCTACTGCCTTAGCTACTCCCTCGTTCCCTGAAGCTGTAGGTCTTCCTCTGTGCCTTTTTCCGTATGTACTGGCCTGCCACGTCTGCTTCACTTCCCTTGTGTCATGCATCCGAGTAAAGTATACTAGCCATCACAACTGGTTTTGCTCAATTATTTCGGCGAGGGGTTTTATTTACGTTCCGCTTGTTATAGTATAATTTCTAATCGTGTCTCTTAAGGTCAATTCTTCAACTCTTCGTAGGTATTTCACTTCCATTATTTGCAATCTCTATTTTAGTTTTTCGTTGAAAGTGCAAGTTTCATAAGTACAGAAAAGACAAACATGATGGTGATAAAGAAAGAGGGCGAAGATATAACAATAAAATTGAATGGGAAAGAAGTCGAGCAAGTGGATACATTTAAATGCCTGGGTGTAAAAATACAAAAAGAAAGAAAAATGGATGCGGAATTAAATGATAGATTGAATGGGCCTGTTAAACTACATTATGCTTTAAATAACGTGTTTATAAGAAAAAGAGAAGTAACAATGAAGTAATCACGGTTTACAGTACCATCTTTAAATCCACACTATTGTATGGAAGTGAAAGCTGGAGATTAATCAAACGAATCAAGAAGAGACAAAATAAGAAATAGTAATAAGAGAAGAATTGGAAGTAGAGCCACTAAGTGAAAAGAGATCCGACACCAGCAATTAAAGTGGTTTGGCCACATAGCAAGAATGGGAGAGGAAATGACTACTAAAAAAATATGGCAAGAGGGAAACCAAAAAAGACGTGAGACAGACAAATACAAGCCATACTAGATGATAAAAGAATGACATGGAGTGAGGGGAAAAGACTAGCAAGGAACAAAAAGGAATGAGCCAGAAAAATTAAATATTTTATATTTAAATAAAATGTAGTGCAATTATACCTTAACACCTGACAGTAAATAAGGAAATGATCACCAACCCCTTATTCCTTTTGGTGTTGAAGCCTGTCAATTAACGTAAGGCATAAGGCTTTATGCGTTCAAAGCACAACCAGTCATCAGTGCAAGTTAAATTAAGAAACAATTCTTTTCAGCAAAATAATATGCTTAATTTATTTTAAACTTTTATTAATTTAAATTAATCAGCATTATACAGTACTTAACTAATGACTTTTCATATGGGTTTTTAAAGTACTACTCTGTGTAAATGATGAACTACATAATGCACAAACATACGGTCTTTCGCCTGTGTGAATCCTTTCGTGCACTTTCAAACTTTCATTCGTTACAAATCCTTTTCCACAGTAACCACAAGGGTATGGCCTTTCACCTGTATGATATCGCCTGTGGATTTTTAATGCTTGCGCTGTAATAAATGATTTAGTACAAAATTCGCAATGGTAGGGACGTTCACCGGTGTGTTCAGAACGAATATGTAACTTAAGATGTGTAGAAGAGGACAACTTCTTATTGCACATGGTACATGGATATTTGGGTTCTTTTTTCTCACCTGTATGTCTTCGCATGTGTTCGTTTAATTCACACTTTGTAACAAATGCCTTCGCACATACTTGACACATAAAATCTTTTTCTTTTGTATGTATGTACTTAATATGTGACTGAAGCGAACCCTTCATTGTAAAAGATTTATCACACATTGTACAATTATAGGGGCGTTCTTCAGAATGCGTTACTAAATGTGCTTTCAGACCATCCTTTAATGTAAAAGATTTACTACAAATTTCACAAATGAACGGTTTATTTCTTGCTCCAAAATGAGTTTTCCTGTGTTTATTTAAATATGATTTCGAAGGATAAAATTTATGGCAAATTTCGCACCCAAATGGTTTTTCACCCGTATGCGTTCTTACATGTCGAATTAAAGTAGACTTTAAATCAAACCCTTGGTTACACTCGGGGCATTTGTGGGGTTTATCTCTGCCTGAGTGTTTCGATAAAAAATGTTTTCGCAGAGATCCGGATTCCATGTATGCTTTACCGCAAGCTTCACAAATATGACTACGAATTCCTGTATGCGTTTTTAGATGTCGTGTTAATTGCCCTTTACAACTAAACTTTTTATTACAAATATGGCACATGCAATTTTTACAATCATTTTGTCCCTTCTTCATAGGATGTGGAGCTGAAGCCATTAATTCAGCCATTGCCGCATCCATTTCTGCATTTTTCCGAGGTTTCTTTCGTTTTCTCTTTGTAAAATTTCGCCTTTCTTCTATCTTATTTTCATAACACTCGTACAACTCATCTTTACACTCTTCATTTTCAGAACTATCACTACTTATAGAACTCTCCACATTTTGATCCGATAGAACGTTTCGTAAAGTTTGATCGGAAGTTTCAATTTTTTTCTTAAAGTTATAAGAATGTTGTAGACTAGAAATGCATATATCACATAACGTTTGTGGTAAGCCATCGTTAGGCTCAACCTGTAACAATTATTACTTTTAGATTAAATTTAAATTTTTAATTTTAAATACCTGAACGGGAGCACATTCAATTAAATATTCTATTGCTCCTGAGGTAAACAAAGATTGCATATTTTCATATTGTAATAAACAAATTCGGCATATTTTGTCGAAATCTAATTGTTTTAAGTCAATTTTTGTTTCCATTTTCAAAAAGTACTTTTAAAAATATTAGTAAAAACTCGAAATTTTTCCCTCCTAAAGCTTGTTTTATAAAAAAGTGGATTAGCATTTGAACGTCAACGCTTGTACTACCTTTTTACGTTTGCTCTCTTTAGTATTGAGTATTGACTGTCTCAAATCAATGTGTGGAGAACTCGGCTGTTTATTGTGGTTAGGTTGGATGCCCTTTGTTTTTACTGTACTAATTTTGAAACTGTTGGTACTATTGTTAATCAAAATTATATACTCCGATTTAAATGTAGAGTAGAACTACCAAATGAATAAAAGGTTAATAACAATTAATTACAGTCAAATCTAGTAAATGAAAAGAAGATATCAAAAAATTAAACAAAAAGCCTGCAATTAAAGTTAACATATAAAAATACAATAACAAATGAAAACGCAAATCATCGAAATGGTGTCAGTGATATTTTTACAGTGGTTATTAATTTGGAAAAACACACTCAGATGCAATAGTGTGTCATTCGTCGTATTTATTTTAACCGAAACTGCACGGGATGTGCTAACTAGTCATAGAAACCAATTTAGACTTAGGTAAAATTGGTTTGTGTATTTTTATAGTAAACAATAAAACATCCTCAAGTTGGAAATTTTAAATTTATCTGTCAGAAGCACCAATATTACAACTATCATTGCAAAAATCACTATGGTTAGAAAGCAGTTTGACCAACCGAATCACAATAAATTACCAAATCGTTGTACACGTTGATTTGCTAACGGTCCAAGTTCCGACGTACGTAGCTATAGTTCTTTCGCGTATTGCTGTAACAATTTTTAAACCAGAGAAAGATAGATAGTACATTATTTTTCAATTAATTATAAGTACATTTTATTCATTTTAGTACTAAGAAATGGTGAATGGTGTACGAAATGTAATCGGTATTTTAGACGTCGATTTTGTTCGTTAAATTCAATAAATGATACTATTCGAAGAGCTACGGTAGTTAAAGAACTCATTTTATGACACTTTGGCGTATTTATTCCTTCTAGTGCCTGTTATCTGGAGGTAAATATTTTAAGATAATGTCAGAATACTAATAGTGTGTGTAGGTACTAAGAAGAAAGGGCCGCTGACGCATACGGCGCACCCATTCTTAAAGGTATAATTTGATAAGAAACACGCTTTTTTGCACTTATATTAAATCTCGGGTTTATCTTTGCAGGAAATTATATTGATATCAGTTTCATATAGAAAAGGGCTGTCAAGGTTCTTAACCTTCTAACATTTTTTGTAGTAACCATGTCTTCGGATGAAGAAAAACCACCTGCGCCTCCTGTACGTATGACTTCAAACAGAGGTACCGATTTAACAAACAGCGCTTTAGCTGTGGATCGACCGTTGCCTAAGGAGCCTGACGATGCCGAACGTAAAAAGAAGACTTTAAAATCTAAAATGAAAAGTAACAAATCTACTATTCATATGTCGGATAAACCTAATATATCATATCCAACAAACTTTGAGCATACCGTTCATGTTGGTTTTGATCCTATTTCTGGCGAATTCACGGTAAGTTTTGATTTAATCATAGATTTATTTATGTTATGAATAGTTTCAAAATGTTGTATTAAACTTTTATGTAAGCATAAATGAACGAATATGAAATCTTTCTGTTGCTATTTTTATTTCAAAAAGGACAAAATGCATTTTGCACTTGAGTACCTTTATATCTGTAAGGTAATCTTTATGAGTCATGACTGGATTGTATTTCATATAAACAATTTTTTCCCTATAGAAAATTCCAGTTTTTATCCTTACAAATAATGTTAAAATTCTTAAGTTAACAATTTATTGTTTTAGAATTAACAAATTTAAATTTCTGTGGAAAATCTCGAAACTCAATTGATTATGTTATTAATCACAGTACGTTTGTAAACCACAGCATGTAGTCAAGTTAATTCTTTGAAAATAGCTTTCCATGTTTGGAGCAGCTGTGATTTGAATCAGCAAAAACATAAAGGATTGTCGAATTCTTAATTTATAAATTTACATATGTAAAAGGCATTGACTTAATATAGATGTTCAACAAAGTTTGAATGAAAGTATCCTTAAAAGGATGAAAGAGCCTTTTGTTTATATAAAGTTCAACACATCCTGTTAACAACTAAATTTTTTCCGTGGCGATTATTTCTAATAACAGAGGAAATTACTGCAGTAGTTTTCCTCCTTGTAGATTCAAAATAAAAATTAACGAATTTCAAGAAGAATTTAAATAATTTTTATGTATTTAAGTTTCTATAATAATCGTAGGCGTTTTGTAATTGATTGTATAAGTAGATTTGATTGCTCATTTTATTTGCTTCAGTAACTCTGTAGATGAAGTAAGCCTTTTCCCCTATCCTCTTACTACTTGTACACTCTGTAAAATGTAAATAATAATGTTATAGGAAGATTTGGAGTACCTTGTTATTTCTGAATGATTTTAATCGTAGATTTTCGTATGGTTCTATTTATGCTGACTTAAAGTTTGTTACAATTATTTTCAAAAGCATCTGATAGTAACACATAGAATCTTACAATTAAAAATAAACAAAATAAGTGGTTTAGGAGCTTGTTTTGCTTGTTGAGTTTTATTAACGATAAAATTTTATTTTACAAGCTGCCACTGAAAGTAAGTAATGCATGTTTTTGTTTAGTTGCAAGTTAGTACTAGGTGTATTTTGACTAGATAGTTTTTTGATGCTGTGGCTTTTATTGCATCTTTGAAACTATGGTACAGCAAATAGCACTCGTAGCACATGCTTACACTGGTGATTTAAAAAAAATAACCGTCTAGTAAAGTAGAATTATTGACGTAGTATTTGAGTTGTCATTTCAAGCTTCAAGGAAGTATTCAGCTGAAGCCATTAATATTCATAAAATTATGAATAAAACTTTTATTTATGACAATCAATAAAATTAAACTTTTGTTGCCCATAGAAATGAATTAAAAATGTTAGTTTTTATTATACATATAATTTCATAAGTTTGTAATTATAGTAGCATAGTTTCACAGATTTTAATTAGTCACAATAATTTTTTAACAACTTCTCGTACATATAAACGTACACATTGATCTACACGAAAAAAAGATAAAAAGGATTTACAAGTATTTTTTTACCAGGGAATGCCAGAAGCATGGTCACGTTTATTGATGAATTCGAACATCAGTAAACAGGAGCAAAAGAAAAATCCTCAAGCTGTGTTAGATGTTCTTAATTGGTATGATAGTAGTTCGAAGGAAACACCAAACGCCAAATATATGACCAAAGCTACAGCTACGACTCATTCTGGTGAGTTTAATTGTTTGTAAGCAACTGTGCATTTTTATAGATGTGTGTTTAACAAGGGAGTCGTGCTAACTTCTTAATTTTTATTAAGGTTCTTCGTTAAGTCGGGTGTCCAGTTCGAGTCCTAGTAGTACAACTCCTACGGAAGTAGAGGGTGCGCCACAGTCATACCATAGTCCGGTACATGTAGCTTCTGAAGTTGAGGATGAACCACCTCCGCCTCCTATTGCAAGTCGGCCTGAACGGACTAAAAGTATTGTAAGTAAAATTTTAAATATTTGTGGGCTTACTTGTCTCATTAAGGTTTGAAATATACTTCGTTCAGCTAGAAGGTTTTCTTCTTGAATTCAGTGTCTCCCTCGGAGGTTGTTGATCAGCATGGCTATTCTGATTTTAGAGATGGCTGTGAGAAATAATTCGGTAGATGAGAGACCAAACCAATCACGTAGGTTACACAGCCAGGAAATTCTGTGTCACCTGACCGGCCTGACGCTTCTCTGTTCTACGATTTTTCCTAGTATAATAACTTGCAAAATTTTGTATTTAGAACTATGCGAGATATGTCCAAGGAATTCTAGTTTCCTCTTTTAAATGGCGAATAAGACTTCTAGTTTTTCATTTTATCCAAAACTTATTTATTTGTAATGCGATCAATCCATCTGTATACTTCTTCTTCTCGGTGTCCTCCTTTTGCCCATAGAGCGTCGGAGTTCTTGTTCATTTTTCTTCTATCCATTTTTTCCAACCTTTCCGGTCTCTCGCCAGTTGTTTCATCTGTTGTATTGTTTTACCCTTTTCCTTCCCTATTTCCACCCTTGTTCCAACCATCCTTTTCTAGGTCTCCCTTTCCTTCTTTTTCCATATCTTTTGACTTCCATTACTCTTTTCTCTATTCTATCTTCTCCCATTCTTAAAACATGTCCGTACCAATTTAGTTTTCTTTTGTTTATTTTTGTTTCGATGTCTTCCTGGTTTAGTTCCTTCCTTATATTTTCGCTTCTGCATCTATCCATTTTTGTTTTTCCCGCTATTTTTCTTAACTGTTTCATTTCTGCCGCGTTTATTTTGCTTCTCTGTTTTTCGTTTATTACCCAAGTAGTCCCTAGATATTCTTGTGTGGTAACTTTTTCTAATTCTTCCCCTTTACACGTCAACTTATTTCCATATTCCTCTGCTTGCTGTGTTTGTGTGTTGCATATTTTCATGTATTTACATTTCTTTATATTTATTTCTAATCTTGCTTTCTCGATCTCCTCCACCCATATATTTATTAATTTTTGCATTTTTCTTTGGTTTTCCGCTACTAGTATTATGTCGTCTGCATATATCATTACCTCTGTTTTAATCGGTCTTAGGTTGTTGTATCCGATGATCATTTGTAGGTGTTTCGATCTTTGCTTGGCATTTTTAGTTATTTTGTCCATTATAAGTATAAACAGTAGTGGGCTGAGGCTGTCACCTTGTTTGATTCCTCTTTCCATTCTAATTTGCCATATATTTGTACTCTTGCCCTTGTATTTTCATACATATTCTTTGTTATTTCTATTAGCTTTCTTGGGATGTTAAGATCTTTCATTGTTTCCCATAAAATTTTTCGATTTACTCTATCGAACGCTGCCTTAAGGTCTATGAAGGTTATACAGGGTGTCCGCAAAAAGGAGGTCAATCCCTTAATCACATATTCCTTGAGCAAAAATAATATGACTTTTATAATGCCATTTTTCATTTTAGATCCACACGTGCGATGTACAGGGCGTCAAAGTTTGAAATTTAAAACTGATTATTTTTAATAAATGAAGTATTTAATAAGCTATCAATTTCAAATTTGGTACAGAGCTTCAACATAAATAGTCACATCTTTTGAAAAAAGCAAAACGAAAACAACTGTCAAATAATCAAAATACGGGGGGTGCAGTACCCACTGACCTCCCCTGTTTTTTAGTACCTACGCCAGTGACTTCCAAGCTATTTTTTTTGAGATAATCATGCATTTTGGATTATTTTTTGTCTCTTATCAAATTTTGATAAAATCGTTCGTTTTAGAGAGAACTTGAAAAGTACTGATCCTTGATACGCGGTTTACGGTAATCTCATAAGTTTCCAATACTAAAATAAAAAAATTAAAAAAAAAAAAAATGGCATTATGAAAGTCATATTATTTTTGCCCCAGGAATATGTGGTTAACGGATTGACCTCCTTTTTGCGGACACCCTGTATACATTTCTTCCCCTTTTTCGTTTTTCTTCTCTATAATTTGTCTTAGTAAGAATATGTTGTCTACTGTTTGTCTTTTTTGTCTGAATGCCGATTGCTCGTCCTCCAGTTTTCCCTCCACTACTGCTCTCATTTTCTTTTCTATTATTCTTGTATATACCTTGTATACTACCGAGGAGAGGCATATATCCCTGTAGTTTTGGCAATTGAATTCATCTCCTTTCTTGTGGATTGGCATCAGCAGGTTCTCTTCCCATTCTTCCGGTATTTTATCGATTTCCATGCCAGTCTCATGATTTTTAGAAGCCATTTCTTTCCTAGTTCCCCTAGCCACTTAATCATCTCCGGCTCTATTCTATCTGGTCCGCTTGCTTTCCCTATCCTTATTTTGCCTATTGCCTCCTCCAATTCATCCAGTTGTATTTCTCCTATTGTGTTATCATGTTCCGTTATTTGGTTTTGTGTCCTATTTCTCTGTATAGTCTGTTCTTCTTCTTGTTCCGCTTCATCATTTTCTTTTCCATATTTTTCCTCGTAGTATTCTTCCCATATGTTTATTATTTCCTGTGGTTGTGATTTTATCTGATTTCTTTTATCTCTCAGGCCTCTTATCTCTTTTCTTTTTCCGCCCCTTATTGATCTAATTTTGTTCCAGAATTTTCTGTTATTATTTTTGTAAGATTGGTTTAATTCTTCTTCATATTTCTTCCAGCTCTCTCGCTTTGCTTCTCTTATCATTTCTTTTACCTTTTTCCTTATTCTGTGATATTCTTCTTTTTCTTGTTCTCTTTTCGTTCTAATGTATGTTTTCCATGCTACCTTCTTCTTTTTCACCTCTGCCTGTATTTCTTTGTTCCACCAATCAGTTTTTTGGTGTGTTTTCTTAATTTTATGTATTCCGCAGACTTCTTCTGCTTTCCTTAATATTATTTCTTTAAACATGCACCAACTTTCTTCGAGGCTTTTTTCTTTTTCCTTGATTATATCAAATTCTTTTTCTGTTTCTTCCTTATAACTTTTCCTTTTTTCTGGGTCTTGTAGCCTCTTTATTGCTATTTTGCTATATTCTGGTTTTTCTATTATTTCTTGTCTAATCTCGTGCAGTTCAGCTATTATTAATCTATGATGTGTACCAATTTCAGCTCTATTTTCTGTTCTTATCTGTCCGATTTTATGTCTCATTTCTTGTGTATACACTATATAGTTGATAATACTCTTTGCTTCTCTTCCCTCTGCTATGAAAGTGTATCTTTCTTGCAGTGGTTGTTCCCAGAAGGTGTTTCCTATTAGTAGGTCATTTATTTGACAGAAGGCTAACATTTTCTTCCCGTTTTGGTTTAATGTATTTTCACCATATTTTCCCCTACATCCTAGTCCTCTACTTTCGTCGTTTCCTATCCTTGAATTCCAATCCCCCATTAATATTATTTTTTCGGATTTTTCTCTAATCTCATCCAGTGTATTCTGCAGGTCTGTGTAGAATTCTTCCATTTCCGTTTCGTTGGTTTCTTCTACCGGCGCATATAGTTGTACTATATACCATTCATCTCCTGTTTCTATTTTAATGTACATTATTCTTGATGATATATATTTGGCGTCAGTAACTTTTGCATGTATCTCTTCTGTCATCACTATTCCAACTCCTTCCTTTGCTCTTTGTGCTGTATCCACCCCTGAATAATATAATATATGCCTTTCTCCTATTTTAATTCTTCCATTTCCTTTTTTCTTTGTCTCGCATAGTCCCAGAAATTGTATTTTATATTCCATCATTTGCTGTATCATTTCTCTTTCTTTCCCAATTATCGATGTTATATTCCATGTTCCTATTTCTATGTTTGGTATTTTATTCTCTTTTTCCTTATTTTTGTTCATCATTTCCTTTCTGTGTTCCTTTTTCGCCTTTTGTTGCTTTTCTGTTTTCTTTCTATTTTCCTTTGTTGTCTCTGTTTCTATCCGTTTGTATTTTTCCTTGCTGTCCTTATCGTTATTTCCATTTGCGTTTACCTTTGTTCGTTGCCATGTCGTGTCCCCTTCCCCATCCCTGTTTGGTATTAGTTTTTTGGGTAATGGCTTGTTTTTGTTACCTTTTGGAGTTTGTCCCTTAGGGAATCTTCATTGCTGCCTTCTGGTGATCTCTGACTCAAGGTCCTCCCTTTCTTTTCCACTGTTTCCCTATCGTGTTCTCTTGTTGGTTTAGTTGCCTTTCCTTGATCTCCTCTTATCAGTTCGTTTACCCGGGTTCCTCCTTCCTCTTTCTGTTCTTGGGCGAATTTAGGACGCACTGTACAATACTTTTAGCCACATGATTTATACTGTGGCGCCCTCCCAAAAACTAAACTACAAATATAATTCGTTTATAAAATCAAGAGGCTGTGAGCAAAACAAAAAAGATATTAAAATGTCTAATTCATATATTTATCTGTTTCTCTGTAGTATACAAAACCAATTGAAGAAATCCAAAACACCAACAATAGTGTGCATACGCCTACTCACAGTTTAAGTCCTGTTCATACGACTCCGACGCATGGTGGGAATGCGAATACCCCACCAGGCATCCCTGTGTTAGATAGAAATAAAAATCAAGCCGGTTCCGAAATGTCAAGGGCGGCGTCGGAGAAGAGAAAGAAGAAAATGACTGATGAAGAAATTTTAGAGAAACTTAGAAGTATCGTTTCTGTAGGGGACCCAAATCGGAAGTATGCAAAAATGGAGAAAATTGGACAGGGGTGAGTTGATTTAAGGTTTATTATTATTTAAAGCTGAGTGCCCAGATTCTTAAACAAAGAGTTTAGTGGTTTATATACAAGTATTTACACTGTTTTAACTGGTTCAGCCTGTAACCTTTGCTTGTGAGTATTTCACCACCAATTATTGCTAAAAATTTAAAGTTAAACAAATAAAATTAAACTACTAAAAGCGTAACGTTTCATATAAATCTATTTTTAAATAAAGAGAATAAAAAAAAAAACCTTCAGAAGTTAATATAAAATAAAACTAATACAAAAACTGTCAAGTGCTTTATTATAAATTATAGCAAAATAGTGATCCATGGCAGGATGCTTAGCTCCAAGCAATCCCATTGTTCTCCACAAGATTTTCATTTCCTCTCCAACGTGATTGTAGGACAAAGGGTTGACTAGTTAACAAGGTTTTACAAATATTTACCGGAATTACTAGCGACAGACAATATGCAGAGAATCCCTCTTCCATCTCTGCTTTACCTTGTGCATTTATACTTGTGTAGTTGCTTCGACTAATTCCACTAGCTTAACTTGTAACCTTGCTTGTGTAAGCAAGTTTCGCTTAGCAGACATAGATTTTCCTGTGGAAATGGGGCGTAGGAGCTGTGACAAAGTGCAAGGGGCTACATTTCATCAAACAAAAAATATTAACAAATACCATAAAAAGTCTAAAAATATTGTTTTAAGAAAGGCGGCAAATTTTTCATTTTGGTCAGAACCTCAGAACGGCAGAAAGTTACGACGACCCCTGTGTGGCAATGTGCTATAAGCATGTTAAAAGCTATGTATTAATGCTGTAATTCAGAATAATGTTATTATTTTTAAGCTTTTTCCTCAGTGTTAACTTTACGCAAAACCATGAAATACGAAACGGATCCTTTTAGAATCTAAAATATTCTAATTTAATTTAACGGCAGTTTAATAATGGTTACAAACAATACTTACAGCGGCAAATGTTTCCATTGATAAAACACTAAATTTGCCAGCTGTGATATGAACCGGTCTTTGAGCCCTTTGTATTACCATCTGAATATGATTCTTTATTATTGCATTTGCCGGCACCCATTCAGAATTATATGCTGCATCTGCAACTGCTTCACTTGCAATGCTTAACTCGTTTCCATTCCAACAAAACAATAACACTTGAAAAATCATCGCAAATAGGAAAAAACACATGCTAATAAACGACGTACTTGTTATCGACATCTTAAAGTTCATTATTATGTATTTATGATTAAAACTTTGATTTATAAAAATTTACCAAAGATAATTGATATAATTGAAAGCTGTAAACCGTTAGACAGCCTGTAAACTGCATCAGGAACATTAAATTAAAAGTATCTTCCATGTTTTGTGACAAGTTTAATAAATCTTGGTGATGTTGTATACAGTCTCGGATGCATTTTTGTAGATTTTCTAAGAATAACCCTTCGTATTTTGGAATTTTTTCAAATTCTGTGATGTATTGCTGAATGTAATCTTGATGTTTTAGTGTTTTCACGCAATTTAGATTTGAATGCTTGTTAATGCACTGCAAATAAAGCATACAAATTTAATTAAATAAGAGTTTTTTTTTGTGCGGTTACAAGCACTTATGTGTGTCCCAAATGCTATAGCATTGCGGTTGTCACTGAAACATTTTTTTTTTTATTATTATTATACAACAGGCAGCCTGGGTAGCTCAGTTAGGTAAGTGCCTGCTAGCTAGCCGGCTGACACGGGTTTGATTCCAGCGGTGGTCACAGTATTATGGAGCTGATTTGGGTCGAATTCGTTAGTTAAGGATTAGGTTTAAGGTGTATGAATGCGTTGTGGATGAAAGCTGGTTGGAGCGTGATGCACCAGCAAGTGTGAATGAGCATCGACACTAAATTGCGGTAGAAGAGGAAATGGATAAAAAAAATATATACAATTTGAGCAGCAATTAGAATACAGTATATCCTATAAAATAATGTTATGTCTTTAGTGTACTTATTTAATATAATACACAGGTAGCGTGATGAAGGAGACGTTCAGTAACATTACCTCGACTTCCCTATCTTAGATCAATCTTCTGTTGTGGTTCTATAGTAGAAGTGGTTGTAATGAGGGATTGGTATGCAGTTCCAGTTTTTCATGATGTTTAGAGTTTCTTGCACGAATGATACCTTAAGATCCGTATAGAGGGTGAGGTTCGAGATGTACCACGGCGCATTAGTAATTGTCCACAGAATTTTTGATTAACATCTCTGAATTATTACTACGTTGGATTTAATTGCGCAGCCCCTTACATCCAGATGGGCTTTATTAATGTTTTGTATAGGAGAATTTTATTGTTTAGTGATAGTTTTGATCTTCTACCTATTAGCCAGTTAAACTCTTTCATTTTTAGGTCAATTTGTTTCCCTTTTTTGACAATATGGGATTTACAGTTTAGTTTCCTATTCAGATTTAACTTCATCGGTCTGTGGGATTTGCTTGTTATTTATGTAAACTGCTGGGCAATGTGTTTTTCGGAGGGTAAACATTATTTGTTTGAATTTGCTTCCATTTACTTTAGTACGCCATTTATCCAGCCATTCCTGAAGCGAGTTTAAGTAATTTTGTAAGTAGGATGATGCTATTATTGGATGCTTTGCAACAATGATTATTGTCTGCAAATGTTCCCATAATTGTGTTGTCAGATGTTGGTAGGTCCTCTGTGTACAATAAGTATAAGAGGGGCCGGAGAACACTGCCCTGTGACACTCCTGCATTTACTGGGTAAACACTGAACACTTCACTGTCGAACTTTGTTTGACACTTTCGATTTTAGAAGTTTATGGAATGGAGGAGGAAGAGTCCTCTTAATTTTAAAGAGTAAATCAGGATGCCAAACCTTGTCAAAGGCTTGACTGACA
Organism: Melanotus villosus; assembly: GCA_963082815.1. Classification (NCBI taxonomy): domain Eukaryota; kingdom Metazoa; phylum Arthropoda; class Insecta; order Coleoptera; family Elateridae; genus Melanotus; species Melanotus villosus. Next base: position 75,896,311 of record OY720420.1, read on the forward strand.
TCTAACAGTGCCGCTGTGCAGTCACAGAATAAACATTGTTTTTCCTCCAGTCCTTTATTTGCTTCATGTGTTATTCGGTAGTTTTGCTGTATGGTGGACTGGGCTTGGTGAAAACCAAACTGATGATCCGGGATCCAATCTTGATGCATTATGTCATCATTGATTATATGCAGTACTAGTCTTTCAAGTAGTTTTGAGATCAAAGGCAGTATGATGCAACATCCGTTGACTTTGGTATCATTATTATTTGTCCAGTTTTCAATGGGTTGGACCAATAACCTATCTTTAGAATAGCATTAAATACACATATGTATGTATGTCAAATATACTATTCCTTTTTTTGGCAGTTCTTTTAGCATTTTATTTGTTATTAGGTCAGAGCCGTGTGCTTTTCTGAGGTTTCTTCTTTCTTCGATTCCCTTATGCCTGCTATGGCATCGGGTATTGGGAGTTCAATCATTTCTTCCATTCCTGTCTGTTTTGAGCTATCTTTCGTAGTTCCTCTATCGTTCTTCCGTTTTCCTCGGTCTTCCTATTTTCTTCTTTTTACTGCTCTTTGCTTCTATATAGTGTTTTGTTTTCCTTTCTTTGTTCATTCGTGATATATGTCCGAATCAGTTTAGCTGCCTTTTCTTCAATTTGTTTTCAATTTTTTCTTGTTTGGTTTCTTCATATACTCTGGCAGTTCTCCATTTATCGAATTTTGTTATTCCTAATATTTTTCTCATAAATTTCATTTTTATGGCTCGTAACTTCTTCTCCTGTTTTGGTTGGGTGGGTAATGTCTCTAGATTGTATAATAAGGTTGGGATGACTAAACTGTTGTAGACTATTTTCTTTGTTTCTATAGTGATTTCTCTTTTTCGTAAGATCGTTTTGTTAATCATATAATAAATTTTTGTTGCTTTGAGCGAATGTCCATTACAATTTATTTTGATGTTTTCTGTTTTGTCCCGTCTTTATTCTTTTCTTGTGGTTTACATTCTGAGTAGTAAATTACATATCCTTTGCTCATTGTTTTCTCTCCTGTGCCTTGTTTTCTTGTTTCGCTTACCCCTAGTATTTTTATTTCTGCTTCCTCCATTTTTTTTATTATTTTTTCTTCTTTTCCATTTACTGTTTTTATATTCTAGGATCCTATATTTAGAAATGTTTTGTCGTTTTTAATTCTTTGGTTTTCAACTTCGTTTGTCTTTTCCATAGCTTCTGTCGTCTTCTTTTTGATGCTTCTTTCTTTTAGGTTTATATTTACTTTTTGTTTTGTTGTAGTATACTGCCCATTGTTGGGTTTATTTCCTATACCGTTTCTTTACGTGAAGTTCTTTATATACCTATTTGTAAGTTTTCTATAGTCCTTGTTCGCTGCCATGTTCGTCGCCGTCATATTATACTCCTTTTCGTATTTCTGCGATTGCTATTGTGGTTGTTTTACCGGGGTCTTGTTATTGATGCTCTTTTTGTTCTCTTCTTGAATTTGTACTAGCAGTTGTTGTATTAAATTTGTTTGATTGTGTTTTCTAAAGAACTTTGTGGATATAAATGTTTTTGAGGCTTCATTTGTTTTGTTCTTCCTTTCTTCGGTGTCAGCTTCTACAATCTCTATTTCCTCCTCCTCCTCCTCGGTGTTTTCTTTTTCTTCTTCCAACTTTCCCTCTGTTTCTGTATTGCTGTTTTCGCTTCTTTCCATGTTACTAACTTCCTTTTTCTGCGGATTGTTACCTTCTTTATTCCTTATATTACAACTGTTATTCATTTCTGCATGTTTACTATTACCGGGCGGCTCTCTCGTTAAATCACCTGCGGTGTAGATATCTCCATTTTATCAGTTTATTATAGTTTTTGTACAGCTTGTTTCATATGCTCTAAAAGGATTCTACGTTCCTCTTGTATTGGTTTGGGGTAATCTTCCATTATCCATATATTTGTACCCTTAAGTTTATTTTTGGCTTTCAACACTTCCTTTTTTTGCATTAGCGAGCCAAATTATTTTTGTTTCTATCCTTTCTAGACCTTGAGTTCTTAGATCCATTCTCGTTATTTTGGATTGGATGTCTTTTATCATTTGGTACCATCTGGATGATTGGTGTTGTATATTTGATATTGGGGTTTGGTAAAATAATTTCTTATAGTGAAGTGGATTTTGCTGATTTTGTGCCTGAAATAGTTTAATGTCTTCTTTGCGGTGTGCCATACCATTAGCATTCCATTGTGCTACCCTACTATTTGGCTTAGTAACATTGTGAGCATGTTTAGCCATTTTGTTGTATTAACTGATTAAACATGGCTTTGAATTCATCCAGGAATTTCGTTAGTGTTATATTGTTACCTTGATGATTTTCTGTGTTGTTTATAATTGTGGCAACATAGCTTCTGTTTGATTGGACTGAAAATAACTGAACAGCAGTGACAATTACAATCACAACTCTGCCTGTGCTCATCACTGCAAATGTGTAACTGTAAGGACTCTAAATATAAACTGTATTGATAATTTCATATAATTTTATTCAAGCATCAATTATTTTTGATTCACTGAAAAGGTTTTTAATAAACAATCAACATATTACCTGACTCTTTTCTGTTTCTGTAAGTTTTTGGGCTCTTTCTATAATGTTTCCAAAGGCATTAGAAAGAATTTTTAATTGTGCAGTTAAATGAATCATAAGCCCATTAGTAATACAGTCTGCATTGCCCATTAACCATCCAAAATTCCACACACCGACAATCTGATGAATAAATACAAGTTCATAGAATGGACTTCTATACATATCAAAGTGAATTATGTATGAAGTCGCATACGGAAGTTGCCGAACAATCACTGTTGTGTTAGCATGATTCGGTGAAGCTATTTCCGTAGTTGGATTTATTATAATCCATATAACTCTATTACTTAGCATTATAAATATAATAAACCACAACATTTTTGTCTAAAATTAAATTAGTAAAATTTGGTTGGTTCATAAACAAATCTTACTTGAGAAGCGCTTTGAAAGACGGCACCCTTTATTAGTTCAATTTCTTGATTTCCACCTCGCTCGATATTTGGTAAAAATTGACCTTCTTCTATAGATTTTAGAAATTGCCGTATGGATTTTCTTTTCAATAGTAACACTGTAATTTTTGCACATCCTAAAATATTATTACAATATTTATGGTTTTTTCATCCATCGAATTTTGTTTATGAATGCATTAGAACCTGTTTCAGAGTACCATAAATGTAGCAATATAATTTTCCACATCTTCGTAGGTATTTACGTTCTAATACAAGCAAATATAACAGACAAACAGTAGAAAGATACATGAAACTGCTCGATTCAGGGGTTAACATGAGTTAATGAAAGAAATAGAATTTGACCATTTTTAACGTCGCCCACTGTAACCTCTATGACAACTACGTCAACTACGAATGTTGATATGATTTCTTACATTAGGTTACGTTACTTACATTTATGGTACTCTGAGTACCCAAGTTTTGGTACGATTTACATACCTATTAAATGCGCAATTAGATAGCTCATTGTAAACAAAAATATCTCAATGTTGTTATAGTTTTCGTAAAGATTTATAACTTCAGTAATTGTCAAAAAATATAGAAAAACCACTAACATGCAAGTTACGTATACGTAATAAACGTATTTTAATATTGGATGTTTAATATCGTTTATAGGAATGCCGCCCCATTGTAAATTTAATACCGCTTGACGAAAGTAATTTTTTGGTATATTTAAATTTTTGTCAGGTTTGTTGGGCATTTTTAACTGAGCAGACAGAAGCACTGCTGGTTTAAAAATATCAGACGCTATTAATCACAGTTCATTTTACAATCAGAGATTTAAAAAAAAGAGAAAAATCAACGTTACCGACATGTCATTACGAAACATTTTGTAGTTTTCTGAATTGCAATCAGAGTTTTAAAAAGTTTTAATTATAGCTTTGAGCTAGACAAACTTTGTTGTGAGTTTTAGATTTTTTAACAAATTACTAGCTTGTATCAAATGTTATATAAGTTCATTGTAAATGAATGTTCTTTTTATTTGAAACATCGTTTGGGAATACCAGATCGGATTTTTTATATTTTAAAGCACATGTCAACTGTTATATGACATATACATAGAAAAATTTTGGGGGTACTTTAAGATCTTGGTTAGATCCAGTTCCTTCACCTCTTCTGGTTACTCATTGCACTTTGCTATAAAATGTATAGCAGTTTCTTCTTCTGATTCACACTGTCTGCAGTATGGGTCAGCCTCTACTCCTATTTTATACAGGTGTCTCCTCAATGTTCAATGATTATATTATTAGTCTAATACATTACAGCACCTTTCGCCGCTCATGCATTTACCTCCTTCTTCACACTTCTCTGGGTCCCCTTTCTTATGTAGTAGGATTATTATGCCCCTGCTCCATTCTTTTGGCATCATTTCTTTCTCCCATATCTCTTTTATCAATTCGTAAATCATGCTAGTTGTCTTTTCCCTTCCATATTTCAACAGTTTGTTCGGTATGCCATCGGGCTCGGGTGCTTTGTTGTTTTATTATTTCTGTCCAGAAGTTAGTTTGCCACTTCTTCCCTTTCCTCGATCTGTGGTTGTCTTTCTCCATGTGGTTTATTTTGGCCCTTGTCCTGTACGTTGTTCTGTTGACGTAAGAGGTTCTCCCATATCTGTTTAATTTCTTTTCCTTTATATGCGTTAATACCCTCCACCCTCTTTGTTTTTAAATGTTCTTATTTTTATATTAGGCTTGTATCTGCTTCTTCTAATTTTTTGGTAGAAGTTTCTCATATTATTGTTTTTGTTTTTATTCTCCATTTCCTCCAGTTTCTTGTTCATCCATGGGCTTTTTTAATTTTGAATATTTCCTTCGCTCTATCGATATGGTTCTTATGTTGTTCTTTTTCTTCTTATCCATTCCTCATCCATGTTTTCCAAGCCTAGTTTTTTCTCCATTGCTTCTCGGAATACTTGATCATACCATTCTTCGTTTTGTGTTTCGCCCTTTATGTATCCTATCGTTTCAGCTGCTGCCATTGTGATACTTTTTTTAACTCTCTGCCATTTATACTACACTTTCTCTTTTTGCGTTTATTCGTTGTTTTTTCCGATTCTTTCCTCATATCTTTTCCGCTCCTCTTTGTTTTGCAACTTTTTCACTTCTCATCTTCTTGTTTCATGTTTTATTTTTCGCCAATTTATCTCCTTTCTGTTTTTGATTATCATTACTACCAAGAAGTGGTCATTTACCTCGGTCATATTTCTTTTTGTCATTAAGATGTGGTCAATTTGAGATTCGTTATTGCCGTTTGGGTGTTTCCAGGTTACTTTGTGGATTTTGGGTTGTTAGAATATTGTCTTGACTATTGTTAAGTACTTAATAACTACTTCAATTTACAAGAATTGATTCCCAGAAGCCCAAATACTTGAATAATTGTGCAAAATAGCTTCGGAAATGCATTAAATATTTCCAAATAGAATTATTGATTTCACTTAATCTTTAACGTTTTTAAAACGTTTAAAACTTCAGTCCGTTGTGTGAACTATTTATTAACAAATTTAAGCAACGTAATGATTAACATGAAACAACAACATAAACGCTAACCTGACACACTAACTAATTTATTTATTTTCACATACGCGCGTACGCCCTTGTCTTACACTTGGTCGCGATTGGTAGACTTTAGTAGACTGGTTTGTTAGTAACTTTTGAGAACCGCTGGCTAATATGCATTTAAAAAGCCTGCGACAGAAATTTGACCCTGGAAAAATAAATGAAGCATTACACAATTACGTAATTTGCAGGTTTCACTCTCACTTTTTTTCAGGCTTGAGACTGTCAGTAAATAATTACTGGCATGTTTAAAAATTGTTGTTAATAAAGAGGAACAAAACTTACTTCCCATGTTCAAATGCTCCTCCATTAACTTATACACAAACACAACAGCAACACAAACACAATAGAAACAAAAACAGAAACCGTCTTTCTTTAAGAAATTAAAATAACGTCAAATTCGGCTGACGTTCCACTAAAACGTTCGAAGAGTGACTGACCTACATAATACAGGCTGTTTGATAAAAAACGGAGCAAGCCGTAGCACTCTTATTTATTAACTGATTGTAATAAAAAAAATATTTGGTCTAATAACTCATAAAAATCTACATTTTGCCGTAAAAAATTTTTTTTTCAGCCTCATTGGTTAAGCGTGGTGACGTCATGATGAATTTTTTAAATTACACTCTATATATTTTTTTAGATATTCTCATAGAGAATTTTTTTCTCTTTTAAACCGTGTAAATATTTCATATGGTTGCATAATAAAACTTTCGAGTTAAAGACAAAAAACCAATACAAGCCAGTAGGCCATTAAATTAAAATAACTTGAAACAAAAAACAGTCGCCCTAAACGTTACTGAAGTGTCAAGTGTTTTCTTTGTGTTTTTAATCAGCGTTGTTGCATTTCCTCTGAAAAACCATTAGAAAATGGATTCTGATGAATTGACGGACATGATACAAGTAACTCGCGATGGTGCCCAATTTGAACAATACCTGTAGTTTCCATTTCTTGTGTTTTTTTTGTTTTAATAGTTTTCATCTGTTTAATGTATTTTAACATGGCACACTCGATTTGTTCAAAGTTGCTAGAATAAACGTTCGTAATGTTTCAGTCTTGTATTGGTTTTTTGTCTTTGACTCGAAAGTTTTATTATGCAACCATATGAAATATTTACACGGTTGAAAAGAGAAAAAAATTCTCTATGAGAATATCTAAAAAAATATATAGAGTGTAATTTAAAAAATTCATCATGACGTCACCACGCTTAACCAATGAGGCCGAAAAAAAAATTTTTTTTACGGCAAAATGTAGATTTTTATGAGTTATAAGACCAAAAATTTTTTTAATTAAAATCAGTTAATAAATAAGAGTGCTACGGCGTGCTCCGTTTTTTATCAAACAGCCTGTATATGTGAACTCTTATCAGTAAGCCGTTTGATAAATTTAGACTCCAGTGACCCCAAACCAATTTTTGTATTGACGTTTTTAATTTTTTTCTGAGGTTACGGTTTACTTGCGACACATGGTTTATTGAGAAAAGTTGTTCTATTTGATATGCTCTACCTACCCGTAAAATTAATGACAATGCTTTTGAATCACCCTGTAGAGTCTTCTTTCCCACCCCTCTTTACTGGGGTTTCTTCTGCAAATTCTCCCAAGAATCTTCTGTTCCCATACTTCAAGTCTTTATTACACCGCCTTATCCAGCACCCACGTCACTGTAGATCGCACTACCGTCCTGTATATTCTCATTTTTTGCATTTACCTCCATGTCTTCTTCACACTTATTGTTTATAAGGGAACCCAAAAACACATTTTGTAAGTACATCTCTCGTTTTTTCAATCTCACTTCTACCTTTGCATCTTGCTGTACTGTTGGTGTACTTATTTCCACTGCTATAAATTTGATTTTTTCTTGGTTTATCTACAATCCCGTTTCTTCATCCAAAGTTAGTATCAAAATTAGATATAAATTTAATTTGACCAAATGCAAAATTTAAAAATTTGCTTTAAAGGTAGTAGATTTCAACTGCTTTTAGTAATATTTAAAATCCACATTTTTAATTTTTTACGACATTGTAAAAAGGTTGCACCCGGAAATGCTCTGTAGTGTGAAGTAACAAAGTTTATCGAACATTGATTATTTTAATCAAAACAGAACAAACTTATTGAGTGTTTACTATTCTTATCTTACCTTGCGAAACCAAGCATTTGTACTTAATTTATAACGTGTAAAACTGATATATGAAACATTTAGTGGGAAATGAGGCAGCTCGACTGTGTCGATCATCTGCTACTATCCAAAATTTCAAACACATATAAGCATAATATATGGTAAACATCACACTAAAGCCAACCTACTGCAAACAAGCAAGGCCGTCTTCGACCAACCAGTTTGAAATTCGGGTCTGTTGGAAATTTGATTAATTCGGTTGAAGCGATTGATGATAAGTGAGGTTATGTGTAAGTTATTTTGTTAAATATAGGAGTTTATTTCACATTTGTATTGTAATTGGAATAATGGATTCTTCATCTGAGGGCATAAAATAAGATATTTCTTGTGTTAAGAAAACTTCACAAACCCATGCACTACGAGGTAATTTTATACTCTCGTATGTAACATATCGGCTTTCTCCCGTCTCCGGTAAGACGCAACATAGGGAAACACCAATGTATTTTTTTAGAAAGGATCCGCGATACCTTTGGAATATGTATGGATTCAAGGCTCAACGTATGTTATTGGATTTAGTTAACGCTAGAAAGAGATAGAAATACTGAAGGCGTCTGTCATTGCGACAGGCGATTATTTCATTGTTTATTTTTTATATCTGTCAATTTTGACAGCACCTAAAACCTTCATTTACGTAATTTTTTAAATCTGTGTTTCTGCATTCTGCATATTTTAAATTGAATTTGCCTTATTACAACAACATACGTAAAGAAAACGTAAGTAAATTCTATAAATATGTGAGGTTATGTTTACAATATTTCAGATTAGTTAACCTCCAAATCTTAAGTCTCAGAAGTTTCAACAACAAATATTTTCTTGTGTGTTTTTAGAATGCTTTCTCAAAACTTAAGGAGTATCCCTATCCAAAGAGGTTTAATAATTTCAGCCAGAACATTCGCTTCAAAGCATAGCATAGACACAATCGTACGAGTAGATCATGCAGGTGAATTAGGTGCAGATAGGATTTATACTGGTCAAATGGCCATATTAGGACACACACTGAAAGGTCCTTTAATTAGGTTGTAAAACTGCTATTTCTATATCCAAAGTGATTTAAATGTATGTATTTATAAGTGATTTACATGTACGAGTATAAAGTTTATTTTTATAGTAGATAAAGAAAATCTTAGATTCTTAATTTGTAACTCATTTTATGCTAGTCGACACTTAAGAATGACCATATTTTAAAAATTTACCTAAAATAACCAGCAAATTATGTTCGTAATTGTCGAATTTATATCACTAAAAACATGGAATAGTATTCAATCCTATCAAAAGAAAGCCGCCAATGATAATCAGTCAGGTATCGAATGAACTTAAAAAATGTAATGAAAATAAGAATTGGTCTAGTCAGTTGTACTAAAATTTCTGTCAGAAGTTATTAATGCAACTTAAAAATTTTAATGGTTCATGTAGATAGGTGTGAAATTAGTTACATAGAGAAAAATGTATAATTTGGTGAAGTACAAGTGCAAGAAAAACTTAACAATTATACGTTTACGTAAATAGTGATTTTAGTAAATATGTAAAGTATTATGGCATTATAAAAAATAAGGACCATATTCATAGACAGTGTTTAAAGTTAGATGTTACTAATTGCTATAGCAACATATATTAATTATATTGGTTGAATATCTATACTAAACCCCTACTAACTTTAAATACTGTCTATGTTTTAAATTATATTGTTTTAGTATAATAATAATAATGAATCTATAATTGTGCTTCGTTGCATTGTAGGTGTAGATTCTTTAGTAACTGACAAGTTTAACAATTTGACGTTTTGTCGATGCCAAAATTGACAAATATAAAAAATAAACAATGAAATAAGCGCCTGTCACAATGACAGAAACCTTTAGTATTTCTGTCTCTTTCTAGCGTTAACTAAATCCAATAACATACGTTGAACACTGAATCCATACGTATTCCAAAGGTATCGTGGATTCTTTCCCTATGTTGCGTCTTACCTGAGACACCCGGTATATGTTACCTCGTTTTGTTGAAGAATTTCTTAATACAAGCAAAATTGGGGTTATGTTTAAGCTTGAAAAAATACTTGGCACTTAATGTTTTGATAGCAACAACTCGATAAATACTGTGCGAGGTTATTATTATTGCAAAAACGGTCGATAAAGAATATTGTTGCTCGTGGGTGATAATGCAGGGTTATGGACAATCTGCTCTGTCTGGGTCCTCCCTTATTCTCTGCAATATTGCGCAAAAAGCTTATTATTCCTACTCATAAAAAAATAATCTTATAAAGAATATTATTTTGTTAAAGGGCATCTGGAACCGTTTACACAGCAATCGAAACATCAACGGGCATGGAAGTTGCTATAAAACAAATGAATTTATCACAACAACCGAAGAAAGAATTAATTATAAATGAAATTCTAGTCATGAGAGAAAATAAACATATGAATGTGGTCAACTATTTGGACAGTTATCTTGTGTCAGAGGTATTTATTCGTAGTTTTAATAATATGTCAAAAATTTAAAATTTATGTATTAGGAGTTGTGGGTTGTCATGGAGTATCTACCTGGAGGTTCCTTAACCGACGTTGTAACGGAAACGTGTATGGATGAAGGTCAAATAGCAGCCGTATGTAGAGAAGTATTGCAAGCACTCGAGTTCCTTCATAGTAATCAAGTAATTCATCGAGATATTAAGTCTGATAATATCTTACTTGGCCTAGATGGGTCTGTTAAATTAAGTAAGTCATTTGGAATAATTCCAAATTTGTATATTAAATGTTTAATTACTGTGCAGCGGATTTTGGTTTTTGTGCTCAAATCAGTCCTGAACAATCAAAGAGAACAACCATGGTAGGAACACCGTATTGGATGGCACCAGAAGTTGTCACGCGGAAACAGTACGGACCAAAGGTAAACTTCATTATTTTATTAGTTGTCTTAGTACTATAAACAAAAACAAACAAATGTTGCCACCTTTAGAAAAAAATGTAGATATCATTCAAAATTGCGCTCTTTTCTTTTTATTATTTTTCTAACATACAATTTTTATTTAGATATTTAGAATTTCTACGTGAACGCGGCTTTGGAATTATTTGTTTATGGAAATTGAAGCTGAGAATAATTTATGTCCCCCCGGTAGAGTATTAAATTCTGTGTGCGCATCCTAATGTTTGTATTGAATGAACATTCGTATCTAATAACATGATTTATAGGTTGACGTGTGGTCGCTAGGAATAATGGCTATAGAAATGATCGAAGGAGAACCACCGTACCTTAATGAGAATCCTTTAAGAGCGCTGTATCTCATTGCTACTAATGGAAAACCAGACATAAAAGATAAAGACAAATTATCTCCCGCCTTCCAAGATTTCTTAGACCAATGTTTGGCTGTGGAAGTTGATAAAAGATCGTCGGCCAGAGATCTTTTAAAGGTTCGTCGAATACCTTAGTTAAAAGGAAAACGTTTAGTAATTAATTGTTTACAGCATCAGTTTTTGAAATCGGCACGACCGTTGGCCAGTTTGACACCACTCATCCTTGCGGCAAAAGATGCAGCAAAAGGACACTAGCGGTAGCTGCGCTAGCCGCGAGGGGCTACAAACAAGAGACTATAAAGAGCCATATAACTAGAATTCCTTCCTCCCTACTTATTATAAATAACAAATAACTATACAGTCATTGTGATTGTGCGTTGCTAGGTGGTTCTAGTTGTATGGAACAGATTATTTATAATAGGACAAAGCATTTAATAGTGTTACAGCAGTGACGAATGACGTGTGCCTAATTTCACAATAATAAGCAGAATTGCATCATAATTCTATATAATACATATTCTGTAAATAGTTATCATGCTATATATAAATATATATCCAGTTTCAGTTACTGGGGAATTAAATTATACTTCCTAACTTTTTAACTTTCGGTTCTCGAATAGGAAGTCTTCCAGATATTAAATACACACGCTGGTTTTTAACTGCTTTACATTGAGAATGTAGTAACGGAAGTCCTTTGAATTCTTACATTTTGTTACTTCGACTAACATACGCAAACTTGACAGAGTATTATAAAAATTGGTATTAAAATGTTGGCACCTTATTTAAATACGGACCAATGAAAATTAAAGCGGTGTGCGCATAACGAAAAAAATGTGATTTTGACGGTTTTATACGATGATATTTTTAAAATTAAGTTTTTTCGAAGTTTAAGGTTTTAAGTTTAAAAGTTTTATTAAAAAGTTAAGGTTTACTACGTTGCAATAAAACACGAATGGAAATCGATGTTGGAGCGATTTTTATTTTTTAAATTTAATTTCCCAGTAACTTACATTTTATCAAATAGAGAATTTCATAAACCATGTTATTCCCATCAATTTCAACAACATATGTAGTTACATTCATGTTTTATCCAGTAATATGTTTTATACTAATTTACGTCTAACAAAGTTTTAATAAATTACGGCAACAAACAAGATACGTATATTAATGAAAAACTTTCAACAGGTTGTTCAGTTACGTTAATCAGGATATGTTGTTGTTTTTGTATGATTAGTCGCTGTGTTACTTTGGTTTTTATCCGACACTGTAAAAAGTATTAAAATAAATCAAGAGTTCAACTTGTTGGAAGTGTGTATAGAGTATGTCTGCATATGAATGAAAAATTAGGTATAGTATTTTTGCACTAGTATTTATGAATGAATATATTTCATAACGTGATTGCGCTAGAATGTTATTATAGTACTTTGTGCATTGTTGCCAATTAGGTTTAAAATAATGTACGAAGTGTGGTATCTAATAAAATTCTTTTATATTTAATACAATTTTTTTTGTATATCATAGCATTAACTAAGGACTGTCCCAGAAATTAATGCACATATTTTGAAGGGTCGTATAAGCCTATCTATACCTCGTTTCATACTTACAGTTCGATACGGTTTCTTATTGAAAGCAAGGTAGCCAGATATCACCACAAAACAGCTTGGAATTGAATTATACACCTGTCAACCATAAATAAATCCGGCTATTGTATGTCCTAAATGTCGAAGTGTACACCTTGAAATTTTGCGGACTTGGGTAAAGAATTCCAGCAAATCATTTTCATTAATAGCAAAAGAAGTGAACTCTATAAGATGGACTGTTAAAAAAAACTGTTGAAAGATTTTTAGAGACGGATAGTACTGAAGAAAATTGTGGCCGTGGAAGGAAACAAGGCACAACATGCAAACAACTTGAAAAATGGGTGATCTAGTTTATGGAAAAAAACAGATCTGCTTTTGTAAGGGATATGGCAACTATATTGGGTATTTTCCATTTCTTTCAATTTTCGTTACATTCATGTTTCTATGCAGAAACATACGCCACTAACGGCCTAAACATGTTTATTGAGAGTTTTTTGGCAAAAATCGGTTTAGAAAATTCCTTAAAATTGGCTATTTCAAACCGTCTTCCGAAACGCAATCTCATTGGCTGTGACTGTCGTGACGTCACCGGCCATATAAATGGCGTCTACTACCTTGTTTTAATTCATGAAAAATGATGAGCGGTTCAATGCAGCAGAACTAAGGGGAGCAAAGGCTACTGCGTAAGTATTTTATGTTACTGTTAGAATATAATGTAATTATTAAAGTTACTATTATTTAACGGTATTTATCCAGAAATAAACAAAAAAAATTTTTACTGGTTTAGTAGGTATATTACCTATAAGTTAGTTAAGCTATGCAGGAGTACCTAATTCTTGTTTTAGTGTTTTGTTTACATATAAGATTATTATTTTTTTAAAATCATTCTTGTCTTATAATTGGACTTTGCAAATTTATAAGTGAGCAAAGTATACTAATTAATTACACTATCAGTATTACCAATTAAACCATAATTAACAACTGAATGTGGTTTTAAATATTCGTATTCGCGAACTAATTTCCCAATGTTTTTAAATCCTCTGTCAGCTAATACACTAGAGCCCGCAGGTACACACTCTAATAAATAGCCGCACTCTTGAGTTGTGAATCGCTAATTCGTCCTCCAAATCCATTTGATATAAAATTGATGAAACCATCGGGTGTTGAGGAAATTAAATATTTCAGTGTATTACACTTTTTATAATCTGACCAAGTCAATGCCTCTTTGATGGGATCGGTTCGTTTTGGATTTGAATTTCCAAGCAATCGATTATTGACTGGACATTATTATAGGGTTTTTTTGTTAGTTAAAGGCTATTTGCCATTGATCCATAAATAAATTAAAATAAAATAAAAATTATTCTGCACTCTGCATATTATGCTCTTGATAACAGAATTTGTAAATAATTTAAAATATTTGAACTACCCCTGAGATAATTGAACTACTTTTGTTTAATAAAATTATTATTTCTATGTTATTTCGACATTTGTTATATTGCGTTAACACTTTAAAAACGGTGGAGTAAACATTTTCTTATTATTACTTTACACAACATTAAAAGTACCTTGTCTATAGATATTATTAACAATAAATTGTTAATAAACAGTTTTCCTAAAAATAGTTGAAATACCTATATCACTTTAATCGGAATGTTAGCCACTACTGAAACCTTATTTTTCTAGCCAAACATTTATTTGACAGTTAAAAACCCTATTTTTATTTCAGTATATTATTGTTATCCATTATCTAAAAATGGATTTATTAGGTTCTATTATGAATTCTATGGAAAAACCTCCGTCATTAACAGACAGAGAAAAGCAAATTATAAAAAGTAAGTAATTTGTAGGGGTGGATTTTAAGGTTCTAAAGCCAAATTCTTAACGTGCATTAGAAAGAAAAGAGGAGATAGAAAAGCGCCAAACAGCCGAGAAAGAAAAACTCAAACAATTTAAGGAACGTATAGAAGAAAAAATAGAGAGTCACTTTAAAGATCCTGCAAATAACTGTTTAAAATTTGCACCACTCGATCATATCTGTCGAAGCATTATGTAAGTGGCATCTTAGGCTAATTTCAGTGTTGTTTACTTCCAAGATTTGTATTATTATAGACACGAAGTATCTGAAGCAGCAGGATTTTTAACGTACGCTTTTGGAACTGACGGAGTTGATAGATATGTACGAGTGTACCGAAAAGAAAATGCACCGTGCGAAGACGAACTTGCAGCACGAAGGAGGGGAGAACCGTGGAACGATCAAGTTAAACAATGTTTAATCGAAAAGGTTCGTAATTTTTTTTTGAACCATTACCTTACTTAAAATACTCAATTGTTAGAGAGAACGTGAAAAAGTAGCCAAACAAGAAGAAATGAAACGTAAGCCTGAAAAATTTGTTCCTAATTCAAATTATAAGGATAAGTACGCTCATTTAATTGGCCACGATGCTGCACTTAAGGCTGCGAAGAAAACAGAAACTAATAAAAATTACGGTTTTGGTATGTCGGACCTGGCGTGTTTGTTACAAATGAGAAAAAAATTATTTTGTTAATAGTGCCAAGTGAGAACAAGAAAGATATCCGTTCCATCGAACAAACTATGGCAGATATACGAGCAAAGAAAAGACTGAAGACGAATCATGAAACTGAAGACTCTCAGGTTTCATCTACACCCAAACAATGACGTATTAATTGTGTTTTAAAATACATAACGGGTATTTTACACAACTCTATAATATAACTTTATAATATGGCAAGTTAAATTTTATTTTTTAGTTATTCGATAGCATTAATAGAAATGTTTGTGAATCATTTTTGAATGCGTCAAGCATTGAAAACAGTAATAGGTTAGTAAACGATTCTTATATTTATTTTAATTCCTTTGTACAAATCGAGGCCTTAAGAATATTATTGTATATCAGCAATATTGTTAATGTACATTACGTTGTGAGGGATGCATCACAGTAAAAATACTTCATTAATCAAATAAAAACTAAGGGCCTATAGCGAAATGATTTAATTACGATTTGTATACAAATTTTTTTACAAATTTCTGGCATTATTAGAGACTTAATACAATTACTAATAATAAACGAGAAGTCATATCTGAGTTCATGAATAGATGTAACACAAATACAGCAATTTAATAACTTAATGTTAGAATAGATTATGTACAATGATAGTTATTAGAACCACCATATATTTAATGTGTAAAGTTTTTTAGGTATTTTAGCTACTTTTTGTTCATTAATATATATGTTGCCATTTTTAGTTAAATTTGTTTCAACCGAACAAAATCTATGTTATTATTTGAAGTACATACTTTCTTTGTTAAATAAATTTGAAACTTATACCATTTTAAGAATTAAGTTTATTTACCAAATTCATTCTTAAGCAATGACAAACAAGACTGTAATCTTTAAAGTTTCTTAATCACCGTAAATAAAATAAACTTTATGATTAAATATCCACAACTTATAAATACTCAGTGGACGAATATTTGGTGATTTGTCTATTAGATGGTGTGATTCCATGAAGCAGAGCAGTATTGTCTTTTACTAATCGAGTCAACGATGACGATGGAAATCCTACAGAATCCGTAAATCTTTTTTGAGCTAAACCAACTAAAGTAACAAGCAAAAAATCGGCATTTTTTATAATAAATTGTCGTTGGTCGTTTTGTTTTTCATTTCGTAAAGATTGCCCTATATGTTTCACTTGGGCATCTAATACGTCAAATAAAGTTTCATTAATCGTATATAATAACTCTGAAGTTTGAAGTTTAAGGCAATCTTCTAAAAGTGATAAAAGTAGCTTGGTGAAAGAGAGGGTGTTGTTTGTTAATTGAAGCCAGCAGTCTCCTGTAATTTTATAAATATTGTTTTGTACGTATTTATTTAAAAAAAGGATTGTAAAGGAAGTTGTAACAGGAAATAGATTTATTTAAAAATAAGTGGCATCGGCTTACCGGTAACGTAACTGTCAAGCGTAAGCCCCATTTCAGCATGTTCCTGTAAGCATCTTGCAAGACTAGATTTAGATTTAAGATTTGTCGGAATCCATTTGTCATCTGTAGAACGTAATTTAACAGAATCGATAAACTTATCTCTGGCATCACGTAACGCTCTGGTTAATGGACTTCTAAAAGCGCCATCTAATTGGTAGCAGAGATCAATACCGTACGTACACAGCTGCATAATAAAAATCATCAATAATAAATACACCAAACAACGTGGTCAATTTTTACCCTTTCACACTGCGATCTTGCTAATACTACACATTCCGTTAGGGTTGTTAAAGAAGTCTGCGAGATAAATACTTGTTTTATAAAGTGAGTTGTGAATAAGTTTAACTCGCTGATTGCCCATACCACATACGCTGTAAAACATAAAATGCATTGAGTCTAGTTTTATAAAAACACAATCATTAATACAGTGTGCCCATTTTTTTTTCCTTAATTGTGAGTAAACTGCAACCGCAGATGGGCATATCCTCCGAGGGATCAAATGAATCTTAGACATAATCTTGTTGCTCACTATCTTAGCGAGTGCCATTTATTTCTATGTTCTCACTTAAAAATTAAATCAACAACCAGAGGTGGCTCGTCTGTAGGAGCCTGGCCCCACCTATATTTGTATAACTAGCCCAATAAGTGTAGTTTTAAAAAATATGTTTCTTGTAATTATGCAATACTGTATAATGCGACTTAGTGGGATCTCTGGAGCCAGCCGTGGCTGACTATTTTATACGTGTAGAGCACAGGGCAATGAGGCAGGCTTATCTTGGGGCCAATTTAGTCTGGCCCAGTCACTGTGTTGGCATGTACGTACATAGCATGCGATTCTTTGATTGTGAAGCAACGTGCACTAGCAATCGTGTTTGTTTACCGGGCGCAACGCATACCTTGGGGCCCGTTTAGTCTGGCCCAGTCATTACGTTTGTATGTAAATAGCGGGTGATTCTTTCATTGTCTTATTTATTATTTTTTTCTCGTCATTGATCTGTTTTATTGTTTTTAGTGTGTTTAATAATTATTGCTGTCGTTTTTTGATATAATTTATTTTAAAGTTTAAATTTTTATTACGTCCAAACAATACATTTTAACTATGAACAAAATCAATAGTTTATCGGAAAAACGTTTCTCGTTAGAGCCTAGAAGAAAAATTGGAAATCAAAAGACTTGGCACATACCAACCCTGCAAAATATTTTCGAGGCCCCACTTATTTCTATTGTCACCAGCCGCCACTGTCAACAACAATATTTAGTTTGGATTTAAGGAAATGATGTGAAAGAGGACATCAGTCTTTATGTTTAACAGAAATCATAGGCAAGGGATTCCTTACAAAAAAGTATACGAACGTAGCATTCTTAGACTTATAGTTAGCCTTTCACAGCTGAAGATGTGGACTCTTATTTAAACTACATACATCAGATTAATATACCAGTATATCTAATTAGACTCCCTCAAAAGAGGTTGGGCAGGGGGCTAACTACTAGCCCTGGCAGAAATTATCGATAATATCGATATTTAATGAAATATCGGAAGACGATATTTAAAACATGAATATCGATGTATCGGTAATATTGATAATATCGATTAATATCGATATTATCGATAATTTTCAATAATATTGATAATTTTCAATAATATCGATAATTTTCAATAATATCGATAATCGACTATTTTAATAATACTGATGACTTCGATAATTTCGGTTAAATCGGCAATATCGATCGATATAGATAATATCATAATTAAATTCTTCTAAAAATATCTGACAGTTTTAATTAATTATAATATAAATAGATATCTTTGAGAAATCAGGTTTGTTGTATTCTCAAGTTTTACGAAATATTCCCTTCTTCAGGTGTGCAACGTGAATTGATCATTCGTTAGCTTAACAAAAGCTTTGTGCAACCCGCACTTAATTGTGTTTATGCAACAGGTCAGCAAATGAAAACCAAATCGGTATTATCGATAATATCGGTATTATCGATATTATCGGTATTATCGATATTATCGGTATTATCGATGTTATCGATATTATCGATAATATCGGTATTATCGATAACATTTTGGCAAATATTATCGATATTGGAATTTCAATATCGACAGGGCTACTAACTACCCTATCTTAGAAAACAACTATGGTTGTGAAGACTCCACAACAAAACAAAACAAAGAAAAAACTAAAATTAGAAACAAACGTTAAGACTCTGCTCTTGGAATGTAAGAACACTCGTAATGCGGGAGCTTTCAAACATTAACCAAAATATTACACGATAATAAAGTCCACATTAGAATTATTGCCACAAAAAATCACATGCTATATACAGCGGGCACAACACACAACACAAATAAGGTAGGATTTCTGATAAATAACCAAATAAAACATATAATTCTGGATTTTAAAGGAATAAACGATACAATGTGCATAATACAGATCAAGGACACCTTTTTACTTTCCATACTTGTTCAACTACAGTATTATAAATGTATATGTGCCAACAGAGGAAAATGAGGAAGAAGAAAGATAAACTCTATCACCAATTAGAAGCAGAATACAAAAAAGGCCCTTGAAATGATATAAAAATAATTATTGGCGACCTAAATGCAAAAGTTTGGCGAGAAATTATCTACCATCCAACAATAGGGAACACAAAAGAATCCATCAGCTAACTTGAAAATCGTCAGATGGAAACGCAGAGGAACGCAATTGATCACTGTAGTATTGACACACGTCACTGCTCAAACGTACAAGACGTAAGTATTTAGTAAACCTAACATTGACTCGGATCTCTTCCATTAGTGATAAAGCTCAAGGTCAAAAGATATCAGATATTAAAAAGGAAACAGGGGAAAGCTGCAAGAAATATAACATAGAAGCCCTGAAGACAGAAGAAATAGTCGCAAAGTTTACTTCTAGCCTGTCACAAAGAGTTACCAACATAGAAAATGAGACAATAGATGGTTAGTGACAAGCATGCTACAACCAGCAGATAAAGTACTGGGTGCTCATAGACAAAGAAGTCACTGGTTTGACACGAATTGTGAAGATACAACAAGAAAGAAAAACCTAGCATACGAAAAAATGATACAAAGGGAAAATGAAATGACAATAGAAGAATATAAAGAAAGGCCAACAGAGGAGAAGAAAATACATAAAACAAAAAAACGAAACTACTATGAACAAGAACTACAAAACATAAGAACAGCTGCATAGCCTAATTTCAAACCACGAACAACAACAAGGATGGCAACATCATAAGTGGGAAAAAGACAATAAAGGCTGATTCTCACATATAAGACTGTGCGCCGACTGTACCGCGACCGTACTATGTCGTGAGCATTCACACATATAGAGTCGTGCACTGACTGTGTCGTGTCTGATTTGCTAGTATGTTAGTATTGACAATTAAAATAACAAAATAAAATGGATCAAACAGAAGAGGATGTTGTAAATGCTTGTACTTTATAAAAAAGAAACGAAGAGAAAAAAACACAGAAAATCAAAATACTGTATTCACGATGTTTTTAGAGCAAGAGAAGAAGAACCAGTATAATCAATTTTCTTCATTCATAATTACAGATTACAAATTCGAAATAACTGCAGGTTAAAAAAGTTAAAATAGGACAATAACAAATGATAAGCGATCTCAAAATCCGACGTCGGCAAATTTCGTACTTGACGTAAAAGGCCGAAATAGTAAATATGACCGGGAAGCGACCGTAGGGCGATCTGTTCTAATTCACACATACAAGACTGTGCGCCAGCTGTGCTGTGTTGCGACCTTGGAAAATCGCTTTTCGAACGGTCGACGACGACACAGTCGAAGCACAGTCGCAGCACAGTCTCTTATGTGTGGATTAAAAAACTATTTTCAATGTAATTTAAATGGAAACGACCTGTCTGCGATTTTCAGCAACACAACACAGCTTGCGCACAGTCGGCGCACAGTCTTATATGTGTGAATCCACCTTAAATCACCAGGTGCAGACAGTTTAACAGCAGAAATATTCAAAACAGGGTGAACTCGATTGTAATACTTATTTGGTTACCAATCCAAACAAGAAACGATGTTTATCTTATATTATACTTAGAAACTAAACTATGTTCGAATGATCTTTACGAAAAGTAATGCGGTAGGCAGTTGTCAATAATTTTATCTTTATCTGGCACTTGCTTTGTTATAATGACAACCAACAAGAGGCGAGGGTGAAGCATAACAAAAATAACTCGATTAGGATAGAAATTCATTCATCACTCACTATTATTTATTTTACTGTGTTGCTCACGCTGAGTTTCCGAAATAAAAATCATTCGGAATATTCCAAATACCGAGAACAATTGAATAATAATTTTTTTCATTCGCTTTTGCCAATCACTGTCTATAACATACCTGAACTACAACTTGGAGAATCAGGAAAAGCTCTTAAAAATTCTTCAGTCATTTGACACATATTAGTAAAAACAAGACTTGATAAATGTCGAATGTAAACCGTTGCTGAACCTTCCCGTTTTACACGTTTACACTGCGTCCTCATCATGCTACTGCATAGTTTTAAAAATAAGTTGCAGGACTAAAATAAAATATAATGTACCACTTAAATTTCTAACTAAACTTGAATTTACCTGAGTGGATCTGCCAAGCTGATTAAGTAACCTTACCGCGCGTCTTGCGGCTCGCAATCCACCCTGTAACGATTTATCAGGACTAACTTCCAGTTCTTTCATAAGAACCTCTGTTAAAGCCAAATGTCTTTGTTCTACTTTACGTTTAATCTCAATGTAAGTGTGGTCAGGTTGACCATTTGGGGGTACATAATGTGAAAAGTATTCTTTTGCTTTTTGGAGTAAATTGAGAGCATCTTCGAAGTGTCTCTGCGCAACATAAACATCCAATTCCTCTGGTGTTTCTAGTAACCATTCTGGATGCAAGGCAACTTCTTCCTCTGCTTCGTCAAACGCTGTAGATATAGATTTGCGATAAACTTATATTTCTGCATATTGATAATTAATAACTTACGATTTAGAGTAGGCGATTCAATTGAAACACTCCTCGAAGGCGATTTTTCACTAACCAAATCACGTTTTACTTGATCTTGTGTTAGTCTTGCTTTTTTAGCGTGATCGAATTTTTCTAACCATTCCTTCTACAAATAAATGGGCTATTTCTATTAATTCAATTAAAAAGCTTTTGAAGCACTTCTCACCTTAGAAGAATTCGATGTCGTTTGAAAAAGTTTAGTGTCCGGAAAGGCAAGCAATTTAAAAGCATATTTAACACTTCCCAGATCTCTAACGTTAACTACTGCTAAACTCCCTAATTCGTAAAAGGCTTCAAATTTATATCTCATAGGGCCTCGTCTATAAAAAAATTTTTCTTTTATGGTTTATTAAAAGCCTTTACCGTTTCTCTTACCGGTTAGCATTCCATGCCGCCAACATTAAACCATCGCTAAACAAATATCCGTGAATTCTCTTCAATGGATTATTTTCAACAGGATCCAGCTCTAATATATCACCTTCGTGAATTAACTGTCGTCCTGGTATCTCTAAAAGAGTCTACAAAAGCATTATTAAATTAATAAATGGATTAAAATATATTTCATGTAAATACTTACACCACAACCTTCAACGTTTTCCAAAATAGTAGCCAACTTAAGTCGCCTAGCATCTTCTTCCTGTTCTTCGCTATTTTCCTTGTTTACATCCGTTTCTAAAACGACTGGTGTTTCGTCGCCTAATATTGACGTATTTGACAATGAATTTAGTAAAGATCGTTGTTCTGAGAGTAAATGTGATAATTGATACATTTCACTTTCCAAATCTAATGATTCGATAAGGAAGTTATCATTACTGAAATTTACACGCCACAAATCTTGCTTATGTAAATTTTTTTAAGCCTATTGGCATCGACTATTATCGTCATGGGCCTTCTGACATTAATCTACTCTTACGGAAACACGCTTGAATGCCAACTGTGTTCTAGACAGAGATCTGATCAAAGCCAGATTCAAACCCAGGTTCTTTCATTTCTCTCATCATGAAGCAAGCATTTACCCACTACACTACTGTGAAATGGGAAATACATTTTATAAAAGTATTTTCATATTATACAGTCCCCATTTAAATCTTATCGAGTAAAGATGCAAACTGAATTCTGTGATAAAAGTGAGGGATCAAGTGCGAGGCCGAAAAACCTGCTATCAGTTACACTGATAAACATTTTAAATTTAGTTTTGCTACAATGCAGAACAATATAGGACCTCAGGTATTTACAAATGGTTATTTCACACAATGTATTGAGTTTTGATTCAAAAAACACTAAATCAGTACAAACAAAAGGATTACTTTAACTTGGAAAACTGGCCATATTTCAGAATGAAACTAGCAAGACAGATATTGTAGGCATATGCGAAACACACTGGAGACGTTCTGGATATTCTAGAACTCTCGAAGGTAATACAATATACTTTTCAGGCAATGACAGCGAAAGCATAAATGGAGTGGCAGTCATGCTTTCAAAGCAATGGAAAGATACTATTCAAGGATTCAACATCACCGATTCAACCCAATAAATGACAGAATATTGTCAATTAAATTAAACACCAAACCTGTCAGATTGAATATCGTGCAAATATATGCTCCTACATCAACATCTAAGGAAGCAGATATACAGTGTGTTTCACTTTACATGAATCCACTTAAATAACTGTGTTATTAATAATAATAACACAATTAGCATAAAACCTTTACCAGTGATAGAGGCCATTAAGATGAATCTTTTTTGTAGAAATGAAATTTTTTTGAAGTCCAAATCTAGCCAACTATGATTAAAATAAAAACTGGCATTTCAAGTAAAGTCATAGCAGCGATTAAGATTTAAAAAACTTGTTGCTAATCACAAAAATACCCCAAATATTAAGTTTCACTGAAATATGGAAGTGTTTCACCCCGGGCTACTGGTAGTAATGAACTAGCTTTATTCCCCAATACCAGCAATACTCAGGAACCCCACATCAATGTGGGTCAGCCAATGTCATACCATCAATTCCCACAAAACCTCACACAATACCCAAACAATATTGTGTCGTTCATGCAACAAACAATAGACTCCCAACGAATCATGATCGATAAGCTCACGGAACAAATAAAAGATCTGAAAGATCTAGTTAGGTAGTCAGAGAAATAATGGGCGCATTCAGGGACGCTCAGCGGCTGATGCGCTAAGTTAGCAAAGTCCCTGAACAGACACGCTGTGAGAAAGCTTGCAGTCAGCCGCTGAGAAATTCGCTCAGCGTATAATTTGTTAGCTGACTTTGTCAGCGGTGTCAAAAAAAGGAGCGGGAAACACACAAACTTAATAATTTAAATAAAAACATATTAATTAGGGTGAGCTGGTACACATAGTCCATAATTTGAAGATCATTAGCCATAATTTCTTTAATTTTTGATTTATTACATAATAGTGAAAGTAACACCTAACCTTACAAAACAAATAACAAACTGACAAAACAGCTTACTATCAGACGTTTCATTCAGGGAAATACCGTTTGCTGTCACTTAGCATAAGCTGACTAAATTACCGCTTAGCTAAGCAGCTGAGCGTCCCTGAATGCGCCCAATGGCTCAGTTACTCACAATACCTCAATGGAATGCTAACGGTCTGGCAAATCGTTGTCAAGAAGTAGAAGCTTTTATACTGTACAACAAAATAGACATTTTACTGATATCCGAATCACATTTCACTGAACACTCCTACTTCAAAACACATGGATATGATACATATTGCACCAATTATTCTAAAGGCACAGCTAGAGGTGGGGCGGCAATAGTATTAAAACCTCACATTAAACATCACGAAAGACCAAAATATTGTTCACGGTTTCTACAAGCAACCAGTGTAACTATAGAGGATTGGGTAGTAATCATCTTGGCAGCTTATTGTCCTTCTGGACATCGGCCCAACAAAAACAGTTTCGAAGAATACCTGTATTATCTGGGAAATAGGTTCCTTGCCGACGGAAATTTTAATGCCAAACACTCCCACTGGGGATTCTGGATTTCATGCAACAGTACCATTTAGGTCTACTTCCTGGCCAACCGATACAATAAAGATCCCTGACCTACTTGACTTCTTTGTGGTTAAAGGCATGCCGCAAGGGTAGTTCACAATTTATTAAATCCTGTCTTGGCTTGTCTTCGGACCACAGCCCCATAATAGCCACAATAAGTACCTCAATAATCAATAAAAAAATATTTCCCAAGTTAATTAACCATAAAACAAACTGGGACTTCTTTGTTTACATCCACTGCAAGACATAGGCCTCCCTTACAATTTTCCATGTGGTTCTCTCCTAGGCTTGTCGAATCCGTTTTCTGTTGTTCTTCTGAGATCATCACTCCATCTCGTTGGAGGTTGTCCTCTGCTTCTAGTGCTGTCATGCGGTCTCCACTCAAGGATCCTTTTGCTATATGACCTGCCCACGACCATTTTAATTTTGTTATTTTTATTATAATATCTTTGACCTTTGTCGTTAGTCGTATCCTTTCATTGGGTATCCCATCTCTGAGTGTAATTCCCGTCATAGCTTTGAGCGACTCTCTGCTTTTCTTCATTATGGTTAGGGTTTCTGCTCTTTAGTGCATTACAGGTGCAATACATTGTTTATGTTTTTCTTTTTAAGCATATTGGGATGTCGTTATTTTTAAATATGTAATTCAGCTTGCCAAAGGCTGACCAACCAAGTCCTATGCGTCTCTGTATTTTGCTTGTCTGATTGTCTCTGCTTATTCGCAGTTCATGTCGTAGGTATTTATATTTTTCGACCTGTTCAATGTTCATATTTTCCATACCAAAGCATCCGGCTAGTACTAGATTTGTCATCATTTTTGTTTTATTCATATTTATTTTTAGGCCGACTTCTTCTGAAGCTTGCTTTAAGTCCATTAGCATATCTCTTGCTTCTTCAATGTCATCTTTTCTTGATTTATTTTTATGCCTTTCTCACTCCAGTCTAAGTTCTTAACCACATACTCTAACATGCGGATGAACAGTTTCGGCGAGATCTTATCGCCTTGTTTGGAATCTCTTTCTATTTTAAATATATTTGTCCTTTCATTTAATACAACAGAGGACTGGGACTACTTCAGAGATATTTTGGAAGATCAACTAATAACTAATATATCACTAAAAACTGAAGCTGATATAGAAAATGCGGTTGAAATGATATTTCAAACAGTTCACATGGCAGCCATTAGAGCAACTCCAAAACCGTCAGAAAAAATAATAAACCGAGATTGTTCGGTAGAGATAAAACAAAAAATTTCTGAAAAACGACGTCTACGAAGGATATGGCAAAGTAGTCGACCACCACAAGATAAACACATAGTTAACGCAACAGCTAGAGAACTAAAAGAAATGATCAGAGAATCAAAAAATAGATATTTCAACGAATACCTTAAGGGACTGTCTGCACCAGAAGTTCTGTATGTCTTATATACAGCTGATATACCAAAGAATTTTGACACAACCATTGCAACATACGCCAACGATACGGCAATAGACCCAGTGGAAGCTACATGAATCTTCCAACAAAATCTAAATACTGGTTCAAGAAAAGGCGCTTCAAAATCAACGGATCGAAATACAACAAATAAATTACTTATTGATAAAACAGTGTTAAAACCAATATGGAGTTATGGCATCTAGCCGCATCACACTCTAACATTGAGATACTGGAACGCTTTCAGTCTAAGATACTCCGTATAATAACCAATGCACTAAATTATGTTCCCAACAGAGAAATTCGTGAAAACCTGAAAGTCATATCGATGAAAGAAGTAGCTAAGTGCAATGCCAAATATCTTCAGAGATTAGAAGTACACCCAAACACACTTGTGCTAAACCTGTTCGACAACAATGAACAAGTGCGTAGACTCTAACGTGTACAACCATTAGACCTTTCATTTAGTTTTTAAATGTGAATACGGAGCAACAACTGTAATAATAGGGGTCACTCTCACATGTTATTTTCAAGTACCGTATTAAACTGTAACTATTGGATTTACTTATTGCTACTGTAGCAGATTGCAATAAAAGCAAGTATTATACAAATATACAGGATATAAAATGCACTTTTAATAAATATGGTTGCAAAGATTTCACAGAAAAATCCTGGACTTTTCGAAGTTGCAATAATTAATTACATAACATTTAAAAGACCTTGTAAAGGTTTAAGAAACACATACGAATTCTTAAAAATCAATTTCTAGAGCAAACAATAATGTAAAATTGTTGAATTGCATATTCTTTACGAAATTAGGCCACCATAGTTTCTAACTCCCTGCCATACAAGAGTGTAATGTAACCTACTCTACATTTTTGTTATAATCAAGGAATAGAATTCCACGATATGCAGTTACAAAGGATACGTGAAATTTCCTTCGCAGTGTCAATAAACTGCATGTAATTTTGATATACATTCTTCTTCAAATTGCTGCTAGTTTCTTCCGATAAGCTTTGGATTCTGTTACGCAAGCGAACCAACTCAGGTCCACCAATACAATTCTGCGACAGTTCTCGGACATCTGTTAAAAAAAATTATTTAAACATATATATAATATTAATAATTTAAGAGCAACGTTAGTAAATGTACGCAAATCTTTTTATAACATTAACAATTGTTAATAATATAGGTGCAAATTTACGTTAAGTAAAAACTTAATTTTCTACATTGTGGTTAATATTTCATTGATTAAAAATGAAGTGTTATATACGTGTAATTCAATGTAATTACATTTATCTGGATTAAAATCCGTAGATCCCAACAATTTTAAGGTTGGATCGCCCATCATCAATGTTGACACTCCACAAGTTGACATCACATCGTGTCTATTGTACCGTCACTGTCACGGTACTAGGTATAATAGATTCGGAATGTAAATACACGTATTAAAATTTCATGGCACTTTCGCTCTACAATCTGCATTTTTCGTTAAAAAAACCTTTTAGATCTGTGGAAAATAACTTTAACAAGTAGTTTTTAAAAAATAACTTTTATTCACAAATAGATACATTTTAGTGCATGCCGTTTAATTCATATTAAAAAACAACTTACGCAAAAGGAAGCATTTAAATTTAATTAATTATCAAAGTGCAGAAAGCTTACAACATTTTAAAAAATGTATGTCATTTAGATATGAAATTACTTTTCTTTCTTTCTCTTTTACCCTCTTATAAGTACCTTTACAGTGTCGAGGGGCGGACACACCGAGCCGCAGAGCGGTCACCAATCGAAGTTCTGTACTTTGTATATTTCAGTATTACGTGCACTCCCACTCTGCCGGTTTAGATATAAAATTACAAAATATAAAAATTAAAAACAAAATTTATTTTATTTTAAAAATACCACACTCCTGTTACAAATTGATATTTCATCTAAACTTAAAACTCCAGTTACTTATAGACATTTATACACTAGGTTTTAAAATAATAACAAAAATTTACTTTGAGAGCCAAAATTTCATCAGTATTCTAAAATAATTAACATATTAATAAGTGTCATGTGAAAAGCAATATTTTAATACATTTACTACACTTTTTTTTAGAATATATTTTTACTAATTCGAATGCTTACTTTATAGGAAGGTTTCTGTTTACTCAAACATGGAAATTTTGATTGGATGAGAAACATTAATTACTATTACTAGCATTACTGCAGCTGTAATAAAAGGCCCATTCTTATATCCAAACTTAGGTTTTTGTAGGAAATATTAAGTTTTGCTTAAGCTATACTTAACCTTCACCTTTACATAAAGCTACTTACACAGTATGGTTTTACAAATAAGCATAGATGCACATCTTTTTTTATTACAAAAACTTTGTCCTGCAATTTTATTATTTAAATAAATAATTCATGTGAAAACATTAAATGTAAAAATTTTACTTATCAGGAGATGATATTTTCAACATTAATAATATTGGGTTTATACTCAGTGCAAGTAATTTGGCAAAATAAAATTTTAACTTGCATTTAGAGATAAAGTTACATGTATTGCAAAGATTTTCTAAAACTGGACTTATTTGTGTTTCAGTTCTAGAATTTCCTAGGAGAACATAAAAAATAAATAAATAAAAAAGTCAGGATATGTATACAAAACCATAATTTAAATTTATAATCTCATAAATTTCTTTGGATTAAAATAGCACAGATATAAAATAAAAACAAATCATTCGAATCTCAAGTTCTTAATTGCCTCTAATCGATATTGAAATATAAATAACTGGTACTATATTAAACTGCAATATCCTGCGCAGTTCTGCTCTGCAGCGTGGTCCTTGTTTCCTCCAAGATGGAAATTATTACCTAAACTGTATGATTCCCACAAATCAGGTGTTTGAATTATCTACAATTAATTAAAAATACATCAGATAGGTACAGTTTATCAAAAAACAGAAAAATTTACCTTTTGCACTAATTCCTCGAAAGCTCCTTCTACACCATCTTTTGTTTTCGCACTAGCTTCAATAAATAAGGTTTGATGTCTTCTTGCGAAATGCATACCTTCTTCTCGGCTTACTTCTCTATTTTCCTATAATTAAAATATCTACTTATATTTAAACTAATTTTACAATAAAATTTATAGCCAGTTGTAACAAGTACCAATATGTGATTTGTCTAAACAAAAGAACATCGAATTTCAATTGTTGTCAAGACACATGTAAATAAACTTTGATCATATTTTGTCCTGAATAATCAACAGCTACGTATGTAGTTGGTACATTTAAAGTAAACTACAATTGCTTATTATAGTATTTGTTACATCTTTCACTTGTACAAAAAAATAATTCACAATTATTTAATCAACATTCAACCTACCATATCTATTTTGTTTCCAACGACCATTTTAACAATGTTTCTTTTTGTAGAATATGTCTCTAATTCATTTAACCACGTTTCAAGCTTTGTAAAAGTAGCATAATTACTGACATCGTAAACTAAAATAGCACCCTGTGCATCTCTGTAATAAGACGGTGTCAATGTTCTAAATCGTTCTTGACCTGCTGTGTCCCATATAGCCAATTTAACTGAATTTCCATCAATCGTTAGCCTTTTCGTTTTAAAATCGACACCAATTGTAAGTGTTTGTTCTGGATCGAAATTATCTTCAGTAAATCGCAGTAATAAACTACAATAAATTGTTCAGGTTACAAGAAATACCGAGGGCCCCATGTTGAGAATAACTTACCTAGATTTTCCTACACCACTCTCGCCGATTATTAAAATTTTTAAAGTTGTTAAAATATCATCATCCATTATTTTATTATGGTTAAGAAATTCGAGGGGAATAAATATAAAAATTTGTTACACAAGTATACCACAAAAAATGCTATCACATAAATAAAACTTATTTCAAATTATGAACCGTGAACTACCATATAGCAATACAAAACTATTAATACGCAATTTTTGTAAATAATTCCATACATCACAGTCAATGAATCAGCTGACCCCGAAGACTCAAGGTCAATGTAAATGACGTAAATGTGTCAAAACACTCAAAACCATTTCCGGAATGTTTTTACGCGGAATGCAAACCTTTTTTCCGAACCCACCTTATTGAATAAAAATAGTTCAAATATAACGTTACAAATTATCAGTCCAATTCTGTAAGAGCATTGCTATATAAATTGTTACATAACAAGATTGTTACGAACGTAACTGATAACAATAATCCTAGCAATATTTGCCACAAATGGTATTCAGCAATTTCCCGAATAACAAGAATTGTTATCGTTTTGGCATAGCAAAGATTGTTATTTGAATCACATGAAGTTAGCTTTCACGCGTGCGCATAATATTCGATGTATACGTTCGATGTACTAAACAAATAAAAAATTGAATTTGGCGCTAGAAAGACTAACCATTGAAACCCCTTCATGCTGTTCGTTGAACTCCTTCAGTCACATTTTTTGCTGTCTGGCCATTTCTTCGTCACCTTCACGTGGGTTATAAGTTCACTTTTTTTTATATACCGTAACATAACCACGTGCATAATAATTAGAAACAAAGAACTAACCCGTTTTCTTGGATTTAATTTTCATTGTTGTTTCTTTTGCAATTTTTTGTATGCACTTTTTTTAAGAAATAATAGAAACAAAAAATCTAGAAGTAAAAAAACATCTTTCGAACAGATGGAAGCTATTATTGAATATTTCAAAAACAATAAAATATTAACGGGAAAGTCTCATCCTAATGCCGCACAAGAAGTTGAACCAAAATAGGATGAATTAATTCTTATTTATTATATTAAATAATATTCCTAGTGGAGCCAGGAAAGACAAATCTTTCAAATTCATTGATAAAATTGAAATGAAAATGAATTCCAACCAACTCCATAATTTATCAAGCTTGTCACTTCAATATTTTTTGCAAGTGTAGTGCTTGTTATACTCTAAACAACCAGCAAAAGGTAATTGCTATCTTAAAGATTCGTATAGCAAAAAATTGTTAAAATGACAGATGAAATTGTTACAACTCAGTTTAGTGAATACAAAATTTAAGCAATCTTGCTACATAGCAAGAAATCTTTAAGATAGCAATAGATTGCCTTGCTATGTTCTAGCAATGCTCTTACAGAATTGGACTGTATATCAGGTGATCCACAAAATTTGTCTTCCGTGTGTCATGGAAGAAAGAGGTAGGTATACAATCATGTCACATATTGCTTCAATAAATAAGCGAACAAATTTGAGGAAATAAATAATTCGCCCGAGATACTGAATAATGTTATTAACTCCCGTAGCCTGCGTTGATTAAAAACGGGGTTTATAAAGCCTGCCGAATAGAGCTATTTGACAGTTAATCGACTGGTACTTCAAATTTTGTCCGTGGCGCTAGTTATCCTTTCAGTGACAGCTGTATTTATAATTTATACCTATTATGTTCCAACCACGGGACCGCGGTTAGTTTTTTCAGGAAACCGGTACTATTTACGAACGCGGTTCCTGAACGCTGTGGTCAAATCTGCGTACCACAGTAACCGCGATCTGAGCGCGGTTTCGTGGCGCCTGGCGTCCGGCCCGGACTGCCCCAGGCGGGGATCGCCGCCGGGGCCCCCGCAAGAAAAGAGAGAGAGAGAAAAGAGGAAATTTTAAAGTGTAAAAAGAATAGAGAAAGATAGTTTTTAGCCTCATAACTTCAGAGGGGCCCCCAGAAAACGCTGAGCCCTCCCAGATAAAAGAGAAAACAGAATGGAAATTTTAAAGTACAAAAACTCAGAAATACGTAATAGTGAACCATGGGAAATTCAGCGTATATTTCAACATGTTTGAAATTTTCAGCCCAGCAGCTACAGAGGGGCCCCCAGAAATTTCTGAGGCTACTGAGGCTAGGGCGCTGCACCTACGTTCTACCCATTTAAAAGTTGGGGGCTCCAAGGAAGAAGGCTCCCGCCGGGGATATATGTATTTGTTTGAATTGAATTCTGTTATGTCAAAAACAGTTACTGTCAGATTACTATGTTACCGAGAATCAGTCTACTTTTTTCAGTGTTTTTATTAATTTTATTCAGAATGTATCTCAATAAATTTAGATAACTTTTTATGTGAGAATATAAAATGCGAAAAAAATAGTATACGCGCCGCGTCTGAAAAGTGATTTAACTAGACTCGTATGGCATTTAAGTACTCGCTATCGCTCGTACTCAAACCTGCCATACTCGTCTAGTAAAAATCCACTATTCTGCACTTGGCACGTAATCTACTATTTTTGCACGATCCGTCAATTTGACATGTTCACTGATTTAATTATGACAATGACAATAGTAAGTTATGCTTGCAAATTACTGATCGGTAAGCATTCACTTACCGATCGGGAGGCGGTAAGTAATAAAATATGAAAATTTGAGTGTTTTTTGTCAGTTTAGATAGTGGGATTTTTAGATAATTTTTAGGGCTGTGCGAAACTATGATTTTTCGAACCGAACTTAAAAAAAAAAATGCGAACCGAACCCGAACTATAAAAAATTTTTGAAAATGTTTGTGCACATGTTCATGCCCCTTTGTTTCCAAATGCCGTTGTAAAGTGGTTGTGGAACTGGTTGGAGTTTTTAATTTTTTATCACAGTTTAAACACTGAGCTTCCTATTTATTTAGTTTTTTAAAATATTCCCATACATCAATTGCTAATAAATTAATTTTAACGTTTTCTTGGTCACCCATGTTGTCAACTATTTCTTAACACAGCCAAATTTCTTTGTTTCTTTATCAACAAAGAAACTGCACGTGATGCACTACCCTTAAGAATTTGTTTAAAAATATTCGTATACATTCGTACGTATTCGCAGTTTTTTAAAATCCCGATTGATTAACGCGAAATTTAAAACCATCGCTGGGAAAACTGCCCTCTAACGGAATTGAACCGAACTTGTCAATTCGGCGGTAATTTTAAATTTACCGCGTAATTTAAAATACTTGAAAAAGTTCGAGAATTTTTGTCGAACCGAAGCTACGAGTTCGGTTCGAATTTTACAGTTATCACACAATTATTGCCACTTTGACATGAACAAATTTAGATTCATTTAATTTGGTTATTGCATGGATCATGCAAAAATTGTAATAAGCATCACGGGCGTAGGTGCTACCGGGGTAAAACGCACCTACCGCCCTTGATACTTAAATAACTATTGTGGGTTGAATTATTATTATAATTAGTATTAAACAGACATTTTCGGTGTAAACGAATTAGTTTTAATTTTTCATGTTACTGTTAACGCCCAAGTTGTTAAGTGTTGCGTTTTGTTAATTAGTCTAAATAAATAATTCACAACCGAACGGGAATTTCAAAAACGTTGCGATATATTTACAATATCAATAAAAAAGAAATATATATATAACAATAACAAATGGGTAAAAAGGGTAATCAAACAAAATTTTCACAAAAAATAATAAGTGTAATAGAAACGTTTAATATACGTTTTACAGTATCTACATTTAGTACAACTAAATGCAACAATATACAGTTCAGATCGAACACAAAGCTAATTTTTCATAATTTTAAAGCTAATTATTCGTTATTACTACACCAACCTTCATGAAGGATATGAATAAATATTTCTTTAAGGGGGTATTTTAGAAAAATTAGCCTTGTCAACTTTTCTTCACATATTGACTGGTATAAAATGTAACTAACTGAATTAGTAAAATATATTTTCAGTTACTTTATCTTGCACAACGAAAATAATTTTTGTACTCTAAATTAACACTAAAATAACTGAAAACACTTCATTCACACACCTTACATACAAGCTTAAACAAGTCGACTATCGGCCAAAAATAGTGGAAGTGTTGGCACAACAGTCTTGTTCCTGCACTCGGGAACTGCCACGAAATTAAAATTGGCCCTTGCAGATAAAATCACAAACTGCATGTTAATTCTTTGGTATTTAATACTAACAAAACTTTACAAAACATTATTATAAAATGCCCAAAAAACAGCACGCAGCTTATAATCTTACATCAAACGTAACTAGATGAAATAGGATCTAATGAATGTATGAGATATCGCAGTCATAACAACATGAAACACTTCCATTTACATCATGCCACCCATACCGCCCATTCCTCCCATACCACCACCACCTGCAGGCATTGCCGGTTCTTCTTTAGGAATTTCCGTAATTACAGCTTCTGCCGTCGTTAATAAAGAGGCCACACCTGAGGCATCAGTAATAGCAGTACGAACAACCTAGCAACAAGACATTAATTAAACATATAATAACTAATTTATAATGTCTTACTTTAGTGGGATCAATAATTCCTCTTTCGAACATATTAACATATTCATCATTAAGTGCATCATAACCATAGTCTCCTGTTTGATCTTCTACTTTAGCTACAACTACGGATCCATCTTTGCCGGCATTCTTAGCGATCGTCATGCACGGCACTCTTAATGACTTCTTTACAATTTCAATACCTATTGCCTGATCAGAATTGATAGGCTTGATTGTACTTAAGCTGCCAATGCAACGGAGAAGAGCGGTGCCACCACCTGCGACGATACCTTCTTCAACAGCAGCACGTGTTGCATTAAGGGCATCATTAACTCGATCCTTCTTTTCATTTACTTCTACTTCGCTACTACCACCTACTTTTAATACAGCAACTCCTGATGCCAAACGGGCTAATCTCTCCTGGAACTTTTCTTTTTCGTATTCCGAGGTAGTAGTATCGATTTGGTCACGGATTTGATCGGCACGTTTAGAGATATCTTCTTGTTTGCCCTTAAATAATTATACACTTTAGGAAAATACTGACTTTCGCTCCAAAGTGATTTACATTACCTTTCCTTTAAGAACAAGGGTATCATCTTTTGTAATTAAAATTTCACCGACTTGGCCCAAATCATTTAGTGTAACATCTTCGATTTTAACAACATTAGCTTCGTCACCAAATACAATGCCTCCGGTAGCGACAGCCATGTCTATAAGTGTTGCCTTGCGGTTATCGCCAAAACCTGGTGCCTTAACAGCTGCCACTTGTAGCCCAATGCGTAGTCTTAAAAATATTTAGGTATTTTATGAAATTTTATAAATGCGAGAACAGTTTTACCTATTGACAACTAATGTAGTAAGTGCTTCACCATCAACATCTTCAGCAATGATAATAAGTGGTTTACGTTGGGAATTTGCTAGTTCTAAAGCAGGTACAATTGATTGAACAGACGAAATTTTCTTTTCGCTGAAGAGAATAAGGGCATCTTGATATTCAACTTTTGCACCTGTAGAAACATTATTAGGTATTTATTTGCAAAAAAAGTCAACAAAAATGCTTCTCAAAAAAGGTACAAATAAAGTGTCGAATTCCTTTTCAATACAACTACAATGCCATGATAGCTGTACTTATTGTAAAAAAAAGTCAGTTTATTTAGCACAATTCCGACACCTGAGAAACTGTAACCGTTAATCAAGCTCTAATATGTGCAAACGTTTACATATCGAAAAGCAATGAATTACATAATATACCTTTGGTGGTGTTAACAAAATATGGGGAAATATATCCACGATCAAATTTCATGCCCTCAATAATTTCGAGTTCATCATTTAAAGTCTTTCCATCTTTAACAGTAATAACACCATCCTTGCCGACACGTTTCATTGCGTCCGAAATCAAATTACCAACGGCCTGATCTCCATTAGCAGAAATAGTTGCAACTTGTGCTACTTCTTCAGGTGTAGTTACAGGACGTGAAAGGGTTTTTAAAGTTTCTGTGATTTTTTCTACCGCCAACATTATACCTAATTTTATAACGAAATTAGTAACTTTGTAAAACACTTAATATTAAAGGGGCTACCTTTACGGATTTCAACAGGGTTAGCACCTTTACCAAGGTTTTCAAAACCTTCTTTTGCAATTGAACGAGCTAAAACTGTAGCAGTGGTCGTACCATCACCGGCTTCTTCATTGGTATTGTTCGCTACGTCTTGTACTAGACGGGCACCGATATTTTGAAATTTATCTTTTAATTCTACACCTTTAGCTACAGTTACACCATCTTTGGTTATCTTTGGCGAACCCCATGATTGTTCGATAATGACATTTCGGCCCTACATTTCGCTCTAATTAATCATCTGTCATAATTTTGATTTCAAATACTTACTTTAGGCCCCATGGTTACGGCTACTGCATCGGCTAAGATGTCTACCCCCTGAAGCATCAGAGCCCGAACTTCTGGACCGAATCTTACATCTTTTGCGTACCATCGTTGTGCCTGAGCCACTTGGTTAGCCTTACGAATGGCTACGTGACGAAGGCTGGCTGGTAGACGATACATCTATAGTTAAGATAAAGTACGAATTAGATGCACTTCTTTTAAAAGGAATTAAGCTGTTACTTTTAAAATAAATATGTGAAAGATTAATCAGCAGCAAACGAAAAATAACAGCATTTGTTAATTATTTTCAAGGCTCGCTTGGGAAACCAGTTCAAAATGGCCGTGATACTAATGTAACCTCACATTGTATAACTTTGAAATTAAAGTCTTTTTATAAATGAAAATATTTATTTCACATTTAAATAGCAACCTTCTAGAATCCGATAACGATAAACTACAAGTCATTTACTTAGTTCTTTTATTAGTAAGCTTAAGCGATAACCGGTCACATGTAATTTTGTAACTTTGAAATACCATGAAATTACTTCACGTCATGCTGCTTTTCTTTTGACAAATGTATTTATTATGATTAAAATTGACTTACCTTAAAAATATATTTTATGTGAAGAAAATACTGCAACTGCGAAGCGTGCTTCTTTTCTGCCGGTTCTAGATTGTTCTATGGCCACCGACCACGTTTTTGTATGAGAACTTTGTACTCGGCAGAACACTCTAAAATAGATGGATATCATACAGTGTTGCCAGGTCTAAACAATTTTCTTCATGAGCAAAACGTTGAAGTCACGAGATTTGCGATAAAATTCATGAACTCTAATTCTTTTTTGCTTTAAGGCTATTTTACATTTTTAATTCTTTGATTTTTTCCAAAAGACAAAAGTTACAAAAGTACCTTTTTATTTATAAAGAAAATTGCTTCGCAAAACGAACAATACATACAAAGTTTCCACCATTTTAGCCTGATTACGTTAGTTATGCTTTGGATTAGAAGCATACATTTTTGTTTATTCAAAATACATATAAATTTTACACTTTTAACTCAACAAATAAAACATTTATTTAAATTGAAGATGATTTTATTATTAATAAATGTTAGGTACTTAATACATTTTCTAAGTATAAAGAATAAGTAATTCTTATTTTATTAAAATAAAATGATTGATGTCCATACTACTCGACTACTCTTATTTTATTAACAACTTTGAGTGTTTTGGTCCATTAATATTAAAAATCATGAGATTGGAGTACAAATTAAGAGAACTTATGTAAAATTAAGAGACTTGGCAACAGTGGATATGCCCCATGTTAAAAGTTATAAAACTATTTGAAGTTTGCCAAGGTTAATATACAGGGTTTACGGAAATTTATTACCCCTTTGTACTTATAATAAGGGATATTTACAAAAATAAATTTATAAGAGTACTGGCGATCCTAAATTCCTGTCAGATACCGAACCGATAGGTTACAATCTTTGTGTGATTTTTGTAAGGTTTTTTTTGAAGTACTTACCCAATTTCCTTGGTCTAGAATCTAGAAGTATCATTTAGATATCTACCTGTGCTGAATTTCTGCAGAAGGATACAGTATTAAAGGGGGGAGACTTTGAAGCTGGAACTTAGCTCAGTTCGAGCTTTGTGCGAGATTGGGCCTAAGATTTGTTGAACCCAACCGAGTGTTTTTCTAAACGGCTTTTATAAAGTTCGGAGCTCGTTGCAGATTCGAAACTCGGTGAAGGCTTGAAGATTGGTAAATTAATACTGGACATTCAATTAAATTCAAGAAATTGGTTGAATGCACGCTCCTCTTTTATCTTTCTTCCTGCTCCTCAGTAAAGGCTCAAAACTCGGTAAAGGTCTAAAGCTTGGTAAAGGTTCGAAGCTCGGTATACGCTTACCTAAACCTCGGCAAAGGCTTGAAACTCGATAAAAGCTCGAAGCTCGATAATCGAGCTGCTGAGCCAAGAATATTTGACATTTTCTCCAAGCAGTCCAAGCCAAGCCTAGCATTTTTCGAATTTTCTCCAAGCCAAGCTTAAAGAACTAAAAATCCCCATTTCTATTCTATACATGTCACAGATTACGTAAATGCTTAAACAGTAAAAAGCAGGGCCGTTCTTGGAGTAGTTGGCGCCCTGGTGCAAACTAAATATTGCCGCCTTAAAAAAAGCCCCTATAGACCTATAGGGCTTTAAGTTCATGCGCCGCAGGTGAAAATTTTTCAATTTTCACGGTCAAACGGCTTTAAAATGAAGGTGAAGAATTTTGGTTCGATCATATATAATGAGTGTGTTACCATTGGTCCTCTATTCATTGCTCATTCATGTTTATTATTGAAACTAATAAAGACTCAAATTTCACCAGCGCAGCTGGAGTCCCGATGTGAAAATATATGTGAATTAAGCACTCCTAATAAACAAAACACAACGAAACTCATCTGATTTAGTAATTTGTAAATTCAGATAAAACCATAGTAACCACTATTGCTGCTAATTTTGCATAGTTACAAATCGTTATCGAACTTTCGTGAATCCTCAATCCTCATATTTTTTTTTAAATTATAGTTGAGTATAGCAAATAGCAATAATTTATGTTATATTGCCAATACTGACGAAGTCGACCGGAGGTGGACGTGCAACAAAGGTAAACAAAGCGTTGCGCCGTCTCGTCCATCGCCGATACGGTTTTTATAAACAGATACAGAATTTGCTTTTTTATGTCGCATTTGTCCTGGCCCATGCCTACTTTTCGTTTACGTAAGTTTGCAAATTGCAAAATAAAGTATAAAATAATAAAATTAAAAAAATTTCGGCGCCCATAAAGGGTTGACGCCCTGGTGCCTTGCATCACTTGCACCCCCGGGTAGGCACGGTCCTGGTAAAAAGTATTTTCAGATGTTACGCTGCCATTGTATTTCAGGAAGTTGTAATACACTTCTTATTGATTTAGTGTAGAAATAACCTGTTATAATTTAACTTCCAGCATAATTCATCAGTTTCGGTTCATAAGGCAAATGTGGTTTTAACATTCCACAAAATCAGATAGAAATTTTCCCTGATGTATGCTCGGAGTCCCAGATCTCCCAGTTCTAACTGGACTTTATTATTTACAGATTCATATACATAAAGTGCATAGGCAACCAAACTTACATTACAACTGAAAGTTAGTTTCCATTACACTCCCACTTTCTCCGAGAAGTCCAGATTAAACCTCACTGAAAATGATTGGGGGTAGGTATATTGTAAAAAATAAGCAGGGTAATTCTAAATATATGCGACAGACTTTGGGTAGTTAAAAAGGACACCAAAACAAGCAATTTTTGTTGATAAGCCCACATCCGCAAATGAGCCGTTTTGACACTAGAGTGAATCAAAGGCAGCTGATACTACAGTGACTTTATAAAGTCACTGTAGCTGATACGTATAATTTCAACTCCGAAACTGCTCTAGAAGTATAAGTTCGTGTCTAGATACGACCTGGAACTATAGAGGTAAACTTGTAGAGCGCGATAGTGCCAGT
Source organism: Melanotus villosus (assembly GCA_963082815.1). Taxonomy (NCBI): domain Eukaryota; kingdom Metazoa; phylum Arthropoda; class Insecta; order Coleoptera; family Elateridae; genus Melanotus; species Melanotus villosus. The sequence continues at coordinate 75,936,149 of OY720420.1, forward strand.
AACTTTCGTTGAGAAACCAAACCTATATCTAGAATCGTTACGGAGCTAGGGTATGGTTTGCCGAGATCGAAGTGCCCCGACGGATGTTTCAATAAAGTCGTATGGCATTTTACTCGCTATCGCTCGTACTCAAACCTGCCATACTCGTCTAGTAAAAATCCACTTTTCTGCACTTGGCACGTACTCTACTATTAAGTTTGTATATATTTTGAATTTTAAAAATTGTAGGAATTTTAAGATTCCTGTAAATGTTAATGTGATATTTTTCCCCAGAGGGCGTTTTTAACGTACGAATCTGTAAAATGCCGTAATAGCAACTTTCGTTGTGATTGAAACGGCCATATAAGTGCAACTTATTAATTCCAGTTGGCGATGGCCTTATATGCAATATTAATTCAGCTGGCCTTGGTTTCGGCAAGGCCCGCTGAATTAATATTGCATATAACTCATATAAGGCCTGCCCACTTTATTTAGCCAAGACGCAATTTGAAAGGACGATGGCGCCATTTGAGGTGAACTATACATTTCTCCATATACGTATTAGAAATATACGGCTAATGCTGTATTCTGACAATGAGCGGTGGGCATGGTCAGCAAAGAGAGACAGCAATATTGATAGCTCCATGATAGCTCAGATAGCTCTATCTCAGTTTGCACCCTTTTTAAATGTGCGCATGCTCGTTGTGTTGAAAAAGGGGACAAGTTGAGATAGAAACAAATATCTTTGCACTCTGATGTCGACCACGCTGAGAAGGTAGTATCAGCGGTATATTTCTAATACGTATATGCATTTCTCCCTTAAAAAATGTATAGTTCACCGCAAATGGTGCCATAGTCCTTTGTAATTGCGTCTTGGCTAAATAAAGTGGGCAGGCCTTATATGTAATATTAATTCAGCGGGCCTTGGTTTCGGCTGGTAAGTGTAAATGTGCATTCAGACTCAGAAATTTTGTCCCGAAAGTTGACGGAGAAATTTAAACTAACCAATCAGGTGTGTAGAATTTGAATCGTAAGAAGCGGTAAATTCTGCACACCTCCTGATTGGTTCGTTTAAATTTCTCCGGCAACTTTCCGGACAAAATTTCTGAGTCTGAATGCACCTTTAGTCTTATACGCATAGATGGCGCCATGAAAACAATTTGCGCCAAAAGCCGTGTTTTTAAAAATTAGAATATTAAAACGTATGTAATTTGCCCAGAAAGTAAGTAGAATTTAATACCCCAGATGAGGCAAGTATTTCATCAATTTATACCTGAAAATAAATTAAAGTAAGTAGGTACTTAATGCGGAGGAAATAAATACCTGTAATCTATAAATAAAAAATTAACAAATATTAGCCTGCAAACAACTTTATTTTAGTGTTGGTCTATTGCTAATGATAAGTACAACTGCCCAGTACTTTAAACTATGGTGGTTGTTTTCGTCTTACTAACTTAAAAATACTCGGAAAGTAGGTAGGTACTCCAAGTGTAGTCATTCCAAATAAAATTGACATTTGTTTTACAGTACCTTTAAGAAATTCAAGTTTCCAACTAACTTAATGAGAATTAATCACCATTATTATGGTGACAAAACATTATTAAAGCTTGGGTCTGCTGTAAAATGCTAAGTGATAAGTCCTGGTCAGAATTATTTTCTCTTCGGATTAAATTAGTAAAAGGAAAACAACAAAAATATAAAATAACTTACGAAATGATCTTGCAGCTAATACCTATTGGAACTAAAGTTAAAAAACTAGAAGTACGTGATGATTACTGTTCCGTAATGTTTTTTATAAAAACACCGTAACACTCAAAAATAATCTCAATTATTAAGTACAGATCTACCGCAGGATTAAAATAAGGGCCATGCATCGCCAACCCTTAAAATTTAAGCTTAATTACAACTAAAAAGAGTTAAAATTATTGAGTTTATGTAAATAAACCATGCTTAAATTTTAAGTCAGTTCAGTTAAGTGACCCTAAATATCCTTAACATAAAACTAGGTACTTAAAGTAAACAAATACAACTAAGGCGTGCAAAAGCACTCAATACTTAATTATGGACGGATCGATATGCACATATTAAGAGACATCAAGTCTCTTAATGATAAAACGAACAAAAAAAAACAAACAAAAAACAAAAACTTAAATATAGACATATAATATAAATCCTAATATGCACTCTGTTTTCGGCAACATACAATCACACACACACTTTAAGAAGTTGTTAGAAAGCTTCTTGCATTAGGATATGTTTCTAAAAACATTGCTAGCAATGTACGAAGAGGAATGTTAACTACTTAAGAATATAACATACGTAAGATAGTACTTTTCGTAGAACTTCTAAAACTTACATATTCTGATATTTAATAAGATAAAACAATTTTAAAATAGTTTCATCTAATAATTAGTATACCTTATCTACATCACAAATATCAATACTCGCTTATGGTTATCGCTGCAATGGAAGGGCCTTGCTATTAATACTACTTCCTATTAAATAAACTATTGCTAAATGCACCGAAACAATATAAGTACTTATTGTCGGCCTTAAACGTATTGGAATGTAACGTATGGATGGAATATGTCCCTTAAATAGTAATTCTAAAATTTAGAAAAAAAACTAAAACCAAACAAAATTGTACACTTCAGTTATGCACAACAATGGTGCTGTTAAATGTACAATTTTTAATAATCTATACATATTCTATAACATTGTGCGCTTTGCGGCATTTAAAGAAAAGTCTTAAAAAGTAACTACAGCTAACGTAATTCTAACGTAAAATTTTAAAGCTTTCGTTAAAGAAGACGGTTTTAGAATTCTAAAATAAAAGTGAAACAGTAAAACTTAATAAAATAATTAATATAAAATTACGTTTTGATTGTCCTCAGAAAGTTGCTTTAGCAATACTTACTTATTTTTTTAAATTAACTAACAGTTAGCTTTATAGATGCAAATCGAAATTATATTTGAAGTAATTTTGGAGCTCTCATTTTACGTGACTTTAAAACTGATGGCACGAATTCAGAAAAATTTTGAACACCTTAACAATCGCAACAGGAATATATTAAAACAAAAAAGGGAAAAACTTGAACAATTTTGAACATTAAAGCCTTAACACTTATATTTAAATACATTTAGAGAATTCAAAACAGGAAACAATAATAATAAAGTATTAAAAATTACTCTCGTGGGGTTTCGAGTTTGGACTAGGCGAACTAGACATAGCATGATTATCGTAAGCATAATCAAGAGCACTGTCTTCTGCAGGTCTGCGACTTATAGTGGTCGTTAGGGTGGCAGGACTATGTTCGGATTGAGTGCCCGGAGTAGGCATATCGAGTCGAAGATCAGGTTTTGCACCGACTTGTCCAGATAACGTAACGCCATTACCTGACGACTTATTGGCGGCATTCGTATCCGATTTCTAAAATTATAATTAAAATTATTTTGCGTTATTTCAGTTTCAAAATACATTGCTCGAAAAATTAGCGAACCACTATTGAAACTCTGGATTTGGTATTTTGATGCATACTTGTTAAATCAGAGTTCTAACAGCAGAAAATAACTTTTTCTATAGGTACAATCATGTCTTAAGATTTTAATCATTGGTAAGTCATACATTTTGATGAATAAATATTAAAACCATATACGTTTTAATAGTGGCCCGCTAAATTTTTTAGCAGTGCAATTTAATTTGTTAGTGTTTTAAGATGATGAAATATTTTTATTAAAGGTAATTTAGAACACAAGGCAACGTGGGGGTTACCAGGAACGCACGAGTTAAACCAAATAGATCATTTTTTAATAGGATGAGAGGATCATGCAAAATATGTGATGAATATAAGAAGCTACAGAAGCTGACACTGACCACTTTTTAGTCCGGTTAAAAATGGAACAAACAAAGCCAACGATAAAGACAGTGACACACGAGAAAAGAGTAGCATATAATAAGAGTAAACTGAAAACCGAAGAATGCATTGAGAAGTACAGAAAGGGGTTAGAAGAGAGCCTACGAAATACAAATGAGAATGAAAGTATAGAAACATATTGGAAAAATATAGAGAAAACAATAAAGGAGGCGGCAGAGTTTATGGTAGACCGAGACTATAAGAGAAAGCGTGCGGACTGGTTCGACGGGGAATGTGTAAAAGCTATCAAAACGAGAAACAAAGCCAGGATGGAGATGATGACAAGAAACACCCAAGAAAATAAGAGAAGATATGAGGATACCAGAAAAGAAGCAAAAAGAGTATGTAGAGAGAAAAAAAGAAAGAGAATGGAAGAAGAAATACAAAAATTGGAGGAAAACTTCATTATGAAGGATATTAGAAATTTTTACCAAGAAGCAAAAAAAGGGAAAATTAGAAAAAAAGCTAGACCGCTCTTTTGCAGAGATAAAGAAGGAAACCTGGTGGGCGACACAGAAGAAAGTCTGAGCAGATGGGTGGAATATTTCAGAGAAATTTTAGGGGACATGGATGGAGAAACTAACACGGAGGAAAACGAAGGAGAAGGACGAGAAGAACAGGAGGAGAGAGTAACACAAGTACCCACAGAAGAGGAAGTCGAGAAAGAGATAAATCACCTGAAAAACAATAAGAGTCCGGGAGAGAACGGAGTGGCTGCAGAATTGCTGAAGCTGGGTGGCGAGATTTTACACAAAAAGCTGCACAAATTGATAGAAAGGATATGGAACGCAGAACAAATGCCAAAAGATTGGTCCCAGGCAATACTATGCCCAATACATAAGAAGGGAGACGTAACCCGGTGCGAGAATTATCGAGGAATTGCATTGTTGGATGTAGTTTACAAAATGTTCGGAAATTGTTTACGTAGAAAGTTATCGAAAATAGCAGAAAACTTGGTAGGGGATTACCAGTGTGGGTTTCGACCAATTAGGTCGGTAAGTGACCAAGTTTTTGTGATTAAACAGCTAATATCAAATAGCTATGAGTACAACCTACCGTTACATTTGGTGTTTATAGATTTTAGGAGAGCGTATGATACAGTATATAGGAACAATCTGTATAACGCGCTGGTAAACTTAGGAATACCGGCAAAGATAATAAGGCTAATAAAGATGACATTACAAGAAACGAACAATAAAGTAAGAATTAACGGGGCCACCTCACGGAATTTTAGAGTTAGCCAGGGACTGAGACAAGGAGACCCTTTGTCCACAGATTTATTTAATTTGCTATTGGAACAGATTGTAAGGAAGTGTGAGTTTCACACAAACGGAACTTTATACCACCATAGGCACCAAATAGTCGCTTTTGCCGACGACGTAGCTTTAGTAGCCAGAAGTAAGTACGAAATAATAGAAATGCTACAGAAATTGGATAAAGTCGCAAAGGAGTATGGTCTAAGAATTAACATGGAGAAGACAAAGTATATGGAAGTGCAAGAGGGAAAGGGAACAGAAGAGAGTAGAAATTTAATATTCAGGTCGGAAGATGAAAATGTGAATGAAATCGAAGGAGTTGGAGATTTTACCTATTTAGGAGTGATGCTATCAAACAGGGGCGGGGATGAAAAGGAAATAAATGGAAGGATAGTGAAAGGTAATAAAAGTGCGGGATCTTTGCTGCGAATTTTTAAATCTAATAGTGTATCGCGAAATGCCAAGATTAGACTCTATAAAACAGTAGTGCGGCCGACAGTTACATACGGGAGTGAGATGTGGTCTCTTTCCAAAATGGAGCAAAAAAAGTTGGAAATATGGGAAAGAAAAGTGCTGAGAAGGATATTTAAGGGCAAGAAAGTAGGAGATAGATGGGAAAGGAGAACAAATGAAGAGGTGATGGGTTTGTATGGGCAACCATCCATAGTAGGGGTAATTAAAGGCCTAAGGATACGTTGGTTGGGTCACATAAGAAGGTTAGGAGAGGAAAGAGCAACAAGACAAGTCATGCAGCACGGAGTGCAAAGAAAGAGGAGAAGAGGAAGGCCAAAAAGGAAGTGGATGGAGGCAGTAGTAGCAGATCTAAAAGAAATTGGAGTTCGCAATTGGGAAGAAGTAGCCATGGACAGGAGGAGGTGGAGGGAGATAACCAAACAAGCCCAGGGCCTTCTAGGCCTGTAGAGCTATTTAATATATATATTTAAGATGATGAAATATTTTTATTAAAGGTAATTTAGAACACAAGGCAACGTGGGGGTTACCAGGAACGCACGAGTTAAACCAAATAGATCATTTTTTAATAGGATGAGAGGATCATGCAAAATATGTGATGAATATAAGAAGCTACAGAAGCTTCCTTATAGGGGTAAAATGTATAATACAAAACCAGAGACCATTTGAATCTAAATTAAAAAAGAAAAATTGTACAAAACTAGATTCAGAGGAACCACAAGAGACAAAAAAAGAAAAAGAAAATTCAAGAACTAAATAGGTAACAATTTAAGCAAAAAAGGATCAACTGAAAAAGAATGGGAGGTTATTCAGAGGATAGTACAGCAGGCAGCTTTAGAAACGATTGGGAGGAAAAAACGCAAGAGGAAAAATGAAGGTTTACGGAAGACTGCAAAGTAGCAATAGTCAAGAACAGAGAAGCTTGGCTGAAAATTTTACAATCTGAGAGGAAGGAAGACGAAGAAAAATATTATAAGAGAGGCAAACAGAAATTTTAACGACCAACAAAATTCAAAAACTAGAAGAAAACTACCGCAACAAAGAAAGAAAGAACTTTTATCAAGAGGTAATTTGAAGAAAACAGGGGTTTCAAGAGAAGATGATTTTCTGTAAGGATAAAGATGGTAATTTAGTAGGCGAACCAGGAAAAATGTTAGAAAGATGGGGGGAGCACTTCCAGTTAGTATTAAACGATGAGACAGAAGAAATAGAAAAATGGGACAACAGAAAGGTGGAGTAGAAGTAGAACAGGAATTAGCAGCACTTACGGAACCGACAGAGGATGAAGTGCGGAAAATTATTGAAAACCTAAAAAACGGAAAGGCACAGGTGAAAACAATACACAAGCTGAGTTTATTAAATACGGAGGGAAAGAACTTAATAGCAGGATCTAGAGGAGATAATAAAAGAAATATGGAGGGCAGAACAAATCTCTAAGGAATGGAAAAGTGCGTTAATAATACCAATTCAAAAAAAAGGAGACAGATCAGAATGTAAGAACTACAGAGAATCGTATTACTGGAAACAAACAAAATTAAATTTAACAATAAATTATTTATTGGAAAGTTTTTCCACAACGAACGGGTTACGCCAATTTAACATTAGAAAAAATAATAAGAAGTAGTAAGATAAATACAGCAAGAAATGTGATAAGGAAGAGTCATCAATGTCCAGCATACGCAGACGACGTTATACTGATTGCGAAAACATTGGAAGAGTCAAAAGAAATAACAAGAAGATTAGCAAACGAGGCAAGAAAAGTAGGTTTGCAAATAAATACGAACAAATCTAAAGTAATGAAACTAGCAGGAAAAAGCGTAAGAGAAGAGGAAAGCAAAATTAATATAAGTTTGGGAGGCGGCCAAAACCTCAAAATAAATAGTGTGAAAGAATTTGTGTTTCTGGGGACAGTGATAACAGAGGATTTCGATTATAAGCAAAGAAATTCGGGCGAGGTTAACCAAATTTCAAAATCAAAGGTAGTGTCTCGTGCGGCTAAATTAAGACTGTACAAAACAGTAATAAGACCGACAGCAACTTACACTTGTGAGACTTGGGTGATGGGGAAAGAAGACCAAAGGAGGATCGAAGCATGAGGGAGAAAAATACTACGGCGAATCTTTGGGGGTGTGAAGGTTAAAAGAGTATGACAAAGAAGAAAAAATGAGGACATAATGCACCTATCTATATGGAGAGCCGCAAATATCACAGTTCATCCGGGTACAGCGGCTAAGATGGATGGGACACATACTCAGGCTACCGCAAGGAAGATCAATAGCTAAGGTCGTCGAGAGATTTCTAGAGCATTCTACGCCTTCTTAGAACAAAACCAATCATTTTGCTACATTATGATCAATAAAAACCCTGTTTTATTATTATAAAATACATATTTAATAAAGCTTACTAAAAGCCTACTTAGCTTACAAAGCATTAAAAACTGCGGAATTCTATGAAAAGTGAAATACAATACGGAGCGAAACGAATCTGTTAGTCAAACGTCTAAAAAACGAACATTTTTCGAACAGACTGGAAGGGGGGTTTTACAGTGTACAAAAACAGATCTGACGAGTAATAAGACAACAAAACAACGCCAGGAAACAACAGAACTCTATGAGACAAATCAGATACCTGAAAGAAACGGAAAAATATTTAACAGAATTATTTAAAGGAAGTAATGATAGCAGAGAAACTAACACACCAAACACAAAACATAATGTGCAAGTCCACATCCAGGAAGTAGATGAAGCATTAAGATCTTTAAAAAAAAAGGAAATCCCCCGAACAGGAGCTTACAAAACGAATTGTTAAAAACGGTGGCCAACGTCTAATAGAAGAACTTAGCACTTACAGGTGCCAATGGAAAACAAGCACAATCATACTGATGTTCAAGAAAGACGATAAACAAATAGGTACCAAGCAATTATAGGGGTATAAATCTATTAGACACCATCGAGATCACCAAGATCATGTGCAGATGCCGTATTTGTTTTGCGACAGATCGTGGAGAAGTCTATAGAATATTTATGCTTCCTTGATTTAGTAAAAGCATTCGATCGTACTAAACTTGAAGATATAGTTCACCTGATATACCGTAGAAACATACCCATAAACATTATCCAAGCGATCAAGAATATACATACAGGGAAATTTTCTTTTTAGTATACATATCCCCTATGTATACTTTTATAATAAACGCAATATATAGGCAACCCACTATACACTATAAACGTCACGTCACGTGGTTCGTAAAGGTTATGTTTCATGTTTGTAAATAAAACATAAATCAAAATTAGTGGAATATCAAAATAATTTTAATTCAACGATTATTCTAAAACATAAAACATTCAAGTGACTACGGTTAAGAGCGCCCAGTAAGGACAGAAGGACACCTATCTAAAGTAACAGGTGAAAATCGGCCAACGCTCTTGAAAGAGAGGCTCAACTTCTTCACTTATGGCTAACAATTAATTAGTCTAAGGGAAGAAAATTCTGCAAATGCAAATGCAAATCACCCAGTCCTCCAGGTTGGATGTTGGCTGACAGACCAGTAATCCATTCGTTGCAAAGTTTCTTTTAGAAACAAACATACTAAAAAAAACCCAATGCAAAGCTTCAGATTATGATGCAAAATTGATTAGAAACAACCTGTAAATTTAACACCCGTGGAATGCGAACATGCGAAGGCATCAGTAGAAAGATGCATAAAATGTAACTGAATATAAACTAAGGTGGAACATAGGCCAGGGTGACACAGTGGTAAAGAGTCTAGATGCGTAGGATTTTTCTATAGTCTGGAGGGAGGTCGGTATCGTGCATTAAATTCATTTTACTTTCCTTCAAATATATACCAAAAAGGTAGATAGCAAGGCCCTGCACATTACACATAACGGCACACCAATCGTGTAATCAACCCACAGTGACAAGCTAGATTATATACTGCACACATAAGGTCACATATTTTAACGCATCAGCGTCAACACCCTAACTAAAGGTACAAGAGGCTTCAAACTAGACATGGAAACTACACCTTGAAACTCAAGCTCGAGTTCAGCTCGGCTCGGCTCTGCCCGAGCTTTAAGTGAGATCAAGCCTTAAGATTTGTTGAACCGAGCCGAGTCGAGCTTTTCTTAACTGTTTGTAAAACTCGGAGCTCATTATTGGTTCGAAGTCGAAGCTCGGTAAAGTCCTAAAACTAGGTAAAAGTTCGAAGCTCGGTAAATCCTCAAAGCTCGGTAAAGGCTTGAAATTCGGTAAAAAATCAAAGCTCGGTAGTTTCGGAGTAGTTTCGAGAAAGCCTTGATAAAAAATTGAAGCTCGTTGTAGGCTCGAAACTCGGTAAAAGCTCGGTAACCGAACCGAGCCGAGAATATTTGACATCTTCTCCGAGCCGAGCCGAGCAGTGCCGAGCCGGTCGTGCCGGGCTTACAAAACATTGAAAACCTCTAAATTCCTACCTATTTCAGACATTCTACAGAATTCAGTAGAAGAAATGACATGATAATTAGGTCTGAAACGGAACTAGGCTGGACATATGGCCAAACAATTAAAAGAGTGCTAGACACAAGGTATGATAACAGTAAAGGACGGTGAACAGATTAATGACGCTGGGCAAATAAAGTAAACTACTGCTGACTGCTGGAGCAAACTGTATGAAAGAAATAGAAGAGTCTAAAAAGCGGAGGTCTTTATTGAGACTTGAATCGGTTATCAATAAATTAATACAGTATGTTAAAGTTAGTCATGAAGTTATTAATTAAGAAGTAATATAATTGTTTAAAAACTTACGTACAAAGTTCAGTACTGACCTTAGAACGAACTTTACTGCACAGACTAGCAAAAGTAATATTATTGTTCCTTTTCCATTTCCAAACTTGTACTCCAATAACGGCGATAAGTGCTATCAGCACCAAGCAGGTTAATGTTAATGTAACCGTTACCATATACTGCAGTCTTTGTACGACAGCTATAACAAGGTATAAGATATTTATTGAAGTAACAACACTGCTAGAAGGGTAGTGTAAATGCTCGTAGTCAAAGTTACATAGATTCAAGCCTTAGATGTGATTATAATTTTTGAACTACAGAATAATGGTATCAAATTATATCATTGAAATTAAAGACAATAAAAAATACAAACCTCGTAGGTCTTCTTTTCCAACCGACGCACCATCTTTACGTACATATCGAATATCATGTAGGTAATCTGAAAATAAAATGTTTTAATTTGTGTATTTGAAGTAATGTTACTTACAACTATTTCTTATTTATATTTTTGATCAAATCGTTATTTTTAATAGAAAAATTGAACAATAGAATGGACTGACGAAACTAAATTTTTTTGTAGTTAAAAAGTCAATTTTGGTAATTACAACAAAATCACTACAAATTGAAGATTTCACATTTTTTCTTCGTACAAAAATTTAGAACGTCTTGCACCTTGAAACTCGTAACATTAACACTCAGAATTTTAATTTGAGCTATGCAGTTTTAATTATAAACAAAAAATGCTTTGCTTGCACCATGTAAATGTTGTATAAGTCTGACCTATTTAACTTTACACAAAGTGCGAAATTAACATTAACAACGAAGCGCAAACTGATTTACAATGCATCGGGGTGGATTTAATAACCAAGAACACACCTATAAACACCTACTGAGGAATTTATGCGATTAAAAAATAAAAATCAGTAGAAAACATAATTCCTGTGGTAATTAATATGTCAGACGTTGAATATTTAAAATTTAAGGAAATCAAACCGGACATTGAGTCATGAATTCATAATTTCATTCATCTTCGTTTTCAAAGAAAATTAGTAGTTGTTGTTAGAGTGTATTATTTTTTTTCCGATAACAATTACGTGACAAACTGCAAACGTAAACAGTCACGAGTATAGTTTTTATTTTTATGTAAAACAAAGCGAATTGTTTTCTATTTGATATGCAAAAATGTTTATGGCTTTTACGCTGATAAATTTGTTGTATTAAAACTAGCTTTGTGTGTAAACAATTTTTAAATAAACTATTATGAATAATCATTGGGGCAATTGTTAAACTGTTAAACAATAAAGAATTCTTCGATATTGCCTTCATTATTAATTAAACCTAAATTAGATCCTATGAAATGTCAAGCAACCCTATACCTACTTGTCTTCGGGACAAGGGCGGTTTTAGAACATATTTTGGGGGGGGGGGGGGTACTAATTTTCATTACTGCCAAAATTCTTTATACACGAAAGATTACCTCAAAAATTACTTAAAATATTTTAAAATGATGGATGGTAGTTTTGAAAATTGTTAGTTTGTAGCACATGATGGATTCTTGGGGGGGGGGGGGTAACTACCCCCATTACCCCCCTATAAAACCGCCCTTGCTTCGGGAAGCTTCCTAGTTCAACATTTATAACATAATTTTAGAATTTTAAAGCTTATAAATGAAACAATTTCTACCCAAGCCAAGTCAAACATGTTTCCAAATAAATTGCTAAGATTTTCTGGAAATTTAACTTAATTTCTTGCAAACATATTAACTGCTTTGTAATCGTGTTCAATGTAGGTGTTATGTCAACAAGTTGCATCAGATGAAACCGGACCCAACCTACATTATCAATCTAAAAATAATAAAACACGTAAGATATCCGGAATTTTCTAATTGTCACATTAAAGGCAATAAAACAATCTGATTTTTTTAATGCATGGCAGAAATTAAAAATAAATAACAAATCAAAAGCATTCGTGTGTATATTCGTATAGTCGTAATGGCACCAACGAGTTTTCTGTTATTAGTTATTATAACAACTGTCATTTGATATTGTAAACTATTACTCATAAAACAAACATCGGCGAGTTGCTCAAATTAAAGTAAGTTAAATTGCTACTCACGTTATCTTTAATGCTAATTGCGAGGTAGCATATTTTTTCGACCACATAACCCCAAGGTTGCACAATACGTGATTTGTTTTATGGTTTTCTTATATAAGTATGAGAAAGAGGGTTTGTATTTCTTTGAAAATAATTGATATCTACCACATTAAAATTAATTTAAATTCTTTTCCAATTTTACGGTTTAAACGCTGTTTCGAAAGGTTAGTTTCATCATCGGTACATAACCCGGGGTGCAGGGGTCGATTTAACACAATTTCTGAATGCTCAGTTGGACTCCAAATTTATTTATTTTCTTGAGTCTTCATTTCTTTGTCGAAAAATTCAATTTACAAGACGAAGCACGAAGGTTTATTCAGAAAAAGATATTTTAGTTAAAAGATTAGAAAGAAGAAAGAAAGAAATTAAAATGGTGTTAAGCTTTTGGTAAAAAATTTAGTAGCTTTGCTTATTTTTTGTTGCCTTTTTAAATAACCGGCTTGGAATTTAAAAATCATTCGCAATATTTCAGCCAAAAATAAAAAAACTGTTATTAAACTGGGCCTAAAAATGTTGGCAAAAATTTAGTAGTAAAATTTACGGCAGCGTTTTGCTTATTTTTATTACCTTTTGAAAATACCGATTTGGCAAAATTTTATTTAAAAACCAAGTTTTGATAAAAAAACTTATAGCAAGGAGAGGTTTGCATATTTTGTACCTTTCGAAAATGCACGTTTAGCCAAATTTTATTAAACAGTCAAAATATTTCGGCCAAAAAGAAGAAAATTATTATCAAACTGCGGTGGTAAAGGTTCTGGTAAAAATTCTGTAGTAGAATTGGTCTTAACAGCTTATGTATTATGCTTATTTTTCGTTATCTTTTTGAATTTTTTTGACAAAATTTGATTAAAATAATACTCAAAATATTTCGACTTAAACTAATAAAATTATTATCAAAATAGTGTAAAGGTTTGGTTAAACTTCAAATTGGTTTGAGTTGAGTTTTCTGTATTTTTGTTTGCCCTTTTAATTTTTTTTTTGCTCAAAGTAGTAAAATTATTATCAAGCTTTATTATTATTATTTATAAGGTCTGATAAAAATTCTATGGCAAAATCAGCGTTAACAGGAAAGTGTTGCTTAGTTTTTGTTACCATTCTGAAATTCTCTTATGGCCAAGTTGCATTAAAAAAAATCAAAGTATTTCGACCAAAAATAAGAAAATTATTATCAAATTGCGATGTTAATTACGCTTTAACTAGAGGAAAGTTTTGCTTATTTTTAGTTACCTTTTTAAAATACTAGTTTGGCCAAATTTATTAAATTATCATTCAAAATATTTTAATCAACGATCAGAAAATTGTTATCAAATTGCGGTGAAAAAAATTTGGTAGTAAAATTGGTCTCTGCGAGAGAGATATGTTCATTTTTTGTTGCCATTTTGAAAATCCTTTTTGACCAAATTGTATTAAAAAAAATCTAAATATTTGGACCAAAAATAAGAACATTATTATCAAAGGTGTAAAGGTTTAGCAGGAAAGTTTTGCGTATTTTTCGCTACTTTTGTTAAATTCTCATTTAGTCAAATTTAATTTCAAAATATTCAACATATTTTCTCTGCCTTTAAAATTGTCTGCTTACAAAATCTGATGATAGTTAAACATACTCAAAATATTTCGACTTAAACTAATAAAATTATTATCGAACTGGAGTGTAAAAGTTTGGTTAAAATTCAACAACAAAATTGGTTAGGCGGAGAATATTTCTAATCTTTCTTTACTTTTTTTAAATTCTCTTCTGATGTCTCGCCTCAAAATATAGTGCAATAATAAAATTATTATCAAACTGTCGTGTATAAGCTTTGGTAAAAAATCTTCTAATCAAAATATTTCGGTCATAAATTAAACAATTTATTGTCAAACTGCGGTGTATACGTTTAGGTAAAAAATCCATAGCAGTATTTGTCTCATTAGCAGGAAAGTTTTGCTTACTATTGGCTACTACCTTTGAAAATTCTCATTTGGCCAAATTTTATTAAAAAGCCACTCAAAATATTTCGGTCAACAATAAGATAATTGTTATCAAGCAGCGGTGTAAAAGTTTTAGTAGCAAAATTAGTCTTTGCAGGAAAGATTTATTCTTTTTTTATTACCATTTTAAAAATCCTTTATGCCCAAATTGTACTAAAAAAATCGAAATATTTCTACCAAAAATAAGAAAATTAGGTATTAAGGTATTACCAAACGTGGTGTAAAGGTTTTGGTAAAATTTCGATAGCAGCCTCAGCAGGAAAGATCTGCTTGTTCTTGTTACCTTTTGAAATTGTTTTTTAACAAATTTTAACTTAAAAAAATGTTCAAAATATTTTTTCACCTTTTTAAAATTCTCTGTTGACAAAATTTGATTAAAAAACATTTAAAATATTTCGACCTAAATTATAAAATTAAATGTAAAGGTTTGGTTAAGCTAAGCGTCAGTAACAAAATTGGTTTAAGCTGAGTTTTCTTTATTTTTTTTTACCCTTTAAAAATTCTATTCCGATAAAATTTAAAAAATATTTCGAATGAAACAATAAACTAATTATCAAACGGTAGTATAAACGTTTTTGGGTAAAATTTAATAACAAAATGGGCCTCAGCAGGAGACGTTTCCTTTTTTTTGTTACCTTTTTGAAATAATTTTTTGGTCCAGTTGTATTTAAAAATTATTTTTTCGTTGCCTTTCTAATATTCTTTTGGTTTAATTTAAATAAAAAAATATTCAAAATATTTTTTTATCTTTTTAAAATTCTTTCCTGGCAAAATCTGATTAAAAAAATACTCAAAATATTTCGACTAAGACTGATAAAATTATTATCAAACTGGTGTGTATAAGCTTTTGGTAAAAACTTGGGAAAACTTTGTTCGTTTTTTGTTACCATTTTGAAAATCTTTTTTTGCCAAATTTTATTTAAAAAAAAATCAAAATGCGGTGTAAAGGTTTTGGTAAAAATTCCGTAACAAAATTGGTTTTAGCGGGAAAGTTTCGCTTATTTTTCGTTACATTTTTGAAATTGTTGGACAAAATTTGATTAAAAAAATACTCGAAATATTTCGACTTACAGAAAAGTTATGTTTATTTTTGTGCGAAAATTTTCGTTTGACAAATTTTATTAAAAAATCAGTCATAATATTTCGTTCAAAGATAAAATAATTGTTATCAAACCGCGGTGTAATTTTGGTAAATGTTTAGTAGCAGGAATTTTTGTTGCCTTTTTGAAATTCTTTTTTGACCAAATTTTATTAAGAAAAATAAAAATATTTAGCTCAAAAATAAGAAAATTTTGTAACAGAATTGATTTTAGCAGTTACGTTTTGTTTATTTTCGTTACCTTTTTGAAATACCCTTCTGACAAAATTTGATTTAAAAAGTGAGATATTTCGACTTCAACTAAAAAAATTATTTTCAAAAAGTTAGGTCAAAATCCGGTAACAAAATTTGCCTGATTTGAGAAGCTTTCTTTATTTTTTTTGCTTTTTTAAGATTCTCTTCTGATAAAACTTGACTAAAAAAATATTTCGGCTCAAAATAGTAAAACTATTATCAAACCGGCGCGGCGTGTATAAACTTTGGTAAAAATGTTGTAGCAAAATTACCTCAGCAGGAAAGTTTTGCTTATTTTTTGTCACTTTTCTAAAATTTAACCAGCTAAATTTAATTTAAAAAATATTCTAAATATTCCATCTCATTTTATGTTACCTTTTTGAAATTCTCTTTTGACTAAATTTAATTTAAAAAAATATATTAAAAATACTTCGGCGTCAAATAAAACTTATCATTAAACTGCGGTGTAGAAGTTTTGGTAAAAATTCAGTAGCAGACTTGGCCTTAGCAGGAAAGTCTTGTTTACTTTTTGTTATAGTTTTGAAATTCTCTTCTGGCAAAATTTGGTTAAAACAATAGGTACTCAAAATATTTCGAGTTAAACTAGTAAAATTATTATTAAAATTGAATCCAAAAGTTTGGTTAAAATTCAATAACAAAATCGCCCTGAGCTGAGAAGTTTTCTTTAATAAAAAAAAGAGAAATAAAGTGATAAAAATATTTCGGCTCAGAATAATAATAAAAAAATAATATGATGAAACTGGCGTGTATAAGCTTTGAAAACAATCTGTAGCAAAATTAGCCTTAACAGGAAACTTTTGCTTAATTTTGGTTATCTTTTGAAAATTCTCGCTTGGCCAAATTTTATTAAAAACCAGTAAAAATATTTCCTTCAAAAATAAAAAAAATATTATGAAACAGCGGTGTAAAGCGTGTAAAGGTGTTGGTTGAAAGTCTGCAGCAGAATTGGTCTTAGCAGGAGAGTTTTGCTTATTTTCGTTACCTTTTTGAAAGTATCATAACAAAAATTGAGTAAAAAAGATACTAAAAAAAAATTATTATCAAAATGGACTGTAAAAGTTCAATGACAAACTTGGCCTGAGCTAAAAGGATTTATTTATTTTTTTACTTTTTTAAAATTCGTTTCTGATAAAATTTGATAAAAAAAGATATTAAAAATATTTTGGCTCAATTGGTAAAATTATTATCAAACTAACGTGTAAGCTTTGGTAAAAATCTGTACCAGAATTAGTCTTAGCAGGAAAATTTGGCTTATTTATTGTTACCTTTTGAAAAGTCTCGCTTGGCCAAATTTTATTCAAAAACCAGTCAAAATATTTCGGCCAAAAATAAGATAATTATTATCAAAGTGCGGTGTAAGTGTAAAGGCTTTGTTAAAAATTTAATAGCATGAGTTTTGCTTGTTTTTATTCTTTTTGAAATTCGCTGACAAAATTAGATTAAAATAAGACTCAAAACAATAAAATTATTATTAAAAGTGGAGAGTAAAAGTTTGGATAAGATTCAGTAACTAATTGGGTGGGCTGTGTATCATATTTTTTAACCTTTAAAAATTCTCTTCTGATAAAATTTAAATATTAACAGAACACTAAAAATATTTCAGCTCAAAATAGTTCTAAATTATGTATAAGCTTTGGTAAACATTTTGTCACAAAATTAACTTTAACAAAAACGTTTTATTTATTTTTGGTTACTTTTTGAAAATTCACTTTTGGCCAAATGTTATTAAAAAAACAGTCAAAACATTTCGGTTAACAATAAGATAATTGTTAACAAACAGTGGTGTAAAAATTTGGTTAAAATTAGTAACAAAATTGGTCTTAGCAGGAAAGTTTTGCTCACTTTTTGTTAACTTTTTGAAGTCCCATTTTGACCAAATTTGATTAAAAAGGTAATTCAAATATGACGACTGAAAATAATAAAATTATTATCAAACGAGGATGTAATGGGTTTACGAAAAATTTAATAAAAAAAATTGGTCTCCACAGGAGGGAGGTTTGTTCGTTTTTTGTAACTTTTTTGGAATTCTGTTTCGGCCAAACTTAATTATAAAATATTTATTGTTCCCTGTTTGAAATTCTCTTTTAACTAAAACTGATTAAAAAATACTAAAATTGTTTCAACTGAAAATAGTAATATTGTTATTAAAATGGGGTGTGTAAAGTGTTGGCAAAAATTTAATAACAAAATTGGTTTCAGCAGGAGAGGTTTGCTTATGTTTTTTTACCTTTTTGAACTTCTTTTTGACCAAAAAAAATATTAAACATATTTCAGACAAAAATAAGACAATTATCATCAAACTGTGGTGTAAAAGTTTTGATAAAATTCAGTAGCAGAATTGGCCATATCAGGAAAGGTTTGCTTATTTTTTGTTACCTTTTTGAGATTCCATTATGGCCATATTTAATAAAATATGTTCAAAATATTTTTTGTCATCTGTTTGAAATTCTTTTTTGAAAAAACTGGATTAAAAAATATTATTTCTATGTAAAATAATAAAATTATCATCAAAATGTGGTGTAAGAGTTTGGTAAAGATTCAGTGGCACAATTGGCATGAGGAGGGAAGCTTCACTTATTTTGTTATTCTCCTTTGGCCAAATTTAGTTAAAAATAGTTTTTAAAATAGGTTTTTTTATTACTATTATAGCTCATCAAATCCCTATATCGGGCAAACACCTCCTTCACTTTTTACTTTTAGTGAAAGGTTTTTGGTCTGCTCTCCCATAGTGACCGGTCCTCGTTGGAGAGAGGTGCCGGGTTAACAGGGCAATTGGGCCACCCATTCCAGTACTGTCCTAATCCAAATCGTACTGGACTGGGGGTACGTAGCCACCGCAACTCGGGACCTTTTCAAAAAAATATACTGGCCAAAAATACGAAAATTGTTCTCAAACTATGGTATAATACTTTGGTAGGTAACAGTCCAATAACAAAATTCATCTTAGTAGGAAAAGTTTGCTTATTTTTGTTATTTTTTGAGATTCTCTTTTGGGAAGATTTCTTTAAGAGAAAACACTCAATATATTTCGGCTCAAAATACTAAAATTATTAAGAAACTATGGTGTAAAAGCTTTGGTAAAAATTCAGTAACAAATTAGCGTTTAAAAAAATATTAAAAATATTTCAAGTGAGGCCCAGGGTTGTGGGTTGTGGATGCCAAGTATCCAGGCCCGAATTGAATTAACAAATACTCAAAATTCCCTGATAACTTTTTGCAGCAATTTTTCATTATTTACGTTTGATTTTCTGCCTTAAGTTACTTTTACCCTCGACACTGTAAAGGTATAAGAGGGTAAAAGGGGAAGAAAGAAAGAAAGAAAGTCACTTTTAACGACGATTTATTTTCAGTTTGGCCCTGAAAATTTAATAAATCAGTAGTTAAAACTGCGTTGTAATCCGTTTACTGCCTACACATTTCGAAATTTGTTTACTTTCAAAATTAACTAAATTTGTTTGCTTCTTTTGTGATGTGTCTTTTTAATATTTAAACTTCTTATCTGTTTTGTTTATTTAACATTCGCTAGTATTCTCGAGATGAAAAGCAATTTTAATTAAGTGACAAGGTACTTTTAAACGTCTACAAAATAACTTGCAACGCTTTTAAAGCTTCGATGAATAGGCATAAATCCCTGCTTTTATTTTTGTATACGATGACAACGAGTTTTGCAGTTTTTTCGTTGTCATTTTAGTGTTTTGTTTATTTATTTATTTTCAGAGAGCGATAATTCAGAAATGCAAGTTAAAAAAATATATCTCTAAAGAAAAACACTTAATAATTTAAGGAATCAACATTTCAAAAATTACTACCTTTTTAAATAAAAAATATTTTTGAATGTTTCTTAAAGAAAAAGATTTGTCTGAGCAACAAAACATTACGCAACTCAAGTCTTTAAAAGAGGAAAAAAGCCAATAAAAACAAATTTTAACCATATTAGATCAGCTTAATTTACATTATTTTTCTTCCAATGAAAATACAATTTATTCATAGACATGATTGCACAATATTTACATAGCTTCGAGTTGTTTATACCTGTAATTATCGTATTTTTACGCATTTAACTTTACGTATGTTTCCAGTCTGTAAAATAATGTTTTTCTGTTTTAAACTTGAAAACTGATCATGCAAAGCCATACAAATATTTTTGTCATAAATATTTACAACATGAAGCAAAGGATTAGATGAAAAACAAACAAATAAATAAATATAAACCATAAAATTCTGAATGAAATTTTAAGGTAAATCCTAAGTAAAAAGTCAGTTCCTTTCTTGGTTTCCTTCAGATCAGACTTGATGGATTATTTACTATATTATTTGTTAAGTACATCCCAGCATTGAAATGTATGTGATGCTTTGATTAAGGTTACATCTTTAAAAGTTTAGCTTCAGACTCTTTTAAAAGTGTTGTAATTTGATGAAGAGGAGCGGCCTTCGTAAAATGGTTATTGAAATACGTATTCGGATTTATTAGAACACGCTTAATTTCATTCAACCTTTCCCTTAAACACAGTGGCGTACCTACGGGGGGGCTAGGGGGGGCAGTCTGCCCCCCCCGCCTTCTTCCTTTTGGCGGCTTCGGCGCCGTGCATTTTTTTGATATAATATTTTTTTAATTCAACCAAAATAAAAAGTATAGTTATTCTTATTACATAATCCTATAGACGTGATAAAATCAAAATGGCACAGTGAGCAAGATCTTTATATTCCTTATAACATAACAACCGAGCCTCCACATTGTATTTATTTTATTTTTTACCGCCCTGATAAATAATGTCTGCATTCATTTTAAATTAGAAACCTGCCGATGCCGTCGCACTGGTGGGCGTCGGCAGCGGTAACTTTCGTCCTTTGTCATCATATCGTCTTTCCCGGTAATATTTATAAAAAAGAACATTATTTACGATTTACGTCGCGGCGGCAAAGAACCCCTTTTATGTGCAACTTTATTTTTAAAAGAGCCGCCGATCCGTCTAAATGCAAACGTATTGTATAAAAAATTAAAAAGAATAGAGCAGTGTTCTGTTTTTCATTTCGACAATTTGCAGTTTGATTTTGTAGAGTAAAGATTTGCTTATTGTTTTAACTGAACTAGAACTACTATATTAAAAAAAACAAAAAAAATCGTTGTTCAAGTGCAAAAAATAGACAAAAAAATGCGCTCCTAAAATTAGCCCAAACTAAAATTTTCGCCTGTCATTTTTTCCCTATAATATCTAAGGGTCCTAAGGCGCCTTCAAGACATATTGCCCCCTCCGCCTCCCAAAGCTAGGTACGCCACTGCTTAAACAGTGGCATTGGTTACACTTTCAGAATAACATTTTACTATGTTACTTTAAGTGAATGCTATTCAATTAGGCCTTCGTATTTCGTTAAAGCGTCGGAAGGAATTTGAATTCGTAGCACAGTCTTGACATTTACTTTGCTTATTTGTAATCATTTTTATTAATTTTTGTCAATAATCAAATCGCACTTTTAATCATTTGTTGTGACATTCATCAATGATAAATTTTTCTACAGTTCAACTAAACTTTCTCTTCGATTAAGAGATTTTTTCAAAAGAAAATTTCAAAAGCAAAACAAGCAAAACTTTCCTGCTGAGGCCAATTTTGCTACTAAATTTTTATTAAAACTCTTACACGGCAGCCTGATAATAATTTAGTATTTTTGTAAGTCAAATTTTGTCAAAAGAAAGTTTCAAAAAGTTAATAAAAACGTGGAAAACTTTCCTACAAATATCAATTTTGCTACTGAATTTTTACCAAAACTTTTACGCCGCAGTTTCAAAATAATTTGGTTATTTTTAGCCGAAATACTTTGAATATACTTTTACCAAATTACCTATAGAAAATTTCAAAAAGGCAACCAAATATGTGGAAAACTGCGACTACAAAGGCCAATTTTATTACTGAATTTTTACCGCAGTTTGAAAATAGTTTTGTTTTCAATTTTTGATTATTTTTTAAATCAAGTTTTTCCAAAATAAAGTTTCAAAAAAGCAAACCTTGCAAAGGCCAATTATGTTACTTTATGTTGTTGTTTCTTTATCAAACATTTATATTGCAATTTGAAAATATCGTGTTTCTTTCAACCGAAATATTTTGTGTATCATTTAATCAAATTTTTTTCTATAGGTATCCCGTCGGTAAGCTAGTCGACCCGAAAATCATCCTAGCCGCATCAAGACTTTCAAATGAAAGAATCTCTATACCTTTCATGCAAAACGCTTGTTTTAATCAACTCCTAAAAACCCATCAATAAATCAATTTAAGAAAATTATCCTCTCCAATGTTTCGCCCCCTATCCCTAATGAAATTATAGAACAAGCTCTATACAGTCTAAACATCAAATGCAATTCACCAATATATTTCGTAAAAGCAGGACTATCAGAAGCCCATTATTCTAACATAGTAAGTTTCCGAAGATTTGTATACGTTGTTTCCGAAGAAAATATTATCCTTCCAGAATCAGTAGTAATCGAATATGAAGAAGATACTTAATTGCCACATATTCTTACAATATGACGAATTAAAAATGTTTTAAATGTAATCAGTTAGGACATCCCTCCTCAAAATGTCCCACCATAACTAATATTCAACCCGATTCAACCACAAAAGTAAAAAACGCTCCCTACCGTCTATTACCACAGAAACTACTGATACTCCAACAGACGAAGAAATAAATCCGATAATAAATTTAAATACTTTTACTAAAGGAAGTTCTAGAAAAATCGATAAACAAATACCATCAACAGAAGACGAATCAGAGTTGCAATCAAGGGAAAAAGTCCAACTCCAAAAAACAAGAAAACAGTTCAGAACGAACCAACCTTAGAACCATCGTTAGAACCAATAAATAAAACAATTGAAACTAACCAACATAAGCATCCCTTTACTTATCCTGAATTTGAGGAATTCATAATAGCAATTTACTCGGTACCAAATCCCCTACAAGTAGCAGAAACATTTATGAATGATACAGAAACTCTTTTAGCTATTCTTCAAGATTTCTATAGCCTACTTACACACTGCAAAATTAAGTACCAATTCACACGAATAATTAGTAACATCAAAAAAACAAAGCGATAAATAACCAAACCAATTAATTGATTACAATTCAATTGTAATGGCTTTTACCCCCATCTATCAGATCTACAAACGCTACTATCTAACTGCCAAACTGACATCATATTTCTTCAAGAAACTCATTTAAAAGAAGATAAACCAGCGTCTATAAAAGGGGATGAGTTAGTCAGTAAATACAGAACTACAAGGCAATATAACGATTGGAATCTAACTCAGTCTAACAAGTTATGAACAATAAAAAGCGAAACACAAAAATGAACTCCGAAAATGCATCTTACACATAAAAAAGAAACATCGTTAAATAGTCTTAGAATTGGACACATACAAACAACTCATGATTCTCTTCTACAAAAACGCGATCAATCGTTGTTTACCATTAACAGTAGAGCACATCATTATTAGTTGTCCCACATATCTAAATCAGAGGAAAACCCATCATATACCCGACAACAGGAAGCTCTTAAAACAATGGCAATGACTCTATTCACAACATAATCAAATTTGTAAATGCTGTTATGTTAGAAATATGTATAATAGAATGTAACGAAGTTATTGATGTAAAACTTAGTAGAATCGGAGTAATTTTAAATTTACCGCCATAACTCGTAAACAAAAGAAGATCGCCCATTTCTGTTAACACCATTGAATTAGTCCCAAAAAGTTGGCCCAATAACGTGCATTCGGTTTTGCCGTAGCTTTACAAATAACAAAGTTACTCATGCATCTACGTCGAATTTAGGACACACTGTACATTGCACTTTGAAAACAGTTTTGTTATTTGCAGCCAAAATATTTTGAATATTTTTTAAATCAAATTTTTTCAAAAAAAAAATCAAAAAGGTAACAAAACTTTTCTGCAGGGACCAATTTGTTATTGAATTTGTATCAACATATTTATACGTCATTTTAATAGTTACTGCCGAGAGATAATTATAGTTAACCGAGACGCGAAGCGTCGAGGTTTACTATATCTCGAGACAGTAATGAAACTTTTCGCCAAGGTTTGTATACTATTTTATTTTCAACCATACATATAAATTAATATGAATCATTTATAATAATAATTAATATTTTGAACAAACAAGCTGTCATTTAATGACAGTAGGCGTGGCCGGGTGGAAAGTAATAAGCTGATCACGAGTAGAAAGTAACAGTCAGTAAAGGATAATTTTCCAACTTACAAAACAGTTAGTAATAACGTCATTACATATATGGTTGAAAATAAAATAGTTTTGTTATTTTTAGCCGAAACATGTATTTTCAATATTTTTTCAAATTAAATTCTGCCAAAAGAAAATTTCAAAAAGTTAACAAAAATGCGAAAAACTTTCATACAAATGCCAATTTTGTTGCTGAATATCTACCAAAACTTTTACATTGCAATTTGAAAATGGTTTTATTATTTTAGCCGAAATATTTTAAATATTGTTTTTAATTAATATAAATTCCATCAAAAATGTAGCAAAGAAACTAATCAAATTTTCATGGTAACACCAGTTCTGTCACTGATTGTTTTTTTCAAAACCTGTACATCGCAGTTTGATAATAATTTTAGTCTTTTTAACCGAAATGTTTTGAGCATTCTTTAAATCAAATTTATTTTGCCAGAAAAAAGTTTCAGAACCAGGCAATAAAAAGTATAAACTTTCCTGCAAAGACCAATTTTGTCGCAACGCCTTTTCACCGCACTTTAAAAATACAGTTTTTTCGATCGAAATATGTTGAATATTATTTTAAATCGAATTTTGCCAAAAGAAAAATTTACGAATGTAACAAAAAATGGGCAAACTTTCCTGCAAATCCGGTCAAACGATAGTTTTGTTATTTTTAGCCGAAATAATTTGCGAACTTTTTAAATCAAATTATTCCAAAAGAAAATTTCAAAATGGCGACCAAAAATGTGGAAAACTTTCCTGCATTGCAGTAGCCAATCCTACTACTGAATTTTTATCAAAACTTTTACGGCGAAGTCTGAAAATAGTTTTGTTATTTTCAGGAGAAATATTAAGAATACTTTTTAAATCAAATTTTGTCAAAAGAAAACTTCAATTTTGTTACTGAATTTGAAATAAAATTGTTACCCTGAAGTTTAAAAACAATTTTGTTATTTTCAGCTGAGCTATTTTGAATCAAATTCGGTCAAATGAACGTCCCTACAAAAGCCAATTTTGTTACTGAATTTTTACCAAAACTGTTACACCTCAGTTTGATAATAATTTTGTTATTTTCAACCCAAATATTTCGAATGTTTTTTCAAATCAAATTCTGCCAAAAAAAACAATTCAAAAGGGTAGCCAAAATGTGGGAAACTTTCCTGCATAGGACGCATAGGTCAATTTTGTTACTGAATTTTTACCAAAACTTTTACGCCGCAGATTGAAAATAGTTTTGTTATTTTCAGTTGAATGTTTTTTTAATCAAATTCTGTCGAAAGAAAATTTCAAAAAGGGACTAAAATGTGGAAAACTTTCCTCCAAACGTCAGCTTTGTTAGTGAATTTTTATTAAAACTTTTACATCGCAGTTTGAAACCAATTTTGTTATTTTCAGCCAAAATAATTTGGGAAGTTTTTTAATCAAATTTTGCCAAAACAAAATTTCAAAAAAGTAACAAAAATGTGGAAAACTTCCCTGCAAATGCCAATTTTGTTACTGAATTTTTAGCAAAATCTCGAGCAAAATCTTTACTCAGCAGTTTGAATATAGTTTTGTTATTTCAGTTGAATATTTTTTTAGCCAAATTCTGTCAAAAGGGTTACCAAATGTGGAAAACTTTCCTGCAAAAGTCAGTTTGGCTACTGAATTTTTACCAATTTCAGCCGTAACAACTTGGGAAGCTTTTAATCAACTTTTGCTAAATGCAAATTTGAAGCGGCTGACGAAAAATGTTGGAAAACCCTCCAGTTAACGCCAAATTTTGATCAAAACTTTTACACGGTAGTTTGAAAATAGTTTTATTATTTTTAGCTAACATATTTTGAATTTTTTTTTAATATAATTTATGTCAAAAGTTTCAAAAAGAAAAAAAATGCTAATTTTGATACTGAACTTATACGAAACCATTTACATCTCAGTTTCATAAAAAATTTGTTATTTTTCAGCTCAAATATTTTCAATGTCTGAAAATGGTTTTATTAATTTTAGCGGAACTATTTGGAAATTTTTAAAATTAAATTCGTCAAAAGGGAATTTCAAAACTACAGCAAAAACTAACCAAATTTTCATGCTAATACCAATTCTGTTCCTGAATTTTTTGCAAAATCTTTACTTCACAGTTTGATAATAATTTTAGTATTATTAATCGAAATATTTTGAGCATTTTTTAAATCAAATTTTGTCGGAAAAAAATATCAAAAAAGCAACTTTTCTGCAAAGACCAATTTTGTTACTGAATTTTTACCAAAACTTTTATACCTCAGTTTGATAATAATTTTGTTATTTTCAGCCCAGATATTTTGAGTTTTTTCAACTCAATTTCTGTCAAAAAAATTTCGAAAAGGTAACAAAAAATGTAGAAAACTTCCCTACAAACGCCAATTTTGTTATTTTCAGTTGAATATTTTTTTTAATCAAATCCTGTCAAAAGAAAATTTCAAAAGGGCGACCAAAATGTAGAAAACTTTCCTGCGGAGGTCAATCTTGTTAATGAATTTTTATTAAAACCTTTACACCGCAGGTTTTGTTATTTTCAGCTGAAATAATTTGGGATTTTTTTTAAATCATATTTTGCAAAAAAAAATTCAAAAGGCTGACCAAAAGTGTGGAAAACTTTGCAGTCAAAGCCAATTTTTCTATTGAATTTTGATCAAAACTTTTACATGGCAGTTTGAAGATGGTTTTGTTACTTAATTTGTTTGTCTCAAAGTTTTTACAACGCAGTTTGGAAATGTAGTTTTTCCGATCAAAATATTTTGCATATTTTTTAAATCAAATTCTGTCAAAAGTAAATTTCAAGAGAGTAGCAAAACATGTGAAAACCTTCCTGTAACATCCGAATTTGTTACTGAATTTTCATCAAAACTTTTACATCGAAAATTGAAAATAGTTGTGTTGTTTTCACACGAAATATTATGAATATTTTTTTAAATCGAATTTTGTAAAAATTTTTTACAAGAATAACAAAAAATGTAGTAGATTTTCTTGCAAAGTCAATTTTGTTACTAAATTTTTAGCAAAACTTTTACACGGAAGTCTGAAAATACTTTTGTTATTTTCAGCCGAAATATTTTGAATATTTTTTCAAACCTAATTCTTTCAAAATAAATTTTAAAAAGTAACAACAAATATGGAAAACTTTCCAGCAAATAACTTTGTTAGTGAATTTTTATCAATAGTTTTTTACTGCGGTGTAATGATATTGTTTTTATTTTCATCCCAAATATTTTGAATGTTTTTTTTAATCAAATTTAGGCAGAAGAACTTTTCAAAAAGGCGACAAAACTTTCCTGCAACGACCAATTTTGTTACTCAATTTTTATCGAAGCTTAAACACTGGAGTTTCAAAATAGTTTTGTTATTTTCAACCGAATTATTTGGAATTGTTTTCTAATTAAATTCCGTCAAAAGAGGATTTTAAAAAGGTAGCAAAAACAAGATTTTCCTGTAACACCTATTTTATTACAGAATTTTTACCAAAACTGTTACGTCCCAGTTTGATAATAATTTTGGTACTTTCAGTCGAAAGATTTTCAACATTTTTTAAAGCAAATTTTGTCGGAAAAAAATTCAAAAGGGCAAGAAAAAATGTGGAAACCTTCATCTATGAGCAAATTTTGTTATCGATTTATTTATACTGTAGCTTGATAATAATCTTGTCGAAACATCTGGAATATTTTTGTAACCAAATTTGGTCAGTTTCTGATATATTTAGCTAAGAACATTAAAAAAAAGGCTGGTTTATAGAATTATTCTAACAACTGTGTCAGAGGCACAATCAAAAATATGAAAATACATAATTTTAAATTAATACAAACTCTTCTGGAATGGAAAATACCCAAAGATTTGTAATGATTGATCACGTCTAAAGCTAAATAAATCCACACAACTTTGTATGCCTCATAGGGAAATATCTATACGTAATTAAAAACTAATTTACTTTATGTACGTCTCACCTTCAAAGAGTCATGGATATTTAACGATTTAACTACTCAAGTCTCAGGTTTCTACTGATGTTTCTAAATATTTCTACATTCCGAATTTATCGAAGGTAATTAGAGCTTCTCGATTTCTTTTTATCACAGTTCAAGGTATTTCTAATAAGGTAATAAGTGATTAAGGGTTAATATTGCAAAAGAGGTTTAAGTAAAATCTTTATTTAAGTCGGCTTAAACTAAGACTTAATCCCTAACACCTTACTTAAGTCCTAATTTAAAATAACTAAATTTAACTTTTTGCATGAACTACATATATTGAAATACCGACCTTTAGAACGTTATAAACATAAAAAATGTTACAATAGAATTGTTCTAGAAGTTAAATCGTTTAATTGTTTACAAAAAACGATAACATGGTGCAAGTTTGTTAACGTTAACTTGTAAAAACTAATGATTTAAATTAGATTAAATTGCAGTTTTATGAGTTGGAAAACTTAAGAAGTATTAAAATGTTAAGTTTATATAGAAATATTTGAACTTGGATTGGGTTAATTAGATGCATATTTACCTTGGCAAGCTTTCATGCACAGGTTGGAGTCGTAATTATGTGTGCTTTGATCACATATTTCAGAACATGGATGACACTGATTATCAAAACTTGAGCAAAATTCTTGTAATCGACAGTTTATAACCCCGCACCTTGGTCCAGTAATTGTTAAATCGCATTCCGTTTCATACAAATAGCAAACAACAACCAGAAACACCACAATTTGTATTTTCGCGCACCACATTTTTTAATATTATTTTATAATAATAAAAAAATGTATCTTACATATTTATTGCAAACAAATTTGTACTAATCGTTTCCTTCGATTGTGTGTAAAAATCACTTGTACTTGTCCATGTTGTTTTCTTCTAACTGAATTATGTTGGGCCAATTTGTATTTTGCACCGTTTCGAGTTCACATTTTGATAAGGCACTAATTTTCATTCACTTTTGAATCGTTTTTAAGACATTTTATGTTGAAAAGCAACAGGTGCAACGCTTTTGAATTTGACTAAGTGACTCTGCTACGTATGTGCACCTGAGTGAGTCATTGTACGAAAGAATTCAGGTAGAACGACTGTATAGTGACGTCAATATGGTTTACTGTTGCAAGCAACAAGCTACCACAGAACAGGTATTCAAGACCCCTCTCACCGGATTTTTATTGTTTTACAAAATGGCTGCTATCAAGTTTTTGTTACAATTTCTAGTATTTTCCACGTTTCGTAGAAATGAATATATCTCCAAGAATGAGTTGTTCGTTACTTTTTTAACTGAACGAATGATTTCTTATTTAAAACTGTCATTCATTATTTAATAGTCTACAAATACCAGTGGCGTAGTTAAAAGTTGCGAAACAACAAGAGGTTTCTATATGAAAAATATAAATTTGGTTTATTACAACATTAATATGTCAATAAAAAACTACATTCATGCAATAAATTGTTACTACAATTATAAACTTATTCTTAAAAACTTAAAGTGATATTGGTCCTTCGAGACATCAAGGAATTTCTTTAAATACTGCAGATTTTAGGGGACTGTTTGGTTAAAATAGCCTCCCATTACTTCAACTAAAATGATCTGACATGACTTTCCCTACAATTTACGTTTCAAGTCCTAAAATGCTAAAACACTTTGATTCAAACCAGGTTAATCTTGATACGAAGATCTAAAGCACCGTAAATGATACATAGGCATGAAATATTAGAAAAATGTATTTGTTCATGGGCCTTTGTGAGGGTAACAATAGCACCTGCCACAGATATACGACCCTTATCAAGTATGGGCAGGTGGTGACTAACCATCACTTTGTATATGCTCCACTTAAAAGAATAAGAGGGACAAGGTTAAATTGAAATTAACAGTTGCTGAGGGGTGTTAAAAAATATCTTTTTTTATTATAAATAATTTATGTTTAGTAGTAATAGTAATGTAATATATAATAGATAATGGTATTATGCGAAAATGTTTTGTTATAATAAGTTGAATCTTATAACAAACACATCAACCACCGATATACCGGGTGTCAACCTGGGACATCCCTATATTTTGATTATTTCTTAAAATATCAAAATAAAATTTGATGTAAGTAATATACTCTTAAAACTGCATTTTTGCAAAGAACGTTAGTTGCTGTCGCTTCAGGTTTCACCGGAATTAATATCAACTTTGTTATTTTAAATAGAACACCCAAAGTCGAGGTTAATTCCGACGAAACCGAAAATGACAGAAACTTGCGTTCTATGCCAAATAATGTAGTTTTTCAGGGTTGTATTAGATATACCAAATTTCATTTTGATATCTTAAAACATAATTAAAAAAATAGGGATGCCCCAAGTTTTATTGTGAGATGATATTTGTCAGTATTAAAGATTTTGAGTTGAATATAATTGTTAATGAATATAAAGTTATAGTTTAATCGCAAGTTAACTTATGCAGATTTAATATAAGTTCATTTAAAAATGTAATAAAAACAAGAATCTAGGTAGTTAGGGTAGAATAATTTGATTGTTGGGAATGTTGTATTGTAATTATAAAATAAGTTACCTAGACACCTAGTATTTAATAATTACTAAGGAAAAGCAAAGAGAATTTTCATTGGAGGAAATATATCAGAGAACCGGGGAGAGGAAAGACAAGAGATAAATAAACAAGGTTGAAATTATCTTTTCAAAAAGGAACACGTATTTCCTTTGGGAAGGAAAATATAATAAAGTAAATAAGTGTGAAATATTATTTTAATAAAAGGAGAATGGTACTTTCCTAAAAGGTAAGAATAAAATAATTAAATACATAATTAATTGGTACTTTGCTGGAAAGTAAAATAGTAATCTTTTATAAAAGAGGTAAAAATAAATAACTGGTTGTTATTCTTCTGAGAGAAAAAGGTTTGGTCCGGTTTATATTGGATGTTGCAGAAATGCAGAAGTTGAAGATGAATTGAAAATTATTAAATGTTGGATACGAACATGGAATTGTGATTAAAGTCGATTTGGATACTAAACAAGTGATATGTGAGCTAAGTTAATACTGTTATAATTTATGATCTATAATAAGTAAATAGATAGGGAAGATAGGAAAATAGAAATTAGTAAAGGATGTAATAAATCTGCATAGAAAAATTAAGTTGTTCTGATTATTATTATATAACATTAAAGTATTAATATTCATTTATTAAAGTAAAAGAACCTCATTAACGACCAAATGACTGAGCTAACCGGCTGTTAATAATTGTAAACAAAGGTAACATTAGGTATAATTGACACCCTGTATATAATCAAGAAAATAAAACTATTAAATAATGCTAATCGTTTCTTCCCAACAGGAAAAGCCCAGTTACAGGTCAATATAATATTATCAACCCCTACAATTCGGGTGCCCATGGTGTCATCAGGTTATCACTCACCAACAACTATCACATAGCTGCCCTGCGGCTTTACTATTACTTTAGAGTTTATTTCGTCTATGTTACTGCTACAGGTTTTTTTCGATACATCGAAATAAATATCAATGTAACAATATATCAAATATCGATAAGAAATTGTAAAATATGAATGTATCGAAATGTTGATATATACAGGGTGTCTGAACGCGTACCTTAAATATTTCAAGGTTTAATTCAGTAGTCTATTTAGGGCCAAAAAGTTTATATAACCATATATGTTCTAAACTCAACCATTACCAAGGTATTGTTTACTTCATAATTAATATAACCAAAGTTTAAATTAAATAACGTTTAGCAAATAAATAAATAATTTTATATTCAAGAAAAATTATCATTGGGTTCAGTACACACATCTATCAGAGTGAGGTCCAGTAAAGGTGGTGGCTAACCAATGATCCCCGATTCCAATCCATTTTTCTGAAAAATGTGTGTTCTTATACATTGATACCACATTCTAGTTACGTCTAACGTTTAATGGGTTATCTTGAGTAATATAGCAAAATCTTCATTACGCCAACAATCAAACATGGTGGCAATTCTAATGATCCAGTTAGTCAATTATTCGAGATATCAGCCACCACATTAACACTTAATCTACGTTGCAAGTGAGAGCTTCTCCTCAAATAAGATTTTTTTGGAA
Organism: Melanotus villosus; assembly: GCA_963082815.1. Classification (NCBI taxonomy): domain Eukaryota; kingdom Metazoa; phylum Arthropoda; class Insecta; order Coleoptera; family Elateridae; genus Melanotus; species Melanotus villosus. The sequence continues at coordinate 75,968,317 of OY720420.1, forward strand.
ATAAAATTCTTTATTTATCGGCGCATGTTATAAACATTTTTAAATAATTATTGGGTTTTCTTTCATGTACACACGTAACTGATTGTTTTAAGACAGAATGAGAATGTGGAGGATGTTAGAAGCATATGGAATACCAGATAAATTCAGCCGAATCATAAAACAAAATTCTATAACAACTATACAGCGAAAGTTAGGAGTGCTTCGGACCCGATACGGGTAGGGAGTGGGGTGAGTCAAGGGTGCATTCTGTCACCAATTCTCTTGCTGACTGGGTCATAACAAAATCAACAAAAAAATTGAATCGGAATACAATGGACCCCTTTTGTTCAACTAGAAGACTTAGAATTTGCATATGACATATACCTGATAGCAGCAAAACAAGAATATATGCAAGACAAAACAGAAAAAGGAACAAGAGAAGCAGAAAAACTGGGATTGAAAATAATCAAGAAAAAATCAAAGTAATGAACATCAATGTAAATAGGCCAAATTACATCACTCTTCTTCTTCTTCTTCCTCTTCTTCTTCTAAAAAGAAATCTAAAACCTGTTCCTATAGTATCATCTATTATCCTGGGATGTTGATTGCCAACTATCCCGCCAGCGTTTTGGTGGTCTGCTGGTCTCCGATCTTCTATTTCGTGCGATTTTAACTATTCTATCATCTGACATTCGATTTATGTGCTCATTCAACGTTTTTCGTCTTTTCCTAGTCTATCTGACTATATCTTCAGTTTCGCACTCTGTTCTTATATTTTCATTTCGCTAATTCGTAGTTCACTGTTTGTCTTTGCAGTAATAATAATAATATAATAATAATAATGTTTATGGAGCATGATGTAATTAGTACAAAAAATATAAATATGATAAAAAAAATAAAAATAAAACAAAAAGCACTAATGTCCATGCTCAAAGGAAAAATATCGGCAACTTTTCCCTAAAGATACTAATACATATATCAAATAATATAACCTGAAGAGGCAGCTTAAATTAATAATCATTCTGCATGTTTATTAAACAAACTCTGAGAGTTGACCTAAATTTACTTAAAGTAGATTGTAAAAAAGCGTCTTGAAATGAGTCAATAATTTTTGGCGCTGTGTATTCAAAGCAACCTTCAAATTTAGCCGTATCTGGTCGATCTCTGCTGTATACGAGGTGGTATCCAAAATATTCGGGACTGGTGCTGTCATCTGGCCAAAAACTTACTTTGGGCCTAATGACCGCCATCACCCTCGAAGTAGTCCCCTTCCACACGTACATACCCGTCCCAGCGGGTTTTCCATTTTTCAAATGCATCCTGGAAGTAGTGTTCTGTGAGGGTGTTCAGCATCGACTGCGTTTCTTCTTGGATTACCTCAATCGTGTCGAACCGACCGCCTTTCAACTTGATTTTTAATCGAGGGAATAGAGCAAAGTCGCAGGGTGCCAAATAAGGTGAGGAGGGTGAATGAGGGACATCTTGTTTTAGGCCAAAAAGTCCTTGGTGAGCATGGAAGTGTGATAGGGTGCGTTGTCGTGATGCAACAGCCAGTTTTCTTGTTGCCAAAGTTCGGGTCGACGTCTTCGCACATTTTCACGAAGCCTTTGCAAAACGTCACAGTAGTACGTGGGATTGACTGTTTGGTTTAGTGGGACGAATTCTTTGTGCACAATCCTCTTGGCATCAAAGAAAACGATGAGCTTGCTCTTGGCTTTGCTCTTCACTTGTCTCGCCTTTTTTGGTCTTGGTGAGGATGGGCTCTTCCACTAAGAGGATTGCTGCTTTGTCTCAGGGTAACCGTAAATCCAGCTCTCATCGCCGGTGATGACACTGACAAGAAGGTTGGATCATCGGAGACGGCCTGACGAAGCTATCTGCAAACTTCAACACGCTGCGCCTTCTGATCAACAGTCAGGATCCTCGGCATGCCCAATTCATCAGTCAAAATTCGTTGGCATGTCCCATAACCAATTCCCACCTCATCTGCAAGATCATGAATGGTGCGACGTCGATCCTCGCGAATGAGTTGTTGAAGTTTGGCAACAAAGTCGGGCGTTGTACAGCTGACGGGCCTTCCTGAGGGTTCGTCGTCTTCAATGAATGTCCGGCTGGCTCTGAACCGAGCATACCACTCAAAGTCAAACACACGTGTACGACACATGCTTTGTTCTCTAAACACTTGTTTAATCATCGCCAGGGTCTCCGTAGCACTTTTTCCGAGATTCGCAAAAAATTTGATATACACTCGCGGTTCATTCCTCGGATCCATCGTGAAATCGCCACATACCACAGACAAGGTATCGCAAAGAAAATCGTAAAATCTCAACACAACCATCCAGCTACATGAAATTATGCCCACTGACTCATTACATAATATGCTAGTGCTACGACCTATCGTTGCAGAACACTACTGCAACTGCTGTACAGATAGCAGCACCAGTCCCAAATATTTTGGATACCACCTCGTATGTTAGAATGTTTTATAGATTCGCAATTTGCTTTGTATCGTCATGTCTTTATTCCTACATATAATATCTCGTAGGCATCCTGATATTTGGTCTACTTTATTTATTTGACTGTGTACTTCCGCTACTAGATTTCCAGATCTTGATATAGGTACTACCAGCTAATTGAACCACATTACTTGTTCTATTGGTTGGTTATCTATTACTAACTTACATCTCATGGATTCTCTAGTTATTGTAAGACATTTCATTTTGCTTATGTACTTTTCTGCGGCTCTTTTAAACCTCTGTAACTGTCTTTGTAAGTTGTCTTCCGATTCATCGATTAGCGCGACATCATCGGCATAACACACCGTACTGATCTTTCTGTTTCCAAGGCGGTAACCCATGATTGTCATCTTTTGTTAGGTCTATTATTTTGTCCATTATTATACTGAACAGTAAAGGGACTTAAACTATCACCTTGTCTTACTCCGCATGAAATTCGTACTTCTTCTGTTAAGTTCTTATGCACTTTTACCTTTGTTGTATTATTAGTGTTTGGCTTACGAATAATGTATGCTATCCTTTCATTTATACCTTTTCCTTGTAGCACTTCCTCGACGTCATGCAGTTTAATTCTGTCAAAAGCTTCGGTCACATCTATGAAACAGAAATATGTTACTTTATTATATTCTATCGCCTTTTCAACAATTTATCTGATTATAAACACCGCACCTCTCCCCAACGAGAACCGGTGACCAAGGGAGAGTAGACCAAAACCCCCTCGCAAAAAAGTGAGAAAAATTTGAAAGAGATTACAAAGGATGAAAGAAAAGCCTTTGCCCTGTGTGCGGATGTGTGGGCTCATAATAATAATAATAATGATCATGATAAACACCGCATCTGTTGTAGATAGGTTTTTTTTAAATCCTTGTTGTTCCTCATTGATGACAGAGTTAAGCAGTGTTATGCCTCGATAATTTGACGATTCGATCTTACTACCCTTTTTAAAAATTGATATAGCTAGTTACACTCTTATTCCATTCTTTGGGTATCTCCACTTTATTTAAAATCTCCTGAAACAGTTTGTATATTTCCATATTTAGTGCTTGGCCGCAATATGTCAGTAGTTCATTGCGAATTTCGTCTTCTCCTGGGGCCTTTTGATTCTTTAGCTTTGCTATGGCCCTACTCACGTCCTATATGATTAGTATTTGTTGGTCTTCTTGTTGGTTATCTGCTTGTATTGTTTCTATGCCTTCGTTAATTGTTTCGTCGTGTTTATAGAGTTCCTTGAAGTAATTTGCCCACTTGATTTTTGTTATTTTTTTTCTTCCTCTTAGCATCTTCTATATCATCTTTTAGCTCCCATACAAGTTGTGTTCCATTTCGCTTGTGAATTTTCTACAATGTTCGCGCTTTGTTTCTGTTATTCTACTGTGTACAGCATTTCTTATTTCTTTATATACTTATTATAGTCTTCCTTTGTTTTATTACTGTGATAACCTAGATAGGCCTTGCGTTTTATCAGTGCTACAGATTTTACTTCTGATGTGAACCACGGTTTGTACACTTTTATAGGAGCATTTATATTTATTCTGCGACTTCCTATAGCTTTCTTCGCTGCATTCTTTATATTATTTGATAGTTTTAGCCAACTTACTGCTATATCATCTGAATTTATTGAGTCATTGTATTTATTTTTTTTTAATTTATTTTACATCAGACTCGACGGAAAAAATGTAGAAAAGGTTTGCTACCTGCGAAGCATAGTGAACAGAAATTGAAGCACAGAACATGAACATGACATCAAAAAACGAATAGGCAAAGCGCAAGGTTCCTTACATATAAAGAAGACGTGGACCTCAGATAAACTATTCCTCAATACCAAAATAAAGATATTCAACATTAATGTTAAAATCCGACGACCCGACAGAATAACGAACATCAAACTATGGGAGCACACACACCAGGAACCTATAACTGAAACCATTAGAAGAAGGAAATGGAGATGGATGGGCCACACCCTAAGAAAACTATATGACAATGACATAACCAGACAGGCTCTGGAATGGAATTCAGCGGGTCAGACCGAAGGAAACACGGATGAGAAGCGCCCATAGGGAGCTCAACACACTAAATAAAACATAGAATCAGATTAGACTCGATGCCGAGAACCGAATGAGATGGAGACATGTAGTGAATGCCTTATGCTCCAATGGGAACGAAGAGGATTAAGTAAGTATGATTTTAAGGTTTTCTTTTTAACAATTTAAATAACGATCAAATGCATAAATAATGAAAATATTTTCTATTCTCCTCCGTGGTGATAAAGCTTCGCCTGTCAATAAAGAAGCCACCAACAAATTAATGCTCTCGAAATGTTGGGTTACCGACATATCCTCCAAATGCAGGTTCTACAAACACCAAATAAAGATAAAGAAATACTAATCAGAATCACCATGAAAGACGTAAACTGAATTGTCTGCGACGCATAAGTAGCAACAACTTATAAATTTTATATGGAACCCCTCTGTGAAAACTAAATGCAAAAAAAAACAGGCAATGAGATAATATTTTTGGCTGAAAAACAAAAGACTATTTGGGTTTAAAATCAATAATGCTGCAAATATGGTATTATAGTCTTAATTGCCAATATACAGAAAAGAGGCCATTGTGAAATTATTTAAATGGTCCTAAAATAAAGCAGATAGTTCAAGTTCGGGTAATAGTTTATGCTGTCAATAGAAAAATTAAAAGACTAGTTTCATTAAGTATAGTATTAAGATATATAAACTATTCTCACAAAAACCCTAAACAAATAAAGTTTAAAGTATTACAACAGTATTTACCATATTGCACAATTCTATGAAAATGAATTAAAAGGATTATTCTGCAAATATGAGATTGCAGTGTATATGTATAAATAATGACAATTTTAAAAATTATTTTATAATTCTGTTACAGCATTACTTGTACTTTTCTAAATGTAGTATTTACTCGAATGTATGTTCCCGATTCACAACACACCTCTACTACCAATTGTTTCGCGCACTGAAATTCAGTCTTTGAAAGTTTTGTACCTAACATTACGTTGTTACTAAATTAAATATGGAGTACCTAAGTCTTTCGTGGGTTGATTATGCATTATTTCTTATAATGATCGGTCTTAGTACCATCATAGGTCTCTATTTTGGATTTTGTGGGAAGCAAGATACGACTACGGATTACCTTCAGGGTGGAAAGCAAATGAAAATTTTCCCTGTTGCAATGTCATTAGTTGCTAGGTAAGAACTGTGTTTTATGTATAAATTTTTATGCCATAAATTGATTTATAAAACATTTCAGCACGCTTTCGGGTATTTCACTGTTAGGAGTCCCAGCCGAAGTATATATGTTTGGTACTCACTACTGGATGATGATAATATCGATATTCCTCCTGGGTTTCGCAGTTAACTACATTTACCTGCCAGTTTTTTACACGTTACAACTCGTCAGTGTATTTGAATATTTGGAAATAAGATTCGATAAGAAAGTACGAACTCTTACTTCGATATTTTTTACTTTCGTTAACTTAGTCGGTTTACCAGTAATTATTTACGCTCCTTCCTTAGCGTTTAGTCAAGGTAAATTAATATAATTACCATCCATGCTGTTAATACCCACACGTAAAATTTTCAGTATCTGGTTTTGATGTTTATATAATCGCACCTATTATGGCAGCGGTCTGTATTTTTTACACAACAATTGGTGGAATAAAAGCAGTAGTATGGACAGACACAGTACAGTTTTGTGTTACTTTATGTACTTTGGGTTGTGTGCTCGTCATGGGAACAATTTCAGTGGGTGGTTTAACAACTATATGGGAAAAGGCAGAGCGAGGAGGAAGACTACAATTCTTTAAGTACGGACAAAGTAATGTACCTATATAAATTTTCTACTTATTATTTGCTGATTTAGTATGGATCCTGATCCTACTCTAAGAGCCAGCTTCTGGAGCGTTGTCTTAGGAAACTTTTTTATATGGACATGTTTTATTGGCACAAGTCCGGGTATAATACAAAGATTTTTAGCTGTGCCATCCATGGACCATGCCAGAAAGTAATATATTCATACTGTTAATATTTACAACTTAATACTAGTTTTGCAGAATCCTCATAGTGTTCGTGATATTTACGATACTCACAAAATCAATCAGTTGTTTCTCTGGCCTAATTATGTATGCTAAGTACATGGACTGCGATCCACTTTCAGCAGGGTTGATGAAAAAGCCAGATCAAATTGTATCGTATTACGTTTTAGACGTGGCGGGACAAATTCCCGGGTTGAGTGGTTTGTTTGTTTCTGGATTATTTAGCACAGCTCTTAGGTAAATACCTACTTTAATCTCGACTTCTGTTATTATGAAAAACTATTTATTACAGCACATTATCAACCTTTTTGAATGCTCTCTCAGGAACCATGTATTCTGATTTTATATCACCGTTCATGCCACCTGATACCTCCGAAGAGACAGTTAGCAATATAATGAAATTATTGACAGCAACCACTGGCATAGCCTCCGTTGCTCTCATATTTGTTGTAGAAAGACTTGGATCGATTCTGCAACTCATAACAAGTTTTTCTGGGATTACTGGTGGACCTATTTTTGGTATATTTACATTGGGGATGCTCATTCCATTTGCAAATAAAAAGGTAATTTAATACTTTTTGCAAAGACTGTACTAACATTTTACGTTTTAGGGTGCTTTTTGTGGACTTATAGGATCAGCTTTATTTATGTCATTTATAATATTTACAAATCAAGTTCACATATGGAATGGTAACATACAGGCTGTTATGAAACCTTTAAGTACACATGGATGTAATCAAACATTAATATCCAGTTTAAATATAACCACTACAACTACAACAACGTAAGTATTACGAATTCTTTCAACTTACAGTTACTAATTAACTGACATATACAGAGCTGCTCCTACCAACTGCGCCCCAGAAGAAATACATTGGTTATTTAGAATCTCTTTCTATTACTACATGTTAATAGGTACCCTTTTGACTTTAATTATTGGAACATTTGTAAGTTGGCTTACTAAAACCGATGGAGAATTAATAGTAAATCCTGATCTTTTGAGTCCTTGCATTCATCAATTTCTTCCCAAAATTTCACATAATAAACAATACGAGACTGTAGAAAAGGCACTGCATGGATTACAAGTACACGGAATGAACAATGACCTTAAAAGAAATTAAAGAACTTTTAAAATAATAGCTGTAAATGTTTGTAGAAAGTTTTATTAAATTATTTTATACCAATGTAGTTTTGTTTATTGAGTCTTAAGGTGCTTACTCTTTATTCTATCCAATCCTCGGTGCTACAGCTCCTTGTGGGCCTTGGCCTACTCCACCACTTTTTTCCACTCCTTTCTGTTTTTGCCTTAGTCCATCATTGTTGTATAGTTGTATTCCCAGCACTCGCAAGTCCGCTGTCACTTCATCTAAGAATCTGCTTCTGGTTGCCCAATCGACCTGCTACCTTCTGGCTCCCCTGAGAAAATTGTCTTCTGCGGCGTTTCATTTTCGATTCCTATTATGTGTCCTAGCCATTATTCTTGCTAATTTTATTAAGAAGAGTATTTCTGATTCCTAAAATAATTCCATTCGTTATTTTCTTTAATAAACCCAAATATTCTTCTTACTATTTTCTTTGTGAAGTATCCAATTTTGCTCTTTGTCCATGCCTCTGATCCATATGTTTAATACTGGGCAGATTAATGTTTTATACATTCTGCATTTTGTTTTCCTTGAGAGATGATTTGTTATCAGTTGCATTTTAAGCCCATAAAATGCTTTGTTGTATGGATTTAATTATTGGCAATATATCGATTTATTCGATATTTTACAATTTTTTCATTGATGAAATAATAATAATAAAATAATTTATTACCCAACTGATAGAAAGAAAGAACATTAGAAATAAGGGCAAAGCAATGTACAATGATGCATTATATCTTAAAATAACAGGCAGACAAAACAATAATAAATCTTATAAATCACTATTTGTAATCTAAAGCATACACTAAAGATGACAAATTATAATAATTAAAAATATCATTACTGATTTTTATTATAATGAGAGCACATGATTACCACAGGTGATTTCTTCAATAAATTTGTTTTTGAAAATTGTATGTTTGTTATCGTTAACCTCTTATACCTTTCGGTGGCGAGGCCGGTGCGTTAACGTATGAGGTTTTTACGCGTGCAATGCTCAATCCGGCCCGACTCTGAGGGTTACGTGATTGGTGCGCCGTTTGATCTTACATACTACACAGTGTGTATAGTGTAAGTGTGTGTATGTGTTGGACCTTGTTATTCTACCTCCTAGGCCTGTAATCGGACAACGACGAATGGTCACCAGAAGGATTCAAACCAAGGACTAGCGCAACGCTAGCCTGGCGCTCTACCACTGCGCCACCATCTGAGAATTGTATGTAAAAGGTGTAATTATTTCTGGTGCCAATCCTAGGATTGTAAAAGTTTAATTTAGCAAGTATATTCTAAATTAATTTGAATAATATGGTCAACCCAATTATCCTACGTCTACGAGGGTTGGTATTTGAAAAGTACGTATTACATAATAATTCATTAGAAGTACCTTATATGGGATATAGGTACAACGTGAGCTTTGAACCACAGATATTTTAGAAATTTTCTTTGGACGCTTTATATCGCATTTTTGTATTAGCCGTAATAAGGTGACTAAATTAGAGAACAATATTCAAGTCGACTCCTTACTAGAGTAAAATGTAACATTTTCAAAGTATTTATATTTGAAAATTTATTACACTTGCGTTTGATAAAACCAAGCATTTTGTTTGCAAAAGAAGTTATCTTTAATATGTGTTTGCCAAAGGATAGATCCTTATCCAAAAATATACTGTAACGTTTTTACGACGTTTATTTAACATAAACTCGGTTCGTGGTGTAAATTAATTTATTAAACAAACTTAAAGTACGAAATAATTATAAAGAACAATTAAACACTAACGTAAAACTAAACCGAACACTTAATATTAAAATCGAACACTAAAGTAATTTATGTAACAGTTATTATTTATTTAAACGTAGATATTTATTTATACGTAGGCCGCGATTATCTGTTCAAGACTGCCGGGTTTGTGTTCGTCCAGTTCTTATATCTGCGGTGGCCTTTGACTCCCGAGTTGTGTAGATTTTTTCCAGAAAACTCATCGAATTTACTCATCGGCTCGAGAACAGCTGACGCGGCGATGATGTCATTGCATAGTTTGTTACACAGCGATGATGTCATTGCGTAGTTTGTTACAATACCAACATCTTTTTTGTTTCATTATTACATTAGATTATTACGAACTAATGACTGATGGTTAATACTGTTAATAGTATAATTATGTAATATTGGATTTATTTTTTTCGAATACGTCATTACTTTGCATTTAGCAACATTCAGATTAAGTTTATGTGAGTTACACCATTGAGAGATGTTATCCAAATCTGACTGTAGTTTAATACAACCATTAGGCGATTTAGCTGAAGTATAAAGTTTCACATAATCGGCATACACCAAAACTTCGCAACGGTTATTGTAGCACAACTCGTTGATAAATAATAGAAATAAAAGAGGGCTCAAATTGGGACCCTGAGGTACATCAGTCTCAGGAAAAAAGCTAAGAAATGTAAAACCATTATAAGCAACGTACTGAGATCTATCTTTTAAGTAAGACGTAAGTAGTAGGATTAATGAATCACTGTGGCCATCCCTTTTTAGTTTTCCCTAATACCTATTAGGCTAGCAGCCACAAGAAATACATGCACAGTGGTCCAGAAACCAAGATACCAAAATCAAACTCGAAGTACGATTCAGGGAGAACATGGAGAAGAAATATAACATATACAAAATGAAAAATAAGAAGAAATAGCAGAAGATACTCTAAAGATCCGAAAGAGAGAAGATAGGGAACGAATATCTGAAAGGACGTGGAAGAAAATTGATAGCCGCAAAGACATTGAAAATAAGAGCCTTTTAACAACGAATGAAGAAGCAAAATGATTACTACAGACACTAGACACTATAAGCAAAACAAACACAAATAGGTGAAAAGGAGCGCAAGACTTGGCCAACGAATGTATCAAGATAATATGCTGAACGAAGCAGAAGAAGCAGCAAGGAATAATAACATGAAACAACTCTACGAGAGCACTAGCAAATTGGCAGATCTGGGGAGAGAGTCGACAAATCACATACGAGACGAAGTGAACATGAAGATGGAGTATTTCACAAACATACATAATGAAGGAAATAATATCCAGGTAGCAGAAAATGAAGAGGACATCAGAGAACTCTAAACATAAACACCCAAGACATTACCCGCAAAGAAATAAAAGATGTCATCAGAAAAATGAAAAATGGAAATGCGCCGGGCTTCGATAACATCACAGCATAATTGATAAAAACCGACAGTGAAATCGGTACAAATATGTTATACAGGTTGTCTGCAGGTACTAGGTATACACGGTAACTAGATACAAACAAATAAAATGGAAATATTGTATTCAGAAGATAATTGTATTTCTTTAAAAAAATGCTGGCAAATTAGGTAAACAGAGTATTAAAATACAAGATTACTCTTCTTTCTATTTAACCACTTCAAAAAGACATTTACAATAATACATTAATCACAAGGGTGTGTGACTTACTATATAGAAAGAAGAAGTGATCCCACAGGAGTGGAAAACAGGAGTTATAATAAAACTTCCCGTTAAAGGGGAGTACTAAAAACGAAAACTGAAGAGGCATAACACTACTATGTACCACAAATAAAATTCTATTCGATAGCGTAGACAGAATGAGAATGTGAAGGATGTTAGAAACATTTGGAATACCTACCAGATAAATTCATCGAAATAATAAGCCAAAATTCTATAACAACCACTTATACAGCGAAAGTTAGGAGTGCCTCGGACCCGATACAGGTAGGGAGTGGGGTGAGACAAGGGTGCATTCTGTCACCAATTCTCTTTCTGATATTAATTGACTGGGTCATGCCATCATCATTATCATCATCAATTGACATATCAACAAAAAAATAGAACCGGAATACAAGGGACCCCTTTCGTACAACTCTTTGAATATAAAACTACAGGAACGAGGCTACATAACACACGTGAGACCAAGATGGGACTTGCATATGGCGGCTGAATGTTTCCAGAACCTATGTCAGGGGCGGACCTTTTAGAATGGATACAGGATACGTAAACGTTTGAATATAAAATATTCAAAGACGTAAACTGACAACAAATGTAGTGAAAGTATGAATGAACAACAATTAGAAGCTGCAAGAAATAAAATATTATAATACTGACAGTTAAAACAGTTTTTTAAATATATATTTTGGAAAGTTTTAATTTATATAAAATATGTATGTGACGCCTATGATATTCACTCTCGATCTTTCTCTTGATATTGACATTGAAATTATAACCTCGAATTGACTACAATTGAGTCATACATGGCTTCAAAATGGCGACTTCCATCGCACTGTTTGTTATAGCTACTAGAGCGCTACACTCCTTCCTGTAGTTTTATATTCAAAGGTATAACTAGAAGACTTAGAATTTGCACATGACATATATGCCTGATAGCAGCAAAACAAGAATATATATATGCAAGACAAAACAGAAAAAGGAACAAGAGAAGCAGAAAAACTGGGAGTAAAGATTAAAGATAAACAAGAAAAAAACCAAAGTCATGAACATCAATGTAAATAGGCCAAATTACATCAGACTCTTCTTCTTCGATTTGTTTCCAAGTCTACGACCTGTTCCAATGGTATCATGCATTATCCTGGGATGTTGATTGCCAACTATCCAGTATCCAGCCAGCGTTTTGGTGGTCTGCCTGGTGGTCTGCTGGTCTCCGGTCTTCCATTTCGTGCGATTTTAACTATTCTATCATCCGACATTCGATTTATGTGCTCATTCTACATTTTTCGTCTTTTCCTAGTAGTATTGAGTTACAGGGATAATGACCCTGGCATCTAATATGTCACTCAGGCGTCGATAAATCATTTTTTCAAATAATTTTAATAATGTTGGGAGCAAGTTTATTAGTCGATAATTTTTAACTATCTTTTTGTCTTTCTTGGGTTTAGGAAATACGATAATTTCTGCTTGTTTCCAGTTATTCAGAAAGTACCCATTTCTCAAACAGGCGTTGAATAACTTGCCACAGGACGGCTGTGGCTTTACGAGTACGACATTGCGTATTAGGTCATATCCAGGAGATTTTTTGAGCGGTAGTTTATTGATTATGGTTTGAATTTCTCTAGGAGGAACTATTACTAACTTACATCTCATGGGTTCTCGAGTTATTGTAAGACATTTCGTTTTGCTTATAGAGATTTTCATGTTGTACTTTTCTGCGGTTCTTTTAAACCTCTATAACTGTCTTTGTAAGTTGTCTTCCGATTCATCGGTTAGCGCGACATCATCAGCATAACACACGGTACTGATCTTTCTGTTTCCAAGACGGTAACCCATGATTGCCATCTTTTGTTAGGTCTATTATCTATTATTTTGTCCATTATTATACTAAACAGTAAGGGACTCAAACTATCATCACTTTTACCTTTGTTGTATTATTAGTGTTTAGCTTACAAATAAGGTATTCTATCCTCTCATTTATCCCTTTTTCTTGTAGCACTTCCTCGACGTCATGCAGTTTAATTCTGCCAAAAGCTTCCGTCAAATCTATGAATCAGAAATATGCTACTTTATTATATTCCAACAATTTGTCTGATTATAAACACCGCACCTCTCTCCCACGAGGACCGGTCACTATGGATGAGTAGACCAAAAACCCCTCACAAAAAGTGAGAAAAATTTGAAAGAGATTACAAAGGATGAGAGGCCTTTGCCCTGTGTAGGGATGTGTGGGCTAATAATAATAATAATGATGATGATAAACACCGCATCTGTTGTAGATCTGTTTTTTCTAAATCCTTGTTGTTCCTCTAATGAACTTCATGACAGAGTTGAGGAGTGTTATGCCTCGATAATTTGATGATTCGATCTTACTACCCTTTTTAAAAATTGGCACAGTTATACTCTTATTCCATTCTTTGCGTATCTCGACTTTATTTAAAATCTTCTTAAACAGTTTGTATATCTCCATATTTAGTGCTTGGCCGCGATATTTCAGTAGTTCATTGCGAATTTTGTCTTCTCCTGAGGCCTTTTGATTCTTTAGTTTTGCTATGGCACTACTCACATCATATATTGTTATTATTTGTTAGTCTTCTTGTTGGTTATCTGCTTGTGTCGTTTGTATGCCTTCGTTAATTGTTTCGTCGTATTTATAGAGCTCTTTGAAGTACTTTACCCGTTTGATTTTTGTTATAGTTAGTAGTTAGTTGTACATAGTCGTTTATAGGCTCTTTTCTTCTTCTCATCATCTTCCATATCTTCTCTTGGCTCCTATACAAGCCGTGTTCTATATCGCTTGTGAATTTTCCCCTTTGTTACGCTCTTTATTTCTGTTATCCTACTGTTTACAGCATTTCTTATTTCTTTATACGAGGGCCAAGCTGCAATTGTTGAGAATAACAAAATCAGTAGAACTTTTCAATGTTTTTATTTTAAATATGTTCAAAATAGTTGCCGTCCACAATAATACACTTAACCGTTCTCTCCTTCCATTGTTTAAACGCGTCGAGCCAAGCTTGTTTAGGAATCCCGTCAAAATAGGATCTAACAGCTACATCTATCTCCTGTTCTGAATAAAACCTCCTCCCTCGCAAATGTTTCTTGAGTCTATAGAATAGCCAAAAGTCGCACATCGCAAGATCTGGCGAGTATGGAGGATGTTCTATTGTTTTGATTCCATTTTCGGCTAAATACCGAACAGTTAATGCTGTTGTATGGGAAGACGCATTATCATGATGTAACATCATACCCTTCCTTGGCACTTTACTGAAGACATGAGGCAGACAACTTTCCACGTACCATTTAGCCGTGACAGCCTTTTGTTCCTCTAATTTAATTGCGGACACTAAACCTGTACTTTTAAAAAATACAGCGTACATGACTTTCTTCATTGCAAGTAACAGCTGTAAAAGGAGGTCCTGCTCCTTTTCGGTGGGTAACAGATTTACAACCACGTTGAAATTCCTTGTACCATCTATAAATTGTAGCCAACGAAGGAGCGAGATCATTAAAAGCCAATTACTTCGCACTCATAAGGACTCTTGCCCTTTTTAAAATCATAAGATATCATAATGCGAAACTTCTCTGGTGATAATTCCATTTTTTCGATAATTTCAATCGTTTCTAAAATGAATATTTTTCACCTGATTTCGACAAACACAATCACATTTGACACATAAACAAATGCGCCATTTAATAAAAATTCTTTTCTTTCCCATGGCTACCTAGATTTTCCGATTCTCAACAATTGTAGCTTGGCCCTCCTATAAGGTACTTATTCTTGTAGTCTTCCCTTGTTTTATTACTTTGATAACCTAGATAGGCCTTGCGTTTTGTCAGTGCTAAAGATTTTACTTCTGATGTGAACCACGGTTTACATGCTGGATTATTTATATTATTTGATAGTTTTAGCCAGCTTACTTCTACATCATCTTCTGCATTTATTGAGTCGTTATTTATTTTACCTCAGAAATGACAGAGAAAATGTAGAAAAGTTTTGCTACCTGGGAAGCATAGTGAACAAAAATGGAGGTACAGAACAGGACATCAAAGAACGAATAGGCAAAGCGCCTTTCATATATTAAAGAAAACGATAAACCCTCAATACCAAAATAAGGATATTCAACACTAACGTTAAAAGTGTACTTCCATATGGCGCGGAAACTTGGAAAGTTACAAAAAAGGCACTACCAAGAGTACAGGTGTTTTATAAACAAATGTCTCAGACAAATATTAAGAATCCGATGGCCCGATAGAATAACGAACATCAAACTATGAAAGCGCACACACCAGGAACCTATAACTGAAATAATTAGAAGAATTAAATGGAGATCGGTAGGTGACACCCTAAGAAAACTATATGACAATGACACAACCAGACAGGCTCTGGAATGGAATCCAGCGGGGCAGGCTGAAGGAAACATGGAGGAGAAGCGTTCATAGGGAGCTCAACACATTAAATAAAACATAGAACCAGATTAGGGTCGATGTCGAGAACCGACTGAGATTGCGACATGTTGTGAATGC
The DNA here is from genome assembly GCA_963082815.1 of Melanotus villosus. Lineage (NCBI taxonomy): Eukaryota > Metazoa > Arthropoda > Insecta > Coleoptera > Elateridae > Melanotus > Melanotus villosus. The sequence continues at coordinate 75,984,018 of OY720420.1, forward strand.
CCTATGTTCCAATGGGAATGAAGAGGATTAAGTAAGTAAGTAAGTATGATTTGAAGGTTTTTTAAAACAATTTAGCAAATGCATCAATAATTGAATATCTTGCCTGTCAACAAAGAACCCAAGGAAAAATTAAAGCCTTCGAAATGTTGGGTTACCGACATATCCTCGAAATCCTTGATCATGACACTGATAAAAAGGTTCGACAAACACCAAATAAAGATAAAGAAAAACTAATCACCATGAAAGACGTAAACTGAATTATCTGCGACACATAAGTAGCAACAACTTACCTACTTATAAATTCTATACGTCACACCTTTGCGAAAACGAAATGCAAAAAAAACAAGCAAGGAGATGATATTTTTGACTGAAAAAGAAACACTATTTGGGCCTAAAATCAATAAACATTTTCCAAATGCTGTTAATAAAGTAAAACGCACATACTAATTGCCAACATAGGCCATTGCGAAATTATCTAAATTCCTCTAAAACAAAGTAGTCAGTTTAAGTAACAAGTTATGCTGCCGATAGAAAACTTAAAAGACTAGTTTCATTAAGTATAGCATTAAGATATCTAAACTATTCTCACAAAAACCCTAAACAAATAAAGTTTAAAGTATTACAACAGTATTTACCATATTTCACAATTCTATGAAATTGAATTAAAAGGATTATTCTGCAAATATGATATTGCAGTCTATATAAATAATGACAATTTTAAAAATTATTCTGTTACAGCATTACTTGTGCTTTTCGAATTTATGTTCCCGATTCACACACCTCGACCACTAATTGTTTCGCGCACTGAAATTTAGTCTTTGAAAGTTCTTGCCTAACATTACGTTGTTACTAAATTAAATATGGAGGAATATCTAAATCTTTCGTGGGTTGATTATGCATTATTTCTTATAATGATCGGTCTTAGTACCATCATAGGTCTCTATTTTGGATTTTGTGGGAAACAAGATACGACTACGGATTACCTCCAGGGTGGAAAGCAAATGAAAATTTTCCCTGTTGCAATGTCGTTAGTTGCTAGGTAAGAACTTATTTTTTTATGTATAAATGCATTTTTATGCCATAAACTGATTTATAAAACATTTCAGCACACTTTCAGGCGTTTCACTGTTAGGAGTTCCAGCTGAAGTGTATATGTTTGGTACTCACTATTGGATGATGATAATATCAATATTCTTTCTGGGTTTCGCAGTTAACTACATTTATCTACCAGTTTTTTATAGGTTACAGCTCGTCAGTGTATTCGAATATTTGGAAATAAGATTCGATAAGAAAGTACGAACTCTTACTTCGATATTTTTTACTTTTGTTAACTTAGTCGGTCTACCAGTAATTATTTACGCTCCTTCCTTAGCGTTTAGTCAAGGTAAATTAATATAATTGCCATCCATGCTGTTAATACCCACACGTAAAATTTTCAGTATCTGGTTTTGATGTTTATATAATCGCACCTATTATGGCAGCGGTCTGTATTTTTTACACAACAATTGGTGGTATAAAAGCAGTAGTATGGACAGACACAGTACAGTTTTGTGTTACTTTATGTACTTTGGGTTGTGTGCTCGTCATGGGAACAATTTCAGTGGGTGGTTTAACAACTATATGGGAAAAAGCAGAACGAGGAGGACGATTGGAATTTTTTAAGTATGTACAAAGTAATGCAAACAATTTTTTTGCTTATTCTTTACTGATTTAGTATGGATCCTGATCCCACTCTAAGAGCCAGCTTCTGGAGCGTTGTGTTAGGAAACTTTTTTGTATGGACATCTTTCATCGGTGCAAATCCGGGAATAATACAAAGATTTTTAGCTGTGCCATCCATGGACCATGCCAGAAAGTAATATATTGTTACCATTATTATTTACAACTTAATATTAGTTTTGCAGAATCCTCATAGTGTTCGTGATATTTACAATACTCACAAAATCAATCAGTTGTTTCTCTGGCCTAATTATGTATGCTAAGTACATGGACTGCGATCCACTTTCAGCAGGGTTGATGAAAAAGCCAGATCAAATTGTATCGTATTACGTTTTAGACGTGGCAGGACAAATTCCCGGGCTGAGTGGTTTGTTTGTTTCTGGATTATTTAGCACAGCTCTTAGGTAAATACCTACTTTAATCTCGACTTCTGTTATTACGAAAAACTATTTATTACAGCACATTATCCACCTTTTTGAATGCTCTCTCAGGAACCATGTATTCTGATTTTATCTCACCGTTCATGCCACCAGATACCTCCGAAAAAACAGTTAGCAACATAATGAAATTATTAACAGCTACCACTGGCATAGTCTCCGTTGCTCTCATATTTGTTGTAGAAAGACTTGGATCGATTCTACAACTTTCAAATAGTTTTTATGGGATTACTGGTGGACCTATTTTTGGTACATTTACATTGGGGATGCTCATTCCGTTTGCGAATAAAAAGGTAATTTAATGTTTTTTATAAAGACTGTACCAACATTTTACGTTTTAGGGTGCTTTTTGTGGACTTCTAGGATCCGCTTTATTCATGTCGTTTATAATACTTACCAATCAAGTTCACATATGGAATGGTAACATACAGGCTGTTATGAAACCTTTAAATACATATGGATGTAATCAAACATTAATATCCAGTTTAAATATAACCACTACAACTACAACAACGTAAGTATTACGAATTCTTTCAACTTGTAGTTACTAATTAACTGTCATATACAGACCTGCTCCTACCAACTGCACCCCAGAAGAAGTACATTGGTTATTTAGAATCTCTTTCTATTACTACATGTTAATAGGTACCCTTTTAACTTTAATTATTGGTACATTTGTAAGTTGGCTTACTAAAACCGATGAAGAATTAATAGTAAATCCTGATCTTTTGAGTCCTTGCATTCATCGTTTTCTTCCCAAAGTTTCACATAATAAACAATACGAGACTGTAGAAAAGGCACTGCATGGATTACAAGTACACGGAACGAACAACGATCTTAAAGAAACTAAAGAACTTTTAAAATAATAGCTGTAAATGTTTGTAAAAAATGTTATTAAATTATTTTATACATTGTTTGTAATAGGAACACATGAGTTAAGAAGGGTAAGTTTGGCTTTGTATTTCAGTCTAAAATTAATAATTTTTCATACTCGAAAACGAATTGTTTGTAACAGGAACACATGAGTTAAGAAGGGTAGGTTTGGCTTTTTATTTGAGTCCACAATTAATAATTTTTCATACTCGGAAACGAATTGTTTGTAACAGGAACACATGAGTTAAGAATCGTACGTTTAGCTTTGTATTTAAGCCCAAAATTAATAATTTTTCATACTCGAAAACGGATTGTTTGTAATAGGAACACATGAGTTAAGAAGGGTAAGTTTGGCTTTGTATTTCAGTCTAAAATTAATAATTTTTCATACTCGCAAACGAATTGTTTGTAACAGGAACACATGAGTTAAGAAGGGTAGGTTTGGCTTTTTATTTGAGTCCACAATTAATAATTTTTCATACTCGAAAACGAATTTGTTGTAACAGGAACACATGAGTTAAGAATCGTACGTTTAGCTTTGTATTTAAGCCCAAAATTAATAATTTTTCATACTCGAAAACGGATTGTTTGTAATAGGAACACATGAGTTAAGAAGGGTAAGTTTGGCTTTGTATTTCAGTCTAAAATTAATAATTTTTCATACTCGCAAACGAATTGTTTGTAACAGGAACACATGAGTTTAGAAGTGTATGTTTGGCTTTGCATTTCAGTCAAAAATTAATAACTTTTGGTTCTCAAAGACGAACTGATTGTAACAGGAACACATGAGTTAAGAAGGGTAGGTTTGGCTTTTTATTTCAGTCTGTTTGTAAGAATAATACATGAGTTAAGAAGGGTAAGTTTGGCTTTGTATTTCAGTCTAAAATTAATAATTTTTCATACTCGCAAACGAATTGTTTGTAACAGGAACACATGAGTTTAGAAGGGTATGTTTGGCTTTGCATTTCAGTCAAAAATTAATAACTTTTGGTACTCAAAGACGAACTGATTGTAACAGGAACACATGAGTTAAGAAGGGTAGGTTTGGCTTTTTATTTCAGTCTGTTTGTAAGAATAATACATGAGTTAAGAAGGGTAAGTTTGGCTTTGTATTTCAGTCTAAAATTAATAATTTTTCATACTCGCAAACGAATTGTTTGTAACAGGAACACATGAGTTTAGAAGGGTATGTTTGGCTTTGCATTTCAGTCAAAAATTAATAACTTTTGGTACTCAAAGACGAACTGATTGTAACAGCAACACATGAGTTAAGAAGGGTAGGTTTGGCTTTTTATTTGAGTCCACAATTAATAATTTTTCATGCTCGAAAACGAATTGGTTGTACAGGAACATATGAGTTAAGAAGGGTACGTTTAGCTTTGTATTTAAGCCCAAAATTAATAATTTTTCATACTCGAAAACGGATTGTTTGTAATAGGAACACATGAGTTAAGAAGGGTAAGTTTGGCTTTTTATTTCAGTCTGTTTGTAAGAAGAATACATGAGTTGAGAAGGGTAAGTTTGGCTTTTCTACTTCAGTCTAAAATTAATAACTTTGCATACTCAAAAACGAAGTGTTTGTAACAGGAACACATGAGTTTAGAAGGGTATGTTTGGCTTTGCATTTCAGTCCAAAATTAATAACTTTTGGTACTCAAAGACGAACTGATTGTAACAGCAACACATGAGTTAAGAAGGGTTTGTTTGGCTTTGCATTTCAGTCCAAAATTAATAACTTTTGGTACTCAAAGACGAACTGATTGTAACAGGAACACATGAGTTAAAAAGGGTAGGTTTGGCTTTTTGTTTCAGTCTGTTTCTAAGAAGAATACATGAGTTAAGAAGGGTAAGTGTGGCTTTGTATTTCAGTCTAAAATTAATAACTTTTCATACTCAAAAACGAATTGTTTGTAACAGGAACACATGAGTTACGAAGGGTTTGTTTGGCTTTGCATTTCAGTCCAAAATTAATAACTTTTGGTACTCAAAGACGAACTGATTGTAACAGGAACACATGAGTTAAAAAGGGTAGGTTTGGCTTTTTATTTGAGTCCACAATTAATAATTTTTCATACTCGAAAACGAATTGTTTGTAACAGGAACACGTGAGTTACGAAGGGTACGTTTAGCTTTGTATTTAAGCCCAAAATTAATAATTTTTCATACTCGAAAACGGATTGTTTGTAATAGGAACACATGAGTTAAGAAGGGTAAGTTTGGCTTTTTATTTCAGTCTGTTTGTAAGAAGAATACATGAGTTGAGAAGGGTAAGTTTGGCTTTTCTACTTCAGTCTAAAATTAATAACTTTGCATACTCAAAAACGAAGTGTTTGTAACAGGAACACATGAGTTTAGAAGGGTATGTTTGGCTTTGCATTTCAGTCCAAAATTAATAACTTTTGGTACTCAAAGACGAACTGATTGTAACAGCAACACATGAGTTAAGAAGGGTAGGTTTGGCTTTTTATTTGAGTCCACAATTAATAATTTTTTATACTCGAAAACGAATTGTTTGTAACAGGAACACATGAGTTAAGAAGGGTACATTTAGCTTTGTATTTAAGCCCAAAATTAATAATTTTTAATACTCGAAAACGGATTGTTTGTAATAGGAACACATGAGTTAAGAAGGGTAAGTTTGGCTTTGTATTTCAGTCTAAAATTAATAATTTTTCATACTCGCAAACGAATTGTTTGTAACAGGAACACATGCGTTTAGAAGGGTATGTTTGGCTTTGCATTTCAGTCAAAAATTAATAACTTTTGGTACTCAAAGACGAACTGATTGTAACAGGAACACATGAGTTAAGAAGGGTAGGTTTGGCTTTTTATTTGAGTCCACAATTAATAATTTTTCATACTCGAAAACGAATTGGTTGTAACAGGAACACATGGGTTAAGAAGGGTACGTTTAACTTAGTATTTAAGCCCAAAATTAATAATTTTTCATACTCGAAAACGGATTGTTTGTAATAGGAACACATGAGTTAAGAAGGGTAAGTTTGGCTTTGTATTTCAGTCTAAAATTAATAATTTTTCATACTCGAAAACGAATTGTTTGTAACAGGAACACATGTGTTTAGAAGGGTATGTTTGGCTTTGCATTTCAGTCAAAAATTAATAACTTTTGGTACTCAAAGACGAACTGATTGTAACAGGAACACATGAGTTAAGAAGGGTAGGTTTGGCTTTTTATTTGAGTCCACAATTAATAATTTTTCATACTCGAAAACGAATTGTTTGTAACAGGAACACATGAGTTTAGAAGGGTATGTTTGGCTTTGCATTTCGGTCCAAAATTAATAACTTTTGGTACTCAAAGACGAACTGATTGTAACAGGAACACATGAGTTAAGAAGGGTAGGTTTGGCTTTTTATTTGAGTCCACAATTAATAATTTTTCATACTCGAAAACGAATTGTTTGTAACAGGAACACATGAGTTTAGAAGGGTATGTTTGGCTTTGCATTTCGGTCCAAAATTAATAACTTTTGGTACTCAAAGACGAACTGATTGTAACAGGAACACATGAGTTAAGAAGGGTAAGTTTGGCTTTTTCTTTCAGTCTGTTTGTAAGAAGAATACATGAGTTAAGAAGGGTAAGTTTGGCTTTGTATTTCAGTCTAAAATTAATAACTTTTCATACTCAAAAACGGATTGTTTGTAACAGGAACACATGAGTTTAGAAGGGTATGTTTGGCTTTGCATTTCAGTCCAAAATTAATAACTTTTGGTACTCAAAGACGAACTGATTGTAACAGGAACACATGAGTTAAGAAGGGTAGGTTTGGCTTTTTATTTGAGTCCACAATTAATAATTTTTCATACTCGAAAACGAATTGTTTGTAACAGGAACACATGAGTTAAGAGGGGTACGTTTAGCTTTGTATTTAAGCCCAAAATTAATAATTTTTCATACTCGAAAACGGATTGTTTGTAATAGGAACACATGAGTTAAGAAGGGTAAGTTTGGCTTTTTAATTCAGTCTAAAATTAATAATTTTTCATACTCGAAAACGAATTGTTTGTAACAGGAACACATGAGTTTAGAAGGGTATGTTTGGCTTTGCATTTCAGTCCAAAATTAATAACTTTTGGTACTCAAAGACGAACTGATTGTAACAGGAACACATGAGTTAAGAAGGGTAAGTTTGGCTTTTTATTTCAGTCTGTTTGTAAGAAGAATACATGAGTTAAGAAGGGTAAGTTTGGCTTTGTATTTCAGTCTAAAATTAATAACTTTTCATACTCAAAACGAATTGTTTGTAACAGGAACACATGAGTTTAGAAGGGTATGTTTGGCTTTGCATTTCAGTCCAAAATTAATAACTTTTGGTACTCAAAGACGAACTGATTGTAACAGGAACACATGAGTTAAGAAGGGTAGGTTTGGCTTTTTATTTGAGTCCACAATTAATAATTTTTCATACTTGAAAACGAATTGTTTGTAACAGGAACACATGAGTTACGAAGGGTACGTTTAGCTTTGTATTTAAGCCCAAAATTAATAATTTTTCATACTCGAAAACGGATTGTTTGTAATAGGAACACATGAGTTAAGAAGGGTAAGTTTGGCTTTGTATTTCAGTCTAAAATTAATAATTTTTCGTACGCAAAAACGAACTGTTTGTAACAGGAACACATGAGTTAAGAAGGGTAAGTTTGGCTTTTTATTTCAGTCTGTTTGTAAGAAGAATACATGAGTTAAGGAGGGTAAGTTTGGCTTTGTACTTCAGTCTAAAATTAATAACTTTTCATACTCAAAAACGAATTGTTTGTAACATGAACACATGAGTTTAGAAGGGTATGTTTGGCTTTGCATTTCAGTCCAAAATTAATAACTTTTGGTACTCAAAGACGAACTGATTGTAACAGGAACACATGAGTTAAGAAGGGTAGGTTTGGCTTTTTATTTGAGTCCACAATTAATAATTTTTCATACTCGAAAACGAATTGTTTGTAACAGGAACACATGAGTTAAGAGGGGTACGTTTAGCTTTTTATTTGAGTCCACAATTAATAATTTTTCATACTCGAAAAGGAATTGTTTGTAACAGGAACACATGAGTTTAGAAGGGTATGTTTAGCTTTTTATTTCAGTCTGTTTGTAAGAAGAATACATGAGTTAAGAAGGGTAAGTTTGGCTTTGTATTTCAGTCTAAAATTAATAACTTTTCATACTCGAAAACGAATTGTTTGTAACAGGAACACATGAGTTTAGAAGGGTATGTTTGGCTTTGCATTTCAGTCCAAAATTAATAACTTTTGGTACTCAAAGACGAACTGATTGTAACAGGAACACATGAGTTAAGAAGGGTAGGTTTGGCTTTTTATTTGAGTCCACAATTAATAATTTTTCATACTCGAAAACGAATTGTTTGTAACAGGAACACATGAGTTACGAAGGGTACGTTTAGCTTTGTATTTAAGCCCAAAATTAATAATTTTTCATACTCGAAAACGGATTGTTTGTAATAGGAACACATGAGTTAAGAAGGGTAAGTTTGGCTTTGTATTTCAGTCTAAAATTAATAATTTTTCGTACGCAAAAACGAACTGTTTGTAACAGGAACACATGAGTTAAGAAGGGTAAGTTTGGCTTTTTATTTCAGTCTGTTTGTAAGAAGAATACATGAGTTAAGGAGGGTAAGTTTGGCTTTGTACTTCAGTCTAAAATTAATAACTTTTCATACTCAAAAACGAATTGTTTGTAACATGAACACATGAGTTTAGAAGGGTATGTTTGGCTTTGCATTTCAGTCCAAAATTAATAACTTTTGGTACTCAAAGACGAACTGATTGTAACAGGAACACATGAGTTAAGAAGGGTAGGTTTGGCTTTTTATTTGAGTCCACAATTAATAATTTTTCATACTCGAAAACGAATTGTTTGTAACAGGAACACATGAGTTAAGAGGGGTACGTTTAGCTTTTTATTTGAGTCCACAATTAATAATTTTTCATACTCGAAAAGGAATTGTTTGTAACAGGAACACATGAGTTTAGAAGGGTATGTTTAGCTTTTTATTTCAGTCTGTTTGTAAGAAGAATACATGAGTTAAGAAGGGTAAGTTTGGCTTTGTATTTCAGTCTAAAATTAATAACTTTTCATACTCGAAAACGAATTGTTTGTAACAGGAACACATGAGTTTAGAAGGGTATGTTTGGCTTTGCATTTCAGTCCAAAATTAATAACTTTTGGTACTCAAAGACGAACTGATTGTAACAGGAACACATGAGTTAAGAAGGGTAGGTTTGGCTTTTTATTTGAGTCCACAATTAATAATTTTTCATACTCGAAAACGAATTGTTTGTAACAGGAACACATGAGTTACGAAAGGTACGTTTAGCTTTGTATTTAAGCCCAAAATTAATAATTTTTCATACTCGAAAACGGATTGTTTGTAATAGGAACACATGAGTTAAGAAGGGTAAGTTTGGCTTTGTATTTCATTCTAAAATTAATAATTTTTCGTACGCAAAAACGAACTGTTTGTAACAGGAACACATGAGTTAAGAAGGGTAAGTTTGGCTTTTTATTTCAGTCTGTTTGTAAGAAGAATACATGAGTTAAGGAGGGTAAGTTTGGCTTTGTACTTCAGTCTAAAATTAATAACTTTTCATACTCAAAAACGAATTGTTTGTAACATGAACACATGAGTTTAGAAGGGTATGTTTGGCTTTGCATTTCAGTCCAAAATTAATAACTTTTGGTACTCAAAGACGAACTGATTGTAACAGGAACACATGAGTTAAGAAGGGTAGGTTTGGCTTTTTATTTGAGTCCACAATTAATAATTTTTCATACTCGAAAACGAATTGTTTGTAACAGGAACACATGAGTTAAGAGGGGTACGTTTAGCTTTTTATTTGAGTCCACAATTAATAATTTTTCATACTCGAAAACGAATTGTTTGTAACAGGAACACATGAGTTTAGAAGGGTATGTTTAGCTTTTTATTTCAGTCTGTTTGTAAGAAGAATACATGAGTTAAGAAGGGTAAGTTTGGCTTTGTATTTCAGTCTAAAATTAATAACTTTTCAAACTCAAAAACGAATTGTTTGTAACAGGAACACATGCGTTTAGAAGGGTATGTTTGGCTTTGCATTTCAGTCAAAAATTAATAACTTTTGGTACTCAAAGACGAACTGATTGTAACAGGAACACATGAGTTAAGAAGGGTAGGTTTGGCTTTTTATTTGAGTCCACAATTAATAATTTTTCATACTCGAAAACGAATTGGTTGTAACAGGAACACATGGGTTAAGAAGGGTACGTTTAACTTAGTATTTAAGCCCAAAATTAATAATTTTTCATACTCGAAAACGGATTGTTTGTAATAGGAACACATGAGTTAAGAAGGGTAAGTTTGGCTTTGTATTTCAGTCTAAAATTAATAATTTTTCATACTCGAAAACGAATTGTTTGTAACAGGAACACATGTGTTTAGAAGGGTATGTTTGGCTTTGCATTTCAGTCAAAAATTAATAACTTTTGGTACTCAAAGACGAACTGATTGTAACAGGAACACATGAGTTAAGAAGGGTAGGTTTGGCTTTTTATTTGAGTCCACAATTAATAATTTTTCATACTCGAAAACGAATTGTTTGTAACAGGAACACATGAGTTTAGAAGGGTATGTTTGGCTTTGCATTTCGGTCCAAAATTAATAACTTTTGGTACTCAAAGACGAACTGATTGTAACAGGAACACATGAGTTAAGAAGGGTAGGTTTGGCTTTTTATTTGAGTCCACAATTAATAATTTTTCATACTCGAAAACGAATTGTTTGTAACAGGAACACATGAGTTTAGAAGGGTATGTTTGGCTTTGCATTTCGGTCCAAAATTAATAACTTTTGGTACTCAAAGACGAACTGATTGTAACAGGAACACATGAGTTAAGAAGGGTAAGTTTGGCTTTTTCTTTCAGTCTGTTTGTAAGAAGAATACATGAGTTAAGAAGGGTAAGTTTGGCTTTGTATTTCAGTCTAAAATTAATAACTTTTCATACTCAAAAACGGATTGTTTGTAACAGGAACACATGAGTTTAGAAGGGTATGTTTGGCTTTGCATTTCAGTCCAAAATTAATAACTTTTGGTACTCAAAGACGAACTGATTGTAACAGGAACACATGAGTTAAGAAGGGTAGGTTTGGCTTTTTATTTGAGTCCACAATTAATAATTTTTCATACTCGAAAACGAATTGTTTGTAACAGGAACACATGAGTTAAGAGGGGTACGTTTAGCTTTGTATTTAAGCCCAAAATTAATAATTTTTCATACTCGAAAACGGATTGTTTGTAATAGGAACACATGAGTTAAGAAGGGTAAGTTTGGCTTTTTAATTCAGTCTAAAATTAATAATTTTTCATACTCGAAAACGAATTGTTTGTAACAGGAACACATGAGTTTAGAAGGGTATGTTTGGCTTTGCATTTCAGTCCAAAATTAATAACTTTTGGTACTCAAAGACGAACTGATTGTAACAGGAACACATGAGTTAAGAAGGGTAAGTTTGGCTTTTTATTTCAGTCTGTTTGTAAGAAGAATACATGAGTTAAGAAGGGTAAGTTTGGCTTTGTATTTCAGTCTAAAATTAATAACTTTTCATACTCAAAACGAATTGTTTGTAACAGGAACACATGAGTTTAGAAGGGTATGTTTGGCTTTGCATTTCAGTCCAAAATTAATAACTTTTGGTACTCAAAGACGAACTGATTGTAACAGGAACACATGAGTTAAGAAGGGTAGGTTTGGCTTTTTATTTGAGTCCACAATTAATAATTTTTCATACTCGAAAACGAATTGTTTGTAACAGGAACACATGAGTTACGAAGGGTACGTTTAGCTTTGTATTTAAGCCCAAAATTAATAATTTTTCATACTCGAAAACGGATTGTTTGTAATAGGAACACATGAGTTAAGAAGGGTAAGTTTGGCTTTGTATTTCAGTCTAAAATTAATAATTTTTCGTACGCAAAAACGAACTGTTTGTAACAGGAACACATGAGTTAAGAAGGGTAAGTTTGGCTTTTTATTTCAGTCTGTTTGTAAGAAGAATACATGAGTTAAGGAGGGTAAGTTTGGCTTTGTACTTCAGTCTAAAATTAATAACTTTTCATACTCAAAAACGAATTGTTTGTAACATGAACACATGAGTTTAGAAGGGTATGTTTGGCTTTGCATTTCAGTCCAAAATTAATAACTTTTGGTACTCAAAGACGAACTGATTGTAACAGGAACACATGAGTTAAGAAGGGTAGGTTTGGCTTTTTATTTGAGTCCACAATTAATAATTTTTCATACTCGAAAACGAATTGTTTGTAACAGGAACACATGAGTTAAGAGGGGTACGTTTAGCTTTTTATTTGAGTCCACAATTAATAATTTTTCATACTCGAAAAGGAATTGTTTGTAACAGGAACACATGAGTTTAGAAGGGTATGTTTAGCTTTTTATTTCAGTCTGTTTGTAAGAAGAATACATGAGTTAAGAAGGGTAAGTTTGGCTTTGTATTTCAGTCTAAAATTAATAACTTTTCATACTCGAAAACGAATTGTTTGTAACAGGAACACATGAGTTTAGAAGGGTATGTTTGGCTTTGCATTTCAGTCCAAAATTAATAACTTTTGGTACTCAAAGACGAACTGATTGTAACAGGAACACATGAGTTAAGAAGGGTAGGTTTGGCTTTTTATTTGAGTCCACAATTAATAATTTTTCATACTCGAAAACGAATTGTTTGTAACAGGAACACATGAGTTACGAAAGGTACGTTTAGCTTTGTATTTAAGCCCAAAATTAATAATTTTTCATACTCGAAAACGGATTGTTTGTAATAGGAACACATGAGTTAAGAAGGGTAAGTTTGGCTTTGTATTTCATTCTAAAATTAATAATTTTTCGTACGCAAAAACGAACTGTTTGTAACAGGAACACATGAGTTAAGAAGGGTAAGTTTGGCTTTTTATTTCAGTCTGTTTGTAAGAAGAATACATGAGTTGAGAAGGGTAAGTTTGGCTTTTCTACTTCAGTCTAAAATTAATAACTTTGCATACTCAAAAACGAAGTGTTTGTAACAGGAACACATGAGTTTAGAAGGGTATGTTTGGCTTTGCATTTCAGTCCAAAATTAATAACTTTTGGTACTCAAAGACGAACTGATTGTAACAGCAACACATGAGTTAAGAAGGGTAGGTTTGGCTTTTTATTTGAGTCCACAATTAATAATTTTTTATACTCGAAAACGAATTGTTTGTAACAGGAACACATGAGTTAAGAAGGGTACATTTAGCTTTGTATTTAAGCCCAAAATTAATAATTTTTAATACTCGAAAACGGATTGTTTGTAATAGGAACACATGAGTTAAGAAGGGTAAGTTTGGCTTTGTATTTCAGTCTAAAATTAATAATTTTTCATACTCGCAAACGAATTGTTTGTAACAGGAACACATGCGTTTAGAAGGGTATGTTTGGCTTTGCATTTCAGTCAAAAATTAATAACTTTTGGTACTCAAAGACGAACTGATTGTAACAGGAACACATGAGTTAAGAAGGGTAGGTTTGGCTTTTTATTTGAGTCCACAATTAATAATTTTTCATACTCGAAAACGAATTGGTTGTAACAGGAACACATGGGTTAAGAAGGGTACGTTTAACTTAGTATTTAAGCCCAAAATTAATAATTTTTCATACTCGAAAACGGATTGTTTGTAATAGGAACACATGAGTTAAGAAGGGTAAGTTTGGCTTTGTATTTCAGTCTAAAATTAATAATTTTTCATACTCGAAAACGAATTGTTTGTAACAGGAACACATGTGTTTAGAAGGGTATGTTTGGCTTTGCATTTCAGTCAAAAATTAATAACTTTTGGTACTCAAAGACGAACTGATTGTAACAGGAACACATGAGTTAAGAAGGGTAGGTTTGGCTTTTTATTTGAGTCCACAATTAATAATTTTTCATACTCGAAAACGAATTGTTTGTAACAGGAACACATGAGTTTAGAAGGGTATGTTTGGCTTTGCATTTCGGTCCAAAATTAATAACTTTTGGTACTCAAAGACGAACTGATTGTAACAGGAACACATGAGTTAAGAAGGGTAGGTTTGGCTTTTTATTTGAGTCCACAATTAATAATTTTTCATACTCGAAAACGAATTGTTTGTAACAGGAACACATGAGTTTAGAAGGGTATGTTTGGCTTTGCATTTCGGTCCAAAATTAATAACTTTTGGTACTCAAAGACGAACTGATTGTAACAGGAACACATGAGTTAAGAAGGGTAAGTTTGGCTTTTTCTTTCAGTCTGTTTGTAAGAAGAATACATGAGTTAAGAAGGGTAAGTTTGGCTTTGTATTTCAGTCTAAAATTAATAACTTTTCATACTCAAAAACGGATTGTTTGTAACAGGAACACATGAGTTTAGAAGGGTATGTTTGGCTTTGCATTTCAGTCCAAAATTAATAACTTTTGGTACTCAAAGACGAACTGATTGTAACAGGAACACATGAGTTAAGAAGGGTAGGTTTGGCTTTTTATTTGAGTCCACAATTAATAATTTTTCATACTCGAAAACGAATTGTTTGTAACAGGAACACATGAGTTAAGAGGGGTACGTTTAGCTTTGTATTTAAGCCCAAAATTAATAATTTTTCATACTCGAAAACGGATTGTTTGTAATAGGAACACATGAGTTAAGAAGGGTAAGTTTGGCTTTTTAATTCAGTCTAAAATTAATAATTTTTCATACTCGAAAACGAATTGTTTGTAACAGGAACACATGAGTTTAGAAGGGTATGTTTGGCTTTGCATTTCAGTCCAAAATTAATAACTTTTGGTACTCAAAGACGAACTGATTGTAACAGGAACACATGAGTTAAGAAGGGTAAGTTTGGCTTTTTATTTCAGTCTGTTTGTAAGAAGAATACATGAGTTAAGAAGGGTAAGTTTGGCTTTGTATTTCAGTCTAAAATTAATAACTTTTCATACTCAAAACGAATTGTTTGTAACAGGAACACATGAGTTTAGAAGGGTATGTTTGGCTTTGCATTTCAGTCCAAAATTAATAACTTTTGGTACTCAAAGACGAACTGATTGTAACAGGAACACATGAGTTAAGAAGGGTAGGTTTGGCTTTTTATTTGAGTCCACAATTAATAATTTTTCATACTCGAAAACGAATTGTTTGTAACAGGAACACATGAGTTACGAAGGGTACGTTTAGCTTTGTATTTAAGCCCAAAATTAATAATTTTTCATACTCGAAAACGGATTGTTTGTAATAGGAACACATGAGTTAAGAAGGGTAAGTTTGGCTTTGTATTTCAGTCTAAAATTAATAATTTTTCGTACGCAAAAACGAACTGTTTGTAACAGGAACACATGAGTTAAGAAGGGTAAGTTTGGCTTTTTATTTCAGTCTGTTTGTAAGAAGAATACATGAGTTAAGGAGGGTAAGTTTGGCTTTGTACTTCAGTCTAAAATTAATAACTTTTCATACTCAAAAACGAATTGTTTGTAACATGAACACATGAGTTTAGAAGGGTATGTTTGGCTTTGCATTTCAGTCCAAAATTAATAACTTTTGGTACTCAAAGACGAACTGATTGTAACAGGAACACATGAGTTAAGAAGGGTAGGTTTGGCTTTTTATTTGAGTCCACAATTAATAATTTTTCATACTCGAAAACGAATTGTTTGTAACAGGAACACATGAGTTAAGAGGGGTACGTTTAGCTTTTTATTTGAGTCCACAATTAATAATTTTTCATACTCGAAAAGGAATTGTTTGTAACAGGAACACATGAGTTTAGAAGGGTATGTTTGGCTTTGCATTTCAGTCCAAAATTAATAACTTTTGGTACTCAAAGACGAACTGATTGTAACAGGAACACATGAGTTAAGAAGGGTAGGTTTGGCTTTTTATTTGAGTCCACAATTAATAATTTTTCATACTCGAAAACGAATTGTTTGTAACAGGAACACATGAGTTACGAAGGGTACGTTTAGCTTTGTATTTAAGCCCAAAATTAATAATTTTTCATACTCGAAAACGGATTGTTTGTAATAGGAACACATGAGTTAAGAAGGGTAAGTTTGGCTTTGTATTTCAGTCTAAAATTAATAATTTTTCGTACGCAAAAACGAACTGTTTGTAACAGGAACACATGAGTTAAGAAGGGTAAGTTTGGCTTTTTATTTCAGTCTGTTTGTAAGAAGAATACATGAGTTAAGGAGGGTAAGTTTGGCTTTGTACTTCAGTCTAAAATTAATAACTTTTCATACTCAAAAACGAATTGTTTGTAACATGAACACATGAGTTTAGAAGGGTATGTTTGGCTTTGCATTTCAGTCCAAAATTAATAACTTTTGGTACTCAAAGACGAACTGATTGTAACAGGAACACATGAGTTAAGAAGGGTAGGTTTGGCTTTTTATTTGAGTCCACAATTAATAATTTTTCATACTCGAAAACGAATTGTTTGTAACAGGAACACATGAGTTAAGAGGGGTACGTTTAGCTTTTTATTTGAGTCCACAATTAATAATTTTTCATACTCGAAAAGGAATTGTTTGTAACAGGAACACATGAGTTTAGAAGGGTATGTTTAGCTTTTTATTTCAGTCTGTTTGTAAGAAGAATACATGAGTTAAGAAGGGTAAGTTTGGCTTTGTATTTCAGTCTAAAATTAATAACTTTTCATACTCGAAAACGAATTGTTTGTAACAGGAACACATGAGTTTAGAAGGGTATGTTTGGCTTTGCATTTCAGTCCAAAATTAATAACTTTTGGTACTCAAAGACGAACTGATTGTAACAGGAACACATGAGTTAAGAAGGGTAGGTTTGGCTTTTTATTTGAGTCCACAATTAATAATTTTTCATACTCGAAAACGAATTGTTTGTAACAGGAACACATGAGTTACGAAAGGTACGTTTAGCTTTGTATTTAAGCCCAAAATTAATAATTTTTCATACTCGAAAACGGATTGTTTGTAATAGGAACACATGAGTTAAGAAGGGTAAGTTTGGCTTTGTATTTCATTCTAAAATTAATAATTTTTCGTACGCAAAAACGAACTGTTTGTAACAGGAACACATGAGTTAAGAAGGGTAAGTTTGGCTTTTTATTTCAGTCTGTTTGTAAGAAGAATACATGAGTTAAGGAGGGTAAGTTTGGCTTTGTACTTCAGTCTAAAATTAATAACTTTTCATACTCAAAAACGAATTGTTTGTAACATGAACACATGAGTTTAGAAGGGTATGTTTGGCTTTGCATTTCAGTCCAAAATTAATAACTTTTGGTACTCAAAGACGAACTGATTGTAACAGGAACACATGAGTTAAGAAGGGTAGGTTTGGCTTTTTATTTGAGTCCACAATTAATAATTTTTCATACTCGAAAACGAATTGTTTGTAACAGGAACACATGAGTTAAGAGGGGTACGTTTAGCTTTTTATTTGAGTCCACAATTAATAATTTTTCATACTCGAAAACGAATTGTTTGTAACAGGAACACATGAGTTTAGAAGGGTATGTTTAGCTTTTTATTTCAGTCTGTTTGTAAGAAGAATACATGAGTTAAGAAGGGTAAGTTTGGCTTTGTATTTCAGTCTAAAATTAATAACTTTTCAAACTCAAAAACGAATTGTTTGTAACAGGAACACATGCGTTTAGAAGGGTATGTTTGGCTTTGCATTTCAGTCAAAAATTAATAACTTTTGGTACTCAAAGACGAACTGATTGTAACAGGAACACATGAGTTAAGAAGGGTAGGTTTGGCTTTTTATTTGAGTCCACAATTAATAATTTTTCATACTCGAAAACGAATTGGTTGTAACAGGAACACATGGGTTAAGAAGGGTACGTTTAACTTAGTATTTAAGCCCAAAATTAATAATTTTTCATACTCGAAAACGGATTGTTTGTAATAGGAACACATGAGTTAAGAAGGGTAAGTTTGGCTTTGTATTTCAGTCTAAAATTAATAATTTTTCATACTCGAAAACGAATTGTTTGTAACAGGAACACATGTGTTTAGAAGGGTATGTTTGGCTTTGCATTTCAGTCAAAAATTAATAACTTTTGGTACTCAAAGACGAACTGATTGTAACAGGAACACATGAGTTAAGAAGGGTAGGTTTGGCTTTTTATTTGAGTCCACAATTAATAATTTTTCATACTCGAAAACGAATTGTTTGTAACAGGAACACATGAGTTTAGAAGGGTATGTTTGGCTTTGCATTTCGGTCCAAAATTAATAACTTTTGGTACTCAAAGACGAACTGATTGTAACAGGAACACATGAGTTAAGAAGGGTAGGTTTGGCTTTTTATTTGAGTCCACAATTAATAATTTTTCATACTCGAAAACGAATTGTTTGTAACAGGAACACATGAGTTTAGAAGGGTATGTTTGGCTTTGCATTTCGGTCCAAAATTAATAACTTTTGGTACTCAAAGACGAACTGATTGTAACAGGAACACATGAGTTAAGAAGGGTAAGTTTGGCTTTTTCTTTCAGTCTGTTTGTAAGAAGAATACATGAGTTAAGAAGGGTAAGTTTGGCTTTGTATTTCAGTCTAAAATTAATAACTTTTCATACTCAAAAACGGATTGTTTGTAACAGGAACACATGAGTTTAGAAGGGTATGTTTGGCTTTGCATTTCAGTCCAAAATTAATAACTTTTGGTACTCAAAGACGAACTGATTGTAACAGGAACACATGAGTTAAGAAGGGTAGGTTTGGCTTTTTATTTGAGTCCACAATTAATAATTTTTCATACTCGAAAACGAATTGTTTGTAACAGGAACACATGAGTTAAGAGGGGTACGTTTAGCTTTGTATTTAAGCCCAAAATTAATAATTTTTCATACTCGAAAACGGATTGTTTGTAATAGGAACACATGAGTTAAGAAGGGTAAGTTTGGCTTTTTAATTCAGTCTAAAATTAATAATTTTTCATACTCGAAAACGAATTGTTTGTAACAGGAACACATGAGTTTAGAAGGGTATGTTTGGCTTTGCATTTCAGTCCAAAATTAATAACTTTTGGTACTCAAAGACGAACTGATTGTAACAGGAACACATGAGTTAAGAAGGGTAAGTTTGGCTTTTTATTTCAGTCTGTTTGTAAGAAGAATACATGAGTTAAGAAGGGTAAGTTTGGCTTTGTATTTCAGTCTAAAATTAATAACTTTTCATACTCAAAACGAATTGTTTGTAACAGGAACACATGAGTTTAGAAGGGTATGTTTGGCTTTGCATTTCAGTCCAAAATTAATAACTTTTGGTACTCAAAGACGAACTGATTGTAACAGGAACACATGAGTTAAGAAGGGTAGGTTTGGCTTTTTATTTGAGTCCACAATTAATAATTTTTCATACTCGAAAACGAATTGTTTGTAACAGGAACACATGAGTTACGAAGGGTACGTTTAGCTTTGTATTTAAGCCCAAAATTAATAATTT
Organism: Melanotus villosus; assembly: GCA_963082815.1. Lineage (NCBI taxonomy): Eukaryota > Metazoa > Arthropoda > Insecta > Coleoptera > Elateridae > Melanotus > Melanotus villosus. Next base: position 76,003,528 of record OY720420.1, read on the forward strand.
TTCATACTCGAAAACGGATTGTTTGTAATAGGAACACATGAGTTAAGAAGGGTAAGTTTGGCTTTGTATTTCAGTCTAAAATTAATAATTTTTCGTACGCAAAAACGAACTGTTTGTAACAGGAACACATGAGTTAAGAAGGGTAAGTTTGGCTTTTTATTTCAGTCTGTTTGTAAGAAGAATACATGAGTTAAGGAGGGTAAGTTTGGCTTTGTACTTCAGTCTAAAATTAATAACTTTTCATACTCAAAAACGAATTGTTTGTAACATGAACACATGAGTTTAGAAGGGTATGTTTGGCTTTGCATTTCAGTCCAAAATTAATAACTTTTGGTACTCAAAGACGAACTGATTGTAACAGGAACACATGAGTTAAGAAGGGTAGGTTTGGCTTTTTATTTGAGTCCACAATTAATAATTTTTCATACTCGAAAACGAATTGTTTGTAACAGGAACACATGAGTTAAGAGGGGTACGTTTAGCTTTTTATTTGAGTCCACAATTAATAATTTTTCATACTCGAAAAGGAATTGTTTGTAACAGGAACACATGAGTTTAGAAGGGTATGTTTAGCTTTTTATTTCAGTCTGTTTGTAAGAAGAATACATGAGTTAAGAAGGGTAAGTTTGGCTTTGTATTTCAGTCTAAAATTAATAACTTTTCATACTCGAAAACGAATTGTTTGTAACAGGAACACATGAGTTTAGAAGGGTATGTTTGGCTTTGCATTTCAGTCCAAAATTAATAACTTTTGGTACTCAAAGACGAACTGATTGTAACAGGAACACATGAGTTAAGAAGGGTAGGTTTGGCTTTTTATTTGAGTCCACAATTAATAATTTTTCATACTCGAAAACGAATTGTTTGTAACAGGAACACATGAGTTACGAAGGGTACGTTTAGCTTTGTATTTAAGCCCAAAATTAATAATTTTTCATACTCGAAAACGGATTGTTTGTAATAGGAACACATGAGTTAAGAAGGGTAAGTTTGGCTTTGTATTTCAGTCTAAAATTAATAATTTTTCGTACGCAAAAACGAACTGTTTGTAACAGGAACACATGAGTTAAGAAGGGTAAGTTTGGCTTTTTATTTCAGTCTGTTTGTAAGAAGAATACATGAGTTAAGGAGGGTAAGTTTGGCTTTGTACTTCAGTCTAAAATTAATAACTTTTCATACTCAAAAACGAATTGTTTGTAACATGAACACATGAGTTTAGAAGGGTATGTTTGGCTTTGCATTTCAGTCCAAAATTAATAACTTTTGGTACTCAAAGACGAACTGATTGTAACAGGAACACATGAGTTAAGAAGGGTAGGTTTGGCTTTTTATTTGAGTCCACAATTAATAATTTTTCATACTCGAAAACGAATTGTTTGTAACAGGAACACATGAGTTAAGAGGGGTACGTTTAGCTTTTTATTTGAGTCCACAATTAATAATTTTTCATACTCGAAAAGGAATTGTTTGTAACAGGAACACATGAGTTTAGAAGGGTATGTTTAGCTTTTTATTTCAGTCTGTTTGTAAGAAGAATACATGAGTTAAGAAGGGTAAGTTTGGCTTTGTATTTCAGTCTAAAATTAATAACTTTTCATACTCGAAAACGAATTGTTTGTAACAGGAACACATGAGTTTAGAAGGGTATGTTTGGCTTTGCATTTCAGTCCAAAATTAATAACTTTTGGTACTCAAAGACGAACTGATTGTAACAGGAACACATGAGTTAAGAAGGGTAGGTTTGGCTTTTTATTTGAGTCCACAATTAATAATTTTTCATACTCGAAAACGAATTGTTTGTAACAGGAACACATGAGTTACGAAAGGTACGTTTAGCTTTGTATTTAAGCCCAAAATTAATAATTTTTCATACTCGAAAACGGATTGTTTGTAATAGGAACACATGAGTTAAGAAGGGTAAGTTTGGCTTTGTATTTCATTCTAAAATTAATAATTTTTCGTACGCAAAAACGAACTGTTTGTAACAGGAACACATGAGTTAAGAAGGGTAAGTTTGGCTTTTTATTTCAGTCTGTTTGTAAGAAGAATACATGAGTTAAGGAGGGTAAGTTTGGCTTTGTACTTCAGTCTAAAATTAATAACTTTTCATACTCAAAAACGAATTGTTTGTAACATGAACACATGAGTTTAGAAGGGTATGTTTGGCTTTGCATTTCAGTCCAAAATTAATAACTTTTGGTACTCAAAGACGAACTGATTGTAACAGGAACACATGAGTTAAGAAGGGTAGGTTTGGCTTTTTATTTGAGTCCACAATTAATAATTTTTCATACTCGAAAACGAATTGTTTGTAACAGGAACACATGAGTTAAGAGGGGTACGTTTAGCTTTTTATTTGAGTCCACAATTAATAATTTTTCATACTCGAAAACGAATTGTTTGTAACAGGAACACATGAGTTTAGAAGGGTATGTTTAGCTTTTTATTTCAGTCTGTTTGTAAGAAGAATACATGAGTTAAGAAGGGTAAGTTTGGCTTTGTATTTCAGTCTAAAATTAATAACTTTTCAAACTCAAAAACGAATTGTTTGTAACAGGAACACATGCGTTTAGAAGGGTATGTTTGGCTTTGCATTTCAGTCAAAAATTAATAACTTTTGGTACTCAAAGACGAACTGATTGTAACAGGAACACATGAGTTAAGAAGGGTAGGTTTGGCTTTTTATTTGAGTCCACAATTAATAATTTTTCATACTCGAAAACGAATTGGTTGTAACAGGAACACATGGGTTAAGAAGGGTACGTTTAACTTAGTATTTAAGCCCAAAATTAATAATTTTTCATACTCGAAAACGGATTGTTTGTAATAGGAACACATGAGTTAAGAAGGGTAAGTTTGGCTTTGTATTTCAGTCTAAAATTAATAATTTTTCATACTCGAAAACGAATTGTTTGTAACAGGAACACATGTGTTTAGAAGGGTATGTTTGGCTTTGCATTTCAGTCAAAAATTAATAACTTTTGGTACTCAAAGACGAACTGATTGTAACAGGAACACATGAGTTAAGAAGGGTAGGTTTGGCTTTTTATTTGAGTCCACAATTAATAATTTTTCATACTCGAAAACGAATTGTTTGTAACAGGAACACATGAGTTTAGAAGGGTATGTTTGGCTTTGCATTTCGGTCCAAAATTAATAACTTTTGGTACTCAAAGACGAACTGATTGTAACAGGAACACATGAGTTAAGAAGGGTAGGTTTGGCTTTTTATTTGAGTCCACAATTAATAATTTTTCATACTCGAAAACGAATTGTTTGTAACAGGAACACATGAGTTTAGAAGGGTATGTTTGGCTTTGCATTTCGGTCCAAAATTAATAACTTTTGGTACTCAAAGACGAACTGATTGTAACAGGAACACATGAGTTAAGAAGGGTAAGTTTGGCTTTTTCTTTCAGTCTGTTTGTAAGAAGAATACATGAGTTAAGAAGGGTAAGTTTGGCTTTGTATTTCAGTCTAAAATTAATAACTTTTCATACTCAAAAACGGATTGTTTGTAACAGGAACACATGAGTTTAGAAGGGTATGTTTGGCTTTGCATTTCAGTCCAAAATTAATAACTTTTGGTACTCAAAGACGAACTGATTGTAACAGGAACACATGAGTTAAGAAGGGTAGGTTTGGCTTTTTATTTGAGTCCACAATTAATAATTTTTCATACTCGAAAACGAATTGTTTGTAACAGGAACACATGAGTTAAGAGGGGTACGTTTAGCTTTGTATTTAAGCCCAAAATTAATAATTTTTCATACTCGAAAACGGATTGTTTGTAATAGGAACACATGAGTTAAGAAGGGTAAGTTTGGCTTTTTAATTCAGTCTAAAATTAATAATTTTTCATACTCGAAAACGAATTGTTTGTAACAGGAACACATGAGTTTAGAAGGGTATGTTTGGCTTTGCATTTCAGTCCAAAATTAATAACTTTTGGTACTCAAAGACGAACTGATTGTAACAGGAACACATGAGTTAAGAAGGGTAAGTTTGGCTTTTTATTTCAGTCTGTTTGTAAGAAGAATACATGAGTTAAGAAGGGTAAGTTTGGCTTTGTATTTCAGTCTAAAATTAATAACTTTTCATACTCAAAACGAATTGTTTGTAACAGGAACACATGAGTTTAGAAGGGTATGTTTGGCTTTGCATTTCAGTCCAAAATTAATAACTTTTGGTACTCAAAGACGAACTGATTGTAACAGGAACACATGAGTTAAGAAGGGTAGGTTTGGCTTTTTATTTGAGTCCACAATTAATAATTTTTCATACTCGAAAACGAATTGTTTGTAACAGGAACACATGAGTTACGAAGGGTACGTTTAGCTTTGTATTTAAGCCCAAAATTAATAATTTTTCATACTCGAAAACGGATTGTTTGTAATAGGAACACATGAGTTAAGAAGGGTAAGTTTGGCTTTGTATTTCAGTCTAAAATTAATAATTTTTCGTACGCAAAAACGAACTGTTTGTAACAGGAACACATGAGTTAAGAAGGGTAAGTTTGGCTTTTTATTTCAGTCTGTTTGTAAGAAGAATACATGAGTTAAGGAGGGTAAGTTTGGCTTTGTACTTCAGTCTAAAATTAATAACTTTTCATACTCAAAAACGAATTGTTTGTAACATGAACACATGAGTTTAGAAGGGTATGTTTGGCTTTGCATTTCAGTCCAAAATTAATAACTTTTGGTACTCAAAGACGAACTGATTGTAACAGGAACACATGAGTTAAGAAGGGTAGGTTTGGCTTTTTATTTGAGTCCACAATTAATAATTTTTCATACTCGAAAACGAATTGTTTGTAACAGGAACACATGAGTTAAGAGGGGTACGTTTAGCTTTTTATTTGAGTCCACAATTAATAATTTTTCATACTCGAAAAGGAATTGTTTGTAACAGGAACACATGAGTTTAGAAGGGTATGTTTAGCTTTTTATTTCAGTCTGTTTGTAAGAAGAATACATGAGTTAAGAAGGGTAAGTTTGGCTTTGTATTTCAGTCTAAAATTAATAACTTTTCATACTCGAAAACGAATTGTTTGTAACAGGAACACATGAGTTTAGAAGGGTATGTTTGGCTTTGCATTTCAGTCCAAAATTAATAACTTTTGGTACTCAAAGACGAACTGATTGTAACAGGAACACATGAGTTAAGAAGGGTAGGTTTGGCTTTTTATTTGAGTCCACAATTAATAATTTTTCATACTCGAAAACGAATTGTTTGTAACAGGAACACATGAGTTACGAAGGGTACGTTTAGCTTTGTATTTAAGCCCAAAATTAATAATTTTTCATACTCGAAAACGGATTGTTTGTAATAGGAACACATGAGTTAAGAAGGGTAAGTTTGGCTTTGTATTTCAGTCTAAAATTAATAATTTTTCGTACGCAAAAACGAACTGTTTGTAACAGGAACACATGAGTTAAGAAGGGTAAGTTTGGCTTTTTATTTCAGTCTGTTTGTAAGAAGAATACATGAGTTAAGGAGGGTAAGTTTGGCTTTGTACTTCAGTCTAAAATTAATAACTTTTCATACTCAAAAACGAATTGTTTGTAACATGAACACATGAGTTTAGAAGGGTATGTTTGGCTTTGCATTTCAGTCCAAAATTAATAACTTTTGGTACTCAAAGACGAACTGATTGTAACAGGAACACATGAGTTAAGAAGGGTAGGTTTGGCTTTTTATTTGAGTCCACAATTAATAATTTTTCATACTCGAAAACGAATTGTTTGTAACAGGAACACATGAGTTAAGAGGGGTACGTTTAGCTTTTTATTTGAGTCCACAATTAATAATTTTTCATACTCGAAAAGGAATTGTTTGTAACAGGAACACATGAGTTTAGAAGGGTATGTTTAGCTTTTTATTTCAGTCTGTTTGTAAGAAGAATACATGAGTTAAGAAGGGTAAGTTTGGCTTTGTATTTCAGTCTAAAATTAATAACTTTTCATACTCGAAAACGAATTGTTTGTAACAGGAACACATGAGTTTAGAAGGGTATGTTTGGCTTTGCATTTCAGTCCAAAATTAATAACTTTTGGTACTCAAAGACGAACTGATTGTAACAGGAACACATGAGTTAAGAAGGGTAGGTTTGGCTTTTTATTTGAGTCCACAATTAATAATTTTTCATACTCGAAAACGAATTGTTTGTAACAGGAACACATGAGTTACGAAAGGTACGTTTAGCTTTGTATTTAAGCCCAAAATTAATAATTTTTCATACTCGAAAACGGATTGTTTGTAATAGGAACACATGAGTTAAGAAGGGTAAGTTTGGCTTTGTATTTCATTCTAAAATTAATAATTTTTCGTACGCAAAAACGAACTGTTTGTAACAGGAACACATGAGTTAAGAAGGGTAAGTTTGGCTTTTTATTTCAGTCTGTTTGTAAGAAGAATACATGAGTTAAGGAGGGTAAGTTTGGCTTTGTACTTCAGTCTAAAATTAATAACTTTTCATACTCAAAAACGAATTGTTTGTAACATGAACACATGAGTTTAGAAGGGTATGTTTGGCTTTGCATTTCAGTCCAAAATTAATAACTTTTGGTACTCAAAGACGAACTGATTGTAACAGGAACACATGAGTTAAGAAGGGTAGGTTTGGCTTTTTATTTGAGTCCACAATTAATAATTTTTCATACTCGAAAACGAATTGTTTGTAACAGGAACACATGAGTTAAGAGGGGTACGTTTAGCTTTTTATTTGAGTCCACAATTAATAATTTTTCATACTCGAAAACGAATTGTTTGTAACAGGAACACATGAGTTTAGAAGGGTATGTTTAGCTTTTTATTTCAGTCTGTTTGTAAGAAGAATACATGAGTTAAGAAGGGTAAGTTTGGCTTTGTATTTCAGTCTAAAATTAATAACTTTTCAAACTCAAAAACGAATTGTTTGTAACAGGAACACATGAGTTTAGAAGGGTATGTTTGGCTTTGCATTTCAGTCCAAAATTAATAACTTTTGGTACTCAAAGACGAACTGATTGTAACAGGAACACATGAGTTAAGAAGGGTAGGTTTGGCTTTTTATTTGAGTCCACAATTAATAATTTTTCATACTCAAAAACGAATTGTTTGTAACAGGAACACATGAGTTTAGAAGGGTATGTTTAGCTGCGTCCACGAGACTACGCACCATGGCGCTGGAGTGATGCTAGTTTATTTTAAAGATCTACTCTTTCGGTGGCAATTGATAGTCAAACGGTTGTTAAGCATTGACCATTAAAATTGAATTTGCAAGTAACAAATAATACACAAAAATCAAAAACAACAAAAATAAATAATTTAATCAATTTCGCAGCCAAACAAATTACAACTGAAGTATTCAAATTAAATGTTCAAATAAGTTTCCATTTACTGCCATACAGTATCCTAACCTATCATAAAAATTACGTCTAACATTATCTAACAATCGGGTAGTAATATTAAAACACACTTCGGTAATTTTATCTTTAGGAGAATCTAAATTAGGATGAACTCGGGAAGTGTAAACTTTAGATTTTAAGTAAGGCCATAAGGAAAAATCGTTCGGAGCCAAATCAGGGGACCGAGCGGGCCAACCAATTGCACCTTCACGTCCAATCCAGGTTTCATGAAAGGTATTGTTTAGGAATTCTTTAACTACTGCTGAATTGTGAGCCGGACAGCTATCGTGTTGGTACCATATCGGTCGGTCATCTCCAAGCATTGTATGTTCAATTGCAGGACATTAGTATCAGTTAAAAGTTCTAAATAAGTCTCTCCGGTCAACGTTCCGTTAATAAAATAAGGTTCAATTACAACGTTATTTAATATTCCACACCAAACATTAACCTTCTGTGGATATTGTGTGTGTGTGTCGAGTAGGGGCTACTTATGGTACTCTTTTATGCGCCTCTCTATCTAAAGCGCTGGTTCTTTTTGCAGATTTGGAAAAAAATGCTGCCACACCGCTCAAAGTTTGAAAAAAAATCTTGCATTCCTTTATTATATTAAGAGACTGTTGTAAAACCAAATTTAGGCGATGTGCCATACAATGTACAAAAAGTGCACTTGGATACGTTTCTTTTACTTTAACCTGTACCCTGTACCTATACCCCCTAATTCACCTGCCATTACTGCTGCTCCATCCTCCATCATAGCTTTGAGCTGCTAATTTGGACCACAATTATAATTATTCATTATGGTCTGAACAATACCATGTAAAGCAGAAGCTGTTCTTTGCGTGGAAACATTTAAAAACCTATAAACCGTTCCTTAATTAACAAAAGAGGCTTTATCTATTTCATATTTTATGTTTTTCAATATTACTTTTTCTATACATAGAATAAGATCGTTTTGTATCCAATTAGAAGTTCCTTTAAATCTTGTAGAATTATCTAAATGGGATTGTAAAATTTCGTCATACTTGACCAATAAATTTACTAAATCTACGTAATTTCCCTTGTTTGAAGAATGTTCGGTTTCACTATGACCGCGAAATGCAAGTTCATGTTCTCCCAGAAAACAAACCACATCTATCAGCCTTTTAAGTATTTCACGTTTTTTTTGTACTTCTTGATTATGTTTTTCTGTATCAATTCTTAACTGATTGTCTCATGTGTGTTCTATTCTGATTTTCCCAAAGGTTTTTTTCTTTAATTATCGCATATATATGCGATTGACTGGACCCATGTCTTTTGATTAATTTATGTAAATTATTTAAATCAGCAAACCCATTTTTATTTCACAAATTTTTTTCGTTTGAAAATGAAATGCATGGCCAGCAAAATAAAAGCGACTTATTGTCACAACCAGTCAACCATTCACAAGTTTTATAATTTTCTTTTTGAAAATGTCTTATGTACAATTTAGTTTGTTTTGTTAAATTAATCAAAGCTGGAGTTGGCCTATCTCCTACCTTAGGCAATAATTTGCTTCTTTTCTTTGAAATTATAACGTGAAAATCCTTTTGTCAGTATATTACATATGTATAACACATTCACAACACGCTCACTTCCACACGAATTTGGTTCCGTCACTCCCCCATCCATCTTTGTAGAATTGTAGATGCACTGTATAGTGTGTAATCTGCCGGGTTACAGCTTACACAAGACTATTTTTAGTTCGATTTTCAAACGAAATTATGCGTAAAAACGAAAGATTTTTGCATTGATACGATATTTGTATTGTTTATATATTATATTAATATGTACCTAACTAATTTCACGTTCATATACTTTTTAATTCCACAGTAAAACAGTATTTATTTTTTATTACATAATATTCTTCGACAAGCGCTTGCTATCGATCTCAGTGAATAAAATACTATACTGGCAATAAGCTGTAACTTCGTAGCCTACAGAGCCGTTTCGGGTTACGTCGTTCGTGTTATGCGGCAGCGAGCAGTTGAAATCAGGTTCTAGCTTCGATTAGTATTGAAAAATATTGAAAATAATTATACATATTCGGGTCAATAGGATAATATATACCGTGTGCCCATTTTAAATTGTGACCCCTTACTGACTCTGAATATGCAACCCATATTACATGAAATGTATGTAATATGGGTTGCATATTCAGAGCCAGTAAGGGGTCGCAATTTAAAATGGGCACACCGTAATATTAAATTTTTAAGGTATATTAATTTAATTATACGCTGCAGGTATTTAGTTTACGTAGGGAAAGCTGTGCTTCCCTAGCTTCCATAGTAAACACGCCACTGGATTATACGCATCCTGTATCAAACAACGAGGAAAATCTGCAACATGATATGAACATATGGAACTCCGCATTACAGGAGAAAAACCTTGAAATCAATGCCAATAAATCAAAAATCATGGTAATAGCTAGAGAACCACATACAATAAAAATCAACCTAAATAACAGTCAGATAGAACTCCCGTAAGTCAAACTCCTGTAACTCGAAATTTTCTTTAACTCGAATATTTGTGCGTTTACTGTTGAGTTTATGTGTAATCATTAACCTCTTATACCTTACCTTGAGGCTGGTGCGTTAGCGTATGTGGTCTTACGCGTGAATTGCACAATCTGGCCCGCATGCGAGTCACGTGATTAGTGCGCCGTTTTTTGCCTACATAGTACATACAGCACCATGTGTATACTCTACCTCGTAGGTCGGTATTCTTATATGGATATTAATCTTCTTAACTCGAATTTATCTGTAACTCGAATTTTTTTCTGGGATTTTGGTGGTTCAAGTTAGAGAGGTTCCACTGTAGATTCAAATATCTAGGACACACAGTAGAAGAAAATGGAAAAATAGACGGAGAAATAAACAACCGCATTGCAAATGTAAACAAACTATTATCACAGAGCAGGTATTAATACCTGCTCTGTGCTATTATATGCCCTAGATAAGAGTTTTATAAGTAAAAGAGAAATCTCGCATAAAACAAAAATAAAAGTGTTTAAAACAGTGTTTGTGCCGACGTTAATTTACGGGAGTGAAACATGAGTTCTAAATGAAAGACACAAAAGCAGACTACAGGCAATAGAAATGAGATATTTACAGAAGGTGCTAGGTGTGAGAATAAAAGACCGCATCAGAAATGGTGAAATCAGAAGAAGACTAGGAACAACAGACCTCAACAAAATAAGAGAGCAGCGCCAATTACAACGGTGGAGACACCTAATTAGAACAAACCCACAGAAATTAACAAAAACAATTTGGCAGATGAAGGTAAATGGAAAGAAACCCAGAGGACGGCCTCGCTACACTTGGAATGATCAGATAGTCAAAATACTACAAAATAAAAATCTATCATGAACCCAAGCTGTAGAGATGGCTAGAAAGACCTGAATGGAAGAAAATCACAAATTAGTAGAAAGGAAACCTCTACACCTGAAAAAAGGTAGAAGAGGGGCGATTCAGCGATTAAGTTCGAGTATAATATTGTTTCATAAGCACTAGTGATGGGCGAATTCGAATGAAAAAAATCGGATCATTCGATTGTCGTCGGTATTCGAAATGTTTTGATTGTTGTCGTCAAATCATTTCATTCGGAAACTCTGAAACTAATGACGAATGAAAAATCATTCGAATGATCATTCGATTGTTGAAATTATCCGATTGCCGATTATTCGATTTTCTAAATCATTCGATTGTGCGATTGTGCCCATCACTAATAAGCACAGAACACTCTATAAGCGTAAAGGGAGGATGAGGGTGGAGGAGATGGTTGAGCACATGGTAAGCAGGGCAGCCAAACTTAGGTGATGGCAAAACGTGAAATGTATGGCTCTCCAATAATTTTTTAATTGTTGTAAGGGACAGGATTGGCTCTTCAACCTCAAAAGTTTGCCGACCCCTGGTCTATACTAAGGTTATTAAAGCAAAAAAGTTAACTCCAATGCAATAAATGCCACACTAAATAAATCTGATTCCATTTTTTTTTTTTTTGTTATACTCAAATCTAATGGCTAACGGTCACAAAGCAACTTTTACGAGTCTTCCTACCTAATTGTGGCATTATGAGATTAGTAATCGACAAACGTTTTTGTAAGATAACCTGAAGCGCTAGCTTAGTGGTCCGCTTAAAACAAAGCGTAATCGACTATAAATTCCGAAGACGTTTCGTTTCAAAGTCGGAAATAAAATCAGACTACCTGCAACAAGAGCAAAGTAACAAAATGTTTCTTGATCACACGACTGCTTATTTAAATATTACTCACACGAGCAACGACAAACGACATATTAACTGCCGTATCGTTGAGATCGAAATCACAAAAATAAAAAACACTTTAATAAAAATCAGTTTATTTGTATCTAACTGCTATGTATGCAAAAAAATGTGATATCCAAATAAATTATAAGAAAATGGTTGTAGCGAATGGACATATAAATAATCTTAAACGTGTACAAAATTATACTGTAACATTAACAAAGTATTCACTGGCTACATAAGTACACTACTAAAGCAAGATTATAAAGGAAACATGAACTTCTTATTATACATATTGGAAATGAAATTGGGTATTACATAGGTAGCAATGGAACTTTCAAATATTTCGAGGAAATATGACGAGAACGATATTTATTCAAAATATTTGCCACGAATAGTTCCACTGCTATTTTTACGATTAATGTTGGAAGTGTTACGGTTACTTTGAGAGAGTATTTCCAAAACGATATAGATAACTGAAATATGTAAGAGATATAAATAATGATGGATGTGGATGTGAATTTGTAAAAAATACTGTTATAAAAATTAACCTACGCTATGGTAATGCTTAAGCACAAATAAAATATATAATTTTGACTAAACAAATATCACATCTACCTGGACTAAAAATTATTTCATATTGCTTATTTGTGATTAGACATGAATTTTTGGTTTCAATTTAGTATTTGACTGAGCCCATGTTTGAAAATTAACTCAATAATATATACAAATGAATAATTAATTCTTCATTTACGAAACTAAACTTCAAATTTTGGTTAATGTGTCAAAGAGGCTATAAAGAAACGTTTTTGCATGACGTAGCAATCATACATTGCTAACTCATACAATAGCCTTTGGGTTAAAATGAAACACGGTTTTTCTAACTATTTTAACAGACTAAAACTAAAACTAAATAATGGCTTCGAATTTTGTTCTTTTTAGAAGAATAATTTGGGTTTGGGATATCGTCAAATGTTTATATTACATTTTCTTCACACCAAACTATCCACAGCCTTTTCTATATATATATATAGGGTGTCTCAAAAGTAATTTTGCACTTATTTGGTAATTTCTTTCTATATAATGGCCGCTTGTTGTTAATATAAAAAGTATCAACAGTTAAAAACTTTTGAGTCACCCGGTATTAACAAAACTAAATCCTTATTTCGATAAAGAGATTACAGTAATTAACACTAATATACACCCTGTTTAATAAAGAGATTAATACTGAGAAATTCTATCTACTTATAATCAAATTCAAAAAATAAACTTCAACTCTTCAATTCTTATTCGATAATTGTCAACAGTATACTTTATTAGTCTTAAGATTTACCATGTTATTTATAAAATTCTCCTTCTCTACAGTGCATACTCATATGACTAACTTTACAATAAATACAAGTCCAATTAATAGTACAACCAAAACAAAATATTCACAAAAAGAAAACTCATTCTTTCCCACTCAAACTATCATACACCTCGACAATTTTTTAAAAGTTCATGGTTAAATGTGAAAAAAAATGCCCTTTAATAGCTACCAGCTGCTAGGGTAGGAGTTGTCACATTATTTGGAACTTTGATAGGACTGGTACTTTGCACTACGTAATGTGTTAAACGAGTCGGTAAGCAACCAGCATTGAGTTGATAAAATTCAACGAGCTGAAGCAAATCATAGAACTTGGTAACACCACTGTCTAACGAAAATACGTGTGCCTCCCTCACAGGATCCATTATCGGATTAATTTGTGCATGCAATACTTTACTGCCACATTTGTAAGTCAGTACGAACGATCCTGGGTTTGACCTGCTGTCACGAACGATAAATACCCTGTTGGTAAAAGAAAACAATTAAAGTATGGTGATTTCAATTAGTAATTAAACTTAATTGTTGATTAATCATTTATTGTTTTACATAAATAATGCCAACTGATAAGAAACGATGTGCTTAGTAACAACGTCTAGAAACCATGTCTAGGTGTCTGGTTCGAGTAATTATTAGTTGAAGGACACAACAGTCATAACTCATAAGTTATTAAAATTATACTACTTGTCACATTTTACCTAGCAATGCTTACATTAGCATCAGTATTGAAACAATGAGTGTTGAAGGTTAACCGAAAACTCTGAGATAATACTTAATTCCGTTATCGATTACTAAGTTACATGAACCCGACATTAATTCAGTTGTATGAGTTACTGATTAATAAAAATAATTATGCATTAAAAAAAACTCACCCATCGACAGTGCCATGTTTGCTAACAAGGGCCGTAGCTTGATCCCTAGTCATACCGCTATGAAACCACGGTTGCGTTATGTGTACTCCTGATTCAATACCATTAACATGAGCTAAATTTGAAGGCGTTCTGGTGGTAGGTCGCCATCTCCTCTTCCATGAGTAACCTTCCGCTACTGCTATTGCTTTAGCTTCCTTGGGGTCTTCTACTATTCTACCCACCGAGCCTGTGAAATCCATGGCAACTCGCGAACGAACAGATTCCTGAAAAGAACATTTTTATTAATTTTTGAATAATTTACCTTATTTACAACGGTTTTTAAAATATCAATGGTGTAATTATTAACCTCAATGCACATTCTATTTGTTCCTAAACAAGAGCGACAGTACAACGTATTCAGTTGTTTGCTGCTATAAAATGAAGGTATTACTTATTCAAAAGTATATTATCAGAATAACAATTGTTTTTATGTGCTTAATAATTGTGTTATATTAGGAAAATAAAAAATAATCAGTACTAGGCAGTGCCATGGGTTCGAGTCTCTACTACTACTAGTTTTTTCAATTCAAAAGTGCATTAACTAGAGCAATAATTTTAATTAAATTCAATAATAAGCTTTTCTGTATCTAACTGTAGGTAAAAACATTAAAAAAATAACTTCCAAGGAAGTAACAACCTAAACTTAAAGTTCAAGATAAATTCCATTGAATTCCACCTATCAACAAATCAAGTACACTAATCACGTGCAGATAATATTAAAAATCAATCATCAAATTACAAAAGTAGGTTATCTCGCCGTTCGGCTAAAAATAAACCAGATATTTATGAAACAAACAATCAACCAATTTTGCACACGTTTTGGCCCAGTTGATATCTTCATGTATCTGATAAAAACAATATAGTACAACTTTACAAGTGCTTGGGGCGTTATCAACCAAAAAATCTCTTCCCTAAACTGATCGTTGAACTCTATTAATTCATCGATAAGACAACACACCTCGTAAAAACTAAGTTCGATATTTTCTTTTCTTATTCCAGAAATAAACCTTATAAAAACTGTCCCACTTCCAACGTAATCGAAAAATAAGTTTTAAAACACGTCGCTTTCGAATAGGCTGCGAAACAAATTTACAAACGGAAAATGAAAGTGGAAATGATATAAACTGAAATGCCTACGCCGATAAAAAGAAGCTTAAATAAGATAAACAGCCTGACTTTGTATATTTCGATGTAAAAACGACAGAAAATAGGAGCTGAATAAATAAATTAAGCGAAAGTAATTTATTTATTTATTTTCTTTTGATGTACTTACGTCTTGGACGTTCCCATAAGTTTACAAAACGGAAATACATTTTAATGAAAAAGCAACGTATTAAATTGTAAAATGTTAAAAGATGTACGGAAAGTTCAGTTTTAAGGTAGAAATGTTTGGACTCTAAAAGGGCATAAGGATAAGGGAAGAAGAAGAAGACTTTAAATTTTGGATAACTCGATGTACAGCCCAGCAGAGGAGAGTAGAAAAAGGAGGAGCTGAGCAAGGAATAGCACAGAAGAATAGAGAAGAGCTGAGTTAAAGTTAGAAAGAGTTGATAAGATCGGCGAAAAGCCAAAAAGAGCAGAGTTTGGGCACGAAGAATGGAGAACACTAGAGTTAAGCACAAAAGGGTAGAATTGAGCAGAAACGAATTGAGAAGAGTATATGTAGTTGAAAAGGCAGGCGAGAGCAAAAGAACAGCAAGTTGAGAGAAAAAGCGGAGCACAGAAGAAGATAGAAAAAGTAGAAAAGGCCAGAAAATAACAAAAAAAGAGTAGTTTGGAAACGAAGAACGGAGAACACCAGAGCAGAGCAAAATGGAAAAGAACAGTGAAGAGCGAAAGAGGGCAGAGTTGAACAGAAAAGAGTAGAGTTGAACACAGAAAAGCATGGAACAGCACAAAGCAATAGAGTGGAAAGCAAAAAACGAAAAAGAGTAGAAATAAATACGGAAGAACACGACAAGAGCATAGAAGATCAGAAAAGAGTGGAGAAGAGCGGATGCTCGTAGAGAAAAGTAAAGAAGCACATGCAATTCGTGTTATTTTGGGAAGTTTACGTTATTTTGAATTTTTGATAAGATTCTTTAGTACGGTCCTGCCCTTCTTAATTTTAATCCCGTATCAATTATGTTATTTTTGCCATAGTTTAATTTCATTTTAATCTGGAGGGCACGGAAGGTTAAGCGAAGTCAGCGCATTTTCATGGCAGTTCTACGAAATCTTTAAAGTCATTTCAGTATGTTTCGTCGTGGTAAAAGTTTCCTTTGTTAAAGATCCCAAGGTGACCGAATTCACGTGTATTTCGTCGACACATGATGTCATATTGTTTCGGTTGATACAGTTTCTCGGGATACGATTCGGGGAATCCCCTGTGTCGGTTGACATGCCTGAAGTCGTTCGAATGTTGTACCCTCCTTCGTTAGTACGTGATAACTCTTCAACCATATCGGACGTCTTTGGCTTAAGACGGGACGTGCAAATTTTATCACTTGGGTATTTAAATTACACCGGGAAGGCTCCTCATTTTCGTAGTTACGGCAAAAAGCCGTATACTCCCAACGGGTGCCATATAATCTCGGAGAAACATAGTTTTATGTGAAAAGTTAGTGAAAGTGAAACTGTCGTTCACGCAATTTCCTTTTTGAGGGATTAAGGAAACCCATAGCCTAGAATTATTCTTCGTTGTTTTGCACCCGTTTCCGGGAAGAAGGACACCATCGCTTCCATTTGGGCTACCACCAACTAGCTCTTCCCAGTCTCACATCTGTCACGTACTCCCTGGTCTTTTGAACAAGTACAAACATCTCGCCAGGTAAAATCTACTTTCCATTATGCTGCACCTGCTTTTGTCGTTTTTGTTCAGGCTTTAACTTAGTAGCCGATTCCTAGTCAACCTGTTTGATCTGGTGGTAATGTTTAAGGTTTTGTGAAACGCCTTCGGCGGATTGAACATTCACATTGAAAAGATTGAGGACCGCTGACAATCAGTTGGCTAAGTTGGTTTATTAATTTTTGTGCTTAATCGTGGAAAGGCATTAGTTAAATTTATTGTCAATTATTCTAGTACTTCAAGCATCTTTCTTTTTCGTTAATTGGTTCTCAACAAGTGTTAAGTCTTCAACTAGTGTGTGTTGCCGTTTTGTTTTACTGTTATCACTTCAGAAACATTGGGAATTGCCGTGGCATTTTACGTATTTCATGTTGCATGTGTGTAAACTTTTGTAATTGAATTTGTAGCTTAAGTTTTGTATTTGCCATCACCATCATTCTTTTGGCTGCGGTTAAGGGAGTCTAGCTATTGACTCTTTTCTTTTGGTTTCACTCAAGTAAATGTGACATCCCTTAATCACCCCTTTTCCTTTTTGTGTCACATAGAGCTGAACACAAAACGAGTGGAGAAACGGTGAAGAGTAGAGAAGTGATAAAGAAGCAGAGTTCGGATACAGAACAATGGAAAACAGCCGAATTGGGTGAAGACGGCGGAGAAAAGAGAAAAACAGAGTATCGCAAGGTGAAAAAGAGCAGGATAAAAGAGAAAAGAGCAAAGAAAAGTAGAATTGGCGTAGAAGATTACAGAAAAATGGAGAAGAGCAGGGCAGAGCAAAGAAGAAAAGAATAGAATCCACCAGACCACAGTAGAGTCGAACAGAGCAAGACATCACATGCCAAACGAAAACAATGAAATGATAGAAAGACATTCCAGGCTAGCTTGTATATGGAAAATTCAGATTCCAATTTATAAAATTATAACTTTGGATAGCTCAAAGCAAAGCAATGCTAAGTGAAGCTCAAATTTTTATTATTAAGCAATCGAAACATCGATATTATTGGAAATTTCGCGTATTTATTTTCGAACATGTTACAACAAAAACATAGAAGAATGTTACAAATATAAACGTAAAATCTAATATACTAATCGAAAGGTAATTTATGCAGGTGTTCACCCACTGGCGTTTCTAACGAATTGAGATAAAGCACACGTGCAGGAAATGCAATTACAATTTACATTACATCAGCACCGAGGGAAAACTAAGCGAGCTTTTCCATTTCCAATGGTAACTCATCCTGATTCATTTCAAGATTCAAAGACCAAAAAACCGGGCGTAAAGTAAGCTCCGGTAAAGTTTCTGCCGGGCAGGAAAAAAAACTGATTTTAATTGGTCCCCATAAATCACTATTTATAATTTCACTTTCCATCTGTCGGTAATTATAAATTAGCGATCCGCGAATAACGCTGCGTATATTCACTAGTTGGCCTTGAACATGGCTAGCAGAATGTGGGTTGGATCGTCAAGTTACATAACCATCATTATCTTATACCTGCTATTCGTCACGCCAGGTTTGAGGAAATTAAAGAATCGACAGAAAGCACATTCGGACATTATTTTGTTTTAGAATCTCATCAATATTCGTACATATACAAGCAAAATCTAATTAAAGCACTACAGAAAGCGAAGGTGAAAGAAACCGACAATGTGTTACGTAAAACAGGAAAGGTAAAATCATATTTAATCTAGTGTTAAATCCATTAAATAAGCGTACAAATTTTCAAGTGTTTGCTAATGGCAAACTTCAACAATTCGCACAAAAAAAGGAAGTGGTCACACGAATAATCATTGAAATGTGGTAGGTTGGATGATTATGATGATGATCTTTTTCACAGAAAATAGAATTAAGAGAGACAGACACGCCTTTCCAAGGATAAACCGCAAAGTGCTAATGTATATGGCACTGTAGTAGTTATTACAATTCAGTATGTTGTAATTAAATATTAAAAGTACCTTGGAATAAATTTAATTCATGAAGATGAGACATACTTTACGAAATGTTACAAATTTAATGTTTATCAATTCATTTACTGCAGATTTCGACCTATTTGGTATTGCGAAGCATTTTATACGAGTCTTAAAGGTAGAAATGTGGCCAAGCAATGAAGAAATCGTTAAATTTCCACCTGTTATATTGGTTTAGAAAGAAAAGTAAACAGGAAAAAGAGAAGTAGTTGAGTGCAAAGGGGCCAAAAAGAGCAGATTTAACCACAGAAGAACAGAAAACAGTATAGAAGTATAGAGAAGAATAGAGAACCGCAGAGTTCATCACAAAAGTAAAGAAAAGCAGAGAAGCGCAGGGCACAGAGAGACATAAAACAGCAGATAAGGGTAGAAAAGAGTATAGAAAAGCGAAGAAGAGCAGAGAAGGCGAAGAACATAGAACGGAGAAGAGTAGAGCAAAAAAGAACAAAGAAACACAGAGCACAAGAGAACAGAAGGGCAGGGAAGAACAGTTTAGGGAAAAAAGGACGGAGAACGGCGGAATTGAGCACGGAAAATCAGAGAAGCAGAGTTTAGCAAAGAAAATCGATCGGGCACTGTCGGGTAGTTCTCGAAAGACATCGTGAAAGACAGGGGAATTCCCTGGTTTTTTAAGAGGGAAATTTTCCAATTCAATTAAAAAGAAAACGATAAATTGTTTTCAACAAAACACCTTACAGAATTCAGGGAACCCCGCGTTCTTAGTTTGTGAATAAAAACCCACAATTAACAAAAATTAAATTTAAAAAGTGGCATTCGAAAAATTGAAATAAAGAGCAACCAACAAATTTGTTCGACGGCAAATCCGTTATTCTCTTTTCGAAGACAGTCTTGTTCATCAGACATTTAAATAAATAATTATTTGGGGGGCTGTTTTCCTATACTGAAATTCTAACCTTACTAAATGAACCTATTTCTTGAAAATACCTTTTATTGCGTTTTTCAAGAATGAATCATTTAACCCATATTCGTTTTTCATGAATATGGAACAAGTATTGTTATTGTAAATTTTCGTCAATATTTTAAGGGGAATTCTAAAAACAAAATAAAACATATCAAAAGGATTCACAGTAACGCTGTCAACCCCAGGCTTGTTTAATTAAATAATAACTACATGCAGTCAACGAAATCTCCCGCTGAAAGCTTGGCAGGTTTACGTTCTCCTCAACCTGCCTAGACAGCTGTCGGATCATTACATCACTTGTTTAATCCGATGTAATTAACACGGATTTGCAGGAAGGGTAACGAAAATCCCTAATAATTTTGCCCCTATCATTGATTTTCAGTTGTTTAATAGTTTATCCTCTTGTAACGTAGTTAATATTTTGAAAAATACACGAACTGAAAAACGTTTTGAGCTTTGCCCAGCAAGAAAGCTTTGCAAAAATGTAACAAAATCAAGATGGTCGATTATTGTTTAAAAATCAGTTTCATGAAAATTGTGGAGAGGTTTTCGTATAAAACCTGATTATTTCGTTTAAAGTTATTTCAGGCAATTAAAATTAATTCTGAAAATGCGTTTAGAATGAAGGCTAAACCCCTTCCTTGGCCTTCTACCTCACAAACAAGTAGGAATTTCATATAAAGTTTAAGAAGTATTTAACAAAAACAGTTAAAACTTTCAGATTGTGGAGAAAATCAAACCAAAGGTAGAAATTTATCTGCTGCGTACATTACAGACATGTTCTTAGATATTCCTACAGAAACACGCTGTGGGTGTTCAAAATAATACATAAATCAAATGTCATAAAATAAAGAAATGAATGCTTTCACCAACTGAAGAACTTGTCAATAGTAAAAATTCTAAATAAAATTACTTATTTAAATTACCGGCTTTCAAATTTACATTAACAAACAGGTCATATAAGTGTGGTAATTTGAAGACAATTAAGGTAAATGTCAGTATATAACAATGCTGGATTTATTAAGCTTAATTATTGACTGAGCAAAGAGTTTTTTCCTGTTAAGTGCTGGGAATAATAACAAAAACAGTGTGTTACGGCCAGATTCGAACCCCGTGTGGCATATTACAATGCAATACCGAACACCTTTGTAAATGGATATATGAAATAAACTCTTTGTATGACGATGCTTGTAAACTGTCAACAAATTGTTTGGTTCGCTCTATATAATCAGTTGCCTGAAGACAAACACATTAACATGCGAAATCTATTTTTAGTAGATACTGATTAGATTTAAAAAAAAAACCAAACATTAGTTTGTTTTTATTTTGTTGCATAAATTATTCAACAATTAAGTTATATCAGAGCAGAAGCATATTTCAAAATGTTCGTTAATTTTAGACACACAAACGAGGAAGACAAAGTGTATAAACACTAAAATGCTTTTATCACTTGAAATCCGTCGCTATACTTAATTAGCTGAAAACCTTCCTGGAGTAAAGCGCCGTACATGTCCAATAAATGTCCCCGTTGAAACCCAGCACGTGGTTGATTTAATTTCGTAATGTCACTGCCGTTTTACGTTAAATGGAACTATTGAAAATCAGGTTAACATAAATACTTGCTTCAAATCTGATTTACGTATCTCGCACTTCCGTTAACGAAATTTCGAAAATTCACGCGGAAATCCCCGTTTTGAATAATTACTTTTCTGAAATAATTATTTCAGACCTGCTAAACTCGGAATGTTTTACACAAAGTACTTGTATGAAATCCGGAGCCGGATTTTTACCCACTCAGTAAAAGGATGCAAGAAAAACACTCCGAATAGTCTGGAAACGTTTTTGGGAGTCTACTTCCATTTTTACTTTGTTTCAAGAGTGTCATTAAAAGAAGTGAATGCCTTTGCTCGTTAGCAACATTTCAGTTAAGGTTTTAAAGAACTCCCAAGTTTTAGTAGATGGAAAAGCTCGAGTTTCGTACATCGCAAAAAATTCGGCTTTGATATTCACGTTCTGTAGCAATCCTGGCCGTACGAGCCTTGCTTTCATTGAACAAATACAAAATTAACACATAAAAACCCTACAGTAATGCAGCCTACTCCACGGCGAATACACTAATCATCAGAATAGAAATTCATATTTGTGTCGTCTTAAGAAAAAGCGGGGGTTTCTCACGTTAATATTAATGGCATTACTAATTTATCCACTTGCTTTATAACATTCAACTTTATGAAGTTACAAGCAAAGTTACCGCAACTTTTTTTCCTCCTAATTACAACACGCCTCGCTCATCATACTTGAGCGAAAAAAAGGCGAATCTAATTTGAAATACGAATGTGCTCAATTAGATTCCTCCTCGTGAAATCCCATGCTTAATTGCAATTAATTAAAGAGTTCTTTTGTTTAAACAGCAATGCGTTAATTCGATTGATACCGGAATTTCAGAAAAAGCCACGATTGTTAACGAATTAGTTTTTAATTACTTACGCATGTATTAATAACGTAAAATGGGAAGCGAACAAAACCGCAGGAATGAAAAATGAATTAAAATCTAATCAGCTGAAACCTTTTAACATAACTAAACGCCTGCATGTAATTTTATATGTTTAAATAACACTTATCGTTTGAAGGATCAATTTACGCGTAGAATTCTAGAATATTACGATAAAATTTTAATAAAAGCCTTGGGAGATTTACTTTTGTTATGTAATTCAATTCTAATCGTCGTTGTTACTAAGTGTAAAGTTTAAATAGTTTCATATCCTGTTTAATACAGAGTTTGAACTTAAACATTCGTGGGAGGATTTTGGGTTTAAAATTCCAACATTTATATATACACAAACAGAAGATACTGCGAGATCAAAAAATAAATAAAGAGAGCAGTCCTTGATCCAAGATATTAATGTTGGTTGGTAACGCTAAATTCGCGACAACGCAGTAGAATACTTGAAACTGGCATTTTTCTGTTTTATAGACCTGACTAAGGCCTTAGGCATTAGGCCCGAGCTAGACTTAAAGACATAACAACACTACACAATTCCAACATCCCATACCAAATATCACGCTTAATATACGAAGTGAATACCGGAAATACGACAAAAATAAGAAATAACCATTAATTAAAAAATGATATAGAAGTAAAGGCAGGGAGACAGCTTGAGTCCATTACTATTCTGTATAATTATGAACAGGATAATCGAAGAGCTAAAACTGGTAAATAATGGATATCTGCTAGGAAATAAAGTCATCAAGACACTAGGGCAGTGGTGCCCAACCTTTAACTTGACTCGAGCCAATTAAGAATTTAAAAATTTTAGGCGAGCCACAAATATATTTTGCACTTTTAATAGTTTTAATATTTCAATTTTAAACGTAGGTATATAATGCACAAACAATAAAAATCTGTAATATGTTAAAGAATATTTGTAATTATGTATTCTTATACTCCTATTTACCTATTAAGAAATACAAACTAAATACAGGAAAAATATATTCTTCATGTGAAACCTGATACTGCATTTAGCACATATAAGTTGATAAAATGAGCCACATCAAAAGGCAGCGCGAGCCACACGTGGCTCGCGAGCTCCAGGTTGGGCACCACTGCACTAGGGTATGCAGAAGATGTAGTGCTAATAGCACAGTCAGAGGCTGAACTACAGAGACTGCTACACAAGCTTGAACAAACCGTAAACCGATTTCACATGGTTATAAACGTCGACAAAACAATAGATAAAGAACCTCTAATATGTAAACTAGAAATCAGAGGAAAAACTATCGAACAAGTGATGAAATTCCCATACCTTGGAGTATTAATAATCAGCTATGGAGACATAGTAGATTAGTTAAAATACAAACAAATAAAGCTGCAGCAGTATCAGGAGCCCTAACAGATGTAGTGGGAAAATAAAGATCTGAGTATTAAGGTGAAAATAAGAATATAAATATATAATTTACAGCATAGAAACTCGTGCCGACACCCCCAAAAAGACCAAACAATATCATTACGAACAAATGAAATGAAAGTATTACGAACAATAACAGGAAAAATAATAACAGATAAGGTAAAAACAATACAATAAGAAAACAGTGTGGTGTAAAAGATATAGTCAAATGAGGAAGAGAAAGGAGACGGAAATGTCATGAATGCAAGGCAAGAAGTAGCAAGACCAAGAGGACGGCCACCTAAAAGGCGGAAAGATACTTGGACGTCCAAAGTCACAAGCACAAGAGGCTTGAAAGAACGAAGTACACCAGTCAAAAGACTTACAAAGAGGAAGCCAATAAGTAACAATTGATAGGCGTCACACTTACTGGTTATATTGTAAAGAAATATAAAGTTAGGTTAGGTTAAGAGCTGACTTCGTCAGTAAAGCAGTGTTGCCAACCAGATAAAGCCCGCTCCAGCTGCTTTTTCGACCTCGTATTAGAAATCAAATATTATCAAAAAGGGGAAAAGTGTTCACAAAACTACCAAGGCAAGTCTTCAAAACTTCAAGGAAGATTCTGCTCACAGAGAACTTCATTTATCTAAAGTTGCTATGTACGAGGTTTGTACCGTAAGTAATGCCTGTTGGTCTGTAATACCGTTAAATTAAAAAATATCTAAAAGAAATCTCGTATAATATTTATTCAAACTTTGATCTACAAGACGTTATTTGTCAACATAATCCCCCTCTCTTTCTAAACATGTGCGCCACCTTAAAACCCATCTATTTGAAAAAAAAGATGCATTCGTGTTTTTCACCCATTGTTTTACAGCTAGTTTTACCTCCTTAAATGATTCGAATTTAATTCCTTTCGTACTTTTTTTCATTGGCCCAAACAAACGAAAGTCCGATGGGGCTAAATCAGGACTAAATGCTGGATGTGGCATAACTGACTATCCCAGCTTCTGGGTCGCCTCTTGTGTAGCAAATGCAGTATGCAGCTTTTTTAAGGTCTTTAATGGCTATTTATTGTGGTCCCTGGTTCGAGAAAATCGACAAAAATAACACCCTGACGGTCCCAGAATACAGTTGCCATTTTTTTGAGCGCAGTGATGACGTGTGACGCCATTCTTTAAATTGATTTTTGGTTTCTGGATCATATGTAAAACACCCATGTTTCATCCTCAGTCACAACATTATCAAAAAAAGATGGTCCACGTTCTTCGAAGGTGTTTACGAGATCAGCACAAATCTCCATTCTTTTTTCCTTTAGTGCTTCGGTTAACTGGCAAGGAACCCACCTAGCACACACCTTAGCATAGCCAAGGTCAAGATCATTTATAATCTTCTCCACAACATTGTGTCCCGATCCCAAAGCACTAAA
This sequence comes from Melanotus villosus, assembly GCA_963082815.1. Taxonomy (NCBI): domain Eukaryota; kingdom Metazoa; phylum Arthropoda; class Insecta; order Coleoptera; family Elateridae; genus Melanotus; species Melanotus villosus. The sequence continues at coordinate 76,028,493 of OY720420.1, forward strand.
CAAGGCCAGCAGGCGACACTACCGTAAAAGCCTCGTAGATAGTTGCTAATTTTAATTCCGCCATTTTGAACAATGGTAAGGCAATGCATGTGCAACAACCAATACTTCAAAAATTTCACTTGATAGGCTGCCATTTATTATTTATTTATTTATTGCAAAAATTTAAACGAAGTTGAGAGTTTTGTACCCCCGAAACGACCCCACTGGTTTATGGAACGAACATGACCGACTATTCATGTAAATTCCCATTATTTTCTACTGTGATGTTTTTGCAAAAATTGAGAAATTCACAACGTAAATCAATACCGTCGATCATATTTCAATTCTTACGTTCCAGAAAGCTTTCAGCGAAATCCCTTTATAACCCGTTAGCATAAAAAGAAAGTTCTTATGCCAAAAATATTGGAGAACGTTAAGGTCCAATCTACACATTTTTCCATAACTAAGTTAAATAAAACCCAAGGCTAACACCGATAACATAAAAGTTTTTTATGTTAAATTCTTTAAAACGCAATAGCATTATGTTAAATAAACAATTCTTGTGGTTCCTTTAAGTAATCCGAACGATGTTAGCTAAACACAAAGGCGTACGATAGCAAGAACGTGTATCAACAAGATAAGATAATGTGCAATGTTTGGTTTTATATCAAAGGATATCCGCAAATAATCGCAAGAGCCAGCGAGTTGCAAGCATACATAATCATAAATGCTGTTTAAAAATGCATGTGAATGTCCCTTGTTTCATAATAACGATAGTAATAAAATTTATCCACGACTAGTCAATAATCTGTCAATTATTCATGTGTTTGGTCACTCATAATGATATCCATTATACACTGAAATCATTATGCACGGTGTCATGGTAACATCATTTCATCAAGCGTCGTGTATAATATACTATTATGTTTGCTTAGAATGGCTAAGTTGTTTAGTTTTTAGTTTTGTAAAATTTCTAAATAAACATGATGAAAAAAACTACGCAGTTGCAGCCACATTAGAATGACTGTACTAATGTTTGTTTAAATACAAAAGCATCTTTAAAACCAGTTAACAGAATTCGTTATATGAATTAGCACTTGCTGAGATGATAAATGAGAACCGTCCAAATTACTTTAAAAATCTGCATTAAGTAGTAAAAATAGCTACAGCTAAAAAACTAATTAAAGAACAGGAAAAGAAGAGCAAAAACAGAAATATTTTTAAATTTAACCTGACTGCTTATTATCTACTTATTATGTTATATTTTCTCTTTTAAACTGCCTTTCAGATGCACTTCACAACGTCTTCATTACGAAAACCCAACCTGCATTTTTGATTCTTCACTTAAAAATCATGAGGTAATTTTAATTAATTTCAAATTTGTTTTCCAGCAAATAATTTTTAATAAACTACCGAATTTTTAAATACTGAGATGGTGCTATAAATTAAGTAAAGAAAATATTAAATTTTATATCCAAATTAAGAGATTAGAAGTTAACTTCCCGGATATGGGTTTTCTTTAACAAATTAATGTATTAATTAAATACACAAAAGCTTTAATTGTTTAGTTGATTACGATTTATAAATAATAGGAATTCGTTGTTCATTCTTTAGTTTTTTTACGCATAGAATTCTTGTGTTTATTTTTTAGACGTTCAGCAGTTTTGCGCTTTTTAATTAATTCTGTGTAGTTATTTACATAACAATTCCTTTAAGTATTAATAAAGCAATTATCTATTTCTAATAAATTATTTGATTACTTCATCCGTTTTTTTAAACTAAAAAACAGAGGTGATTCATTTATAATGAGAAAAAGGAGAAGACGACCATAGAAGGAATAGGACGACAAAGATTTTAAGAAGTATGAGAGTACGGCGAAGAATAGGATACGGAAGAGTAAAATGATGCGGAAAAAGAGAGGATAAGAAGAATGAGAACTGGTAGAAAAACATAATTAATTTTCAAATAAACATGTAGAAAAACAAAGGGAACACGAGGAGCTAGAAATAGAGAACAAAAAAGTTAGTGGATAAGGAGGAGAATCAGAAAGAAAATAAGAACGAGAAGCAGTAGAAAATGAACTGATCTTCAATAAAGAGGAGGAACATGAACAGGAAGAAATGGAAACTATAAGAAGTAGAGAACGATGATAAAGGTAAAGAGAAAAGTAGTAAAAAGAACGCTTCGAAGATCATGGATAAAAAAATGATAATGGGGAACAATGCATAGAATAGGGAGGAAAATGAGAGGCCAAAGGCGGAATTATGACAAGGAAGACCAAGGCGATCAGTGAAAAACATGAGAATTAGGAGAAGGTGGACAAGACGTGGTAGAAAGGGGCATTCATTTTTAGTAATAACAAGCAGCAAGAGGAAATCGTAAATCGTATAGTGGAAAGTGGGGAAGACAATGAAACTGGCGAAGAAAACGAATACGAGATCGACGGCCAGAGAAAACAAAAGGGAAACAATCCTCTTTAATAAGAAGTCGGAACGGGAAAAAACGAAGAAAAGAAAAGAGGCTGAAAAGATAGGTTTAAGCCCCAGGATGAGGCCAAACATGAGGAGGATGAGGACAACGAAGGTTACGGCACAGGAGGCCGAAGAACAGAAAAAAGGGAAAGAAAACAGAGGAGTAATCTTCAGTGCGAAGGAGGAGGAAAACACAAGGGGCAAACGAGGAGAACGATTGCAAAGAAGGGGAGTACTGGTCAGAGGAAGTCAAGTTCAAGGGGAACAAGGAAAAAATAAAAAGGATGGAGAACAAGAAAACTGAAATAATAGGAAAAAGGAACAGAGGTACCAAAGAAAGACAAGTAAAGAAGAACAAATAGAGCAAGAACAACGGGAATAAAAAAAGGAAAATAAATCAACAGTGAAAATATAAATAAATAATTTATAAATGCACGTTAATTCGAGCAAATTTGTTCGCTTTGATAATCTAAAAATGCTTTAACGTAACTTATCAGTTACAATAATAACCTCTTAAATGATGCCAATAAAAGAAATCAATCAAAAATGTAATCTCTAACAACATTTATCATTCCAGTAAGAAATTAACCGGAAAAATACAACCCAGAATTTCAACTAAATGTCATAGGGCGTTGAAAATTTAAAAAAATCGTAATCTGAATGAACTTTAAATTTTCAAAGGAATTTCTTGTTAACCGAGAATTATTGATAAAAAAAAGTCGGCCTTTTATAGAACAAACCCAAAGCTTTTAGAGTTCTTGGTAGAGGATTAAAATATTCAAATACCATATAAATCCGTAAAAAACTGGGAATATCTATAAAACCAGATGCGATGTTGTATAAAAGCAAAGATAGCGAGAGAAACCCCGTTAACCTAATATTCAAATACTCGATGGGTTTCCGACGCAGTTAGCCATGAAATCGAAAGGGGCTTCAAAATCCTAATTATATTTCAACTCAATTACGGAAAGAGATAAGCAGGCACTGAAAATACTGAAATCAATTTCCTGTTTCAATTGGAAGTCGAAAAGCAATTTTGATATGCATTCCGGGGATTCTCGAAAGACGTGCGAGAAATGTTATAAAATTTCCAGACGTGTACTGACAAAATATCGACAACGCATGTAAAATTTTGCCCTACTACGAAAAGGGAAAGTTCACAATGCGCATGGTTTATATTGAAAAAGGGGTGTTTGATCGAATGGGGGGTGTTGTACTGCACCCTCATAAAGCTCCACCAATGTCAAGGTTTTTCTGGCTGTTGCCAAGTGCATTTTCGAAATATAAGTTGGGAAGTCATCAGAACGTTTTGTTAATTTTGTACGAGCAACAACGAACTAACAGGGGCCGGGCTATCATTCGAAAAGTCAAACGGTGAGATGGGATGAGATGAGCTCAGCTGAGATGAGAGGATTAAGAACGTGCATTACAAACAAGCTCGAGAGCTTTTCGCCCATTTAAAATTTTAAAGCGCACGCACTCGAAGTTCATTCAAAAGAATACACGAGCAGCACCAAATTTCCAATTGACCCACTTCTTTAGAAATGTCAATGTACAATTGGATTTAGAAGCCATAAAAGAACAAAGCTTTAATAAGTGTTAATTGAAGCGACAATTAAAGAGTCGCAACCGTCTTACAAAATCACGCGTAAGGTTTTTCTTACATAATCTCTCGCAAATTATTTCCGAGTTCATTGCACCACAATTGGTAAACTTCGTGGTGTTGCAAACATTTTCTGAATATATAATTTTCCAGTGGAGGTGTTTCTGTTGTTGCATATCAATTACTAATTCTATTATGTTGGAATAACTCTGAGCTTTTGAAATTTAAAGAAATTAATACAGTTCTAATCGTTATGTGAACGTAATGTAAACAAATGTTATTAGAAATATAATGCAAATTATGTAATTTTATAGGTTTGGAATTTACAATTTCATATTCATTCTTATCAAATTATTTTCTTCTATTTACATAGTTTGAAGCTTGATTTATGATTGATGAAATGATGAATGTAGGAAAGATATACTTTTTGCAATCAAGAGGCCATTGTTTTTTTGTTAGGTTGGTAAACATTGCATTTTACTTGTGTAAATCATGAAGGACAGTCTCGATTTGGGCAGAAAATGTATTTATCCGGCCTGTTTCGGGCGTACTCCGCATGGCGCCACTTACCGACGAAAACAATCAATGTCATTGCGTGTGTTAATAGTTGCCAATCGCCCATCAAAGTTTCAAACCACAGGCAGCAAACATTTTATTTTTTTATAATTTTCACTATAAGCAGCAGCAGCATTGAGTAGTATCTGTGTTGCATTAACTGAAACGCTGTATTTAAGGATTTTTTTTAAACTAACTAACTAACAAGAGTATCTCATATCACAACCTAAACAAAAGAAACAATCTCAACTAATGGTTTATCAAGGCCCCATTTACACAGTCAAATTTACCAGCCTGCGGTGCCGTCTTACCTCATCGTAAAAATAACACCAAGTATTTCTTTATACGTAAGATAATTGTTATTTGCCCGTCAGAAAACCAATATTTAAATGATACGCCAGCTTGAACTCCAGAAACAATTGCACGTTTTCCAAAACATCTATTTTTCGAACAATAAAACTAAAAATTTCCACCTACGCCTCTGTTCGTCGAGCTTTTATAAAACAAATGAAATGCATTCACGACCAACAGCCACAAAATTAATATCACTGCGCTGTAGCCAGAGGTATCATTGATGCTATTTTGTTTTTCTATTGTTTTTAGCTGCTATTTTCATCCCACGCATATTCATTTACCTGGAAATTTATTTTCCGCGACCCAGTTCGTGAAACAGGAATTAAAAAAGTTATGGTTTAATTCACAACATTAATAAACCACCATAACTTGAAGGTGATAATAGCTACTTAACACCAACTTTCAAATCTGCATCTTCCTAACAGTTGAATTTAGTAAAGGCTCTAATGAGCTTTTTCGTTCAATAATGGCGTGCTGATTAAACGTTAAGTAATAGAAACCGTTAAACTTGTTTGAATATTTCTAAATTAGTATTAATTTAAACTGGCTGTGATTTGGTCGTTGGCCTGTTACGATTTTACATGTACGAAACTGGGGTAGTTCGAGTTCTTGTAGGAATCTATTAACTTCTGCTCTTTTTTCCTATTGTTTTGTTGTTTTTTTTTTTATTTCGTTTTATTCATACAGATTTCTTTTTATTTGACCTACCTATTAACCTTAAATGTATCAGATTCGAACTCCAACCACTGCAAGCTTAAATCTGGCTGAGCATAGATCAGAATCCGAGAAACCCTTATTTGAACTAATACTGGCTCCAATTAAAATTTGATCATTGGCATTGCCTGTTAGAATTTTACACAACATATCAAACTGGGGTAGTTCAAGCCCTTGTAGGGATCTTAGCTTCTGTTTTCTGTTTCTTATAGTTCCATTTCTATTTCTTTTTATTTAACCTACTTATTAACCTTAAACTTAAACCTATCAAGTTCGAACTCCAACTGTTTTAAGTTGAAATTTGGCTACGCATAGATCCGAACTCGAGGGCTCTCCGTCGTAAAACAATTATCATCGTTGTTTGTTTATTTATTTATTTATTGGGTGAAACTTAAGACTTGCATTATTATTATGCTGTTTGTTTGTTATTCCTGGGCAAGATTTAGGCCAGGGGTCACCAAACTCCTTTGAACGTCGACCCTTTCAAGAGTTTCTCGACTTTTTATCGACCCCCTCTATTTCACTATTAAGTAATAATAATAATACAAGAAAAACAGACGCTTATGTGAGTTTTTAGATGATTTATTTTATAGTTACTCAACTCTTCAACATAGAGAAGTTTAGTTAGTGAATGAATAACGATTGAATTATAATATGTATGTTGATAAATTTTAGAATATTAACGCTCAGTTGTATGTCGATGCGCAAAAATGAGACTGGGATCGACGAATACGTGTAAGTATAAGTAAATCAGCAACCGCGCACGTATTGCAATTTCATTCTCGTAGCGCCGGCCGGGCGGGAACCACCGACATCAGTTTATTGGTAAATACGTCATTTTGGCATCCTTGCTCCATCTTACAGATCCCATATTAACCCGTACAATAATGTCTTATATTTTTCTATCGACCCCTAACAATGCTATATCGACCACTGATTTAGATTTAGGAGTGTCAGTTATACTAACGTTCGTCGACTGCTATAGTTTGTTTCTTTATATATAGGCGGGGTTCCTACAGCCTTTGCCGCAGCCCGCATTTCGATCGCCATTTGTGTCTCCATTCGCCTTTATCTATAGTTCGATCCATCATGGTTCGTCTAATTCCTTGTATCCATGATATTGTAGGTATTCCTCTCGTTCTTCAGTTTTGCGGTGTATAATTTAGAGCTTTCTTTGGCCATCGGTCTTCTGCCATTCGCATCACGTGCCCATACCATATTAGTTGTCTGGTATTTGTTCGCCGTTTAATTTCTGCATTCGGGACCTCTCGTGAAGTCAATATTCCGACCCTTTGTCAAAATTGGCTCTACAATCGCTTTGTAAATTGCCATTTTTGTTTTCAATTGAATCTGATGTGACCATAGTTAAGGAGCTTAAAATTCTAATATTTTCCGTCCTTGTTGTACTCTGTTGGAAATGATTTTTCAGTCCCCTCCTGTGATATTATGCTGCCTAAGCATCTATAATTATCACATTTTTTTAATTTCCTTATTTATTCGTAATCACTTATGTCTACTCTGTTTTCGTCATGTTCATGTTTAGTTCCCACTTTTAGTACTCTACCATCAGTTTTCTAAACATACAATCCATGTCGTTTTCCTCATCCGCCACTATTACTTTAACATTAGCGAAGAAGAGGGTCGACAAGCAATGCTCATTAATTTCTATACGCGTTCCTGAGACTAGGCTTCTCCACTCCTCCAATGCATTTTGGATATATATTTTAAACAATGTGAGGGAAATACTGCAACCCTGTCGAAGTCCCTTCGTAACTGTAAAAGGTTCTGATATGAAATTTCTTCTTTTAACCGCACTATTAGGATTCCGAGACATATTCTACATATACCAACTAAACTGCGTCTAGCGAATATAGGTACAGCTACGGGTTGTTAGCGCTCTAAGCGAAGCGATGTCAAACTAGTGGCATCCTCTTCTGCATTACTGGTTTACTCGCCGTAAAATAAACACGTATGACTCAGTCACGTCGAAACTGAATCCACTGCATAAAGGAATTTTAAGCGCTAGAGTTGTATATTGGCTAGACGTACTTTAGAGTGAATATACACCTTACTAACGCCAATCTTTGTCAACGTTTGTTTCATTACTGGGTGAAATCTAGGTTTGCGGATACCAAGGATCTTAACGTGAGCCAAATGCTGTGAAATACATATTCATTGCTCAATTGCATTACCAACCAACACAAATCTCTTGCAGCCTCTCCTATTTCAGTGCCTGGCAGATAGTCACAAGGACATGGACATGGACACAGGAATAAAATTCTGTGTCATTCCAAAAATTCAAATAAAATAAAATAAAATCTCGTGAAGTACCTACATAGGAGTTATTAATTTTAAAAATAACTTTTATATCCCTAAAAGAAGGGAATTTTATTGAGAAGATTGTAAAATATGACAACTTAAAAATTAAGAGAGTAAAACAAATTCATTAGTTTGTTGCATAAAGCTTATATTTTCGATATTTCAACGCAAAAGGTGTCACCAGAAGGGATTTTTCACGTGCCCGCATTCTAAACCCTGGCGAGGTGCGACCATGGATTACACTATTGTTTCGATAATTATGATTGTTTGGGTTTAACCTTTTTAACTGCAAGCTTAAAAACTATACCACAAAGCTTGGCAGAAAGTACACCACAGTTTGGAAGCATTTTAATTTTATTGATTGGATAAAAGCAAACGTACTGCTACGTGTCTGATGTAAAAAAGTTAATTTACCGTTTCGACTTCTGAACTACGTTATTGTATTGTTAATTTTGCTTTTGTATTTCGAAGGTTAATAATGAGACTTTTTATTCTTTTTTTTACATAAAATCACGAGTAATTATTAGCATTGCCTCGAACTAGCGGAATCAAAATAGGAAACGGAATTTTGATCCTGAAACCTTAATTTCGAGAAACGTTATTAAAATGGTTTTGTTCTGCAGCCACGAAGGACTCAATTGAATTTATCGAATGAAGATAAAAAAAAAGGTTAATAATTACGTTGTGGCATAATTTTATAGGGGACCCCGAAACATATAATAAATTTTGTGTGAAAGTGGCATTTGAATAATAGATATCCTTTTCACGTTTTGGGTGTCGTTGAGCACGTTATAGCTTTAAAATAGAACAAAGCTGGCTATACCCAAACCACGTTTAATTATTAAAACAAGGAAGCATCGAGTTTCGTTGCTCACAGCGGGTTTCTATGCGCACGGAAGGCATCCTCGAAAGCGCGTTGACGTTTTCGAAGATGCATGGCAAAAACTAAATTGCACACATATACACCGCTTTTCTGTTTTATGCTTCTCTCTTTAGCTTGGCCTCATATCATTAATATGGATTTGGCAGCTGGCTGACGTTTTCCATCACGGTAATAGCTTGTTGCTATGTGCGTTTGAGCAGCGGCGTCCTTGTGGGGGGGGAGTTAACATACATGCACATGAAATGGATAACGTAATCATAGGAGGGGACCCCGGGCTCTTTTTAAAAGTCTTTCTCAATGGATCCTTTGTTAAGGCTTTCCTTTCCTCGTTACAGCTGAGCGGCACCACATGGTTTCAATTGCTAATGCTCAAATGTATACGTATGTATGAGCAGATGTTCAATTATTAATAAGCGTGTGCTGTTTTGCACTATGCATGCAACTCTGTTGCTTCCTTACTTGTTGTGTTACCAACAGTTGTATTTTGTTGTGCAATTAGTATTGCACTTTCTTTACATTACCGCTTGTGCACACTCCGTTTAATTGATTTACCTATCGGAGCACGCTTTGACTTTGAAATTTCCGTATAAATCCATTAATAACATTTCAGCAACAATCCTAAAAACGAACATTTTCAGTCAGTCATATTTTGAACGTTTTAACCCCCCCCCCCCCTCCGAATAAAATAAAATAAAGCTTTCTTTATGTTAAACTTGAAAATAAAATAAATGGAACAAAGCGATTTTAAAATTAAATAAATTATGGTGAATGTTAAAATATTTAAAAAACAGTTTTATGGTCGTTTCATTTTGGAGCGCAAGAAACATAATTTTTATTTTAGGACATTTTAATATGCATAGGATATGCATTTTAGAATCCAGTTTATTAGAATTTGACCATAAACAGACGCAAGCGCTCACTTATGTTAATAAATATAATTTTGGCAGAAGTCATTAGAATAACTAATTTTACGTAAAACGTGTTTTTTGGCTGGCTGCAGTTAAGTTTTTGCAACTGATTAAAAATAGAAATGTGCACACTAATTCCAGCTTTGAAACTGTTATTTTTAATAACAACAATTTGCATTTTTTTAATCATAGTTCTGCATTTGCGTTTATTTACATATCACTATCATTTTGCCACGTTATTTTAGGTCATTTATAAAAAATATTCCACAGTAGAAAATCGAAAATGAATAAAGGATCTTTCTGGATATTTTATTTCCGCAACTGTTTCCTTCAACTGTTCATCAAAACGCATTAAGTTCGATTTAAAAAATCTGTTGAAACAGCAAAACAACTTCGTGGGATTTTCGAAAAATCATTACCAGATATAACTAGAAAATTCAATAACGCGATTCTAAATATAAAACCCAATTAACTACGTAATTCACTTGTTTTGGATTGCCTTGAACTTGAGTTGATTAACGTAAATAAAACATAAGTCCAAAAATATAATAACTTATAAAACAATCACATCAAAATACTTTTCGTTCATTTATTGAAGGAGCGCTTTTCACGTGATTGTGTTTGGCTTTTTTTTGCTAAGCTGGAATAGTTCCAACCTTGGCAGGATTATACTTGTGAGTTTGCACTGAGCTGCTTAGCGATTCTTTATAAAGACAATTAAGACGGTGATATTTTTCTGTTTCTGTGTTTTCTTCTCCTTTTTCTCGGGATCCTTTTGCCCTACAGAGCGCCGAACTGTTTCCGTTTTTAAAAACTATTAAAATCATAAATTCGATTACCGAAGGAGTCTTCAACAACATTTTTTTAGTTTCAGATAAGGTGGGCTAGTTACAAGGATAATAGATAATATGGTTTTATTCTGTGGATTGCTTGGGATTGTTTCTTTACAAGCGCAATGAAGACATCAGCGTTCAGCTTATTTAAAAAGTCCAAAAATTAATTTACAAAAGGGTGGTTTTGGCACGATTTTATTAAGCTCGAGTAATTCCAACACTATTAGGGCATGGCATGACAACTTACTTTTTTTATGGGCAATTCAGGTGTCTCTGAGTTTCATTAATATTTAGCCTAAAAATTAATTTATTGAAGGACAGTATTGGGCACAATTTTATTAACACATTGGCTGCCATGAGAATCACCGGTTTTTCATCACTGTGCCACGAGGAACACATGTGCTACTCAGCAAGCATCTAAGTTCTAGACTGATCTAAAACCCAGGCATCCTAATAAAGCTTTGGATTTTGAACTTGGCACACAGGGTAGGCTTGCATTTTTTTGAGTGTTTTTTGAATTTAAGCGTTACGTAACGTATTTCTGGAAATAAAAATCTTTTCTTTCTTTGGCACCTGGGGTTTGGGATTCGCCTCTTATGGTGGCAGCTAAAGTGTTTATAAAATTATTATTGTGAAGCTGGAGTAGTTCCAACCTTAGTAAAGTTTCCACAAGGACTTACTCGAGGTTTTATAAAAATATTAAAAAGGGCAGCTCCTTTGACGTTAAAAATTACTAAGCCTGAAAGTAAATCCACCAATGAATCTATTAAATCTATTCGTCGATCGGGAGTAGTCCCAACGTTAACAGGATCTAATGTGAATTGCATGGCAATAAAGCTTGAAATTGTTTATTTATAAATTTAGGATGACAATTTAATTCATGTATACAAATTCCCATAAGCCGCTGTGATTTTGTCACTTTGACAGCGGCTAAAAGTTTGCCCTAACTTTTATCCGGCTAAAACACTACCGTAACTTTAGTTGCTAGGCACCTTTGCCTTCAATATCAAATAAAAAAATTAAATAGCCACATTTTGTGATAACAAATTCGAAAATTGTACAATTAATATTTACAATAAATGTTTTTCTTATCTATTGTACCAATGAATTACAGCTGCAACTTTTTATCACTAGTGATAAAATGGAGCATATTTTGTAACTAGTTACAAAAAGAACCACTTTTCACAATTAAAATCATATGTCAAAATGTTGACATTTCGTAACTGAATTGGAAAAAAATATTTATCCGACTAAATAAAACCTCTTGTGTAATTAATTATATCCGATAAAACTTTTCATGACAAATTAAAAAAATTTTAATTTCGGTTCAGCTGGAGTAGTTTCAACTGTTTAGGGTTTTGGCTCTTTGGCTCGTGGAGTGTATGACGCAAAAGCTTGGAATTGCTTTTTAAAAAAATTTGGTTTGTTTTAAAAAGATTAATTTATGAAGATAGTTTTATGCTCGATTTTAGTAATATTTTTGTTAAACTAAAGTAGTACTAAGCTTAACAAAGTTATACCCTGTTGAATTTCAGTAGGACATGAATCCTTGGAATTACTTAGCTGTTCTTTATAAAAGCATTTTTTCAGGTGACAAAAATTATTAAACTTTAACATTAATGTAACAGGTAAAGGTATCGGCATTTATACTCCGCGAGGGAGTATGGCCGGCAACATCGAGAGTTAAGGCCTCAGTTTACAGAAGAATTTATTAAAATCTACGTCAAACTTGGGTACTTCCAACATCCTTAGGATTGTATCATGTGCATTGTATGGCATGAAAAATTGGGACTGCTTCTTTACAAAAACCATAAATAAGCGTCTTTCAATTTTAGATTTTTTTAAATTTAATTATTGACGTCGATTGCTATGATCATTGGCCTCCTAAACTTAATCTACTCAGACGCCAACCACGCTCCAGATCGAGCTCTGGCCACGGATGGGTACGAACCCGGTACCTCTCGATTGTGAAGTAAAGTAGGCATTCACCCTCTGCACTGTCGAAAGACCCATTCGATTTTAGTAACTAAAAGTGGGTTTTACGTAACTTTAAAAATTATGGTTAAGTTCTGGAGTTGTTCCAACATTATTAGGGTTTTATCACGTTGATTGTAGGACATTAAGGTTTGGCGTGGCGTTTCATTTTTGTTTCATTTTTTTTTTAATATTAAGTAAGCCAAAAAATTAATTTGCCAAAGGACAGTTTTTGGGGCGATTTTGTTAAACTGGAGTAGTTCCAACCTTTAACAGAGTTATAATTTGTGCATACAGCATGAAAGATTGAGATTACTTATCACTCTTATCAGACTTTGTTGAAGTATTTAAGGCGACATTTTTCAGTTTCAATTTGCCTAAGAATTCACTAAATTTGCGTTAAGTCTTGTTTACATTGAGCGAGTTTACTCGCTACTCGGTAGCGAATTTACTCTCTGCTACTAAACTCGCTCTACTACCGCGAGTAAAGTTGAAGACCGCGTTACTGTTCTCGCTACTCCTACTCGCTAGCTATAATTTTACTCTCTGACGAGTGAACTCGCTTTGTGTAAACATATTTAGCTAGTAAACTCGCTGTAGACTCTAAATTGGCCGGCAAAATGTCGGCAGAAGTAGTTCTTGCGGGAGTTCGTGTTGTAGTCCTTTTCTTACGCCATGAATTGGGAAAAAACGGAAATCTAGAAAAATGTGGGTAAAAAACTGGCCGAGTTGAATCACATTAATTTTGGCGTATATGTATATTTCTTCTGTTCCGCTACCATTTTCTTTGCTCCTCTCTATTTTTTTTTATAAAACACTACTTTCCAGGTGAATAAATTTAAGGCGAGTACGCGAATTTACTAGCTGTGTGTAAACGATACTCGCTGAGCTAGTTGCAACACGCTCGCTGGCGAACGAGTTTTCTCGTCGGCGAGTAAACTCGCTCAATGTAAACGAGGCTTTAAGCTGGAATAGTTCCAACATTCTTAGGGTTGTAGCATACGGATTGTATAACATAAAAGCTTGGGATTGCGCTTATAAAAGCAAGTAAGACGATGACCACAGCGCTTTTAAAAAATATTGAAACTAGAAATGTATTTACCAGAAGGAAATCTAACAATTAAAAAAAAATGGGTAAAGTCAAGTAGTTCGATAAAAAAAAATCGTCAACGTCATTTTGCATTATTTTCAAAGCAAAAACTGTTCATGAAATCTAAATTTGCGTAAACTAAATAATTTAAAAAATTCCCATATGATGAGGACTTTAACGGTGACGCTGTATAAAAGCAATAAAACACCTTTCAGTATGTTTAAACCTAAAAATTCTAATTCGAAGGATAGTTTTTGTCTGCCACGATTTTACTAACATTATTATTTCGTCGGAGTAGTTCCAACCAACAAAGGTCAATGAATACCTGAGATTACTTAGCGATTCATTGCGAACGCATTTAAGATGGCGCTTTCAGTTTTTTTAAATATCAAATAAATTTAAAAAAATATTTAGCAAAGGTATTGACACGACTTTCTATTAAACTGGAGTAATTCCAAGATTTTTCCTCAGGATTCTATGACGTGAAAGCATATGGTTGTTATCAATTCTTTAAGAAAGAAACTAAGACCTTTCAGTTCTAATTTAAAAACAATTAACCCTGACCCTGAAAATTGTAAACTAACTGCATAGCTTAAACTTGAAAAAATCAAGGGTATTCCTTAAAATTGCACGACCAACGGGCAACGGGGGCAATCCAAGCTAACCAAACAAAATAAGAGTACTTCAAATATTATAATCGTACTTTATCTCACCTTTTTATATTAAAACTATTAAAAGTGAATAAACTTTTAAGCGTCGTAAAGAAAAATAATCCAAAAATCTAAAAATTATGACGTCTATTTTAATGGCGCTCGGCGCTCGCGAATAATGACTTTTAATAGACAGTTTGAAGTGAGTATTAGAAAGTGGCACAAAAAACCGTACGTAAGGAAATAAATCCCGGTTTTTATTATCTCTTCAACCATATATGGAAGTTGCATGACGAGCGCATACGCGTTTCACCTCCAATATGACGAGCAATTATCTCGCGAACAATGTTTGAAAATGATCTCCGTCTTTCTCGTCCGAGAATAATAAACTCGGAACCGTACGAATGTACAACCATAATTACATTGTGACAGAAGAAATACAAAAAAAAAATTGCATCATACTTACATTAGGTACGGTGTAGCTGTTGTATTCCTTCGTATTGATGGTTTCCGCTTGCTTATTTTTAAAAGCTCGGTAGTTTTCCCGTATCTGTTTGCCGTACTGAAATGAAAGAACAGACATTTAGTTACAGAAATAACTCCACTACAAGGTCGAAAGTGTAAAACTTTCGTTTAAAATGAGTTTTTTCGACCTACATCTTTTATTCCTAATACATTAAAAGAGAAATTTGGGGCAAAGCTCGATGTTTTGTGTATTTTAAGGCCTCGCACAAGGCCCTTTTGATCTAACAAAAGCCTGGCAATTTTTCGGTGAGAACGATTTTCTTCTCGTGGAAAATTTTCATAATATTTTTGCCTTTGCCAAATACAAACAACAATGTATGGCACAACGATAAGAAAACCTCAGATTTCCCTAAACAAACAAAGATAATATTTTTTTGTATATAAACGGACTTTTTGGGTGTAGATAAAATGTTATTGAACTTTTAGATAGTACCAACGATAAAAGGTTAACAAATTGCAAGGACAACAAAACTTTTACTTTTTTTATCCGAAAGAACTCTGCGTCTTCTTTTGTGAGTAATCATACAAAAAAAGAAGGTTGTGATGATTAATTAAACGAAATTTAAGCATTTGCAATTAGATACAATCTAAAATGGAGCTCCGGGAAAATTAAAAACTTCAAAAACATTATTTAAGTACATTTCAACAATAGGAGATTAGCATACCTGTCAAAATACGTATTTGGTTTTTAAACAAGACTGTAGTTGTCGGACCGTTCTACTGGGCGTTCAAACCCAAAAACAAGCTTATAATTTTTATCTACTAATCTGTGGTTGAAACCATGAAAGCTCGGTATTTCCAAAATTGACGAAACAGAAAATTACAAAGGACTTCGAGAATTGTTTTCTTAAATTTTTGGGGTTTTGTTATTAATTAAGTATCTGCAAGCTATCTATTAAGCTTTAATTTCATCAAGGATTACCTACAAATTAATTTAACTAAATATTTTCCAAACTACAATCTGGAATAAAATTATAAATAGTGGTGTATCTGAAATCTCTTTTTCTTTGCAAATGCAACAACAATTAACTGTAGAGTCTACAGCATCTTGTTGCTGTTCCTGTAACATATAAAAAAATGTTGGAAAATGTTTTTAACACGTATGATTTTAAATATGAGGATCAGTTTCAAAGGGAAATATAGCTGTAAGACAGGAAATTTATATTTCTAATAATTTAAAAAGATTTCAGTACATTCAAAGAATGATTGCAAAAGCAAAAACACAAGAAATGGAAATATACATGGTATATCTAGACCTCGAAAAAGCCTTCGACAGAGTACCTCAAAAAGAAGTCTGGGAAAGTCTAAAACGCAGAAAAGTCAACCTACAATTAAGAACAGCAATTAAAAGTTTATATGACAAAAACAAAAACTATGTGAGGAAGGATAATATGGAATCGGCAACTTACGAAATAAACGATGGCTTAAGACAAGGCGGAGTGATGAGCCCAATATTATTTACCCTGATAATGGACGATGTGATAAAAACAACAAGAGTGAGAACTAAAAAAGTGCATGTGGGTTTAACAGACTAATACCAGTGAGTGTCTCAGAGTGTGCATTCGCGGACGACATAATGATATGTGCAGCTAAAGAAAAAGACTTACAAGAAAATCTGAAGATATGGGAGGAAGAGCTAACGAAAAGAAGAATGAAAATAAATACAAGTAAGACGAAAATTATGGTAATTAGCAAGGAAAATAAAAGTGCGAACATAGAACTAAACCAAGAAAAGATAGAGCAAGTGGAGGTCTTTAAATACTTAGGTGTGTCAATAGAAAGGGATGGAAACATAGAATGCGAAGTGAATGAAAGAATCAACAATGCTGTAAAACTATATCATAGTCTAAATAATTCATTCATAGGAAAAAAGGAAGTAAGCAGAGAAACAAAAATGATAATATATAAAACAGTGTTCAGACCTATTTTAACGTATGGCAGCGAGAGTTGGATATTGACAAATACATTGAAGAGTAAAATACAAGCTATAGACATGAAGTATCTCAGAAAAGTCAAAGGAATAACAAGAAGAGACAGGATAAGAAACGACACAGTACGGGAAGAATTAGAAATAGAGCCAGTTATAAACGTAATAGAAAAACAACAGTTAAAATGGTTTGGACACATGTGCAGAATGGGAAAAAGTAGACAAGTAAAGAATATATGGGAAGCAGGAGTACAAAGAAGTAGGAAGAGAGGACGACCCAAGAAAACCTGGAACGATGAAGTGGCAGAAATACTAAAAAGAAGAAACAAAACATGGACAGAAGCGAAACAAATAGCACTTAATAAGAAAGAGTGGAGAAAATTTGTGCATATGTAAAGGAACTAAAATTAATACCTTACACCTTAGGGTAGAAAGGTCAATGATTATATATATATACATTCAAAGAATAATTTAACACAAATTGTTTTAGTAAATAATCTTAACGACGAGCATGACGCGCGCAAAATCCATTGAAAAAAGTACTGTAGAATTAAAAATATTACACTTAAAGGGCTTAAATTTTTAGAATCGTTAAATCGATACGTCTCAAATAAGCAAACAAAATTTACTTAGGATCGAGTAATTATTTATTAAACTGGAAACATTTTTTAACTTATATGCAACGCAAGCGAGTTTGCTGAATGAACAAAATTACAAAAAAATATGATTTTACGGCATATAATATGTATCATAATAACAGTAATTAATAATGTAATATAAATGTAACATAATAATAAGAATAATAATTCGATTCTTCAAAATGCATAAACAAACTTAAAAGCAAATATAATCCAATTATTTCAATACAAGCCAAGAATAAATGACATCTAATTACTTTTTCCATCGTGTTTTTACTTGTCTCTTTGCACTTTTTTTAAATCAATAATTCAGTTCCCTTCAACAATTTTCACTAATATTTTCAATATTTAATGTTAAAAACTTCTTTTAACGGATTAATAACCTCAAAACACATGCGTTCACTCCGAAAATCATGGTGAAACATCTGGAGTTTGACCTTGAATTCCTCTACCTGTGATACAAAAGGTCGATTTCTTGTGCGTGTTTATATGTTCTCTTAAAAGTATTGATTTTTTCAGTTGAAAATACACATGTCTATAATATATTGATTGGTGTATTATATTCTTGCATCCGAATGACTGAATAATTAATATTTTTAAATGGAAACTACTTTATTATATGTACTAAATTTTCAAAATTAGTCACCTCTAGTTAAAATTACATCGAAAGAAAAAAATTTTTTAATATATTTTTTTAATTGTTTAAACAATATAAATGCATACTTGATAGCGCCAGCTGGAGTGTTTCTGATTTTGAATAATTTAACATATGTAACATAAAAAAAAAATTCATCAAAATCTGTTCTGTTTTTGTAGGTTTAGAAGTAAAAACCTTTACTGACTCGACTAAAATCCCAAAGTCAAAATTTTACTAACTCAATAATATTAAAAACTAATTTTCTACCTTTTGGACTTCGGAAATTGTTAAAAATCAGAAACATTTTTCGTCTGTTTTCGTGCAGCTTCGTCATACCTCAATTATTTTCATCATTTCATCATACTTCAGTCGTTTATGCGTTACAATAGGCTTCGGTTCATTATAAATGCCAATTACTTAAACTGTTTAAAAAAACTGAAGCATTTCAGCATAATTAGTGAATTTAATATTAAAATGCAAACTACCATCAATTAAAACAAACGTATTTCCCAACAAGATTAAATCAATAAAAAGCATTAATAAAAATAAAACAATTTTCCTGTCTGTACAAAACCTGAAACGTTCCGAGTCATAGGAATTGCACCGGCACCACCAGTTGCTGGACAAAATACAAAATGCAGGTTGCAATTCGCGATTTGCCTACGTCCAAATTTCCGTTTACCGTTATTGTTGCCATGCTGATGCAACCGTTGTAAATTACACGCAAACACCCCAACGGTTGGTTTATTAATGTTCAAACGCGACAAACGTATAAACTAAGGCCGTATTAATCTCTACTACCAAAGATTTATTAGCCACGCACTACCTTAATTACGAGTAATATCAATGAATGGATTGTGATAAATGTTGTAGACATTCCGATACATGCGCCCGAATTTAAATTATCGAAAACGAAAAGTAGTTAGTTAACAACGGAATACACCAAGCCTCCTACGATGCTTCGACGTTACGTAATTTTTTTTTTGTAATTGTTTGAATATATAATTATAATAATTACAGCAACGCCTACTTATATTTCACAATCTGTCAAATTAATCATAGGATTTGATTTAGTAGAACTTTAATTTGGAAAACCATCGAGAGAGATTAAGGAAACTTGTACCGTCTGACGGTGAAGACTTTATAATGCTTAGAACCTTACGAGGACGTAATTACACTTTGGCGGATTGTTTAATTATTTTTTGCGAGGTACAAAAAAACTTTTTGTTGTGGGAATCTTCCGTACTTTTGTTACCTGGAACGATTTCGTTAAATTTTCCACTACTAATCTGTTTAAAAGAAGTGGGTCGTATTAAATTTTTTCTCTCGTTGTCATTAAGAACAACGAATTTTGGTACAATTTTAATTTCTAAAAATGGAACGGGAAAGAGATAGAAGTTGAATCAGAAAAAGAAGAAGTTCAAACACGACAGAAACATAAAAAATAGCAATAGAATCAGACGAAGTGAAAGGCTTAGAAACAAAAGTCAAAACGGAAGAAATAAAAACAGAACTGAAGATGACGAAATAAAATATGTAAATACAACCAGAAAAAATAGAAACAGAAGAGGACCTGAAAACAAATGAAAAAGCTCGAGAAGAAGACTGAAGCAATGATGAAGAAAAAAGCAGAAGAAATAAAAGACAAAAATATAGGACAAAGAGAAAAAGAAGCCCAACAAAGAATTTTGTAGACTACTCTTTACAAATGCCGCCTAATTGATTGAGTTTTTAAATGGAAATTTAATTTAATTAATAACATCTTGGAATTCAATTCAACCGTCCACATCTTGGACTTCGGACGGATTCTTTTTTTCTAGCAACCCATAAGTTTTACGTCACTTCATTTATCATAACTTATTAAAGAAAAATGAGTCTTATTAGATGTGACTAGTTATATAAAATATTTTTATCGTTTGCAATTAATGATTCACGTCTGACTGATTATTAGCCACAAAGTCATTTTGTTTAACTTTTTATGAAAACAACTGATTGATATCTCTTTGAATAAAAATGTAATCATCAATACTTAACTAATACAATCATAATTACTGGTCAGGTCCGTATTTCCATAATTCTAACGATTGTAATAAAAGAAACTTTTTTAATATGACTAACATAGAAGTGTAGTAAATGTGACATCGCGTTTTCAAACCTATTGTTATAAACATCACATGGGTGTAGTCTAATTGAAGGCATACACAACGACGAGAAAAAACAGGGCCATATTCACTCCTACTCGAGTAAGACCCAGTGACCCCATGCCCAACAACCAAAGCACATAGAATTATTTTCTCTTATTTGCATTGGTTGTTAGTATGAGTAGGTGAAATTGTATCATTTGTACCATTGCACTTTTCTGTAAATAGGGCTGCAGTCGGAAGGGGGCCTAACTCAGTGGCGTAACAATAGCTCTAGAAACGATTATTTAATGGGCCCCTAAGCCTTTTCTCGGGCCCTAACCCAGTAAAAAAAGACGTGAGATTTATTTTTAAGTAGTTAGAGTTGGACCGAACTGTCAATTTAACATAAATTTCTAACTTTAGTAGTTTCATCATAAATTCTAGAGTTGTTTGCGAAGAGCTATCGATATGGGTTCATTAATTTTTTATTGTTTCATCAAAGCAGCCCGTTGTTAAATATACCCAATAAAAGAGGCCATATATATTGTCAGATCATGATAGTAGGTGTTACAAGCAATTAGCCGCAACAAATAGCTGTCGTACAAATAAAGGAGTGATCGAAAGATATATATACTAACCTTAGCGAGTCTCATGGCTGTGAGCCAGCAGGTTCGAGCCCGTTCGGAGTCGCAGGCGAGGCACCGGAGCCCCGGGCTTTCGTCCTCCGTATCCACTCCGGATGGTCTTAAGCACAAACCCCACTCGGTGGGTGCACGGAACTGGTTCTTTGCGTTCAACGTCGTGTAAACGTGGTAGTCTGATAGTCTCGCAAACACCGTCAGACCGCTGATATCTGATTCTGAGATCTGAAAATAATAAAACACGAAATTTTCAAACAAGATAAACTTGAGACAAATTAACATGCTACCTTATCAAATAATAACGAGGTACGTAATTCTTGGTTTATTTATGGCGAGGTTAATACCGGCTCGTTTTAACACATTTGCGACGTTAGAAGACGAAACCGTTATCCCTATGATAATAATTATCCACGAAAAGATAATTAGGGACATAGCGACATAGGAGAGTTCGTGAACAAGTTCGTTTTGGTCATGGCCACAGGCACACCGAACAGCTATTTAGAGACATCAATTTTCGAAATGGTACATTAAACAAAATTTTAATTTATTACGTAACAGAATCACGTAATAAATTAACAAAGAGCCATTTCAAACTCTAATAGTAACATATGTATACCAAAACCATTAATTAGATGCCTGGCTAATATCAGAACTGCTGATAATAATAAATAATAACTTAAAAAAAAAGAACATTACATCCCGGTTTCATACACGAAGCTAAACAGACGATAGTTATGAAGTTGTAGCCGAATAAGTTGATTGATTCAATTGTCTTCCATTTTTGACTTTCAAACAAAAGACAAAACAAGCATAACCTACACTTAACAATTAATAACATAAATAGAGTTTTCATGCACTTTCAGGTGAAGTCAGATGTAAGATTATTCAAATTGTAACTGTAACAGTTTCGTTTTAATTTGAACTGCTCTTAATAATTATTTTAAAAATATACAAAGGAAGCAAATTAAATAACAAGCAATATGACTTGTTTGATTCAACTGTTTTCCATATTTGATGATTCTAACAAAAGTTAAACCAAGCCGCAAATTAGCTACTAACAAAACGCTTTCGTAGGAAGTCAAATACAGAAATATTTAGGAATTTAAGTATAATTTCATGTACTGCATAAGAAAAGTATGTTTATGAAGAAAGAAAACAAAAAAGCTGCAGCTGTACCTATCAGTTGTTTTATTCAACTGTTTGACACTTCAAACTTGTTAAACACAAGATAAAACAAACTTGAAATTAGCAAGTGATAACACGAAGATCGCACCCTTTATTTTCGCATGAAGTTGTATGTTGCTATAAGCTGCTGATATAATACAAGGAGTATGACATACCATTTGAATAAAGAAAACAAAGCAAATAGAACAAATTAATAATGACCATTACCTACAGCTACGTGACTTGTATGAACAAGTATTAAACTGTTTCTCGCATTTGACGCTTTAAATCCTAAGCAAAAGATAAAAAAACAACCTGAAATTGACAATTAAACGATAAAACAGAGCCAGTGTGAACTTCCACATGAAGTTAAATAAAGGTCGAACGTTCAAAAATGTAATGAATATGTTGTAGAACTGTATGTTGATACACTGTCGTGTAGATAAGCTAACCAGAGCCTTTGCACAACTTCTTTATTTTAAATAAATTACATCTCATACTTCAGTCAAACTGTCTCGCACGACTACCGTCGTTGTAGTACCCGACTTACTACCCTCACTCACCCGATGCACGCCGGGCCCCACCTGAACATCGGTCGTCTGCTGTAACTCCCACAGTATGTAACGATTATTTGTTTCGTGATATACTTTAAACGATAAAAATAAAAACTAAAACATCTTTTATTTGCTATTTCAAACAAAAGATAAAATAAATACCTGAATTTAGCAACTAATAACCTACGTCAACACAGCATCACAGCAATCTTGAGCTGCCGTATGAGACGCTGCCTGCAATGTTCATTGTACAATTAACGTACAATTTTGAAAGTACTGATAACAATAATATAAAACGGAGATTTTTAGGATATGTAGTTGCATAATTAGTTTGATTCAACTATCCTCCACATCTGACACTTCAAACTTTTCAAACAAAAGATGAAATAAAACGTAAAATTAGCAACTAACAACCTACGTGAACACAACAATCTTGAGCTTTCGTATGAGACCTAACGAAGCTCCAACGTTCAAATTTAATGTAAAATTTTAAAAGTACAGATATGTGCAATGACTTAAATTACAGCACTTAAAACAAGAATTAGAAACACTCGAAAAGTGCAATGCATCTTTTAGGTTAGGTATGTAGGTTACATGATTTGTTTGATTCGACTGTTTTTCATATTTGACACTTCAAACTTTCCACACAAAAGATGTTAAATCTGTGACAACACATCTGAAGTTAGCAACAGTCTAAACAACGCCATCTTCAGTTTTTATATGCAGTCAATTAGTTCGAATGTTTAATTATTTAATGAACACGCTATATAAGTTGGTACGTATTGAGAGATACTGGGGCGAATCAAAACAAAACGAAGAATAAGTAACGCTCGTCAGAAACTGAAGCTTTTAGCAGCACTTTCAAACAAATAAATACAACCTGAAAGTAGCAAACAGTAATAATACAGTGTGCTAAGAAAATGAACAAGGCTTTGAATTTTCTTAAGAAATCAAACAAAGTCTGAATGTTCACACATTTGGTGGACACACTGTGTATTTTTAGGTGTCTATATATGTGCAACGATTTATTGTTAATTATAAGTCTGGCATTGCTCTCGAAATAATAATAACAAGAGAGTCCCGACACACGATAAAATGCACTTTAGTTTGTCATGTTCTCATTAACATGAAACTATAAATCTTTCAATAATTAATGGCTGAAAGCAGTCTGAAATATTTTTTAATTAAAATATATTACACGTGTTCCCATAACTGTTCTAATTAAAAATTATGATGAAGCACTCGCGGATTGTTTCAATTGTTAACGATTATTTTACTAGTAAAACTAATCGGTTTATCTATCTACTTTTTTACATAATAAAAACTAAAAACCGACAAAAAAGTACCGTAACTGCTAACCTAAAAATTCTCAACATCTGTTTTAACATAAAAAAAAGAAACAACCGTGTAAATTATGAACCATTAAAACTACATAAAATTATAAAAACAGACATAATCATCCGCTGCAGTATTTTATTTAAATTTATTAATGCAGCTTCGTGACTTGTTTCTGAAATTTATATTCTTATTTTTAATATAAACACTTAAAATATACTTTATGTAAATGGGTCAACATTTTTAGCGATTGATTCATGTATTTTTAAACGGCGCCTTTATGAATATTTAAAATGATGCTTTTTAATACTCATTGGTTGGTTTAACATTATACTGCCTAATTTTTTGATACCCCCTGGTATTAACTTTTTTTAATTTCTATATGTTTAGATACAGATTACGGCTGAAATTTCTCAGAAATGAAGAGTCTCATTAATCTATTAAACAAACTACTAAATAATTCACGCATTCATCATTCATAGCTTGCTCCGATTTAATAACAACAATTAAAAATAATACATAATACCGTGAGCATCCTAATTTTTGTTTTTATGCTGTGTGAATGAGATTTATATACTTTTTCTTTGTATATTGTTTGGTGTGCGTATTTATGCCTTGAAACTTAAGCCTGAAAGTTTTATACCAAAGCAAAAATAGATTGCCAAATGCGCAATTTGAAATTAATTCATGAAATACTTATAAAGACTATTATTAAACCTCCCGCAGTTTCTCAAAAGGACCAGGTGGAGCCCCCATTTTGATCCACCTTTATTGTAAGAGCTTAAAATGGAATATTCCTGCGTAACAACGTAATAAAGCTTTAAATTCCTTCCTATACCTAATAGATTTTACAAATCTCTTAAGGAGATTGGATAATATTTTCGGATTGCCTATTAAATTTCGGTTGGTTAATTTGGAAAACTTGCAGAACACGTACTTCATAAGGATAATCCGAAAATAAACTGCAAGTCAAGAGAAAGCTGAAGATTTCTACACGAAAAAAATATGTAACAAAAGTATTTTAAATCGAAAGTTTTGTTTAAATCCAAAGCTTAAATGTCCCGAAAAGAAATAAATAATGAGTTTCATTTTTACTTCCTTCATAGCTCTGTCTTACAACTGACAGGTAAAATTTAATATTCTGCATAGGTTTGCATTATAACGAGCGCGCAATTTATGAATAATTTATGTATTTTTTTTTGCATTTCAAGTTGACTAATAAATTAAAATTTTTTTGAAACTTAAATGGTTTACATATTTTTAGTATTACATAGCAATGACATTATTTATTTTAATTTCTTTAGCTTAACTTTAATCTTCAATTCTAGAATTTCTTTTGCAATATTCAGAATAACCTAATTCTTTCTTTTGTTAATCGACCGGGGGAAAACCGGAAGAAAGGAAAAATGAAAATCAAAACGACCTTTGGAATTCTGCATTAAATGAGAGTATTAAATTGTATCTGATTTATATAAAAGGCACTAAGGAATCTAATATAACCAGTTTAGTAAAGATTTATCACCATTGTTAATTGCTTTTCTAATTAATTCTTGGATTAGTTATAGAATATAATGAAGGCCCTCCTGTTTTATATAATTTTACAATTTTCTTTGAATTTCAGAGGAAATTTAATTAAAATTGTCTTTGAAAAACAACATCCAAGCATTTCGCAAATTTTATAAATCTCTTATAATTAGTTTAGGAAAAGGGATTACGTAGATCGAGCCAGCTTAGATATTTTTTATTTAATTAATCTACTTTGCTTGGATTATATTTTGCGAATCCCAAACATATTAAAAATATCATGAATTTTTCGGATTTTTCAAAGCAATTGACGTAAATTATTTTATATAAAATTATAAATAAAGCCCCAATCATAAAAGATATTTATAAAACCATCAAGTAGAATTATTAGACTTACTCAAAACAAAAGTTAAATAAAGTTGGCAGTTATTACGGCGGTCATGAATTTTCTGAAAACAAATTTACACCGTTTTAGCTGCCAGAATTCGCGATTAATATTCCGAAAGTATAAAAATCCAGTTATTTATAAAAACGTGTGGTTAAAAGTGACTGACCACGTCACTTAAAAATTTGTTTATGCATTCCGGAAGTAGCAGAAATTAAGCTCGTTTCTATTAACGTAGGTTAGTGTTGATGTTAAGAAAGGCGTTTTTTAAAGCATCTAGAAATAATGTCTCGTAAAAGAATACGGCGTTAGACGAACGATAATTTATTCTAAACACAAACAAATCAAAAACTTTATGTAATAATAAGCAGCCGCACATAAGAGCGAGAGGGTACTGAACTTTCGAAATGAAACAGGAATATTACAAAACGTACATGATGGATACCTATTTCTATTGTTCGGGTAATTATTCCGATTTTGATAAATTTACCGTGACATCCGCACATGGAAGGTGAGCGTGATCTCTCAAACAAAATCATCTGAATGTCATTTTGTACAGTGAACTTTATGACAGCTTCACCTGACCTTTTATCAGGGACGAACTGGTCGGTAATAACCTTAGGTGATGAAGCGTCAATAAACCCCACGGCGTTTCTCTTGCTATTACATATATTTGAATAAATAAACTAAATAAAAAAACATTGATTTTTGTTCGTTTATTGTCTGTAACGGATCAAGCCTCACTCACTTCAATTAATTATCGATTTGGTAGACTTGAAAATGCATGAAGATGTAAGTAAAACAAAAATCCTCTAAAATGAACGTGGCTTACTACGACTGAGAGAGCATTTTCTGTAACACATTCGTACATTATGGTGGCGCTGTTTACCTCAGAATTCATCACCAACCAAATTCCAGTTTCTTTAGAAAGAGAGTAATCCACCCCCGAGTCATATCGACCAGAACGTTCACGTAGGGCCTGTATGTAGGGTTGGGTTAGCATTGTATCGCTTTATATTGCATATGGATACAGTCCAAAATAAGCAAAAAATATATTGATATATAGAAAATCGATACGTATTGAATTGTTACTCTGATGACCTGATCTACAAATCGATATGGATATCCCAAGAAATTCTAAAAAGAAAACAAGCATTTATTTGTAGGCTTCTTTAGAATGCCTTTTAGAAACATGTCAGAGGCAGGATTAACGCATGAGTTTATTACAATTGTTTTTTTTTATATCAGTGTTCTGATAGATAGGTATCATCGACACAATAATTCATAGCTGTGTTAATGTATCAACTCAAAATTACATATCAATACGATACGAATCGGTATTGACGATTTGATGCATATTGATATTCCAACAATGATCGATTTCGATGTACCATCATGTAACGATAAACTTTCTAATCAATCATCGATACATGTTCGTAATACCCAACCCTATGTAGAACTTCGAGTGGTTGTCAAGAATTTGGTAGAACCCTAGCCAGAGACAGGGAGATGTATAAAAAGGGGGCATATCGTTGGTTAGAAGCCAGTTGAAGTTTGCCAACTGTGATTCCAAAGGGCACATCGCAAGGTTAAGGGGGAGGGTTAGCAGGTAAAATCTTGCACTCCCCATCAGTACGGGTTGAGGGTCTGAAGATTTTCCCCTCCACGAAAAAAAAAATTAAAAAATGAGAACAATTATTTACAGTTCGTTAATTTAAAAATTATAATTAAATAGTTACTTGTTTGCATGAAACAAACATTAAATTTACCGTCAATTATTAATTGATTTGCAAAAACAGAAGAAAGAGAATATGCCAAGAAAAAAGAAGAAAAGCCGATGGGGACGAAAATCTGATAAAACCTAAAACAAAAGCAAAAAGGTAGCCCATACATGACCGTAACACTCCTGTTTAAAAAATTTATTACCTTGTTTCGCAAACTTCAAAACAGGAAAACTAAATTTAACCCACAGAACAACTGACGAATTCATTACTTCAATCCCAAGTGCACATGAATAAATTTGCCAAAATTCAAGTTTCAACAAACGAATGACAAGGCATGTTTTAGAATTCAAGTATAATAAAAAAACTTAAACCTTACGTAATTCTTGATGGCAAGCCAAGCTTTATTTTTAGAAAATGAAACTCGGAAGATGTACTAACGGTTAATAATTTAAAGCTGCACTGACTGAAAAGGCCATGGAGCCTCTTCTGTGGCATTTCCGTTAATTTTAACAAACTGTAAAGATATTTATCACCATGACAACTGTTAGTTTAGACCGGTAAGTTGTAGTTGTATTGAGGATATTTTTTAAATAAATTATTTACAGAACCGATCAAGAAATTTTGCATTTTAGGAAGCTTGTATGAGAGAAGGAGAAACGAGAAAGAAGAAGAAGGAATTGGATGCAAGACTGTAATTTTCTAGGGCTACGTAGAATTAGGTACGATTTTCTTGGTTTAAAACCAACTTAAAATGATAAGGCGGTGGTTTTAAGGCTCGATTGTAACGAAATCTAAGCACGGTTTACGCTAAAATGCCAAAATTAAGTCTACATTTCTGTACAAACGGCTCTAAAGAGACTGTAAATCTTCACAAGTTTACAATTAAAAAAGCTTAAGAATACAATCAGAAGATCAGGGGTTCGAATCCCAGTAATGGCATATGATTTTTTTTAAATATACATATTTCGCCGAAGGAATTAATCCTTTAAAGTACGGATTGGTTGCTTGCAATTTTCATGGAACTGTGGACTCGATTGGTTCTAATCCCTGCGGATGTGTTAAGAATTTTCATAATTCATTAGACTACATTAAAACCGACAAATTACATTAACATTTGTTGTTCTAACAATCATTTTTATTGCTAGATATAATGAATTTAGTACGGTTATAATCATTAAAAGGATTAAATTATAATAAGCACGAAAAATTCAAGGTTACTTAATTGATCTCGATGTTAAATTCAACTTAAAGAATGAGTCCTGAACTGTCGAGAAACGATACACATACTTTAGTTGAAATCGATGAATGAAACAGTACAGAATGGAGTGCAGATAAAAATATCTTAAAACAGTGTAAACAAACTTGGAACGTTTTAATCAATGAAATTGAAAAAAAGCTTCAAACGAACTTTAACACGTTCGACGCCTTCGCTGAACTACAATCTAAACAGTGAACCCTGTGCTTACGCACATTTTTGAATACATTTAATGTATCGAGCAGAACATCTCACAAAGAATATTATCCCAGGCGTGAAACGGAACAATGGCGCCTACAATAATAATTCACGTAGAATATCTTTTGAAAATTATATACTGTTTTAGGTCGGAGTAACTCGGAAATCTCTCATTTTCCTTTGTAACAAACAAACGAGGACGGAAACCGATTTAATTTATCTCCCTTGTCAATTAGGGTGATCGATGTATGGTCGAAAGGTCGAAGAAATTTTCAATTTTTAATGCTCCTTTTATCAATAAATGATACACTCAGTGACTGATGATATAATTAATAACTGGGACGACCTTTGCAAAAATCGTACGTGTGGTGGAATTTTGCAATATTCGAGGCAATATTTTGTCTAAAGTCATGCTGATAACACACATTTTATTTTTATACAAAACCATCATGATTAATAAAACACATACGAATAAGATGCCTTCGTTTCTGGTTAAATGTTAAATCACACGTATTCAGTATTTTTAGTTCTCGTTCAGTGTACACCTTGTAATACTGACTTTGGATATGCGGATTTGTACATTGTACTTGGGGTTTTAGACATAATTATATAGGTTAAAAAAAATTTTCGTGAGGTATACTAAATTTAGTAATTAATTAACTTTTTTCTTGTAAAATACACTTAGAATATTCAGATTTGTACGTGGTAAATGGGGTTTTAGTCATAATTGTATACAGTAGGTGGCCACCGAATTAGAAACTTTTGTAATTTTCAATATTATTTTTATTTTAGAACATAATTATTACTTATATACAGTATTTTTCATCTAGCATTTGGGTTGACGTCAACTTGCCCCGTCCAAAAACTGCCTGTTTAGACACGCATTCGTGCGCAGTAGGTAATGAAAACCTAGTTTAGAAAGAGATGAAGTATAGAGTATAGTTGGATTGTGAATTTATCAACGCACTGTTGATAAATTCACAATCCAACTGACGACACAACCCAAATCCTAGGTGAAAAATACTGTACTATCACTTTACTGGGAAAACCAATTATAATCGATATTTTCTTAATCCCCTACACTTGCTTGATTCTGTTAGATATGCTATACATTTTCTCGCCATAGTCTTAATTTCAGGGCCATACATTTAGGATTATCTTCTTCTTCCTAGAACTATAAACTTTACTTTTAAGTCAAGCCTAACAGTCCTCAATGGTATTCAAGCCTGATGAATTGCCACACGGAAGAAGAACAGGGATGTTATGTTCAAGAAGATATGTTTTTGTAGATTTGCTGCGTGGCACGGAGCCCCATCTTGCATAAAGGTACAATGTGAATTATTGGTGTTAATACTGTCCAGATAGAGTATAAGAACAAAATCCAAGATGTGTTTACATTGTTATTGGTCCATTGTGCCCCTAACAAAATATATTTTGGAAATTTGTAATTCGATTGGATGGTGAAGTAGCTGTTTCGATTGCTACAAAATTAACATACAGTAGAACCTCGCTAATACGACTCCTCGCTTAATCCAACCATAAAGGGAATGAGCACATGGTTTCCTTTCAAATCTGTAAGTTTGTGAAACAATCGGTCAGCACGTATATTATGGAGTCATTTGTATCAGTTTGCTGGTGACTCTTGACCTGTTACATACTTGTTTTATTATTTTGTTTTACTTGTCCCATTATGGTCAGGAAAAAACGTAAACACGTTACCCTGACTTTGGATGAGAAGCTGAAAGTGCTGGAGAGGTTAGACAAAGGCGAGTCCGTTCAAAAACTTGCAAATGAAAATGCTCCATCTGAGCTGGACCTAAAAAATGGGAAATAAGAGCTACATTTCTTGCAGCTAAAGCTACGGTTATAGTAGATGCGTATTCAGACGAATAATAATTCTGATGAATCCGTCAGAACAATCAAACAATAAAAATGTTATCAGAGTGGTTATAGTGCAGACGCACTATTCGTCAGGTAAAGCACGAACTCGTCAGAACAAGTTGGTGGTTCAAATGAGTTTGATTTTACATACGAATTCGTACGAGCAAAGTGGTTAAAAATGGACATAGAAAAATTAATTGCCCTGATATTTGAAAATAGACATTTATGGGATATGAAAGACAAAAGTTATCATAACTGAGACGTATCTCGTAGAAAGTGGGAAAAGATCGGATGAAGCAGGAGGCCCTGTTAGAAAAAATGGCCTGGCCTTA
Organism: Melanotus villosus; assembly: GCA_963082815.1. Taxonomy (NCBI): domain Eukaryota; kingdom Metazoa; phylum Arthropoda; class Insecta; order Coleoptera; family Elateridae; genus Melanotus; species Melanotus villosus. The sequence continues at coordinate 76,059,669 of OY720420.1, forward strand.
TTTTACTAGTATGATGTTTTTAAGAGATCAATCCTTGCCCCAAAATGTACAGGGCAGTACTCCTGAGCCTTTTAGAACAGACACAAGCATAAACGTTACCGTAGAGGATTTCGAAGATACGCCCGAATATGAGTTTAGCAAAGAAACATACCGATTTGGAAATCAATATCAAATCAAATAATTTGGAATTAACAGAATCGGAACCACGGAACAAACAGTTTTTGAGAAGCTCTTGGTTATCAATGTTTTAAATAGAGATAAAAATGAAGAGGGTGGCGATTATCATTTTCTCCTGAGTTTGTTGCCAGCTCTCCGAATGGTTCCAGAAGAAAGGAAAATGTTTGTAAGAACACGTTTGCAATAAGTATTTTGTGATGAACAAATGTTTGATCAGCATGCTCCCACTTAAAGACAGCAGTAAGAAACCAACTGCAGTAACCTGTTCTCAATTCGACAATAAGTAGTTTACAGTAATCCTTCTTCATCAAGTAATTCAATACAGCGAACTTGGGAAAGTCTTCCTACCTCTTCTACGGACTTAACAAATCCATCCCACGATATCCCCAATATCACAGAATATAACCTCACTACCCTGACTTCGTATTTTTCTTCACGCGATCCTCGTAACTAAAGATCTTACTTTACTGCATTTTCTTTTTTTGCTATGCATTTACTATGTAAAACTTAATACTTTAGAGTTAGTTTAACAAAGTTTGTACTTCAGTTTTTGATATTAAATATTAAAATACCATAAATAGATGTTCTTGCCTTAATGTAATGAACGAAAATTTGATTGCTTATAGATATTTGTTTTAATTCCAGTAAGTACGTAGTAACATTCTGAAATACTCTGAAAAGTTATTTAGTTGATTCAGTAATTCCTGAAATAATGTGTGATATTCCCCATTCGTTTCTCTTGAAACAAACACCTTATTCGTGTATTCCCTTCTTTCACTAAAGAGTAACATTTTCAGCAAAGGACTTTCCAAAAAGTAATTATCAATATCCACCTTGCAAACTACGACTACTGACAGTCGTCCGAATACACATCTACTATGTATAACCGTAGCCTAACGTCATTTCTGTTATCCAACCAATGGATCAGGGGGTGAATGAATGGCTAAAGCGAAGATACCGCTGGAAATATGTTGGGCCCATTTTAGAGAAGAAGACAGTAACCTCTTTAAAGTAATGAGATCTCTTAATATAAAGGATGCTATTTACACGATAGCTGAGGCTTGGCAAGAAATGAAACAACCATCAAAAATCCTGGCGTAAACTTTGGCCGACAATGGCGGTTGAAAACCATCGAAATGAGGATCGAAGACGGCACTAGTCAAAACATTACAAGTTGATATTCAAATCAACGAAGTGATTGGATTATATGTGATGGCGACGGTGCAATGGAAGATTGAACTATGACGACGATCAGATCATCGCAGCTGTTATCCAAAGGGCCGATTATAACGAAAATGAAGAAGAGGACGATGAAAACTAGAAACCTCCCGGCAGGCGCTAAGCAGGCTTTCGATGTAGCACTTCAGTATATTCCACAGAACACTTCTTCCACGCTTACTGATATTTTGTGGATAAGAAAATGGAACGATGTAGCAGCAAAATCAAGAATGACGTCTGCCAGGCAAACAAAATGTTCAAGGTACATTTCTACTTACGGCGATGGATTAACAGGGTTCTACTGTACAACAGAACATGTCAAAGTTTTAACATCATCGCAGTAATACCAACACTTACAAACCAAATTTTACGAAGATACCAACCACTGTTGCAAACTTTTAAAAATAATATAATCCGTTAGTTAGCAATTCCGAACGTATCTCTAGCAACAAAACTTGCTACTTGTGTTAGAATTACTCTACAGTTACTTGCTTTAACGGGGGGTTTATTCATTTGTTCGCTCGTGGGGCTTCAGCGAGCCTGAAGGTTTAATAATATCTTTAAAAAATTAATCTTTTGCAGAACAAGCATTTACTTTTCACTGAATTTGGTAAAATCCAGTGTAAAACATGGATTTCTAAACATACCAAACATAGCACCAAAAAATCCCTACTTCAGTTAGAACTGTTCTATTAAATTCAACAAAGTTTCCGCTGAATATCAGTGTAACCTCCAAGTACTACAAAAACTAAAAGAACCATGTATTGATCAAAATATAAAGTAAAAGCTCTGAAAATTTCAGGATTAAATCTGCATTATCTTCACTAAATAAAACGAAGTCGAGATATCTCCCACCCACAGGACCTCCACTGTTAAGTTCATTATCCTCAACCCAATCCAGCAGCCTGTTAAATTTTCTCCGTTCCCTCAGATTTGGGAGCTTTTTTATTCTGTCGGTTCTTTCCTTTGTGCGTATGGCATGTTTTATTAACTTTAATTTTATAATCACGATTAAAAACTTGGTTTATACTAAATTAAGGGTTGATGAACGAATTTTCGTAGTAAAACAAACGGGTCGATATTTAAAGAAGCGTTAATCCTTTAACTACTTTTTTTTCGGTTTCGTAAAGGGAGGAAATTAAAGTTCTATTTTAACATAGCATACAAGAAAATTGCGGTTCTAAATTTTAATTTAATTGGGAATAAGCATGGGATTGTAACAAACTAAGACAGTTTGAACTCTGCGAGTCTAAAAGTTAATTAGAAAACTTAATTTAATTTCTTGACATGTGACGGTTCCGGTTTTCTTGTGTAATTTCCTGACTGAAATCTTAGGAATAGTTGGAACTTTATATATTATGTACGTCACAATTTCAGAGGGCAATTTTAGAAGTCGACGCTTATAATCAAACGAAAAATATACGGCGATAGAACAACGGTTTATTTTATAGTTATAAAATAAGCACCGGAGGAAAATTATTGAATTTATAGGAGGAAGATGCCCCTCATGGGCCCCCATTTTGCTTTAAATATGCGTTATCGTCATCTGTCTTATTTAAAAAATGCGAAAACACCATGTGGTTAAGGATTACGTAATTTTAAAACGACGCAGAAGCAACCGTAAGGAAAATGAAAAACTATTTTCTTGGCGTTAGGGCTTTGCTTAAATAAATTTTTGGAATGATTATGAGAAATTAACTATTTTTTGGTTAGCCACAATAATTCATTTTTTAATAATAAGTAAAATCGTATAATTCAAACTGCTTCAAGATTGAATTGATATAAAAAATCCTCAAGCTAAAACCAACGCGGATTAATTTGCACGACTTGTGTAGGTTCACGCATCATTATAATATTAAATGCAATATAAATTACAACAAATATTCATTTATTCTCAACACTTATAGAAATATGAATTATTTTGCATAAACATTTTACGTTTCCTAGTTGATAATTCTGAAAAAAATTGAGTTACATAACTGTGTAATTTAATAAATATGGTATTTGAGGAAGCATCCAACCTGAACTTTGATTTATCGTTCAACCAACTTGCCAATACAAATTACAGCTTGAAAATTATGAACTGCGAAATTACCAACCACATATTAATTTAAACCATTTTATGTGATTTGGAATTCTTCGTTTGCATTATTATTGTTTACAAATAATTGCCAAAATTTGCTTGGAAGTGATCTGTAATTGTAAATGGGTTAATCAGGATTCGAACCTGTGTGCTCTTGGTTGCAAGCCAGGCGTTGGTTACAAGCCTATCAAGACGCCTAATATTTATTAATTTCTAATTAATTTTGATTGATGAAATGAGTCTTCTAAAATTTAAATTAAAAGTTAAACAAAGGCTAGCAAGGTAGATTAGACTTGATAGTCATCGTTACAAATGTAACTAACAATTGCTACTGGTTGATCATGTTCGATAAGAGCTACATTAAATCATGACAAAATTAACTACGTGGCGCACAGCAGCAATTTATTCCTGCTTGCTGCTTGGGGGGGGGGGGACTATCTCAACTTTTCGACTTACATTTTTTTTTTTAATTTAAGTTAGCTCCACCGTTTTAGAACATAAAACAAAACTAATCGGTATTTATGTACAGAGGATTAATTAATTACTATTACATAACTTTTAAGATTTAATAAATGCCTGCTTTTCATCAAATTCAGTGCGAAAGCAATTAATATATCAAGAAAGGTGTTCATTAGGTATCTCAAAATAGGAACAGAAATGGATATGGTTGCCAAGAAAACGTCAAAATGGTACAATTTTAAATGTTACTTAACGGTTAATAAATAACCACCATTTAACTTTTGTGCTATTTGAAGGTTGGTTAAATATTTGTTAAACAGTGGCGAATTAATAATTTAAACTTGGGACGTTGTGAAGTATGAATTGCGTGGTTTACAAACTTATACTCAAATTCCTATCGGAACTTTTTTCAAAAATTAATGATAAAATGGCAATAAACCCTTAAAATTAAATATTGCACAATATTGGTACAAAAATTGTCAATTTTGCCCCAAATTACCAAAGAAAATAAGACGAGGATTTCGCTTAAAAAAAATCCTAAAACGCAAAGAAAACCTCTACAAAACAAAAAAATTACGAATTATGCCAAATTTATGCGTTTAAATCCAACAGCAAACTGACCTACACCAACCTAAACCATTCCGAAGACTTGAGAAAATACGAGAGCTGTTGACATTTATGTATAAAACAAGTTGCCATTTTTACGTTTCGACTGTTCATTTTCAAATTTTTGTATATTCAGACTTGATTAAACGATGTTTCCGTTTACATACCCCCATTCCTTGGTGTAATCCTCACTCCGACTGGCTGCCACGTATAGCACGTAAATCCTTATTACGTTTCAAAAAGCGCATTCAACTGTTAAAATGTCAAAATACACACGTAAAACAAACGAATGAAATAACAAAGGTGGAATATGATTATACGGAAATAAATTTTGTGGTGTCTCCGTGACCGGCGAGTGCAAAAAACTGGGTTACAGTTTTTTCGGATAACCTCGGTGAAATTTTCCAGGTTTTCACAAATTATTAAAACCTTTTAACTAACCCTGAGTGAAAATGGGTACTTTCGAATGTCTACGTATATTAAAATAGAGAGCTAGAGTGTAACGAAATTCGACGATGACCTTCCGCAATATCATTAGCAAAATGCCGGTCCATAACCTACCGTAATAGGACGAAAAATTGAAAGTGCTTTTTATATTATCAGTCGACCACAAAACAGACACGCTTGGGGTGGGTTGACTAAAATAGAGATTTAATCCGGGGGAGCCCCAAAAAGGGTTCTTTCGATACTATCATAATTTTAGGAAAACCGCACGTTATCACTGTTAACATGCTGAATAATTCCGTAAGGTTGGTTTTGATGTAAATTCTTTCGATAACGAGAAAATTTCGATTATCTTTATCGTCAAGAAAATAAACGCTGAATATATTTGATAAAAGGTTTGTGGGGATTATTCACGACACGAGAAAAACGCAAAACGGAGAAACAAATGAACAGAAAAATAAGAAACAAATGAAAAACTTACCCAAAGAAAATGTAACACAGCACAATGGGACACGTCGAATTTTTTCTTGAGCTAAATATTAGCTAATACTTTTAGTACGCGGCCGCTAATTACTAAAAAATACAATTTGTACCGAAGTGTAAATTTTATCACAAAACTAGCAAAATTACAAAAATAATCTACAACCTACTTCTACCGCAGCCGATTTTGAACTGTCGCCGGCCCGTCTGTGGTACCAGCAGCTGAGAACAAAGAGCGAATGCTACCGAGTTGTTCCGACCAGCTGATAATCAGCTGATTTCAGCTACCTGTACTGAAAAATCGAAAACCGGCGTTATTCTTTTTTTTATTTTTTTTGTTTCTCGGCCCATGTATGCGTGCTAGAACTTGTAATAATAAATTTCTTTAATAATCGGTAGTACGCATGCTTTGACACGTACACCAATCACTTCCTTGACAATTACCATTAAAGACTTCAGGAAAAAAGCGATTCATTACACACGTATTGCTAATAACCTTTGTGTATTTTATCGCTAGAATTAGCAAAAAATTACGTTGTACAGGGTCATTTCTGAGATTTAAGTGGAGTTGCATTTACTGGACGTCAGGCATAACTCGAAACGGTTATTAATTTTACAGTTTTGTATTGAATAAACCTGTAACAATAAATGATAACAATTTATGAATGAATTTTCTGGAAATTGCGTTACAGGCCAGTAGTTAACTATGAAAAATGCAGTTAATTTTCATGTCATACCGAAACAATGGAATGTGGTTAACAAATGCCGGTATTGATACAGCTGAATATCTATAAAAGATAAGCTTTCTTTTGTAAAATTTTAAAATACCATGCTTGGTTTACTTGTTTATTATTATTAATAATTAATTGCCGAAGTCTGAACAATTAATTCGTACATTTTATACTACATTCAGGTTGCTGATCAGCACTTAACAAAGATTTTAGTTTTGTTCGGTTGACAATCAAAATTTAGATAGAGTTGGTACAACTGCTTCGAACTCTAGAACTTAGTAAATGCCAAAATCCTGCTTCAAACAACTTTAGAGGAAAATAAATGACAGTCGCAAACTTTTGTTTTGAGTTTGTCAATGCATCACTGTGGCAGGGTTCAAATAAGAATGCATAGAACTGAAGTTGGTTGAATTAAAGGAGTGTTCACACAACACAGTATATAAAGCAGCGTAAAGCTAACAGATAGTCAGCAATAATAAATACTCCAAATTATAACGAGGGTTCCAAAAATATTGGAATCTTAGGCTTAGGCGGCCGTAGATCTGAACTTACATCATGTGTAAGTACTGCTTTGGCATAAATTAAGTTAATTCCAAAACTTATTGAACACGCGTTATTTATGTTACTTAACCTTTACATTTCATTTAAAACAATTCTGATTCTTTTGACAACTGAAAGTTATATCAACTAAATATATTTCAAATGTTAAATCTGACACTAAATTGGTGTGAATACACCGTGTTTCAACCAATCAGCTGACAAATCAGAAATTTGTAGCTATCTTCAGACTTATCTCTTCTTATTGCGAATTTTGTATACAGAAAAAGGAAAACTAGTCCATCGTTTTTATTGCATAAAACTGAAAAAAGCTGTATAAATGTTGTAAACCCCTTTACTTTAATATAATGTTTACTATAAAACCTGTATATTTTACAAAGCACACAAAAAAGATGTTTTTGGTGGTTATCGACAAAATAATCACTGAATATTCAAGGATCATTGCATTAAAAACAAAACCAAACAGGTGGTAGATGTTTTTCTTGGTGACATCCGACAGCTCCGGATAACAAATGAAAAACAAAAACAATTGCACGTCCCTTCCTTTGTTTTAAAAATGCCTATTCTGATTGGACACTTTAATAAGCGTTTTCTTTTGTTTCAAAATGTTACAATCTAGTTTCAGTGGGCACTTAATAATAGCCGTTTCTGTATTTCTTTTCTTATTATGTTATTAATAATCTGTGATAATTAAAAAAACAACCCAAAGCTCCCCGTTGACTGAAAAATGGAAGTAAAAATTAATTTAAACTTCCACGTATGCGGATATTTCAAGTTGAAATAATAAAAATGTGAACAATGTACTGCGATATTTTAGTCATGGTTCAAGCATAAAAAATGTGTAGATCCATTAGAAAGCACGTAAATTAAACCCTGCTGAAATGGTTCACGTTACATTGTAATTTAACTATTTCCATTTCGCGTTATTATGGTTATAAACTGAAATGATGTAGTTTGGTATAGGTTATGTTATCAAATAAATTTCTGTAATTATATGAAATTCTAACTGTTTGTTGAACTTCTTTGATTCGTTTTCTGCTTTTCTTTGTGTCACCTTTTATTCTATTCATACGTTTTTTTAATTCTATTTAAAAATTAACTTTTCATGGTCTAATCTAAAAGGTATCTGAAATATCGCATCGTTTGTTTTCTAAATTTTGAACATTTCAAAGCTTATTCAATTAGCTATAGATTTTCAACTCAATTTCAGTTAGAAGTTTTTTTTTATAACAGAATTAATTCAGAGTTAACAGTCAAATTACTCAACACAATACAGAAAATCACATGTAAAGGTAACCTGAATGAAAGTCTGGTTTCACCCCGTACCTTTGTACGAACCCATGCAAGTCTGTACAGGTTGAAACTAATCAATAACAGAGTTGCAGCTTGCAGTCAGTTCAACGTTAACTTGAAACCGCTTATTAGGCCGTATGGTTTAATAATGCATGCCATTTTACCTGTACTGGAAAAAGCGACGAACGTTAAAACCGACTAACAATGGTTTTTTGGGAATTACTTTAGAAGTTACTTAAACAATGTTGATTCTTATTTTGATTGGCTTGAGTGAATTAAAAATTGGAAAAGAAGGGAATTTTGATAAAGAACGAAATGAGATTTGGTTCTTCTTAGTGCCATATCCTTTTCAGGACGTCAGCTTGCATTCAGCAAAACAGGAAGATTCACCAGCCTACTCAAGGTAAAATTATGTTAATCGCTTGGTATTAATCGTTTAATAATAGCCAAAAGTGGTGCTTCTAGGAAGAACAAATGGGTTATTTTCCAGTAATTTATAAAATAGAAAGTCAGAAGTAAATGTTCAAAAGTTCATGTAGTAAATGGGTTTTGTGACATCAAAATTTCCATACTGTACTGAGTAACTATTTACAGAGAATAGATAATGAGCCTTCGGAAATGCCCTTTACTCGACTTAAGTTCATACTTGTTTCGGTAAGGGCCTTATTGTCTAAACTCTAAAGAGTCTAAATCAACAAACTAAGTCTTTAAAATAACTAACGATTAAAAATCCATATAAATATTCAGCAATAAGCTATTGTATGACTTTAAAATACGGAATTTTAACTTTAAATTCTTTAAATAAAGAACACTATAAAAATATCTCGACAATTTAAAAATACCTGACATAAATAACTCGATATCCATTATCTTCAACTCGGAGATTATTTAACAGGCAAATATTTTAAAAAGGCAAAGTTAAGACCGCAATTTACGGTAATAATTTATTATCGATTAAATTGACCTTAATTAGAACATTTGATAAGGGATAATATCTAAAAAATTCAATGCTATTGTCTGAAAGTGGCCGACTCCTACATTCAGAAAATCAGCCATGGGGGGAGGGGGCACTGTAAATCTTATGAACTTAATATTGCAACTGGTAGAGATCGTGCACTACCATTTGGCGAGGTATCTGGTCGGGTGTTATAAACATAATAAGCTTTTTGCAGGCCTTTCAGGCTCAGAACTTGGTTACTTCCTTCCATTTCCTCGTGTCTTTCGCTTTCTCTCTCCAATTTCGTATGTTTTTTTGTCTTAGATTCGCTTCCACCGCTTCTCCTTTTGTAGGTGGGTCTCTGCCATACCACTACCTTCGTTATTCTTTGATTGCTAATTCTTTCTATATGGCCTAACCACTGCAACCTTCTTGATGATATCACTTCATTTATCTTGTGCCCTTCATAAGCTTCATATACCTCTACGGTACTCCTTCTTGTATAGCTAAGGTGACCAGATTTTAATTTTGGTATAAGACTGGACAAAATCGACCGGGAGGGGGGGTAATTTAAATGAAAAAAAATAGTTCAAACTAAATTTTAATTTTATTATGAAAGAAAGCAAAAAAAAAACATTTCAAAAACAGAACATTTTAACATAAACATCTGTAAACATATGAAAAAAATACAACTACAATATGTACATTCCCAAAGTAAACAAAATTATATTTCGCATTTGAGCAAATTTTTAGGTTTATGTTTATGCGTATATGCTCTAGTTATATTTAGTTTTTTTGCTGTAAACTGGCGAAAGCATATTCTTTCAAAAAGCGGGTCTTTCTTAAAACTCGGCGGGACATGGGACAAATTGTTAAAAATCGGGACTGTCCCGCCAAAAGCGGGACGTCTGGTCACCTTATGCATATCCTTCTTCTGTCATCTTTCCTCCTAGTACTTTTCTTATTATCTTCCGTTCCCATCTCATTATTCTTTTTATCGTTTTGTTAAGCACCCGACGCCTGAAAGGGCAAAAGGAAAAGAAAAAGAAGTTAAGCATCCGTGTCTCACAGTCATAAAGTACAGTTGGTCTTAGTACATATAGTTCTGTAGATTCCAAATTTTCATATTTCTTGATAAATTTTTTGATCTCAGCAAATTATTAACTAATCCCGCACTTCTATTGGCTTTCAATGCTCTCAAGTTAACTTCTTTCTCTTCTTCGAATTTATTTGTGATTAGTGCTCCCAGCTACTCGACCTCTTCTACTTGCTAAATTAAACTTTTACACTCCCCGGATTGGCACCAGAAATAATTACACCTTTTACATACAATTCTCAAAAACAAATTTATTGAAAAAATCACCTGTGGTAACCATGTGCTCCCATTACAATGAAATCTGTAATAGCTATGATATTTTTATTCTAGTTTGTCATCTCTATTGATTAGAGATAGTATTTTATAAGATTTATTTAATGTAATTATTATTTTGTCTGCTTGTTAGTTTAAGATATAATGCATCATTGAATATTGTTTTGCCCATATTGCATACAATCCTGTCCAGTCGCAACCTCCAACTTTCGTCCCAGTCTCCTAGGTGCTATGTTCATCAAACTGATTTTGCTCTGGTTTATTTTTAGGCCCATTCGGTGTGCTTCCTCTGCTATTCTTTTTATTACTTCTTCAAGTTCTCGCTATTATCGCAACATCGTCGGCGTAGTGGTTTTTGTACATTAGATGACTACTTCTCACGATTTTCTCCAGCACCATATTGAATACTAATGTCGATATAATAATAATAAGAATAGCTAGCGATAAGCAGAATTGATGGTGCGAAAAACGTCTACCATAAAAATGTCTTACAATAAGGCTGTGTCAATTAAAAATCCACACAAATTTATTTGTCACAAAAATATTATAATTTAGTTGTCTGGGATGCAATTTATTGTTTTAAATCTTGATAGCTGTTTCTTCTATTTGCAAATCTGCATTGAAATAGTTTGTTTTTAAAAGCAAGAGGTTAAAGAAAATTATGGTAGAAAAGTAGTTAGTGAGTTTTATCAATAACACATTGGAAATGGAAAGAGCTACACTGCGAAGCATTTTGAAAATATGAGCATTGCACGAAGGAAAATTTTAGAAAAATCAAAAGGAGGCGGAGGAACTCATAAAGTAATTCAAACAAAGAAACTTCAGGACGAAGCTGTAGGAAAAATTGACCAATCCTATACATAACTGTGGAAAATATACAAGAATCGCATGACTATATCAAGAAAGTATTTGGAAAACGCAATATCACAGTAAGACATATGCTCCTAAGTATTCCCAAAAGCAGTTGGAAAATCAAAAATCATTGTTACTGAGAGAGGTTTCTTTAAAACCTTGGACGGGACTGATTGCTCAGGAAACAGCACTTACTAAATAAAGAAAAGTTTCAGAGAAAAGTTCTCGTGCGGAGTCAATAAGTGAACCATCGGGACTTTGTATCCATCAAAATATAACTCAAAAGAATGTATTCAAAAACTACTAATCCTTCTTCTTGGCTATTTTCCATCCTTTGGATGTAACCCTCTTTCATATTTTGCCAGGTTGTTCTAACTTGGGCGCTTTGGTACCAGTTGGGCCCTGCATGTCTCTTATTATTTTTAGCATCATCAGTGTAATTGTCTGCCTCAGGTCTACATAGGAATCCACTATTTCTGTGTTGTCCCACAATTGTTAGTGCTTGGTTTGTCATGATCTTGGTTTTTGTCGTGTTCATTTCGAGTCCGAATTTGTTTGCTTGTGCTTTTAGCTCTGATAACATTTCCTGTAACTAACTACAAGTTCTATTCACCAAAAAATACCATAATGATGAACAGTATATTTATGGCCAGTCGCAGTATTCCCGAAACTCAATCAATGCTTAGGAACAATTTCAAATTCGATATATTAAAACGGAAGGAAATGTTGCAAATGTACCACAATTATAACCCAATAAGAGCTATTGGTATCAGCAAAAGGAAAAGGAATATATGAAAATGTTTGGGAGGCAAAAACATTCACGAGTTGGAAGGCAGAATTAGACGAAAGCTTCACCAATTTAAAGCTCAAACTTAATGGTTCGGATTCGAACAAAAGTTAGGCAAGCTCCTGATTACTAAGGCTGTTGATTCTAACGGATAATCCGAATAACCGGATATTTTTTCAAGATTTATCCGGATATTTTATTTTTAGAATAATCCGAAAGCGGTTAACCGGATAATATTTTATCCGCGGATAAACGGATATTATATTATCCGTAAGATAAACGGATATCAATTTATCCGTCGGATAAACGGATATCAATTTATCCGTCGGATAAACATTTATCCGCTGATAAGCGGATATTATTTATCCGCCGGATAAACAACTATCAGCGGATAATTTTTTATTCTAGATATTTTCATGACATTATTACACAACAAAACAACTAACCAACTTAGATTTTGCTGTCTGCAACTCTGCATTCTATTGATTCTATTAATACTGAAGAAACTAATTTTTGTAAATTTAAATTTAAAAAATCAAAATCTTTCAATTTAATTTTCTATTTCTCTAATTTTAAGGTGTTCATAGTTTTAAGATTTTATATTTTTTTGTACCTAAGGGTGTCTGTTGTTTTTTAATAAATAAAATTTATATAAAACCGTTTTTTTATTTTTTGTCGCGGATAGAAAATATCGGTGTTATCCGTAGATGAAAATTATACGCGGATAAAAAATATCCGTTTTATCCTCAGACATAAATTAACCGCGGATAAAAAAATATCCGTGTTAACCGCAGATAAAAAATATCCGTGTTATCCTCGGATAAAAATTATACACGGATAACTATTATCCGCGGATAAAACTTATCTACGAATCAAAATATCCGGTTATTCGAAATCGGATAAAATCGGATAACCGGATAAATTCTCATAACCGGATAACCGGATAAAAACTTTAAATTTCAACAGCTCTACTGATTACGGACCTAATTTTGTTACTTCATATTATTTTTGGTTGGTATTTCATATGTTTATAAATTCAGTCTAGCTGAAAGTTGTGCGGATCTTTAGTTGACACAGCCTTACTTTCACGTAAACTGGTACCACCCCAAAGTGAGCAAATGTAACCGATAGTTCTTTTCTGCAGGAATCCTTAAATTGTTCGAAATAGGTGTAACAATAAATATAACAATAGTTATTATAATAAGTATAAATAAAGGCCACAGGAATGAACTACACTTGCTCACTTGAGAGTGATACGACTATACTTAATGCAAATTGGTACATCGCCAAATGATAGTGTACGACCTGTATGTGATTCGCTTCCTTTTTTAACATCAAATACCGAACTTATTTTAATAATTTTAGAACACTTTTTCCATTAAATCCCCAATAAATCTGCCTTAAAATATGCGTTAATATTGTTTGGCCAACATTTTAAAACTGCCTAAAATATCACGACAAGAATTATTTAAACTAATAAATATTAATATTTCGTATTCAAAGCAAAGACAAGCATGAAGGACTTCAAAATAATAACAAGGCCAATTTCCTTCATGAGCAGCGGAACTGAAATAAAAATTACCAAAAGTGGGGCGTTTAAAAAAAGTATCCATCTCCGTTAATTTGGAAAGAAAAGGGTGAATTAAAAGGGTCGGCATTTTTTATACATGCAATATTCTGGCAATTCAGAACGAAATATCAATGAAAATGGAATTTATTGGGAACTCGATTAAATAAACATACTGGAAAGGTCATTTTGGCTACTTAAAATTCGTCAGGTCAGAAAATATAATTTTTCTTTGAAAATTTGCAACGTATCTGGAATTCTAGAAAGAAAAGAGGCAAAAAATATTACTGAAGTGTAAATTATTAACATCGAAACTAATCAGGTGAGTTATTCATTAGTTACCATTAAAGAAAACAAAGAGCTCAATTGTTAAAAAAAAACATAAAATGGGTGAATCAACGGTGATTACCTTTAAACATTAAATAAACATTATACAAAGCCAGCTGACATAAATTAACATTTAAAACTTAGTTTACACAAATTACTAACGATAATTTAGATTAAACCATGAGAAAATCACGTTCACACTAACCAAATTATCCTTAAACAATTAAAGGTATATTATGTTTTATGGACATTTATTGATGGTTAATTAATGAATTCCTTGCGAAAAATATTCGTTTTTTTATTCTTTATATGATAAGGCGAACTAACTTCTGAAACTTAGAAACTAAAAGTATATAATCGTCAGCAACGAGATTCAGAGCAAACTTAAAAACTCCATCCATTTTCGAAGGTCGGAGGACTGAATTAAAATTGCAAAGTTCAAGTAAGGAAAATCTAAGGAAACATTTCATAAATCCTATTATTCATTAAATCTAGTAAATTATAACGTGCTGTGATTCTTTAAGGAGAACCTCCTATAGGAAGGTAAATTTACATAATTTCCTCATTCATAGCCAACTTGCACTGCGTAGGATGCTACCAACGTTTTTTCGTTAGTATTAATAAATTAAAAATTTCTGGGAGGATCTTAAATTTTAATAAATGTCTACTGGGCATGCTCTGAAAGCTAATAAAATGTTTATAACGTAAACGTAATTTATTTAAATTTATTTAAATTATTAATGGTTGCCAATCTTTTTTATTACTTAATTAACAGTAACTGTGTAATCGTGAAAGAAATAAGTTTAAATTTGCGAATTCCCCGAAACGGTTGTCTTTTCGACTTTTGTATTTGTCCTTCACGCATTAGGAATCCTAGTAATTGCGGAAAAATTCAACCTAAGACTTGAAAACGACGATTTGAACCACAATGAGTTTTAGATCAAGTTAACTTGTCAAAATTGCTTTAAAAAAGGGGGAAACAATTTTGAATGAAACTAGCTTGAAATTTATGAACAATCAGAAAATTACACAATTTTACTAATTTATGATAAAACCAGGTTTTGTGATTCAGTATCACCTGATTCATAATGACATCGTTTCTAAGAATTTACGCCTGCATCTCTGGCGACTTAATTGTTCTTTTTTAATTTGTATAATACACCACTCATCAATAAGAACCTACATTCTTTGGAAATTTATTCACAAAATTTGCAGCAAGTCGGAAAACCCCAGGCATTTTATCAAATTTTAGGAAAATCTAAAAAATGAATATTTTGAGAATTTCATTATGCATAGGTACGTCACGAAACGATCAGGTGTGAAACTTCAGATATAGATTGCATCATTTTTTACGACTAATATCTGCACTACGAGCAATATTATTACATCAAAGATTATTATCGCGATAGGTGGTAATGCCATTACTGAACTTGAACGTCTATTAATTAATTTAAACAAGGTTGTTCTTAGGTGCTTAATGGAAATAAAAAACGTAAACGCGATAAATTTCCCTCGCATTTTGTCAGTAGGTAGGTACATGATATTCAAGGAGCTTTTCGTATTAGTCGGATACTTCACAAATAAAACAGACACAAAAAAAGTAGCAAGATACGCACGAGGAAGTGATAAAATATGCAATTCAAGTGCCACTTAAAACTACTTAGGTAAAACTTAAAACAAACAAGTAATAAAATGTGCAATTTTAATTTTATAATTATAGTCGTCGGACGAAGATTAGGAAATAGGAAATACTGAAATTCAATATGTTGTTATATCTATGGGATGTGTATTAGGTATATTGCGTTAGATTTAGACCTGCGAGTGCCATGTATCACAGCGCGTGTTGACCATACCTGGCTAAAAGTTTGCCTAACCCACCCCTGGAAGGAACCTTCATTGTGCCAAACGTCGCACTGCTTTTCCTTCCGACAGACAGGAAACTATCACTACTATCAGATTTTTTTCTTATTAAAAAACTCACCCAACCTCGGCCAGGATCGAACCCGAAGGCTTTGGTTGACAAGAGATCTTTGCTAATCTTCTATACCACTGAAACTAACGCTTTGGAATGTATTTGTTAGAATAAACGACTTTTGTTCAAGTAAAAATACACGCCATGTGCTGATGATTTTAATGTGAGAAACATTTGGGTTTGGATTTAACAGAAGAACAGCCAATTTTAAAATGAGGTTAATTTGTAGAAGAAAAAAGTCTAGATCGTTTAAGTATCTTAAACCATTTCAGTAGATGTATATTTTATGCTGATAGAGTGCGTCAATATTTCAATTGTTGAAGAAAATATTTCTTTTTTCTTCGATACAAGACGCTATCCAAAAGGAGCTGTAATGAAAATCTCTTAAACTGGGAACAGGGCAAGCACGAAGACTACGCAGAGGACGTTGGTACAGAAACAGAATCATTTCGACAGTCAAAGCTACAACGTGGGAAAACTTCAGAAACAAACTGGAATAAGAACACAAGCAACATCAGATAACTATTCTCAAAACCAATTTCACAACAGAAAGATGAAAAAAAAAGAAGAAGCATTACTTATACAGAATAGAGAAATAATTGTTAAATCGGAAAAATATAAAGAATAACCAGGAACTGAAGACGAAGAATAAAATTACAAATATGGGAGATGAATGAAAATTTTGGAAAGACGAATGTGAAATAATAAAGATTGGTGCTGCAATGACAATAGAAAAGAACTGGGCAAAGCCATGGGTAAATAAAATAGGGAGGACGAGAAGATACTGTGGTACAGCTTGGGTTCAATTCAACCAATTTTCACTGCAGAAGATCTGGAAAATTCTCTTGAAAACTTAATCTCTCTCATCCAACAAGCACTTCGTTATGCTTTTGACAGAGGGGTGAGAAAAAACTACAGAATGTTAAAAATTTACCATTTGTATGGTATACGGTATACCTGAAAACAGAAGATTATGGCGGCGGACAACAGGCTGCCAAAAGAATACCAAACCAGAAACTCTCTATGGAAGGTGTCACGCGGATGTTACGTCCCTGTTTTTTCTAAACTGTGCCAGATAATTATTTATTTTGCATTATAAGATAAAATATTCTGAAAGGTTCATCCGCAACAGTTGTGATGCGTACAGCAAGTAAGGTGGTACGTTAGTGTTAGCATAAACACTTCTTTGTCGTTTTTATAACTGGGAACCAACAGTCACCAAAACTATACTTCCAATCCATGAGGAACACGAAGGAGAAGGCACAAATGTTGATAAAGCGAAGGTATTCACCCATAATTTCGCCAAAGCAGCCTAAATTACCAAAAATGTGGAAAGAAAGAAGTTTTTAAATAATTTTTGCGTTTAGTTAGGTAACGACTTTGTACTAAGAACTTTTACCAGTCCTAAAACCTTCATCACCTGAACACAAGCGCATCAAATAATGAATCGTGCTCTTAAAACTCCCAAGATATCTACTACAGCTACTGTCAGCCTGATTAATGCCATTCCTAGATTGAGTTAAAACGTTGCCGATATAATAACTAGTTCTTCCAAATCTAGTATAAGCGAACATATTGTCACAAAACCATAGAATTCGTAGTTTTGTGAAGATATGTGTATATCATGGACATGTCTAAAGTCTTTGACAAGGTCCTTCTCTACAAGAAGTTAGAAACGAACTACCTCCTCACTCTAATGTTATGTGTACTCGAAAGAGAAGCTACTTTTATCGAAACGTGGGTCGTTCTGTATAAATATAAATGAAATGAGATTTGTTCTTCGCAAAGATCTTTAACTGCAGGGGTTCACCAAGTTTCCCTCTTATTGCCACTGTTATTTTATGGCTATGCCTGAGGTTTGCGATTCTAGCAATCCTCCGTGGTCTTCTGCTTACGATCAGATATCCCCAGATGGGGATTTGTTTATCCAAGGGCTGGATCCGAGAATTGCCTGTTGGTATTACGACAACACCGGCAATACCATTACTTTATGGTTCGCAAAGAGAATATTGACCTACCACAGATCTAACAATGACATAATTTAATGCAGAATGAAGCCAAATATCTTACGGTAATATTCGGACCCAAACTAACGTGCAGTTCACATCACCTACGTAAAAAAAAACTCTAAAGGGTATTGTAGCTGCCTTGTACAAAGTGATTAACCGTCCAACAATTTAATCATAAACAATATGATACTATCTATATACCAATAGGCTATGATATACGGAGATAGGTTAGATTAACCCATATCATAAATTATCCAAAACATGTCCCGATTTTAATGAAACAATTCCGATTTTTGCAGAACTTAATTTTTTCCTAAAAGTTTACTACGCATCTCCTTTAAAAAAATAATAAAAACCCTGATTTGGCAAAATTAGTCCACACTCTTTATATATGTTACAACTAAAGGCCTAGTAGGCCCATGGCTTGATCTGTTACTCTTCTCCATTTTTTTCTATTTTTTACTCTTGTTTCCGATTCTCTGATCTTCATAACCCCTAGATCTTCTTCGGCCTCGTTCTTCGCCTTCTTCCACCAACCCCTGCCTTCCATATTCTACTTGGTGTCCTGCTACTGTCCATTCTCAACAAATGATCTTACCATCTGATACTCTGAGCCTTCACAACTCGTATAGCTCCTGGTTAGTTCGTCTTTCCCACTGCCTTTCTACTTTCTTTCTTCCATAGATCTTCCTCAAAAATTTTCTCTCCCACACCTTTAACATTGTCTGATCCAGCCTTCTCAGCGTCCATACCTCAAATGCATATATAACCGTAGGTCTTATGACTGATTTGTACACTCTAAGTTTTATTGTTCTCGATAACACTTTGCTATTTAACACTGTATTTACCGCGCATGCACTTGTTGTACCGGCAGCTAGACTAGCTTTTATTTCGTTGGCACTACCCGGTTGCTTCGATAATACTGAATACTGTTCCTAGGTATGTGAATTGTTGAACCTCCTCAAACTTCTTTTCGGTACCATCATCTGTTATCATTTTTAGAAACTTGCCCTCTTCAAATATTTTATCGTCCTATATCATGAAGTCCACACTCTTTAGGGAACGTAAAGAATATTTGCAGTCCCATTTCTTCAGTTTAAGTTTAAAACAAATTCAGAGTACTTTAGGAAATTATATTAATATGGGAAACTTCACAGAAATCAATAAAAGCCACAATTTAATCACGTTGCTCTATAATATTTTTATTCTTCAGGAACTTTTCTTAGACCTGCAATAACATTAGCTAAGCCTCAAATTTTTGGAAACTGAATTCTGGCAACCCTATTGCTGGAGATGATACGCCCCATTTGTTTGTTAGAAAATTACAGGATGACGATGATTAGAAAATTTCCATCAGCAAAGAAATCAAGAAGTGACGGCAAAATCTGTGCAGATTTGGAATTAAATGAAAATCGCCTCAAGGCAAAAAAGACCAAAATTGATCCTTCCTCTCCAGCAAAATATTAATGGGGAAAGTATGTGTTTTGACTTACTCTCTTACTTAACATGATCTCAACAGATGAAGGAGCTAAGAAGTTAAGATGTAAAAGGCTATGGTGCGTTAAGAAAGTAGCAAAGATACTAAACCTAGAAGTACTAGAAACATATATATAAACAAACCGAAATGAAACAGTCATCGACCCAAAGCAGGTAGGAAAAATGAAATACTAAGAACAGTGAACAAGCTAACACAAAAAATCCGAAAAAAACTGGGAAATGACTTCGCAAAAAAAGAACTGACTAATTTTTTCTGTAATAATACAATTCACTATTTTGTAATCTTCTGAGAAGAAAAGCTTTAGCCCCCTAAGCTCACCCCATGAGTACGCCCATGACAGAGATAGACAAGTTAAGAGAGATAGGAAGCAAAAGCAAAGAAAACAGACCAAAAGCTTGAATGAGGCCAATGAGGGAAAGCCAGAACAAGTCGATATCCAAAGTATACAACGGAGGGAAGAAATGGAAGTAAGCAAAGAAGTGTTTCCAAAGACGGAAAAAGGTGGACCAAAGCCTACAAAAATAAAGGAAAAATCTCGACACCAGTAAGGGTGTAAAATTTTAGGATTAAAAAGGAAGGTTTCCCAAAGAGGCATATTAGTGCTCTTAATCTTCCTGCTACTTTAGAAATTTAATATCCTACTTTTCGTATTTTAAACAATTTCCCGTCGTTTATTTATTATACTTATATAACGTTTGAATTTTATGAAGAAGTTTACTTAAATTTAAGAACTGTACAAGGATAAGCAGATGCTTCAGGTTTTAATTTAATTTCATGAGAAATAAATCCTTGCCTTCCACATTTAACCGAAATTTTTACAGCAGATTTTAGTTAAAACCAATTTGTAACAATTAATAAAAAACCATATTTTGCTTTTAGATTAAAATCTAAATATATATTGTAATAGTAGAAGTTTCCATATTTAAACCCTAGATTATTTATTATCTAATCTTATCAATTAAATCATTATGGTTCTTCCTGTTCTATTTCGAAACTCCTGATTAAATACTTTCGTAGTTTGATGATGTCTTCGTTGAGGCCGTTGAGGGTTACGTTTATCCTTACAAAACCTGTCCGATTTTGTTCAAATCTGCAAGTTACATACAGCGATAAAGATTTTCGACAACCCTTTATGCTTACGCCAACAAAATTTCCTCAAAATGTAGAAACCGTCAACATTTCATGCTAACGTGATATCGCATAAGTATCAGAGATAGGAACCGAACTCGTTTAATCTGGTTTAAACCGCACTATCTAAAATCTGGCGATAGATCTACTTTGTACACATTTGAAAATATGAAAAATCAATAGGCTTTTTTTCAGAGGGTTCGCGCGATTTCATTAATAGCGTTTTTAAGTGCTGAAGAATATTAGATTATCTTAACGTTTTTCGTGGCAACTGCCACCATATCGAGCTGTAAAAACCTTACGATAGAAAAGCAAGCAATAAAACGAATTCTTCCTGTGAGCTACGCGATTAAAAAGTACGTAAAGCTATTCACAAACCGTTCGTTCCTATCACAAACTGCTATTAGAGTCACATTATTGATTACGGATGTCAACCATCCAGCCTATCGAGGGGTACTGACTGTGGTCCTAAAGTGTATTTTACGGAAGAACCATATTCGAACAAATCCTTTGTTCGGATACAATAGTTTTAGGGCTGTTTTTGTGCTCGTCAGCTCAAATAAGGTCGTAAAGAGTTAAGAAATGGCGTTTTTGTTGGATAATATGTTATTGTCGCCATTCCATTATGAATATTTCCATTAGTAAAATTCTTCCTTTTACAGAAAAAATAAAAGACACCGTTTTTTTTTTGATATATGAACGTCACTTTCCACATCATCAGATATTTCAAAACATAAAATTAGTTTATCCTAAGAAAGATTTCCTCAATAGAAAAGTCGAGTTTTATATTGTTACGACCGGATATTTGCCAATTTGGTTCTCGATTGCCGTGTTATTAAAAATTTATAGTGCGAATAAATGAAACTGGATTTGTTTACAACGCGGGGGAAAGCTACATTAATCGGTAATTTACAAAACTATTTTTATCAAGTTCATTATGTTCGGTGTAAGGTGACGCACGAGCCATGCAATTTTACGATTTGCTTACAATAACCTTAATCAGACGATGAATAATAAAGGTTTACACAAGTCGATTTAAATGGTGAAATTAATAAACCATCTGATGCAACCATTTTTTTTCTTTTTTTTCTTTTAAACTCGTTAATTTCGCCACTTAATACCGCACAATGACGAGCAAAATACACAGCAAAAAATTCTGTATTTATTTTTAAGCCTTTAACATAAGAAGATTTCGTTTTGGTATTATTAAATTACTTTCACGGCAAGGAACTTAACTTTGTACTATGAAAGAAATTAATTTAAATAATTACCATAATGGAAAATCATCAACTTTATTTTTTTTCCCTAGCTTATGCGAGGATTAAAACTGATTTAATTGAGTTTCTACTTTGAAAGTTGAAGATAAATTAACAAGCTAGTTTCAAAGGCAAATGTTTCAGAATTTTCAACCTGAAAGCATGAGAACGATAAAAATCATAGGAAAATCGGTTTTAGCACAGTCATAACGTTAAGGTAACACATGATAACTTTTTAATTATTAATTTATTCATAATGTATTCGTAGATTAAGATCGAGTTTTGTCTGTTAGAAATAAGTTATCAAGTTAGTATCGTAAGAAGCAAATTTTTCAGAATTTTAAGCCCCAAAGTCTGAGCAGAAAACGATCAAAATGAGAAGAAAATCAGTTAGAAATCTATCTTAATTTAAACTGATATTCAGAACGAAAGATAACCATAACACAGACATAACGTAAACGCAATACGTGATAACGTTTTTTAACGTATGCATAACCGTATCCGTATATGTATTAAAATTAAGGATTTACTTTAAAGGTTGGAAATAAATCAAGAAGTTAGTTTCAAATGTAGTTTATTCAGAATTGTTTAGAAGCAAACCGTCTATAATACAGAACAATCGTGTAGAAACCCATGTTAATGACATGCTAAATTCAGAACGTAACGTAACCATAACACTGTCATAAGGTAAACGTAACACTTGATCATGCTTTTTAAGTTATGTACATCATATTCGTTGATCAACATTTAATTTTTTGTTTTGAACATTGGAAAAGAAATTAACAAGTTAATTGTACAGGTAAAAGGCAAAAGGAAAAATCATGCTTTAATTTTTTTATTTTGTGTGAGGATTAAAACAGATTTTAATTCCAAGCTCGAGATAAATTAACAAATTAGATTCACATTCAATTTTTCAGAATTTCAAGCCCGAGAAGCAAACGATAAAAAATACAGGGACATCTGTTAGAAATCCATTTTAATTAAAATCGAAATTCAGAACGTAACATAACCGTAACACAGTCATAACGTAAACGTAACAACGTTGGAAATAAATTAAGAAATTAGGTTCACATGCAAACTTTTCAGAATTTCGAGCTCAAAAGCAGGCGATAAAAAATACATAAGAATAGGTTGGAAATTCATTTTGAATATAACCTAAATTCAGAACGTAACGTAACCTTAACAAAGCCATAATATAAACGTAATAAACGATAACGTATACGTAATTTACAATTGGGTTTTTGCTCAGAATGTTCGAAATAAATTAAGAAGTTAGTTCAAAAAGTAATTTCTTCAGAATTTCAAACCCGAAATCTCCGAAAGCAAACGATAAACATTCAAGGAAAATCGGTTAGAAATCCATCTTAATTATAAAGGAAATTCAGAACGTAATGTAACCTGACGTAATATAAACGCAACACGTGATAACGTTTATTAACATATGCATAACGTCGTAGACTTCGAATATTTGAAGTAAATTAAAAAGCTAATTTTACATGCAATTTTTATTGAGAATTATTGAGAAGCAAGCGATCACAAATACAGAAAAATTCGTTAGAAACCCACGTTGATATTACAAGTTCAGACCGTAACGTAACCATGACGGACAACGTAAACCTTTCTAGAAAATAACTTATGTATAACGTATCCGTTGATTTAGTTGATTCAGATTGATTTATTTTGAAAAGTGGAAAAAAATTAACATTAGTTCATAGTCAAATTTTTCAGAATTTCATACACAATAGCCTGAGAAGTAAAGCATAAAAATAACTGAAATTCAGAAGGTATTCATACTATCATAGTGTTAACTTAACATATCATAACGCTTTTTTAACTTATTTGTAACATATCCCTAGATTAAGATTGACTTTAATTTTGGATACTGAAAATAAATTAACAAACAAGTAGTACAGGTAAATTTTTCGGAGTTTGAAGCTCGCAAGTCCGAAAAACAAACGATCAAAATTAACATTTTTCTAGGACAATACTAACGTTTCGTAATATTTATTTAACGTATCTATAACGTATTCCTAAATTAAAACTGAGTCTTTACTTTGAAAGATGGAAGTCTCGCAGGCAAGTTTTCTGAATGTAATACCTAAAACCCAAAGAATAAATCAACATAATTATCAGAAAATCTGTTAGAAATCCAGGTTAATGATAACCGCAACGTAGCCATAACATAGTATAACGTAACCGTAACATATCGTAACGTTTCTTAACGCATCCATAACATATCCGCACATTAAGATCATCAGATTCAGGCATAGCATAAGTTCAACAAATATAAAGAAATACTTAGGTTTTAAAAGACTGATTTATAGTTCCATAAACACATCCATATAACATAACATAACAAATTAAAATATAGTACTGAAGTATTCCCATTCATAGATCCATAAACATAACCATTATACATAATCGTTTACATATGAATTGGTTCAATTTTAATTTTTAACAAAAACATATGAAATTATACAGATCAGTAAGCAGAATTTTGTTTAAATATTTTAAACTGTCAGATTTAAGGTTCTTCCAATTTATGTGTGCTTTAATTTGTTCCTCTAGTTTTATAAAAATGAAAGAGGTAGAATTAATTCAACTGGTAGAAAAATACAGCATATTATATGATAAAACTGATACAGAGTTCAAAGATTCTGTAAAAAAAGGAATTAAGATAACGGGTATATACAGTGTGTTTCACTTTACATGAAGCCACCTAAATAACTATTTTATTAATAACGCAATTAATATAAAATTTTTACCAGTGATAGAGGCCATTAAGGCGAACCTTTTTTGTAGGAATGAAATTTTTTCAGAGTCCAAATCTATGATTAAATTAAAAACTAGCGTTTTAAGTAAAGTGGTAAAGTCATATTAAAAGTAGAACACATAACACAATCAAACATAAAAATGGATAAAAGTATGTATCGGAAAGAATTATTTAATGACAATTTAGAAGATTCGATAAACTTTGGAAAAGAAAAACAAAATTTGAATGTGGCATTGAAAAATGACGTTATTTGTCTCGAAGAAGAATTCACTTCCAATGATATCAACTTAGATATAGAATCAGAAACAGGATCCCCTCAATTACCTGAACTAGCAACTAATTGTTCAGCAGCAGCTGACAGAAGAAAGAAAACCATTTCTACTACTAGAGTGGTTGAATCCTTAGAAGCTGTTGGAGTTTTTTAAAAATGAAAACTCTCAATACACTACGAGTTCAGATATTCTTTTTGGAAACTACATTGGTCAATATCTTTCAGAACTTAAAAAAACTTCGAAAAAAAAAATTACATGAACATGAATAGAGTATTCTAAATAATTTCACTAACATTACAAATTATGAGAGATTTCTAAAGTTTATTTTGTAAATATTTATATTTTTTTATGCAGAGTTAATTATGTTAAACAAATATTAATTACGAGTGTTATTATTTATATAGGTAAACAGAATACTAACCAAACTCGCCCGTAAATACGTTCATTTTGCCAAGCTACTTGGCCACTTGGAGAGCAAAAGTAATTTGCTAACGTTTTTCGAATTTGTGTAGATTCAGAGAGCTCGTTTCCTGTCTCCATTCTCCATTATCTTCATCATCTCTATCAACAAAGCCTGAAGGCAAATAACCCTTCCACTGTTGTTCATAACTTTACTTATTTATGTAATTATGAAGACATACTACACAGCCTTGACGATTTTATTAACGTTAATAATATCTGCAAGAAATGTAGTTCTTAAAATTCTCCATCGCGCCACCATAATACCAAAAGTATTTTTTATTACTCTTCTAGCCCTCGAAAGTGTATAATTAAATACTCTTTGCTTATGAGACAATCCACGTTTGGCATATGGTCTTATAATATAGTTTTTAAGTGGAAACGCTTCAGCGGCCACAAAATAGTGGGGAGTTAACACAACAGAATTTGGAATGGTTCGTTTTTATCTAGTATTGTCCAAAAACAGAATTACTGAAAATACCTACGTCACTCTGGCACCCGAAAGCACCTATATCGACCAAAGTGAAATTGTAATTAGCATCACTAGATGCTTACAAAACTAAGCTAAATGTTTTCTTGTAATTAAAAAATTGTGATCCAGAGTTTTTTGGTGCTTGTATGTTAATGTGCTTTCCGTCAAGGCTTCCCAGGCAGTTTGGAAAATCCCATTTATTATAGAACCCACGACCAATAGTTTCTTCTCTACTTCCTGTTGGCTTTTAATATAGTGGAAATATAGCTTTCCAAATCGCTTTGCAGATTTCTTTCATTATACAATGTACAGTGCTTAAGCCAACTTGGTATTTCCACGTAATCGTCTGTATCGAAGAACCTTGGGATAGATAGCTAGAAATATATAAATAAGAAAAAATGTATTATGTACCTTGTTTGCAAACACTGTTTTGGGGCTACTCACTGAAGTGTAATAACTTGTCTTTTATGAATTTTTAAATGTGGCTTCATAAGATTTAATAGTTTTCTAAACATAACGACATTCATTCTTGTGTATTTGAAAAACTGTTGTGGATCATGCTTTCATGGGTATGAAAGTGAAAAAATAAAAACCAGTCGATTCTCTAAATCGATTTATACATCTTGTTTTAAGCTTATGAACTTTTTTCTTGTTTTATCTATACAACACTTCTGCTGTTATAGCAGCTTCTATTTCTTCGCCTGACATCTTGATAAATTTGACAGGTTATGGGCCTATGAAATGGTAAATTTCAATTCTACGTTATGTTAACTTATATGTTTATGTTAGGTTGTATGATTACGGAACTATAAATCAGCCCTTAAGACTGATTTTTTATTTTGAAAAGTGGAAACAAATTAACATTAGTTTCGCAGTCAAAATTTTCAGAATTTCATGCATAAAAGCCTGAAAAGCATAAACAGCATATGTAGATAAATCTTGATTATAACTGAAATTCAGAACGTATTCATAATGTAAACGTAACATATCATAACGCATTTTTAATTTATTTGTAATATATCCGTAGATTAAGATTAATTTTTTACTTTGGAAACTGGAAATAAATTAACAAACTACAGGGAACTAGGTAAAGTTTGAAGTCCGCAAGTACGAAAAACAAGCGATCAAAGTTATAGAAAAATCGATTAGAAGTCAATGTTAATAATAATCATATTTCAAAACTAACGTCTTTATAACAAAATATAATGTAAAGGTAACGTACCGTAATATTTATTTAACGTATTTATAACGTATTCGTAAATTAAAACTGAGTCTACTTTGAAAGATGGTAGTAAAGTTTCGCAAACAAAGTTTGTGAATTTAATGCCTAAAACCCTGAGAAATAAATCAACATAATTATCAGAAAATCTGTTAGAAATCCATGTTAATGATAACCGTAATTCAGAACGCAACGTAGTCATAACACGGTATAACATAATCGTAACCTTTCTTAACAATCCGTACATTAAGATAATCAGATTTAGACAATTGATTTCTGAATAAAATGCATAAATTCAACAAATATAAAGGTCATAAAGGAACACTTAGCTTTGACAACCGAATTTAAGAACGTAACGTAGCCATAACACAGTATAACGTAATCGTAACATATCGTAACGTACTCGTTTAGTTTCACACGCATTTTTTTCAGAATATGTTTGAAAGTCTAAGAAGCAAATAATTAAAATAATAGAATTATAATTGAAAAATACAGATAAGAAAAAATCTTTCATGAAGATAAGTGCCACACATCATCTCTTATGCTCGATGAAAACGAGCCCTAAACAAGTTTCTTCCAAAAAGGCGTCCACCTATCAATTAATCGTCTTATATAGAAAAAATAAAAAATACAAATTGATAACGGTATTCCCCAAAACTGTCGAAACTACCTCTGCAATCTCAAACTTGCCTACAACTTATTTTAGGAATCTCTAAAAGGTTTTCAAAAATGTATACGAAATAGCTAGGAGAAAATAAGTAAGCACATAATACAAATCTACAACAACTTATTTTACTGATTAAATAACAAAAACAGAAAAACGGAATAAAGTACAAAATCAGGTATTTCAAAAATACCCAAAATAGGCCTTAATAAGAATTCTGGTAAATGGCTTTGTTTAGTAAGCTGCGAAAAAATTTAGGTCTTGAAAAATAAAGTTCAGGTTTAGCCTATTAAATTTTTAAAATATACAGGGAGTTCGTAAACTGCCTTATCATGCGAAGAAATTTTATATATGAGGGTCTATTCCATGCTTAAATTGCAAGAGTATATTTTAATTTGCATAGCAAAAAATGGATGAAATTCCACCAGGGCAGGGCGCTAATTGTTTGAGAATGAAAGGGTTTATTTCGTTAAACAACTTAAGGTCCAACCTGTATGTTAAGAATTTTTGCTCCTACTTGTAGAATTAATTTTTATACCTGACGCAAAGTAAGCTACGTTCAAATTACAGCCGTACAAAAAGTAACATAAAAGAATAACATTGATCTTAAGATAAATGGATGATATTAATAGCAAACAATGCTCGTAACGTGCAGAGATTCTGTAAGATTATTAATAATTGTGACCAGAATGGCGCCGTGTTGGTCAGAACGAAGGATAATTGGGTCTACATACAGCTGATCTTTTGACCTCTCTGTTTCCATTTCCCTTAGGAGAGACCTTCAATCGATACTTCCTCGATATTCCTTTCTACCTGTTTCCAATTTAAGTTGGGTATTAACTCAAACCGTGTTTACCAAGAATGCGGTGGCTCTGTAATTTAGTTCGGATTTTGATACACATCCGTAAAATATTCCGGGGGATTCGAAATCCACAAAGAAAAGAGAACCCACCCTCCTGCTCTGCCTTAAAACTTGAACTGCTCCAATAAATTTACTGGCCCCTATTCAGAGAAATCTATATAGCCCAGGTAAAGGAAGATGTGAGAAATTCGGTTCTTTTTAATGAAAATTCCCTTTTTTTGTTCGGGAGGATCTTTTAAGGATATCCGGATGCGAAAAGATTGGCATCGCTAAGATATTTAGATGTTTTACTTCGGTAATTCCAAAAATTCAATTCGCTTGGTTTTACGGAATTTAGATTTATAAATTAAGAAAAAAGAATTAATTTCAAGATTATATTGAGTCGAGCTTTATTAATTCGAGAAAGAAAATTCCTTTATTTGCTTTATTTTTTTAATATTTGTGCAAATATGAAGACATTTCTTAAACACGAACTTCATGCATAAATTCAAGAGATTCAGAAAACAAATACATAACTTTGATAACTATAAAGGCTGATTTATAGCTCCGAAAACGTACAACATACAGGGTGATTCAAAAGGTATGGTCCAAACTTAAGGGTGTGATTGGTGATATTAAAATGAGCAAAAAATGCCAATAAACTCATGTCCGATTCGCAATTGTTTTCTAGTTATAACAACATTTACGATAATTTATTATTAATAAAGAACGTATACAATTACAAGAAAAATTAAAAAGTATCACAACAAATGTTTAAAATGTCCACCTTGTACTTGTATACAAAGTTGGCAACGTCGACGCAGGGAATCTCGAACATTCCTCAACTATTGAGGATGTCTTCGAATATCTTCAACAGCTTCATTTATTCTATTAACTAAATGGCCCCCGACCTGGATTTCCGATGCATAAACTTTTTCTTTTAATTCACCCCACAAGTAAAAATCTAGTGGAGTAATGTCAGGCGAATGAGCCGGCCATAGTACTGGACTGCCTTTTCCAACCCAGCGCCAGCGCTGTGGAAAGCGGTTATTGGGTGGTCAGGTTGTCTCCGGTGAGGATACCTTCTCCCATAGTTTACCACTGCTGCACGGTCACTTTCGCTGCAATAACCATACACAAAATGCATTTCTGCATAATCGCGTACAGAAAATGGCTCCATCATTACCACATTTATTGAAAACTACGCCAGTTCAAGCTTGAAACGTTTTCTGCCATAAGAAATTAAATTGTTTTACTTATTTCCTAGATAACGTGATTTGACAGAACACAGATAGAAACAAAGAAAACGTCTGTAACTAGATAACAGTTGGAAATAAGACATGGGTTTATTAACATTTTTTGCTTATTTTAACATCACCAATCACACCCTTAAGTTTGGACCATACCTTTTGAATCACCCTGTATAAGTTAACATAACGTAGAATTTAAACTTACCATTTCATAGATTCATTACCTGTCAAAGTCTGCTATAACAGCAGTAGTGTTGCATATACATATAAAGGCTGACGTTGAAGATAAAAAAAAATTATTAGTGCCTCCTCGTAGTATTTGAGGAGTCATTTCATTTGATTTTTTGTTCATCAAAATCGGACTATAAATAGCGGCGCTATGGCTTGGGGCGTTTTTTGTCAGTCAGCCTGTATATTATAATATTATAAACAAGGAAAAAGTTCATAAGCGAAAGAAAAGAGAATTTAAAACAATATTTAAAAATCGATTTAGAGGATCAACTGGTTTTTATTTTTTCAGCTATCATACATTTAAACAGAATTCTACTTACTTGATCAGTTGATCTGTATAATTTCATGTTACAAATTAAAAATTGAACCAATTTATATGTAAATGATTATGCATAATGGTTATGTTTATGGATCTATGAATGGTAATACTGCAGTATTATATTTTAATTTGTTATGTTATGTGCATTGATAACAGTACCAAGTGATCAATGGAATTTATAATTAGAACAGACTGTGATATTTACCATAAAGTTGGCAACACAGGCTTGCAGCTTAGATAACAATTGTCAATTTGTTATTCATTTCTCAGTGTGTCCAACCACATAGCATAAAATAGCACCAATCACAGTCTCCTCTAATTATGAATTCCGTTGATCACCTGGTAGTTCAGTACATAACGTAGCCGTAGCACAGAGTAACGTAATCGTAACATACGCGTACATTAAAATCGCCAAATTCAAAGCAATTAATTTTCGAAAACAAAAGGTGTAAGGCCAACAAATACTAAAAAAAATGCTGAATTTTGAAAACCGTCGTTCACAACGTAACGTTTCTTAACGCATCCATAACGTATCCGTATGGGATTAGCAGATCTAGACATAGCAAATTTATTTCTGAATAAAATGCAGAAGTTCAACCAACATAAAGAAATACTTAGCCTTGACAACCATAATTAAGAACATAACGTAGCCACAACATAGCATAACGTAATCGTAACATATCCACAACGTACTCGTAGATTAGGATAGTCGAACTTAGACCAATTATTAATTTCTAAATATAGAACAAATAGGTTTAAAGATTGGGCATGGGCTAAACAAAAGCGTGATCTTTTATGACATTTTTTGAATTTAGATTACAAACGAGATTTTATTATGAATTTACTTGTAATAAACGTTACCTCTTTGACATAAATCATTACAGAGTACACGACTGCTTAATATAATAAGAGTTAACAAAGTTAATGAGGTTAAATTATTTAAAAATGTGGGTCTTAAGCCACTCTCGCCAACGTCTATAAAACGTAACATAGTCGTAACGCAGCACAATATCGTAACGTATCCATCATACAAATAGATACCTTAAAAGTTTGGGCATAGAATAAACAAAAATGTAAACTTTTATAACATTTTTCTTTCTTTCTTCTTCTTTTACCCTCTTATACATTTACAGTGTCGAAGGGGCCGGGCATACCGAGCCACAGAACTATCACCCAACCAAGTTCTAGCCAAGCAGGCCGTTGCTTAACTTTCTATATTTCAGTATTACGTGTACTCCCACTCTGCCGTAAAAGTTAAATTATTATTAAGATTTTCTTGTCAAATTTTAATTGTGATTTCAAACCTAACATCACTGAAGAAGGCAACTGGAAAATACTGGGGAGGACATGACTCCCTAATGTAGTGGAAGTATAAGCCAAATCGTTTAAAATTGTGGCTTTGAAGTTACCCTCACCAACGCCCATAGAACTCAACATAAACATAACACAACAAAACGTTATTTAACGTATTCATAACGTAAGACTTAACCAAATTTAATTCTTGAGTTTTAAACGGACAAACTCAGCCATTACTTATGTATTGAAATGTAAGAGTTGCCATTTTTCCAATTTAAATCGTTAATGCAAGGTTATCTTCTTATTAAATTGCTCGGCCCAATAACCTTTAAGAATTTAACCATTTGGATTTTTTTTAAATCAACAATCAGCATAAAAATTTCGAACAATTTTTTCTGTATCATTTTTTAAAAATAATTACTTCACAAAGCAATCGTGTGTTTTTTTTTAATTTTCACAATTAAGACTGCACCGTAATGCAATTAAATTAACAGTTATTCACTAACCCAAATCCTTCGAACGAAAAAAATCTATTTGTTTATAAAAGAGTTCTGCTAACTTCTTTTCTAAATTACAAACCATAACAATTCAATCTCGAAGTAATTAATTTAAATTTTCGCCGCCATTCATTTTCTGCACTTTAAACAAATTAATTACAACAGGAAGAATGCGAAAGATAATGATGAATTTATTTTTCGGCGAATTTCTAAAACTTCATCCGCCGGCCGTAATAAGCGAAATGTAATGACAACATAAATGCAGCTGTTGGTCTTTGAAATAATTTCGACGATGAAAGGTAAAATTAAAATTAAACAGCACGGAAAGCACGTAGTGCGTGTCAAACGAAAATGTTCTCAGTTTACGTGTTGTTTGAATATATTATTTGTTGTTTTTGTCGGCTTTGTCGCCGAAATCACAGTTAAACGTACAGTACCTCTAATTCGCCACGTATTTAAAGGAGTAATAAACCCCTTTTTAGTATTTCCTTATTCGTTTAAAGTTGATAGTTCCTCGTTTACATAATAACACTTTGCGAAAAATAAGGACAAAGGTTAAAAGGGTACAAAATATTTCCTAATTTATTTTCTTTAGTTGTCATTAAATCGTAATTTTCCTATCTAAAATAAGCACTGAATAATTAAAGCGGCTTCTAAGAATAAGAAAAAGTATAAAGATAGAAAGTGAGATACTTTCCGTACTTTAAGAACTTCCCCAAAGTAATCAACCGACGTCAGAGAAGACTTAGAAACCAGGACTACTTATAAAACAAAGTCTGTTTAGTTTTCTGGAAAATTTTTGGGTCAGAGTTGAATATATTCAATCAAAGACACGAGGGTTTTCACGAATAAAAAGGACATAAAACTTTTATGATTTTTAAATGTCGTATTTTTAGATAGACGACGCCAGACTTTTCTAATTTAACATTTCGGAGGTTTCCTTCTAGGTTTTAATATTTTTGCAACTCATGATAAGTTCCAAGAGCCAAAATTATTTTTTATATTAAAAAAATAAGTATCTTAATTAAACGCGTCACAGTCACAAATAAGGGGAGTTTATGGATTCATACTAAATTAATTTTTAATCAAAAACAAATTTGTTGATTTTAGGGTGACTTTCAGGCTTGCAAAATGGATTTTATGTTTTTAAATTTGGGCTCTATTTTAAGCTCAAGCAATTCTTATCGCATGTCATCTTGTAGTTGAGATTCAATTGGTTTTGTTCGGAGGAATGAAAGTGAAATTATCAGATTGGATTTCAAGATATTACTAGTATTTAATGCTAATACATTGATGAATCAAACATTTGACTTTATTTTTATAATTACGAACATAGAATGGGAATTATTTTTTAAGCTTTTTAGGCTAGCGTTTTCCTGAAATTTTATTGATTTACCATTTTTTTTGCAAAAAATGTTTACGTCTTGTATTTACAAAACTCCAAATCTAAAACTCAAATTGTAACATTGATTTTTAAAATATTAAATTAAAATCCAATCAGGAAGAATATGACAACCATGTAAGCAAACGCCCCGGCAGTAGTGTTGCTTTACATGGTGTGTATTTTACGGAATGAGCAATACTTTTATTTAACTTTAATTTTTGAAAATCCCTGACTGGACTACAATTTCCGAAATGATGAGGATTCCAAAACGCCTAGATTTTTCTAAATCTGTGTTATTGTAAGATAACCATCATTGTACTGACTGACAAATGACTGACTAGTTTTGACGTTAACTGCTCATCTAGTAACGAAGTATGACAAAACTAAACCATTTCATTTTGATAACCGATTACGGACTGTAAAAATGCCACTTGGTTCTTAATGACTACATACGGTTGTTTAGAGTTTTAGACTGATGCCATATTCTTTGCAAACAAAAATGTTAAGTGTTAACAAAAGGTTTTCTGGATTGGGACCGTGTCATTGTTGAAACAGAATAACTCAACGTTTCGCCCACTTCTTCAGGAGGAAAGGGAGCACTAAAAGAGCACGGTAACTCAACGTGTCAATCACACCAGAGGCGAAACTCTTTTAGCAAGAGGGAGAAGGGTAACGGTAACTCAACTTGTCAATCAAGCCAGAGGCGAAACCCTTCTGGAGAGAAACAGAAAAGGCAGCGACTTTATACCGGCTGTATCCGGCCAAGCGTATCTGACTGTGACGACGATTGGTCAGGGGTGGAGGGAGCGGAACCAGTAATGATAGCGGACTTCCAAATATCGAATAGATAATAACCATTGTCACAATTCAAGTTATTAGGGGTCTTGATGACTTCAATGGCCTCACGGATTTTCTTGTTGAAAAAATAAGGGACATTGGCAATGATCGAAGATTTTTCAAACAATATTTTATGGCCAGTGTCGTGATGATGTTCAGCAACAGCTGAATGTGAAAAGAGGCCTGATTTCAAGCAACGTTTGTGATCACAGATAAGATGTGCGTACTGAGCGACCAGTTTCTCCAATGTACACTAAACCAGAAGAATAGGAGATGCTATAGATGCCCCTTGATGATGGGTTGAGGCTTATTTTTTACTGAAGGGAGTATCTGTGACACTTTTGGAATAATTAAAATTTTTAATTTCGGGGATTTATAAGGGCATTTCCTACAACTGAAATTATCAATGGATTTGAAATTTAAACTCATTCAAGTCAATATTAATTATCCAGGTGAAATTAATGTGGGCTAAAATTAGAAAGGCAAAACGGGAACGTCATATGCTTTTAAAATAAACTAAAATTTCCAACAATAACACATTGCGCATACAATGTGTCTCCGGATGGAGTTGACAAGAGGACCAAAAACGTTATTTTCGATTTTACGACAAAAAGTCATTCTTTATAAAACCATAACAATCCAAATTTAGACTTGAAATTTTGTATTTAAACTATTTGTATGTTTTTAAGGAACTTTTTCTATTTACAGTTAACTCTAAAATGCAAAATAATGGCACTTCTCTCTTGAAGCATTTTTATGTTTTCTTAGTTTATTAACACCCTGTATATCTAAGCTAATATTTTTTAATAGCAAACTCGTTAATTCGACAAGCAGAATTTTTTATAAAGAATGGCTTTTTGTCGTAAAATCGAAAATAACGTTTTTGGTCCTCTTGTCAACTCCATCCGGGGACACACTGTATATGAGAAAATCTGTTCAATAGGAAATAGGAACCCAAAGCACAAGCCTAATAGTTGCAGAAAACAATGCCAAAATTTGAAAATCGTAATTCAGAACGTTACATGGCCATAACGTAGTATAACGTAAACGTAACTTATGTTTCTTAAATCCTTAACGTAGATTAAACGCTAGTTTATTTATCCATAATCTTAGTTTGATGTAATTGGGTACAATTTAAAATTAGACGTAAGCTTATAAAATCCTTAACTCAACCAATAGTTTATGAAAACCGCAGCTGATATGGAATCACGCATGCTCCGTGGAAATTGATTTAGATGTAAAATCTTAAACTTACGTTCCAGATAAAAATTCTAAACTTTGAAGGTTATGTTATTATATTATTTTAAAAATTAACATTTTTGAGTTAGGATTAAATCTGCGTAAAGGCTTCCATGCAAAATAAATCTTTAAATTCATATGACTAGGACTAAACTTGCAATTAAAAAATGCGTAGGTTAAGCAGATGTAAAAAACAATACTGCGCTTTGATAAGCATAGTGTGTAACGTAATGGTAACATGCCGTAACGTTTCTAATGGTATTAGGGTAGGATTGCCAACTTTAGAACAATCTATTTCTGAATACAAAATGCCCAAGCTCAACAGATGCATACAACAATAATGAACTTTGATAATCGTATTTTAGAACGTAACGTAGCCACAATGCAGCATAACATTACATAACATTTCCTAATGCTTTTTAATATATTTGCAGATTTCTGACTATAAAATTCAAACCCCCAGCGCGTACAGAAAATAGTAATCAGTTTTAAGAACCATAATTCACAACGTACCATAGCCACAACATAACGCAACATACCGAGATTTCTGACTATAAAATTCAAAACCCCAGCGACCAGCGAGTACAAAAAACAGTAATGAGTTTTAAGAACCATAATTCATAACGTAATATAGCCACAACATAACGTAATGTATTTTAAAGCATTATTAAGGTGTTCGTAGATTAAACGTATCAATTTATAACAACTCATTTCTGAATGCAAAATGAACAAGCTCAATAGGTACTACACAAAACAATGAGCTTTAATAATCATAATTTAGAACTTAACGTGGCTTTAACACAGCATAACCTAGACGTAACATACCGTAATGTGTATTAAAGCATCCACAAGGAATCTGTAGATTAATAATTCTGTATTCATAAGCTTAACACGTACAGAAACCAGCACTCAGCTTTGATAATCGTAGTCACAGTATAACACATAATTTTGCATGCCATACCGTAATGTTTTTTAGTATACTGTTCTACTGTGAACAAAAAGTATCGGGAAATGGTTCAACCAAATTGCGCGCGTTCAGGTTGGTGCTGTTGCCATTTTTCCCCAGTTTGGACGACTTTCAACGACGTCTAGTAGCAATTCGTATGTCATTGGTAGCTATCGTTTTCAAATAAACGCTTCTTTCTTGCGTACAGAATTTCCGCTTCTACGATTATTCAAAATGTCGAGTGAGATTGAGCAAAGAGCCTGCATTAAATCTGTTTTCTAAACGGAATTTCTGCTATAAAAACGCTGGAACGATACTCTATCAAAAACAAGAGTTTTCGAGTGGTACAGGATGTTCAGGGGAGGCAGAGAACGCGTTGAAGATGAACCACGCTCTGGTAAACCATCCACTTCAACTGATGACCAACACGTCGCTCAAGTCTCAAAAATTTGATACTCAAAGATCGTCATTTAACAATTAGGGGTATTACTAAACATGTTCTAGTATCATTTGGATCTTGTCAAGTAATTTTAAAATACTTATCACTTGAGCTTGCGACGCCATCAAAGAAGATTCGCTGCGAGTTTTTAAGGGATTTCAGGAAAACGCCTTTAAAGCATGTTTCGAGAATTGGAAAACAGGTTGGCATAAGTGTATTGCAGTGGGAGGGGATTACTTTAAAGGGAAAGAAATAAATTTTGCTGAATAAACACAAATTTTACATTTTATTGAATCATTCCCGTTATTTTTCGATCACAGTCGTATCTGTAAATTAATACTGCCAGATTTTGAACAATTAATTCCTGAATACAAAATTCAAAATCGGAGTAGATACAGAAAACAATACTAAGCGTTAGAACGTAACGTAACTATAACGTAAACGTAACATATTGTAACGTTCCTTGAAGCGTTCGTAACGTATCCGTAGAATAAAATCGTCTTTATAACTATGTATTTCAGAATTCAAAATGCATAATCCCAATAAAGAAACATTACTGAGCTCTGATGCTCGTAATTCAGAATGTAATGTAGTTACAATACAACATAATTTTATATAACATACCGTAAAGTTTCTTAATATAGATTAAACGTGCCAGATTTAGAACAATTAAGTTCTGAATACAAAATTCAAAACCCGAGTAGATGCAGAAACTAATACTGAACTTCAGAACATAACGTAACTGTAACATAAACGTAACATATTGCAACATTCCTTAAAGCATCCATAATGTATCCGTAGGTTAAGACCGTCAAATTTATTTTTAAATACAAAATATACCGTAAAGTTTCTTAACATATCTGTAGTTTCAAAGTACCAGACTTAGAACCATTACTTTCTCAATATCTCAATAAAAAATTCAAAACCGGAGCAGATATAGAAAATATTACTGAACTTTGAAACCGTAATTTAGAAAGTAAAAGGTAACGTAGCTGTAACGTAAACATATCGATAGATTAAAATCGTCAGATTTATAACAATTTATTTCTGAATGCAAAATGAATAGGTAAGCTCAGCAGGCACATAAAACAGTACTGAGCTTTGATAAGCGTAATTCAGAACGACCTAGCCACAATACAGCATAACATAACGTAACATATCGTAACGTTTCGTAACTAATCCGTAGATTAAAAGCGCCAGATTGAGAGAAAGTAATTTCTTTATACAAAATTCAAGACCCCGGCAACTACAAAAAATAATACTGAGCTTCGATGACTGTAAATCAGAACGTAACGTAACCATAACACAGAGTAAGTTAACGTAACATATCGTACCGTTTCTTAAACCATTCGTAACGTATTCGTAGATTAAAATCGTCAGAGTTACAGCAAGTAATTTACGAATACAAAACAGATATGTTTAAAGTTTGTGTATCAAATAAACAAAGACCTGAAATCTGAGCAGGGTTGCCACTTAAGCTAGACCTTCTATTTCCCGGATTTGCCTGACCAAAATATTTTTAGATCCCTGACTATCGAGAAAGTACAGGGTGGCCCATTTTCGATGTTTTTAAATGGGAAGTACCCTTAATATCGGCGATAGACAAAAACTGATGTCGGAGTCCAGGGCTCTTTTTTGATGCAGGTTCAAGTCCCGAAAACAAAATTCCGCTATCTTTTGTTATTTTTTAGTTATAGCCCAAAATTCAAAATTTGGCCATATCGAAAACTTTAAATAACTCTCTTGGTTTTGAAGATATCCAAAAACGGTAAAAACATTCTGCAGGCACTTTTTTAAATAGAATATGATAGTCAATTCAGATATCTTCTAATTTTCATGTTTTAAGAATTATGACATAAAGTTGGTATTTTTTAAATATAAGTCGTAGTTGGCCATGATACCATTAAATTGCATATTTATTCTGCTTTCCGAAAATATATAGTTTATAGGGGTTAAATGCAGTAACAATACCTTTGTTGAACAAAATCAGATTATATGATGTTGTTAGCAATTAGTAGGCCATGGTTCATGATAGCAAAACAAAAAGTAATATAGCGGTTGCATGTGACGTCACTAGGCCATCAGCTGAACACTTGTAGGGTAAACAAAGGGTAGATTTCTATGCACCGGTATACTAATTTTACCAAAAAGGAAATATTACATCTTATTACAATATCAAATCGAATAAAGATGTGCTTAACCAGATGAGGGATGGTTTAGCTTACATAATTACGAAATTTTCAGTTACCTAACATTTCCCCCGGGGTCAGCTGATACGAACGCAATTGAAAATTTTATCGTGAATTAAAAAGAGTATTACGGAACGTGATATTTCCCAGA
This sequence comes from Melanotus villosus, assembly GCA_963082815.1. NCBI lineage: Eukaryota > Metazoa > Arthropoda > Insecta > Coleoptera > Elateridae > Melanotus > Melanotus villosus. The sequence goes on from OY720420.1 coordinate 76,098,898, forward strand.
GAAAGCAGTTAGAGCAAAGCTCTGGAAAACAAGAAACGAAAAAAGGTTATACGTAGAAACTTGTAAAATCTCCATATGTCAAGACAATTAAAAGCTGTTAAAGATAATGCGAGATTTTCTACAAAATATTAAATTAATTATTTAGTTTTATTAACTTCCAAACTGTCGTTCATTTTCAGTCGGGCGCGTTATTATGTTCCTAATGCCGTCACATGCACCTGCTCTATTAGCTTTTATTTATTGCTATCATGAACCATGGCCTACTAATTGCTAACAACATCATATAATCTGATTTTGTTCGAAAAAGGTATTGTTACTGCATTTAACCCCTATAAACTATATATTTTCGGAAAGCACAAAAAATATTCAATTTAATGGTTTCATGGCCATCTACAACTTGTATTTACAAAATACCAACTTGATGTCATAATTCTTAAAACATGAAAATTAGAAAATATCTGAATTGACTATCGCATTATACTTGAAAAAGTGCCTGTAGAATGTTTTTACCGTTTTTGGATATCTTCAAAACCAACAGAGTTATTTAAAGTTTTCGATATGGCCAAATTTTGAATTTTGGGCTATAACTAAAAAATAACAAAACATAGCGGAATTTTGTTTTCGGTACTTGAACCAGCATCAAAAAAGAGCCCTGGACTTCGACATCAGTTTTTGCCTATCTCCGATATTAAGGGTACTTCCCATTTAAAAACATCGAAAATGGGCCACCCTGTACAGTATCTTCTTGCTATTTATTGAAAAATAAATTAATGGAGTAACTTTCATAACAAAGTGCATAAAATACGAACATAATATTGTAGAATAATATACTGGGTGTAAACGATACTGCGGAACATGGGGAAACACTAAATAACATACCTTTGGCCGTATGTATTTCCTGACAACTATTTAAATTCCCTGACTTTTTACAGAGAATAATAAAATTCCCTGACATTCTCTGATCAAATTATAAAAATACGAAATTCCCCGACTGTTTCCGGTTTTTGAGATTTTCCAGAACAGTGACAAATCAGCTGAAACAAAGACTTGGCGAGGATGGTGTCTTTTAATGATTAAATTATTGTTAGCACCTCATGGTGGAACAAAGTTATCAGTCTAATTCTATTGTATTTTCTAATAAGATACCTAGACTCGGTTATTATTAACAATTGTAATTTTAAACGTAACGTCACAACACAACGTAATCATAACGTTACTTAACCAATATTTCCACTGAAGGTAGACCCACAATATTTTCATATCCCTGACTATCGAAAGAGCACATTTTTTTGTAAATACTTTTTACTGAAAAATAAATTAATTGAATACCTTTCAAAACAAAGGGCATAAAAATACGAACAAAGATGAAACATACAGAAAGAAACACAATTATAACATAGAATAATATACCAAGTGTAAATGATACTGTGGAATATAACGTAAAACTAACACTATCAACCATAGCTTTACTCACATAAATATTTATTATATCACTTGGTTGTATTATAAGCATAAGCATATGTATTCCAGATTCTGAAGTGTTCTGAGTTTATAAGTCTGCCTATAATTTGGAGGAAAATTTAAACATACACTTGATCGTAGAACTAAGAAAAATGTTCCTTGACAACTATTTAAATTCCCTGACTTTTCACAAAAATTAATAAAATTCCCTGATTACGAAATTCTATAATTTTTTCGGTTTTTCAGGTTTTCCAGAACAGTGGGAACTCTGGTAACGTTACGTAACTAAGTGCCATACTAACAGTATATAATTTTGGACTAAACAGATAATCTCAACCACTGCGATAAAAGTATTCCAAAAACTTCATTGGAAATTTCAAACTAAGAATTATTTAAATATAAAAGTGGCAAAAAAAACTGCGGAGACACAAACAAGTCGACAGTAATAACCCATAGAAAAAGATCTTTAATACGACATTAACAAATTATCTTTTCCTTATTAAAGAAACATTAATCAATATTTAATCGAGATATTCGATTTAAAAGGACGTAACCTGTTTCTATAAGGACAATAGGAACAACATTTGTTATCTGATGTTCTGACTAGAAATTATTTACGAACCGATTTTTTCATCTGAAAGTGAGATTTGAAAGTCATACGTTTTCAATTACACGGTAATAAGCAGCTGGCGGAACATGGAAAACTTGGTAGATTTTTTAACAGACCGCTAAATGGAATTTGCAGAATAAAATCTCGATAAAATCAACAATCATGCCATTCGAATAAGGAAGCACCGTCAACACTCGAACAAAAAATATGTAAATATCATTTCTCCTTGAGATCAACAAAACATCATGTGCCCCATTGACCTACAACCCTTTTTATTAATCAAAATAGAAGAAAAAGTAGCTAAGGTGGGGCAACCCACGCGCCCTTCAAACGTCCGGACATTTTACCACTTGAAGACTCGTTTCTTTGTTTGCCAAAATCGTCAGTCCATAACAGCTGTTCAGTGTGTATTAAAATTGGCGTAGAATTCGAAACTGGACCTTATCCTATACGTACGGAGGAATGCTTATGGTTAACTGCAATTTGCAAATTACGTCCGCACTAAAATGCATACACACACACCCTAATGCTGCAACGCTTTTATGACAGACAAAGAAAATAAGAAATGGAATTATATTGCAGGTTTTAAAGTTGCAACGATGTCTGTGGAATTATTTACTTAAGTTTTTAAAGCGCAGACAGACGAAAGACGAATGTTAAATTTAGTCCTAAGCGTAGACATATGGGGGGGTGAAGTATAAGTCTTTTCCAAATTGAAATTTCGAAGAATTCGCTTGGTTTTGTGAACAACAAAAGAAACACCGATATTTATTCGATTAAAACTATAAAAAAGGCACTTCATTGTGTTACATTAGATAGTTTTGTTAACTCATCACAGACGTGCACGGCAAATTGATTTTGATCATTCAATCTTCGTAAATTAAGATATTACAATTTTTTACAGGAAAATTCCTAATACTTCGGTGTGAATTCATCATGGGAAATGAATTAGAATTTACTTGAAGTATAAAAGCGCAAGTCGATTAATAAGTAAATAAGAATAGGTTAAGAGCTTGGTTCAAACCCTGACTGTTCCCTGGAAATTTCCACGAGCTTTCGAGGTTTGATTCCCGTTAGTTAGGAAGGCCGTTTGGTAATTAACCAAGTAGCCAGTGCCATTTCAAAAAAATATACATAATATAAAACAATATGCGAATTAGGAATTGCAGTTTAAGTTGGCAATTATAAAGTCCGATTATCATTTAGTTAAAGTGCAAAATCGCCGCTCATAACATTATTAAATAATAAATTAATGCTCGTGTTAAAATTAAAATTAATAATGCACAAACAACAGAGCCAATTACACTAAAACATCCGAGCCCCACAAGGAAAACCCCCGACCACTACCAACCAACAAACCGTTGCTATTGTGAACATGTTATTTATTCCGTATATACCGAATTTAGAATCGTTTATATCATAATAGATACAAACTGTTTGGAACGCACCCAAGATATTCTACAATTCTGAATGTAAACCATTACGCGAAATTACTGGCTCATTTCTTATGACATGGAAATATTCGAACTGTTTTTAGTTCCAAAATATTGGCAGTGAAATAAATACCGAAGAAGCTTCGCTGGACCTTTCATACTTGTTAATTACCGGTAGCAAGTATAAAAAGTCGAATGGAAAAACAGAAAAAAACGAATGCTGTTTTTCTTCGAATACTATGATATAACTGGGAGTTTTTTCTATTTTTAAGCAATGTTTATAAATACCCTTGAGAGTAATTCCGGAAATTCCTCAGATGACATTAGGAAATGTCTGCCCTTTTTGACAAGAGAAAAATAAAAAAAAAATAAAGCAGAAGTATACGAAGTGAATCCATTCAGGAATTAGATACAAACAAAAACTTGAAATTTGCCAAATAAGTCTTGAGAAAGGTAAGAAACCGGCAGAGTCTGAGTGCACGTAATACTGGAATATACAAAGTTAAGCAAGAGCCTCCTTGGGCCGGGTGGCCGCTCTGTGGCGCGGTGACACTGTAAAGGTATAAGAGGGTAAAAGAGAAAGGAAGGAAGATAGAAGCTACCAAAAGAAATCCTTGTAAAAAATAAAAAAATCAAAGTTACGATGGTTGATCATATTAGTTAAATGAGGAAAACAATACTATGGAAAGGTAGGCCGAGAACTACTTAGAACTCCATAATTGTCAAGATGCTTTAAAGAAGAAGATTCGATGGGACCTAAACAAACAGAACAGCAGCAAAGCATGGAGAAGATTATCACTTCGAACCCACGGTGGAGAAAGTTATGACTAAAAAGGGGGGAAAGAGAGAAAGAGGCAACGAAAAAGGTACACCCAAAAAATTTTACGAAACTTTCTCTACAGTCTGATAGTGAAAATAATGTTGTAATAAAAGGTATTAAAAAACATAAAAACTATATCAACATCTAATATTTTTACCATCACCCCGGAAAAGTCGAAAATAAAGGAGTTGGAAATGAAAGAAAAAATGAGCATGATAGAAATGCACCAAAAAGAGCTAGAAGAATGGTTAAACGCAAAGGCAAGATGAAGTGTAAGAAAACAAAGAAAATATAAGAAACTTCGGTTTGTGATTGCGATAATGTTAGCACAATAACGCAGGAGTCTTCTGATTAATGTTTAGATTATGACGAAGATGATAACGCATTAGCACTGTTAAATAGCCAAGATGTAAATAAAGGTGGTTGTTCGTTGACCCAATTTCCAACGAAAAAAATGTATTAAATGTTTTGTTTGGCTGCTTATTATTAGTAAAGCGCGGATATAAAGCATTATGCTTATTAGTTTTTAATGCAAGCAGTTCAAAATGCGTTTGGATTTAGACGATTCACAACAAATGGAAGCGTTTGACACCACTTTTATTTTGCTTATTTTGCTTTTTTTTTCGCATTTTCTGCATAACTGCCTATTTAGTGCTTTTTTATGCTTTATATTGCTTATTTTGGCATTTTTTCAAATTTTTTTTAGTGCATTATATTTGTTATGTATGAATAAGTTTAAACATCAATTTTTAAAATATAAAAAGAAGTTTCTCTATTTACAAAAACATTTTGACGGATCGGAGGCAATCTTTTTCTTTAGAAAATTTAGAAAAGTTTTTAATTGTAAACTGTTTTTGTTCTAGTACTCATACTCTTGATTAATCCTGCTTTTTTGTAGAATAGCGCTGTATGTATTAAGCATATTGTATTTATTTTTATTTTTATTAATTAAATACGCCGTTTGAACGTTTTGAGGTTCTTTTTTTATGTAGAAAGGTATTAGTATTACTAATTTTTCAGTTTTTCTGTATAAACTAGAAAAATTAAAAAAGTTATATTATACAGCCTTTTTGACAGCCTATTTGAGCTTTTATTTTGCTTTTTATACAGTTTTAAGTGCTTATTATAAGCGCTTATTCCCCAAAAATAAATGCTTTTTTTTCCGCGCTCTAATTATTAGTGTCTGACCGAAAGTAAGTTTTGAAACCGTAACCGAAATCGAATTTCGGCTTTCATCTTAGTTTCGGCCGAAACCAAAACCGAAACTTATGAATTTTATATTAATTTAACTAATTTTTTACATAGAAGTTAGTAGGTACAGTATTTTTCATCTAGCATTTGGGTTGTGACGTCAACTTGCTCCGCCCAAAAACGGTATGGGTAGATACGCGTTCATGCGCAGTAGGTAATGAAAACCTAGTTTAGACAGAGATGAAGTATAGTTGGATTGTGAATTTATCAACAGCGCGTTGACGCCACAACCCAAATCCTACGTGAAAAATACTGTACCTGAGGATGTCTGCAAGAGGTATGCTGTGAATTCTGGTCAAGTCGACCCAGAAGTCCCCCAACATGGTTCCTCTTATCAGAGCCAGGGCTGAACATCCACAGGAAATGTTCAGCCGTTTCATCCTCAATATTACACCCTTGACACGTGGGACTGTTTGCCAGTCCCATTCTGTGCATGTGTTTGTTTAATTTACAATGTCCGGAATATATGCTGACAAAAAGTCGCAGTTTTTTCCGTGATAGTTGGTTACAATATACGAGATACAGGGTGATTCAAAAGTATTGTCATTAATTTTAAGGCTAGGTAGAGCATATCAAATAGAACAACTTTTCTCAATAAACCATGTGCCGCAAGCAAACGGTAACCCAAAAAAAAAAAATTAAAAACATCAATACAAAAATTGGTTTGGGGTCACTGTTTGTGGAAGTCAGAAAATACGAGTCTGGCACGGGTGACTGCATTTAATGTAAAAGCCATAACGGAATTTCAAGAAAATCTTCTGGGTGCCTTTAAAAAACACAATCTTGGTCCCAACAAAATCTTTAACCTGGACGAGACAGTGGATGCACCAAACATAATAGTGGAGAAAGGTGTTAAGCAAGTAGGGCAGGTTACGTCGACAGAAAGGGGCACACTTGTGACTATGTCAACAGCGCGTTGACGTCACAACCCAAATCCTAGGTGAAAAATACTGTACTACTTGTTTTAAATATAGGAAAATTCATTTATTTTGTATTTCTGCAGTGGTCATGTGGCGTCTTTTTAATTGATGACATTAACGATAAATATACATATGTAATTATTCTTTTATGCATGTTATTCCTTTATTAGATTGAATTTTTATACTAACTTCTTATTTGAAACGTAACCTTTCAGTATATTTGCTATCATATTATACTCACACCGCCACCATTTACGAATATTTAAAATGAATACAGACATTATTTATCAGGGCGGTAAAAAATAAATTAAATACAATGTGGGGGCTCGGTTGTTATAAGGAATATAAAAATCTTGCTCACTGTGCCATTTTGACTTTTATCACGTCTATTATAGAATTATGTAATAGGAATAATTATATTTTTTATTCTGGTTGAATTAAAAAATAAAATATCAAAAAAATGCACGACGCCGATGCCGCCAAAACCGCCAAAAGGAAGAAGGCGGAGGGGGGGGGAGGGAGACTGCCCCCCCGTAGGTAGACCACTGGTATTAGTATGTGTGTCTTGTTACTACCAGAAGGCGACCAATCCGCAGACAGAATCGTTAATTGTAACTAAACGATTACTAGGCTTTACTCGCTCAAGTACCGACCTCGAACAGTGAGGAATTATTTGTAAAAATCCTTACCACTGCGTGGGATTCGAACCTAAGACTCCTAGCTAGGATCCTTGCGGTCTTACCACTGCGCCAACGAGCTTAAGGGTAGCAAGTATAAAAAGTACAAAATCGTATGGGAAAACGGAGAAAAACAAATGCAAGTCTAGGTTAGATCAGACCATTTTCATTTGTTTTTCTTCGATTACTATGATATAACTCGAAGTTTTTTAAGCAGTTTATAAATACCCTTACGATTAATCCCGGAAATTCCTCAGAGGACATCAGGAAATGTCTGCCACTTACCTGTAAAAAAGAAAAACTGACTTTAATACATGAAACTCTATTATACTACATATAGTTATGTATACAGTGATCAAATAAACTTCCTAGTTAATGAGCCATATTAATCTGAAGAAGAACGAGCAATTAAAAGAATGAAAACATGAATGTATGAATTTATTATAGTAATTTAATGCTGTTACGTTATTAAGTCAGATTAGAAAATTGACCAATTTAAACGGCAATAGTTTGTACAAATCGTCAATGTTTACAATAAAGAGAACGTTTATTAATAATAGCCTTCGTTCAACTTTACCGCATCTAAAACACTGACAAATTTATATAAAAAAAAACGACATTTTGGCATCTTACCAATTTCAGCAAGATTTTGGCTTTTAAAAAAATGGTTTAATTTGGTAAATTTTCTCATTTAGCTTAGAACATCACACCTAACCTAACTACTTGTTTATTACGCTTTGTGTATAGTTCTGTAATTAATGAAATTAATTACAAACCTCTCTTAGTTCCACTTCAATTAAAAATTTATTTGATCACATGATACGTCGTTAAAAAATTAATATCTAGAATAACTAAATGAACATTAATAATTAATTTTAAAAGCCGAAACGAATTCATTATTTAAGTTTAACCAAGTGGTTACACCAGTTAATGTCTTCAATTGATGAAACAATAAGCATATAAAAGATAAATAAATAAATAAATAAAATAAATAAAACTCTCCAATAAAATGTATGTATATGTATGTACGGTTGAAAAGACCAATTTTAAAGCTGTTCACTGGCGGTAACTTTTAAATAAATATTAATTGAAAAATTATTGTTAATTTTAATTGAAAAATTATTGTTAATTTTAATTAAGAAATTATTTAAAACCTTCATGACTGCAATAGCACCATTATTTAGTAGAATTAATAATTATATAACGATGACTTTACAGAGTCTTACTTTAACCCTGGTTTAAACCATCAAATGCCAAAGCGTAAAGCAATTTTTGGCTTAAATAAAGAGGTGCAAATTGCCACATTTATGTAAGGCTACAAAGTGAGGTTAGATTAACACTGCATTTTGCTTGTTTGCCTAACTAATTAATTCAAATAATTTTTATTTTCTTTATTTTTGCAATGTTTAACATAGCTTTGCTAATATAATTCTAGTTCTAACTTGGTAGAGTTTATTGATCCCTCGTAATACAAATTAACGTTATCATTTTAACCGATTATTGCACTTTACTTCGTTTATTTACTCTTTTTTTATCTGATACTATTGTTGTTAACAAATTTCATTAACTTTTTGTTTAATATTGTATTTTTATTTTGAACGTTATCAGGAGAGTTCAACGGTCCTTAATTATCCTTCACTTTCGGTGGAGATCAAGGGCTGCGGTTTCAACATATTTCCGATAAACCTTAATTGAAAATTTTATAAAACGCACAAGCCTTATATGTATAGTTCGTCATTAAAAAATCGTTATTCGTTTTATATAAATATTTAAATTAAGCTTTTAGACGCCGTCTGAAATTAATAATTCACTTTTATTGTCAAGTTTTTTGATAACATAAAAGTGTCGAAAAGAAAAATTTATGTTTAATTATCAAAGATTCACAGCTGCGTTAAATTTTATCGCAACATTTTATCTCTCCTTAATAAAAATATTTAAACTGTCCGGTTTTTGCACTCGTACTAAATTAACGATCTTCTCGGGCAGTCTGCTCGTCTGTCACATGCAGAAAAAGTGCATTTTACATTTGTTTTAAAAAACTTTTTGTTCCCGATTTTGTGCCAAAATCGTTAAGTCTACATCTGTCGTCTGTCCATCAAAGAAAAATTCTGGAGTTAATTATAAAAGGCTATTTTTAAAAATATCCGAAACAAAGGCCCCATCAAAATTTACCTCGGTAATGTGGTTTTGATGTTGAAATTTAATTATCTTATTAACGCATTTCAAGGTCTTGGTGATTACAGACTGAACTAGAAATAAAGTTCGGTTTTATTTAATTAAAAAAAAATCCGGTTTGTAGGTTTTGTTTTAAAAATATAATTAACATTACTCATAATTACGTGTGAATTTACTTTTAACCGAGTTTACGCTTACCTCCCTGTTTTTAACGTTATCACGTACATTATGCAAGGTTTATGTTGTTATCGCTTAGTTTAGGAAAATCTACACACGCAAAAACCTAGTGCAAAACTGAGACTTCAGCATTTCAACATTTTCCGGTGTTACGTTTCATGGTTCACGATATGCACGACCTACCCCACATCGTTTTACAAACGTGCCTAATTTTTTATACTTAGATAACTCGGGTTATAATTAATTATTATTACGTGCGTGTTCAAATTAGTGAAAAAATCTTTTTACGGTTTTAGGTTTTAGGCAAAAATAAGCGGTTCTTTTGTAATCCCTAATTCGCATGGCTAATCTATCATAACGATAGAATTCACCTAATCTGGCTTATTTCCAACGATTTGGATACGTTGATAATCGGTAGTCAATGGGTATAAAATTTAAAAGTTTAGTGGGTTATATGTGGATATTTCAAACTTCGTTGTCAAGCGAAATATAAAAGCTCTAATTTCAACATCATCTGTTGCGTACCTAATTAAATCAACGTTCCCGGTTGCGTAAAATTATTTTCCACGAACGAGTCCGTTTTTTCTTTTCGTTTTTTAGTTACTTATTAAGGATGCGCCTTTTATTAATTTAAGGATAAAATTCAAAAGCCGCAACGTACCACTTTTAATTTCTCGGGTATGATGATGTCATGTATACGACTTTTTTTACGTTCGGTTCGCGGAATGACCACTAAAAATGTATTATGGGCTCTAATTAATGGTAACTTAATATCCATTAATGACAATGCTCGCGGGCAGCAGAGTCAATTGGATTTCCTCCGAGATACGGAGATATCGCTAGTTTCTAGTTATTTCACAGAAATGCGTACGTGATTCTCGACTTGTACATCCTACATGTCCTTATAGATACAGGAATAACCACCAGTTTTAAACAAAAGAAATAAAAATCGAAGCAGATAATAACACAGTTATATTTAACGTACAGAAGATACCGAAGGCAGGTAAATTTACATTGTTTGAGCTTGTCTATGTGATACGTGGAGGCACACTCAAAATTATCAGAATGCTTTCTTTCTTTGTTAATATGTAAGTACTATGTATTTTCTGATTTATCCATGAAATTAAATACAAATATACGGCAATCAGATCGTTTTTATTATAATTAAATGTACCTAGCGATCGGAGTGAGGGTGGTCAAACTCGGTACATAAAAGCACCACTTACTGATCCCATACGGTACAAAATTGGGATGTGAAATGTGAATTAATCTAAATAAAATTTTGGGTCGAGTGTAGAGTCGGATTATCTACCAGACATCATGATTCAAGCTTAGGGCCCAAAGGTTCAAAATATTAGTTAGAGATAATTTGAACAAAAACTTTATATAATTCTGAATCAGAAATAACGAAGAGCCTCTTTCCTAATTATGATTAGCCCTCGGTCTATTTTAACCCGGCGTTGGTAAGGTGGGGTGTGATAAACCCCACGCGTTTTTATCAGGCTGCAACTTCAGTCAACATTTAATTACAGACCTGCGGGTTCTAGTAGCTTCACTTGAGACATTTGACTTGCGTTTCATATTAATATTTTAGTAAGTCGTAGGCTCTAACGCTATTGGCAGACAAATATATTACTCTGGGGTGTCACAAACCCCACCTTACCATTTGTGTTACAATATTTTTGAAGGTGAAGTGCATACAATTTTGTATCTAATTTAAGCATTTTTTATATTTATTAATATATCTCTATACTTTTTATTTTAATTGATTGCATACTAAGTTTATAGTTATAAAAAATTTGTTTTGTGTTAAAATAGGCCATAGTTTTTTTTTAAATGACAATTACATCTATGTAGGTTGTTCTCATTCCAAGAAATGACTAATTTTAGTTTTTTTTTTATTATATTTTTACTAGCGCTGTTATTAATATATATTCTCTTTAATTTAAATAAGTAATGTTTAATTAAACTAATAATCATTAAATAGATCCAAAAATACTTCATAAGCATGTTTCATTTAATAAAAACTTCTGGGGTTTGTTACACCCCACCTTACCACTTATGTTCCATTTTTTCACCTTACCAACGCCGGGTTAAGAGTAATCCGCCCCTGTTCCTAAGCACATATTTTGTGATTTGCGGTTAAATAGAGGATTATACGCAATTTTTGGCGAACATTTAGAGAAAAGTAAAAGAGAGATGAAGTTAAAGTTTTTATGCACGATCGCATTATAATGTGTCAATTATGTCTGAATTTGTTTGACATAAACGTCTATTTATAGCCCGTGGGTGTCTTTATAAGCCGCCGGTCTATAATGAAACGTCAAAAATTGATAAACCATTTAACAGTCTTATAAAGAATTTTTTTAAATTAAAATCGAATGTATGCTCTTTATTAGAACTCTATTTAGGGTAATTGGCAGTGGCGTACCTACGGGGGGGCTAGGGGGGGCAGTCTGCCCCCCCCGCCTTCGATCTTTTGGGGGCTTCGGCGCCGTGCATTTTTTTGATATTTTATTTTTTAATTCAACCAAAATAAAAAATATAATTATTCTTATTACATAATTCTATAGACGTGCTAAAATCAAAATGGCAAAAGGAGCAAGATCTTTATATTCCTTATAAGAACCGAGCCCCCACGTTGTATTTATTTTATTTTTTGCCGCCCTGATAAATAATGTCTGCATTCATTTGAAATATTCTTAAATAGTGGCGGTGTGGCCGCTTTAATTTTCTATACAAAGAAATAATTATCTAGAATCCTGCCGATGCCGTATCGTCTTTCCTGGCAATATTTATAAAAAAGTGCATTATTTACGATTCACGTCGCGGCGGCAAAGAACCCCTTTTATGTGCAACTTTATTTTTAAAAGAGCCGCCGATCCGTCAAAATGCAAACGTAATGTATAAAAATTAAAAAGAATAGAGCAGTGTTCTGTTTTTCATTTCGACAATTTGCAGTTTGATTTTGTAGAGTAAAGATTTGCTTACATTATGTTCCGTGCTTAAAACGTATTTCAAATTGTTTTAACTGAACTAGAACTGGTATATTTAAAAAAACAAAAAAAATCGTTCCCAATCTAAAATTTTCGCCTGTCATTTTTTTCCTATAATATCTAAGGGTCCTAAGGCGCCTTCAAGACATATTGCCCCCTCCGCCTCCCAAAGCTAGGTACGCCACTGGTAATTGGTATTAACAACACAGTTAACACAATTATTTATGTGAATATTCCTAGGCGTAAATGCTTCAACCATTTGACAGTTGTCAGTAAAAAATTAAAATAATTGAGCAACTAACTACTCGATGTGGGCAGAAAATTAATTTATTCCTTTTATTTCAGTTTTAAAATCTTCGATCGTGCATAAAATTATGTATGTACCACTGGCGTAACTTGCTTTTATGGCCTTCGACGTGTCTTTAGCCCCCGACTAGCGTCTCGGGCTCAAAATCACGTCTCAGGCCATAAAAGCATCTTTACGCCCTTGGTACATAAATAACTATTTCGGATTGATTCGCCAATAACAGCAGTGCCTTATAGCCCCACATAGGTACAATGTGATTTTTTAAAAAGTCAATTGCAGCAAGCCTAGAAAAAAAGCAGTCAGCTGTAATGAGCTTTGAATGGCATTAACCTGTATCCTGTATGTCGAACTGTGTGACAGTTCAGGTAGTTAAAAATTTTGGCCCAACAAAATGTGAAAATAAACAAGTATTTAGTTGCAACTGATTTGTAATTTATTAAGGTAAGTAAATTTCCCTATCCGGAAATTTGTTCGAAAGAAATTTGTTCGACGGTAATTTGTTCGAGGTAATTTGTTCGAACGGTAACTTGTTCGAACGGTAATTTGTTCGAACGGTAATTTGTTCGAATGGAAAAATGTTCTAAAGGAAAAATATTCGAAAGAGAAGATCAATAATAAAATTTTATATAATGAAGTATTTTATTTTACAGATATATATACATCCAATAAATTTTAATACGAAATATTGTGGGCAACGCCACGCAAATAAGTAACAATATCACATCCCGCTACATATCTATTTACAACATTTAATAACCGCGCCGCGCTGTCCTTATACTTCTTTCTTCCATTTTGCACGCCTTGACCTGCAATTAGTTGTTCTATTCGCATATAATTTATGCTCTGCTCTCTTTTTAATGCGGTGATAAACTTCCAATTTGTCGGATGTTCATACTTCCAGTACACTTTACTATCACAACTTCTGTCACGTACGTATAAATAACCCTATCCGGAAATTTGTTCGACGGTAATTTGTTCGAGGTCATTTGTTCGAACGGTAATTTGATCTTCTCTTTCGAATATTTTTCCTTTAGAACATTTTTCCATTCAAACAAATTACCGTTCGAACAAATTACCGTTCGAACAAATTACCGTTCGAACAAATTACCGTTCGAACAAATTACCTCGAACAAATTACCGTCGAACAAATTTCTTTCGAACAAATTTCCGGGATTCGTAAATTTCAGGTTTTTCGTCAATATTTCTTTCACAGCAAGTGTTCAAAATGTCCACCCTCTTGCTCTATACACAATCTTGCTCGTTTTTTAAAAATTCTAGACACATTTTCGAGCATGTGCTGAGTTATTTATTTCGTTGCATTTATGAATTATTCTTGCTGCAAGCTCATCTAAATTTTGTATTGGTGTCTGATAAATTGAATTTTTCAGATAGGGCCGGACAAAAAAATCCAACGTTGTTAAATCACAGGGCCTGGGTGGATAAGCAACTGAAGTGTTCCGACTGATTACTCTATTACCGAAGAATTCCTGAATAAAATTCAAGTTCTCCAGAGTCCAATGAAAAGGCGAGCCATCCTGCTGAAAGTGGGAATTTTCATTTTTTTTAAAGCTCGGCTCGGCTCGGCTCGTAAAAAAATTGTAACGAGCTCGGCTCGTAAAATTTTTGATTTAATTCGGCTCGGCTCGGCTCGGCTCGATATATACTTAGCTCGACTCGGCTCGGCTCGATATATGTATATTTAGTTCAACACATTTCTGGCTCAATATACATATACAGTGTGTAAAGCGATGAGGTTTCCTATAGGGAAAAATTTTTTAATATTATTTTCGCGATACCTTAATGCATTGAGGGTCCCTTGAAAGAAAATTGGTCCTACAAGTCGTCGTCGGCTAAGACCAATCCACACACCAAGCTTTTGCGGAAGAAGTGGTGTTTCTCTAAACGCATATGGATTCTCCGCAGACCAAATTCTCATATTTTGGGAGTTCACATACCCAGATAAATGAAACCATGCCTCGTCCGAAAAAAACACGTTGTTCAAGTCGTTGTCTTCAGGAAATGCGTTTAAAAACCATCGACAATATCGTGCTCTTAGAGGCATGTCCGCATGTCTGCTGGTAGAATCTGATGAACAGAAGTTACTTTATATGGGAATAACTTTAAATCTGCTTTAAGAATATTCCTCATGGTTGTGTAAGACAAATCAATGCGCTGTGAAAGACGTCGAATTGAGGTTGAGGAAGCTTCAGCCATTATTTGTCTAACATTTTCCAGGACTTCTGGTGTGCGTTCTATAGGTCTACCGCTTCCTTTTCTGCGTGTAACACTACCTGTTTCATCGAATAATTTCACAGTGTGCATCAGAGCATCGTAAAATCGATTTATTCAACAATTCCAAAATGGTCTTTAAAATCGTTGAAGCATTCCTGGATCGAATACCGCCACTCACCATTTATGATGATTCCAGTTCGATAATAAGCTTTTACCATAAATATCTTATAAAACTCTCTCTCTTATAAACTCCAATATATACAGGGTGATCAGTTTATCCCGTAATTTTGAATAGGCAACCTACCCATAGTGTTTCTCACATAAGGCTTACCAGTGACGTGTAATATGTGTTGCCTATTCACAGTATTTAAGGGGCTATCAAATACCTATTAACTGTTCGATTCCATACTCTTCGCAGTGTAACATTCTGCGTAAAACGTCCAAAGATCAAGTAAAATAAATCACAATTCCAAAAGTTTAGTGTTTCATATTCATACAGTCCGGAAATAAATATTTCGGTAGAATTTACATCCGAACTATAAATCCGTACAGTTCTTTGCGTCCGCTTATAAAATATATAAATTTTATTACTGACACGATTCGACTGGCTGCACAAAAAGGAAGAGGACAATTCAGATGAGAAATACAGGAACCTAAAACAACTGCCACCGTTCGACGGTCATATAATCATCAGCCGGAATATTTACATTTTAATGCTGGCACGGAATAATTTTCAAATTAAAATCATTAAGTAAAACAATGGGAATAAAGTAAATTCTTATCTTTACATAGCAGGAAACCGTAATTACGGAAACAACCCGTGTTTCAGCTTTCAAAATTCTGTACGGCCGTATTTATTTTGCAGGTGTGTGCCTTATGTGTCAACGTAATAAAAAATTATATTACGAGCCTACGAAAAGAGTCGTAAACGAAGATGCGGTCATTTAAAAAAGCATAACCTTTCAGCGAGAATATGAAACGTGCTGTAATAAAATACATAAATATTACACGGCACAATTTTACTCAGGCAGACAAAATGAGATACTTTAACATAAATTATACTTTAATATTCTACGAGGAAATAGGCTTCTCCTTACCATATTCTAAGGATTCTTCAGTATTTTTAGAAGAATATACGATGAAAGCATGTCACTTACAAGTATCGAAACGTTTTCAAAGTGATCGTCAGTAATTTTAAATGATTTTCAGACTGATGGATGATCATCACTGACATTTTTTGATTTCATTTGCAAAATAAGGCCCATGACCTACGACGAGTAAAATATAGTTTACACAATCTCGCTCACTAGTTGCTAGTTGTATACACAGACTAGTAGTTCATTAAAAAAATTAATTTAAAAGGATCTAAACTATTGATTCTTGAATTTACCTTCCTAGGGAAGTAAGGCGAGTGTTTGATTTTGTTTGATTTACTAACAAGTAATATCAAAAATTATTAAGGGTTTTAATAGCAGCTTATAATGGGGATGGAAAAATATAATAAGCAATTCAGGAGGTAAATATCTTTGAACCATCGCAGAGGAGTCCTGTATTGGTAAATGCTATTTACCTCCCTTGATGTGTAAGTAACAATTGTCACTATTACTGTCAAACAAAACTGTATAAACTTTGTAATATTAAACGATTTTATTGGCAATTATTACGTACTAAATAAAATTCTCGCATCAATTAAATGCATACAATTATGTACGGCCTTTATTTTAAGAAAATAGTATTAATTTCCTAAATAAGTTCAAAAATTCACCGACTCTGAACTATAACCTTTACCTGTTGTAACTTTACCGGAGCTATAAAATACTAAAAGTTCCAAGTAAAACTGAAAACTCATAATTGATCCATTTATTCGTTTTTCCACAACCATTTACAATCTACAAAAGCGTTATAAATACTGCAAAACGAGCAAAAACAAGAAAATACATAAAGTTCTTTCATTTGAAATCCCATTATAGAACTTCAGCTCGGTTCCATTATAAAATTGCTTCCACGACAATATAAAAACTGGAAGTAAATATTTATGAATTACAAAGCAAAACATGGATTACTCAGCAAACGAGAGAAGCAGGGCGAGTAAATGATATAACCATAACTAGCACGAGATACTAAATATGAATCGATCGATCTATTCGATTGATCGTTCTAGGCTTGTGTATTTATTTCTTGTACAACATGCTGAAAGATATTTGTAGTTTTTAGGTTCTCATTGAGTTACGAATGTTTATATTGATTGATTGAAAATTTCTTTCACGACACCCAACGTTATAAATGTTGACATAATATATATATTTTTTTTGTTATGTTATTCTGAAAAATTAAAAAGTTTAGTAATTAAATAACCAAAAAAGGGCGATTTTTGGAAAATACCATTTTAAGGTTTCCTTCTCCCTCTCGTATACGTCATAAAAACTCAGGTAAAAACCTACTACCTTATTACGCATCAAAATAATAAACAAATTAATTTGGGCTACAAATTAATTAATTTTATAAATATAGACTCATTTATATGAAAATTAGCAGTATCAAACCGGTTTTTTAATGATTTATTGGGCATAACGTATACTTTAAACAAAATAATTACACCGGTAGCTGGCAGAGACATCTTAAATAAAACGCAGATAAATTTCCTGTTAAGCAAACAGTTCCAACTTGGGATTATTTACAAAATTTGTAACTGCAGAATGCAGAATACGGTTGGTTTTACGGGACTGAATTTAATGTATAATAATTTAAATGGTTTGTTAATTTACTGGGCCTGATCTAGGCTTGCGGATGCCAGGGGTCTCAACGCACATTTTTAATTCTGATGGTGTTTTTTAAGATTCCAATTTGTGGGGCCATAGGCGGCGTCGCCTGCGAAATAAGGTTAACTGTTTTTTTGCATATTAAGATGCCTCTAGAACTGTTTTGCTTGACTAACGATATTTCAGTCCAAAAGAAAGAGTGTTATTAAGGATCCTGAAAACTCGGCGCCTATGTCTGGGGCTTGTAGCCATTTCCTTTACCTATCAGTTTGTATTCAAATTTTCTAAATCATATATTAAGGCAGGCACGTAAATTGTTTTGGAAACCACTAGCTTTGCTCTTCTGAATAATTCTGTGTCGTTTAGCAACGCTTTATTGAGAGTCTGGAACAGTCGTTCTGTTACCTTCTGTTACTGGGTTTTTCATCTTCTGTAATACTGTTGAATGTACTACATATGTACTAGGTATTTGTAACATTTGGTTTATCTTATTTGACCTTCTCCTAGTTTCCTTATGACTAAAGGACTATTTTTTCTGTGTTTATTTCCAACCCAAATTTTGTAGTTATATTATTCCATCATATTTCTATATTTTATTCCAAATGATTTTTGTTTTCGGGTACGACAACTACAGCATCGGAAAATATACATATTTTCAAAAGGATAGGTTGAAGATTGTATCATGCTACACAGTTCTTCATATTTTGCCTAGCTTTATTGACTATTTTATCTAAATTCTTTTTCACATCTTACCTCTTTTTGAGTTCTAAATTTGTGTGAAATTATGCTCCCTGTTCTGACTTAGTTGCATTTGTTTATAGCATATATGGGCAATCCCCGGCCCTCTACTTCTTTTGATCCGGCCCTGATCCATCTGAGACGCGAAATAGCTCATAGCAATTTTATGACACCAATAATCAGGGCTTTAGAATGTAGAGCTTTATAAGAAGTAGCAACTTGTTTTAATTCACTTAATATTAATTTATTTTATTTGAAAATTTGACTCGGAGACAGAATGATAATTTGGCCCCATAACCTGGTTTATAGACTCACTATCACTACCTATTTTATTTTAACATTCTTATTCCCAATGTAAATTTCTTTATATTGTCAAAAGCTTCTTCATGTCAATAAACCATGAGCATATTTCCATGTTCTTTCATAAAGCCTTTTCCGTTATTTGTTGTATGGTAAAAATGTAATCTTGTCCACTATGATTCTTCCTAATAGTTACCACTTCTTGCAACGTTTAGTTATAAATAGTTCTATTGTTTTTCAACTAATACTGCCAATATTTTAAGTATGGAATTAAAAAGCCTAGCTAAATTCGGCAAATGTTATGTTGACAAGATATTAAACTAATAATACATAACCTCAAAATTCTCAATTACTGCATTCATACGGCTTGCGGGCGCCGTCGCACTTCTTCTCGAAGTGGTATGCCCTTTACAGGGCCCTCCCGATCTTCTCTCCATATGTCTGTGGTGTGCGTGTCAAGTACAAGTAGCCTAGACATTAGAGGTTCTACAGCTTAACGCGTGCTCCGAACCACGGAAGAAAATTTACTAGGCAGAATCCTCGGTGGTTTGCCATTGCCTTCCCAGGGAGACGATCGGGTGTTTTTGGTGTATACGTGGCCTTAGGAATAGAACCCGGGCCGATCTTAGTCTCAGTGATCAGACGCACGCTGAACTAACTGAACCATGACCGCGACTGCACTTCTTCTTCTTCTTCTGCATCGTTTAACGGTTACCTGCTAAATCAGTATTGACATTTTCAATTTCCTAAGCTTCTGCCAAAACTTCCGCAGCTTTAAACGTTTTTATTTGGAATACCTGTCATAAGTGGATGTAATGTTTCCTGAATCTGGGTAATTCATGGCTTTCAGAAGACGACTTTAAATTGAAGCCCTTGATATGGAACCGAAATTCTTCTTAGCCCCTTTCATCAGTTGTTGTTTGAGCTCCATGTATGTTCTAAATATTTAGCAGTTATTTGATGGCTTTTACGTAACTATTTTAAGTATCTCAAGTGCAATATCTCCGTATACCGTAGTTTTGCCTAGTTTTTTAAATTCATGTTTTAATTCTTCATCTGGGCTTCTCGCTGGCGTAGAAGGCAAGTGCCTGCTTCACGATGGAGATGTTCCAGCCATAGCCAGATTTGGTTCTAGAGCGTGGCTGGCTTCAAACCTATCTAAATGAAGTTTATAAGGCCAATGACCAAAATGTGGACGCCGATACGGATAATTAAAAAAAACCTTCTTCCGTTATCAATTCGTTCATTTCACCTTTTTCGTTTCCCCCAATCTATTGTTCAATTTTATCCTTTATTCTGTTACTCCTATTCTTCTATATTGATCCAATCTCTTCGCTTGCTTTGTAGATCTAAATTTGGTAATTCTTCGAAAGTATTTTTTCCATCGTTTTATTACAGCTTCCTGTTTCATGATTACCTTCTTCTTCTTCTTCGATTTACGATTTCTCACGGTTCCGTGAAGTAACTTACTATTTTCTTCAAGAGTTTGTCCGAACATGATCCAGCTATACTGTTTGATCTCTAGCACTATCCTTTTGTTGTCATCTGCCCTTTAAATAATGGCTCCAATATCGCCCTTCCTTTTGATTCCTTCTTTAATTTTGTGTGGCCACCATAGTGCTTGTTTTTTCCTTAGCTTCATTTTTTTGGTTCCATAGACTTTCAGCTTTATTTTTAAATTCTCCCGTCTACTCTCTGAATAGTCCTGTACAACATTTTCTGTTAACATTTTTCTTCTTGAATTTCTGTTGTATGTCTTTACTCCTTAAGTGATAGATTTTTTATTCTTGTTTAAGTTTTGCCTTTACGTTTTTCCTTCACTGTTTTCTTCCTAAGTATTTTTTGAAAAATTTTGTTGGGATGACGTTAACATTTTATACTTTTTCTGGGCATTTCACCATGAAAAAGTACAAAAAGTCATTTTCTTCTTCCACTGTTTTGGGTAGTTTCTCTAATAGTTATTGTACCTTGGTGTCTCTAATACCCTTCATGATTTTATTTCGTACAATAATATACTCCAGCATTGACTTTTCTCTTCTGCTTCCTATTTCTCTGCTTATTTTATGGATCTGTTTGTATTAAAAATGAATTTGTAAAACTCACGTCATTATCCTACAAACCCCCAATCTTACTTTCTCCGGATTTTTCCTATCCTTGTTACCTACTCTGTCATTTAAATCTCCAATTATTTCCGCCTATCCTATTTTTTTCCCATTCTTCCCATAAATCTTCCCAGAATCTACCAGAATCTATTTTTTCTTCTGCTTTAGTCCACAACAAATAATTAATCAAAACTATTTGTATTTATCATCAATTTCAACTTTCATTATTTTTTCCGATATTTCTTCCCATTTCTTTAGCATGTAATACATATTTGTTTCTGATTATTAAAGCAACTCCTGTCTATGCTCACATTGTTTCCCTTATTACTGCTTGATATGTTAACAAACCTCCATTCCGTATCTTCATTACAGCCAAAGACCCAAACCTTTTTTTTTAGTTTCTGTTATTGCGATGATCCCTAATTTTATATTTTTTTATTTCCTGCAAAGGCAAATAGCATTAGTAACTTTAAGTGTGATTATAACAATACAAAGCGTCCAAGGAAATTAAACAGGGCGAGGTGAACTGGTGAAGGTTAAAATTTAAAACATAAACGGCGAACTACGTGAATTTTTACCTTTTTCAGAATGTACTAAAGACACTGGGCGTTGGAGTGGCGAAGCAGGTTTAGATTTGGGGAAAAATAGGAAACTAGTAAGGAGGCAGGATCCTGGTAGGAACGGGGCAGTTCATGATCAACACACAGTGTGTTATCATGAAGTAAATATTGATTTTGTTAGTTAAACTTAGATTAAACTAAGTTTGGCTTGGACAAATGACCAAGCAATTAAAAATGCATTATTCTACTCTAAATATTAAATAAACATGTAGTATTTAATTAGTTTAGTTAATTAATAGTGTTCGTGTTACAGTGAAATCGCAATTTAATTACATATTTGAAATAAATAAATTTTGGTAAGCAGTTTAATTTCGAACTCTTTGAAAGTTAGAATGCTCAAAAGCATATATATTTAAATAATAAAATTAAATGTCTTAATTATTCCCAAAGTATCAGCGAACTTTCGACACTTTTGATTTAATGCTTCTTTTACAGCAAAACCCGTCCATAACGCTGCATTTTATTTAATCTTACCATAATCAAATTTACTTAATAAAAACCTCGTGGCTTATTTTCAGAATGAAACTTAAAAAATTAACGCCCAAGAAGTTGTATAATCCCTTTCACCGAGATATCCCTGTATAATTCTCAAGCGACCCATATCATCAATACGTCAAAATATCCTTCCCATCCTGAAATTCAAGGATTCACCCTGTCAGCAAAAGTAATGGGCTTGATACATGTAAACCTAATTAAATTAGACATTTCATAAAACTTTCATCAAGGTCGTATTGATTTCAATTATCAGAATTATACATTACCTAATAACACTTCTGTTCTGAACACGACTACCTGTCAATATTATCAAACTAGAACGCACGCTACCAGGTCGATGCCCTATTCATAATGGTTTACGCTACCTTATGCATATTACCTAGCAATATATGTTATATTACACCGACACATCAACAGCACTCATTTTATGATGGGTTCTTTAGGATATGACAGGACCAAATATGCTTATCGTGAATAATCCATTAAGGGTTAGCGCCAATAATAAAGGCAGCATGTTTTACATAAATTATTAATTAAAGACATAATTCACACATAAAGTGCCCCGAAATAAGAATTTTGAATTGGTTTATACAGGGTGTTCTTAATGTTACAACAAAAGGTAAAATATTTCGAAACTGCAAGTTCAGTAAAATTTTACAAATGATTATCTCAAATGGGACACCCTGTATTCTTGTAGGGCCTCCTTCGTATGTCAAACTTGGCAACCACAAACTAAAATAGATTGTGAATACATACAGCTCAGTTACGGGGATGTAAACTAAAAGGATTATTGATTAAAACCCAATCGATGATGAGTGTAATTTACCGTATCCCAATTAGCAACAGGGGACTCGTTTGTTAACCGAGTTAGAAACCAAAATATCAAGCTAAAATAATTTAAGTTTAAATTATCGAAAGCTAAGGGTTGCTGACCTTAAAATTTATTATTAAAATGGGACAGGACACGGCAGCAAAAGTGAAACAATTCAATAAAAAATTTAAATCTCGGTATTTTTACCTCCTGGAAACGTTCAGAATTTCCAGCTTGAAACTGGGTAACTTTTAAAAATATATTGGGATGAAATAGGTTCGTACATTAAGAACCGAAATGGGGAAAATTGCTACCACCAATTATTTAATAATTTAAAAATTATTAAAAATTTGGAGAGATCAGAAATATGTAAAGGTTATGGGTTAGGAGCTTTGTTTCGGTGTTATTAACATACAGGGTGGTCAATTGCTCCTTTAATTTTAACAGGCGGATAGGATTAGATAAAGAAGGTGAGATTTTTTTCGATTTCGTTTTAATAGTGAAATTCGGAATTTACTAATTTAAACAACTGTGATACTTAGATCTCATAACTAGTTCTTCAGGTAAGAAGTGTACTCTTTTACAAATAAAGTCCCAATTTCCTCAAAGAAAGAACAAAAATGTTTAAAAGAAAGCCTTTGAATTTTAAACTAACAAAAATGCTTTGAAAAAAGCACTTTTCCAGTCGAAGTATCCACTTTCGAAATTAGGAAAGTCCTTTGTAAATTGTTTAAGGCACTTCAAAAGAATATAAAAAATTCTGTTACGTACGGAACAGAAATGAGATTTCTAGATAGATTTACCGTGTCTTTATGCATGGCAGAAGCACTTATCGTTAAATGCGAATTTGAGGTCGAGTATTACAGAAGGCACAACCAAAAAATTGAACATAGCGTTTTTTTTTTTTAGTTTTCTACCTTTATTGCTAGAGCATGAAAAAGGGGAAAACGTAGAGTACAATAAGCCTATTCAAGACTTAATAATAAGAGATTTATTTATTTTTAAAGCACAGTAAATCAGGACATACGCATTCGTGTGCAAAATCGTACAAAAAGTAATGCTTTTTCAGAGGATTACATACATTCAGTGTGCAATATCCGTATCTGACGTGAACGTTAAAATCACATTTCGAAAGGAAAATTTTAGTGCCCATAAAAGTAAACACTTTTTAAGCTGAAATAATTCGAAACGTGAATAGGCAGGCTCAGCATGTAAATAAAAAAGCTTTTACAAACACATTATTCGCTTTCTAAAATTTCCTATAAGAAGCCTTTATTATTTCAACAGTCACTTTTTTATTTTTATTTTTTAAAAGCTAAATACCAAGATTAACAAAGAATTTAATATTTTAAAAGCATTTCGCTATTAGTTTTTATGATTTTTTAAGTCTATGTTACCAAGCGCCTCGTTTTACTTTTTTGAACTTTTTTACGGTTCAGTTTTCTACGATATTGTTTAGGATTTTTCTATCGCAGTGTTTTATTTTAGATTTCCCTCGGGGATTTCTTTTGTTACGCGTTTTATGAAATTCTGAACTTATACTGGCTTAGTTTTTTAAAAACTTCAAAGAACGGAATTGTTAGTGAAGGCCACAGCTCATATAACGTGGTCGGAATTGAAAAAAACATCAGTGCTATTTGGTTTCATACTTAAGCCACGTTTAATTATCATAACAACGTAGTGCGTTTCATTTCCACACATTAAAATTGCATAAGGCTGTGTCGTTTTACATTTACTTTAATTATGAGTTTAATTGGAAGCCATTTTAAACATGAAACGTACACTTACTTAAACTGAAAATATTGTAAAAAATTGCTATTTTCGGAACGTCAAAAGATATTAAGAGGTTCCTGAATTATTGATGTTTAGAAAGTCATTTCAAATTAGCAGCTGCATTGTAATTTTCCAGCACGCGATAAAACCTAAACCAAATAACTGATTTTTCAGTTCGATAAATAAACTGATCGATGATATCAGTTATTTTGGAGGTTAACGAGACTTTAATGATATACAGGTTGCACTTTGAAATTGGTGGCTATTTAACATGCATTACTCGTACGAATAATAAACTGTGCAGCACAAACTATACGGAATAAATGATGGAAAACCTTTTCAACGACGGACGGATTGACGAATGGTTAACTGTAACCTGACAATCCTGACATTTTTGCATACAAGCCAACGCGAGCACAAAGAGTTGTGCGAAGTGATAAAAGATTCGTTCTGAACTAATTATAATTAATACGGCGCCTCTGACAAACTAACGGCATTAACGTCAACGTAACCATGAACTATCGACCAGCACTGCCATGCTTTTCTCTCTACTGCACTAATTAATGATGAATAACCATTTTTTCCCTTTCTTAAATCGTCCGTAAGAGAACTGTTCTTTTAACTTTGAATAATATTCATGATGAGAACAATGGAGCTTGGTGTATTTTAACTTTTTTTTACAGGCGGACAGACGTTTTAATTTCCTTTATTGAATAAAATGCATGACAAGGACAAGTCACGTGCAGAAGTGCAATGTGCAATTGGATGTTTCAAGTGTTAAATGGAGGCCTTGCCCGATGATAAAGCGATTCACGGTTCTCATTTAGAAAAACACAAAGAAAGCCATGGAAAAACAAAATTTTACGCCGTGACAATCTCAAAGTCAAAGCACACTATGATTTGAATTATTAAAATTTTCAAAAGTTACGAATAAATTTAAATATTTTAATGGCAAATTATCAAAGGTGAATTTAACTTCCGAATAAATTCTACACAAACCGGTTCAAGTCGGTTCTGAGATAAAACATAATAGATAAATTTTAACAACAAACTGCTATTTTTAAAACGTATTATAAATTGTAATCTTGCTAGATGCGTACGCAAACTCACGTGGCTTTCTGCAACATTAATTTAAATAAAAAACCTATTTCCTTAGTATGACACGAGTCAAAATATGGTTTCCTAATTTATTCGAGTTTTTTTTTTAACCTTGAACAGGTTTACTTCGGGCGATAGCGCACTTAATTTTAGTCATTCTTAAAATTAAGTTAGTCACCGGACTAGATTTCCATGTTTGTCGACTAATTTGTCGTTCGGGCAAATTAGTGAAATTTATGGTTCCATTATTGTAATGTAATAGGTGAATATAAAATTGGATAAAGTAGTTCTTGGTTTCTCCAAATCTGCTTAGAAGTGGAATAGTTTCCTTTATTTTTTACTGGTTCAAAACTGTATTCAAACCAATTTAAAAACAAATTTTAATCCTTCCAGTTCGAATTTGATCAAAGTTCAATAATAATTTTGGAAGCAAAATAACTACACTGCATTCGTGAGTTTTTTTAGACCACAACAGGCCATGCAGGGGAGACAATTTTCTTGGTGTAAACAGGACTTTTCCTCGTGTAAATCCGCCCAGACAGTAAAATCCCATTGAATCAGTTTAAGGTTATGATTTGCGACAGAGCCATCGTTCTCAGTTAGGTAATTTTTAAGATTAAAATGTAAGTACTTTTGCTGGCGATGACCTAAGCGTCAGATATCTTGTAACAAAGGCCGCTTTTTCTTAAACGACACACTTCAAAGCATACTCGAGTTAGGGTTAAAATCTACGGTCCAGGTTTGAATCTAAGGACGCGTTGACGTACATATGTGTTAACTAATACAAAAAGGCCACGTTTGTGTGTGGTGCGGAGAATGTGAATTAGTGGTGCATTGGTGTAACATTCATTTCTGGATAACTAGTGACGCAAGGATAACCAGTAGCTGCGATTTTTGACGATGTAGTTGCTGTTACTGTTGATATTATTGTTTTTGAGATGTTTAAAGGCATTTTGTGTGAGCATATGAGGCTCGTTTATCAGAGCATGAGACTTTGGGACGCATTTAATCGGCTATGTGCCTGGGACTTTGATAATTAGGCGTAAGTTATAAAGGCTCTTGACCTGGCTGAATTTATGCAGTGCAATGACTCCTGGGTGGTAAGGTAGGCCGCATCTTCTTTGTTCCGTTGGCTCGCTGCTATCTGTATTATATAATTGCCTGGGTGATGCAAGCATTAATGTGTGTATCAAGCTTTAGGTGTTTACGAGACCTGGTCGAGGCTACGCATAAATCTTTTTCAATAATTAAATAAATAACTAAAATCGAAACCGCAACCGCCGCCCGCTCCTAATCAGTCACTCAGTCCCCTCATCATCAGCCCGTCCTACAAAAAATAAATTTTGTCTGAAAACTTAATCTGTTACTTTGACTTTGGCATCAAGGCACATCACCTAAAACTAAACAAATAACAGCTGCAGGGTGGCCAATTTTTTTTACCAACACAATAAACTATAATCATGGCAACTATTGCCCAGACACGTGGTAAACAGTGTATATCTTACGCATATTAGATTGCAGTTTGCTGTTGAGTTTGGGAATATCAGAGAGAAACTTTTCCGTTTTTTCTTTGCCTATTTTATCTACTTCCGGTTCAGGTTGTTTCCTAAATCCGAAAGAAAGTTTCAGAATCTCATGTTATCCATGTTCGCTGTCTCATCAAAATCCCCGTCGTTTATTTACATTCCGTAAACCCACCACCTGTCCGGATCATGTAAATTTCGTTGGTCATCTGGGGACTTGCTAAATTTAGAACTTAACGTTTTTTTCGTTGAAAAATCCTTGGCCAACTTTGATAAACTCCCGCTATGATTTATCGAAACTAATTAGGTCAGGAAACTAATCGTACGGTTTATAATATGTCATATCGAAAAATTCTTATCGGAATATTAAAATGCCATAGTAAATTAATATCGCGTAAAAAGCAAATACCGCCGAAGTAGTAAAAAATGTCACACCGCACTTACTGCAACTGATAAACTCCGGATTATGTGCATGACCTAAATTGAAAGAGATAAGCTTCCAACTTTTAGATGCGACCATTCTAGAATTTTATGGTCCTCATTTAATTACATAATATATTCTGATATCAGCTCACAACTATTTTTGGATCAAAATAGCAAAAAAACTTCTCGGCGATGGAGGCTCCATTTTCATAGCATAGCAAAAGAAGTTTAGCAGTAGATGCGGTTGGGGATGCGGAAATACATTATCGAAGTAGTATCGTTAGATCTATTATACGTACTAAATTCCAAGCGGTTTAAATTATCAGTTTTGGAAAGAAGCCAGACGTTCAAAATCCACGTGTATCAAACTAACGCGAAAAGAAATGACAGGCATACTGGTCTCTCATCTGAATCGTACGATTCGATATAAATATAAATGCTTTTCTCTGAAAAATGTTAACGAAATATCCGGGATTTTTTTTTTAATATTCCGAAGACTTACTTGCTTTCCAATTTTTCGAGTCGCACGTGTCAGATTAATTTTGACTAATTTTTCCATATAAACTATTAAATTACCGAAATTCTAGGACTTTCACTGTTCATTGGGTTTCTGTTGAATCACATTTCTGGATAGACTCAGATTTGTTTTTTATTGCTGTTAAAACTAATTCTTCGAGCTATGGACGGCTGGCACAAATCTGATTTAACAACTTGCTCAAATTGATTTTTCGTCAAAATTAAATCAAAAATCCATTTTTTTTTTGGCAAATTACACATTTGTAAACAAAATCAAACATGTTTTTCTATCAACTTTGATTATTCGTTAACTTAACAAATGTTTCGTGCAACCTACGCTCCTATGTTTGTTTTTTAAGAAAACTAAAACCAATTAATCCAAAAACTAGAAACTAAAAAAATAATATTTTTGAAATCATGTTCTCGACATAGAATAATTAAGTACAACTGGCGAAGCCTGTTTTGCTGTAAACCCAAAGGCAAATCGTAATTAATTCGGCGTGATTTATAGGGTGTTAATAAATAGCTAGAGGCTACTTTTAGGGTCGATTACACACATCAAGAGCCATAAAAAAATCCATAAAACAGATGCATTTTGAAGCACTGCTTTCGATTTATTTAACTTTGTTCGCCTAACATTTCGTAAAGTTACTTAAAATAATTACAAATACACGACTGTTTTATTTAGAACAAAAAGGGTGTCCAAAGAACCAAATTAGCACAAATACATAAACGAAATTTATCACTTCAACCTAACAAAACGAAATAATCTCAAGAATCTAACTTCTCACATGCACAAAATTCGGCAACTATTATTGGTGTAAAAAACAAAGTAATTAAAGTTACCATTACCCGTTTTGGTGTAACCAAGGTGCCATCTTGCTATTATGTGCAAAAATTGCGGAATTTTTAAGGATTTCTTGACAGCTTACAAGTGCGTTGAACAATTTTATAAATTCAGTTCAGTCGGTTAAGATCTGGTGAACAAGTAGACCTTGTCATTGGCACTGCTTGGCCCTTCTGTCCGACTATGAAAATTGTTTAACCATAATACAAGTAAAAAACCAAAAACAATAGTAAACATTCACATGTCTAAATTTAATAATATTTTATTACAATGGCAACACATTAAATTGTATAAAGCCTCATTGTTTTATATTTACTTTAAACAAAAGTTTAGTTAGTACTGTCTACACCCTCGGGGGACCCTGTAACTGAACAGGCGGGGTGTAGATTAGGGTTCAGCACAAATGACTACCTACAAACCATAAAGACTTTAATAGAAAAATGCCATTAATTTTAATATTCATAGATTATCAAAAGGCATTTGATAGTGTGGAAATATGGGCAATAATGGACGCATTGAGAGTCAATCGAATAGGTTTTAGATATTCTAGGCTTATTGAGAACATTTACAAAAATGCAACATTTTATGTCAAAGAAGTCCAGAACGAAAGTAACAGATGTGATACAAAGAATTGCATCATTGAAGTGGAACTGGGTAGGACATATAGAGAAGATGAGTGATGATAGATAGGCCCGCAAAACAATGGACGAAAAAACCACCTGGACGTCCTCAAATGCAATGGAAGGACGACATAAAAAAGGCAACAGAACGAGATGGATGTTGAAGGCGAGAGACAGGGAAGAAGAACTCTAATTTCTTAAGAAGAATAATAATGACTGAGCTCTGAGAAGAAAACATACTGTAACCGAAAAGAAAATACGTCCATGGACTTCTTTGGACACTTTGTGTGTCGTATTGAAGTTAAAAGTAGCTGTCGGCTACAACTATTTATTGACACTGTATATTAGTAAAAGTCTTGCTCACACCAATGAAAGTTATCAGAAAAGGCATTCTTTACACCAACGAAACTAACTTCGTAATATGGTTCACAGTAGTCACAGTAGTCCAAAGAAACCGTGAAACATGATATACAAGCATTCAGCTTCATTCTGTCATCAAGCAAGCCATGGTAATTTGTTGTTAAATGCGCAAACTTTGGATGCTTTGGTGATGCATTACATTTGGTATATTGCCAATGCTACAGCGTAGTTGCCATGTCGCACATTTTGAAAGCAGCCATTGTTCTAAAAGTGCGAAGACTTTTATTTAAAGCATTTAGACCTCTTTAAAGAACGGACAAATTTTTTCCCTTGAAAAGATTTTTCAAGCATTAAACCGTAAAAGTATTGTATTTTTTACATTTACCAATTATATTATGTGATAATTTAAAGGTATAAGAATTGTAAACAAATTCTGAAGTCTAACGAATTTAAAGGGTGCTGCTGTATAATTTTTAGGAAAGCTAGATGGCAACACTGTACTAAAGTAATATTATTAATACCAACTTAAACAAAACCACAGAAAGCAAGACAAAACATAACCTCAGCTACTAATTCATCAAAACCCAAAACCCCACTTAGTAAAGTAAATTTGCTTACTTGAATGTTAGAGACTAAAATATTTAATGTGCGTTTATTTACACTTATGTTGCAATATCAATTAATAAAACTGAGATGTAAAAGTTTCCAATGCCCTAGTTTACTATTCCCCGGCCGAAAGCCATAAATTATCCCAAGGGTTGACCTAAGCATAAAAAGCACATGCGGACTTAAGTCACATACGAAGGGAGCGGTGTGTGTGCTCCGGTAACCGAAAGGGGTTGACGATTAGTACAGTATCAGGGGTGGTGGCACACCCGGCGGTAGAATTACGTTTTGCAGTGACATGACAATAATTAAAGTGTTATAATAGAGTGATATCTCTGACTTAGTGATTGTTGCTTGTGCTGTGGGAAGCTTGCATGTTGTGCATGTCTAATCAAAGGATTAGCTTACAGGAAAGATTAATTACAAAGAAGTACTGGCTGGCATTGAGCTCACGTGGAGCGGCCCCTGGTCGTACCTGTGTGGTCCCAGTTAGATTTTGCGATAGGGGTATGAGAGTTGTCCGGACAAACTCACAATTAAGATATTGCTGAGAGTGTGAATGATGCCCCTATTGACTCTTTGGCATTAACTACACCCGATGCTGTGTGACTCCGGGGATCGGAAGATCCAGGTGGTTGGTGAACGAGGGCTAGCCGGTGAAGAAGAAACCCAAAGAAATAGTAGTAGGTGCAAACCTGTATCCAGTGAGGGACACTAAAACAAGAGGGTCGGGGATAAAGTGGTGAGTTTTGCAGAGCAGTAATTGTTATGTTTGTTTTTTATGGCAATGGCGAATGCGTCGCTACTCGAACTGCAAGGGTGCCTGTCCAGCCCCTTACGCAAGACGAGAGGTTAGCGGTGAGTTTAAACAACCGACCAACATAATTAACTAATAAAGGAATTATACCTGACAAATGACCCAAAAAGTTAAACAATTCCTCTGCTTTACTTTTACCAACCTAGCATGATGTCAAAAAATGTGCCAAATTTCGAACATCCTCAAAATCCAATAGCGTACCCAAAAAAGTATAAGATTTACTTAACTTCCGATTATTAATTTTAATTCTCCAGATAGGCAAATTTGAAAAATAACTACAGTTGATCATTGACAGTAACATTATGAATTTCAAAATTAAGGGCGAGTGGTATTGGCAATTCTCACGATTGAAATTTGAGCATGCAATTTCCTTACGTTTCATTGTTAATAATAAGCTTAGTAAACTTTAATATGTAACACGATAGCCTTTCAATAAATAAAATTATATCATTTTACCACAGAGCTGCATAAAATGTTTCATCAGGGTTTATTGTACTTTCGCATTTATTGTTAATTTTTAAGATAACGTGCGATCAAATAAATTTGACAATTAGAGTAGACTGTGTGACTTGTCTCAGTTGGTAACATTGATCGAAATTATGGCAGCTAATGGGTTGCATGTTTTATTGCTCGTTGTTCACTGCTACCAACTACCTACATAACAAAAATCAGAACTTGCTAGTTATTAAATATATTTGATCGCACGGTATATCATTTTAACCAGAAAATAATATAATATATAATTGTATAACCTCTACTGGCGCTTTGTTAAAAAAAATAAATTAATCAACAAGGCCAAATAATTTGCCTGTTCCACTTCAAATCAAAATTTCAGTTTTTGTTAGGAATCTATTAGAATACTAAATGAAGTCCTGATTAGGGTAATTTTCTGACGTCTTTTTAGTAATTCCTGAAAATTACATAATAACCATAATTTATACTACGTTAGAATTGACGTGTTCTCATTTTTAAAATATCTGGTTTACTCATAGAAAAAACAAGATTCTTGAAAGAAAAAATTCCTTTGCTTTTGCCAGAAATCTAAATAGGAATTCCGTCGTGTATATTAAAAAAAGGAGATGATTTTTATACGAGTAAATACCTTTCTCGCAATATTTATATAACGCTTCGTCACCGCAGAATTCTTAAAATTAATTTAAATTTCAAGATGCTGGGGCGTAACTAAGGAAGCAGAGATTTACGAGTTAAAGTCGTTCCTCGTTCTTGCCAAATCGATACTCGCACTTTATATCTCTTACTACTTTCCTTCGTGTTTTCGGTGTTTTCTTTAAATAACTCGACTAACTTTAAATTTCACCGAGTTGTACGGCGGGCTAACTTCTCATTTTATGAAACAAAAAACTCGACATTAAAACCAATAAATTTGACTGAAAATCGATTTGCTATCGAAAAGTTAAATAGAAACCAAGTTAACATTTCATGTGTCATGTCCTAACAAATTCCAGTTGAGGTAGGTTGTAGCAAAGCTCGTTGGCTACAAAAAACGTAACGAAATATTTATTACCCCAAGGCAAACTTCTCGATATGCTGTGGACATTTATTGCAATTCATCGATAGGTTTTTGTCTTTCGAGAACAAAGTAACGGTAACTCCTGTGTTTTGTTCTGTTTTAAAAAAAACTGCTATCGATTTCATTTGTTTTTAATTAGTTTATTAATTAATTTAGGTTAATTTGGTACGTTCGTTAATTTAAAAAATTCGTTCCGTCGGTTTCTGCATGCTTTTGATAAAAATTTGTGTTTTGTTTTATACAGGGAATTTTTCTTTTTAGTATACATATCCCCTATGTATACTTTTATAATAAACGGAAATAGGCAACCCATTATACACTATAAACGTCACGTCACGTGGTGCGTAAAGGTTATGTTTCATGTTTGTAAATAAAAAATAAATCAAAATTAGTGGAATATCAACATAATTTTAATTCAACGATTATTCTAAAACATAAAATATCAACAATACAAAACAGAAAGGAAAATAAAAACAGCAACAGTTAAAGACTAATTTTTAGACTAATTAACTTAATTTGGTGATTTTTGCCACAGCATGCTAATTTTTTAACGTTTATAGTGTATAGTGGGTTGCCTATTTGCGTTTATTATAAAAGTATACATAGGGTATATGTATACTAAAAAGAAAATTTCCCTGTATGACGTGTTGGGTAATTGGAGAATTTATGGAAATTGCAAGTGTTCAATTAAGCTTCTAGCATTAACGTACACAGCGAATACACAACATTTCAACCAAATTAACATTTAATACAAAATTCGTTTGATGTATTAGTAAGTTCAGAAATTAAAGGGAAACTAACTATCGGGCATAGTTTGAGGAATAGGCCGTGATAGTTTTAGTGGTGCTTTGAAAGCTTGTTTGATGCGTTTCTTGTTTGAAATTCTGCCAAGATTAATTCGTGACGTAAACTGAAATGTAGCCCAGCTGTCTGTCATTAAAATGTTCGCTCGTTAGTGATGGATCCGAATTTATTTATAGATTTTCAGCTATTTTATTGGAAAATTGGGAAATTTAGGTCTTCGCTAAACGGATTTACAATTCTGCAAGAATTAGGTTGCTAAATACGTATTTTTGGGCAAATCACATTTTAAAAAATATTACAGAAGCAAACTTGATAACACCATAAGCACATACGCTTAATTCCATGTATCAGCTTCGAATTAAATAATCAAATTTAAGTGGTCTCTTATCAGTTAGTAAAGCTCGTGTACCTTCAGAAGTCTTCTGTCAAAAAAATATAATTTAATTAAATCGTTAAATAAAGAAAAATTCAAAAAATAATCAACTCCGTTTAAGCAGTTTAATCCTTTTTAATAAAGTAACGAAATTAATTCTTTAAACAATCATCCCTCTCGAAAATTACATGGCCAACCCGCCTATAACTAAGCGACTTCAAAGGGTTAGATAATTACTCGGTTGGATACCAAGCAAATTCGTCGTCTTGCAAGCAAAACATAGGCAAGCAAGAGGGAAGGTTTCTTGTTTAATCATAATCCCTTTATCTTAACGTCCAAAACACAAAGCATCTGAAACATTGTAGGTATAATCCTCGTATGTAACGTGCTGACTGCCATCGCTTGGAACGAAGTAGTCTGGAAATCTTGAATATATGTATGCATTAACACACGCTGATATGAAATTTACAGAAGGTAAAACCAACCGACACTTGCCTGAGATTAGTTGGCGGTGACGAGAGAAGGGCTCAATAACGATTTACTATCCGCTAGGGGCGCTGCTATCGCAATTTGTATTTCTATAGACCGTTCCTACCTTAGAAAGAAAACAGCGTTGCCACGTGCAAAACAACGATCGCCAAAATACAACGCATTATGATGCGCATAATAAAACTGACAACGCTCTTTTATTAAAAAAGGATGGCATGATTATGATAACTCTCAAATTAAACGAAGACAAACATATCCCACAAGAGTCTGTGTCCTTCTAAGGTAGGAACGGACTATAATTGAAATACCTAAAAATTGGCGTAATTACAATGCTACTGCTTTAAAAGTACGCGCATTGTGCATTTTTTGAATATTGAACATCAAAATTTACAAAATAATTATCAAAATGTCAAATGTAAGTAAACACCAATGCGCCACCTAGCGGATAAGGCGCGGTGAATGAGGTAAGCGTAGCGAGTATCCGTACTTTCGTGTACATAGCAATCAGCAATTGGTCTTGTTTCGTACAAAATCAACTGAATTCATACAGCTTGCGGAAAGGCGCCACTGACGATTATCGTTCGCTTTAAAAACATATCTTTTTCTTCTCTCGATCTCCTTATGCCCTTAGGGCGTCAGAGGTATTTGTTTATTCTTCATTTATCCATTCCTTCCATCTCTTCCAGTCTCTTGCTATCCGTTTCATTTGGTATAGTGTAATTCCTTTTTTCTTCCTATCTCTTCCACTTGTTCCAGCCATCCTTTTCTAGGCCTACCTCTTCTTCTTCTTCCATCACTCTCTTGACCAATCTGTCTTCTCCCATTCTTACTATATGTCCATACCAGTTTAGTATTCTTTTATTAATTTTTATTTCTATGGCTTCTTGCTTTAATTCCTCCCTTATATTTATACTTCTACATCTGTCCATTTTTGTTTTTCCCGCTTTTCATTTCAGTTGTTTCATTTCCGCCGCGTTCAATGTACTTCTATGTTTTTCATTTGTAACCCATGTCTCGCTTAAATATATTAATGTTGGTACTGTTATTGCATTGTATATGTGTATTTTTGTTTTCTATTCTATTTCTCTCTTGCTAAAGACTGTTCTGTTTAACGCATAGTATTTTTTATTTGCCTTTTTAGCCCTATTTGCAATTTCTATGTCCATCTTCCCATCATTTGATATCACTAGCTCCGAAGTATTCATATGTTGACACCCTCTCTATTTCTTGTTCTCTACATCTCAGTCCATTTCCGTTATTTTCCTCTTGCTCTTTTTGGCTTATCTTCATATATTTACATTTATTGATGTTTATTTCTAATTTAATTCTTTCGATCTCTTCCACCCAAACATCTAATAATCGTTACATTTTTATCTGATTTTCCGCCACCAAAACTATGTCATCTGCGTATCTGTTATATTATTATCCCATTTTACTTCGTTTGTCCTCATCACCTTTTAACGACAGTTCATTCTTCTCTTAAGATCTACTTCATACATTCCCAGTGGTGCTATCCTCGCTACCATTTTATTTCATCACATTAATCTTCAATTCATATTTATGGAATTTTACAATTTAACTCTATCCTAAACCGGCAGTACGGCAGAGTGGGAGTGTCTGACCTGAAATATTGAGAGTTAAGCAAGGGTCTACTTGACCACAACTTGGATCAGGTAAAGGTATAAGAGGGTAAAAGAGAAAGAAGAAGAACTCTATCCTGGGCTGTTATGACCTGGTCGTCGGCGAATTGTAGAAACATAATGTTCCGTCCATCATCTGTGTCTCATCTTTCCTCATTTTCGCCTCAAGTTCACCAGGATTTTGTATAGATACAGGGTTGCCTGAAAATTCCCGCAATTTTGTTTGGCACATTTTTGGCGCGATTTCTGTCAATCCTGCTTGTGAAGCTGAATTTATCATATAAGTTGTGGTGGTACACTTAAGACATAAAGGGCTGCTAAATACAATAACGGCAGGGACACTTGGGGGACGTAATTCACAAGGAAGGCTCAGACTACAATATACCTATATCACAATATCACAAATAGTAAAAGACATGGAATCAGGAAGCTATTTGGAAGATTAGCCGCAGATAGAAAACAAAAGTGTTGCAGCAAACCAATCCAATGGATTGAAGACAGAGAGAGAAAGTAGAACGATGTAGGATGAGGAAGCTTTACATTGAATAGAAAAAGAAATAGAATTTAGAAACACAATAAAAATAAGAAAGGTTAAATATTTGGAATACGTTGCGAAAATAATGATGGAGAAAATCGAAGGAAAAAAGGAACCCGCAAAAGGAAAAGGTCACGGTTTAGAAACATAAAAAACTACACGGAAATCTCAAAGTCAGTACCTTTTCCCATATAGCAGCAAAATCAGAAAGATATGCAGAGATTACAGCCAACCTTCATTAGTTGGAGTGACACCTACAGAAGATCATTTTTCGTTTTGTATAAGGCTCCTTTGTCGACAAATACGCAATACCAAAACTAATTTTACAAGGGAAAATAGAGGGGCAACGCGGTCCAGGCAGGAAACAACACTCGTGGCTGCGCATTGCCCGACATAAGAGACTGGACGGGAGTTAAGGATGCGGCGACCCTATTTAAAAGGGCTGAGGAAAGAGCCCTCAACTTATTGACGTGAGGTTGGACAGATAATCGCCCATGTGTTGGCAAGCATAATGCACCAGAAGGAGAAGAAGAATAAGCCTCCTGGTATGACTCTTTCTTCTATAATTCTCTTGTTTGTTGTATCCTGGAGCTCAATTATTAAGTAATTTCTCGGCTTGTTCATTTATCCCACTAATATTTCGTGTATGCACGCTTTTATCTGTTTATATCATAACCAATTCAAAATGTCAACTAAATATAATTAGAGATCCTGTATAATATAAAGATAAGAGTTGGGAAAATGCCGTGATACAGTTTGATTGGTTTGGATCAATTTTTGCAAGGACTACTTAATTAAAATGCATTTATTTGAAATCTGTTAAAATTGACACTTTTGATGTTTATTAATAAAGGGTCAAATACGACAGAATGACTGGCTGCAGCGCAAGAAATTGTAATAGTAGAGCTGAAATAAAGGAAAATAATGTTAATCTGTTCAAATAAATCTTTTGTTAAAATATTTGCGGTTTTTATATTTGACTGGTTAAGTGACACTGTGATGACAATTAAAATGACGTTTGTGTTGATCACGTGTTTGGATCAAAAATTGCTGTCAAAATAGTCTCATTTTCCCAACTCTTATTCTAAATATATACAGGGTCTCTAAATATAATGTCACCAATGCGCCCCCTAACGGACAATATATCGTTAATGCGGCCAATTAAGGCGTGCGACAGTACTTTGGTGTACATAAACTGACTTCTGACAGAAATACTAGATTCCTAAATGTTAGTCAAAAAGAAAGACCCATACTAACAGGTAATCATAGAAAGCTTAAGTAGTTGCAATATTAAAAAATAACAATATGTCTGAGATCTTTTCGGGCTACAGTGGGTGGGGATTTTATATGTGGCTTGTGGCAAGTGTTAATACGAATTATATAAAATCTGGTTTAAATCAATAAAATTGTTTGAACTGTTTACCTAATATGGGCAATACTGTAGCCAAAAAGATAAATGCATTACACAAGTTTTTAAAAGGATTTTGACCTCGCCATTAAGCCTTGCTACTACATACGATATATTCTTAGTTCCTCTCGGAACATTTTTATCACTAACCACTTATTGTAGATATAAATAATATTTCTTGAAAAACACAAAAGCCAATGTAGGACTTACATAAAAGTCTAAATATTAAGGTCACTTTTTAACATATAAATTTGTCCCATTTTCTTCCACATACGACATAGAACCAAAATTTATGAAATGAGAAGAACTCAATTTTCGTTATTCACACTTCCAAAATAACAAGATTAATAAGCAGAGAGTATTACATTTGTCACTGTCAATTAGAGAGGCGTTATAACTTAATTACGTTTATAAATAGACAAATCCATGCTGATGCGTGCTTTCCCCCAAATTTCGCTTTGGTGAAAATAATTAATGGACGCAATCTAATGTCAGAATCACAATTAGTTAGTTGTTTGCTTAAAATCAACGTTTATATAGCAAACATGTTGGGAATTTCAAATTATTCAAAACCAACAATGCCTAATCGTTACACAACAAGCATTATTTATAATCAATTTAATTCCTTGCTGGAATTATTTCAAAATTTCTAGTTATATTGTAGATATGTTAATGAATTGTTGGTTAAAAGGCTCTAAATTGTTCCAGAGGAAATAAGAATATTTTACCTGTTTAAAGCCTTTAAAATCAAAACAAACAAAAATTAATGAAATAAAACTGTAATCAAAGAAAGGGGATTCCCCGATCGGTCTTCAATCAACTTTGCAACTAATTGAACAAATTGAGAGAGTCATTTAGCAATGTTTAGCAAAGAAAACACCAGCCGAGAATCGATGGTCGGTTGGGGTCGTAAATTTTCAGTGTCGTGGAATAAACATGTTTTCTCTATGCCTGGGCAAAAAGGTTCGTTCTATTTTCTAAATCTAACTCGAACATCATCAGATGGAGAAAACTTTGTTGCCATCTCCTGACCCAATATCTTATTCTACCTCTCTATTCCCGGCGTCCATACAATGAAAGTGAATTCTTTTGGCCTCTTCAATATCCCGGCCCCGTCAGAAAAATTGGTAATAATTTTATTTCAGGGGAAACTTGGAAATTTATGTTCGCACACTGTTACAAATAAAAGGACTGCTTGAGAAAAAGCCTCTCGATCGAGTTTTTATTGAAAAAAAGGCGCCTACGTTTTCTCACCGATATAAATATTTGTTGACACAAGGGTGCTCTTATGATAAAATATATTTGATAAATACATCAGGAGAAACAACAACAAAATATGAATTTGTTTGCGAAACGTGTTTTATGCAGATGTTCTTTTTTGGGCAAATAAAAAACGTCAAAGATATTTACGAAATTTTAAAATATAATACATATTTATTCAGAATCTTATATTAAAAGTTTCTAAAGCAGCCTAGTATGGATTAAAATTTAGCTTTAAAATCCAAAAAGCTAAGTTAATCTGGGAAATTTTTGCAATATTTTGTTTGGCTAAATATTTAAAAATTATATAGCACGTTTCACCTTTTAAATGGAAATCGTAATGTTTAACATTTACAGTTAAAAAATACGTAGAAAAGCTTCCTTCTGAGTCGCTACAATTCAAATATGGGATCGTTCTGAGCTTCCGTTTTTATCCCCCCAGCATTGAGTAAGGGATATGCATCCCTTTTCCGGTAAACAGATCGATAAAACTTTCACGTCAGAGTTCAAGACTTCCTTCCACCCAGGCTTAGAGAGGATACAAGGAAACTAAAATTTGCCTCTAAAATATTTGGCAAGGTATCAGAAAACCCAAAAACTTGTCGTTACTGAAAATGCTAAATTTGCCCACCTAATTATTTGGCGCAAGTTCAAGGAGAACACACTTCATTCATTGACTTTGCAGAACGCATACCGGAATTATTTTTAGTTTTCCCTAAATTCCCCAAACCGAAATGGGAACGGGAAACCGTGAGATTATCACGAAATGAAAACAAGGGTGATTCTCGAACATCGTCGAGATTAAGAAGTAATAAATATGGAAACGTCAAGTTCACGCTACTGCGAAGTTGTATTATAATTAAGGATGAAAAACGGATGCTTCGCAAACTTGTTCTCGTAATATTTTAGCAAGTTGTGGTGCGGAACGAAACCTTTTTTTATTTATTTGGTAAACAAAAGGATGTTCTTTCAAAACCTAGTGTGAAAAATACAAAAGGAGGCTTCCAACTGGAACCGTAGATAAGTTATTATCATCGTCGGTGTTAAGTACTCGAGAGGAATAGTTTTAATAAAACGTAAAGGACCATATGTGACACATATATTACAATTAACCTACTTCATATAATCCGATATCACCAATAAATCCGTATGTACATTGTACATATAAAATATTAGAAATGGCAAAGGTAAACTGAGTTAAAGATAAACACACCCAAGAGAAAATATAGCTTATTAGGACAAAATAAACTTCCTCTTCCTACACGTTTGAAGTTGTTTTAAAACAACTAAATTGCAAACAGTTCAGTCTGCATTTTCGTTTAAGGTTATTCTTTGAAAATTTACAAATTTCTTTGTTTTTTTTTGTACAACACACGTTAAAAGGGAGCACTCTAGCTTATGAGTATAACGATTAACAAAATACTAAAAGATAATGAATGTTAACGCCATTTTTATAATATTTAATTTGAATTTTAAATTTAGTATTAATGGCAATATTTTAACTTCGAGAAATTCTACAATAATGCTAAAATTTCGTTTTCTTCTTACAGGTAAAATCTCCTACTTTTATTAACATAGTTTTAACCCACTCTATTAATTTTGACATTTTTACCTATATCAATTCTGAATTCGAAATGAAACCATTAACAGGAGACTCGCGATTTAGAACAAGAAAATATAAAAAACGAGATTATTTAGTTATTTTCAAAATTTTTAGTTTAAATGCGGAATTTTAACAAAAAAATTGCGATTTCAAACTTGGAAGGCAAAGTACACATGAATACTATTTGTTCAGAACGGCCAAGTAAATAAAACCACGCAAAATATTACAATTAACCTTAAAGCACAGAGCAGGTATAGGTATATTACCTGCTCTGTGCTTAAAGATAATTAATCGTTGGAGTGTCCGAATGGTTAAGGCTCCTCTGCAGTTAAAAAAAATTCAGTTTCATGTATAAGCAACCCTCCGAACAGTTCCAAAAACTAAAGCCTTCTATGGGAAGAAATATTTTAATCCTCCTATTGTGGTAATGTAAACAACCTTCACTGTTTAAGATTTAGGATTTAGATTTATGTTGCTTCAACAAAATTGTAGTAAAAACTTGATTCATTTTCAAAGTGATTTTAATAGAAAGTAGTTGTACTGCAAGTGACATTTTAGCTTCGAAAAAATACAACAATGATGTTGAAAACTTTAATTCATTAATTAGTAGATTGGTTGGTGAAAAAAGTATAAATTTATCATTGAAACTTTTATACGAAGCACGATGTAACGCAATGTAGCGTAATCTAATCTATTTTATATAAAAATAAATTATACAATAGTATTCTTTCTAAAAAAAAATTGGTAACTTACTTAAAAGCTTTATCAATTAATGATTTTTTTGAAAGGAAATATGTAATAGCGTATAATGATGTGTGTGATGTGAAGCCTTCGGCGATTAATAAATACCATTATACGCGAACAGGATACTATACTTTTTCTATGACTATTTACTTTTTTATATATTATGATGTCAACAAGTTTTACGAATAAAATAACCGCCGTGTACATACACATGCGTAGCTATTAGATAATAATGCAACTGTGAAATAAAAGATTTGCAGTTTCGCGATTAGCAGAAAGCCGTGAGTAATGGGATTTGTAGTTTTTGTGATTAGGCACAACTATGTGATTTATGTCATAATTCAGCGGTTGGAATTACGAATGTCATTATTCAACAGAAACGCATATGTAATGAAGAATGAACGTATTATTCAGTAGTCATATGAAAAATATGTATGGGCGATGAAAACGTTATTTTAGTAACTGGAAAGCTGCGTATCATTTTATTTAAAACGTATTTACTTACAATCTATAGTTTTTGCAGAGATCCGACGACCACGCACTATAAAGTCAATTTATTTGGGAAATAACGACTCTAGGTGTTTGATTTATAAAAAAGAATAATAATTTAATTGTTTGGTGTTACACTTTTAAGAATTTTAGATAGTTTCGCGATTCAAAATTTATATATCAATAATTAAATTTAAAAAATCTTGTATTGTTTATCACAAAAGTGGTAATAATAAAATTTAAGATAATCCCCTTAACCAATTAAGCGTTTTTTCTAATTTCAAATTCCTTATTTGTGCCTTATTGAATAATCATCGAATGGTTACGTGCAGTTTAGGCCCGTGCGATTTCAGCTCATGACGTCATTCGTGTTCTTTCAGCCCAGGGATGGCAGGTAAAAATAATTGGATGTACTCTCGGCCCAAGTTATTAGCATCTACTCAAACTGACAACTAATAACGATAATCCTCTTTTGTAAAAGAAATAGTTTCTCTTTCTGTTTACGAAAGAATTCAAGTTTTAAATTTGACTAAAAATATTACATTTTGACAAGAAGGGTACGATTGACACGCTTATTTATTCCGTGTTTATTATTAGTAATAAAATTAAGGAAAAACTAGATGCAATGATTTTTTCTTTTACTTCAGATTTCTGTAAAAGTAAGTTAAATGTCAGTGATTTTCTAAGTTAACTTTCAAATTTTGGTAAAAATAAAATGTAACAATTTTGTGTTATTAATTTTTAGTTTTCTTCTTCTTCCGCTTATGGCCGAAGCCTAGGCCGATGGCCTGTTATACACTCGTAAGGCCGAGACCTTTTAGACGCGAATCCGCTCCTCCAAATTTTTAGTTGACATATTATATTCCTTATATTCATTATTAGTAATT
Source organism: Melanotus villosus (assembly GCA_963082815.1). NCBI lineage: Eukaryota > Metazoa > Arthropoda > Insecta > Coleoptera > Elateridae > Melanotus > Melanotus villosus. Next base: position 76,142,128 of record OY720420.1, read on the forward strand.
TTCTAATTTTATGCAGTCGGAAATAGACAAGGCCTCTTTTTTACTTTACTACAAGAAAATTGAAAATACAAACATTGTAAGCTGACATTTCTTCCCTTGTACAATACTAATCCTAATCCCTACAGGGCAGTGGCGTATTTATGGGGGGGGCCCAGGGGGCCTGGGCTCCCCCCTTGGACTTAACATATAGTTATTATTTCTTATTTAATATTGAAGTTAAGCAGCCAGATTAAAAAAAATATGACGAACGCCAGCAAGAAGTTCTTCTTTCCCTAATTCCTTCTCCTTTACTACGTATCAATGAAATATGTAAAGTGGAAATGTTCAGTACTATTGTTATCAAGATTAAATATCGAACAAATTTTCAAAGGCAACTTGACCGCACACATTTTTGAACTCCCTTTATATACCTACCCCAGGCCCCCCCCATGCGAAATTCCTAAATACGCCACTGCTACAGGGTCAGGTAAATTGCCACTTCGAGTAGGATGATTCACTTATGCAGTTTTAAGTAATTTCTTAACAAAAAGTATTGTTGGTTGCCTAATTTAAATTTTTTAAATCTAATTTTATAAAAAACAGTACAACATAGAAACAATGTGATGACGTAGCGAATGTGACTATTACGATACCTATTAAATGGTTTTAAAAAAAATTAAATAGCGCAATTAGTTTTCAGGTAATTACAGTTTAAAGATTTTGCATAACTAATTATTTTAAAGAAACTAAAATTAATTTTTGTAAAATAATTACCTAGCGAAGAAAATGTAGACGGTTTATGCAATTAAATATATCGCGGCTATTTCCATCTCCTAAATTAAGCTTGTAAATACATTTGAAAATATGCTATTTTTACGTTACTTTACCATACTGCTGCAGAAGAACCTTAAAATAATTGGAAACCGAAACACAGTTGTGAAGTAGGGGAGGTAGGCGTTTGTCGAAGGCGTAGTGCTTACCACACCACCCCATACGCATAGCATACAAGAGACTTAGGAGGCCTTAACCCTCCATGTTGCCGGCTATACTCCCTTGCGGAGTGTAGGTGCCGATATCTCAAAAACCGAAGTCAGAAATAATGAACTGCAATTATTAATACAAGAATTGCGACACAATGTTGCTTTTAGTAATAATTATTGCAGTTCATTATTTCTGACTTCTGCTAATTTACCTCCCGCTTGAGTGCATATTAATTTGGAAATCAAAATTAATATGTATTCAAGCGTAAGGTAAATTAGAAATTAGCAGAAGTCAGAAATAATGAACTGCAATAAATTATTAATAAAAGAATTGCGACTCAATGTTGCTGATTGTGCAAGTACAGGGTACAGACATAAGTTAGAAAGAAGAAGAAAACGAAAAAGAGAAAGAAGAACAAAATATAGGAGGCACTGACAACGAACGATAACAAAAGGCACTTCCAACAGTTCCAACCTAAACAATAGTGAACATTACTAAGGAAGAACTAAATGTGACACTTGATTGATGATGACAAGGAATTAATAATATGGTAAAATCAGATTACTAAATATGGTGTTTTGAAAGTTGAATTCCGTGGTATTGGCAACTATGCAACGTGTGAGAAAGGGCATGTTAAAAACTATAATAACTGCTTAGAAATAACTCTGCTAAACACGCTAGGAAAACTGGAAAACTGAATAACAGATCACGAACACATGAAAGGACACGCAATGCGGATTTTAACCAAAGAAGACTCAATGCCTCAAATTTAGAAAAATAAAATAACAACAATCGATTGGCTTTTGGATTGATAAAATGAAAAAAAATGTTAAAATATCAGTGTACACATCGTTTTTAAACCGTGTCCATATTTATTCAACAATTTTCTTTATCACCCGTGCCCAATCAAAAGTAATGCAAACAAAATAATACTCCAAATCCAGTAATATCAGTAATACTAAATCAGGTATGAAAAAGAAAGCAATTCCGACTGAATCAAAGCGTGCAACATGTTTAGAGAAAAGAACTAAAAGACGACTATATAGCAACTATTAAAAACGTATGCTACAAGAAATATTAAAACACAAAATGTTCACGGTTTAAAAACGACAAACAAGTCCACTCCTTTTTGCGACAGTTTTAGTATACCATAACTGAATGAAGGAAAGAATGACAGAAGAGACCTACGACCAAAATATGGGATACCCAACGTTTTTACAAAAAAAAAACACGAACTCTTAGAATAATAACTAATGAAGAAAAAAACGATCTTCTTTTTCTTGTTTCGTCGTCTCCTAATTTCGAAGGTTGGCGACCATATTGGCAATCATAACCTTCCATCTACGGGCACGGAAAAGATTGATGAGTTGATGACACCCCGAACCAGTCTCTCAAGTTTCGTAACCAAGAAATAGTACGTCTTCCAACGCTACGTTTACCCTGGATTTTCCTTGCATTATGAGCTGAAGTAGACCATATTTTTTGTTGCGTATTATATGGCCCAGGTATTGTAATTTGCGTTTTTTAATGGGGAACACAACTTCTCTGGACTTTTCCATTCTGTGTAGCACTTCGTTGTTTGTTATTCGGTCTACCCGAGATATTTTCAGCATGCTTCTGTAGACCCACATCTCAAATGCTTCTAGCTTATTTATTGTTTCTTGTTTCAGCGTACAGCTTTTCAAGCCATATAACAACACTGGGAACACATAACACTATCTTCATCCTCTTTTCTAGCGATAAATCTCGAAATGTTAGTAGGGGTTTCATTTTACTAAACACAGCTCTAGATGGTTCTAGCTTGCTCTATTCTAGAAAGAATTTCCTGTCGGTGGTCAGCTTGTCTGTTAACTATAGAACCTAGATAGGTACTTAAAGCTTTCTACTTGTTGCACTGGGTTGTTGTTTATTTTTAATTCGGCTTGTATTGGTAATTTGCTAATGATGAGAAGGTTTGTTTTATTTACATTAATATTAAGTCCGTATTCATTACTTATTCGATTCAAGACGTTTATCATTATTTGCATATCATTCATACTATCAGCTATAACTATCGTATCATCGGCATAGCGGATGTTATTTATACCTACTCCATTTACTATTATTCCTGCTGGTATTTCTTGTAAAGCTTCATGAAATATGGCTTCAGAATACATGTTAAAAAAAGGATAAGGCAATGTAAAAAAAAAACCAAAAAACTGGAAATTAAATAATGTGAACTTGGAAAACGTACGAAGTTAAAGTGACAAAGGTAAACCTATGCAGAGAACGTGGTGATAATTGATAATAAACAAAGATGAGGAAAAACCTTCAGAATATCATAAATATCTTCAACAAAATCACCAATAAGAAAAGTATGATGATCAACAAAAACATAACAGAAGCTATGGCAATAAGTGTGAAAAGAGGCGAACGGATTATCAAAATAGAACGGACGGAACAGGTACGCAACTTTAAATATTCAGGATTGACCATGAACTGTTAAACAAATCCAACAGAAAAAAAAACGAAAAAGTTTAGACACTGCAAAAGGGTATTTTCTGAAAGTATGCTGTAGCGAATTTAATATTTTATACATCCTTTCTGGGTACTTCAGTGCTTTAATAATGATTCACTAATTTAATTTCTACTTTAGCAACTGGCGCTTAAATAAATACTAACACCTTTCACCTTTGACAATCGTCAACCTCGCACCACTGTGGGTCGATCTTCTTCTCCTTATTCGATGGGTAAGGTTAGCCTCCTACCCAGCATCCAGCATACGTGCTAAGAGGGCTCATATAACTTGTTATTACGGGTTACTAACAGACCATTGGCCTAGGCTTCGGCCATAAGAAGAAGAAGAATGAATAATAATGGTTCACTAATTTAATTTCTACTTTAGCAACTGGTGGTGAAATACCCAAAAAAGAAGTATTAAACTACAAAAGAGTGAGTGCTGTGTAAAGACTCTTCCTTCAGTGCTAAAAGAATTAAATTCCTGGCTAAAAGGAATATTCCAAAACAGGTAAAAATTACAATAATTACCCCAGTTTTGACGTATCCAAGCGAATTTTATGCTATATAACTCCGGAGTAGATTACAAAACAACCAAAATGGTTTTGTTTTCTACAAAAGCTGCCAGAAAATCTTGACCAAATGAGAACTGAGATACACAGAGCACTGTTCCTCAAAATACCCGTTGAAATTATTCGAAGAAATCAGTTCAGATGTCTGAAAGACGTGTGTAGAAATAATAGCCATAGCAGCCTACGAAGCTAGAGTGGCAAACATGAAAGACAAGATTAAAGAAGGCATTGAATCAATAGGCAGAAACAAAATGAACGAAAAAAAACAAAGACAAAAAAGTATAGAGATCAACATGGAAAACAAGACCAAGATAAAATGACAGATCAACTGCAACTGCCTTGCAACTAAATACAGTGTGTCCAAGATAAGCGGGCTATGTATGGGGATTTCTTAAACGGTCTTAAAACTTTAGCGACTTACAAGGAATTTCAGATTATAAATCTGCGTAAAAAAGTACCTTAACAACGGAGTGTATTTACACCTTGAAAAATAGTCGATTATATGCAGACTTTGCTCCATTTTTTGAGAACCAATTTTAATGTAGGGGTGGCGGGCGATTTTTGTTTCTAATCATTTATCTTTTGCCTGTCTATAGCACCTCGGTTTTGTTAAAAAAAATGACGTTTTAGCAATAAAAAACGTACAACTCTATTTTACTTTAAAAAATTCAAATATTATTTGCAAAAATTGAGATATCGAAAAAATCTCTATGTCAATAGATAGATAAAAACATCCTCTTTTCAAAGGCCGCATGAACATTGTTTCAAAATGCAAATAAATTCGGAAATAATGGAAACAAGATTTTTGAAATATCGTTGTAACTCACTATTCATAATGTGGCGTGTAGGCAACTCAACTAACAGAGTGTGATAGATCACAACTATTTCGTATTATTCCAAGAAACAATTTAATCATTTCAACTTGCCAGTTATTACCCGACTCTACAGCTTTGACAGTGGCGTACCTATCGTTGGGAGGCGGAGGGGGCAATGTGTCTTGAAGGCGCCTTCGATATTATAAGAAAAAAAATTTTTGTTTGGGCTACTTTTAGTAGCGCGTTTTTTTGTCTATTTTCTTGCACTTGAACAACGATTTTTTTGTTTTTTTAAATATACTAGTTCTAGTTCAGTTAAAACAATTTAAAATACGTTTTAAGCATGGAACATAATATAAGCAAATCTTTACTCTACAAAATCATACTGCAAATTGCCGAAATGAAAAACAGAACACTACTCTATTCTTTTTAATTTTGTATACATTACGTCTGCATTTTGACGGATCGGCGGCTCTTTTAAAAATAAAGTTGCACATAAAAGGGGTTCTTTGCCGCCGCGACGTAAATCGTAAATAATGTACTTTTTTGTAAATATTACCGGGAAAGACGATATGATGGACAAAAGTTACCGCTGCCGACGCCCACCAGTGCGACGGCATCGGCAGGTCTCTAGATAATTATTTCTTTGTATAGAAAATTAAAGCGGCCACACCGCCACTATTTAAGAATATTTAAAATGAATGCAGACATTATTTATCAGGGCGGTAAAAAATAAAATAAATACAATGTGGGGGCTTGGTTCTTATAAGGAATATAAAAATCTTGCTCACTGTGCCATTTTGATTTTATCGCGTCTATAGAATTATGTAATAAGAATAATTATATTTTTTGTTTTGGTTAATTAAAAAATAAAAAAAAAAATGCACGGCGCCGAAGGCGCTAAAAGGAAAAAGGCGGAGGGGGCAGACTGCCCCCCTAGCCCCCCCCCCGTAGGTATGCCACTGAGCTTTGAATCATACACAAATTCGTGCACAAACCATTTTGCTTATTTAAGTAGTTATGCAACTTTAGATACGTTAAATAGAAATTCACTGTATGTAAATGCCAGTCTTAATAATGTTAAAATCGTTTTCTGTTACTTTTGATAATAGAGCTTTCCTATATAAACAAAAAACAAAAACTGAAAATTTAATTTTCTCTAATTTAACTAAAAAAACTGCTTATCTTGAACAGATTATACATAAGCCAACGAATTAACGGTTGATATCCATTCGGGTTTAGTGTAAATCACTAAATTTAGTAATATTAGTGCCTGTTACTTTGTAACACAAACTTTTTATACTCAGATATTGCGTGTTATAATGAAGTTTTTTTTGCTTTGGTAGGAGGCAGCACGCCAATGGGCAACCCTACCACGGACGAAACTATCCTTAGCGAGTAAAACGCAACCAGAGAGACGAGCACTGATTATAAAACAGGGCAGTGTGTGGTTTCCTATTTTGTATTGCATTTTACACATTACTTTGTACAATTTTGGTTAATTAAGTAGCTCAGCCGCTTACACTTTCTTATTATAAGTTTTGTTTATTGAGCAAGATTTGGGCTTGCGAATGTCAAAGATCTCACTCAATACATACAGATTGCTAGGGTTGTTTCGTACTATCCAACTAAACTTTAAAATTCCAAGGACTTTTTTTATGAAAGAGATGTTCTTCTTACCTCTAATCCGAAAGGTAACATTTCGAATTTTTGTTAAATTAAATTAAAAATCTCGTTTGACTTCGAGCAGGATCGAACCTGAGAGCGTTCTTTGGTTTTACAAGGTAAGCTTGCTGTGCTATGTATCATCAAGCGCAGCGACTTGAAGACTTGATATTTCAATAATAATTAATGTTTTCAAATTTCAGAAAATGGACAAAGCCATAAGATATAGGTACTTTAAAACTTGGTCTTGTAAATCTACAGAAATAATCGCCGTAACCTTCTTAAATCTTTTAGAATGTTTATACTTTCAAACTGATTAAAAACAGTCTAACGTTCTTCCATATTTTGTTTTTTACTATTTCCTTATCATTAGAAGTCAGTGTAAGTGTCGGAGTTACCTAAATGGTGTAAAATATTTATAAACAGTCGCATTGTGTCAATAAAGATGTCAATGTTGTCTACGTGTATAGTTTTGATAGACTAATTTTAACAATAATCACGAATTATTAATTGCAAATATCTAACTTGTATGCACCGTTCATCGGTACGTAAAGTTGTGCAGCGCTATTCTAAACAACGACGTGGTGCATTTGCATCTTGTTAAAAATCCGACCGTTTATGTACAACTTGTTGATATGAATCAAGATAGGCAAGAAAATCACGTCTGAATAACCGCGTTCCTCATTCGGACGTGGTTGTGATTATTTATCTGCTATGAAAATCGATTGTCAATTGAATTAAGGGATTGGAATTACAAATCAGATTTTTTACGAAGGCGTGTCGAATTTTTAACACGCGTTTACTTTGTTTTTTTTTCTTTGCAAGGATCCAAGGATGACTCCTTCGTTGTCTGAGAAACCACAGAATGTCCTTTATTAAGACGCTTTCTGTACGGAAAGTGACAAGAATCGGTTGATTAGATCGTACAAGGATAACAAAAAGTTGATCCGGGTAACACTTGTTTTTGAACAGTATAAATGCTGGTGGCTCGGTTCATTAATGATAGCCAACTAAGGATTATTTGTAACCCTTGTTGAACCATCGGACGCATGTGTAATCAAAACATAATGCGATTTTGTTCATTAAGGATTTAAAAAATATTAGTACAGCCAGCCAAATGTAATCCAGACGAATGAAAGTCGATGGATCATTGATTTTGTAATTTCAATCCACTAAAAAAGCAACCCTCGTCCAATAAAGCGTTTCTGGTTATGTAAAATAAAAATGGTAGGAAGTTTAAAGCAGCAGATGCCAGTCTTTGGCGTTTTTCTCATAACTTGTTCTGATAACTCCATAAATAATAAAGGACCTTTCAACGAGTAACTGTTCTTTCCAAACCGAGTGAAATATGGAAACTTTCGTTAAATCGTATGATACACGACTCCCTCGGGCTTCGCTCCGGTATTATTTCAGTGTAACAATCAGAAGTAGCAAACTACTGGTATAAATTTACATAACCGATAAATTTACTTGCTCCAACGATTTTCGTACGGTAAACTAACTTGGTTGCGCTTTAAACGCTTGGCGTTAGTGGTAGAAATCACTGTGCTTGGTTTATTAGGGCAAATTAATTAGTCCTTTTGTTAACTTTATGCATCAGCTAAATTTCTTAAATATTACCAAAAAGCGGTTATGATAATATAAAACAAGGTTTAAAAATTCTACGATTTATATTATTCTCACAACGAATAATTCCTACAACGTATAACCGCACCCCCTCCTCTTTTGCTATGTTTTTTTCTAAGTTCATTTAATTACTTTGTTGTAACTAAAAATATTTCTTAAAGATTGATATGTTTACTTCCGCCTACAAGCAATATTTGAATTAAAACCATTGTATGATGAAACGAATGCAAAAAAAAATTAGATCGATTTACTTCACGCTTTTGAAATATAAACATTATTACGATTTATAACTAACGTTGGCAGCTTTTATTTTCAATTTTATTATACTCGTGCTTATTACAAAGAAGTTTTTTATGTTACGGAGAAGATATTTATTAACATATTAAGTAGAATCGAGCCAATCAGAACGATCCCAGACGCCTTCTTTTATTGTTGTTTATAAAATTATTTGATGTGCCATTGTTCTTGCGGCCGATTACTTTGAAAATTTAATTTACATCAAATAAACTAATAAATTTTATTTTACTTGCTAACAATACTAATCCGGCTTAGTTTTATTAAACAACCGTCGCGAAATTATTATATTTAGAAGTATAATGTATTTATGAATGATGTGGACTCAAACAAGCCACGATTAATTTATTTTAAAATTGAACGACCTGCGGGATACTCTGGTACCAAATATGACTTGTCCTTAGATTTACTCTAAACCTAAATAATTTAATCGAGAGTGCAACTGGCAGTGTGAAAACAGCCTTAAAATTATTTACTGTGATTTCTTGGGCCATTGGCTCTTTAGGAATTCGAACCTTGTGATTTTCATTTGCCAAAATAAACGTATGCCAGACGAAGCTACCCCATAGCATGGCCTATTTTGGTCAAAAAAGGTAACAAATGTATTATAAATAGAAATTACGTAATGTACGAATGTAGATTAGACATTGTTTAACATAGTATAACAATTTCCTACGTTCTGCCATTTCATGAAAACTAATTTGAATTTCAGTTAAAGTTATCCAGCCACAACATTAATCATTCTCAAAAAGGAAAATAAAGCGATAAGTTGTAGAAGAACGCTCGCTCGATTACACAAACTCGAATCGTTCAAGGTAAATATTTTCTTTCTAGCATTTACTACGATCTTTATTATGCATGGCAACATTCAAAGGGTTGGGTTAGGTTATTTTCAAACAATGACGCATGATGATAGTGACCTCCCTCCTTCGTTGACATTTACCCTGAAGGAAAAGAAACGCCCACGTAATAAATGCAACTTAACATTTGTTGTACCTTTGCTCGTACAAGCGTTTTCAATTTAATTTACAATTTCCGCTGAATTACCTTTGTGGTGGAGCTCGTTAGTGCAACACAAAGAAACTACCAATCGAGATATTAACATTTCAGCAATTTTTCTTATCCATGAAAATTTCCCCCGATAGAGATTGATAATGACCAAACTAAGATTACGATTTTTCAAATTACGTTTTCCTGCAATAATAGAACGCTAATTGCAAGCGAAGGAAAATAAAACACCATAAAATAACAAATTACTTTTATTGTTCAGGCGGGGAATGCTTTCAGACGATTAATTTTTTTATTTTTAGAGTTTTTGTTTGGTTTCTTTAAATCATAATTACATTTAACTGGAACACGACTTGTGAAGTATTTCCAAACACCAAAAGTCTCCGCAATACCATACTCTAAACTGCAATAAAAAAGAAAGGTTTAAAAGTACCAAAGAGGTAATTAATATTAAATATCCCGAGTATATTCAACTCTGTGTTTCAGAAAGCCAAAAAGCAGATCTCTTAGATGGCAAGTTCTTAGCTTCTTACAAGACGATTGAGTTAAGTTAGTCTAATGCAAATACAAAAATTAGTACGGTCCTGTGGCCCATTCGCTTTCCAGTTCCCAATTCCTATGGCGTTATGGTTTCAAGAAAGTTCTTATATGGTAATTAATAAGCAACCATTAGATCAAGAATCCGAGTCGATTGGTACAAAGTGTCTTAAAATGAAATGAAACATGTAGTGGCATATAAAAGTTCACATGCAGACGGACCATCCCGGGGCACACATCCGGGCGTCACTGTCCGAGTATTTTACAGACGATCAAGGCCCTCATAGCCGGCTAAGTGAGTCCCAGACCGGCATGGTCTTATAAACAACAACGAGTTCAATACTCAAATAACATGTGCCTCATCGCTTGGCAACAACAATAAATACATCAATAGCGTAGCTGTTCATACCGACCTTATTTCATCGGACATACAATCACATTTATTTAATTCAAGATCAACTAGCTTTCCATCTTTATGTGAATAATTACCCAAAATACATTTTACACCACTGCCAGCCCGTCCGGTGACCGATTCTTCCTTCGATTCTGACCTGGATCGGAGCTTTAAAACCCTAATTCGGATATGCTTAGAAATGTGTCGTTTGAGAAAAATCCGTCTTTGTTTCAAGAAATCTTACTTACGTCATCGCCGCTAAAAAATATATAATACCGGCTGTCTTAAAAAGAATTACATCTTGAAATTTGTTTCCAGTAGATTTGTTCCATTGGCTTCCTAGGGCTTGGGCTCACCTAGGATAAATTGAGCAATGACATGGGTGGTTTCCCATTGTCGACTATGTTCTGCCGTAGTTAGCTTGAGCATATCTTCGGGTTTAACAGATTCATAGGTAACTGAAAGTGCACCCATCGTCATCTCTTCCCAACATCCCCGAGGGTGTTCTACTAAATGCAACGTAGATTCCCTCGCCCCTGCAAGTAACACTATCCGAACCTATACTGCTAAATGCAGTAATGTGTGCATGTTTTGCTTTCATGTATCACTGCTATCTGTATTATACAGATTGTCCGAAATCCAATCTAAACATACAAAGATTAATGAGTGCAACAAGGAAAACATAAACAATATGGGTAGCACAACAAAGATAGAATGAAATCATGGCTAGGTAAATTTTTAAACTAAAGATCTCTCGCCAATTACAAGCAAGCAAGCAAAAACATCTGTCATAGATATTGTTTGTTATTGGCGCCATACCAGTGGTCATGTGACATACTTCAAACTCAATTTTTAGGTTACCGGACATGCAGAACCCATCCCCCCATAAGTTTTTTTGATACTCTAATAATAAATTTTTTTCCATATGTTGCGAACTTTTTGCCGGTCACTGTATAACTTTTAATAAACTGTTTCCTTGTATTTAGCGATAATGTATTCAGTGTTAGCAAGTTCTCTTCGCCATTTCAATTCTTGTTCTAATTTCTCTATAACATCTTCCATCTTTGGTTATTGCGCTACCAAAGTAAGTAAATTCTTTTACTTGTTGATACAAGCGATGTATAATAATCTCAAATAAAACTGTATCCTTATTTTGTATTAATTCATAAACACTTTGTTCAAAAGAAATTTCTGTTGTAGACTTTGAGAATTAAATATTTAATCACACGTAATTCAAGGGCAAATATTTATATAATATTTTATATATACGCGACAGAGTTATGTATTATGTAATTCTTAAAACTTATTGCAGAATGCTTAACCTCTGACCTAAAGATATTGTGCAGAACCAAACTGATAGCCCTGAGATACGCGTATAATTCTAATCTTCAAAAATTGTTCTTTTTAGAGCCAGCAATTCAAATAAGGAATTTTTATAGGTTTGCATCGTTGTGAAATTAGTGTTAAGTAAAAAATAACGTAAAATACACATCCCGTAAAGCAGCCTCACTAAACCATGTGTTTATAAATTGGTTCAATTCTCGTTGAACCAAGTTTAGTTATGGTGCCAGGAAACTTACATTCGCTAATATTGTCGTGTTTTAATGAAAAGGTGAAATTCAACTAAAAAAGCGGAATACCCGTACTTCTAAAAATTCTGTTGCACTTCACACCATTCCCAAATTTTACCATACAAATCGCTTTTTAAATCCACTGCATTCGATTTAAACTTTAAACATGTTAAAAATGTTACCTGCTGTGAGCCACAAATTACATTCTTACATGCTTAATCCCAGCTTAGGCACTAAGAATTTTAAAGAGCTATGTTTTTAAATACGCTCAACGTGGTTTTAAGGTAGCAAGCAGGTAGAATTATGAATCATAACCCATAACAAAAGTAAAAGTATTAAGAAAAATATGCCATCTGAACAAGTATTCTATTTTACTTTCATGTTCGAGTATAGTCTGTTCGTCGTTCAGGGCCGCAAAATAGCTGGAAGCATTTTACATTTTACAACTTAGTTAGTGGTGGATTTTGAGGTTTAAATACAACTATTTTAAATCATCCCTGCTACACCGGAGTCAAGTCAAGTGAAAATTGTGTGTAAACCATGAGCTCAAAAAAATGGATTTACATAAATTACGACAGATAGAGATTATTTTTAAGTTGTCACTCGGTTAAATTGGAAGTATGCAGGCAAAATATTGATAATTGCTCTCACTAATTAGCTGAAATTGCAATCTCGTTTGTAGCTAAGCAACATTCGAACAAGAAATAATAATATGGTCTTTTTGGGGCGAACGGACTATATGAGTGTTATGTGTGATCTTGTTTGTTTATTTATTGGGCGAGTCTAAGCATGTGAGTGCCAGGATTAACTGTTAAAAAATAGTTCTCGATATTTAGAATTAAAATACAGTGAAAAAAGGACAAAACTTGCCAATTCAAAAAAGGAAAATTTGATAGAAATCTTTTAGACTTCGGAAATTATTTTGTAAAAGTTAATGATCGTTCCTGCTGGAGGTTGTTTGTTCATTTTTAAATGATGGACTGCAATCAAATTAATGGGAAGTGCTAACACATTGATTTAGTAGTTATTTGTGTGGCTAGGCTACGGAATGGATGGTCAGTAACCGAGGCATTCAATTAATGGCCGAGGCGTCCCGAAGGCAGCAAATACATTTTGCTGGCGAGGCTCATACAATTTTATTTTCAAAACTGTGAAACAATTAGGCTTGTAATGTTGAGCGGTTGTTTCTGATTAAAAGTAAAGTCTTAATTTGAAATCACATCTAATTAATTTAAGTTAAAATGTTTATGAAAAAATATCTTTAAATAAATACAATTTTGAAATATTTAACTCTGGAAATAATGGTATTAACAAAGGTTGCTAAGGAAACTAACATGAAGATTGAAAAATTAGCCCCAAGAAAGAGCTTTCCATCCATAACAAACGTAGGCTTTGGGGCGCCTATTACCAAACCAAATGTAAGAAAAAGAACAAAGGAAACTACCAAAATAGAAAACTATCACATAACCATAAATCAGCAGTCGTGTAACATTACACCTTGTCTACTGAAAATCCTTCTTTAAATTCGTACAATTCTTCTTATTTTTTCCACAAAAAAAACGCGCTTCAGTTAATTTTCAACGCCTCAAAAGCAGCTAAAGTTCATTTAATTTAAAGGTTTCATAAGCTGAAACATGAAATTTTATTACTAAAGAAAGCAAGTTTTTTTTTCATTTAATTAATTTCACTTTCTGTTATATTCCGTTCGCTCCAAGGTATTTTTTATCATTCTCATTTATCATAAAACACATTTAAGAGCAATAACAATTATTAAAAAATTCCAGCTTCTATAAATAAAGACAAACAAGCGTATTTCTTGAGGTTTCTCAGAGCGAAGGTATGCGAATATATCTAAAACTAACATAATATGAACTTTTCTTCGTATCCAAAAACTGATATGAAATTCCTTTTCACATTAAATCTCGCACCAAGATATTGCTACAGACAATTTACTCTTCTCATACGAACAAAACTTTTATTTCGCAACTGAACGAAAAGAAATGGTAGCGTACAATATGAAAAGAAAAACAACAAAAAGATTTGCAGAAACAGCTTGTTGTAAAAGTTACTTCTGCTATTCAAGTTGTAGTAATTCTAAGTAATATAACCAAATAACCATAGAACGATTGAGAATAGCTACATGGAAAAAGATCAACGAATTCCTATTTAAGTATTTTAAAATCAAAATCTCATTTCATCAATTGACGTGCCGCCGATCCTTTGGATCAACTTTGACAAGTATAAAATTCTGGTGAATAAAGTAAATGCTGGAAAATTTTCACTTAAAGTGATAAATCTTTAAGTCTAAAATTCCAAGATAAACCAAGAAAAAGCAAACAGCAAGAAAATAAAAACGTTTGGGTAAAATAAAACCCTTTCACTAATTTTTGGGAAGTCAAAATTTAAACAAATCTAAACACTTGTTTCACCACAATCTGAGCAGTATGAATTTCAAAATTCACATAAATGTAAATATTTAAGATGGGTGCATGTGCAGTTCATCAAAATTAAATATTTATGTACTCACAAAGTTATTTTTAAAGACAATAAATCATTTTTAGGTGAATATTGTTCTTAACTGTTTTTTGAATAAACAAACAAGGTTTTATGTTTATGAAATGCTTTCATCTTTGATTTTCCTGTTTGTCTAATTTAAAACCACAATTTCCTTCATTCTATCCTTCTTGTAGATTGGGAGTCTCTTCTATTTTATAGGTTCAATTATTAAGAATTCAGTTATATTTATGTTTCCGCATTAAAAATCTCACGTAACATCGGGCGGAATCGAACCCGAGGCCTTTGGTTTACAAGACAACCTTGCTACTCCCCTACATCACCAACGACGGCAGTATTCAGTTTTTTTCATTAAAATTCGTTCAAATACATCTTTACATTTACAATATTTACATCATCATCATCTTCGCCTTCTTTTATCAATATCTTGCAAGCTTGTAGGTTTTTAAAAAGCCGCGTAAATATCTGGTATGTTTAAATAAAGCTAATTTGGGACTTACGAATTAACCAAAAAACTTAGCGACAGAACTTCTAGAAAGTTTTAAATTGTTATTATCACGTACACGCTACTGCGAGTTAATTTCGGACCTAAAATGTTTCGGGCAATATAATTTGTTCAAGCAATAAAACCAAATCTAGAGTAAAACACAGTAAAAAATGGCCTAAACCCATTATCCTGTCACGCAATATAATTGTACAATAAAAGCGTGCGTCTACCAGGTACCTCTTAACTGTTAACACGTTACTGGGTAGGACGTAATTAACCCACAAAAACTACTTTAACTTTGACTTGAATTTTAGGAAAAGATTTTATCTAAGTGTTTATGTAAAACATACACTTAAATATGCTTTATTCTGATATTAACGTCAGAAACACACCGTTTAATTTGCATTATAATGGAGTAAATCAACAGGCTGATTTTGGACTTCTTAAAAGTTATTATATCTGCCTTTAAATATTTACTTATTTGCAAGGAAATTGGTCTAAAATACTGATTCAATAGTTACTTAAGTATAATCTATGTACAATCTACATAAACTATAGAATACTTTCTGGAAGTTTGTGGTGGCGAGTTTGATATTTTATACCCAAAACGAACATATAAAATATAAATTATTGAACTATTTTCCAGCAATGAAAAATAAATAAAAACTCGAAAATCGTGTTCTTCGCCTAAATCTGCGACTTCTTAATTTTACTAAGATTGATAGACGTAATAAAATTATTTGCAAGTCTTGCTATTATTTATGATTTAGGGAGGAAACTGTTATAGTTGTGTAGCAAGGAAAATAAGTGAAATTTACTCTGTTGAGCATGGAAGGTTGCAGTTAAAGCGAGAGCCAATAACCAGGTAAGTACACAAATACAGAAATACTTGGCTCCTATTGCATGGCATTTACAATATTTCTTCACTGGCGATATAAATCAATAGGTATTAAACAATTTTTGACGAATAATTTGGCATAAATTGTCACTAAATTACTTATTTTTAGATTTCAAAGTAGTTGTTACTTCCCTGCGGGGATAAGTTTTACAATTACTTCTTTTTAGAGCAGAACAACCAATAAAGAACTAGTAAAAGCACCCTATCGCATTCAACTTCGGCCAAAAATTACATGATAATTGTAATTTACCACATCAACAGTAGAAAAGCAATAGCTCTAGGCTCTAGGATATTATATTCATTCTTCAGTATCCGGATTCTAAAATAAAATATTCCAAGTATCTGCGCTCCAGATTTCGAAAGTGGTTAGCATTTGCAAGCTAATAGAATTACTAAAAACCAGTAATTGCTCAGCATACTGCCGATAATATCTTTTATAATTCACTGCCCTTTACAGAGCGTTGCCGGTCTTCCTTCCATATGTCTGTAGGGCTGTAGTGTGCGTGTCAAGTAGTCTACAGACATAGGGGATCTACAGCTTTACGTGAGTTCCGAAACACGGAAGTGCATGCATTTCTACTGCAGAGAAGACTTACTAGGCAGAATACCTCGGTGGTTTGCCATTACCTTCCGAGGGAAACTGTCGGATGTTTTCGGTGTATGTGTGGCCCTGGGAATCGAACCCGGGATATCTCTGTGGCCAGACGCGCGCAATAATTAGATAAAATATTAGTTTTTTCCTTTCTCCCAATAGAAGCTCTGGGTGCCGTGGAGTGAACGGACTATAAGGCGGGTGTCAGACAGCAGTCGGCCAGTATAGGGTTTGTATAATCTGTGGTATAGGGATAGTAGCGACGACACGTTGGTGGTGGTCGATATTGTTACCTCCGGCGTTGGGGCGGCCAAGGGAACAGCTGGGCTGGCGGTGTCTTCGGCGGAAAGTGAAGCGACGATGCGAAAGAGTTTTATTTATATACAAAACGTATATAGGCTGACACAAATACAGGAAATGTGGGCTGACAACCCGGTACAGTAGCAGGAGCAGCAGCAGGAAGGCCACGGGGTTGATGAACATCAACCGGCGTGCCGTGGGAGGAAGTGATACTCAGACCCTTTCTGAGTATCACGACGATCCTGGAGTCGGGTCGGTTGCGGAAGGAACCGGAGCAGGAGTTGAAGTGGATGTTGCTCTGCTGGAAGTCGGAGATGGAATGGGTACTTCTCTGACGGGCGTCGGAGTGGGAATGCCTTTCAACGCTGGAAGGCTCTGCTTTTAAACCTTTCTGGGGCGACGGGGAGATTGCTGATTGGCTGACAATATACATGACGGTAGTTTACACCACAGATCGCCCTGTTTACACTATGGTTTAATGTTCTGTGTTTTACACTTATTTACAAGAAGCTGATCATTATATTCTGTAATTGCAATTATTCTTCTTCTTCTAAAAGCACGATAACCCTAAGTGGGTCTTGGCTAGCTCCACAAGCTTGTTCCATTCCTTCCTGTTCCTGCTCTTCCTTTCCCAGTCTGTTATTTTCATTTTCGTTAGATCTACTATTACGCTTGCCTTCCATCTCTTTCTGGGCCGTCCTCTCGCTTTTGTACAAGTCTATTTGAGTTCATCCTTTATACGTGCCCTAATCGTTATATTCTTTGGGACTTGATGAAACGTAAAATATTTGCATACTGCAATATGTTTCCAATTTCTACGTTCATTCTTCTTCTTATATAATCACCTTCCTTAACTCCTCCATAAATTCTTCTTATTATTTTACGTTCGAATCTCAACAGCGCTTCTTCTTCAGTCTTCGTCAATACTCAAGTTTCAGCCGCATAGGTGACCTTTGGTCGGATTACACTTTTGTAAATTTTCCTTTTGGAGTGCTTACACAAGATTTTAAATGTTAGTAATTTTCGAAACTTGTAGTATTCTCTATTGCCTATTTGAATTCGCCTCATAACTTCCATCGCTGCTGATTTCCGATCCTAAATATATAAATTTTCGTACTGCTTCGAGCTTGTAGTTTCCAAATTTTACCATCTTTTCTCCATTACCTTCTCTGGTGAATTTCATGTACTTGGTTTTCTGCTCATTTATGTTATGTTTATTATTATACCTCCTCCAATGCTAAGTTGAAAACTTGTGCCGACAGTGCATCTCCTTGTCTTACACCAAATTTTATGTTAAACTGGTTGGTCAGATTATTTTTAATTTTAACCTATGCTCTTGTTTCTTTCGGTGTTAATTGTATCTTGTTTATCAGGTTCGATGTTATTCCTAGCTTTCGTAGTGTTGTAATTAGTTTCTGTCTGTTTATGGTATCAAAAGCTTGTTTGAAGTCTTTCTCTTATTACTTACATGCAGTCTACAGTCTATTCTGTTTAAAGCCATCTTCGATAGTCATCAAGCACAGTTTCGTAGTATGGTTTTAATCTATTGCTTATAATTGCTGATAGGATTTTATATGTTAGGTTTAGCAGCAATTATTGGTGTTATAAAAATTAATTAAACATTAACATACCCTAACTTTGTGGGAAGTAAAAAAATGTCGTCATAATCGGATTCAGACAGCGAAATTGTACTGTATTATATGTGGAAGAAGCGTTCTGTCTTAGCGAAAATCTCTTGAAACCTTTCCCAAGAGGACAACCTGACAATAGTAAACGTGTTTTCAATTACAGAGTCTTCTGCTCGGCAAATGGTCGAATGCACTTTTGGAATTTTAGTTGCCAAGCTTAGAGTTTTTGAAACCGCTATAAGTGTACTGCCAGAAAAGGTCAATAAAATACTTAAAGCAGCATTAACTATAGACTGTGAAAATTCTGACGTTAATGTGAATCAATCAACAAGAAGAACTAGACATGTTCGTGAACATCAACTTATAAATACGAATGCTACTAACTTAGAAATGTAATAAAAGTTGTACAATGACAATGTAATATTTTATTATACGTACAACCAACAAATGATAATAAAAAACATATCTAATTAACTAATTATTAACATTAATTAATTATACACTTTTTTATACACATTTCTTTCACGCCATAGCAATTCCGTAGTACCTCGGTTTGAATACGCTGGCAATGTTTAATCATACAATTACCGATTGTCTCTAACTAAACAAATTTGTCTATTTCTTCGGCTGTCCATCCCTCCATAATAATATTAATAAATATAAATAATAGAATGAACGTTAGGTAATTATTTGCAATAATTTCATTGCTAGAACCCGATGAACGTGTACGCTGTGTACGCCGTGTTTTATAAATGGCGGAAAACTCATCGACCAAAATTTCGAAAAAGCCCTAAAGTTCGAACCGGTTGATCGTAGTTGATCGCTGCCGGTCGTTGCAGTATGACGGGATGCATTTAAATATACTAGTTTTTTAAAAAGTTCGATCGTGGACGGTCAAGTAAAAATTCTGTCTCACACTCGCCTAAAAGTTTTATTTGGAGTTACCTTCCCTCTTGTTTTATGACGACAAAAAATGTTTGTGGTTTTTTTATCTTTGCTAAAGATAGAGAAGCATATTATATAAAAAAGCCTAGAAAGAATTACAAAAATTTTACTTTTAAAAATTTTCATACAGAAAAACGAAAAATTCAGTTCTATTTAAGCAACCTGTTAATGGTTTAAACAAAGTACCTTCCAGTATAATTACTAACTTATTGGTACTCCCGTAATCGTATCGTTTATTATAAATTAGACGAACAAAGTTATTTAACATGTTTTTCATATCATTGTTGCTTGATTAATGATAAAAGCTATGAACTTTCTAAGGGATTAAAAAGGGTCAATTTGAAACTCGAGATGTGCAACCTAAATTATTTAAACTTGATTAACAAAATCTCATAAACTTTTCGACTATTTACAGTATTATAAAACTTTATTCACAGAAAAACGAATTTGACTAATAAAACCTGAAAAAAAGTTTGCATAAATGCCGAAATATTTAGAGCAAATGAAATTTCATTTATACAAAAACTAAATAAAATAAATGGGTTTTAAGCTGGTAGCTAACGGTTTAAACGAAGTGCCTATTGTACGTACCATTACTATGTTACTATAGTCCACTCCTACCTTATGTAGAAGGAAGTACAGGCTCTTATAGGATATGTTTGTCTTCGTTCAATTTGAGAGTTATATCAATCATGCCATCCTCTTTTTAATAAAGCTGACAGCGCACATTAATGTGTTGTATTTTGGTGGTGGTAGTTTTGCACGTGGCAACACTGTTCTCCATAAGCCCTGTACTTCTTTCTAAGGCAGGAACAGGAATTAGTCTATTCTATAGTAATCGTAATCCCATACTCGTACCTTTTGTTTCGTTTAGTGTTATAACAGCATGGGATCTGGATGCTAAAGAACCAATGAACTATAAAAGTTTTAGTTGTATTATTTTGGGCGGAACTAAGTTAATTTTTTCTTGGGCAAACAGTTTCTACTGTATTTAGATGCTTTAAGAGTATGTACTTATACGAAAAAATAATTAGAAAAAGCTAGCTTTGAAAATGTTCTGCAATATATTTAGTAATTTAGTAATCATTGGGAAGATGAACAACTTTATAAGAGAGTAAAAGGGCTAAGCTGGAGACTTCTAAACTTGAAAGGTTTGCGAAAGTATTTATATAAAAAAATTAATAAAGTGAATCTTATCTAAGCTGATGGCTAATGGGTTAAACAAAGTACTTTCCTATGAAATTCTATCAACTTTAACTCTATTCACAGCAATAGTTAAGGGTTGATATATGAATGTGTAGAGGAAAGACTATAAACCTGAAGGTAAGGCAAACATGTTGCTGCTGGTTTGGTATAGGGATTCGTTTTGTTAATACTGCAAATCACAAAAGTAAAAGAAAGTAAAATTCAACGGGAAATGGCACCGAGCCGCATTATTAAAGGATCTTTAAATACTTTTACTTGTGTTTTACAAATTCCCATAACAGGATACGTTGCTGCACTCATCCTTCAACTTTTTGAAACTCAAATTTAGTCTTATATTCAGGTTGAATTCACTGGTATAAATTATACATCAAGTTTATCCTAACGCATATCGCATACTTTAAAAATTAAGGGGTTCGCGAGAGTAATGTATTTTTCCGTTATTGTTGATTAACTATATTTATCTTATCATTCACTGTATTAAATGAATTAATTGTTTACCTCTACTAGATATAGTTCTGTTACTTTCTAATGATTCAGACTACAAATTGTTTAGTCGACGTTGTACTCTGACCATCTATTTTCTACTCTATATATGTATTTGTAAAATTAGTCTTAGTTCCATTCTTGAAAACATCACATCTGAATGTCGCTCCGAACTCATATGAAAATAAACCTCATAGTAAAATAATAGTATATTACATTACAAGTCATGAAAGTGAAACTTTGCAGAAGAGGAGGCTTATTGAAGAGTACGAGGACGCGTAGCGTCCGAGTATCTCTTTAAAGCCTCCGAGTCAAGCAGAGACACTTTCATGACCAGTGATGTATTATATTTTTTCTGAAATCGTTTTTCTAAAAACTAAAAATAGATTTAAACTGAAAAAATATATCAACATCAGAGTCGTATGAGAAGTTGATATCCATGACAATGAATTGTCAACAAATTTTTTAAGCGTCACAATTTGTGTTGTAAACAGTTGTAAAGTGCTTTATAATATGGAAAACACTCTTCCCACTGGAATAATTGAAGAAGCTGCTGCTGCAGTGGAAGAATTGCTTCCGGATAAGTCCAAAGAAAGATATGAGAAACAATATGCAAAGTTCAAAAGCTGGTGTAATAACAAAAAAGTTAATCAAGTTACGGAAGAAGTGATGCTGGCTTTTTTTGCTGGAGAAAGTAAAATTTACAAGTCTTCAAGCCTCTGGAGTATTTATTCAATGCTTAGAGCCGTGCTGTTAATTAAAGAAAACATCAATATCGCAAATTATTTAAAGTTAAAATCATATCTGAAAAGAAAATCGGTAGGATATGAAGCAAAAAAGTCCCGAGTATTTTCAAGAAATGAGATAAACGAGTTTCTTCGAAAAGCTCCCGATCACGACTTCCTATTGTTAAAAGTAAGTAGTTTTAATAAATAAATTATAAAATAATCTAAATTGGCGGCTTATATTTTCAGGTTGTATTAATTTTTGGACTAGCCGGAGCATGCCGTTGCGATGAGTTGACGAAGATGACTCTAGATGACATTGAAGACAAGAATGATACTCTCATTGTGAACATTCCAGATTCGAAAACTCACAAACGAAGACGATTTTTAATTTTGGACGATGTTGGCGAACCCGGAAATATTGCCTTATATAGAAAATACCTAGCACTTCGCCCTGCTCATACACCACACCGGCGTTTATTTGTTTCATATAGACAAGGTAAATGCAGTATTCAGGCTGTAGGAATTCATACCTTCGGAAAGATACCTGCTAAAATAGCTGGTTTTCTTCATTTACAAAATGCAGCGGAATATACGGGCCATGCCTTGAGGAGAACATCAGCAACTTTGTTGATTGATGGTGGAAGTGGCATAGAAGACCTTAAAAGACACGGCGGATGGTCTTCTACAGGAGTAGCGGAGGGCTATGTAGCCGAATCATTAGAAAATAAAAGAAAAATTGCCAAAAAGATACAGCAAGGTCAAGGTGCATTCACGGAAAATAGCGCGAGTGAAATTCCTTCAACAAGTGCATTTGATCAGACTGCTGTAGCTGACAATGTTAATATTCCTAACATGGATGTCAACGAAAAAGTAGTGTTGTCAAACATAGCTAACGCAACAGAAAACAGAAATAATAATGCTTTGAATTATATACCTGGAATAAACTTTTCTAATGTGCATAATACTAGTGTCGGCAGCATTAACATTAATTTTCATTTTAATAGTTCTAATACCAATTAATAATTTGTTGTATTTCATTGTTAGTGTTTTTAATTATATTAAATAAACGTTTCATAAGATAAGTGACGATTTCTAATTCAATTGCAGTCTAAAAATGACAGATGAGTCTTGTAAAGTGACAGATGAGTCTTGTAAAAATCATGAAAGTGACTAGTCTTGTAAAGTGACACTTTCATGACCAACTTGAGTTCTGTCATGACAAGCTTTCTTGACGATTTCAGAAAAAAGTTTATTTATTCTTTTAAATCGTTACGGTCACGATACGTAACTCGAGGGTGGTACTTTGTTTAATTTGTTATTATTATTATCATTATAAAATTTTATGTAGAAAACTAATCAACAAAAATCTTTGTCACCGTTATAATCTCTCATTTTCGATTCAAGAAATTAGAACGACTTCACGAGAGAGGTACTTTGTTTAATCCGTTATCGTGGATCTAAATCTAAATCACTGTGAAATTTTCCAAAATGACATTAAAAGATAGTAAATCTATTATATGTGGTCCAAGGAATTCCCAGGCAATTTTACAAAGTGAACTTTTAATACATAATTTCCCAAATTTTGCTAACAGCTTAAGATAATTTGAGGATATTGCACAACTATACCCTGGCACACATAGATTTTAACACAGGATCACGTACATGCAACATTTAAAAGAACTAAAAAAAAAATGCAAGTCCTTGACCACACCGTAATAAAAACCAGACGAAATGAGTCGTTTCACTTATCTTACAAGCATTATGCATTCAGTGGCCCAGAGGTGCAACGTGAGTCACCTGGATAACCTTGGCCTTGCAAGACAAGCTCTTTTAAGATGTCGGACAGGTGTTACGCACCAGTGAACAGAAAAAGTTTTACAAGAATACATAAAACGCAGTAAGACGCGATTCGACACACAATATAAATTACCTTTAATGACGTCAATCGATACATTTTAAAACTGATATTATGCAAAATCACTCACCGAATTATCCTTCGACTTCATCGCTCGTAGAAATTTCGCCAACACTTGCACCTTGTAGGAAAGATAAAGCTTTTTGTCCCGCAAGAGGAGAAATGCTTTACCCCATACTTGTTTATGTTGATCTCGTACCCAAACGTGGGAGAATATCACTGGACATTGGCCTTCTTGTGTTACCAGATTCTGTAACCAAAACAATTTTATTTGGTTTAAGAAAAGTAAATATCTTGAAAATGTTTGGCTTCTGGCTAAAATTAGCAAAAAGGCCGGTCGGCACAACAGAATAAGTACAAAAAATTCATAAAAGTCGGATTTTAAAATTGTTGTACAGACAGATCAATAAAAAAACCAATTAGGGTAGGCTGTGAAATTGAATTATTTTGAATTGGTACTTTAGCCACACCCACAGAATGACATTTTATAACGTTTGTAATTTGACATTTTTATTGTAAACAAAGTTTATAACCTTAAATTCATGTCAGAAATGTCATTCTGTGGATGTGGCTAAAGTACAAATTCAAAATAATTCAATTTCACAGCCTACCCTAATTGGTTTTTTTATTGATCTGTCTGTATAACCCTCAGATTTTAGAACAACGCAGTCTACGTAACATTCCCATAAACAACAATTCTTGATTCAATGCCTGCCACTGGTAATTTAGTTAATAATCCCGTAAGCTTATCCTTTAAGCTTCCTTGAAAGCATTACAACACCAAATGGTTTGAGGGCTGAGAAGTGAACAGATTCTAATGAATTCCGTTTTTATTTTTCCTAGGTTCTGCTGTTACTTTCAACTACCGTTTTTAAGTGGGCGTACTGATTGCTAATCCCCTAGACTACAATTTAAAATAAAGGCAATTATATGAACCAAAATCAATTTTCATTGTTTGGATTGTCCTATGAATAATGAAAAATATCAGATTAATTTGAATTACACATAATGAGAAAACATAAAGGTAAAAGCATGAATTTTTAAACAGCGTGACCAATTTTCCATTTAACAAATAAACCTGACTAAGAAAAATATTGCCACGGCACGATAATGTACTTTCCTATGACAAAGCCGATTTAATTTTCTAAAAAACAATTCACAACGTGGATATTCTCACGAAAGCTTTAACCTACTATAATTGAATTCGTCAATAATAAAAGTTTCAAAACCTTGAATAAATAATTAATGCTTGTTAAAATAAGGTATGAATAGTTTTAGGGCATTGTATTTTTCGTATTTTTTTACTTGTCTAGACGCTAATTACACACATATTTGGACAGGCATTATTTAAAATCAATATGAACTTACTCCTTTTGTGTTTTAGTTGTGGTTATAATGTAATGTAAATTTTGTAGTTAACAGAAAGGTTTGTTATATTTTCTAAAAGCAGAAATTGTAAGGACAGACAATTTCCCGAGAGAAAAAGGCTGCTGCATGAATGGTTTTTTCCCGAAAGACGTTGCAATTATTTGGTTGAGCAGATCTTTCTAGGGATTTTTTAATCTTTATCTAATTTTTTTTAATGTTTCTGAAAGGGGAACGAATGTTTCGCAGATAAACTCTTGCACAAAATTAATTTGGTTGGTCCATAAAAACAAATAAAATCTTCTTGCTCAGCCTTAAAGGTGGCCCTCAAAGGACAAAACAACAAAATATAGCTTATATTGTTATATATTGTTATGTTATATTATGTTGTTGCGCCTAAAGGATAAATGAAGTACCTCCATTTTGTACTAAATTTTGCATTACAAGATTTATTGATTTTCTCTCTCTATCGCCTTTTTCCCGTTGATGATTTGTTTCGGCCATCTCTCTACCTCCATTCTCTCGACGTGTCCATATCATCTAAATGCTTTATTCTCTAATCTGTTAGTCATTGACTTTGTTACTCCCATTTCCTATCATATTACCTCTGTTCTTATTTTGTCCTTTCGTGTGTACTGCAGGCATCTTCTTATATAGGTATACAATATACATAGTCTACTTATACTGTTCTTAGTTTGTCCCGGGCTTTATTCGTGATCAGCCACATTTCTTCTCCGTAAAGTGTTACACTTTCTACAACTATGACGTGCAACATGTTCTTCTTTCTTTCTTTGGTGAGTTTTTGTTCCAAATGATTCCAAACAAGGCTCGAGTCGCTGTTTTTCCTTTTATAATTTTATCTTCTATATCTCTTTCCGTTTTTCCCGTATCAGCTATTATTGGTCCCAAATTTTTAATTCATTTGTTTGTACTCCGATGCACATATACTTATTCTGTTTTTTAAATTTATATTTAACCCCCATGCTTCGTACTCTTCTTTCGGTGTTCTTAGTATATATGCTATATCTTCTTCCTCTTGTGCAAAAATTATTTGATCATCCACAAACATGACTGAATGTAGTGTCCTATCTCATATCTGAATGCCCATTCTCCCGCATTTTCTGTACCATCTATACTATACTACTATACATTTTTATTACCATATCAACAAATCTTGTTTGTTAATCACAGCATGGATAGTGAATATAAATAACTTAACTACTACATAACATAAAGAGACTACTTAATGGTCTCAGTGAAATATTTAATTGACAGTATTAGTCATCTTCATGGTCAGTTAAAATAATGTCTTGTGGTAGTTTTCGTTTAAGTCTCGTGTGGATGTTTGTTTGAAATAGTTGATAATAAACTGCACCACTACACGCGTTTGAGTTCTTTATAAACCTTTTAGCACTTGTTTTAATGTATTCATCAATGGGCAGGACGCCTACCTGAGTATTTCGACAATACCATGGAGCATTGACGGCAATTCGCAATACTTTGTTCTGGAATCTCTGTAGTTTTCGTATATTAGTTTTTGATGTATTGCACCATACCGGTGATGCATATAGGACTAAGGGTCGTAACAAGCTTTTATATAGCAAGACCAAGCATTCGATTTTTAAGGTAGATTTGCGATTGACCAAAGGATACAGCTGTCTGAGTCTGGCATAGCTTTGGGTTAATTTTTGATTCACGTGAAAGTTCCAACTTAATCGGGTGTCAAGATAAATGCCAAAGTATTTGACTACTGAGTCAAGTGGTTTCCAAGGTATTATTTTATCATTAATATGGATACAAGTTGGATTATTGAACCTGCGTGCGTAAATATTTTAGCTTGGCATTTATCGGGGTTTATATGAGTATTCCATATTTGGAACCATCGAGAAAGCTGGTTAATAGCTTATTGTAATGCTAATACCACAGTATCCAACGTCGCTGCCGGGGTGAGATGGCCGTGTCATCGGCAAATGTGGCTAATATTGCGTTAATTTTGGGTAGGTCGGAGGTATATACTATACAAAAAAGGATTGGACCCAAGATGTTGCCCTGTGGGACGCCAACTCTGATGGTTTTGAGTTCGGAAAGTGTTAGGTTAACTTTGTCGGCAAAAGTTCGGTTTTCCAGGAACGAGAATATGATTGCTTTGAGATAAAGGGGTATATCTATATCAAGGATTTTCTTTTTCAAACCTTCAAGCCACACTCTGTCGAAGGCCTGTGCGACATCTAGAAATATAGCTGCAGTATATTGTTTGTTTTCAAAATCATGCTCGATAAGTTCGCTAATCCTTTGTAGTTGATGGTAAGTTGAATGGCCTTTTCTGAATCCAAACTGAAAAGTGGGCAGTATATTGAGGTTTTCAATAATATCAGTAAGTCTTGTATGAATTACTTTTTCTACTAGCTTTGATAAAGATGCCAACAGGCTTATTGGTCTGTAGTTATTTATTTTTGCCTGCTTTTGTGAAGCATCAGTATATAGGCATGTTTCTATGACTGGGGAAAATACCCTAATCTCAAGCAGGAGTTATAAGTTGTGTAGTTGTGCTTAAATATGCTAGGGCTTTTTTGGTTAGATGCTGAATGATTGTGTTTGTAATGAGCTCATGCCAGGACTCTTCTTTGGCCTGTTCTATATACAATAGTACGAAGCGGTTGCTGTGGAATTTAAATCGTCTCTGAAATTATATACCTTTATTATTTTTATGTCATTGGCGTTTACTTGGCATCCTTTAAAAGTGAGTACAGTGTAATTGAAAAAGCTTCGAAAAGAATATAAAATGTTTAGGATCCATAAAATGTAACATCAACAGCAACCGCGATCCAAGAACTTTTTGATCATACGATATTAAATAACAATGGGGATCAGGTGTAAGCTTGCTTTAAACCTTTAGCTATTTCAATGCTTCGGGTTACTTTTCCTCCTATCTTTACTTGTGCTCTGGTGTTTTGGTATAAGGACTGCACTACTCTAAACCCATTTCTTCTCGTTTACCTTCATTCTTCTCATTGCTTGTCACATCAGGCATATGGGCAGAGAGTCGTACGCCTTTTCCACGTCCACGAAAGTCATGTATCAAAAAGTTAAAAAGGGAGCTGGTCAAAAAGAATACTAGACGGAGTGGTGTACCAAAAATCGGGCTGTCAGCACTAATGCATAAAAAATGAACGAACACGATACAGATGTGCGAAGAGGTCAGTGACCGAATTATTAAAATTAAAATGAAAATCCATGGACAATCTATAACAATAATAGGGACATATGCAGTAAATTACGATGTGCCAGTAGAACAGAAGGAAGAGTTTCTCGATGCATTACACAAGCAAATAGAAACAGTAGTTAGACAAAGTGGGTTAGTATTAATCAGCGAAATGAAGAGTACAGTTAGAAAAGGATTAAAGATAAGCCAGTGGGAAGTGTTGGTGAAGACGTCGTAAATAACAATGGAGAAAGGCTAATCACGCTATGCAAAGAACATAGACTGAAAATAGCAAATACTTTCTTCGCGCACAAAACCATACATCACTATAAGTGGACACAACCAACACGAAACCTCCGATCGATTATTACTGATCTGATAATCGCTCAACGAGATCAGAATATGACTGTCCATGGTGTAGCGAGTCAGTAGTGAGAGAAGCAGAGTGTGGATCTGACCATCACATGCCAATAGGGCAGTTTATACAGAGAGGCTACAAAAGACACGAGAATAGTGAAGAGGATGATCATGACGAACAAGGAGAAGAAATAAAACATCCCATATACAACACCGCACTGCCGAGGCAAGAAAGTATTAAGAAACTATACAGGGTGATTCAAATTCGCGTGTATGCATGGGGATCTTGGAAACTGTAAGAGATGGAGAGTCGGTTAAATGGAGGCAAAGTTGCGTAATCAAAGGACCAACAACGTCCATTTCAAAAATCAAGACTAACTTAATCAGTTTTTGAAATATTTGAAAAAATCTAAAATTTTGGAGAATCGTTTTTATTTCATTTTGACCTTATGTGAGGAGATATTGAGAAACGAAAAACACTTTCTCGTGGCCACTTTTTGTCCTCTATCGAATACCTAAAATACATTTTTGTTGCAACGTAAAAATCCAAGTCCGTATTTAAGAAAATGAACTTGATGATGGCCCTGGAATACCGAAACTTTGCATCAAAAATGTATTTCAGGTATTCGATAGAGGGCAAAAAGTGGCCATGAGAAAGTGTTTTCCGTTTTTCAATATCTCCTCAAATAAGGTCAAAATTAAATAAAAACGATTTTCCAAAATTTTAGTTTTTTTCAAATATTTTAAAAACTGATTAAGTTAGCCTTGATTTTTAAATTGGACGTTGTTGGTCCTTTGATTACGCAACTTTTCCCCCATTTAACGGACTCTCTATCTCTTACCGTTTCCAAAATCCCCATGCATACACGCGAATTTGAATCACCCTGTATAAAGATAAATTGAGATTACAATTGGATATGTAACTAGACTAGAAAAAATTGAAGAGAAAAGGAAGATGTATCATAAGTGCTTAGTAGAAAAGACACCAGAATAGAGAGAAATATTGAATGTAAAAGGCAAGTAAAAGCGCAAGTCAGGCAAGAAAAGAACGCACATTGGGACACAGTTTGTACAAATATAAGCAGCACTGCAGAACAAATCCAGGGAGTCTGAGGAATAACACGAACCCTAAGACAAAATGCAAAAAGAAAAATACAATACACTTAATAACTCCAAAGCAGTGGATACGGCATTATGAATCACTTCTACAAGAGAACAGACCAGAATATACAACACCAGACGAGAAACAAGAACATATGCAGATAATACACAATATTGAGATAAGAACTTCTTCTTCTACTTCTTGGATCTTGCTTGAATTTCAAGCGTTGACGACCACCATATGAACTATTTGTTTATATCTTTCTTTGTCTTGTGCTGTATGAAGTAGCTGATCTGCTGTAAGGCGAGTCCATTGTCGAAGGTTCCTGAGCCATTACATTTTCTTCCTCCCTATCCATTTCTTGCCTTCAATTTTTCCGTTTTAAATATTAAAAAGGCATTAAAAGAGAGCAAGAACAATAGCTCAGCAGGACCGGGAAATATTAGAATAAAACTTTTGAAGAATGGAGGACAGGCAGTAATAGACATGCTTACTACAATATTCCAAAAAAATTGGGAATGGAGAAGACACACCAGATGAATGGAACGATGCATATTGTAACGATGCGGGATGTTAACAATTTTCAATAACTGGTGAAAAACCCCGAAGCTTTGGACCCTCGTTTGTTTTTTTGTGTATTTGTAACCCCGTCTTTGATAAAGGGTAGAGGAAATAAAAGACACAAGTCGAAGTACAACTTTAAACTTTATTCGCACAGACAATGATATTCATGAACAGCGAATCTTAACAACTGGTAGTCGAAAGACGGATGTCCAAGTGGATGTGTTTTGACTGCGAATCTCCTGAAAAAAACTATATAACAAAGGATGTAGGAAACTAATAGGACACTCTCGCATGGGTAAAAGGGTTACGGAGTTTTGCAGGAGCCTAATGAGATTTGTGAGATGATCTCAGATTAGCTCGCGTACAATGAAAAGGGTTAGGGACTATTGCAGGAGCCTAGCGAGATTGTTTAGATCTCGAATTAGCTCTCGTAGAATGAAAAGGCTTACGGAATTGCAGGAGCCTATTGAGATTGGTAAGATCCCAGATTACCTTCTCGTACAATGAAAAGGGTTAAGGACTATTGCAGGAGCTTAACGAGATTGGTTAGATCTCAGAGTAGCTTCTCGTACAATTAAAAGGGAATTCCCCCTTGCTCTTTTGATCCAAACCGGCATAAGACTAAGTTTCCCATAGGAATTAATATTCTGCCTACAATAACAAGAATATCTGGAAGAGTTGTGTAAAGCATAAAATAAAAGAACACATAAAAGAGTTTGGCGAACAAGTGGCTATAGCAAAATTGAGATTTACTGATTTTACTTATTTTTTTTGTAAAATTTTTGAGGAGAAGATGCTTCTCAGGAACCCTATGAATCTATTTTTGTTTTGTAGGAAGGAAACTTCCCCTTAAATATTCGCACCAAGAAACAAAATACGTATCTGAAACCGCGCCCCAAGGTTCTATGATACCAGTAAATTAAATTAAATTTTCCATCCTAACATTATGAATATAATACAACAAGGTTGAAGGTTGACAAAAAGATTTAGTAAAGTAAACCAATTTAAATTCGTTGCTTTGAATTTCAAAAAGGCTTTTTCCAAAACGAATTTTAACGATAATCCCATCGATTTTCATTTTCGGAAGTAGCTAAAGCGAAACTGTTACGCTATGACACAATTAAAAAAGCCTCATTCAATCCAGCGGAGCGTGAAACAAAACCGCTGTCAATTACTACTGGCTGTAACAGGACAATATGGTATAATGACTTTAAAATTGAGACATTAATGAGAAGAAGCAGTTCCGCTCGATTTACTTTCTAATATCCTTTGCTTTTAATTTGTTCAATTTGGCATTCGGAGAAAACACATCATCTTATTTTTAAGCTGCGTAAAAATTCCGCTCGGTTTTCTGTCAGTGGGTACTGTTTAAAAATAAAGTTTACTATCTTACGTGCCGTAATTTTTTTCCTTGAGCTTGACATTTATTCCATGAATGTAGGCAAATTGCCCTCCCACCACGATTTCGCAGTAGGTTTTTTGTCAAATACAAGAAATCTGTTTTTAGGACGGCAAAAAAGAATTAGGCTTCTATTCACGCAATTACCTAATTTCCAAATTGTATTTTCGTAAATAATCATTAAGAACGAACAGGTCAGGATCTAGGAATTTTAAGAGCTTTATAGACTTGTGTTGTTAAAGTTGTTAAAGCAATATTCGTGTTAAAAAAAAAACGAAATAGCGGCTAAGCAATAAAATTGTTATTTGTTCGATAATAATAGTTCAAATCCGACTTATTTACGGTCTCATAATAAAAAGAGCAAATTCATAAATAAAATTAAAGTATTCAAACCTTCAACTAAAGTCGTAATTAAACATAAAACTGTATGGTATTATGTAATATTAAGCTGCAGAAAAGAGAGGCACAACGTTGCCATGGTAATTAAATACAAGATCAGAATATGCAGAATACAGCCCTGCTATTGGCTACATTAACATTATTCATAGCTAATTTCATTATGTTGCATTTGGATTTTGTTTTGTATAAAATTGGGACAATCTCACCAGCTTTCAAATGTCACATAGCTACCTTAAAAAACAGCTGAGTGAAAACTATACAACTGTGACTTTTGTTTATAAAAACCTAAGTTAAGTTAAATTATTATATTAAAAAGAAATTTAGTCCTAAATCCGGGGCTGACGAAACATAAGTAACCAATTCTATATAGTTGTTAGATAATTCGTGAAAGGAAAATTAGTTGGTATTCATCTAGAAACACACAAATCGTAGAAAATGAGTTCTTCAGTTAAGAAATCGTTATTATAGGAGTTCAAAAGGAATTAAAATACAATACAGTCGTAAAGTAAATTACACTATTGCATGTTCAGAGCAATTGCTAACCGTTGCCAAGCCAGAAATAAAAACGTTAGGTCAGTGACAGGACGTATGACGTGAAAGTTCCACTGCTGTTTCCCGGAATGGCTCATTATAGTCCGTTAATTATTAGTTTTTCATACATTTCGCTCTACAGGACCGAGGAAAATTACTAGCGATTTACTAGATTAAATATTCATGGACAACGCTGTCCAACCAATGCCACTGTAGTTAACTATTAATGGACCTAATGGACATGCATTCATTTTTAATTCCCTCCATGCACACACATACGGCTATGCTTTTTGTTATTTATTTACTTTTGTACAGAAATGAGCCCTCATCAAACTTTCCTTTGTAATTTCGAATATAAATATAACACAATCGATAAGACTTGGTAAAACAATAATTCGTTTTTAATTTATACTTGGAGCGGGGTAACCTTGGTTTGTAAAATAATAAATATATCACCAACACAGTAAATATGTGAATACACGAAAAC
Source organism: Melanotus villosus (assembly GCA_963082815.1). Classification (NCBI taxonomy): domain Eukaryota; kingdom Metazoa; phylum Arthropoda; class Insecta; order Coleoptera; family Elateridae; genus Melanotus; species Melanotus villosus. The sequence goes on from OY720420.1 coordinate 76,175,168, forward strand.
AATATTGAACAAAATTCGGGGACGGATTTAGAATTTTTCGATCGGATACTAAGAGAAGATAATACAAGTCTCTTAAACACAAACAATGAAGAGCCAAAAGAATTTAACAGAATAGTACCAAGTGTATTTCTATTTGTTGCAGCTTGCACCAATAACGGAAGAGGCAAAGAAAGAGGCCTAAAAACTGAAATGGAAGAAGCAGATAATTTAATTGATATTTACAGATGATATTGTCACTTTGACGAATTCAGAACAATCTGGAAGTCCTGAACTTGAACCAAATAAGATACAAAAAAAAATAAATCGGACAAAACAAAAAATACAATGATCTCAACTGGAAATACAATTCATAATATAACACGAGAGACAAATACTAAGGTAAAGTAATAGAGAGCAATGGTAGGATAGAAAAGAAAGTACATCAAACAATGGGAAAAACAAGAAGAATGCAAACAACATTTTTATGAAGAAAGGAACTACCAAGGCAGTCAAGAAGGCAGTAAGACCTGCAATAGTATACATCAACAAGAAGTGGACAATTTTAGAAAAACATAAAACACAATGAAATTCGATGGAAATACGATATTTAAGGAACATAGTGGATAAAACAGAGATAGATAGAATAAAGAATGAGACACATAGACTACCACTAAAGCATAGCGCTACAGGCCCTCATGGGCCAGGGCTTGGTGTACTGTTTTTTCCACTGCCTTCTGTCTACTGCCACCCTTTTCCATCTCTGCAGTCCCATTTTTCCAAGATCTTGCTCCACCTGCTCCAGTCATATGTTGCGGGGTCACCCTCTTCTTCTTGTGTTGATGTTCTCGCTTTTCAGTACTCTCCTGGCAGTCTTCTCCTCTGGTTGACGCGTTACATGTCCCAACCAACGTATCCTCTGGGCTTTAATGCAATTCGTGATGATGGGTTCCTCTCCTTATTCATTCGTTTGAACCATCCCCATTCACCTGCTTTCCTCCAAAAATTCTTCTTAATATGCGCCTCTCCCATACTTCGATCTTTTCTTGATCCACTTTTAGCACCCACGTCTCACAACCGTAAAGTACTGTTGGTCGAACAATGGTTTTGTATATTCTCAGCTTTGTCTTATGTGATATAACTTTTGAATTAAACACTGCTGTCAAACTTGTTACACTTTTATTTGCACTATTTATTCTTGCCGTTATTTCTTCACTATTTCCCCTATTTTCACGTATCACTGTGCCTAAATAGCTGAATTTTTCTACTTTTTCAAAATTGTAAGTTCTTCATTCATTCGTTGTTATCATTAGCAAGTCTTCTTCCCTTTGCTGTTATGTTATGGCCCCCATTATCATGTATTTGGTTTTCTGTTCGTTAATGTTCAATCCCATTGTTGAAACTGCTTTTTCCATTTTTCGTATTACGTTGGTTAGTTCTTCTTTCGATCTTGCGATGATCGCTACGTCATCAGCGTAAGCAATGCACTGATGACCTTTACTGCCATTTTGACTAATCTTACTATTTTTGCTGGTATACCAAATTCTTTCATTATTTCATACAATTTTTTCCTATTAACTGAATCGTAGGCTTCCTTAAAGTCTATGTACTATCACGTGCAAAAGTAATGACACCCCCTAAGATTTGTTATTGTATGATAAACAGCCTTGCAGCAGGCGATGAGTACCGTGGGCATAATCCTACCTTGTAGGTAGGATTAACAAGTTAGAATAAGAAAGTTGCTCATCGACTGCTGCAAAGGCTGTTTATCATACAATAACAAAGCTTAGGGGTGTCATTACTTTTGCACGTGATAGTACAGTACGAGTACATATAGCGGTATTCCACACTCACAGCATTTTGCTTGCACCTGCCTCAATTATATGTATTTGGTCCACCGTTGATCTTCCCGTTCTAAAACCTACTTGGTAGGTAGTCACTTAGGATTCTTTCGGCCCATTCCGTTAACCTCTCTTTTAAGCTAGCTGCCATAACTTTGTACGTTACATCTAGGAGTGCAATCTATAGATCAAATACACAAATGACGAAGAGATTAAGGGCAGCTAAAATGGTTTGGGTATGCGTGTTGTATACCGAATGGGCAGCTTACAAAGAATATACGAAATAAAAGTGCAAGGAAAAAACAAAATGGGACGACCAAGGAGATGGAATGACAAAATAAAAGAAGTAGCAGAGAAAAAATATACCATGGCTAATGGCTAATAAACCCATACAGTGATAAGTTTGAAAGTGCAACTGATGAGATGGGCAGGGTACATACAGTGACTACGAGAAAGCAGAGTTGTGAAGAAAATTGTTATGGAATGTTCCCACGAAACAAGTGGTAGATGAAGGTCAAACAAAACTTGCCTAGACTATGTGGTTTTGAGGATACATAACTGGCAGGAAGAAGTCAAAGTGAAAAAAGAAGTAAATCATCCACATTGGAACTTGGGTTACACTTAGAATTAAGGAACTGAACCAAAGATATCATATTTTAATCTCTCATAAATTTCTCGGTAGTAGAAGCCAAAATATACAGATCAGCAACTACAACTCTAATGACTTTTTTGTTAATACTAGTTAAAGAAATGAATATAGACATGTTGGCATTAACCCAGCTGAAGGTTGAGGCAGTGTCAACATATCTGCGTTCATCATGTACTCTGTTTTTGCTATGTTTATGTTTAGCTACGATCTTTATGCTACTTGCGTAGGCATTTTCTCAATCTAATCTCACTTTGTGCAAGATGGTTTATATAGTCCACATGTGGTAGTGATCTGTTATAGTTTTCCCTGGTTTATTTTAATACCACCCTGGAGCAGACATATTTACTTTGATATAATCTATTACTCATTTTGGACTTCTTCCTGGTGTAGTGTTTGTCAGGATTATTTTAACTAGCTGAATCAGGTTCTTGGATGTTCCCAGTTCTGAGTTATGTTCACACTGTCACATTATATTTTCTAAAATGTTTTTGACTGAAGATCTTTGATCCGTTGTGGAATCATCGAACAATTTCTTCTCTGTATGGTGTTAACCTTGGTTGTACTTTTATAGTGCTTTAATTTCGTTATTAGCATGGCTGTTCCTAATATTCTTTGGATTTAGTAATTTCTCAAAATACTAAAAACTTTCTTGCCCTTATTTATATATCATTTTTTTTTTGAGTGGGGCCAAGTAGGCCTATTATACCCCCCAGAAAAATTTTAATGCGCCCTAACAGTTCCTAAATGTAGTCCAGAGTACTACTGACAGAAACGAATCGAATTTCTTCTAGTTCCGAGGCTCCAAAAAGTTTTAAACCTTTTCCTACCTAGTAATGCGCATTGGAAGGGGATGTGTAGAGGTATTTCTTCCTCCATGTTGCACAGCCTACATGTAGGACTATCAGTGGTTAGGAGTTGTTTGGTAAAGCTTTTGGACCTATAAACAGCCGTGCCTGTCCGGGCCCAGGCGCTGTATGCCACGGTTTTTGTGTGCTTTGCTCGAAAGGTCTTTCAATAGTCCCTTCGCCGTGCCATAGGCTACGCCACGGGAAGGTTCTGGTCCTATTGGATTTTCTTCTGTTCCTTTTTTGGCAAACGCGTTTTGTCGTCCCAGTTCATGCAAGGTTTTTACGCAGTCTCTTACGACTTTTGAGTTGATTTCTACAGCCGATAAGGCTTTTAGCGCTGCTTGACTGGCAGAGCACGAGCACTAGCATCGATGGCGATTATTTCTGACTGGAAAGCAGTGGCATACCTGCCCAGGTTTATACTAATTTCAATCCCTGTGCTTATCTCGTGGGCTGCCGCTCCAGTTCTTCTTTCCCATTTTTAAAATAAGTGTCTATATCAGATTGCTCCATATCGGTCACTGATTTCAATGGCCTAACCGGTTCTCCTTTCCTTTGGGATAATTATCCATACGGTTTATTGAAGTAGAGCTCGGTTTTTAGTTTATCCGCCTGCATTTGAAATAAGCAGTTTTGGTTTCGATTTTCATGTGGAAAACTCGCCTACAAGATCTGTTTCTGGCCCTAAGATTTTTAATCTGTAAACCGCAAAATGCAATGAAGGAAGATTTAGTAGTACTTCCATGGTCGCCGTAAGAGTACTTCTCATTACACCTGTTAAACCTAAGCATACTAAGCGTTGTGGCTTGCTCAATTCATTAACTCCTATTTTCTTGCTGGTGGCACGCCACCAAGAAATCGAAGCATAGGTCCTTACCTGACAATTGGTATCACAACTATGGTATACAACCAGTGCACCATTGAGGGTTTTATGCCCCAATTTTTTGCAAACAGACGTCGCCCTGCCCACAGAATAAGAGTAGCCTTTTTTGTGACTGTTTGCATATGGCGAGTGAAGGTAAGTCTCGTATCTAAATTGACCTTCACGTCCTATGCTCTGATTATGTTCTGTCAAACTCGATGAGGCTCGTGGCTAAAATTCAAGTAGAGACAAGAAGAATAATTGACAATAGCACTCAAATTTGAGAAGTAAAACTCGGGAGAAAAATGGGCACACTATAGGTAGCATGCTGGGTTCTTCCTTGTTATTTACTCTAAAAATTATAAGGTGGCTTTTAAACTTAAATAATTTGCATTAAGGCTCATATATGCTACACAGGAAGGGTTATAAATAAAAGTCCATAAAACAACGTTCTACTAAAAGAGGCATCAAGCGATCAAGCTTTGAATTACTCACAAATAAAAGCAAAACTAAGAACACTCCATATGAAAGAAGTACTCACAAATTAAGTAATCTAAAAATGGCAACCATTATTTTGAAAGAGTGTACTAATTGATGATATCGAAGCAGACCTGCACCGCATGGGAAGAGAGAGAAAAAGAGAGGTAAAGACACCGCTATACCAATACGCTGATACACAAAATAAAAATTTTTAAAAAACAATTCGGACATGAATTCAAAGTTTTTCGTGTTCCAGTTTGATTTTCTACAAAATCTTCTGAAGGTAAATTGAATTAAACTAGAACTATGGGCAAACACAACATAAAAGACGACTCAGGGGCTTGGTGGCTAAATATTCGCTTTGTAACCGAGAAGACATCAGTTTGGAATTTTCAACAATCCAGAGTGCCTGAAATTCGATGGCTAGTGGACCTCAACAATGTCTCAGATAATAACAACACTAAAAATACAAAAGATTAAAAAGTTGTCATTTAAAAAAGCCCAAATACAAAATTGGTAAAAATTACTAACATCCTCAAGCAGAATTTATTCAAGGAGAAAGTAGGTTTTCAACACGTTTTCTCTTGCAATTTATATTATTTAAGTACTTCTTAGAAGTAACACTCGCAATTCGAATTTTTCCCGTTTCAAATCAGCACACTTAAAATGGACAACATTTGCCTTGGAGTAATTTTAAATTTTTTTACGCTGTTCCAGATTTGAATAATAAAATTACTGTGGGAATAAAAGGGAACTTCCTATACCTAACGGGTATATACACTAACTAGGCTTTTATTAAAGCCAGCCTGCAATTAACGCTTTATAGATAAAAATAACAGTTGCAATCAATAATCGCATGTTTTTAAACATACGAAAGTAAATACTAATCAAGGCCCCTCACTAAAGTATGATTAAAAATAAATAATTTTCAAATGTGTTTGTACTTGATAACAATATCTCTGGAATTTTTCGATAAACACCTTGTTTTAACACTTTAATCAGTGAAATGTTTACGTTCTGAAAGCATTGACACTTTGTACATAAACTGAATTGGCCTTGTAGAGTAAGTGCAATTAAACTGTTCGTCTGGTAATGCCAGATCCAGTACTGCATCCGAACTGAGCTCGGATTTATATGCACTTGAATATGTATTACCAATTTGTTTGTTTGAAAGTATTCCTTAATCTTTATTTTATTTTTGTTAGTATTTTACTAAGAAAAGCAAGCAATTCCTATCAAGCGGTCAAATGAAAAATCATTTAGAGTAGGCTTGGCTTGGCTTATAATGGCATATCACCTTCAATTTTATTTTTACATACATGGCACTGCCAGAGTAAAATTACTGATCTGATCTAACTTGTTTGTTCTGAACAACAAGGAGGGTTTATGGCCAAGTCGTACTTCCGTAACACATGAAAAAAAGATGGCGTTTGGTGTTATTCGCTTCAAGATGACCTCTCATAAAGAATATGCCGAAGCAAGTTTTGTATACAAACAATTTCACTTTCCGTTGAAGCATGCAGCCTGTTTAAGGCCCTTGGCAATAGGTGCAGAAATGAAGGAAGTGGAATAAGAAGTAAATGTACAGAAGTTATTGAAACATCTAGAATCTAGACAGTTACAATGGTTACTCCTAAAACTTTGGTTCGAGTTCTTGCACAGCAAATTAAACGTTATATATATATGTATGCAATTGCGATACCATGGGGAAAAAATGTCTACACAAGAACTTCTTCCACAATCCCGATAAAGGATACAATCTTCTTTTCCGACGAAGCTTGATTTTACTTATTAGGATACTTATCTAAATAACTAAAATTTTAGAACTTGGGCTCCTGAAACTCCTCATGCATTTACTCAAATGCCTTTTCATCTTTAAGCGGTTAGAATCCGGGTTGCGATTAGTCGCAGAAGACTAATAGGACCGATTTTTTGATTAGGAACAAATTTAATACCACAGCACAACTCATGACGATGAACTTATAAGCGAGGATTCTTTCAATAAGAATTTTCTTGAATGCGATTTTTCCTAGCAGACTAATCAGCAGGTGGACCTTGGCCCGCACAATCCTGCCACCTAACACTATCAGACCTTGTTTTGTAGTGTTTAATTTAAAATCCCTTTATCAAGTACCAATGTAGGAAGACTTACGTAATAAAATTACGAAGAAGTGGGATAAAATTAAAAACTCTCCGAACTAATAAATGCCAAAGCTGTGAGAAATACAGATATGAAATATGTTGTTGTTTTCTTGCCCTCGCGTACAGCGAAGAATCCCGTAGATCCGCAGCGAGACCATCAGAAGCTCCCCCAACCCGGAGGCGTCAGAAGAGGTAGGAGCCATGGACGCCGAAGAAATCCTCACAGCCGCAGCCGCTGAAGAAATCCCCGTAGCCGCAGTCACCAAAGAAGCATCGGAAAAGAAAACGGAGGACCATTAAAGAAAAGCCTCCCATGCCGTAGTGAGCCACTACAAATAGCCACGGCATTCCTCCAGTTGCCTTTCGAACAAAGGATAATCGGGTAGCGATATCCGCGTAACTTAGGCGACAACACCTTAACTTCACGAAGGCAAAGAATGTCTCAGACGGAATTCGCCTCTCCCCAGCCAGCGTCGAAGATTACCGAAATATTACCGCGTTCCACACCTACGCCCTGGTGGAGGAAAACCGTTGAAGGTGGTGCTCCGAGGTACCCCGGAGCCGATCGACGTTGCCGATGTCCCATAATTTTGGGACCAGGATGCGCCGTCGTAGGAAGAGAATCCCCATGCCGCTTGTATTTATTAGTCAACTTGACTAAGGCGGGCAAGGCTAAGGAAATCTTCAAGGCCAAAACCGTCCCTGACAGGACAGTACCAGTGCCATCGCTGGCAGAAGTTTGGCCATTCAAAGAGAGGATGCCACGCCGCCCCCAGTTGTGTGAATTGTGCAGCTGATCACCACATCGAGGAGCGTAAGAAGCCAACTATAAGGCTCAGTTCCTACCTCAAAGCCACAACCGCTTCACGTGTTGGGAGTTACACTGCCACCATCGCCAAGAACTCTTTTAATGTCGTTCCCCCAACTCCTTATTCCCAGTCACAAGCCTTCACGTCGAAAATCCCAAAAGAAGCCTGTGGTGGTCTCGAGCTAGCCAGCCTCGGTCGCGGCTGCAGGTTCTAGTTGGAATTCTGTTTCACCCGCCTGGTCGCCCTGGCCAAAAGGATACTTTCCATCCTAATGGCTGCAAAAAGCCCCATGGACATTATCATCGCCCTTCTGAGCTGCGCTCATGACTTGAGGATCTGTTCCTACCCCATAATGGATAAAATATATAAGACTTGTTTTTCATTTCAGGTTAACGAGAACTCCAGGACCCTCGGAGACCACGACGAAAAGTGCGTACCTACTTCTACTCCCCCTGCCGCCATGAGCGGTTCAGATCTTCACAACTTTCCTTCACTCAACGTAGAAAACCTACAGATGAAGAAGGTGTAAAACTAAGTTTGAGTGCTCCATAAGCCCAGAAGTTCACGGCTCACCGTTGACTTTGGCGAAGTTGAGTGGACACTTTAACAGGACAGTGCGCCACCGCACACAGTGAAGACAACTTAAACCTTTTGTAAGGCGACTGGATCTCAATCCCATCCAGTGTGATCGATCTTGGAGAATGGAGAACAAAAGGCTTCTTCGAGAAAATTTGGAACAGTAGACCCCTTAAAACGGGCTTTATCAAAGAATTGGGACGGTGTACGAAATGTGTACGAAAATGGTGGATGCGTTCCCTATACGTTCGAGAGCTCGTATAAAAGCTAAAGGCGAACACTTCAAGTGTTAAGATTTTTGAATATGTAACTTAAAGATGAGGTTGATAAAACCGTATTACCATAGATAATATAACCAAGATCTCTGATGTCAATGTGCGCTAGGTTACACTACGAATACTTTCAGAGCACGGTGAAAGATGGCACTGAATGAAATTTCTTTATATAACCAGTATTGTTACAGTAGCCATTTGTAAAATTCTTGTGACGTCAGCAGATTAGACAACTGACCTTCACACAGATTTAACAAGAAACTTAATGCAGTATTTTATCATATTTTAGTTTCATGCTACTGAGGCGACATCTTAGAACGAACTTCTGAACGTAGTGTAAAAACGTAACCACAGGTCAGAGATATATGGTATTACGTATTACATACTTTTTCATTTATGTAAAAAGAAATTGACATTTGATAAACAAAAATTGTTGTTGTTTTGTTACCCTATACTTTAACAATGTTTGATTTATTCAAACCTACGAGTATTTAATGTTAATTGAAATCGTACAAAGAAACAAACTCGTTTTGTTGTTTCAAGAATTATTAATATTCAAATCAGCCACAAATTCTTATTTATGTTGCACATTTCAAGGTTGGACATCGTTTCTAATTACTAATTACTCCACTTTTTGGGTCAGCATTTCAGTACAGGTTGAAGTTGAAGCTTAGCTTAAGTAGGCTTAGGTTATGGCTTAAACCAAGCCTCGCTAAACTTAAATCTTAGTTTGAAGCGTAAACTTATACTGAAATACCGTCCCTAAGCCCTTTAGTCCTGGTTTAAAGCCAGCTTTGGTTAAGTGTCTGCTTAAACCTGTACTGAAATGGACAAGCTTGACTTATACCCTAATAGAAATTTACGTAAATTAAATCTGTACTGAAATACCGGCCGCATTAAATAGATTAAATTTTCGATCAAAATGGTGTAAATGGTCCTCAGAACATTAACCCGAACTTTAAAAACATATTCACAAATAAATTATTAGTTGGCGATATAAAAGTAAAGAAAAATTTCTCTTCAACTTTTCCACATTTGTCTTTTGGAACTTATAAGTTCTAAAAGGTCGCCGAAAGTTGGCTAAGTGTAGATAAATGTACGAATTTCGACCTTGTTTTCTCCTCGGTCAAAAGATAAATTGTAGGAAGTTAACGCCGAAAAGTTTCGGGTTCAAGAACCCCCCAAGTTTCGTAAACAATTTTAATTTTCAAAACTTACCTGAAGTGATGAAGAGTGGTTCGCAGTCAACCCATTTAATTCTTCGTAACTGTCGAGATCTATCATATCGGCAGGGAAAAACTGCTGTAAAGAAAAAGTAATTAAGAAAAGTTCTCTTAACTAAAAAGGTTGCATAACTTCCACATATTGTATGTATGTATGTAATCGTTAACCTCTTATACCTTTCGGTGTTGAGGCTGGTGCGTTAGCGTATGTGGTCTTACGCGTGAAATGCACAATCCGGCCCGCATGCGAGTCACGTGATTGGTGCGCCGTTTTTTACCTGCATACAGCACCATGTGTATAGTGTATGTGTGTGTACGTATAGAACCTTGTTACTCTACCTCGTAGGTCTGTATTCGGAGGAGAGCGTCGTTAATTAGGTGCCCAACGACGAATGGTCACCAGAGCTCGATACCGATCTCCGGGAAAACTTGCACCCAGCGAGATTCGAACCGGGGACTAGCGTAACGCTAGCCTGACGCTCTTACCACTGCGCCACCCTGGCCATTCCACATATTGTTCGATGTTAAAATGTTAAATCAACACACCGTGACGTAAAATTAATACATCATGGCAACAATGCAAAGATTCTGTATAATTTGGCAATTATTCATGTTCAACTTGTAACGCGTGTTGCGAGAGGGGTTTTTAAGTGAAATTGTTTCTCGGTACATTAAACTTAACGCTAAGTGCAACATTTAATTGTAGGTGTTTGTTAGCACGGAAATATAGCGTTTACAAAATTGCACCCCGCTTAGCAGGTGTTAAAAGATGAAGTTTCACTTCGTTGCCAACGTTTTTGACAGGAGCAAACATTTATCTGACGTTAATGTATTCGGCTAATTTTGTTTACACGGTTTTGAGAACCCGTTTACCTATTTTCACAATATTTAATATTAATGGTTACATAATTTCTCATGTAAAACAATAATTTTCGCCTAATAACTAAAATAACCCAAGAGATTAATCACTGAGGAAGCCTAAAAGCATCATTGAAGGTAGGTTCAGACCGTTCGGGGCATTTTGAGACAGTTCGGTACATTTCAAGATTGTTCGAAGCTTTCCGAGACTGTTCGAACGTTCCCGGAAGTGGTCGCCGATACTTCGGGACAAGTCGGAGCAGTTCGGGGCACTTCAATGGAGTTCAGAGCAGTGTTGCCAGATCTACTGATTTATCAGTAGATCTACTGATCTTACCTTTAGTCTACTGACTTACTGATTTGATTTGTATATAAAATCTACTGATTTCCTCAAAAAGACTAGAAAAACTGAGAAATTGAACTTATTTTGTTGTCCTGTCGATATGCGGAAAAATATTTTCGATTTGCCAATTGTGTTGTGTAGGAGGCCCTATTGTTTGGGCTAGTAGGGCTGGTGTCTTATCTCTTGTCGTTGTCTTGCGCGTTGCGCTTGGGGCCAGTATAGTTGGACATTTGCGTACCAAACACTACTTGAAAATTAGGAATGAAATTTGTTTCTCTACTGATTTTTCTAAAGAAACAATGAAATGCCAAAATCTACAAAAAAAAATCAGAAGGCGGAATAACTGATTCTGAGACTGATACTGAAATAATAAATGTTTTTATTCGAAGAATTTAGATATGTAGATAGTGTTTTATTGCTTTCGTTGGGCTACTGATTTCTATTGATTTTAAAGCGCGCCCCATCTACTGATCTCATAAAAAGTCATCTGGCAACACTGGTTCAGAGACATTTGAGGCAATCTAACTGATGTTTTTAGTAGTTCGAAAAGTCATTCTTGTAAAAATCACGAAATTGAAACGTCTTAAGGACATTTTGAGGCACCCCACAAGTGAAGAGATTATCAGTCTATACTTCCGTTTCACTATTCAAAATATGAAAAATAAAAATCGAATGCCCTTCTGTCACGAAAAAACAAAAATAAATAAATAAAAAACAAAAGATAAAACATAAGACAATAAAGGGATATCGTGTTTTGTTTCGAAACAAAACCAACAATTGTTATAACTTATAAATAATGAACGCCAAGAAACAATTTTCATGGCTGATGCGATGGAAATTTGAAGCTCTAATAAATTGAAGGCAATTTATCTACTAGAAAAACTGATCGCCCTGTAATGAACCAAATGAGATTGGTTAAAGAAAATCAAGAAAAAGCGCAGAAACAATTTGTTAACCATGACATTTAAAAATGTGATAAATGAGCACTCATTAAATCTGTCCACAATTTGCGTTTTATTATTCACGATTAATAAGGAGCATCGTCTTGTCGTTTTGAAAATTAATGATTGCAAACATAAAGGAGGAAATTCTAAATCGATCAAAATTAAATATTGAAGTAAGCTGTACTTAAACCCCTAACCAACAATTTTTCTTTGAAAAGGAAAGAATCAATGCCATATTAATTTACTGGAATTTTTGACCCTGATTAAATATAAATCTTTGTAGATAATTAACAAAAACCCTTAACCTATAAAGCCCTCGTAAAATATTTCTATAAATTTAAGAACGAACAAAAATTACAGATAATTTTTTACATCGTCCTGATTTTGCCTTAAAATAGGTCGATACCGAAACCAAAAATCATGAAATGATATTTCATTATACGTTGTTTAACGTTTACACAACTATGCATGAATAAAGTTTAAATCGATTTGAATCTGCTTAAAATCACTGACCTATAAAAAATATTATGCTCTAATGCATTTCCTGCTATACAAATCGTCCCACTTCTGTTTCATTGATGTTTTTATATCCTCCGACGGTTTGATTCGTGTTCGAATGTTGACCCTTGATCGGCTTAATGTATTCGGTACATCTAAATATCATTTCCGATAGTGAATCCAGATAAGATTGCGAACTTTGCAAGTTAATATTTTTGTTGAGAATTGACGAAATTCGTACCACTCACTGGTAAAGGTTTATGCGTTTATGCACCAAGTAATGGTTTAAATCTTAAATTTAACCACTGCCAATTAAAGTCAAATGAAAATATTTTTATAACAAAGCGATTAAGCCAAAATCAAATTGTGTAACAAAATGACGGAGTAAAGCAATGATAATCAACATGTTAATATGTCCTGTCACAATCAGGTCAGACAATTACATTAATCTACGTCGGTGCATTCGACATAGTGCATTAAACCATGATTATCATTTCACCGTTAATTACAATAAGCAATATTAAGGAGAATTATGACTATACTAAAATACTAAAACTACCTTTCAATGCTGCACTTTTATTATTCGAACATAAAACCGTGCATTGGTTTCATTTCTTGATCGTAAATTATTATATTTTATTGACCATAACGTCTGTAATTGGCAAAAAGAAGTGAAAACCATTGTTGGTTTGTTGCTAAGCACTTGCGTTAATTTTAAAATGGTTGGGTTGTGTTAACGAAAGTGTTGGTTTTCAATGAGAGAAACTAGATATTCACCGCTTCTTTGAAAATTCAGTCTGAATCAAGTTTTTAAAAGATTTTTACAATCAATTTTTAACAACAATACTAATACTTTACAAATCAAACAATAGTGAGAGTCTCTGCATTTTGGAATTATAAGCATGTGGTACATATAAATTTATCTTTTAATGTTGTTGAGCAAATCATAAAATTTAAAAATAAATTCAATAAAAGCTTTAAAAAGGGAAAAGCAAAGTCTACTAGTGGCATCTATGAACGACTCCATGAACTAAAAGCAAAAGCACAGATTCCTATTGCGCGCAGTTCTACAATCCGCCGCTAGATGGCCACACATGTTTCGAATTCAACGATTTCTTGCCTTCGTTTGAAATTTATACAAGTTTATTTTATAAGTACTGCCAAAGAAAATGTGAACATTTAATTTCTGCGTTTATCACTAACAAATAATTAACAAAACTTACCTGGGGATGGTGGAAAAATTCATATTTTCTATAATCTTTTCTAAATATAAATCGCACTTCTGCGTGTCTCGAGTAATTCTGCATATCTCTGTGTGCCGATAGGACATATTCATGGTCTTCCAACAGTCTCTCTGTAAAAAAAATATTTATTTTAATAAACTTTCATAAATACTGACGTAAAAAGACCTATTATTTTAAGCATTTGGTAATTCCTAACGAAACTGCATTGAACTTAGTTCAGAAGTACATTTTAACTGTAACAAATGCTTCAAACTTGACGTAATTTTGTTCAAATAAGCAACTGTTGAAAATAATCAATTGCTAAATTCCAAAACATTTTAGATATATCTTTACTATATTAATAGGTTTATTTTAATTAGATTATACAGTAATAAGACAGAAAATAGTGTATAGATAAAGGAGGATTAGGTGATGGAAATCAACTGAAAGAAACAGACAACGGGGTGATTAAGATAATAGCTGAATGCACGACATAGCTAACAAGATCAAGAGGAAATCTCAAAAAAAGCAGTAATTATAAAAAGAGAAAATTTTCCAAAATTCGCAATAAACATTCTTCTTCTTAGTGCCATCTCCTGTTCAGAACATTGACTAGAGGCTTCAAAGGGTAGTTTTACCACGAAGTAACCAAATCTTCCCAAAAGGGTGAGAAACAAACAAACTGCTTAGACTAGATGTTCAAGCAGCCCAAAGGCGCTTTTAGTGGCAGTTTTGGACGTTGAAGCAGTTTGTTTCCCAAAAAAGTGAAAAACAATCAAACTGCTTAGACCACGGCCAACTTCATTCATATCCACTAACGTGTATATATGGCCGTCCCAATTACCCAATTCCACTTCTAAATATTTTTGACAGGTCCTCCTGTCAGAGCCCTCTCCGGCAGAATGTATAACTACGCTTTATCATTCTACTTTTATAACTTTGTTAATTGAGGTTATTATTATTTATGCATTGTTATTATACCAATAATAATATACAGAAAATCTAATTTAACGGATTTAGAAAAAATATTAATCAATTTGAAAACGTCAAACGCCATTAACGTTTAAAACTATCTAATAGATGTCGCCACAGGGAGGACCAATGGCCTACTTTCTTAAAACCTCGGCCATATATACACGTTAGTGGATATGAATGAAGTTGATTAATGTTCTTTACTGAAGCAGTCCAAAGACGTTTTTCGTAGCAGTTTTGGGCGTTTAAGTAGTTTATGGCAATCTTCAGGGCGTTTTCAGGCAATTCAAGGTCATCTTAAGGGTAATTTTACGAGTATCACAAACATAAGCAACTCTTCCCAAAGAGGTGAAAAACAAGCAAGCTGCTTAAACGTGTTTAATGTTGTTTAAGGAAACAATTCAAAGGGGCTTTTAGTGGAAGTTTTGGACGTTGAAGCAGTTTGTGGCAATCTTCAGGGCATTCTTAGCTAGTTAAACGTCACCTTAACGGCAGTTTTATGACGAAGACAATCAACTCTTCCCAAACATGTGGAAAACAAGCAAACCGCTTAGACATGCTTAATATCCTTTAATGAAGCAGCCCAAAGGCGTTTTTCCTGGCAGTTTGTGGCAATTTTCAGGGCATTCTTAGGCAGTTCAAGGTCACCTTAAGAGCAGTTTTATGACGAAGACAACCAACTCTTCCTAAAAAGATGAAAAACAAGCAAACTGGTTTAATGTTCTTTAATAAAGTAACCCAAAGGCGTTTTTCGTGGCAGTTTTAGACGTTTAACTAGTTTGTGGCAAACTTCAGGACAATTCAAGGTCATCTTAAGGGCAGTTTTATCACAAAAATGGGTCTAGGACACTTCGCCCAAAGTCCATAACGCCCACAACCAGATTTCGCCCACAAGCATGCCCACTTCGCCCACATTCTCTAGAGGGACACAACGCCCAAAATGACCATATCGTCCACTTTTGAAAGAGGCCACAAAGCCCAAAAGGTCCACAACGCCCACATTCTCTAGAGGGACGCAACGCCCAACTTGACCACAACGCCCAATTTAATTCCAGATTCGTATGAACTCGTTTCCTTATCTAATAATCAAAATCTAGATATTATTTTAATTGTAACTCGATCGTGTCCACATCGCCCACATAGTCTACAGGGACACAACGCCCAAAATCTTTAGAGGGACACAACCCCCAAAATCTTTAGAGGGACACAACGCCCAACACCTCTAGAGGGACACAACGCCCAAATAAATTAGCAGGGACATATCGCAGTACAGCTAACCACACTAATTCCAAGCGGATTATTTCAACTTTGAATCATAAGGAAAACAACTCTTTCAACCACGCTTAAGCAAAGCTGCCTTATTCTTTGGTTTAAGCTGACTAACCCAAGGCAGTTTCTACGCTATACAATTTTGTTTGTTTAAGAACTAAATGGTACCTGCCAGTCAAAATGATTAAAAGATAGTAAGCAGTTCTACGTAATTCTTAAGAATCTTAAGTTTTTCTGTATACAAACACACAATAGGTACCTCTTTGCAATCACAAAAAATCTAATCGTAGCTCCATATATTATTACAGAATTAAAAACAATGCACTTTTTAATACTGTAAAGGAAAGGTTACCTACGCTCATTAAAACAAATGTGTAATACCTACAACCACAGAATAGTAAAAACCCTCCATAAAATATAAGGTTGTCTTTGGGAGAAGTAAATTAAAAACTAAGTGTAAAAACCGTATTTTAATTTATTAATTGAGCTTTTCCAATTTTTTTTTGGCATTGTGCCCCTGTCGAATGAAGCACTCATAAAATAGACTTGCCGCCATTTTTAGTGACCTGCATTTTATTTTCTAACTCTGTCTGTAACATCAGCCACTTTACAAACGTTTCTCACGGCCTTTTGGAAAGGTAAAGCCTGATGGAATTTTGTTTGGCAGTATGAACACACCAGACGTTATGGACACATTAAATATTGGGCGTTGTGTCCCTCTAGAGATTGTGGGCGTTGTGTCCCCGTCGAACTGTTGGGCGATATGTCCCTGCTAATTTATTTGGACGTTGTGTCCCTCTAGACGTGTGGGGCGTTACGTGGATACGATCGAGTTACAATTAAAATAATATCTAGATTTTGATTATTAGATAAGGAAACGAGTTCACACGAATCTGGAATTAAATTGGGCGTTGTGGTCAAGTTGGGCGTTGTGTCCCTCTAGAGAATGTGGGCGTTGTGGACGTTTTGGGCTTTGTGGCCTCTTTCAAAAGTGGGCGATATGGTCATTTTGGGCGTTGTGTCCCTCTAGAGAATGTGGGCGAAGTGGGCATTCTTGTGGGCGTTGTGGGCGAAATCTTGATGTGGGCGTTCTGGACTTTGGGCGAAGTGTCCAGGCCCCACAAAAATAAGCAACTTTTCCCAAAAAGGTGAAAAATAAGCTGCTTAGACGTGTCTGGATCTGGATTGTGGGTGGAGGGTGACTTACGTCACATGCACTTAGGCCTCTTATGGGCCCATTGTGCTGGGCTTAGACGTGTTTAATGTTCTTTAATGAAGCAGTCCAAAGACGTTTTCAATGGTACTTTTGAACATTGCAGTAGTTTGTGGCAATCTTCAGAGCATTCTTAGGTAGTTCAAGGTTTTCTTAAGGGTGTTTTATCATATCACAAAGGTAACCAATTCTTCGCAAAAAGGTGTTTAATATTCTTTAATGAAGCAGCTCAAAGGCGTTTTTTAATGGCATTTTTAAACAACTTGGCGTTGCGAACTTTGTTACTGGGAAAATGTGTTCTCTACAGTGGTTTCCCATTGCCTTCTGCAGAGTTTGTGACCACACATTAAAGTATATGGTGTATGTGTCTTATTACTATCTGAAGTCAACCACTCCGCAGACAGAATCGTTAATAATTAAATGGCTTCACTCGCTCAAGTACCGATCTCAAACAGTGGGGAATTCTTTGTAAAAATCCTTACTACTGAGATTTGAACCTAAGACTCCTAGCTAGCAGCCCAGCGCTCTTAGCACTGCACCAACGAGCATTAAACATTGCATTGTACTACCGGAAAGGTCAATAAATGAATATATAAATATGAAAAATAAAAGAAAGGACAAAAAGAAAATACAGAAGGCAAGGAAGAAGAAAAAACAAAAAAAGCGAACTGTGCTTCAAACCGATAAAGTTAAAGTTTTACAAAAATTGAAAGTATTCGTCATAAAATCCAACTGATGTTTAAAATTCGAAACTATCAGGATACCCACGTCTAAATCTGTTTTGTTATAGACGATGGCATTCAATCTACCCTTCGCTCCAGTAATTAGTTAATCACAGGCTATTAATAATTTATTTCGTGAATGAACACGTGTTACGTTAATGTTAACGTACGTTATTTGGTTTAAAGCGTAAAAATATCAACTGCGCCATAAAACGGACTTCATATTTACCAATCGTAGACAAAAGTCTGCTCCGCTACTTAACCTTGTTTAAAAGTGACATGCTGTCCTATGATAAAAATAATTGCATAAAAAGTATTTCGATCCCATAATGACACGCGTGTTACTTAAAATCTACTTTGATAAAAAATACTGCCTATCTTTATAAATATGTAAGATGAGAAAATTGCGCATCGGTCTTGTTTAATGCGCTTTTTTTTAAATTCCAAAGCTATTCTTGATTCGGTTATTTAATTCTAAATTGATATTTAATCATGTTACTTTCTTTGAAATTTATGTTATCTCGTCTAGACTTAGCTTAAAGAGTCCAGGATTAAATCTCAGACATCAAAGAGGGTAAAATTGGAACAGGAAAAGAATGCCAGTTTGTTAGAATAATTTAATTTGTTAGATTAATGTATTCACTACAGTCAACGACATTTTAATCATCTTTGATCTTTAATTTAATCATCAACAATTTTAAATATACATTCACGAGTATCGTGCGACAACCATAAAAACAAGCGCACAAAAACCCAAATACACCTTTTACCCTTAATTAGAGAAACAGTAAAGCACTAATGGACTTGAAAGATCAATAAAGATGTCTCTTGAAAATTGGAAATCTCACTCTGGTAAATTTTAAAGCTGAAGTTAAAATACATCGGTTGGAAACTCGGATGTTTTAACGATCAAAGAAAATATTCACTACGTGTAATTAGTTATCCAGTTGGTTTATGCCTCATATTTTATTTAAAGTAAGGTTATCTGGGACGGATTTTTATATTACATGACTTGCATTGAACGAAACTTGATTAGGCAATTTAAGCAGGGGCGTAGAAATCATGGGGGCCATGAAAAGTCCCAGCAAATAGAGAAGAAGCATAAGATTCCCTCAATATAGCAAAAATGAATAAAAAGTTAACTAATTGTTGTTTTTCTTCATTTGCTTATTCTACCTTCTTCGTTCGTTTGTCTTAACATTGATGGTTCCTCATTTTGGTGGTTTCCCAACGAAGCTAAAACTTGATTTTTATCCATCTTTTTTCGGGGTTTATCTAGCAGGTAGCTGTTATTTTGCTGCGTGCAATCCTTCAAATTACAAGAAAATGCCGAATCTCAAAGCAATCAACTTCAAGTCAACTGTTTGTACTATTTTAAAGCAAAAAGTGAAGAGGGAAAATAGAAACAGGATATTTCAAAACAACTTAATAACAACTGTTTGTACTATTTTAAAGCAAAAAGTGAAGAAGGAAAATAGAAACAGGATATTTCAAAACAACTTAATAAGACATGAAGTGTTTTGGTAACGTAGTGCATCAGACACCAGCTTCAGCCAAGAGAACACAGATTCGAGTCCCAGTGGTGGACAAACTTTAAATCCCAAGCTAAGACAGGAATCCTGTGAGGTATGATAAGTTTAGTTAATTGGCTAATGACCTCTGAAGAAACGTCGTAATATCAGACGAAAAGCTTAAGATAAATTGAGAAAATTCGTGAAACAATTGAGGACTTAATAAATAACGAAAAAAAAATTGTTGTGTAGGTAATGACTTTCATGTATTTAAATATATTATTTAATCTTCTGTAGAATCTATCTATCTGTATCTGTAATCTCTTTATCTTTCGGTGTTGAGGCTGATGCGTTAGCGTTTGTGGCTTTTACGGGTGCAATGCGCAACCCTCTGCGGGTTACTTAGTTGGTGGGCCATTTTAATACCTACATACTGCACCATGTGTAGGGTGTGAGATGTGTGTCTGTGTACTATGTGTAGGACCTTGTTACTCTACCTCTTAGGCCTGTATTCAGAGGAGGTCGTTAATCGGGTGCCCAACAACAATGATGGAATAATAGCTTAAAAATCATTAAGAAATATTAAAAAAATAAGCTAGTAAATTCGAAAAACATGTTTTCATCCTTTTTTGCAATCACGGACAGAATCAAGGTCATTCCAGGCACGGTACATATTTGTTTAAAACTATATCTTCGAGTGGTGGGTTCGGCATTTTAGAAGAGTCTTTTGAGGAGCTACATTCGTGAGTCGTGACTATAACGTAACGCTAGCCTGATGCTCTACCACTGCGCCACCCTGGTATTATCTTATGTATAATACGAGCAAGAAAAAAGCAATTGGTAAGATGAATGGAAGAAGTTCCCAAGACTTCAACGAAAAAGAGAAGGAAGAATAGACGAAGGATGCAGGGTAATAGGAGAATTAAAAGAGAAAGGCTAATGAACTGAGGTCGTAATATCGCAAGGAAAAACTGAGGATGAATTAAGGAAACAGGTGAAGAAAAGGCTAAATAGGAACCTGAATATCTAGACGATGTTGAGGGTAGGGAAAATGGAAGAGATGTCAAGAGATAAACAGATACAAGATGGAAATCGTAGCAGTGCAAGAAACGAGATGGGAAAAGTAGAAAAAAAGACTACTCTGGGGATGGAAAGCACGGAAGGAACGGAGTAGCGTTTATAATCAATCGAAAAATGAATGAGGAGGTAATACAGTTCAAGGCGGCGAACGGGAGAATCACATACATCAGATTGCAAAATCAACAAGCGAATATAACAATAATAAATGCATATACAGATGCACCCTTGCACCCATAGAAAAGGCAGAAGAGGAAGACAAAGTTGAGTTTTATGAGAAACTTTGAAAGTATACCTGCAAACGATATCTTAATGACAATAGGAGATTTGAATGCAAAGGTTGGAAAGGAGGAACATAATGAAAACGTAGGGAAACAATACAGGAAAGCACATCGTATAACAATGAAACAAAATTATGCAATCTTGCAGCAATAACAAATACATTTATAGTAAGCACGAAGTTTAAACATAAAAGAAAGCACAAAGGTAACTAAATAGATTACGTTCTGATAGGTGCTAATGCTGATTCGGACCATACACAGAAAATAGAAGCAACAGTATAGAAAGTATATGGTCAAAGATTAAAGGAAACATTATACAGACTACTGAAAAAGTATTAGGGACTAAGCAAAAAAGAAGAAGGAAAGAATAGTATGACGAAGACTGTAAAAGGAGAGTTAAATGGAAAAATGAAGCAGGAAATAGGTGGATAGTAATAGAAGAAGAAGAAGAGTTAAACAAATACAAAGAAAGAAAGAAAGAAGGGGGCAGATAAGTACTGTAAAAATAAGAAGAGGGAACTGATAGTTGAGCAACTAACAAAGCCAGTGGAAGATGGTTCAAATATATCCAAACACAAAAGAAAAGCAAGAAAACAGCAGTGAAAATCGACAAGGAAGTATGGGAGACATATTTTATACAGGTGATAAAGCTCCGGGGAAAGCGAAGGAATGGAATATGAGCAAAATAAAGAAAATTGAGTGAACGAAGAAGAAATGACATATGAAGAATATGAAAGACAAACAAATTAAAACAAAGGAAATCAGCAGGACGGGATGAAATAGTTAACAAGCTAATAAAAAAATGCAGGGGAAAAACTAAACCAACGAAATACAGAAGTTTGGAGACAAGAAATCATGCTAAAAGAATGGGAAAATGGATGGCTTACCAATTCCAAAAAAAGATGATCCAACAAGTTGTAAAAGCTGCAGGGGCATTATGTTACTGATACTGAACATGACTTACAAAATAATAACATCATTAGTTAGACAGAGAATGATAAGACATACAGAATTAGAAATTGGCGAATACGAACAACGCTTCAGTCCAGGAAAATCTACTACATGTACTGATGCAAACAATGGAGAAATGTTAAGAACGCGGGATAAATCTCTTCGTGGATTTTAAACAAGCATTCCACAGTATATCAAGACACAAACTAATTAAAGAAATGAGAGATATCAACATATTAAATAGGATGATGGAAAGGAAGATAGGTGTTTACAACACAACAATAAAGAAAATCTAAGTAATGAATGAATGAATACTTGACATCTTTTACACACTATCAAAGAGAGAAACTGAAAGAAGAATAAAAGAACTGCAAAAGGACCGACAAGAAATAGCGAAGAAGAAGAAGAAAAGAATGCAAGAAACAATAAAAAATAGAAGGAAGAATAGAAGAGGCTAGAAGGGTAAGATGCAGACAAATTGGGAATCAAATGATCGGCAAGAACAAACATTAAAACAGGAGCGAAAAAGAAAAGCAAGAAAGGCTAAATAAACGGAATGAGAACAATGATTAAAGTAAAGGTGCAAGACAAAATAAATGGCAAAATTTTAATTAATTTTACATCGAGTTTATTTCTGAAAAAGGACGAAGAAAGCAAAAGCGAAATATTATGGTAATCTATGAAATGATCAACCACAAAGGACGAAGAACTGAAAGAACAGAGGAATAACAAATAAAAAGAAGAAACATATAAACACAGAAAATAAATGCTAGCCTAGAGTTAACCACCAAATCAGTTTTGTGAGGATCATCAGAAGAAGAACAACAAAGAAAAAGAAAATTACAAAGACGACGAAAGTCTTATAAATACGAGTAAATTTATGTAACTAATGTGAAAAATCTTGGAAGAGCTAAAGGCAAAAAAAGGATAAATACTGAAATTAACTTTATATCGGATTTAATTCAATGATGGGAGAAAGGAAGAAAATTATAGGATTTTAAGAAATAGGCTGGTGCAAATGAAAGAAAACCGGAAGAATAAAGATAAAATAAATAAAAAGACGAATAAATTTTATAAAAACAGCGTTAACCACCAGGTTTTACACTGCAAATCAGAAGAAGAAAGAGAAAAAGAAAATACAAGAATTGGGAACAAAAGAATGAACGTTAGACGACGAGGACGGAGAGATTGTTTTACAAAAAGTTTCATATCACTGTAAGAAAAATTCTTAAACAGAGAAAAAATAAATTAAATAATTAAAAAGAAGATAAACCAGAGTAAATATGGAACGAGAGAATCCCACGCAAAAGCCCACGATAAATGAGAAAAAAACAACAGAACAAACGTTGAAAGTAAATAAATATCGTAAAAAAAGGAGGAACATAAAATTTACAAAACAGTAATAATTATTAAAAAATTCGCAAAAAAACAACAAAACTAAAAACTCCAAGGAAAAGAGGGCAGAAAGCAACAGGAGAGATTTACATTGCAGCCGTAAACGTTAAACTTGCCCCTGTAAATTAGAAGACACCTTCTACGCTTCTGAATTTAATTACAATTATCCGAGTTATTTTGCTTCAAAAAGGTACGATTTATTTTAAAGCATTTTCGTATTCAACCAGAACCGGGTTATTTCCTTTGACATCAAAATCTGTATTACTGACTTGATTTAAATAACAATTTTTATTGTCCTGTTCTTTTTCTGGTAGCTGATAAGCGGAATTATGACGTGTTTTTTTTTTAAATACACAATATAACCTTCAAGGATTCAACTTCCTAAAATTCCAATTTAAACAAGAAAATCGTTTATTTTCAAAAGGATTTCCCACGTCGCGTCGACAACTTAGATTTTTGTTTGAAATAGAAATACAAAATGTTCCACTACGTTGAAGTACTTCCTCTTTTAATCAATTTTTTTTATGCAATTTTAGTATTTAAATTCACATTTCTAATTAGAACTTCCTTTGATTTTTGTTTGTTTTATTTGGGTATTCATTGAGTCCTTCAATATATTCGCCATAAAAATTAAAATAAAAAACCAGTACAAAGTTACGAGTGAAATTTGTCAGCGGATCGCAAGTTTCTCCTTAAAAATTTCTCCATAAAACCTTCGACGTTCGTGGAATATTAGGAATTTCGTCAGTATTCCGTAATTTAATATTTTGGAATTCTACAAATGTCAACAGGTCATCTCGACGATAAACCTCACGTTCCCGTGATCAACGCATTACAACAATTGATACGAATGTGTTTACTAAACATTTATTTAAAAAAAAATAACTTATTTACATTATCCATAAAAAATTAAAACTATTTGAGTGTGTCGAAGCAGAAAAACAAGCATCTGAATAATTTCCTAATAAAAAATCACAGCAGGCGTTGTTTATTGCAACTGCATTTATGAGTGACGTGTTTATTTACATCTCTCGAAATATTCTGGCATTTCCTCTTTGGTTCTGCATTTAAAATATGTTTTGCGAAAACATTTCTCGGAAAAGGCTTGTACAAAATTAAAACCGCATGCTGGGTAACAAACAACTTGGATTAACACACCTCCTAGTTAAAAATAAAATTACGCGATATGGATTACATTACATCATAACTGTAATTACAAGAGGCGCCGTCCATGATCTCATATCTAACGTTTAAATATCTATTTGTTATAAAATACCTATCTATCGATTATTATAGAAAAACACTCTGTTAAATTACGTTTTGACAAATTGACTACTAATTGTTTATGAGGAATTAGTTAAAACGAAATAATTTTGGTTTCTAAGTGCTTGTTTTAATATCAGACGACAATGTCGATTATTCGGTTTAATCAAAAATAGAATTGAATGATGACATCTTAGGAGATTGTCGATGCTCTTGATGTTTATTTAAAGCACTTCACACAAAATCTATAAAATCTGCATTCATGCCAATTTTACAATTAATGAGCCGTGTATATAAAATTAAACTGCAGCAGAAGTTTCAATTTAAATGTAGAACACAAACCAGGGTAGGGCATTCAAGGTTTATATAGTATCTTCAACTTCAAATAAATAAAACACAGAATGGTTTGGGTTGGCGAAGGATATGAAATATTTTTTTTTAAATACACGGCGCAACCCACGGTTTGAGAATTAGCTGCAGTGATTAACAGTTGCTAATGCGCATGGTCAACATTTCGTCCAATGAGAGTCGTTGTTTCCGTCAGTAAGTGGCGCCATGCGGAATACACCTGAAGCTTACAACAGAACAGGCCTGATAAACGTTTTAACTTAAAATCAAGAAGGTTGTGGTTTTTTCTGTTTACTAAATTGCAACTGGAGACCAAGCTTACGTTACAAATTATTAACTGTGATTATTTTCGTTATCTACGTCCAACACCCACGTGTTTTTATTTGGACGTATGTTACACATTTTACCATAACTTGAACATGATTTAATTAATTAAATAAAAATAACACGAACTAATTTATAATATAATTAATTAAAACTAAAAACACCAACCCTCGCCATTGTAATTAAATTACAACCTTACAAGTTTAATTAATGCGTTTCAAAAAATAGATCAAACTAAACTTTTTTTATTATTAAGTTTTATTATCACTCAGAAATCTAAAAGCAACGTCATCATGACAAACAGAAAACGTACTTGGAGAGTACTTAGCAAAATAAACATCAGCTCTAGATAATCCACCTTGCAATTGCACGTAATCTAAAAAAAAGGTCTTCTGGAACAAACAATGTTTTTGGTGTGTTCACCGAATGACAATCCTTTTTGGTGAATCATATCACTAACCTAAATTCCTTGAAGTTTTATAATGAAATTGCGAAATTTGTTTGAACAAACTACGAACGTTTTTATAGGCAAAGATTACGTGACGGTGCTTCATACGCGAGGGTGTGGAAGAAGTAAGAAGTCCTTCTAAATAGAAATCAGTGTTTTTTTGTTTGTTTTGAAGTTGTAGCTTTTTTAATGCTGTGATTATTGACATGAATAAAACGCAATTAAGTATGAAAATATGTATTTTAAGTTTAAGCAAGACTTGAACGCAACTCTTGCACAAATTAATTTATTATAAAGCGCTGCACTTGTAAATAATTGAATGTTTTAAATGCTCGTGGGAGACTCGTTTTAATTTAAACTTTGACTTGTTGTAAGTGATTCAAGTTAAGAATATACTTTAATACACTCGTTACATACAGTTCTGATAGTTGGTTTAATTTAAAAATCATATCGACTTCTGACGCTATTTGGCCGGTTTAACAACTTCAACAGTTTGCTCGTCCTCCCAGGAACCACCGGCGAAGTTTGAACGCCATGTCATCCAGTCGCGAAACCGAACACTAACTCCCAATGCACTTCCACTTTTATTTTTTAAGTTAAACTAGCTACAGACAGCGGCTTGCCTAAATTAAAAAAAAAAAAAAACTCAACCAACAATCGGCGATGTAAACGAAAACTCAAGTGCAAGGGCCAGTAATAAAAACTTAATTTAAAACAGAGTTCATAAACCTTCTGATACCGTGAAATTGGCTAATGCAACATTGGGATGATGATGCACTTAACTCAATGATAACATCTGCAATGTGAAATAAGCCGGTAACCTTTCCAGTTAAACAATGACAGGTTATTTTCTTGGAGATGTTTGTTTCACGATTACGTCTTTTCATTGTTCCAACCTTTATATCAAAGCAACTGCAAGGGTGCATCATCGATTTTCAGTCACTTACGGCTTGACGTATTTGAACAGGAATGGTTGAATTAATTCACAAGAAAACAGAACATACATTTCCTTGCCTTTCGATAATTTATATGGATTGAGAATGATGTTCAAATTTCGTTACTTGGCGACATCAAGGTTGCCTTGAAATATCGAATAATTGTTTTGCAAATATCACCACAGCCCACAGCAGCCCTGAAAGTGAAAAATCCTAGCTTTTTGGCTAGGAAAAAGCGAAACAAAAGTGTAACTAATATTTTCAAGCGAAACAGTTTTATTTACACCCAAATTTAAAGGTCTTCAAAGTAGTTGAAAACGTTGAAATTTAGAAGGGTTAGGGGAATCCCCTTTGGAGGATAAGTTGATGCTATAAATTATATACTGTAAAATAAGAATATTAGAGGGATCCTCTCGAATTTAGGGTCCCCTTGAATTTCCTTTTATTAGCTAAAATTAAAATGAAAGTATTTTAAGAAGGAACCCTACTGAGACGTGGCATCCCTGAAAGGCTGTTGCCAATCCGTCCCTGATGTTACTATCTTAATTTATTTCTCAGCAAAATTTCGTAATGTTTTTTGTCAACAACTGTCATAAAAAAATTAATTTCAAACAAAACAGCCTGTTTCTCAACCTTTGTTTTAAGATATTTTATATACAAATGGCGACTTTTTAAATAACATAAATAAAACATTTTTCCCATAAGAGAAAAAGCCAAAAGTTAAGTCTTCCCAACGGACAAAAAATATTCAAGGTTTCACGCGTAGTAAACGAAAGAATCACGTTCATCCTAAATGCCCCATTAGAATACTACAACGATGCATAATAATAAAACAATTCTATTGTGAATCAAGTGCAAGAGTTCAAATTGACGTGTCTGTTTTGTTAATTTAAAAAGTTCAAGATCAATTGGGAGGCAATTTGCGCGTGTCGGGATAACTCAGACGAAAAGTGTTCAACTTTCGCAGTATTTCATCACCGAAAGAGGTCTTCGAAACTTCAGTCAGCTTTAGCAAAAGTTCGGCGTTGAATAATTTATGGTGACACCGTTCCCATTTTCCACCCCCGCCGTAATTCTTGGAAAATACTGCGTCATAACTGGGGCGGTCGATTAACTCCGCGTTATTTTCGAACACGCTTCGTTTAGGCATCGTCTACTACGCCTGTTTATTCGAATTACAAATCGGTAATATGTAAGGGACCACCCGATGATACGTTTTCACACACGCTGCTCCCCGAAAATACTACGTGACTCAGGGGTGTTTTCGTGGGTGCCCGTTTTCGAAACCCCTTGTAACTCATACTCTGGATGTCTAGACTGTTGTGTGACTCAACTTTTCAGCAACAGCATTCGTTTGGGTGTTTACCGACGTGTCTGCGCCCTTTCTACAAATGCCCTTGCAAGTCTACTCCAGAATATTCCCAAAATCTTCTCTGAATTCTATATTCAAACGCAGTTCAGAAATACATTAAAAAATTTAATCGTGTTCTGAAATGACGATTTTGATGGAAAACTCGAAATTTCAGATACCAAAGTCAATACTTTGCTAATTGTCGAGCTTAGTTTTCTGTTTCACAAGAACGATAGTTTTTTCGGGAGTTTTTAGGATAACTGAATTTTCAAAGTGAGGCTCATTAATCAACAGACTAACTAACACACAACAATATATGAACCGTTCTTTGGCCATGTTATACAAAAGGTGGTCCTTCTTGAATAATGAGACACAGACTAAATATTACAATCTACCTAGGATAACCTTAGTCCAAAAGTTAACATTAAAAAAGTTGAAGGATGTCAAAGCCAAATTTTAATTTTCTGCTGTTTCCGAAATATTCATAAGAAAATTGGTTAAAGTAAGCTAATATAATATTTTGACCACTCGAACCTACTCTATGTCGTCCCCATTCATTAGCTTCATACATGTATTTACTGAAAGCATACCCCGTGCTGAAAGTTTAATATAGTTTTCAACATATAAGTATAATATCTTGAATCTAAAAATATACCGAAATTTTTAAGTGGCCCGGTTTTTTTGCTCGCCTGTGTATAAAAAATTGAAAAAATGACAAGGAAAGAAGTGCGATAAGCAGTACCCATTGATCTTCCAAACGATCTGGTCAAGTTAAACTTTGTATTCTTGGGCTCGGTTATGACATTTAGGGACGGTATTTCAGTTCAACCTTATGTAACTTAAACTTTGAACATAACTAGGCTTAAATTAAGACTTAAGATAAGCATGGTTACACTTAAGCCGTCTTAAATTAAGCTTTAGCTTAAACCTAACTAAAATTCTGGCCCTAAGCGATTCAAAACGTTTTAGGTATAGAAAGGCCAAGTGAACTATGTAAAAACCTGCAACTAATCTATTTATTAAGTACATTGGGTAAGATACTGAAATGTCCGATTTTAAGAAGACTGGTTTAAAAACATCTGCAAAACATTTCGAACTCGGAAAGAAACGATCCATAATGAATATCTTTGAAAGAGGAAAAAGATCAGAATTAAAGTCATATAATACTGACTACATTTCATATCACAAATACATTCAGATCCATGCTATGGATGGGTAAAAGGAAACCAATTAGAGAAATAATAATAAAACTAAAAATAGTGTCCAGTTGGTGAGACCATAAATTCATCGAAATAGAGATTAAAAATATAATTAAGATAACCATTGTTTGGCGTTCCACAAGGATTCGTTCTGGAGCCACACTTCTGCAACGTACGGTTTAATAGTATCTTGAGAAATGTGGTTTTCACATAATATTGTTTTGAATTTGTCACCCGCGAAAGGTAACATTCTTACTGTCTTTTCAATGATCCAAAAAGTTTCCAAAAAAGATTATTATGAGCAATAATTAATCATACATTTTTTGAAAATCCCAATCTATATTTGGGTGTCTTGTACCTTACTGTGTCGAAGCTCGTTATTTTAAAAATTTTAAAATTTAAAAAAGAAACAGAAAAGTTTTAGGTATATGAATGGCCAAATTTTTTTGTCACATTTCGGAATATATTAGTTGTAGGTTAAGAGGAAAACTTCAGTTTCAGCATTTGAAACGCAATATCTCATTTTCTAATATTTATTTAATATTCTTCCACGAATTTAAATAAACAAGAATACTACAACAATTCAATTTTAAATTATTTTGTTGTTAAGATACAAGACTACTTTAAGAGAAAACTTAATTTCTCTTGAAAATATTTCGAAATTAGAAGGGTTTTTAACAAATCTAAATTTTGTTTGGCAAGGACTGAGTCGGAAATTTTTAAAAGAAAACTAATTTTCGTTTTCGAAAAAATAAATCTTCTTTTTGGAAATTATTTTTAAATTGTTTTGAAAGAAGCTAAACTTTCTGTTTGGAAAATTTGTCAAATCAGCTTTTTTCGAAATTTTGGAAAAGAATTTGAAATTAAAAATATTCCGAACAAAATTTCTAATTCTGGTTTCAAAAAAATATCAAATCTTCAAGAATTAAATTTCATTACCTTCTGTACGGAAATAAAATTTTAACGCCTCACAATTATTAACTTTTTTGCTTTAATAACAATTATTAGAACATCCTTTAAAAATGACGACCGCATAACTATTTATTATTTTTTTTCTAGTTTCTAGTTAATCAGACCGTCTTTTCTTTAAACAGTCTTATACTTCCGTTACAGTACCGTTAACATTTAAATATGTCATCCGGTATACCCTTACCATTAGACACTAATCAGCGTCCTTCATATCGTATAAACCTAAGTGTAATTGCTTTAATTGCACCCACCATACAGTGATGTACACGTGCCTCATTAACGTTCGAATCCGGTGTTCGGTAACAGGTATTTCCCGAAGCGGAAAATCGTTTCGAGTACTCCCAATTTCACCAAATAAATAAATAGGTCCTAATTTCGT
The DNA here is from genome assembly GCA_963082815.1 of Melanotus villosus. Lineage (NCBI taxonomy): Eukaryota > Metazoa > Arthropoda > Insecta > Coleoptera > Elateridae > Melanotus > Melanotus villosus. The sequence continues at coordinate 76,205,319 of OY720420.1, forward strand.
CCTAATTATTTTAATTAACTCTTCGGCCTAATTATTTCGTCCTCACTATTTTAACTAATCCTTCAACCTAATAATTTTAACCGACTCTTTGTCATAATAACTTACGTTAAGTTAAATAACACAAATTCTACTTATTTCATAAGTCGTTCTAAACCTCGTTTAAAAATCTTTTGTTTGGTATTATACCACGGAAACATAATGGGCTTTAAGAGGGAATTATTTCGCTCGTTGATCTAAAATAGCACTTTGCCTCTCTTAATTTTGTTCCGAATTAATTTTTATTATTAAGCGAGTAAAAGTGGAAACGCTTATTTCACAAGTGAAATTATAAAGTTAAATTACACCGAGATTTTATTTTAAAAGTAATTTTAATAAACATTTATTAACCATAAATTAATAAATATTTATCGTATTTAAATTTAGATTATATAAACTGTTAATTTGGGGATGATAATTAGCAAGGAAATAACAAACTAAGGTGTTAGTTACCAAGTTACTGGAAAGTTTAATAAATTATACTACAACCAATGTTTACAAACATGGCTGCAAATTTCATAAAATTTAATTTACAATTCTATGCGGCCAAAAGTAAGAAATTATGTACTTCAATTTCCTATGAAAAACCAAATTATATAAATCGCCAATTACGATAATTTCACGCATGAAACGAAACTTTCTAAAATTGACAATAAAAACAGAATTTTCCTTTATTACCAACCAATTAAGCTCATTATTACTAAAAGCCAGGATATTAAAACTTTCCGTACTGAATTAAATATCAGTATTTCCTTACTTTTCCATTATTAAATAAAATAGCATGCAATAGTATCAACAATCATGATTAGTTCTGTATAAGCTTGACGTACGTTATAGTAATGAAAAAAAAATCGCTATCAATCAGTAACTAGAAATTACTGGAAAATATCAAAAATGACCCACATACGTTTTTCTTGTCGTTATCTTAATCAGATTGGTTATTTTTATTTTAAAAGATATTTCTGTTTTCATGCGTTTTAAATAAAGCACTGCGCTATTTTTGTATTGTGGTCGAAAAAAACGAAATACCAACAAAAGAGTAATTAAATCATTAAGGGTGATAACAGAAAATTCTAAATAATGGTGGTAATTTAGGTTTTGTAGTGGCAATGCTGGTATTTTAACAATTTAATTATACCATGCTTATGTTATTATAATAAAAGCGGCTACTTCGAAATGTTTTTAAATAAGGCAAACGACAAAAGGTTAAATTAAACAATAATATTTAAAGTCCTTCCTCTCACAAAATTTTCAGAAAATATGAACGGCGAACAATAACACCCTAAAGATAAATCTCAAGTTAAGAGTATTTTCAGGTATCTCCCTTATTTTCAGTTCCGTATTTAATATTTATAAGGGAACAGCGTTGACATTCTGTGTTTATATAACCGGAGCTTATAGGAACGATTTACTCAACCTGTAGGCAACGATGACAACCTAACGAGTTGTATAAGCATTACACGGATCACGGCTTTCCGGAACTTTCGAAGTTCCGGTTGGCTTCGACAACTGCTGCTTAAGATTAATACCATTTTCATTTCATGCATCAATTTTCATCAAATGATCGTTATTTTATACATTAACCGAGTCAGTAAGTAGATCAATGAACGGTTTCGCTGGAAACACTTCGGGCGTTCTTGATTTCCATTTCCGTTGATAACATGCAATTTCTACAAGGTATAATCGTTTCCCCTCCACTTGCTACAATCGTACCTTTGGGAATTTGGGGTTGGGGAAGGGGCATTTCCATTAGGGAAAATTAGCAAAATTTAATTTTATGAAATATCCAGACCGATTCAGACGGTTGTCTAAAAAAGGTTTAAATTATAAATGGTGGTGGTGCAAAATTAAGTTTCGTGATTCAAGCAAAATGTGAGGGTTTTCGAGCATCTACAGTTACCCCTTTGAGGATGAGTTCGGTTTGATACAATTATACAGTTGGCTGTGAGACGAGCACCGATTCAATCACGGTTGATTTCGCTGCTAATTGAATTGCTGTGTCTGTACATAGGGAACATAACCTTTGTGTCTGCCAGCCAATTATTTTAGATTAAGATGAAAGACTTTTAAGCTACGTACACATTTGTTTTTAGGTAACACGTTATTGTTTTGCTATATTAATAAACATTTTATTAGTAGACTTTCGTGGAACAAACAATATGCATATTTATAGATTGGCCTTTAGAAGTTAATATCTTTACTACGCTTGATTGTTTTCGGTTTGGTCCGACAAATAAGACTAAAATATCTTATAATTAATTATAAAACGCAATGTCGTTTCGCAGCGCACATCAAATGATTCGCAAGTGGTTAATCATTCATAATTTTAAAGTGTTTAAATCAATACCATCAACTACAAATAATAAACGAAAAAAAATAGAGCGCAGGAGAAGAAAATACACAAAAACTGGAGCCGAAAATGAAGCAATAAAAAAGTAGTATTAGACCAAGAGTAACAAATAATGCAGAACATCAACAGAAATTATTTTTTGGAAAAAGACGAGAATCATGAACTAGTAAGATAAAATTAAATATAACCACTGATATAAATGTTTTAAACAGACTAGGGGACAGGGGTTTGGTAAATCAAAATCATCCTTACTCCAGGCAGTTCGGCAGTTGTGACCAAAGTGAACATGGACAACATGATAGCCGATATTCGTTATGCGAATGCGGCACACGCGTACACGAAGAAGAAACACGGTAATTGACTTAGAAACAAGCAACACTGAGTAAACGATGAATTTACACTAAACAACAGCAAAAGGAAGGAAAGTTAGGTACTCAAAAACTCTCTTCAAGCAGTAAGAGATAAAGATGAGATGAAATAGATAGAATAGATGAAATGTTCAGCAACACACACCAACACAAAAGAGAACACTAAAATAGACAACTAAACCAAATAGATCACGTCTTGATAACAAAGAAAAGAGCACACAACATGGATACTAAAACACACTGACAATGGTGAAAACAAGCAAAGGGAGAGATGAGAGATGAGACACAAAAGACTCAACAAAGAGAAAAGTAAAAGATAAATATGCTCGAAAGACTAAGCAGATGCTAGCCAAAACAAATATATCGGAGGAGGTAGAAGAACACTAAAATGAAATAAAAGGAACGATAATAGAACATTAGAGAAATGAAACCAGCCAGACAATAAGAAGAAAGAAACGAGATATGTAGAAGGAAAATTGAATACAACAAACGAAACAATAAGAAATGCTATTGCAACACTAGAGAAATGCAAATATAAAAAAAGAATACGGATAGACAAAAAATAAAGTTTGGAGAAAATACATAAACGCTAGTAGTAGTACCAAAAATAGAGAAGATTATGAAGAAAGAAAACATTAAGAAAAAAGAAACAAAGAGTACAGAAATCAGACACAAAAGTTAATTTAAAACGCAAAAGTAAAGAAGGATAAATAATCATAGACAATAATAAAGATAAAAAAGACCGAAGAAGAAAACATCGAAGACGTAAATAAATACGGATGTCTTGGCCACATTATAAGAATTGGAAGAGAAGGAGATTAGTAGAAGAATAGGTTGAGGATGAAAAATCACGGTAGAGGCAAATACCCAATGTGCCTAAAACGAAGAATGCATGAACAATATGTTACCGCTTACAACGCTAGCTCTTCTTCTTCCACTTCTGTCTAGGCTTTAACCTAATCTATATCGATTATTTGTTTTACAGACTAGCCCTCCATCTTTTATGCGGCCGTTCTATATTTCTTCTCTAATATTCTTCCGCTTGGCCAGTTGTTTCTAATAACACTATTCTCGTGCCGTTCATTCTCGTTACAGGATCATCCCATTCTTGTTTTCTGGCATGGAACCATTCTGCTACATGCGGAATGTTGCACGTTTGGCGTATGTTGTCATTTGTTATTCGATCCATTCTGGTTTTGCCTAATATTCTTCTTAAAATTGCCATTTCTGCTACTTGCATATGCTGTTTTGTTTCGACTGTTTTGGATGCCGTGGCCGGTCCCAAGCCTGAATGAATTAAGTTATCTGCCTGTCGATGGTAAACAGAAAAGAAAGCTCATACCTCATACTGCCGATTACAACGACTCTTGCTACAACGCCAACTCTAACAAAGAAAACTATGAAGAGTAGCGCAAACGGAAATGGAAGGATCAATGGTGGGTGTAACAAGAAAGAATGGGAAGGCTAACAAGTGGGTACGCCAAAAAACGAAAGGCAAAGACATTATTGAAAGGATTGCAGCATTGAAGTGGAGCTGGGCGAGCCACCTTACTAGGACACGACACAACATGTGGACAAAGGGAATAATAAACTGGCGACCGTGAAGAGCAGACATGATGGCACAAGATAGAAGAAGATCGAACAAGACAAGCGAGACCTATGTATATCCCGCAGTGAACAGAAATGGGCTGACTGATGATGATGATGAACGAAGATATTATAAACTGCTGGAAAGAATACTTTCAGGAACTACTCTACAAATACAACCAACAATACGAAAAAATATATAAACAGCCACTTAAAATAAAGAAACCAGATGAGACAGAATTAGAAGATGCAATAGCTGGAAAAAAACAAAAAATTATACAATAGTAGTAATAGAGTTTTAATGGGACAAAATGCGGAGGAAGAAAGAACGCAAAAATAAACACGATATTGAGATTGAGAAGAATAAACATAGTAGTAGTTATAAATCTAGAAGATTACAATGGGTTGGTCATCGTCGGAGTGATCCGACTACAGCACCCCATACGCATAGCGTGCGAAACGAATGAGAAGTTACTTAGGAGGCCTTAATCCTCCATGTTGCCAGCTATGCTCCTTCGCGGAGTGTTAGTGCCGATACCTTACCTTACAATGCCTTGGTCATGTGTGAATAATGGAAAAAGCTAAATCGGTTTAATTAATAACAAATTGGCAACTAAATATAACCAGAAAAAAAAAAGACTAGCAAAGAGGCGAATGAAAAAAGAAGAAAAAATATGGGCATAATAAAAAGGAAAAACTTAAAAAACAAACGCTAGAATAGGATGTAACGGAGTGAAACATGCAGCTAAAACCCACATAAGATTATTAAGCTGTGAAGAAGAATAATTGTAAAATAAAGTATTTTCCTCCGTTTTATATGTTTCGAAATGTTGCATTTAAAAAATTCTAAAAATTATTTAAATGTAACGAACTTTGGTTATTACAAACTCATATACAGGGTGCTCATTTTGAGCCTTGAAGTTTTAAAGTAGGCGACACACTTAGCACATCATAAACGCTTTCAAATTATATTTTATAAATTACAATCAGAACATGCACTGCTATATTTAACAAATTTCGACTGCTATGCCATTACTTCAATACCATAGCGGGTGCTTTGATTTTAAATACCCAAATCATTATGTATTGTATAATTTCAAAATAAAGATGTCCGTGAAATATCATATGGGTTGACTATTTCAAAACCACTTAAATTAGACACCCTGTATGACCAATTACTTTAATCCTAACTGGCTCAAGAATTTTCTATTTAACAAACTCAATAACACAGAACTCGTTATTACGAGTTTCTAACAGGCCATCGGCCTAGGCTTTGGCCATAAGAGGAAGAGAATAATAAACAAGGGTTACTTCAATTTACCCTTAAAATTTCAATTTTAAGGGTAAATTGAAGTAATTTTTTAACTAAAATAAACAAAACAATGCTTCATTGTCTTTATTTTACATCCGAAGTAAACATATTTCTCACGGTGCTTTCATTATCGCATAAAAACAAACATTATTATTTAAGAAACAAGAGAGCTTTTATTTCTCCCATTCATCAGGTATAACATGCAGCGAACAAGTGAAAAGCCCAATTCGGTAAATTCCACCGGTGCCAACAAGCAGAACCCTTTTAAAAACTATTGGCGGACATGCACGTACAACAATGTAACTTTAATGACACTGTGGAGGTTTGCGGCATCCACTAAATCATGGGTGGATTTTATTACCAACTTTAACAGTCGAATCGTTTCGCGGTTTTATTACTCGACGTCATATCGTAACCGCGTAGAATGGTTACCGAGAAAAGCTTCAGTGGGATTTACTAACGAGCTTCGGGTTCTTTTAGTATTTCCTTTGAAGGACTTTTTTGGGCTTTTTGTTTTGTTTCTGTCTGTTATTCTGTTTGAATTACGTATAGGTACAACATGGGAGCGGAAATAAAACGACGCCGAGGTGAATTGTCGCGGTCATAGCATTTTCTCCTTTATTGCCGTCGTAAAAATTAATAAAAACACTCACTGAATTATTACCAAAGGTAACATTTGGATAATAAAAGAGGCACTTCAACCTGTAAGGTATGGACCTTCTACGAATAAACACATAAACTTTGGATTAGGAGCTGATTGTGTTTACCCCTTACAGAATTCTACACATTCTGATTATAAGTAAATAAAGGGTTCAGCTGTGGCTCAGGTTAACAAAACACTCACAAAACAGCAAAACACTAAGAAATGCGATAAGGAAACAAAAGTCGAAATGCTTTCAGGTGTTGTTTTAAATCTTTTACCACTACCACAAATACGTATAAAGTAATTTTCATTGAATATGACAAACTGGAGTTGGAAGTTAGTTGAAGTGTCTGTGCCTAAGCACACAAATATAACGAGATTTTCGAAATTGACTCAAATTCAATAAAATAAAACTGAGCTTAGGAAGTGAAAAATATCAATTTCGGTAACAGCTCCAATGCTCCAGTCTCCAGTTCGAACAGACATGGCAACAGGGCGTCGCCCTATTCCAATCAACTCAACAAACCATATTTCGTCTATTTTTTTTTAATCAAAATATTTTTGCGGATAAACACAAGAGAGAAGAGCATTGCTTAAAATTATCAATTCACCGTCCGTAAACTGAAGATCGATTGATCGATATTTGTAACTGAGGGTGCGCTGGCGGGGCGATTCTAAAATCGCCCATAGTGTTAGTGCTCCTTTTTCATATGAGATAAAATAAAAGACTGTGGTTTAACAGGTGATTCTGAACTTAATCTTCTAACTACGCAAATCAGTACAGCAAAAGATATTGCTCACAATATTCTTCTCCACATTCATCTTTAAAATCGCAAGAATAGTTTTATCATGATTTATTAAATTATGATATGTTATTTAATACTGCATAAAAATGACGTAACCCAATTTTTCTAATATATTATCACAATGTGCAATTGTGCATTTATATAATACAAGAGCTAATAGTAACCAGACAAGTTTCACCTTAAAAATTCTAATAAGGTAATAAGCAATAACACAGCAGCTCCCAAATAAACGCTGATCGAATTAAATAATAACCTTATGAAGAAAATATGGCAAGAATGCAGCCTTGAAAAGGCATTTGAAGAGGCATTTCTTAAATCTAATTGTTTTTCTAGTGTCGAAATATATGGAATGCAACGAATTTAAAAGTTATTTATGCACCAGCTTTTCCCGCCCCATCGTTTCGTGCACCATCTGACCGTAAATAAGCGTACTGATACAGTCGCAGTAAAACAACCGTAATACTTAATTTTATGGACCTTTCTAAGACTACCCAAAATGACGCAAGGCTTTACAAAAACTCTTGGCCTACAATATTCATAAATTTTATGATTAAAGTATAAATGATTTTCTGTGTTTCGGTACTAAAATGACATCATTCCAGTACGCATTTTGATGCTTTAATGAACTTCATTATTAAACGATTTTTGGTGATATTTTGTTTTCAGAAATTGGTGATACTGTATCAAATAATACACAAAATACCTAGGCAACCAGTCAGTTGCTAGAACAAAAACGTCAAAGGTCTAACTTCAGTCTATCAACTGTCACGCAAATTCACTATTACCAACCTAACTATTTAACCAAATTTCCCCAACTCGAAATTGTCAAGTATTTTTATAAAAAGAAATAATGTAAATGGAAGTCGAAACAGAGAAAATAGTATTAAAAACTCGTTACAGAAGGCAATTCAAGCACTCGTCCGTTCGGCCACTCGCCGCTACGCGGCTCGTGTCCAAATTTCGGACTCGTGCACGAAAACGGTGCCTTCTGTAACTTGTGTTTTAATATACTAACTATTATATGATATTAACTTCTCGCCTGATCATGATTTAAGCTAAAGGTCGCCACCGTTCGATGATAACCTGTTGTGAACACTTCATCTGCTAAAAATACCATTAGCATTCAACTCCAAAAGCAGATTTGCAGCTATTTTCATACTTATGCACTCCTATGGTAACCTGATTTTACTGAAGATATCGTAAACACAGCATGGGGTTTTTAGAAAACCAATAACAACCTGATATACGCAAACATTTATTACGTCTCCTACAGAAATAATTGCCTTGTAAAGGTAAAAGTGTTAGATGCTCTATTTTACCTGTCAACACCACAATGATTTTATTTTTCCGTTGGCACTTTCTGGGGAATTTAAATTATAGCCTTTCCTTTTAATAGTTTATAGTCACGTAAACAGTTTTGAAGTTGGTTACAAGAGAAAATTTGCACCGTCCTCGTATTTCACCGTTACAAATTATATTTACGTCGTTGTTATGTAAATATTTGATGTTTATTATTTATTATAATGCGGAGCCATTAAATCAAGCACAATTAATTTTCAGGTGTAAAGGCTGGAGATTTATTTGGAATATTTCGTGGATATTTAATGGTCTTAGAAAATAAGTTCCACCAACGTTTTCGCCATACCTTTGACGTTGTTCTAGAAGCATCAACTCGATCACTCTAGCTCTTTCTAGAAGGGCGAGTTAGCACAGACAGGCTCTTCTCGTAGGTTTCAATGTTGGAATCAAACGACGCATTTTTGCATTTTCCCATTATGTAAATATTTATTATTTATTATGTATTACAAGGCGGAGCCATTAAATCAACCGCAATTACTTTTCAGATATAAGGGTTGGATTTATTTGGGATTACCTCGTTGATAATTTAATAGTCTTAGAAAATATGTTCCACCAACGATTTCGCCAGCTTAACCTTTAATCGAGTAACCAACCGGCCACATTCCTTTGCCATTTTTCTAGAAGCTCGATTGCTCTGACCGTTTCTAGAAGAGTGATTACCACAGCCAAGCGCTTCTCGTAGATGGCAATCCTGGACTCATTCGTGAATTGCGACAAAAATTTGTTTGCACTTTTCTTGAATTTACGCCAGGTTATGTAAATATTTATTGCAAGGTACAACCACTAAATCAACAACAAAGGTTGGAAATTTATTTGACATACATAAAACACTCACTCATATTGACTTTATACGTTTTGGCAATACTAATGCATTGTTTTCAATCAGCTGCATAAAATTTTAACTTGTAGAAGACCACATAATTGGCAACAAATTGTTGCTGGGAAATTCAATCTAAAATGCATTTAATTCGCACGTTACTTCATAAAAGCTTTAAGTAGGAATGTTTTTAAAGCTTTAATTTGGGAACAGTTTTTAAAATAGCCCACTTTATGCACAAAACTGGAGCGTAAAAGTGTTACTCGTCCTGTTCCACTAAATTAAATAATCTCAATAATTTAATTTATAAAACAAATTCCAAATACCAACAGAAATTTTGTTAAATTTCCTCGCATTTCTAAATAAAGTTACAAACAACTATTCGAACGAAAACATCTCTTACTAGAACAACTGTTATGTAGATGTGAAATTTAAATAAAGTAGTTCTGTTCTAATAATAAATGTCTCGATACGTCCCTGGCATGTTATTAGTGATTCACACGTTAAACAACCTCGTCATTCGACATCTGACTCCTAGGTTTTTCTATTTTGGAACTGTTTATTTTTCGAAGAGCATCCTCTTCGCCGACAAAACGAGATGACAAACAGTTTTAGGGAAGAACTTGCGCAACACTTAACAACATATCAATACATAAGAAATTACGAAAGGCGATAGATAACTTGAACTTTTCCTCGGTCTTATCGCCCTTTAAAGAGGCCTATTAAATTTACATAGATATAAAATGATTAATGACGGATATATCGGGAATAGAATAAATTACGTTTTTATTTAAAACAATATCCTTCATTATTTGCTTTTGCAATCAATTTAAATAAATTTCTTATATATTTGACGTGGTGTTATAAATTGCTTTATAACAGTGTAGGTCAATATTTAATGAACCGTACAAACGATAAACCAGAGTACATTTATCTCAATAAACTTTAGTACATAATTCGAGACATACTTCATCCATCGAACCGTAGTAATTTTTGCCTTTTGAAACTTAAAAAAGTGGTGTGAGAATTTTTATACAGAATTTAATCGCGGATTAAGTAACCGGGCTTAAAATAATACATTTTGGAAAAGCGTAAACAACTTTAATCAAAGATCCTCAAACTGCAACCATAAAATTGCGCTTCAGTTTTTTACTTAAAGCCTAAATGAATTTTAATGCATTGCAATATTGCATTGTCTTAATTTTTTCCTTGAATTGCATCAAATTACAGCGAGAAAGCCAGAGTGCCACGCCTCATTTATTCCAGGAAAAATAATCAAAACTTCATTACACTAATTCAAACCGAAATGATCTGATTTACATGCAAAAATCTTGTGACACTTTCAATTAGCAGTAGCGTAGCTACGAAGGTTGTAAGGATGAGTTACGACTTTTTTTTTAAAAGGAAGCGGAAATTTTTATAGTTGCTGCTTTGACAGAATTGGAAGTAAATTCCGTTAGATTTATATCATAAAATTTTATTAATAAAACTATCAGATTTTCTAATTCGACAACGCAGGATTTTTAAAAATACTGCTGGTTAGCTATGATGAGATAACGTGAGATCTGATTTCTGATAATTAACATTTGCTTAATTAGAAAATTCATAGGGTGTTAATGCGTTAAGATAAAAGTATTTACAAAGGGGGCTTGTGACTTGGGAATTCAGGGATCCAGCAAAAGATGGCGCGCATACAACAAACAGCAGGGCAAATACAGGTAGTGTCAAACTGACCTACTAAAGTTTTGCAGATAACAGGTATAGAGCATTCAGTCACTTCCGTCAATTTGCTGGAGGCATTTTACAACTTAGTGGTGCATTATGAGATTTCAATACAACCATCATAAATCATTTTAACTAGGTCGGACTCGAAAATTTTTACCTGAACATAGAAGAAGTTACTTTTAAAATTTCAGGTATAGCTATACAAATTTTCGAGTCCGGCCTAGTTCAAATGATTTATGATAGTGGTGGATTATGAAATTTAAATAGCAGCAAATTGACACAAATGAGAGAATCGACTATACTTTACAAATTATTTTTTACCACAAGTGCTTTTAGAATTGCAGTTAGCAATCCTGGTCGTAACTCAGCGTGCGTCTGAAGTCTGAACACTGAGATTAAGCAGTGTTGCCAGGTCACCACAACATTATTTCCTCTGAATAGCTCAAAATTTCCCCTTTTTGAAATAAAAATTCCCTTGGTTAAACACGTAAAATGCAAAATATTTGGCAACACATATTAATCAATATTAATGGTAACATTAATTTTGCCGGGTTGTGCATTGCACCCGTAGAACCTCATACATTAACGCACCAGCCTCGACACCGAAAGGTATAAGAGGTTACAGACAATACTAACAGCATTTCTAGTATTACAGCTAATTTCCTAGGTATATGATTTGAAACGCTTTAGCACAAACATGCCTGCCATGACTTTACAGATAATACATGCAATACATGAATACAAATTTTGCGAATTATGCAAGGATAACATAATATGGGGTTAGTTCAAATTTCTAATATTAGTTCGAATAATACAAATAATGCTTCAACTTGTCAAACTTGGCTGAAAGCCTGAATTCGACACGCCCACGATGCGCACTGGGACTTAATGCATTTAGAACGAATACCTCGCTACCAAGGCTCATCTCAGGCTCGCGCAGGTGAGTGGGGATCGTGGTTGTAATATGTTTGCAAATATCAGAGTGGGCATCATTTGTCAATGAATTGTCATGGAAATAGAACAATGTATTTACTAAATTATTATTTTCGATCGCAAAACGAGAATTTTGTATTTAATATTTTTGATAATTACAATAAGCTATTTTGAATTCTAATTTTTGAATCTTGCCTCGAAGACATCTACAGGGATCTCCCACACTTTTTAAGATTGATCCGGGTTCGATACCCAGGGCAACACACACACCGAAAACATCCGACCGCTTCCCTCGGAAGGCAATAGCAAACCACCGAGCTGTAGGTTCCCTTCCCTGTGTTTATGACACGCTCCAGACCACCTACAGACATATGAAGACTATGGAGAGAAGCCCGCCAACGCCCTGTAAAGGGCACGACACTTGGAGAAGAAGTCAGCTTAAGTTTCAGCCGAAGATTTCATCGATGCATATTCAACAAAATTATCAGCATTTTGTTGTAACTCGTACAGAAGACGCTTAGTCAGTTAAAAAATTGTATGCCTTTTTGTGTGTATGACACGAACTGCTATGGTCATACAACCTTCATAACTAACTAACAAGATTTATACCTCCAGAATTTCGACAAATTTCTACGTGGATGATTTTAATGGGGCGGTGGCCTGTAGCCCTACCGTAATAACCTAATAACACTCTTTAGGCTGATTCAATAATTATTGGGTTTTACTTGCAGCAGAACTGTTTATCCGGCTGGACTATCTAGGCTAAGCCTAGATTCCAAAGAACATAAGTAGGGCAAGATTGAAGCCTGTTTGTGTTTTAAGAGAACAAACTTAAAGATATAAAAAAAATTGTTTTTACTGGTATGTGATGCTGAATTATAAATAACTAAAATGCCCGACGAAACTCAATCTCGTACTTGGGAGCTGCTCAGCCGAGAATGCGTACACGTCAAACGGTGAAGCGTGCATCAAGCACGTCTCAAAATAGAGTCTGATCAACCTTGAATAATGTCCTTAGCTATAATTAGCTTAGGGCACGCTCGCTTGGTGTTTCTTACAATTTCATGCAAAAACACGTATGCCTAAATCTGGAGGGTGTAGTTATGACCAAGTCGATGGTTAGTTCATTTTTAGCTGTTACGTATTTTAATCCACTTTATAGGACGTAATTAATGGTGCTAAGTGGTTCATAAAAGCACTGTTTATTGTTGTTCTACGAGGAGTTTCCTAGACTTGTTGTTGCTATATGTTGGACATTGAGACTCACGTTGAATTGTCGATATGGGGCTCTGTTAGCTGGGTATTTGCCTGGGAGTTCGTTACTCCAGCGTTGTTAGCATGGTCCCCTTGACCTAATAATAAAATCGGTAAGTCCTGGTGGTACTCCGGAGTAGCCAAAGAAACCCGCCTCTTACAACTCTAAGCTACTAGGCCTCCAGGGTTAAGGGTCGCTTTAAGGGTAACGCAGTGGCACAGGTCGGCTAAATTCTGTCATTCTGATGGGATAAACGTCCATTAGAGCTTTCAGAAGACCGCTATTATAACGATGATAATCTCTTCCCTAAAGAGGATCCAATAAATGAAACGTAGGAAAAAGCCAGCGCATGTTCTTATTTCTTTTCTGTGCTGCTTCTGTCATTGTTCGCTAATATAATTGGCCGAGTGAGTGCTGCCCCGAACTTGGGTAGTAACCTAGTAACAAGCCCTGGTCGGGGTTAAGAATTTAATCTAGATTAGGCAAGACGAATGCGAACCTGCAGTACATCGATCGAATTGTTTGTAAATATGAATACCACATCATCAGGCGAATATTAATTGTATAATCCGCTATTACCTTATACACAGAACAAAACTAGTTGTGTGCGTATTAGCTAAGATACAATTTTAATTTCTTTCTTCGCTTTCAAAATTTTTAGTGCTAGAAATTGTTTAAACGATAGAATTTTGATTCAATAATCATGAGTTTGAATGCACAAAAAAGATTATAATAATCTTGTATTTCAAAATAAAAGGAGGCGCTCAATTATTACCAATACTCTCAAAATAAACAATTTTAGTTTCCAAAAAAGGAGTTCATTTCGTGAAATGACATGCAAACTAATAAATAAGTTGCAACTACGCCTCTGTCCACGCAACCAATTTAAAAACGACATGTCAGAATTGATGTTTATGTTGGAATTTATGGTGCAGCTGTACGCAAAAATGAATTCACCACATGTAATACGATACGCCGGTTAATTTATGGTTTTGTTTGGTCCCTTAGCTGACCCTTAAGTGTTTCGTTTATACAAAACATATGTGTTAGTTTTCAGTCTTGTGACCACTTTTGTAGAATAAAGACGCAGCTTCCGACAAATGAGTTTTTAAGAATAAAACGTATTATTAAAGCATATTACAGTGTTTATATTTATTACTGCCCTACTGCTTATTTCTAATAGGTTATGGGCCCAGTGTACGCGTGCTTTTTATACTCCGAATACGCTGTAAAATAATACGTGCAATTTTACTAAGACTCTGTGCCCACGAACTGATTGTTGATTTGGTGTAGTGTTTAGGTGTCTAGTGTTAATTCTAAATTGTGAATCACGACAAACAATGGAAAGCTTAAAAAGAAAAAGAAACATTCAAGTTTTTACCGGAGAACGATACAGTGCGTGGAAAGTGCGAATAAGAGCATTATTAGCGGAACTTGAGGTCCTAAAAGTCGTTGATGATCCGCTCCCAGAGCCTGTGACGGATGAATGGAACCGAGCCGAACAAATCGCGAAAAGTCTCCTGGTTGAATATTTATCAGACTCTTTTCTTGGCTTTGTAAAATCGGAAAGTACTGTAAGAGAAATTTTCGCAAATTTGGATGTGATTTACGAACGAAAAAGTCTTGCCACCCAATTAGCCCTGCGGAAGAAACTACTAGGGTTAAAATTACATGGTGATACAGCCCTACTAAAGCATTTTATGATATTTGAAGATCTATTAACCGAATTAGTGGCGGCAGGTGCCAAATTAGAAGAAACTGATAAAGTCTCGCATTTACTATTGACTCTTCCAACGTCATATGATGGTGTCATAACAGCCATTGAGACTTTATCGGAAGATAATTTAACTTTAGCTTTTGTCAAGACCAGACTTTTAGATCACGAAGTCAAACTGAAAACAGAAAGTCGGGATACAAGTGCTAAAGTGCTTCATGTTGACGCCAAAAAGACATACAGAAATAACTTTCAACAACCATATTTTCGAAAAGAACAATATAAAAAGAAATCAGCTAATTGGAAGCTCAAGTGCCACCATTGTGGGCGAAAAGGGCATCTGAAAAGAGAGTGTTATTATTATAAACGCGGATTTCAGCATAAAAATGAAGGAAGGCAAAGAACCGTCCAAACTATTCAAGTAAACAAGCCATCATCTTCAAAACATGACAACTCTGGTTTTGCTTTTATGGTTGAAGACTACAGTTATAATGAAGAAGCTCCAAATAAAGTTACATTTCTTTTGGATTCTGGTGCTTCTGATCATCTCATTAATAGAGATGATATCTTTACAAGCTTCATTGAAATGAAAGTGCCATTGAAAATTTCTGTAGCCAAAAAGGAAGTCTTCATAACCGCAACTAAGAAGGGAAATATAAATGTCATCAGCAATATGGGCGTTCCAGGTGTCCTGGAAGATGTTCTTTACTGTCCAGACGTACCGCAGAATTTGCTGTCCGTACCTAGGATGCAACAGGCGGGAATGACAATTATTTTTAATGAAAAAGGCGTCGAAATTAACAAAGGTGGTAAGCTCATCTTGAAAGGTAAGCCTTTGAATAATTTAATTGGTGTGGATTTTACGATAAATCAGAGAATAGTAAACTCTGTTGGTCAAATTAATAATACCGCAGCTGATCTTTATAAACTGTGGCATCAACGGTTAGGTCACATTGGGAAAACAAAATTTTTAGAATTAAAAACAAATCAGATGATTGAAGATATAGGTCAAATTGAAAATGTTATACCAAATAACGATTTATGTGAAGCGTGCATAAAAGGAAAACAAGCGCGACTACCGTTTGCTAGAGTCAAAAATAAAAATTATGTTAAACGACCACTATTTATAATTCATTCCGATGTTTGTGGTCCAATAACTCCTACAACTATCGACAATAAAAATTATTTTGTCACTTTTATTGATGATTATACTCACTACTGTGTTACGTACCTGATTACATATAAATCAGACGTATTTTCAGTCTTTCAAGACTATATTGCAAAAAGTGAAGTTCATTTTAATTTAAAAATAGTAAATTTATATTGCGATAATGGAGGAGAATATTTGTCCAAAGAGGTTAAAGACTTCTGTGTGCAAAAAGGCATTAGTTATCATTTGACAGTTCCTAGAACCCCACAGTTAAATGGTGTAGCGGAGCGAATGAATAGGACAATAACTGAAAAAGCCCGTGCAATGATAAGCGGTGCAGGTTTAGAAAAGATTTTTTGGGGAGAAGCCGTTCTTACTGCTACCTATTTAATCAATGTAACTCCTACTAAAGCTCTAAAAAAGGTACAAACGCCATATGAATTGTGGCATAATAAAAAGCCCAAATTTAAATATTTGAAGGTTTTTGGTTCTACCGTTTATGTTCATAATAAAACGAGAAAAACAAAGTTTGATGAAAAATCTCGTAAATTTATACTGGTTGGGTATGAATCAAATGGGTACAAAGTGTGGGATGTAGAAACTGAAAGGTTTAGTACAGTAAGAGATGTTATTGTAGATGAATTAAATTTCTTAGTATCTAGACCTGTTGTAAAGTCTGAAGGGGTTACTTGTGAAAACTCCAGATATGAAAATGCTGACTCAGAATCAGTAGTGCAGTCTCAGAAATCTGATAATAATAAATCAGATGTGTTAGAAAAATCTGATAGTAATAAATCAGATGTGTTAAAGAAATCTGATAGTAATAAATCAGATGTGCTAAAAAAATCTGATAGTAATAAATCAGATGTGTTAAAGAAATCTGATAGTAATAAATCAGATGTGTTAAAAAAATCTGATAGTAATAAATCAGATGGTTTTAAAAAAACTGATGGTGCGAAATCAGATAATAATATGTCAAAGCAAAGGGTGAATGAAAAGATCGAATTAGGAAGTGGGTCTAAGGGGTCTGTAAGTGAAACAATTCCTTCTGAACCCAGAAGGAGCCAAAGAATTAAAGATCGTCCTAGTACGTCATATAATGAAGACGATATCCCTGAAAATTATCTTTTATGTGCAGAATTCCCTGTATATCCAATTCCTACTTCGTATCAGGAAATTCAAAATAGGCACGATAGAGTGAAGTGGGAACAAGCTATTAAAGAGGAACTTGCTTCTCTTGAAATAAATAACACCTGGTCTTTAGTATCAAAACCCCATAACAAAAATATTGTTGATTGCAAATGGATATTTACTCTTAAAAATGACGAGTATGGAAATCCAGCAAAATATAAAGCTCGTCTTGTCGCTCGAGGTTTTAGTCAGGAATATTTAGTTGATTATAATGAAACTTTTGCACCAGTTGCAAGAATTTCAAGTTTTAGATTTATTCTGGCCTTTTCAAATCAGTTTAATCTTTTAGTTCATCATATGGATGTGAAAACTGCTTTTCTGAATGGTAAATTGAAAGAGGAAATTTATATGAAAGTTCCTGAGGGGATTAAAAGTAATAGTAATCAAGTATGTAAAATGAATAAAGCTTTGTATGGATTAAAACAAGCAGCAAGATGTTGGTTTGAAATGTTTGAACAAGTTTTAAAAGAGAAAGGTTTTCAAAATTCTTCAGTTGATCGTTGTATTTATATTTTAGATCGCGGAGAAGTATCTAAAAATATTTATGTCGTATTGTATGTTGATGATCTTGTAATTGCTACTGCCAATAGTGAAACCATGATAAATTTCAAAAATTATTTAATGATGAAGTTTTGTATGGTAGATTTGAAAGAAATTAAATTCTTTCTTGGAATCAAAATTCACAAAAGCAATAACAAAATAACCTTAGATCAAAGTGCATACTTAAAAACAGTTTTAAGTAAGTTTAAAATGAATGATTGTAATCCTATAAGTACACCTCTTCCAAGTAAATTAGACTATGTAGCTCTGAATTCCGATGAAAAATATGATGCTCCTTGTCGGAATCTTATTGGATGTTTAATGTATGCTATGCTGTGTACCAGACCAGATTTATGCACAGCAGTTAATATTTTAAGTAGATACTCGAACAAAAATAATAAAGAACTTTGGCAATGTCTAAAAAGGGTACTTAGATATGTAAAAGGTTCATTAAATCTTAAATTGACTTATGTTCGAGGTGATTATGAATATCTTTTAAGTGGTTATGTAGATTCTGATTGGGGAAGTAATGAAATTGACAGAAAAAGTACAACAGGTTATTTGTTTAAAATGTTTGATCGATGTACAATTTGCTGGAATACAAGAAGGCAAACATCTGTAGCAGCTTCATCTACGGAAGCTGAATATATGGCTCTTTTTGAAGCTGTTAGGGAAGCAATTTGGTTAAATTCATTAGCAACAAGCATTAAAATCAAAATTACAGAGCCGATCACAATCTATGAAGATAATAACGGTTGTATAAATATAGCAAACAATCCAACAGATCACAAAAGATCAAAGCATATTGATATTAAATATCATTTCTCGCGAGAACAAATTGAAAAGAAACTAATAAAATTAAAATATATTCCTACAGGTAAACAGCTGGCGGATGCTTTTACGAAGCCGCTACCGACCACTACGTTCCTGGAGTTCAGAACTGAAATGGGCCTGGAATATGTAAATGATGTAAATAATGTAAATAATGTTAAAGATGTTGAGATGGTCTGATTGAGTTTTTTTTTGGGTTTTTCCTCAATCCTCTGCAACAAATGTTGGACTATTGTACATTGTAATTCACCCCAAAATAGTCGGAAGTGTGTCAAGTTTTTTTTGTTGATTTGTACAGAATATCTTAAGTTGTTAAAATGTTATTTACTTTAATTTTTTTTCTGGATTAATTTTTGAGGAGGCGTGTTGGAATTTATGGTGCAGCTGTACGCAAAAATGAATTCACCACATGTAATACGATACGCCGGTTAATTTATGGTTTTGTTTGGTCCCTTAGCTGACCCTTAAGTGTTTCGTTTATACAAAACATATGTGTTAGTTTTCAGTCTTGTGACCACTTTTGTAGAATAAAGACGCAGCTTCCGACAAATGAGTTTTTAAGAATAAAACGTATTATTAAAGCATATTACAGTGTTTATATTTATTACTGCCCTACTGCTTATTTCTAATAGTTTATTCGTTATCTTCTCATTTTTCATTATTCTGGTGCAAGGTTAAAACCGGTCAAGGTCGGTTGTCGATTTTTTTCAGATAACCGTAATTAACTTCAGCAACCTGTACGTGTGTAGGTTTAACAATATGATACGGTAATTAATTACAATTAAATTTATGGGCAGTAAAATCCGACCTACACGTGTGGAAGAGAAATGCATTTTGCAAACCTGAACCCATAATATACACGCCTCGAACAGGTTACTGACTACCCAATAAACTAAAGCTATTTACAACCAACATATGTCCAGGTAAACAAGTACGGAATATCGCGACTGTTAATCCCACACATACACTGCGTACTTGTAAACAATATTTGTAACAAGAGTAAACAGAGATTTGACATAGCGTTAGTTAAATGATGTATCGCAAAACAAACGCCCACTGTTTTCCTATGATCTAAAAATAGCCCAACATATTGCGTGTTGTCGCGAAAAACATTTTTGAAAACAATTTAGTGACAGGCAGATCCGTACTGGGGCTGTTTTTAAATTTACCATTATCACCAATTCGACACTTAACCAATAGTTATACGTTATACATGACATTTGATTATAAATTTGAAATCATTTCAAAAGAATTAATTACAGAGTTCACTTCGAAACCATTACATTTCTCCTACATAAAAACAGATAACTATAATTAATTAATTATCAACAGGATTACCAATTATCTTTGTTTTATGCACTTTGGCGGTGAATTAAAAAGGTTATCGAAGACGCCTACCCACATCAGAATCACCTATGATAAAGTTCACCGAGCATTAATGAAGCTTGACATTGTATTTAGATGTCAATATGAACTACAGTTAATTAGAGGGGCAAAATTATTAAATTAGTTAGATTAACTCTGCATAAATTAATAATGTTTTATCTTCGAAGTTTTAATTATGAAGTATTTGTTTGTTCGAGACTTAAAAGCAATTTTGAATTTTCCAAATTCTTTTGTAATAAATACGTTATATAATTTTGCATAACAAAGCAAAAAACAAGCCCAAGGTAAATGAACCTTTTAAACGTTTTGACTGCTGTCTTGTAGGACAAAGGTTTCAAGTTCGATCCTGACCAGGTGACCACGCTCGGGTAAAAACTTTAATGTGAAAAAATATATGAAAGTACCTATGCAATTTAAATTTTCCAAATTCTTTTGTAATACGAATACGTTACATAATTAGGCAAAACAGAACAAAAAACAAGCCAAAGGTAAATGTTTTGAATAGTAACTCTGCTGTCTTGTAAAACAAAGGTTTCGGGTTCGAGCCGCCGGCGCTCAGGTAAAATTTGTAATGCGGAAAAATACATGAAAGTACATTATCTTTCGAATATGAGGTAAAACCATAGATCTCTTTGGCGCAATTAAGATCCCTTTAGATCTAGTCGAGCATACTGCTAAAACTCCATAGCAGCCAACGCGAGTTAAGATTCTTGGCCTAGGCCTAGATTTCGCTCAATAAACAAACAATAGTAATTAAAAAATCAATTCGAAAATTGATTTTGGGGGATGTAGGATAACAGCCCAATTTTGGCATATCACGATTAAATTTAGAAAAAAGCCGAACATGAAAAAAAAAACACTTTTGACTGTGAAAAGTCACAAATCACAAATTAATGCAATTTAAGTAGCGTAATAGTAGTAGTAATAGTATAGTAATTATTCGAAAGAAGACAATTATTCGTTAATTAACTAAGCAAATTTAAAATTACAGGTAAAAATATTCCATTTTACGACCTGGCTAAATAAACAACGCCAACTTGCAGAAATAGAGGTGCTAATTGATTCTGGAATATTTCATTTATGAGGTGCAAAAACCATGTTAATGACATTAATAAATATGACTTGATTTTCTTTTAAAAATAAGGAAAATTAATGTTTGTTTAGAATAAGAAAAGGTCTGAAAATAACTACATGTGTGAGTGTAAAATAAATTCCGAATTTAAATTTAAAACATTTTCAATTGTTAGTTACAATCTGATAAAATAGGAAACTTTATAAAAGTTTTGATTAAAAAAAATTGTTTAGTTATTATATTAACTACATTTTTTAATGTTTTTAGCTTCTGGTCTTTGGAGTTTTTATTGTAAACGGAGATATGTATGTTGTACAAGCATTGGAAAAAAGCAATTTGGTTGTTCCGCCATTATTAATTGTTATGGTTTCATCGAAAGAATCGAAAAATTGCGGAAGCAAACATTTAAAAATGCAAAAAGATAATTCTGTCATTGCAGACACAACGAAGATGGTTAAGAATCTTGAAAGAAAACGTATTCTGACATCCTTGAACTTTGGTAGAAACAGCCTCACCAGAGATGTCCGAAATACGTATCATTAAACGGAGAACGAAGGAGAATGGGGTGGTTGATGAGAAGCAGAAAGATAAGGAGAAGGCGGAAGAAGAAGATGAGGAGGCTGAAGACGAGGAAGATGACGAAGAGGAGAAGTAGTATATTATCACGCAAAAGAGAAGGAAAAAGTTGAAGTGGGAAGAGAAGCAAAAGGACAATGAGGACGAGAAGGAAAAAAGAAGTAGGAAAAAGAGCAGAACGACATTGACAAACACGAGGAGGTTACTTTGATCGGGAGTTGCACAACCAACAAATTAAACAGCTCAACTCAGTTCAGTTAAATTAAATGCAAACAGTACTCAGCAATCGAGGTCGTAAGATTACATTCCACCAAGAATAGCCGAAATACGTATTTGACAAGATCTTTACTGTCTCCGCTTTAGTTATAATTTATGATGTAAAAAACTTTTCACTTTCAAAAGTTCATGTTGCCAACACAATATGTTGACCAAATGAAAAATTGGTTCCGTCGTGGATTCCAAGGTGGCAACAAAAAACAAAGAAGTCAGGAAAATAACCATCCAGGCTTTTGAATTATAATACTGTTAGAGGCTAAAATAGTTATCAATTAATAAGACTGAGATTTAAAAGTTATAAATGTCCAAGTTTACTATTCCCCGGACGAAAGCCATAAATTGTCCCAAGGGTTGGCCCAAGCATTAAATAACACATGCAGACTTAAGAACATGTGAAGGGGGTGGTGTGTGTGCTCCAATAACCGAAAAGGTTGACGATTAGTACTGTATCAGGGGTGGAGGTAGCAATAACCAGTGTTGAATCCAGACCTTTTTCTCCGGGGGGAATAAATACTGAAGGGGGGTAACATAAGGGGTATATAAATACATAAAGTTTACATTAGGTTTTCATACCCGATATTTGAGTTCAGAATATAGAAAATTACATTGCTCTCAATTTGTGTATCTGCTTTTAAAACATACTTGAAAGTACGAATGTCAGCCCATACCGCTTCCACGTGATTAATGTCCAAGTGAGAACAAAGTTCGCTTACTTTTTCAAAATTTAGAGCATTAAAGGATTCCACGGTTTCAAATTTCGAGCTCAAGTTGATCGAAGATACAGCCCTATCACTAAAACGGTTCTTCATTTGATCTATCATTGTTTCGACAAATTTTTTGGCCCATTTAATAGCTTTCGGTTCGTTTTCAATTATTTTACGTGAAGCTTTACGTGCATTTTCGGTTAATGCCTTACATTTTAAAACTAGGTCGTTGTCTTCATTGAAAGAATCGCACTGCGAAGCGATATTTTCTAGGTGGCTGTAAGTAAGTTGCCGATATTAATATGGGTAGAGTTGATAAAATTAAATTTTCTTTCTGTAAAACTTTACTTAAATTGCAAACTGCAAACAAAGCTTCATCCAAAACACACAAAGTTATAAGGAAGGAAGACTTTTCCATTTCTAGTAGAATTCCTCCAGCTAGCGACTTTCTCCCTGGGGGTGAATATTTCCCTGTCGGGGACTGCACTGCTTGTGTTCCTCGCTTTCTGCCCAGCCCCTTACGTAAAACGTGAAGTTAGAGGCGAGTTTAAACAACCGACTAACTTAACTAACTAATAAAAGAACTTATGCCTGACAAATGACCCAAAAATGACACAAATCCCCTTTTACTTTTACTAATCTAAAAATACTCCTCGAAAGGTTATGAAGGAGAAAAACGACGAAAATAACAACGACGATAACGACGTGAAGACGAGGACATGTAAGAGAACGAGGAGGACTAGAAGGGGGATGAAGACGAAGAGGAAGAGAAGAACGGTAAAAAAGATAAAGATGAAGGCCAAGGGAAGCCAGAGCACCAAGCGGAAAGGGTGAATGGGGTAGTTGCAAATCTTCTTTGAATCGACGTCAGGGGATTATATCTATTCGAGAAAGTCTGCATGCAATACGTATTTGACTATTATTAAAATTGTGAATTTACAGGATCTTTCCAGCTGTTTCCGCTTTAAGAGACCACAGGCGCCACTTTAAATTTAACTTGCGATGTTAATAAAACTTTTTGGCTCTCAGAAGTTCACGTTCGAAATAATTAAACTGCAGAAGTTCTGAACTTTCAGTACCTAGTATCTAGCCTAACGTTTTACAATTTTGTTTTAAAATTACAAAATCCTCCTTCGTTTATTTCAGTTTTTATTTAGACATGAAAGAGCAACAGGTGTCTTTAAAAATAAATTTAAGTAAGTGCGAGGAAAATTTTCGTTTTAATAACGATAAAATCACTTAATGAGCTTTTAGTGGGTGTATTCTGTTTTTCTAGGACGGTATTTTAAAAATAAACTCGAACGTGCCTTCCACCTACACTCGTAAATAAGGGGAAATACTTACATGGCATACTAATACGCTAAATAATTCGATTGAAATTCTAAGCAAGCAATATAGAGAATTCTGATAAATGCATGTAAAAAGAGATAGCCATTTATTTAATTCTGGGTATTTCCTAGGACATTTTTGCCAATACAGCAAATACAGAAAAATATAACATTTTTCCACTGTTGATTTTATAAATTCTGCTTCTGAATTATACCTTGATCTGTGCCGAAGAAACGTTTGTTTATTCGTTGTCAAGACGGTAGGGTAGTAAGCGTAAATTGACCTCCCTAGGGAAACAAGCGAAGTAATTTTTAATAGCGATTTATATGAGTAGTTGAAAACAAATTATACAAACCATGGAAGTTAAGTTATTAATCTGTCACGCTCGACATAGTAAATCTCACTTACTTCCCTTGGTGTATAAACAATAAACATGTATTCACCTTTTTATAAATATGACCGTATACAGGGGCGGACTGGGTCGGAATTTTATATGCGGAAATTTTTTCAACCGGCCATCCTTTTTTATAAAAATGTCAATAAATAAAAAATAAATTACTCTTGGGATAATAGAAAATTAAAATCATTTTATTTTACATTTAATACATACAAACACATACATTTTTTTTAACAAAAAAAGGTTACTCAAAAATGAACAAAAACAGACATTTGCATAAAAAGTAAATAAATAATATTGCAATAAATTAATACATTAGTACCTAAATAAAAATATTTTTATAAAGGAAGATTTTCTTTTAAAAGATTGCTTTTATGAGCAACTAAGTATACTGTGGGTGTTAATGAAACCTGGGGCACCCCTATTTTTTAAAATTATATTTTAAGATATCAAAATGAAATTTGGTACATATATGCAATATACTCTTTAAATAGTATTTTTTGACATAGAACACACGTTTCTGTCACTTCCGATTTCGCCGGAATTACCCTCAATTTTGTTATTTTAAATGAACAACCTGTATATTTATACATTTTTGGAATTTCCATTTCATTCTACGTATGGTATATCAAGTTTGAAACATTTTGATGACAAAGTAGATGCCATGACCTGCGCAATCGGGGTGCTACGACACCCAAAATAAATTATTTTAGTACTTCAACTGTAGCAAGTCTGTCACTTTTTTGTGCATTTCATTTGTTTCACTTGTTTTGAAACCCAGTGTCTAGATTTAAATGTCCAAAATACATTTTTTTTAACGGAGAGTGTTATTCCGAATTAAATTTTCATATTAATCCGGCGTTATTGGTATCAATAAAATCCTTGAAAAACGCTCATTTTGAATATCTGGTGTCTCACCCTAGTGCCATTTGAAAAAATAGAGCATTTTTGCCAACTTTAGGTTATTCTAATACAGCAACTAAAATAGTTAAAGTTCTAAAACAATTTGTCTCGAGTGTTGGGGCACCTCGACTTTCATTTTGCGTAAGTTATCAAAATATTTCGGACTTAATACTGTCATACGTAAAATTGAATGGAGATTCCAAAAATGTATAAATATACAAGGTGTTCCATTTAAAATAACAAAGTTGATGTCAATTCCGGCGAAACCGGAAGTGACAGAAACTTGTTTCCTATGTCAGTCAAAAGTTTTTCGATTATTATTCGAAAACGGTTTGTCCTACCAGAAAAACTCAAGAGGCCTTTTCTTTTTAGAATTAGTGTCCGATTAAGAAAAAAAATATATATTTCGAAAAAAGGCAGTGGCGTACTATTTTTTTGGTCAGAATTATTTATTTTTCTGCTGTCACGCACGCCACTGCTGGAATTGTCAAAACTAGTTGGCCCAAAAAATAGTCTCTTCATGCCAGTGTAGTGCATACCCAAGCTCAATTTAATATCTTAAATCGTTTTCGAGATATTAAAAAAAAGCTTATTTCTTGGACACCCTGTATCTCGAAAAGGAAGTACTTCCGGACCCTTATTTATAGGAACTTTTTTTCTTAAAATGACCTCACGAACATATTCCCAAAGTTTTGCAGGTTCCTCCCGGGACACCCTGTATACATATACCAAATTTCATTTTGATATCTTAAAAAATAAGAAATTTATGGGGGTACCCCAGGTTTCGTTGACACCCGGTATAGAGTATTGTTATCTCGACTACTGAGATTGGTAGCGACGGTTTTTCGCGTTTTTGAATTTGTAATGTGTGAAGCTGGTGCGAATCGCGCTATAAAATAATTTTAATATTTTAGATTTTTTGTCAAACCGGCCCATAATCGGACCGGCCCGTGCGGAAATTTCCGCATCCTCCACATGGCCAGTCCGCCCCTGACCGTATATCGCAATAACTGAACCAAAGTACCGAAGAACTCGAATTGTTTTCACAATGGGAAGCTAATCTACGTTTTCATAGAGCTTTCCTGGCTTTCCTCAGAGCCACAGCCAGAGAAGGCTAGAATGTGACTGATAAAAGCTTGACAAGGAGGTGTAGTAAGTAACTAACAAAACGTAGGTTGTTCGCATCTCATCATTTCTTATAACTGCAGATTTAA
Organism: Melanotus villosus; assembly: GCA_963082815.1. Lineage (NCBI taxonomy): Eukaryota > Metazoa > Arthropoda > Insecta > Coleoptera > Elateridae > Melanotus > Melanotus villosus. Next base: position 76,231,793 of record OY720420.1, read on the forward strand.
TTTCCGACATTAGCCCTTAATCAGTACAAATAAATAAAAAAGTAATCTCCAAGGTTCATTAACTTTCCAGATTTAGTTAATATACGAGGTACGTAAAAATCATTAAATTTGCATGTGAGTAAATAAATCAACGTACTATTATCTAAATAAAAAGACTGCAGATAAGCCAGGTGACAAATCAGTATTAAATATTTGCACAACTAACGGTTAATATGAGTGATAAAAACGAAGTGATATCAAGGTTAACTGCTGTAATCTTATGGGATATCAGTCAAAGTCAAGGGCGCTTTGGAATTGAATCTCTTATTATAAGCGCCTACACAACAGCCGCCTACGATATTTCTGTACGTAATGCACTCTCATTTTACTGGATTCCGTGAAGAAAGAAATAAATCTATTTACTTTGCCGAAAGAGCGTAAACAACTTTTCTTTTAGAAATAAACAACAACAACGATGTGTTTTTACTGTTAACCGTATGTTAACTTTTAAGGGGGCTTTGGGGCGATACTTTGCTACACGTGACAATTCTCACGTAGACTAGGTTGAGCAAACTCCCCATTTTACTTCGTGCACTGCTTATTAATGTTATACACCATAAAAAAAACCAGTTATTTATTCTCTATTATTTAAATACGCGTTTGAACTTAAAAACACTTAACCGCACCAACGGCCAGTTTCTTGTTGAATTTTGCATGTTTTGCAATCTTACAAAATTTACTTACTTTGACGTAAGTGTTTGTGGTTTAAGAATTCTGACAACTGATGACGTAAATTGTACATCCTGTATTAATACATAAGGGGGAACCATGCTTTAAATATTTTCTATTGTTCAATGAATGCCTCAAAAATACGATGACGCACTTTAAAAATATTCGAAGTACAAATACGATAACGGTTTTACATAAACGAATTATTAATTTTAAAAACACCTTTCTAAACATCGAGTGCGTTCATTAATTAATCACAGTCGCTGTTTTATAACTTTTAATTTGTTATCAATGTTAAAAAGAGGGTAATTACAAGATTATTTTTTGCTTTTAGGGCGATTAAACTAAAAAAAAAAACAGCTGAATTTCGATATTAACTTCATTAATAAAAAGAAAAAAGAGAGACAGGAAAGGTTACTGGGGACCTACCGAGATAATATGAAAAATGTGGGCTTGTGGGCATATTAAAAAGATGAAACGAAAATTCTGATCAAATACGGGTTTTAAAAAAGGCAAAAATCATGATCAAATCAGTTTATAAAATTCTATTCTTTATAAGAGGTTACAGGCAATACATAGGTATGTACATACAAGAATTTGCTAAATGCAGGTTTAAGTTTGGGGCCGAATAATTGAACTGCAGCATCTTTTGACGTTACGAATTTTAAAAACCACTTATGTGTATAAATTACATTTTTGTAAAATTCGTTCCTTTGGGGAAATACTTTTTAATGAATTATGAAAATTCTACGTATAGAAAAATATTTCCTCCACAGTGACCTTCGGCTTTAATGAGCAGATGAACAGAAGCAAAACACTGAAAATATGATATTCGTCAATATACAGGGCTAATAGAAGTAGGCACATTGAGTACTTGAGACTGGCAGTAAACAATTATTGGCGTGTTTAAAAAATAATATAGAAAAAAATGTTGTAAACGGGACTAACAGAAGATGTTCCAATGTTCCTCCATTAACTTCTACACAAACACAAACTGTCTTTCAGGCTGCTACAGCGTTTTGAAGAGCTTTCCCGTAAATTGAGTACAATCACATCAATTAATTTAGTTGTTAAAAAGTTGACCTTCCATTAACACGTTCGATGAATGCATTTTGAAAGCGAGCAATGAACTGATATTAACCTACTTACGTATACCCTGTTCGATAGGGCCCGTCATTTCTACCTGACATCTTAAGTTATTACAACAGACAATAAAAGTATTATGACGAGTTAGAGATGACAAGTCATGCCATAAAAACCCTACCAGGGATGGCTTTAAACTGTTGCCCAAAATATTTTGACATTTTATAAAGGAATTCTTCTATTTTAAGGCAGCTGAAAAATTTTTCTAATCCGGCGAATTCACTATGATGTATGTTAAAATTGGTCTATACATATAGCATTTTATATACTGCTAATTTGGTTTCCTGTGGCATTTCTTTTTAATAAAATTGGGTCGCATGCGGTAATGCTTTAATCTTACGGATTGTAATTCAAACTTTTTCTTAGTTATTATTTTTGGAAATAAAATAACAAGATAAAATATTGCAAAGATAATAAAAATGGGCGTCAAAAAAGAACGAGCCAAAAGAAATCGACCTACCTATGTTAGAAAAACCAAACATTGCAATTCTTCAGACATGTTGCTCTATAAAATTAATAAAGGTAATTTACGTACTGTGGAATCATTGCCAAAGGATATTAAGAACCAACCAAGTTAGTTTATGACTAATAATTTATCTAAACACAATATCCAGATATGTTTTGTGTATCTAGAGTTACACTACCGCCAGAAAGTCTGAGGCAGGGTGCACTTTTGGCAAATACTGTGAAACATAAGCCATTTAAATTAAGCCTAGCTAGAAGCATCAATACTAAATACATTATCTGATATATGCAATCAAACAATTTACACAGAAATGTAATTTTATTAAAAAATCTATTAGAATAGACAGTTTTGTCTTGGACATCCGCTTTATAAATTTTTCTAATGTTTCAGGCAAGATTTTGTTCTAGCCCTTTTGTACGATCTCCCAAAAGCTGTTAATAGTTGTGAGCTGTTTTTCCCGTACCTTCCGGTCCATCTCATCCCATGACAATCCAATAGAGTTAAGGTCGAGATTCTGGGCTGGCCAGTTCATAAGTTTTAAAACACCTCTTATCTTGCAAATGTTTTAAATACCCTTTGCACGTTTGCACAACTTACTTGCATGTTTAGTGTTGTTATCATGCATAAAATTGCAAGAGGATGAAAATAATCCCTCTCCATAGAAGACGGCAACATTTTCTAAAAGTTCTTTATTCATGGTTCTTATTATTCTATGCGTTTTAAAATTTTATTTTTAAATAACTATCGCAAGGAAAACTAGAACCGTGCTTTTTAAATAACGACAGTCTATTTTCCACTCAACGCTTTAAACTTTCAGTTCAACAACGAAGCAGCAAACAGGTCTAAACACATCATCTGCCGGCGAAGAGCATGAATGATTTCGATCGTATGCGTCACCTGTCGACTGAAACTCGCGAGTGATCTCGACCATTAGATACACGTCATCGCCTCTGGAAAGATTCCGAGTATTCTGGTGCGTTCCGGATTAGACTAGAAGGCCGCGTTTCGTTAACGAACGGGACAGACTACCACTGATGACCAAGTGCGAATACGTTCGGTGAAAATAAATTAACTAGTATAGTGTTTAAATTGTTGTTTCGGTTTAAATTTGTTAATAAGTTCACACCACGGACCGAAGTTTTAATCAAACGTTTAACAAACGTTACAGTATTATTTTATTAAATTTCGTGTTACAGGGGCCCATCCGACCCTGTACACATCTATTGTTTTAAATTTCTAAATATTAAATTTTGTTTTTACCAAAATTAGTAAACCGAAAATTAATACAAAACAAACTTCGTTTTAATATTTTTGTACAAAAATAAATAAATTAAAATGCGGTGGACGTCAATGAAATTTACCTTAAATTCAGTAAATACCTTTCAAAAGATAATTCCAAATTTACAAAAACACATTGCGTAAATACGCACCTTAAAAAAACAATAACGTTGATAAGTTGAAGTTATCTGTGGGTTTAATCATATTTACGTTTACTGTAAACAAAGTACGTTAATAAATCAATAAATGTTTAAGTAGTCAGTAAACTTCTTGGATGTAAAAAAATATTAGTAGACATCTAGCAACACCTTTCTTAGAAGATTATTGATGAATATTTCCTTTGAGTGAAAACAAACGCTAAAATAGGACTAAACCAAATAATCTCACAAATGGAATGAATTACATCGCCTTTTTTAATAACATTCTGATTAATTGAATTAAATCAATTCGGATTATTTAGTGCTTTTATTTAGTATTGTGTTTTGTTTGATATGGATGTAATAAACAATTTTGCCAGAGTTACAGAGGATGATTATAGAAGTTATGTGGTTATGTCAATATGATATCTTATTTTGTTTGTTTTTCGTTTATTAGGCGGCCTACGTCCTTTTGCCAAGAAAAACTCAATTACTTCTCTGATTTCACAAGCAAAATTGAATTTTAACATCAAAGTTTACTGTATTGAAGCAGACCATGCCCAGCGGTTTTCAAAATAAAACTAATATTCTGCCTTCAAATGTTGCTGTCAAAGCCAACTAAAGCTTTACGTAATTTTATTAAAGCCCTGAACTAATTTAAATTTTAATCGTATCCAAACTGATCGTTTGAGAATCGTTGATAAAAAAAATAGTAAATCGTAAGCATTCATGCATTAACAAGTTTTGTTTAACTACTGATAAAATTAAAACAACAGTCAGCCTTGTTAATGGAGAAATGCTGTCAAGGCAACTATCATCGATAAAAAGTCACAGCTTTTTTACGATTAAATTCAAAAACAACAGAAAAAAGCATACAACAACAATAACACTGGAGATAAAGAAGAGAAATGTAAAAGATAAAACATAACGAAACACGAGATTACAGTTATAATTAGCACATTATTTGTTCACTGACGTTTATCAAACATAAGTTAAACTTATTTATATAAATTACAAGCTTAACCAAATTGCGTTGCCATTAATTAATCGTTCTGGTTAATTTTTGTTAATTCCTAAATTTTCCAGAATTTTTAATAAATCCGACACGCTTTAATTAAACTCGCGATTTAAGTAAATATAACACAATACAACTTATACAGTTTTAATTATGTAAAAAAGAGATGCACAATGTTGCGAAGGCGCTTAATCTAAACATAAGGTGCGAGTGAAAATTAATTCAATTTCTATAATAATTAAGACTGCCAATTTGAACAAACTTTAAATCTCAGAATTTAATTTTGAACTCTTCATTTTGGATGTCTCAGTCCAATTTAGAAATGCACCCGAGAAATTCCTGGGATGATCCAAATTTGCATAATCCACAAATCCAGAAACGCATCTTTTATTTCGAAAGCCTCGAATCCTTGCCCGAATCACCGGCATTCAACGTAAATAACAGGTTCGTCAGAACATCTTTCGAGTTGTTTACGAAATGAAATGCCTTACACTCGAAAATACAGGTAAACAGAAATTTAATCTGCCTGCGAGTTACAAGAAATTCTCCGAGGATTTAAAAATTAAACTCGGATTGACATAGGATACTTCGAAACCGATACGAAATAAAAAGGTAGGAAATTGATGGTAAACATTAAGTCGGAAATATTTAAATTGGCCGCAAATATGGGCGTTTAATGAATGTACTGGGTTTAATTCGGGAAAGTGGAATGCAAACATTACGAGTTAGTTCAACCCAGTGAAATTGACAGTAAGCCGGGGGCGAATTGCCCTTAAGAGACAACAGAGTGAAAACAACGTAACAACTACGAAATTTCCCCTTTTCTCGGGAAATTATGCGACGAGATGCTCGAGATTGGCACACATTGATTTTTCGTATGAATTTAGAGATACACCGAAGTTCAGAGAAATAAAAGACGGTACAAAGAAAACCTACTTATAAGATTTGTATTTTTTTTGTTAGAAGAATTAGAAGATGTATTAATAAAAAAGTAAGGAGTTTTGGCATTCGTAAAAATATTTAATAGGTTTTAAAAAGGGGTTGGCCAATTCGCAATTCTGTTTAATATTTGAATTTGTTTGAAAAATTTATAATATGGGAGATATGTACTTAGATCTGACACCCCTGGGAAACTGTGGGAAGTCCGCCACTGTTTGCATTCCAAAAATGCAACAAACAACGTCGCAGTGAACGTAAAATTTGGCAAATACATTCTATGTCATCCATTCGCGTGGTAAACACAGGTCTTGGGCTATTTACATTGTAGGGTTTTATTAATTTTTTTGAAAATGTCCAGACTACAGACTTTTGAACCTTCAAGTCCGAATAGTGTAAATTAAAAAATTAAATATCCCGCAAAAAAACTTATTTAAAATCACGTAACTTAAACATTACGTAATCAAAGAAAATTACAAGCCAACTTTGTTCCACCTTGTTTTACAGTACGATTCAGTTAAAACATCCACATTTCCGCATAAAAACTTTCTTGCTACAATCAAAAGTTTCCGAACTTTCCGCAAAGTTATTTGGAAAAGATAATCGCGAGCCCTTGGACTACTTAAATGTGCCCGTTTTAAGTGTAAGAACAAAATATTTCCTAACACGGAAGTTCGAATAAACAATTTCCAAGTTGAAGCGATTTTCAGCTAAAGATAGAAATATTAAAGCTAATGTTTAACATTAAAATAACTTACCGAGACCCAAATCGACCCAGTGTTCCACGAGACTCCAATTAACACTTTTAGCCACTCTGTTCTTAAGTGCTAGGAGTTGACACAAGTCACTCGTACATAAATTTCTTTCCACTACGACGCTTTGAAAACTGCCGTCGTCGTTGTAGAAATGCAGCTCTTCCTGCAACAAAATTTATAGTGTTAGAAAACTAAGATACGCACGGATATGGTTTAATGTTTTCTGTGCTTGCTTTGTTTGCTTGAGTCTGGAACTTTAAGAAAACTAGATCACGTATTTTTATGAAGCACAAGCCAAGGTTTTTATTATTCTTATTCTTATTAGGAAAAAGAACGTTAAAAATAAAGCGTCGCCAGTCGCCAGGAAGATTCCTAAAACGATGAGTGGACAAAACGACCTGAAAATCATAGATTTCATAGTGTTGCCGGTCGGCCACTAAACCTAGAAAATGACTATCGAAGTTACTGATCATAATATTGCCATGTCATTCCATGGGTCAAGGAAGGAGGAGGATGAAAAAGATGAAGAAGGCAGTGATGAAAAAGAAAATAATAAGGACGATGAGGAGAATTTCGACAAAGAGGTAGAAACAAAATAACGCACAACCCAACAAAGGCTAATTTAATTTTAACTTTGTTTTAAATTTTATTGTTTAACTCATTTTGAAAAAATATTCTTTACTTATACACGATTCCGACTTAAAAATGACCAAGAAAGGAGTTCGTCCTCAATTACGATTAGCTTAAGGCTCACTGTTAATGATAATTCGCCTCTGTGTACGACAAGTTGGAAGAGGAAGACCTGACAAGAAGGGGAAAAGGAAGAGCATTGGAAGGACGGGAAAAAGGGGACAAGGAAGTGAATGAAAGACGAAGATAAGTAAAAAGAAGAAAACGTTGACGTGAATAAAGAAAAAAGTTGAAAGCTCGGACGGACGAGGAGGAAGAAGAAGTAGGAAAAAGTGCAGAACGATGAACAGGAGGAGTAGAATTATTATGAAATTAGGTGTGCACTGTAACCAAAAGAACAAAGGTTCGAATATTGGTTGAGAGAGGTTATTTTGATCGTGAGTTGCATTAAACACAACCAACAAATTAAACAGCTGAGTTCAGTTAAATTAGTTACAAACAGAACTCAGCAATCAACATTGTAAGATTACATTCCACCAAGAGCAGCCGAAATACGTATTTAATTATTAAAATTGTGGTTCGACAAGATCTTTACTGTTTCCGCTTTAGTTACAGTGATTTTATATTTCTTTATTAGGATTTTCGTATCAGTTTCTAAAATGAAATTATATTAATTAGCTAATAACAATAATAACATGTCACATTTCGGCGACAATTCCTCTGTTTTACAAACAATTCAAAACGATTTAAAAAGAAGGCAAGTTTTGCAATTTAATTTGGTATACAACAATCCTTTAGAAAATATTTAAACAATTTTGATGTTAAAAACTTTTTGCTTTTAGAGAAGTTCAACACAATAGGTGGTGGGCCAAATGAAAAGTTTGTTACGTCATGGATTCTAAAATGATAACACAAAACAAAGAAGCTAGGAAAATGACCATTCAGGCTTTAGATTAAGGATATGAAAAAGAAAAATGACAAAAATAACGACGACGAAGCCGATGACGTGATAACGAAGAGGACTAGAAGGGGGATGGGGACAAAGACGACGAAGACGAAGAAGCGCAAAAAGAAGAAGGAAGAGAAAAACGTCAAAGAAGAGAAGCAGGACCAAGGGAAAAAGTCGAATGGAGGAGTTGCAAATCTTGTTGGTTAAGTTAGATGGCCGATGAGTCGAGGTCAGAGGATTATGTTTCATCGAGAAAGGTTGCAATTATGTATTTGACTACATGTTAAAATTGTGATTTTATAGGATCTTTCCAGCTGTTTCCGCATTAAGAGACCACATGCGCCACTTTAAATTTAACTTGCGGTGTTAAGAAAACTTGTGGCTTTCAGAAGTTCACGTTCGAAACAATTAAACTGTAAAAGTTCAAGAACTGTCGGTAGCGTAGCATTTTACAATTTTTTATTTAAGAATTGCAAAAAACCTATTGCAAAATCCTCTTTCGTTTATTTAAGTTTTTATTTAGACATGAAAGAGCAACAGGTGTCTTTAAAAATAAATTTAAGTAAGTGCGAGGAAAATGTTCATCTTAATAACGATAAAATTACTTTTAATGAGCTTTTAGTGGGTATATTCTCTTTTTCTAGAATGAAGAAAGAAGATGACGGAGAAGAAAAAGAGGAAGGGACAGAACAAGAGAAGCATGACGAGAAGCACGACCAGGAGGAAAATGACAAAGAGGAGAACAACGAATAAAACAACTACAAAAAGAAGGACGACAAGCAGAATGATGTTGGGGAGAACGGCCAAAATATTGCCAGGAAAAGAACAATGAGGAGAAGTACGACCAAGAGTAAAACGGACGAGAGAGAAAGGAATGATGAGGAAGAGAACGACGACAGACGAGAAGGAAAACGATAAAGAAGAGAAGGATGAACAGGAAAATACGACGAGGAGAAAAACAACGAATAAAAGGACGACAAAAAACAGGACACCGAGGAGAAAAATACGGAGAGGGGAAGGACGATGAGGAAGAGAACAATGAGGAAAAGGACAACTAAGAGAAGGATAATGGTAAGGAGAAGAACGATGAGGAAAAAATAAGATACGTAACAAACAGAACGACGAGGATAAGAACAACGAAGTGAAGGTTGGTGGGGAGAAAGACGTCGGGGAGAAGAAAGACAAGGAGAAGGACGAAAGCAAGGAAATACTGCAAAGGGGAAATGGAGGAAGTGAAGAAAAACGAAGGATTGGATGGTGGAGAAGTCAAGTAAGAAGAACAAACGAAGGACAAACAAAGGAAAATGAGAAACAAGGTCTCTTGGTGACCTAGTCTAGTGGATTATAGGTTCGAATTACAACCAAATGGACACAGGTTCGAACTTCAGTTATAGGCAACCGAGTTTTATAAAATCTGGAACTACAAATCTTGTTATGTTAAACGACTAACCAACTAAACAATCTTAAGGTTTAAAAAAAATAAAAAAGAAAATAGCAAATACCACAGACGTACACAGAATTTTTTTATGAAGAGTTACCAATACAAACAAAATAATACAGAATAATCAAAAGTGGAAGTTGTTCATAATGAGTATTTCTTATAATTTTCTCAAACGATATTAAAACTAAAGAAAGGAGGAATAAGAGATATTACCGATTGAAGTTACGTATCATGTATAGAAAATTGTGGAATACATTTTTTGGGGCAAAAAATCCGTAAATTACTGTTCAAATGAGATTTTTCTGGATATCCGAATTAAAAATGAAAATTACTCACGCAAAACTGGTTTTTACTGGTTTATCAGAAATAAAACAAAGTTTTTTTTTTCAAATCATATAAAGACCATAAACGACATTATATTTTTGTCAAAAATGGCTTTTCAAAGATTTGTTTAGTAAGTCGAAGTGTAACAAACCCTTCCTCTCAATTATTGATAAAACACACACGGTTTTATAAGGTTTAATTAACTGCCTCTTAATACACGTACCGAAAACCTTATTTTCGCCACCTTAACCCTTGACTAATTAATCAAGGATTAAGGCAGTGAAAATTTAATACAAACGAAAGGTGAATGTTACTATTCATAATTAACTTGCAAGGTTAAAAATATAAGTTTGAACTGAACTTTTTGGCATTGTAAAATTTCATAAAATATAAATAAATCCAAATTTTCCGGATTTAAAATATAAAAACTTATAAATAACTAAATTAACCAACTAAATCAAATAAAAGAATAAATTAAACAATACAAAAACGAAGCAGAAAAATTTTATTATCAAAGCAACAGATTTCCTCGTGATTAAAACATATGAAGCCACATGTTATAAGATAAGCGTTCAGTTAAACAAATAAGGAAACATTTTATAAAGTGAGAAGTGAGTGATTCGAGGAAAAATTGGAAAAAACTGTTCAAATATTTATTTTTCAGCTTCAGTAGTTTTCAAGCAGGAAATTTTGACCTTTTATCTTTAAATTAAATGCCTGATTAATTAAACCTTCAAGCTCGTTGATCGTAAAAACACAAGCAATTTTATTAATTGTTTAATCCAAACCATTGCATTTTTTGAAAATACTCAATATGCGGCAGTAAGTTAATTAAACGAAATTAATTAAATGAAAATTTAAAAAATGCGCACTTTTGATAAACACTACAAAAACCCATAAAATTTGAAATTCGCGTTTCTCATGTTTTATTAGTTGTCAACCTTATCGTTTATATAATTTATGATCAATATTAAAGTAGATAGCTTTATTCCATTGGGTTATCACCGATATTACAAAAAAACTGCATCAGATAATTTGATTATAAACGAACTTGTCAGTGGATTCAAAATATTTTGAACGCGTTTTTCAAATTATCATGAACACAGGTGCCGATAATTTTTGAAAAATATAATACTCGATTGATTTTACATCAGTTTTATCAAGATTGTTAGGAGATGAATAGGTCTCCATTTACGATTTTTGAATTAATCAGAGTGATGTTTTATAAACGTAAAGTAAATCTATAATAGGTATTTATTCAATGTTTTAAGAACTTCTATCGTAAATACCCAAACCTTCGATATAATTTTTAGTCGTCCCTCCTGAATTTTTTCCCTGAACAATTCGTAACTTTAAACGCAAATCGATAACACAAGCTACGACAAAATATAAAAGCTTTAAAAACCGATCAGGCATGTTTTTTTTAGAAGACATTTAATCCCATCATATTTCCTGTGCTTGCCGGAATAAAAATCCTTTGGTAGATATCTAAATATTCGGGCCATAAATACTTTTTTACACTGTAGAAAAACCACTTTAATACCTTTTTAAGGCATTGGATTTGGGAGTGTATCTGAAAACGTTTTGTGGTAGAAATTACTTTGAAAAGATTTTTCAGATGTTTTTTTATTAGAAATGTTAAGAAAGGAGAGACTTTTATTATTATTATAAATATTTAGAATAAATATTATCAAAAATTTAATTTGTAAATTTAGAATGTCGAAATACGCATTTTCCTAATCTATTTTTTAGCAGATTATTAAAAATAATACTCCTATGTTTCAAGTGCTTTCCAACTACGCACTGCAATAAAAATTACTACGATCGTAATTCAACTTGCAAGACACCTACACAAATATAAACTTTCAACACGATCTTTGTTTACATTTAAATGATAAAATTATAAAGACGGTGTCACAACAAAAAGTTGTGAAATTGAAAGATAACAACAAACACTGTAATTCTGAGGATTTTTCTTTCGTCATTCCTGTTTTCACATTTTTACGAAAAGCTAAACTGTTATCAACCGTTTGTTATAATTCTGTTTATAGAATATCTAAGTAAATACCTCTTTTTCATTCGTGGTATCCTTATCTTCTGGCAGAAGAACGTGAAACTCGAGGATGTGGTCGTCGAGACGCTCGTAACTGGTTGTGCTTTCCGGGCACGCACATTTCGTCCTAGGGAAGCGGCACCAATCTGCAAAATAATATGAGATTTACTAAGGAAGAATCGAAAAATATGATGATTATATTCGAGATAAAAATCTGATGAGCATAAGTTTAAATACCTAAGCCTTTTAAACCAACGACGTAGGGGATCTCCAGCATTTTCGAGAAAATGTTCTGAATTTCACCTTTTAAAGCGCGCGATGGTGAAACGCTATAACGACGATTTTCCCCGTTATACATGGTAAAGCCTATTTAACTAACTTTTATTAAAGAAATGTCCAATAAAAAAAGAACAGATAAAAATCCGATAAACTAAAACCGATTCCACCGATCTGAAAAACACATCGTCATAAACACGCCTCGATTTACAAAGATATCCGAGAAGTGACTGAAACTAACTGAAATAAATTAACGTCATCTGTTAAGCGCAGTTTCATTATTAAAAGAAATGTGTAAATTATAAAAAATTAAGATAAGCACTCGTACGATTTCGCTTACGGTCGTCATAAACGTCAGCAAACTTATTTTAAATAGATACCCGATAAAAAGGTCAATTAAATCAATGTAATTTTATTATTTTATTTTGATAAGAAGGTACTCGGAGTACTCTTTCCGAAATACTCAAGGTCCCTTAAAACTTTCGTATAAAAACTAGCAAATTCGATTATCTTCAGTAACAATAAATTTGTTCAAAACTAAAGAATAACATTTATTCGAAAACTCATACAGCAAAAGATGGGGCACGAACAATATTTTTTAAACGATATGTTTGATAAAATTAAACAAAACAAAGAATAAGAAGGTGTTAAAAGGCACATACATTACTGTCGACCTTGAGAATTTTACATATTGTAAGATAAGGCTTATCTGAGACTTCAACGCTCTTTCCTATTTTTATGTTTATTTTTGTAAATAATCAAGATAATTACTATCTGACGACTTTACTGTCTGTCTAATCTTGTTAAATATTGTCAAAATCTGTTTAAATATTTAAACATGCTACTATTTAGACAGATTTCTGGACTTGGATTTACGAGTATTGTATAGTATTAGCTAAAATTATATGAACAATCCCATCAAAATTAATAATTTGTCGCGTTGTATTAAAAGGATTTATATTGGTTTCAAAAATTTAATAACACACTCAGAGAAAAGCAAATTTCAAATACCGTATGCGTTTAACAAAATTATAGCAACAGTATTCCAACTTGAACATAAATTTGTAAGGATTAACTGCTTTGGGGAAATACATTTAAAGAAAAAAAATAGAAAGATAGCACCTCTGAAGATTAGTGATTGAATTTGTATGTTAAAATAGACACCTTCGCAGGGATTTCAATCACTTTTTGTTAATATACAGAATTTGTATGGAAGAGGGGCAGATAGACGTGTGAAAGGCTTCGGTCTCTCACGTAGGCATCTGGGGTTCGATTCCCGCTACCGTGTATCCCCGCCGGAAATTAAAGTCATGCTTTGGAGGGCACGTTAAGCTAGCTTTGATAACCGTTAATCTCGCAACACTGCGGGTCGATCTTCTTCACCTCATTCGACGGGTAGAGTTAGCCTCCTGCCCGGCATACGTACAAAGAGGGTTCACAGAACTCATACTTATGAGTGAGTAACAAGCCATTAGCCTAGGCTTCGGCCATAAGAGGAAGACGAAAAATTTTTATGGCTGCGAACTAGAAGAAGGAGGACGAAATATACTGACTGAATTTAAGACAATAGAGTGACAAAAATCGCAATGGCCAGAAGACCTCAAACAGGGAAACAGCGTGGCAGACCCACGATGAGTTTGAACGATTCGAACAATTAAATCGGATTTTTAAAATCCAGCCACGACTACAATTACAACCTGAGTCTTCTTAGTTACAAAGCGAACGTTTAACCACTAATTTGTTTATTTACTACGTGAGATTGAAGCTTGCAACTACTAAAGATCTCCGACTGCCGTGGTCCTTTAATACCACCAACTATTTCAAAGAATTTCCACCGTTGGTAGGGATTCTTATCGTGCCAAACATCGTGTTGGTACGGGATTTATGGTGTTACCTCGTATCTCAAAGAGGACATACTTTCAGATGTTTTTTGCATTGAAAATCTCACCTTTGACTTTGACCGGTTGAATTCGAGTACAAGTCGGTCTTGCACTTCCTTATACCATTGAAGCCGGTTACGAAGTTTAATAGATTTAAATCAACTAGAATTTTATAGAAAATAAGAAATATGGGATGCCCAGAAAAATCGCAGTATGACCTGATATAAAATATTGGTAACATCATCAAACAATCCCTTTTTCGTCATTAAACGTTTTGAAATAAATGGAATGCAGACTTCCCAAAAACCACTTCTTTCTAAAATGCGAAGAATAAGGATGCAATGGTCAAAAGACCTTGCAAACTAGGCATTTGGAATACAAAGGAGATGTCCTATTAGTGCAAAAACAATTAGAAGACTGATTAAGATGGCAGATGTGTTGAAGAAAAAAACTTGTTCGAAGAAGAAGGTCCAAACAGCATAAAAATTAAAAACAAAAACAACCAAACAATGATCTTCGTTATACCACTTAATAAAAGCGGTCGGTAATATACGAGTATGATTGCCTCATCATCTGAATAAGTTGCGAACGGAAAGAGATCGAATGGCCCCATAAGAGCAACACTGCAATTAACTAGCGACCATAACAACCAGACACTTGATTAGTGGTGCAAAAATAATTTTTGTTTGTTTGTTTGTTTGTTGGGCGAAACCTAGGCTTGGATGGAGATAAGTAATGATAATCCGAACTATAGATAAATGCATGCTGTACAAAGACACCCATTAGCTCAAATTGAACCATATAGTGATCAAAAAATGCCCTTTTCCTACAGCTTTCAAGATGTTAATGACCTACCTAAAGCCTTCGTCTAAATTAGTGAAGAAACCGCAAGTGCCATTTAAACTACATGAAAATATAAAATCCATAACAATTAGCGGCAGAATACGACAAGGAGATACGAACTCCTCTAAACTGTTTATACTGCCGCAAGACATTTTTAGCATCTTTTTTGGAAAACCGAGGCATTCGTTTTGATGGGCAAAACTTAAATAACCTCAGGTACGCTGCTGACGAGCTATTAATATAAGAAAACATAAAAGATTCCAACGAGATATTAGAAAAAATCGGTCTCGCAAAAAACATGGGAGACAAAATAATGAGAAGATCACATGCTAACATAAGCGATAATTTAGTACTTCGAGTAGTAAAGCACTAGAAGCAACTGCCCATATACAGGGCGATTCAAAAGCATTGTCATTAATTTTAAGGGTAGGTAGAGCATATCAAATAGAACAACTTTTCTCAATAAACTCAGAAAAAAAAATTAATAAGATCAATACAAAAATTGGTTTGAGGTCAATGGAATAGATTCTGTTTACATTCACAATCTGAATTTAACAAACGCGTTTCTTGTCGATACTGATAACAGTCCAGGTAAGTTTTAACAACTGAATCAATTGATGTTATTTTACTTGATTTACGGGGAAGCTCTTCAACATGCTGCAGCAGCTCTGAAAGACAGTTTGTGGTTGTGTTGTGTGTGTGTTTGTGTAGAAGTTAATGGAGGAACATTTGAACACCTTTTGTAAGTCCTGTTCCTCTTTATTTACAACAATTTTTTTCTATATCAGTTTTTAAACACTCCAATAATAATTATTTACTGCCTGAAAAAATGCGAGAGGAAAGTGAAACCTGTAAATTACATAATTGTGTAATGTTTCATTTATTTTTGCAGGGTCAAATTTCTACCGCAAGATTTTTAAATGAATATTAGCCAGCGGTTCTCAAAAGTCTTGAACAAAATTTAAAATAAACAAAAATCGCGATAAGCTTTAAATTTTTGTTGTAATGTACTTCTATTAAGGTCAACATACACCCATTTAATTTAATGACAAAGTTGGTTATATGCTAGTAATGAATGTTACGCCGGGTTCTCATTGGTCAATTTTATTGATCAATAGGCTACTACTATTATTATTATTATTATTATTATTATTATGCACAATACGGACTCCAGCACGCACAATTTTCTTTGTTTCAGCCATTTTTAAAATTGATCATTTCTGGACTGAATGTTCAATGCCCTTGAATCGTGTGAACAAGTTTCGCATTCAATTGTATTTTCAATGGGATAGATTCAGTGTCATTGATCAATGAAATCGACTAATGAGAACCCGGCTTTATACGTGTTTCTAAAAACGCCTTTCTAGAGAAAGATTCCTAAATGTGCAAAATGTGCAAGAGGACAGATAGCCACTGCCTGACGAAACGGGATAGTCCACCGACAACCACAAGTGTGTGCGGAGTTAAAATAAATTTTGCTGCATAATATGATATATAAATTATTGGCTAGTTTAAGCCCTAATTTAAGCCTACTTAGGCTAAGCTTCAACTTAAAACTTTACTGAAATATTGGTCTTTAGAAATTTGTCACAAAAAGAATTTTTTTCAAGCGACTTGTATACAATCAAGGTTTAACTCATGCGTCGTTTTTCGGTATAATTCTTGGTAAAAATTAATTGAAAATCAAAGGTATGCTGGGATTTCCAACGCACTACAGGCTTAAGTAATAGAGGAGAATGTAATAATGTAACAAATGAATTCAGGTTTAAAAAAAATTACGATATCAATTACAACTGGTTATTTATTCCTATAATTTTGACAAATTAGAAAAGTACATGAAAATAAAATAAATTTAATGTCCCGCAAAATCAAAAATACGGAAGCGATTTCAAAATACTACTTTTCTTATCTTTTATTCTTGGATTGTAGTGCGTAGAAGAGAATATTTAAGTGCATCTAGACCAAAGTACAAATCCATAAAACATTAGCAATGTATGTTCGATTTCACGCAGACTAAACACTAAAATTGTCAAAAAATTACGAAGATAAGCTTAAATGTCAATATTTTGTTAAATTATTAAGTTGCTAAGTTTAGCTGTAACTGAAAATAATTTCAGATAAAACGATGAAGGACAACAAATAAAAGAATAAACAAGGAATCTTAGAACAACGGAGAATCGGTGCACTAAACAAAATTTGAATACATACTTAAGGTAATTATAATCTTTAGAACACAACGGAATATCAATAACAATTCAAAAAACAAAAAACATACAAAACAACAGATAATAATTAAATTGTTTTTCTAGTGTTTTGAATATAGCCACGTACTGACGTACTAAACAAATGAATAAGTACGAGCAAAAACTAAGTTGTTATGATAGTTTGTTGTTTGTTATTCTTTGCTCAAATCACGCAAAAAAGTTCAAAATTTAAATCTGGAAAACTTAGCAATAATAATCTGATAAAAATTCATATCAAATTTAATATGACGTAAATTCTCTCATAAATTCAAAATGTAATTAATACAAATATTCTCATCAATGTTTTAACTTTGATTTTACGTATATTTTGGCAAAAAATTAAAAATTTGGAAAACTGGCCACAATCTGGCGAAATACCTAAAATCTTATTGCCAATTTTATATTTTTGTAATAACAGCGAGTATCAACAAAATCTAAGTCCCAAAATGTTTATATAAGTGTTTATAGTTATTGTTACCTAATTATGATAACAAAATCGTTTAATCTGAAGTAGATAATTAAAGTTTTACATAAATCATAAATTAATAAACAATAAATAACAAAAGAAAACTGATTATCTTACGTACGAAATGTGATTGTTTTATTTTTGTGCTTGATTGTTTTAAAAAATCAGTAGGTACTCGAACGTTATTTTTAATGTACTAAAAATACAGTGGAGATCTACTTCAATCTTCAATACAAATTTCTACTTGAAGATTTCCTAAAATCGGAGAACAAAGGAATTAGAGCAGGCGTTATTAATGATGACATGATGACATAGAGACGTATACCTGACATATGTCAAATTGGTTGTAGTTTTTACTGTTAAATAGATTGGGATACTTGGCATCCGCAGGCCTAGATTTCGCCCAATCAATAAATAAATAAATAGATTGATTAATAAATTTAAAGCTGGCTTTAACAGTAGTTCAGAATTGCTAACTGAAAGTTCACATAAAACAATTTATTATTTATTCTAAAGATGAACCAACTCTATTATATTTTTTTGTAAAACTACGACATAAATGAAAGCACCGAAGTGTCATTTCAAAAAACTATTTTGTAAGATTTCCGATTTTGACGTAAAACATCTTTATCCGGCCTGATCAAATACTAGTTTCAAGTGTTCTGCGCATGGCGCCACTTACCGATAAAAATTTTAAATTAATGAATTATCTTCGATTTCGCGGTTTTTACATCAATATTTCGATCACAAAAGTTAAAAAAACAGGGTCTAAACTCTCTTTCAACATTTAAATTATTAAATATAACTCATAGTTTTGTTTATAAACATTAATCTTCCTTACTTATTTACATAACAGGGTCGCAATTACACGTGCCGAAAATTAGCTTAATTTAGAAGATTTCCTCCCCGTTATACACATGTATAATCCTCATTCTTAAAAACTTATCCGATATTCGAGCTCTATAATTCCACACATGAATGGTGAATTTAATTAATTAGAACAGACATGCTGTCCGCAAAGTTATTTAACGGTGTAATGGCAGAAACAATTAATGTCCGAACTAATTATGACTAAGTCATCGGACACAAAAATATCTTCGATATAAAAATAATACTAACAATGAAATTTAACAAAGGATTTTATACTTCGCCTCATATTATCGTTTATCGTGATGAATTCGAAGACTTCCACGGTCAGTGTCAGTATTAACAGAACGTCTTCCGGTTTGGGACCGTGTCATTGTTGAGACAGAAGAACTCAACGTTTCGCCCACTTTTTTAAGGGACTTCATCAGGAGTAAAAAGAGAGCACTAAAAGAGCACGGCAACTCAACGTGTCAACCACTCTTTTAGCAAGAGGCAGAAGGGTAACGGTAACACGGTAACTCAACTTGTCAATCAAGCCAGAGGCGAAACCCTTTTACAGAAAAACAGAAAATGCAGCGGTTTTATACCGGCTATAACCTGTCAAGCGTGTAGGACGGAGACGACGATTGGTCAGACGTGGAGGGGGCGGAGCCAGTGGTGATTGCAGACCTCCATATGTCTGATAGATGAAAACCAGTGTCACGATTCAAGTTGTTGGGGGTCTTAATGATTTCAAAGGCCTCACCAATTTTCCTTGGCGATGATCGAAGTTTTTTCAAACAATATCTTATGGCCAGTGTCGTGATGATGTTCAGCAACAACTGAATGTGAGAAAAGACCAGATTTCAAGCAATTTTTGTGTTCGCAGTGTATACTGAGCGACGAGTTTCTCCAATGTACACTAAACTACAAGAACTGATGACGCGAATTACTGAGGTTTGTTTTTTTGTTTGTCAGATGTTTAATTCTAGATTATGTTGGGTATAAAATTAAATAAATGAACGTCAAATTACTAACACGAAATATAATGCCTTCAGCAAATCTCTCATAAATCAAGTCTAAGCCCAAATTAAAATCTTCGACTTACTGATTAAATTGAAGTAAGCGAAAATTAAAAATCAATTTGTAGACTGCATCACATCGTTTATTTTTATGTCATTTCACAAAATGCGTTATTTAAACATTGTTACTTTACATTTCTATTGGAATATACAGATGATTTATATTTTTAACATTAATTTAGTTACGATAAAAATACTTACATAATATATGTATATGTTAGAGACTTAAAAATAATAGGTATTTAACTTTCTGAAGATTCAGATTTTATGTTGTACGTAGATACTTTTAATGAACACAAAATTAAGAACTTATGTACATCTGGCAACTGGTTCTGTTGCAAACCATAACCTTAAAATTAATTCAATGTGACGTTTAGTGTATGCTAGGTATTAGACTAACAGATAAAGTCCCAAACAAAAGAATACGAGAAATGATAGGAATAATGAATATTGGAGAAAATCTGGAAAAAATAAATTGGAGCTAGTCTGGTCGGTCATTTGGTAAGAGATGAAAAAGAGAAGTAGACTGGAAGAATATTGGAATAGAGAACAGAGAATAGGATGACATTAACATTTAGCTGGGACGGACACAATGAAGCCGAATTGTCAGAGACAGATAAAGATGGAAAATTAAGGGAGAGGACTAAATCGAAAGAGATGGAAAAGTCTGAAGAAGAAGAGAAGACGTTTACTGACAAGCCAAATTTACACCTGGGAAAATCTGGTTCATCCTAGCGAAACTGTTTCCCTAATATGGCCTACTTTGACCTACCTGCAAAGGAAATGAATGCATTAGATATTTTTGCAAATCACATCCGCCCAGAACTCAAGATTTTTTGATCACCCGCTATAATAATTACGCCAACATAGCTTTTACGTATAGTTACACAAAAGTTATTGCAGATATTTGTGAAAACGCCGTGTACAGGTGATTAATTACAAGTCAGCTTAAGCACATTTAACTGTTATGCAAAACGTAAACATAAATAATCATTTAACAACAATAGAAACAAAAAAGTAGCAATAATAAATAACTGTCTTCGTCCAACATCGCAAATTAAAACATACAAAAAGTTATGCAAAATGTAAGGTTATCCGTGTAAGTTCAAGGCAATGCAAAATAGCTTTTGCCTGTTATTTTTTTAAATTTTCTATTTTCAAACAAGGAATTAGTATGCAAAGTGAAATTAATATCTTGCAAATCAGATTCTTGTAAGAGGAAATTGCCCGGAAATTAAATATGGATATTTAACTGTAAAAGATTTTTATAAATTTGAATTTTAAAACGCTAGTCTTGACCTGTAACAGGGTTCATCATGTTTTTCGATCAGAATTTCGTGTACTTGGTTATCATTTCTTAAGAATTTGTTGGTACATCTGCACTACTTTCGGGTTGATAAGTTTTATTTGAACTGCTGATTAAATGATTAAATATTGAGTGTTGTAACGGGTTAATTAAAATAAAATGGACAACGATAAAAATATAATAAAACAAAAATAAACAAACAAGAAAAATTATGACTGTTTTCTGACGGAAATAAGAAATTAACACACAGAGTTCAGTAAAATATTGCTACGATTTATGTTTATAATTATAAGTTTATAATTAGAACTTTGGCCATGAATAAAGTTTAAATGCTTTATTAGGTACTTCTTGAGTTCTTGCGTTATATAACAACCCACCTTGAATAAGGAAGTTTGGAAGTTTCAATGTAAGACATCGTTGAATTCGCAGATTCATTTTCATGGAAATGAATAAGATAGTAAAAACGGGACATTTGAATTTTAATTTAACCCCTGTCTTACAAAAAAATCTTAAAAAGTCCTAAAGAGGTCGATGTAACTGTTTTATTTAGGAAATGATTCCGAGTTTTAGAAAATTTTTG
Organism: Melanotus villosus; assembly: GCA_963082815.1. Taxonomy (NCBI): domain Eukaryota; kingdom Metazoa; phylum Arthropoda; class Insecta; order Coleoptera; family Elateridae; genus Melanotus; species Melanotus villosus. The sequence continues at coordinate 76,253,150 of OY720420.1, forward strand.
GTAATTTCAAAAAACAAATTCAAATCTAAAAAAGCTCATTCAACAATAGAATGTCTCGTAGACAGTTTGTTAATTTTAATGTTATCGAACATTTTTCTAAAAAAAAGTTATAATAATCGTCAACAAAATTAGAAAATCGTTTTTAAAATGATAACAACACATTGAAAATACAAAAACACCTAAAACATTTGCGTATAATAAGAATTAAACAAATTTTCTAAAAGACCGAAAATGTATTACTGATTCAGAATATAGATTCATAAACCATGCAAGTGTCGCTTTCGGGAATATGGACCCAAAAGTAACTAATTTAGAAGAACTTGCAAAATTAGAAAGAATCTTTGATAATTTAAGAAACTTCTGATGCATTCAAAAACTTTTATAAAAACCTTTCTTGGAAAACTAACTAAAAAAAAACGAAGACCTACATATAGCTCAAGGATTCTCCATTGCAGAAAAATTTTAGCAGATTCTAAAAATTCATGTCGAGATTCCTGATTTTGTAAAAATTAACACAAAATTCATTTTCACCAATTTTGCTAAATATATGGAATTCAAACAACTACTGTTGATGTACAAAAACTTCATGGAAAATAACAAACATGTGTGAGACAACTCATGAATAATGATGACTTCAAAAATGTTGAAAGATTTTCGTGAAAAAATTATTAATTAATATTAGAAAGTTAATCAGTTGAAACGCAGAAAACTCAAATTTTCGAAGATTCCGAAGTACATATAAGGTTTTTGGGAAATTTATAAACTACTGAAAAGTTCAACAAGGTTTTTTTGAAAAATAATTCAAAAAATCATAAATACCTTGGAATGTTCGGAAATTTTCTGGTAAAATTATAGAATTCGGGAAAGATCCTTTCTTGAGATTTTTCTAATTTTTTTTTTTTTAATTTTATAGATTAAAGAGGACGGGGAAGCCAAAATTGTATGACAAATGTAAAAAAAATCACAAAAATTAGAATCTTTGGGACATCCCCACTAATCAAAAGAATTTAAAAAAAAACATCGAACGATCGATTCTGAAAAGCAGCAGAGAAGTATTACTGATATTGGAAATATTCAAGGATAATTCAACAATTTATGGAAATCTATCAATTAGGGTTTCTAAAATAGGGTAATTTGTTATGGTTAAAAGCTCCGATCCAGGTCAGAATGTAAGGGGGAGTCAGTCACGGGACGCGTTGGCATACAGATGTGTTAATGAATGCAAAAAGACCAACCAAGTTTGTGTATGGTGCGTAGAATGTGAATTAGTGGTGCATTGGTGTAACATGCATTTTTGACGATTATTCACATAACGATGAAAAGCTAGTTGATCTTGAATTGAATAGATGTGATTGTATGTCCGATGAGATAAGGTCGGTATGAACAGCTATGTTGTTGATTATTAGTTGTTGTTGCTCGTTGGTGCAGTGGTAAGAGCGCTGGGGTCCTAAATAGGAGTCTTGGGTTCGAATCTCAAGCAGTGGCAAGAATTTTTATAAAGAATTCCCCACTGTTCGAGGTCGGTACTTGAGCGAGCGAAGCCATTTAATCGTCTGGTTTAATTAATGATTCTGTCTGCGGAGTGGTCGACTTCAGATAGTAACAAGACATACACTATACACTTAATACACGGTCACAAACTCTGCAGAAGGTAACGGGAAACCACTGCAGAGAACACATTTCCCTAGTATAAGGGGGATATAACAAAGTTCACGACGCCAAGTCGTTTAAAAATCTGGCTTTGAAACCCCCCCGCCAACGTCCTGAAAGGATATGGCGTGAAGAAGAAGAAGTTGTTGACAAGCGGTGAGGCATTTAGTCGGCTATTTGCCTGGGACTTGGATAACTAGACGTAAGTTATCTAAAGGCCCTTGACCGTCTGTAAAATACTCAAGACAGTGACGCTCAGGTGTGCGCCTCAGGATGGCCAGGGAGGCCCGTTTTCTGTAACTCTGTTCCATAGGCTTCCTAGGGCTTGCGGTCACCTAGGATGGATGGAGCAGTGACATGGGTAGATTTCCATTGTCGACTATGTTCCGCCATAGTTGGATCGCGCGCGTATCTTCCGTTTAACAGATTCATAGATAGCTAAAGATGCAACCATCGCCATCATTTTTCAACATCCCCGAGAGTTTTCTACTAGATGCGATGTGGGATTCCCTCTCCCCTATAAGTAACCCTATCCAACTTATACTGCTAAACGTAGTAATGTGTGAATGCATGTTTCGCTTTCATGTGTCTGTATTATACAGGGTGATTCATTAGCCTCTTTACAAACTTTGGCAATAAAAACTAGATGTAATTTCATAAAGAAATATTCATATGAATATAGGTTCTATCTTTCTTTGTTAAGAAGTTATAGAGTTTTTAAAATAATTATCTATTTGAACGCTAATGAGTAATCATATTTTAAGAAAATCAAAAACATTTATTGTGACAAACAGAAAGACTACAGTAAATGAATACACAACTGGCAACGATGAACTAAACTGGTGCCTGGGTGATTTGGTGTATCCAACTTAGGTGGAATTAACGTTATTCCGTGGTAAATTGCTCGAATGTGCTTTTATAAACATTAATATCACTTTGCAATAATTAAATGAATAAACAAAATCATAAAATTATTCCAGGATATTTTAAAAAGTATTGCAAATATACAGAAAATTCAAGCAAAATTCAAAAATTGAAGGAGAAAAATTGTTTTAATAAATTCGCAAAATTTACTAAATTAAGAAAGAATCGCTTCTTGGAAAATTACTAAAAAAATTACAAAGCTCAAGCATTGCCACAATGCATAAAATTAGGGAAAATACAAAAATATCTGAACATTTTGGGAACTACTGGATGATTTTAGAAAATTAAGAAATATTCGTTTTCCGGAAATTAAGAAAGCCTTGCCAATATTCCCGGAACTACATTAATTTGAAAAATGTATAAAGAAATTCTGAAATTTTCTGGTACATTCAAAAATTTATAAATTCAAAGAAAAACTGGCAGAAATTAAGGATTGTCGATGTGTAGCAAATTAATAACAAATACAATAAATGAGTTGGTCTGAAAAGTTGTTGATAAATGCAGAGAATTCATAAATACCCTTTTTGATTCATTATACATATTATGTTCACTATAATCTCAAGAAATTCAAAAATTCAAAAAAGTGACAATCAAACACTATTTATGTATTTATGTATTTATAGTGGATTAATGAATAACATAATTCATGAAATCTGGAAAATCCAAAACGGTAGTAATGAAATGGAGTTCATATAGGCAAGGTTTTGCGAAAAAGTTGTAAGGATCATCATCGATTATATCGGCATTTCAAAAATTCCTAAAATTTATGAGATATTTATTTTAAAGATCAAGCGTTGGTTGGTGGCGCGTAGAACCAGAAACTGGGTAGTCTAAACCCTTACGAAGGTGATATTTTTCTCCATACAAATTTATTAAAATTCATTACTGAAAATTTTTATCGTGTTTCAAATTTCTGTAGTTAATTTTGTTATACTTAAATCCGCCATTCACTTCTGATACTACCAATAAATAGTATCTAATAATAGAACATAATAAAAAACAAAAAAAGACAATGAAAGTGACAAAGCGACGGTTTTTATTGATAAAAATGAGAATAATTCCGTTGTAAAACTACGACAGTTATTGTGTCTGAAAGAAATATAGAGGTTCATTCATTCATTCATAAACTGTACTACAAGTCATCGATAGACGTACAACTCGCGTTTATGACGTCAATCGTTTCTTTTATAACTGGTTCTAACTGTTTATGCAAACAGAACACAGATATAATCTTTTCGCATCTGAAAACTTCAAAACGCGATAGCGTCAAAGAATTCCCTTTTAAAAACTTTTCTGTTCCTCGGTCGAGACCCAAAGAATCGGGAAAACGGTAATTTAGTAGCAGATGCGAAGGTATCGTTTAGCGACCCTACGGAATTTGCTTTTGACCTTTCACACTGAACGGTTGGACAGTAGGTCGAATAGTTCCTGGTCCAGCCATCTGGGGCATCTAAAGTTCATGAGATATTAATTTTAATAAAACGTAGCAGCGGAATCCGTTTAATATTAAAGAGATGGTTGTTAAAACTATTTTGAAATAGTTGCTCAATTTTTAATTTGATTTCTAAATTTAGACCTGCCAATTATGATTATTATACTCGTAATTTTTTTCGGGACGACCTTCAGCAAACAATAATATAGTATTGGCAATTATACTGAAAATGGTCGTCCTTTGAATATTTTCATTTACAATAAATTTTTGTCAACCTTTTTGCTAGCATTTTTCTATAGTGTAACCAGCAATGAATTGCCTTAATATGGAAAATAAAACGATAAACTACGCCTGAGCTTCTCATTATGTACACCACCCCCAGTAAACTTCAAAAATTACTTTCTAAATGCCCAAAATAAAGAAGGTACCGCGGTATCAAATTGAGGTTTAGTATGCCGTAATGATTTTTAAAAAGGTTCTGATGTGCTGTTAATTAATTTTATTTTTAAAACGAGACTCGAGTGCAGCCATTAAAATATAAACTTGCAATTTTAATTAAATTTTCTGTATCACCACTTTAATTAATTAAACAAACTAATTAGCGTGCATAAAACCTTTTATAAAATTTAATTGGTGAAACATAATAAATTATTTTAAACTGCAAATGACAAAATAAAATAAACAAATAATACAAAATTACTAAACAGATCAATACGGAACAAATGAATTTATATAACGAAGGAAATAGAATGAAAAGGGAAAACAAACAGATTTCATTAAAAGTTCCTTGTTAATATTTGTTTTGATGATAAACAACTACGTGGGTGTTCGATCTGTGTTTTGTTATTGAAAATTTAAGCTTGAAAACAGCCCCTAAATAGAAATCCAGAGTGGTAGTTGAAGGCCTTCTTTATAAAAAATAAATTTTGGGAAAAAGGTATAAGCTATTTGGTAATTAACAAGGCTTTAGCAATGAGCCAAACTGAAGGTTTAATGACCGATTTGAAAGGGTTCCCTTTCTACATTACAAATTACAAAATCACAAATTCGAAACAGCCAAGGGCTTCTTTGTCCTTTTCTGTAAAATCCGAAACCCTAATTAAAATTGTATTTTTAGTAGGCCATGCTTTCGAAGAGTTATTGTGAATCCTCCCGTTTTACTATATGCAACCATCAACACTTTGATTGAGGTTATGTTGACGAGTTTTCGCGAACGTTTGTTTAATTTTTATAGTTTCATAAGTGATTAACAAAAAAAAATACAACAACAATGCAGAGTAAGGCATTATTTTAATCCTCGCATTTGATTTGATATGAAACATGTGTGCCAGTATTTAAGAAAACTCAACGTGTTCGAATTTTGTTGATCGCATGTTACCATTTGCCATCAGTTGCCATCACTTCTCCCAGTATCCCCATACTTATTTTTGGATAATAAATAAACAAACCAACGCCCAATTGTAATTTTAAGAGCAGATTTTGATGGGAATGTAATGTAAATGAGCCCTAAATTCTGCAACTTTTGTTTAAGCTTTACGAACGAGGAAATTCGAAAATTTAACAAGAAACTTAATTTTGACGTTCTGTTTTTCTTTACAACTAACTTGTCTTTAAAAATAAACGAAAAAATCAGTGACAAATAATAATTTTAAGAACAGAATTTGATAGAAATCCATCGATTTCTGCACGATTTGCGCGACGAAAATTTCAAAAATTTGCTGTAAAATTATTAAGTGGTACTTTCTGCTACTCTTTGTAACCATCCTCTTAATTGTTTCAAGAACTAAATGAAGAAACCAGTAGCAAATTGTAATTTTAACAACGAAATGTATCAAAAATCTGCTTTTATTACCGCAGAGTTTGCCTAAGCATTTTGAGATTTTGAGCAATGAAAATTTCGAAAATTTGCTAAACAAATGTTAAAGTGGTGATTTCTACTTCTCGTTTGTAACCACCGTGTAGTTTGTCTCCAAAAATAAATTTAAAAAACCCGCAACAAGTGGTCATTTTAACAACAGAAATATGGGAAACATGTTTTGAATCCTGCAAGGTTTACCCAAAGTATTTTGAATGCTTAAATTGTCATTTACTAAATTTAGCTGTTTGAATCAGCAACCGAGGTCCCGAGTTGCAGTAGCTAGGTACCCCAGCCAAGTGCGATCACGAGAGTTAAGCTTCGTGTCTCGGGTCAGTACTTGGATAGGTTGCCCAACTACTTTGTTAACACGGCACCTCCCTCCCACATGGTGAGAGTGAGAGGTAGAACAATTAGATAAGACACAGTGAGTGGGCAGATGAAAGAAGATCCGACGCCCAGAAGGGCATAAAGATAAAAGATAAAGAAATAAAGAATCAGTAACCGAAAAATTGAGTGTGCCTTCTAAAACTAAAGAAGAGAAAATGAAGTCGTTTCTAAGTTTATCAAACTACAAACGGAGTATTTTAATTGCACTTAAACATAAATCTATGTTGCAGAGTCCTACTGTAGACAACAGACAACAACGCAGGGTTTGAGATTACAAGGCATATACCATCATTTAAAATCGCAACAGGTCATGTTCGGTGAAGAGTTTTCTTACTACAAAAAGAATTTCTTTGGTGTGTTTGCAGAAAATTCACACCGACTTAATTTTCAGAACCAGGATTGCCGGTTTTATTCTTTCACGCTACAGGAATTCTAATAAGTTTTGACAACGCAACATCATCAATTTTCAGGCTGAAGCTACAAAATTAAAATCATAGCCAACTATGACTCAACAATAAACAACCTCTAATAAAAAGACATTTCAAATCTGCTTGTGTTAATTTTCACCCGATGATTATCTATCTAACTTTTAACATTTTATTATTATTGATTACAACCCATTCTAAGTCGGTTGTTGTTTATTATAGTGTACAAAAGTGCCCAGTGGTGATTGCTATCGTTCTATTTCTATTACACAATGAACCAATGATAGCAATCTTGTAGTAGAACACTAACAGGTGGGTTATCGAACTATGTCATCTATTGAATTAAATTTCATGGGCGGTCGCTTATGTCAGTTAGTTAAATTCTGTCAGATTAAATGATGGTAGTGTCATCCCGAACTTCTGCGAATCAATGTCGCTATCGCTATCAAGCTTTAATAAAAACGTTAAAATCGTTAAATAAGCCTTAAATGACGGTCTTGTAATTAATTGGAAAGAAAAACGTTTCACTTACCGATTGATAAAGGCATCTCTTAAAAACGAAAACGAAAAGCATAAAACTACATGAATGTTTTACCATTGAAAAGCCCGAAGTTGAACAATTAGTTAAAGTTACGTTTAACACAGGTTAATTTATTCTCTTAATTGCGACCATACAAACCACAATATTTAATCTAAATAGTTCACTATTGCGTTGGCGCAGCGTGTAATTAAGCAATTACTTTACACGTATGCTTATATGGAATAACCGAGTGGGGGGTTTTCTTAATTTATTACATATTGCGCAAGGCAAGGCGGTTCAAATCTACTATTGTCAGTAATAAACTTCTTCCAAGTTTACTGCCAATTTTCTTCTACCACATCAACCACAAATCCGAACGCTTAACTACCTAAATACAAGGTTTATGAGCAAAATTACCTTTTGTTCCGTCAGTTTATTTCAATTTCAAATTTATACACTGTTTATATCGTTTTTAACCTAGTTGGCCATGATTTATATAAACGTTATATTGTGGGTTATTGTGTCAAATGTCAAAATCTTCTGCTGTTTATAAAAAGCCTGTATTACAATATAACAATATCTACAAATAGACAAGAAAAATCAATAGTTTTTACTCCGATTGGTGTGTTTAACGTCAGTTTTGTAGTTTTGTTATTACTTTGATGTGAGAATTTGATCTAAATAACGTGCTAAAATCCCGAAGTCCTAAAAAAGGAAGCTAAATTTTGTACCTATTTCCCTTTGACTTAAAATGAATGTTCTCTGTTTCGGCATTAGAATGACATTATTCTAGCATGCATTGTGATGCTTTAATGAGCCTCATTATTAAACGATTTTTGGTGATATTTTGTTTTCAGAAATTGGTGATACTGTATCAAATAATACTACACAAAATACTTAGGCAACCACTCATTGCTAGGCAACAAAAACGTCAAATCCCAAACCTCTGTCAACTGTCAAGCAAAAATCGCTATTACCAACCTATTTTACCAAAATTTCCCCAACTGGCAATTGTCAAATATTTTAATAAAAATAAACATAAATAAATAATGTAAATGGAAGCTGAAACAGAGAAAATAGTATAAAATACTCGTTACAGAAGGCATTCGAGCACTCGTCCGTTCGGCCACTCGCCGCTACGCGGCTCTTGTCCAAGCCTCTTAAGAAAGTGGGCGAAATGTTAAGTTCTTCTTTCTCAACAATGACAGGTTCCAACTCGGAAAACGTTCTTTTAACATTTATATCAGGTTAAATTGGGTTAGATCGGGAGAGATTAAGTTAGACTAGGTTGCGTTCTTTAATGAGATAAAGCACAAACTGAATTTTGATTAATGATATAAAATGTCAAATTCTAATATCATTACAGTAACACCAAATTTCAAAAAATAAACCTAATTTAGAATAAAAACTTAATTAGGTATTCACAGTGCGACTGATTAGAAAACTCCTTGGTTAAAGGCGGCCATGGTTTTTTTTTACATCTTAGCTCACACACTACTGCAGGCAATTGCATACCGTAATTTGAAATACCAGCTTGATTTTACCTTCCATAGCCACTTTCATGCAACGATTTTTTTGGTCACGCGGTATATATCTAAAAATAAAGCAACATTTACACCTTAACATGGCCAAATACGTGACAAAAGTATGCAAATGGCGTATGCAATACATACATCATTTAGAAATCATTCAGCTTGAGGCTACGTAGGCGCAATTTGACCTAATAATCTACACCCAATTACACAACCACACGTGTAACCCTTTATCTGATACACGTTTGACATTTTCTTACATTTATCAAAGACCTTCAAAAGTACCACGTGACATTGTCAAAAGCTAAAAATCAACCAGGGTGGTCTGCTGTTAAAAAAAGAAACAACTGAAATCTCCACTTACAGAAGGTTTTATTATTATTATCCGTAAAAGGAATTAAACAGCAACACAATGGAAATCGAACTGTGTGAGGTACCACAGGAAAAAAAGTTATATTTGGGTGGGTTTGTGTACGTTTTGGTGCGTACACGAAAGATGTGAAAATTTGTTATAAATGGCGGTGTTTACGAGGCCCGACTTCGATTTATGTCTGCAACTTTATACCCTAAACGAGCGTGTGTGGTACGAAGAGTTAGTAAGAGGATGTGATGCAACTGCTTTGGAAATTATGAATTATTACCAATAGCATACCTGTGGCTTTGCTAAAGTAAAAGAACATTAATGAAGAAAAATTGCTTTTGTTCTAAGTAAATCCTTGGTAATAAACTGCGTGGTTGCCGCTAGCCTAAACGAATAATTGGGAGTTCTTACAAAACCTATTGCACAGGGTGTTTATAAGAACTTGCGACCTTTGAAACAGACTACATTCATTAAAAATTATTAATCGAAATAATACCTAACGTTAAACTGACTTATACCTAATTCATCATTTTTAACTTTTTGACAGTAAAAAAGTAACTGCGAACTAGCCCCCCTAGGGTAGTAATTGATTTAGTGAAAATTTAGTCGAAACTTACTTTTGGTAGCAGTTTATATCAGCAGTGGGAAAAATATTGTAGGAGAGTAGGGTTTTTATTTTGTCCGCAGTCCAAGCATAGCGACGCCCTTCAACCATACCTCCCTTGTTATGTAGTTAAATAAGTAAATATATCAACTAACATTGACTACCTAAAACGTAAACATTGAAAAGTTTTGCAAAAATTCTTAACCTTTAAAATGACTGAAAGGTCACATTTTGAAATATTATTAGAAAATTTTCAAATTTTTGGCAGTAAACAACTGTTGTACCGAAATAATTCAATCATCTTCTAATATTAAGATTATCACGTTTCCCTTCATATTATTTACTTTACGTATTATAATTTTTAAATTCGTTTATAATATTAGTTTTATCGGGGTACTATTCACTTTACATATACTTATCCCTCATAGTTTTCATAATGTACATGCTAAGCGCTTAATAAATATTCGGTACGAAGTTCTGTTGCATTGGTAAATGAATATTCTTTCATTTTCTTTTAAAACGTGCGAGCGGCTGATTTAGTAAAAATGCGTATGGTCGCAAGTTACGAGTGAGTGGGCGAAATGCATTCTTGGATAATAGTAACCAAAAGATGAAAAGCTGGTCGGTCGGTAATTATGTAGCTGAGATAATTGCTATTATTGTTATTGATGTTAGTAAGCATTGAGGCTTCCTGGGATATTTTGCATGAGTATATGAGGCTCGTTGTTGTTTATTGGAGCATGAGGCTCCGGGGCTCATTTAGCCAGCTATATGCCTGGGAACTTGGGTGACTCGGCATGGTCACCAAGATGCAGATGCAGTGCAGTGACTACGGGGATATGCCGCCCGGGTGGTCAGGTAGGCTCGCCTCCATATTTTCTTTGTTCTGTTGACTTCCTAGACCGTATGGGCCATCCAGGATGAGTGGAACATCTGCATGATTCATAGCTAGCTGAAGGTGCACCTATCGTTATCACCTCTCAACATCCCCGAGTGTTTTCTACTAGAAGCAACGTGAGATTCCACAGGAGGATTCCCTTCCCCCCTGTAAGTAACACTATCTGAACCTATACTGCTAAATGTAGTAATGTATGCCTGTTTTACTTTCATTTATTGCTGCTATCTTTATTATACATATACGTATTTGCCTGGGTGATGTGAGCATTAACGTTTGTATCAAGTTTTGGGTGTTTACGAGGTTTGGTCGTGGTTACATGTTAATCTAACTTGGGCGGAATGAACGTTATTTCTTGGCGAGTTGATTGGATGTGCTTTTGTAAATATAAATAAGCCATTTCAAAAATAATTAAAGTAAAATGGAAATCGTAATCGCCCGCCCCGTCCTACAAAAGTAATTGTAAATTTCCCTAGGGTAGTAAGTGAAGTGATTAATTTAGTGAAAATTTAGCTGAAACTTATTTTTGGTGACAGTTTATATAAGCAGTGGGGAAAATATTGCAGGAGTTGCATGATTTTACTTTCCATGAAGTTTTCAGCACAGCTAAGGACCTTCAACCATATGAGCCACTTATGTCCCTTATTACTAGCATATCAACCAACTTTGATGGCTTAAAACGTAGACAATGAGACGTTTTGCGAAAATCCCCATCATTTAAAAAAATGCCCGAAAGTTCACATTTTACAAATACTATTAGGAAATTTTCAAAAAATTTACTTTCTTCCATAAAACTACGTTCTAAGAATTTTAATGAAGTTTCTATTTACAGTGCTTAAATGTAAATGTTTCTCAAATGAAAACATTAAATTGATGACACTCGAATATTCACGACTTCTGAAGGAAGCAACGTGACTAGCTTTCATTCAGTCCTAACAAGCTTCATTTATTCTCACCCCGTTTAAAACTGCTAACAAGGTGATACTTGCCTTAAAGCAGGAGGAATGCAACGTTCGACGTTCGAGGTTGTGTTTAAACCTACAATTCATGAAATTTCTGAAGATAATTCGAACTTAAAAGACTGTTCGAAAAATAAATCGAGTTTAAAAAATTTTTTTAATATATTGAATTTTCGGAATTTTATGAAAAGAAATCGAATTTTAGACATGTTTTAAATAAATCAAATGTTCAATTTTTTTTTAAATTGGAAATTTTATTAATGTTTGAAGCTGGACTTGAAGAGAATAACTCAAGCCAAAACATTTATACTTATTTCATGTATAACTTTACATTAGTAGAACAAACGTAACACACCCATAAACTAATCGGTAAAAATGCCAAGCCACAACAAACTGTATTTACCAGAATAAAAAAGGGGTTGTTTTCCTACTTTCTATTTACACAGAAACGAGTACAATCAATAGGAAGTTGTATAACACAAGTTGAAAACTATTTGGAAAATGGTCAATATGTACTATGCGGATTTAAGTCAAATACGAAGCAATGTTCCGTGAGATACTTCAAAGGACGTGGGGACACAACAACGATTTGTGCAGAAATCCTATTTTACTTAAACTTTGATAAAATAGAAGGACATTTGAATAAACAATTCCCATCAGGTTCCCAAAGGCTGTGGGTTTTGTTTGATAGTTTTTCTAATACAAGTATTTTTCAAATATTTCTTTGGCAAAACTTATTTTTAAATTATTCATGTATAAAGTGTCGTTCTGACCAATTTGTCGACCTATTTTATTGTTTCCTTATTAAGCATGGGTCTTCTGCTCGACGGTATGGATAGGCTACATATAGCTGACGAGTGCAACCACTGCGAAACCACAGTCGTGGTAGTTCAGTAGGCTACCTATGGTAATTTCAGGTTTTTCTCTTTTTTTTATTTTCTTCCATTTCGACAGTTATTTCTTTATTCTACCTTAATACGCGTATCTTAATTAGCATTGCCAACCTATCTAATTGAACACAACTTTTATTTATTGTTCTTCTTTCTCGTTCCTCCTTTTGCCTTCACGGCGTTGGAGTTAAACTTTTACCCTAAAGTAAAAGTATGCATTTCTTCCTACGAGACAATAAACAATTTAATGCATTCATATTTCTTAACAGAACCCATTTATAGTTCCATTTAAATCTCATATTAAATAAAGACCACTGTAAATTACGGCAGCTAGTTTGAAATTAATTCTGCAATTTATTGCAGGGCAGTAAGTACATTAAAGTTATGAATAGTGTTATTGGTATGCGTTCCATCAACTCTAGTTTAAATCATAACAACAGAAGCCAACAAATAAATTTCTCGGTGGTAATAAAATATCCCCAGTATGACGCGAAGTAAAATATAAATGCAGAGGCTGAAAGCACTTGCGTGTTTACGACTGAGAGAAATAATCTTTAATGCCTATTTGGACATCTGACTTTTGGCATCTCGGCTACTTGGACGAGTAATTCGATTATGACAGGCTAAAAATGAACACATAAAACTAATGTTGGAGTTCATTCGAGTATATTATTTGACCTTTCAATCTTAACTTTTAGTTATGACTTGCTGCAGAAATTCTAAAGCAGAAATGTTATAATAAAATAAACAGAACAGTATACATAAAGAACAAAATCCATGATCTAAAAAATGTAATTTCTAAAAAAACTTGACTCTTCGATTTATAAAGCTCAACGAAACACGTTCAAAAATCTCTTTTTTAAAATTGTTTCTATTAAAAGGAAATTTGTTTTAAATATACAGGGTGTCCGTAAAAAGGGAGGTCAATCCGTTAACCACATATTCCTTGAGCAAAAATAATATGACTTTTATAATGTAAAAAGTAGAAGCTCAAAAAACGCCTAAAAATTCTAATAAATTTTATTTTAGTGTTTCCACGTACTACCTGAACCAAAATGAAAAAAAAAAGCCACAGCAAATTTGTATAAATTAAAAACAGTTTGAATAGTCGGCTCCTTTGAAACATGTGTCGAAGGTTTAATGATTCGAAAACCATCAACCCACTTAACACTTTACAGTTTCCAGAAATAAATATCGAATTTACCTGCCCGCCATTTCTGTGAAGGATATCGTAATTAATGCTTGAAGGAACCAAATATCATTATTTTAACTGATTTTAAACGATCAGCACAGCAGTTAAGCCTTTTAATATTAATATCCAACCATTCATAATCCTTACTTATTTTTGTTCACAACAATAACGGAAATAAATACATTAAAGGAAAATAACCCGGCGGTTTGATAAATGCAAATAATGTGGTAATTCAAAGAAATTGACGTAAAACTGACCAGGTAGCAAGTGCAAATTAATAAAAAATGATTCTGACCTCTAGACACATAAAACTTCGGTTGCTTAATAAATAAATAATAGCTTTTACAAAGAAATTAAATATTTAACAACAAAGTTTCCAACTTCCACACAAATGTCCTTAAAACAAAGTTTTTTAGGAAGTACTCAAGGTTTTCCTTAATTATAAGGAAATAACTTCAACCCAGCAATTCTTTTAAGGTGCTTATTATGTACTTAAGTATTATTATTGGGTTATTTTATTAAAGATTGGCAAACAATTATAATTAATTTCGCAACTAAAAATACATTAAAAGAATCGCCCACTTCGTTTTATATAAACAAAAATGATTAGGTAATCAAATAAAAATAAATATATAACAGATTTAAAAATGAAACCAATAAATATATTAATTAATTAAGTAAAAATAACAAACCAGGAAAAGTGCTATTTTTAAAATGTTTACACCCCAACAGAGCTAATTTCTTTCGAAAATAATTAAAGCGTCTGGAAGTGGAAACCACACCTGAAACAAAGCAATACAAAAGAGAAAAAATCTCATCTCCTGAAAGTGACAGGCACGAGGCCAAAGTATTGTAAAGAATGAATGGAGATGAAAGCGTTTCGTTAAGGGGGCCACCGTTATCTTCCCGAATCACATATAGGAACTTCAAGCATCAAAACGACGTGACATCTAATTTCCTTATTAGTTCAATTGGATGGATGTGTGCGAGAATAAATATTATTTCGGGGGTAACTTGATTTTTTATGGATATATCAAATTTCGTTACTTGCCTTTGTATGTTTAGGTTATAAGTTTTAATTTGTATTTATTTATTTATTTTCGCAATATCGTAGAATGCAAAAAAGTATTAAATATGACACAATTAAGATTTTCTTCGGTTCTATTATTCAGCGTTAAATAATGCCGAGATAAATCACAGAACCGATTCAAGAACTAATGTAAAAGGAAAGTAATACAACTAATAAAAACTTGAATTACGACGAAATAAACTACAAAAGGAAAACAGAAGCAATATATTTAACATTGATTTTCCCGAGTTTCCTTGACCAATTTAAGCGATTTCTAGGTTAAACACGAAAATAGATATTTACGTACAAACTTTACTAATCGAAGTCTGCTTTTAATTTTTAATTCCTTAGAATTAAAGTTTTGAGGTCCTATTTAATAGTGGAGATCCACTAAAATATTAATTAAAAAAGCAGGCAAGAGGAAGTAGTATTGACGTACTAAATAATGTTTAAATTAATTAGAGCATTTGCAACTCCCATTCTTATAGTTTTAGTGTCAGTATTTAATCAAAAAATTAGCTTGAACTACAATTTGAACCAAGCCTTGCTGCACGTACTCCAGCTTAAACCTTGACTGAAATTCCCATTCTTACGTATTACGCGTTATAAAACCCGTATTTAAACGATCCCTTAAACTTCATTTAAACCAAATATTACCCTGATCAGAACAATGACATTTCTTGGTTTCTTTTAACATTTTATATCTAATAAAATTGGAAATTAAATTTGGCTTAAAAATATTTTCTTACGACCTTAGGTGAGTAAGCCAAACCAACTTTCCTTGTTAATTACAATAAATGTACAACTAATATTTAAAAAACGGATAACAATCACATTTCCTGCCTAACTAATTTAAACTGCACGGATTGAACAATTAACGGCAATTAAACCCATTTAGGGATTGATGAAACAATTCGTTGGAGATTTTGATATTTCGTAAATACCACCAGCTGATTAATGTACAATTGTACATGGAGGTAATCAATGCTGCTTTTAGTAAGGTGTAAATGTGTAAACCCAATCCGCAGTATGAATGATTGAATACTCAAGTGTATACACCCAAATTTAGCCTTGGTTCAGTAATGTAACAAATTCGTTTTTGTAAAATCCAGCAATTACAATCTGAAGCAACGTATAAATTTTCAAAAAATGCTACAAAATATTTAAAAGACGAAAGGGGAAATATACTTATGAAAGAAAAACATATTATCGAAATAAGATGAGAGTTAGTGAGAGAGTTCGAGTTAGAAGCGGAAAAACAGAGTAGCTACTGAAAATAACAACCAGCAAAGGGAAGAAAGAAAAGAAGAAGCAACCCAAAAATAAAGAAACAACAACCGAAACAATTAATTTAAAACAAACTAGATGATCGATCGATCAGCACGAAAAAAGTGGGAATTGTCAGACCAATGTATGTAAAAAGGAAATAGCAAAGACCCCGAGAATTATAGAGGATAAAACAGGGAAGAAGAGTAAGAAACCTACATGCAAAATCATTGGAAAGCAAAGCTATTAATGAAACACAATATGGTACAATTAATTAACAGTTCGGAACGCTCTTAGAAACAATCCATGTTAGGACAAGAAACGAAAGCTCAGGGAGCTGAAGGAAGAATGTGTACATATTATTATTATTATTATATTCTTGAATGCAGACTTTCGCGGCTGTTGTCCAATAAACTAATATTTTCCGCGTGTTGCCGTGGTCGTTCAATTTCACTTGACGTTTCGCTGCTCATACTGTCAGCTTCTTCAGAAATTATTCTAAAGACTGTTGTTGTCTTATGCTCCTCGTTATATACCTGGGTACCGTAACGCTTGGTTGGTGTTGTTGAACCGTGACGTTTGGTTGGTCGAGTGCATCCGTGACGCGTGGTTGGTTTTTCGTGTGTGTTGCAGGTCCTGTGCTTGGGGGATACTTTTTTTTTTCCATTCATGCATACTACCGTACCCCCCGGAACCGCTTTCGCACTGACGTGTATTTATATCCTAATATTGGAGTTTCACAAAGTTCCGCTTTGGGGCCGTTGTTATTTTTCTACTAAATGCATCAACATTTTGCACCAAATCTACATGAATGATCGTTTGATGAGCTTTTCTAAAAGTGCCCTATAAATTTACAAAAAAGTGTGACGATTAACCCCAAATAATTTCTATGAAAACGCGATTCAAAATCTCAGTTGCACATCTTTATCGGATGCTGTTAAATAAAAAGGATTTTAATGGTTAATTTATGAAAACTAACGTCTTACATCTTCAGCAACTTTATTACCTACATACAAGGTTGTAGATGTTGTAACCGTGGTGGTTTTAACTGTCCTGGTTAAAATTAGTAGGGTCGTTTGAAAAGTAAGGTAAATTTCAAACAAGCCCTTGCCGAGTTCCAGTTCAGTGCATTGTGAGGTTATTGCTGGGTCACACAAAGTAGACGAACGTGCAAGCATTTTCAAAAATGATGTGTTAAAATTTTACTTTTTTAAGGGGAAAACGACGGCCCAAATAATGGATCGTGTCCTTAGCGAGTCTTCCCCTTCATTTAAGTCCGTACATTTGTGGATTGCTGACTTTAAACGTGGTTGAACGAATACGAAAGATGAACCGCGCAGCGGACGCCCGCCCTACGTGCTTGCAGCATTTCAATTTCAATGAAGTGGTTCATTCTGTGAACGGCTATTTAGCAGACCAGGAGATCATTTTATAAAAAACGGTATAATGGCTTTGGAACATCGTTGGGCAAAATGTGTCGAGCTCAATGGAGATTATATTGAAAAATAAATACAATTTATTACCATTTTCTTTTCCCACGTACTTAAAGTGAGTGGTTAAAATACACAATGTTCTCAAATAATATTATATACAATGCCAATATATTTATTTTTATCAAACTAAAAATAACCTTACTTAATAGTAATTTTTATTTGAACCATCTTTTACGTTGCTATTTACCATTCTATAGGAATTTACCGCTAAATTTTATAATTAGTGTTAGTATAATTTTATTTTTACAGAAATATAAGTAAAAATAAGAATTTAAGTTGAATAACCAACTGCTTTATTTGTTGTTTTATCAGTTTTGATTAATTTTGAACTATTAAATGATAATAGTTAAATGGTTATTCTAATAGATCTAAGTTATGCTGATGATATGGTTGTACTTCGAAAAGTTAAAAACAACACTAACATTAAAAAACTATAACATATTAATATGAAAATAAACATAGCAACGACCAAAAGAATGTTGATGACAGGATGAAGAGATCAAACAACAACAAAATCATTGGAACAAAAACTAGAACAAACGGACATGTATAAATACTACGGTAAATAAAACAGAAAAGTGCAAAACGAAATCAATAAAAGGACAGCAGTCAAGCAAAGAAGAAACTAATCAATGTGCGATACAAACGAACTTTTTAGGGAAAGAAGAGACACTTCAGAAGTGAAACAGGAGCAGTAAGGAAAATAGCAAAACCATTAGTTGATTATGTTACGTTGTAAGTGGCATGCGACACATCTCTGTCTGTTCACAGGTTTATAGGTGACAGGTGACAGTGTACCCATCGTTATGAATTCATAACATCTCAAGAGGTTTTCTACTAGATGGCCTAGATGCTGTCTATCAAGCTTAAGGTATTTACGAGACACGGTCGGGGTTGCAAATTAATCTGGCTAATATAAAATCAACCAGAAGCTTTTGCAAATTGATGGAATAATACCACGCCGTCTCAACCAAAAAATTACGTATTGAATGAGAAAAAAAAACAACTGATTGTCGATAATAAAAAAATCTTCACTTCAATCTTTTAAAGTTCGCTGAAAGGTGAAGAGATTCGAAATTGAATTATTAAGTGCGAATAATAATATGCAAAAAGCACCATGAGTTAACATTTTATTTAAAAAAAAAATCAAAATTTCACATCTGAGTCCACAACTGACGTTCGAACCTGTGCTTTCTTGATCGGAAAGCAGGCGTATAATACACTGAACCACCAACAAACCCCTACGGAATTTGAAATATTTATTTTTCAAAACCAATCCCACAAAACCTTATTGAATCACAGTTCATCAATTCTGAGTGACTAACAATTCCCACCAGCAATAATAATAGGTTATCGTAAGTCTCCGGGCTCATTGTAATACAGTTACGCCACTGCTTTAATGTATCCCACACGGGCTATAATAACATACCAAAATATGTGGGTCTAGCCGAAAAAAAAACTCATGAAAGCTTTTACGTATGTGGTCTAAACCATGCCACATATTCGAATAACAATAATAAAATACCCGAACGATTCTCACGCCAATTGGCAGTAACTGAAGAATGAATGGCAGTACTGCGTGACAGAATGTGGAGACGTTGGATTGCAGGTTCCGTGAATTGCGACCCTGGCCCAGTGTGCCTGTGTGCCGCCGACTCCGGCCCACATTCCTAGACAAAAGGACGGGGTTCCGTATTGTAGGCAAGGATTTCATACGCCTGCACTGCAACTTAAATCGATTCTGCAGCAAGCTGCATCGATTTACCCCCTGTACTTACAACTATAAATATACGCCCACTACTTGTGTAAAATGTTAAAGGCGATTGTAACTTGCGGATCTTGTTAAACGTCCACTCAAACTACCAGCAGAGTTGACGCGATCACTGAGAGCGAAAGACGAGACTAAATTGCCCTTAATTATTTTCCAAGTTAAAAGGCCCCAAACTTGTCGAGGATCTCGTCACCAGAATATTGAGGATGTCTATCAAGCGAAACTAAAGGGTCCATTGTTAATTAACACGCCATTTTGAAAATCTATTACCGAAATTACCTACATAGTTGTCCCGAGTTTCTACAAAGTTCACCTGTAAGAAACTTCCGATTAAACTCTTACTTTCTGAACGTTTAAAACCTGTTATATAACGGCACCCGGTGTTTATTAATAGCCGAAAGTATAAAAATATCGACAACTCCAAACTATCGATACCCACTGGCGATGTTTCCAATTAAAAAAATTAGTTGGGAATTTTAACCATTTTTAGACAGAAATAATAATGTGGTCGGATTGCATCACAGCCAACAGTAATTATTCGTTTATATCCAATTAAGAGCGTTACTTTCGACTATAATTAAATAAAACATTAACAACTTCTGCCCTCATTAAATACAAATTTCAATTTCGTTAATTTCATATTTAGGTTCCAATAGCTTACAATAAAAAATTACTTCAACAAACTACAACTACAACATTTGGTGGAGGCGCCATGCATGTTGTTTTTTTTTTCTGAAACCATCAAACAGGTTCTGCGTATTATCATAAACTTTTAAATAAGAATTACTTATAGCTTGTCTTGTACAAAATCCTAAAAGCCAGTAACATTATTTATAATCTGAAAAACTCTTAAAACCAGCTCATCCAAATTTAGAATTTTACAGTTTTATGATACATAAAAAACTTCGCATCTTTATTTGTACATTTAAGAACTTTAATTCACGACAAAAATAATGAAACCTATAATCAAGTTCAACACAAATCCAGGGACAAACTGAACCGGAGTGCAGGGGCGCTATAACACCGTAAATTTTATTGCATTTACGCCAGAGGCAGCTCAAGGTAAATGACATTTCAAAAATATTAAAACAATTTTTGACTTAAATTTGGCGAATATCACAAGCTGATGCGCCGGGCCCTTAAGCCGCCCCTGATGTAGAGCTCTTCTTTACTTTCTCCTGTTAGGCAAAGTTAATGGAATTTTAATAAACCACAAGTTATTTCAATAAGCTAATCCAATGGGCTCCTACTTCGATTTACCGTCCTTGAAAAGTTTTCGTATTAATTGACACATATATTATGTACTATGTTTAAAACTAAAACACCTAATATAGGAATAGCAAAAAGAAACTTAAGTGAGAATTAAGCTAGAAGAGCAGAAGAGAAAGTATAAAATCAGAGCACTATCAAAAAAACCTAACATGAAAGTTAGCATAGAGGAAATAATATAATCTATGAAAGCAGAAGGTGGAACATAAGACTGGGACGTAGATACCAAATGGCAAAAACTATGAGAATCCATCTTAAAAGCAGCAGAAGAGATATATTGTACCAAGATTATTTAAACCCGGAAAATGACAGAATAGGGCCGAAAGTGAAGAAAAAGAAGATAGCATCGTTAAATTCAAACAAAACAATCTCAAGAAGAAGATAAGGAAAGCACCACCAAACAAGGAACAACGCAAAAGAAGAAATAAAAAGATAAAGGCAGACCTATGAGAGAAGTTTGGCATGGAACTAGAAAAGAACTTTTAAGGAAATCAGAATAATTCTGGAAGAAAAAAACTATAAAAGGGGAAACAATTTTATGAAGAGAAAAGATTAAATAACCAGCAGAGCACAGAAACAACAGAAAATGAATTATTTCTGCTGAAGATGAAAATAAGAAGCTATTAATTAAAACACTGTAAAATGGAACACTAGCAGGAGAGGACAATATTGCTCCAGAGTTATTACAAAAAAGCGGAAGAACGACGAAAAAATAGTTGTGGCAATTATATAAATAAAGCATGGGACACACACAAAATTTTACAGGAATGAGAATACAACATAATTATACCCATTTACAAGAAATGTCAAAAGACTAAAATAGTAGAAAAAGGGTTAAGAGAAACAGCTGAAGAAAAACTAGAAGAGCAAACCCAAGACCACATATCCATATGCCTTGACAAACCTGACGGAAAAATTGGTAGGTAAAAATCAGCTATGCCTGACTTTCTTAGACTTAAACGCGACGATTGACACAGTACCCAAAATAGAAACATCTCAATATCGGATAGATATGATGAAATGCGAAAGATGAAGCACAACTTGGACCAAAGATTAAAACAAAAACAGATATCACTGGCAACAGGAGACATAACAGTGAATGATAAAAATACAGAAGGATCATAGAATATGTGTACTAAGACAACTCACCAAATTCAGCAAAAAATCCGAATGCCGAAGTTACCAGAATACGATTGCCATAGGTAGGTTTTGCGAAGGTAGCATCTCGTCTCCCTGTGCCTTATCCTTTCTAAGGACGTTGGCAAGGGGGCCAAAGCCACATTTTTAAACGACTTGGCGTCGTTAACTTTGTTATATCCCCTTATACTGGGTGGGCCATAAGTCACGTTACCATTGAAAAATTGAATAACTTATTTATTTTTAAGAATAAATACATTAAAGAAAATCTAAATAAAAACACAAGATTGGAGAAATTTTTAATCTATTTATGGAAGACAATGCCACGCAAATGATGACCATTTTCGGCCTCGCAAAGACGGGCTCTTTTCGGAGTATTTTCCATTACAGATTACAGATTTCAATATTTCTGGCTGTAGAGCTCGAATTTCTGCGCGGATATTGTCCTTGAGCTGCTGGATTGTCTGGGCCTATTGTTGTTCACATGTACACCCGCTCTTTCAGATAATACCAAAGAAAATAGTCGGGTGCCGTCAAGTCGGGTGAACGTATGACGGTATGCTCTTTGGGTCAGAATAATTGATTCCTGATTTATAAAATAAAATTCTATAATTTTAGTTCGTTGTTCCGTTGTGAATTTTTCCATTATAAATTTCCCAACTGTCACTTACTTATTTCTGACAATCACAAAACAAAACAATGAAAAATAAATAAGTTATTCAATTTTTCAATGGTAACGTGACTTATGGCCCACCCAGTACTAGGGAAATGTGTTCTCTGCAGTGGTTTCCCGTTGCCTGCTGCGGAGTTTGTGACCATGTATTAAGTGTATAGTGTATGGGTCTTGTTAAATTTTAAACTAGGAATGTATTTTAAGTAAAGGAGAGCCTGGAGGATAATTTCTTATGTTATCTCTTAGGGATTACAAGTACAGATAATAGGTTTCGCAGTACAAGCCACTCAACGACAGCCTACCAGTGGAATACGTGACGCGTAGTGAATGCTCGGTAAAAATAAATGTACGCGAATAGTATAAGTACGTGAATATAAATAAACTGTATAAATAAATTAGTTAGTGTTTCGCGTTAATATTATTGTTGTGTTTTTAATGTTTAGGTTGTTGTTTCGTGTTAATTATTATGTTGTTTTAAGGTTGTTAATAAATAATTCACACCACAATCTAAGATCACAGCAACAGAGAGAAGGTACATAGGTACTGCAACAGGAAAAAATAAGAAAGGGCAGAGTTTGACATGTCACTGTTGAGTTAAAATGATTCCACGTTTCGGCAACCTTCGCAAGAGGTGCATCAGGAGCTAGATAAAGACTAAAAGTGAAAACAGACTTGCATATGCCATAAAGAGAATAGTTTATATTGTTATAGTTACAGTTCATATTGTGAAGAGTTTCGATAATTTCGATGGCTTTGCCGAATTTTCTAGAATAAAAATAAGGACATTTGGAGATGATGGATGATTTTTCAAATAGAATGTTCTGGCTAGTATCGGGGGGATGTTCAACAACAACAGAATATAAAAGAAAATCTGATTTCAATCGCCGCTTATGCGCTCACAGATACGTGTGCGTACAGAACGGGCCGTTTCTTCAATATACATTAAAGCACAGGAAATCTATGGACACCTCTTGATAGAGGTTAAGGTTTGTCCTTTAGTGAAGGAAGTACCTACGAAATCTTGGAAAGCTAACCTTGGTGTTATGCTTTAGGAGAGAAAAGAAGAAGAAAACCTATAGCCAGTGCGTTCCTTATCGGCCTTATCCCTTATCTTGTAGTTTTTTTAAAACCCCAATATTACAAACCAGAACAGCAAAATTAATTATCTACATAATACGACGTAATTTTCTTACAACTTGGTGCATCAACAAAAAATACGTTTACAAATTGAATTCTGCAAACTAGGTTTCTATTTTCAGCAATTTTATGTGCAATCACAGCAATGTTAGATTAACAAGGACGCGGCTGCGGCGTTCTTATAAAACGAAAGCTATTTTTATACCCCGTATGCATCGAGCGAAGCGGAAAAGACAGCTTTCAGCAAAGTTCAATGTGCAACTATACACGTGCTCCCGTAATTATATAATTTTAATATTACAAAATGACCTTTCGTGTTTCGTGGTAATAACTCGTACCACCTGCATTCCTTCTATAAAGTAAATTACTGATATATCGAATTGGTAAAACCTATTAAAGTATCGAAGGCGGTAAGCTAAACTTTTTATTAACAACTGTTGACGGCTTGAGAATCACCCGAGGGTATCTTTATTTCCAGCTTTTTATTTTGATCACTATTATTATTTTTTAGTCGGCTTGTACCGGTATGGGAATTCGAGAAAAAAAGGTGATAAATACTGATCTAAATGGCTGCTTCTGTAGTTCTCTTTTGTTTCTTTTATACAGGGTAGTCTTTAAGTAATAGGACGCAGACCAACGATAGATTTGTAAGGTCAAAATATTACTTAGGATTACGTTAGCCCAAAAGTCGCGTTCTATTACTTGTTTTTACAGGGCAATTACGTGACTATTTATTGAATTCTTTCTAAAATACAATTACAAGCGCTTCAATATTAAATAGTGGTTCCAATTACCAAACGATTTTGCCATTTTCTTCCAACATAAACTTTTCCATGAATAATTTCGGCATGATATCTAAGTAAAGTTAAGTTTTTAAAACTCACCAGACCCCTTTGAAAGTCCCTTTGATAACTTACCTGAAAATAAAGAAAAGAACATTAAAAATAATCTACAGACACAAACATGACATATTTTAATAACTTAGTATTACTACCATTAGTTCGTTTATTCAATAATTATACCTACTTTCTACAATTACCGAGGGACATTTGAACTAATTAACGGTTTGGATGGAAATAATGGGTCCCATTAGACAGTTTTTCCCCTTTATCCGCATTTACTCGCTTTTAATTCGTTTGCCTAATTTCAGCTAAAAACTTGAGAAGCAAATTGGTGTTTTTTACAAGCCTTTCTGAAATTTTTTCTAGCAGGTGAGTAAAATTACAGTATGAAGTATCCTCTTTCCTTTTCACTAAAAACTACAGCAAGGAAATTTTATGACTGGAAATTTTTATTAAAAATTTATTTCATACATTTATTTACCTAATCCAAATTACAACATTTTAACAAGATATAATTGTAGTATTGTAATAAAGTGTCACAGTAAAGAAGTAAAGTTATTGTATTTATTAAATATTTAAGCTTCATTTAAACTGCAGGTTAAGAAAATCTGTAGTTTAAGTAGTCCTTAAATTTTAGGTCAAAGCGCATCGCGTCTTAATCAATTTTTTTTTTAATTATTTTTCTATAAAAAAGGGTCCAACATTGCGTGAAATAAAGGCTAAACCTACGAATTTCCACAAAACATTATTTTTTACGTACTTTTACAGTAATTTCTTGAATTTTACAGCTTTCATAAACTCTTACATCTTCCGTAAATTGTTTTCATTTCGACCAAATTTTTCAACTTTAAGCTTTATGAATTTACCAAAAAATTATACCGTTTAGATATTTTGACTCTCAAATGCCATTAATCTTTTGCATGTCAATAATCCTGACTCTTTTAAATCTTTTAACTAAGGATCCTTCCATGATTTGTAAATTTCCTGAATTTTGACATAAATTTTCTTTCTAGTGGCAACATTTGTTTGAGTTGCAAAAACTTAAAAATAGATCTCGAATATTTAATTTCAACATTAGCTATATTAATCATGAATTTCCTTTCCAAGCTTTACAAATCTCACCAATATTTGTTTTACAACTGTTAATTTTTTAATTATCTGTCACTTTTTGAATTCCATAAATTTCTTAAAAGGCCCCATAAATATGTTATAAATCCTATTAATTAATCAAGGATCTCCTAAAATTTTGAAATTTCGTTATTTTTTTGCTTTCGTCATTAATATTGTGCCCTTCGCGAATTTTTTAATTCTCTAATAGCACCTTTAGATGACTTTATAAACATCATTCAGCGATGCTTTGGTTATTTTTTTCTGCATTAACAATGCTTCCTAGACTATAACAACTTCTTAAAAACGCTGCTTAAAGTTTTAACAATTTTTTTGATTAATCAATCTTTCAAGGTTTCCAAACCCACGACTATTTTGTAGAAGTATTTGTTATTACTTGCTTGCATATCTCCAACATTTGTTCTCTCTATTTTTTAAAAGTGTCTTAGGGAAGGGCGATTACGCGATTACATAATTTGAAATATTTTCTGAATTTACCAAAGCTACTCCGAATTGTTACTTTGGCATTTTTAATTTTCGCCTTAATAGCAATAATTCTTTGTATTACACAAATCTCTATTAATTTTTTTGATTAATCAAGAATCTTCCCAGTTTGAAAATCTCATCTTTTTGACATTTTTTATTCAGTTTCTGCACGTCAGGAATACTTGATCTCTTTAAATTAAAGTTTAATTCTTTCATTTTAGCAATTTCAGATATTATTAAAAAAAAATTAAATTTTCAAATTCTTTCGAAATTTGTGAATTTTTTGTCATTTATTTTTCACAAAGGGAATCGATGGCTTTGTAAATTTTCTGAATTTACTAGAAGTACCGTATCTTTCCAGATTACATCCCCAATTGTTAATTTCTTTATTAATTTTCTTTGTATCAATAACACTCTTGAAGTTTCTGAAGGAAATGTAAATTTTCTGAATTAGAAATATCCTGAATTTTGCATATTTTTGGTATTTGTCAGAAGTTTTTGCACATGGACAACACCTAATCCCTTTCAATTTCTTAGGAGCTTCTTAAAAAGGATCTATCCATGATTTTGTAAAGTTTCATAATTTTCTGTACATCAGCATGATTTCATTGGGTTTCATAAATTCCTTACAAGCAAACCTCAAGTGGTTCATTATTTTTTTTTAATTTCTCAAAGATAGTAAATCGTACATAGATAGTGTCATCGCTCATCAGGTATCAAATACTTTACTGAGGAAATACTGCGGATATAAATATAAATCGTCTTCAATGAGCGCAGGACAAGGCAGTGAAATCATTGTATAATTTCTAGAGATCCTGTATATATAAAGATAAGAGTTGGGAAAATGCCGTGATACAGTTTGATTGGTTTGGATCATTTTTTGCATGGACTACTTAATTAAAATGCATTTACTTGGAATCTGTTAAAATTGACACTTTTGATGTTTATTAACAAAGGGTCAAATACGACAAAATGACTGGCTGGAGCGCTAGAAATTGTAATAATAGAGCTGAAATAAAGGAAAATAATGTTAATCTGTTCAAATAAATCTTGTGTTAAAATATTTGCGGTTTTTATATTTGACTGGTTAAGTGACACTGTGATGACAATTAAAATGACGTTTGTGTTGATCATGTGTTTGGATCAAAAATTGCTGTCAGAATAGTCTCATTTTCCCAACTCTTATCCTAATATATACAGGGTCTCTAATAATTTCAATCATTTAGCACCATCTATTGAATTATATAAAGATGCTGATCTTTTAAATATAAGAACTGTGAAGTGTGTTGGGAAGGCTGAATTGGTGTCTGGGGTTGTACATGACAAAATGAAGTGTGGCTGTAGTGTGGTACAGTTGGAAGAGGTTCACCAATATAATATAATCTACGATCAAAGACAAATATCAGAAATGAATATCGTAGAACTAAAATGACACAAGATACTCCATTCTACAAAAGCATATACAATTACATAAGGTTGCCTACGAAACAATAAAAAAAAATTTACATATATTTTATAAAAAAATCAAACTTTGTTATCTACTTAATGTCTTAACATAACTTATTTGTTTTTCTGTATTACGTGAATCACTTTGTTTTTGTGTTATGGCACCATGAAACCAATTTATTTTATTTTGTATTGTCATTGTTATTACTTCTTTGTTAAATTTGTACCATGTACCAGTTGCTAAACTGTTTTTGTTGCCGTAAATAAATAATGAATAAAATATAAAAATACATATACTAATCTTGTGTTTTCTTTTCATGGAGATTTGAATTTTCAGTGAGCTTTTTTTTCGTACAAGCAATACTATTTATGGTTCTTAAATTCGCTCTAATTTCTCAGAAAGCAGGAATGTTTGAATATGTACGGCTTTCTACTTTTTCCAAGCTTCCTAGATTTTATAATAGATAATATAAGATATCACAAAATTTATTATAAATTTCTCAAAAATACTGCTCGGATCTTTTAGAAATCTGGAAAATTTGGTATAGGTTTCCAAAAAATAATTTTAAAATATTGTATTCTTATAAAAATATACCTATGAAGATAAAACAATTTAATTCGGGAGATTATAAAATAAAAATTCCTCAGGATTACTAAAAGGAGGAATCCGGTTATGTGTTACAGAAATTAAAAACTTCGAATTTAATGTACTATAAAATTTGTACAGCATTTTCCGTCCCTTTCTCCCTTGTTTTCATGTAAATTTTAAAGATTAATAATTATAATATTTAATAATAATAACAACCAGCAGTACGGCAGAGTGAGAGTGCACATGCACGTATATTGAAATTTACAAAGTTAAGCAAGAGCCTGCTTGATCAGAACTTGGATGGGTGACCACTCTGCGGCTCGGTGTGTCTGGCCCCCTCAATACTGTAAAGAGTGCAAAGGTATAAGAGGGTAAAAGAGAAAAGAAAGAAAGAATAATAATAACTATATAAACTTATGTCATACCAGATGCAACAGTTTTGAAACATAAACAAAAGACTTTTATACAGATCTACAGAGTGTAAACGAAAACAGTTTCGCCCCCTTTTTTCTTATTATTTTTTGGAGTTGAAAATAAAACTTGCAGAAATAAAGATAGAAGAAAATCATTGATTTTTGAACTAGGTAATACGCCGGGCGTCCACAAAATGTACGAACGAAAGCTACATGTTTTGCTGCAGCTAAAAAGTATCGCTTTTTTGAATATTTTTGTCAGAAATTAAACGCTTCAAAATTAAGCTTTACATAAACTATACAAAAAAATTCTGTGGCATGGCAGGACATATTTTTACCCAGTATTAATTTCACATCTTCCATATCATCAAAATACGTATCTGCCAACATTTTTTGTATAAAAGTATTTGAATGCTACGCATTTTGAATTATTTTAAAAATCCTCTTTGTCGAACAAAAAATATTCAAATAATACAGGAGGTCGTGCTAAAAGTTATCCGCAAAAATTACGTATTTTAAAAATGTCAGTTTTTGAATATTTTGCTAGAAGTTAAATTTAGTACTTCAGAAAAAATTAAAATTTGGTTGTGTGTTCGGAGCACGATATTTGGAATATACGAGGACTGATAAAAAACTATCCGGAATGGTGGACACAAAGGGCTGTGGTTTTGCACAAAGTATGCTTAATATTTGTTATAAACGTGCTCTAAATTACATCTGCTTTGCTCAATCGGTTGTTCACAGTAATGTTTTTTGTTGACACTTGTGTAGGTGTTTGTCGTATTTATCATATCGGAAAAAAAGGATCGACGATCAGATTTAGTCAAAAACTTGGCGAAACTTGTAAAGATATGAGAAAGATATGAGTCCTGCGCAAGTTTATGAATGGTATAAACGCGTTGAAAACGGTCGTGAAGGTGTTGAGAGTAATCCGCGTTCTGGAAGACCTACAAACAGCAAAAATGAACAAAATGTCGAAGTTGTGCGCGCAGCTGTTCACGAAAATCGCCGAATTACTATTGGCGAGTTAGCTCCAGATCTAAACATTATAATTGTGGTTCGATTCGATCCATTCTTACGGAAGATTTGGGTATGAGACGCATCTCAGCTAAATTTGTACCAAAACTTCTCACAGCTGAACAAAACATGCCCATGTTTTAGCTGCTAGTGACTTGTTAAAATGCGTCAGAAATGACGAAAACTTTCTAAAAACGGTCATGGGTTTATGGGTATGATCCCGAAACTAAGGCCCAATCTTCACAGTGGAAAACTTCAAATTCTCCTAGACCCAAAAAAGCACGATAAAGCCGCAGCAATGTTAAGACAATGCTCAGTCGTTTTCGACCACAGGGGAATTGTGCATCATGAATACGCTCCACCTGGCCA
This sequence comes from Melanotus villosus, assembly GCA_963082815.1. Taxonomy (NCBI): domain Eukaryota; kingdom Metazoa; phylum Arthropoda; class Insecta; order Coleoptera; family Elateridae; genus Melanotus; species Melanotus villosus. The sequence goes on from OY720420.1 coordinate 76,282,863, forward strand.
GACAATTAACAAGGAGTATTACTATCAAGTTCTACGACGATTGAGGGACGCAGTTCGTCGCAAAAAGTCGAAACTACATGAAAATGTCGAGTGGCAATTGCATCACGATAATGCCCCCGCTCATGCATCTCAACTTGTGCAGCAGTTCCTTGCTAAACATGGCATTCCACAAGTCCGCCAGCCAACAGCTCCCAGCGACTATTTAATATTGCCCAAAATCAAATTTCAGTTGAAAGGAAAACGATTTCAAGACATTGAAGAGATACAGCAGAACACGACGAAGCAGCTACCGGCAAAAAATTTTGAGCACTGGCATCAACGTTGGATTAAGTATGTGGCATCGGAAGGCGATTAAATGTCAATTTCATAAATCTTGTATTTTTTTATAAATAAAGCCATTCTGGATAATTTATGATAAAACCTCGTTTTTCACTTCCTTATATTTATAAATTTCACACAATTTGATTGAATACAAAATCCATAAATCTTTCAAAATACGTAGATATGTCAACATTTTTTGTACATATGAAAGATTATACAATTTCAAGATACCCCGGAGATTTGTTTCGGTGTTGTGTTTGACAAACTTTTCCTGCGGCATTTCCACTTCTGTTTTTTCCCCGAACTAAACTTTTCACATCGTGTAGTTGCGTGTTTTTTCCTTTTTCCGGTTTTAGAAGTTGGTCAGGTTAGCCTTCGCGTATCAGAAAAAACTTAACAGGAAAATCCATTTACTTTGATACATATTTATAAATGTTCTGTGACACGTAGATAACGGTTGCATTTACGTTACGCTTATCAGGGTTCGTGTTATCGCGTACAAACCGAACTGGGAAAATACTTTTAGAATTAACGCTTCGAATCAATGGTCGTAAAAGATAAATATACGGTACGTTGCACCGCCGCAACCCTCTATTTACCAGTTTTGTGTTTTCGATTTGTTATCTTCCGTAAATAAACAATGTAATCTCCGGAAAAACAAGTAAAGTTAATGAGTGTTGTAACGTACAAACGGAACGTAACGGAATTGTTTATCAGTGGGTAGGCGGATGATGCACGTTTGTAAATAACGATAATATAGGCGATAGTAATGTAACAATACGTGATCGTGTTCCTGTATATATTGAATACCAAAACATCTTATTCAAGTCACTTTCCATGTACGTAGCGAACGGAATGCAGAGCGGAAATTCATTCATGTACTTCGTGTTGTAGTGAGCGAATGTCCTTAATAAAAATTCCCGCCCCATATACGGTTACCGTACCGGCTCATAACAGGCTTGTAATGACGGTTACCAGAAACATGACGTTTATAAACGGTAGACCTGTTCCTGGCTTATTAAAAGGGGAACTTTGTAAATGATCCTTTGTGCTATTAGAAATATCGTTATGTAATTTTAAATCGTGAATACGTGATATTAACGATTTAATCAGAAACTTTGCTAAACTTATAGAGTTACTCAGTTAGCTACGATCCACGAAACCAAATTTCATTTAGTTTTAGGCTTTCCTGTATAAATAAAAAAAATCTTCCTGTAATTTAGGTCTTTGGGCATTCTTTTGCTTTTATTTTATATTGTCTTTTATAAATGTCATTGCCTCATTGCTATGATACAGCGTGTAAACGAAAACAGGCTCACCCCCTCTTTTCTAATTATTTTTTGGAGCTGAAAAATAAAACCTACAGTAAAAACACTGCTTCCAAAGTTTTCAATCGCTAGTCTTTCATACTGTACAAAAGCTACAGCAACAACTTAAATTTTTGTGGGTCATGGCACTCTTAACTGAAAATAAAATTTTGAAAATTTCCTTTAAAAAGAGAAAATTTTAAAATTATCTTTTGGAAACCTATACTAAATTTTCCAGAAATCTCTAAAAGATTCATTCATACATAATCGATCCTCTTGCACCACACGTTGTAGTGTCCGAACAGTTTTTTTTTTTTTGGGAAATTTGTAATAAATTTTTAGATTGTAAAGTGTTTATGTTCAGAAAATTCATGGAATTACTTATGAAAAATCTACAAAACTTGGAAAATTCAAATCACTTAGAAAAAGTAGAAAGCCATAAATATTCAAACATTCCTCCTTTCTGGGAAATTAGAGCGAATTTAAGAACTGTAAATAGTATTTCTTATATGGAAAAAACTCACCGAAAATTTAAATTTCAATGAAAAGAAATATTTTTGAGAAATTAAAAAAGTTGAATCACTTCAGGATTGTTTTAAGGAAACCTAAGGAAGTATTGCTGATGTACAGAACATTTATGAAAAATTAAAGTTCTTGAAGAATTCTGGAAAGTTCAGGAAAAAAACAAATTCTAGAAAATATGAAAATTCGCAAATTTTTAATAAATTCTAAAAATTTATAAAGTCACGGATGGATTCTTCTTAAGAAGCTCCTAAAAATTTTAAAGGGATCAAGTATTGCTGATGTGCAGAAACTTAATGACAAATGCTAAAAGGTTGAGTTTGCGGATATTTCTAATTTAGAACATTTACAATTTCTTTAGAAACTTCAGGAGTGTTTCTGATTATAATTAGAGACCGGATCTAGTAAACATTCAGTAAAATCATTTCACTAGAGCTGCATACTTAAGTAGCACTTTTAAAACAGTTGTTTACTATTGCCTCTCTCTAGAAATTATAGTAGTGTTTTCTAAAGGATGGCAAAGTTCACCAATCATTATGGTGCAATATATTTACAATAGGCGTGGCCAAGCTTTTGTTAAGTCACCAAACCAATAATTTGTTATTGAAGAAACATAACGGTACAGGTGGGGGCAACCTTATTTACAAATATTTAGCATACTTATGGATTTAGCTAAATTTACCTATTTAGATGACTCATCACTTAAAAATGTCACCTACAGTCCGGTCTGTACTGATAATAAAGGAAATTAATAAAATAACTTAAAAATTAAGGATAATATCTGGAATGAAATTTCTAATAAATTTTGAAAATTTATAAAATGGACTCCCTTCTTGAAAAACTATTGTTGGCATATAAAAAAATAAATGATAAAAAATTACGAAGGAGCAAAAAATTCAGGAAATTTGTAATGAAATCATGCATGAAATACGAAACTTATAAAAAATTTGAAGAGATCAAGTATTGTTGATGTACAGGAACTAAATCAGAAATGTCAAAATGATAAGATTTACAAATTTTTGAAGATTTTTGATTAATTAAAAAATTAACAAATTATGCATTTTAAGAGATTTGTGCAGCAACAAGTTTTTTTGCGAATAAGAATGTGGGCGTCTTTCCTTCAGAGCAGCTTTTAAATTTTGAATTGTGTTTACGAACTGGCAGTACAGCAGAGTGGGAGCGCACGTAATACTGAATTATATGAAGTTAAGCAAGAACTTGGATGGGTGACTGCTATGCGGCTCGGTGTGTCCGGCTCCCTCGGCACTGTAAAGGTATAAGACTTATAAGAGAAAAAAAGAAGAAGAAGAATTGTGTTTACATATGCCTCTGCATTTATGGTAGGTAGACCCCCTCGGCATATATCCATAAAGCAAGACTCCTTCAGCATCCCAGAAAACATTTGCCATCAGTTTTTTTTTCAGAAAATGTTGGCTTTTTTGGTGGTGGAGAGTCCTTATGAACCCACTGCATGGATCCCTGTTTAATGGGAGGGTCTCAGTGATTTACCCAAGTCTCATGTGGAATCAAAACACACCTATCGCACAAAGCTAAGTCGTAGTTAAGCATTATTTATGTTATTTAGATTAGCGTAGATTGAACTAGAGTCGGATGATAATGATTGTACATTTTTAATTTGCATTCAAGTCAGGTATATGTAGTAATTATAACACAAATCACAAATTAGATAAATAAATGCAATTGGCGAAGTCACGGCGTTACCATTATTAGGGTTCCTTTTCGCTTGATGCGCGTCACTAGCCGAGCAGGTACAGGGACCCAACATTTTTTTTTTTTGTAGAGAGGGTATACCGGATGTGACTTGGTCGATTTGGTCCTAAAGGAAATAAATCTATTTACGGAGTCGGTTGACACAACGAGGGAAGTAAACAACAACTTAATTTATTAATATTATTTTGAAAATATGCATGGCTCGTGTTAATAAATCGCTAATAGATGTAAATAGTAATTGTAAAGTTAATAAATACTATTAATATAATATGATAAAACATGTTCAACCATCTCAGTCCATATATCCAACTCCCATTGAATATGTGACTTACTAACTACCTTGCATTGTAGAAGCGGTGTCTAGCGGCTGGCATCACTGGCATGTTAACTTTATACAGTGCTATCATAAAAAAAAAAATCCCTTCACACCTTATTGGCATGGGGTGGGCCTGGCGTAATCCAGAATTGATCCACGGTTATCTGCCCCATGTCAATTACAATTTACAAATAAAACATACGTATTTTTTATATGTAAATTTTGTCACGATTCCCTGTATCGTTTGAATGTTTTTCGTTCGACAAAGGGGAGAATTGCAATATCTGCATTTTTAAAATAATTCTAATTTTGTGGCAAATTTAATTACTTTGATACACAAATTTTGCAGATTTATGCATTTTAAATACATATTTATGAATTTTATACGCATTCAAACCATGCTCTGAATACAACATATTTTACCATGTTTTGTAAAGTTTTTTTTTGTTGAGCTTAATTTTGAAGAGTTAAATTTAATTTCTGACAAAAATATTTTAACTGCGCCATTTTTTAAGCATAAATTTTAGAGCGGTGCCCTGTATTTTCTTATATTGTTTGTTCAATAAAGAAGAGAATAGTACATATTATCTGCATTTTTAAAATAATTCGAAATATATGGTAATAATTTCATAAGTATTTTAATGATTTGTAGATTTCATATTCCATCAAACTACATGAATCTTATACTGATTCAAAACATTAAAAATTAATATATGTATTAGAGTAAAAATATATTTAAAACGTTGTGCTCGAAGTTGAATTTGTTATTGTAATTATTAAATTTAATTTCTGACAAAAAGTGATTTCCGTAACTAAATACGATCAGATTGTTAGTGCATCAAGTTTGGGACGGTGGTCCCCCTTATTCTCATGAATATTTTCGTTCAATAAGGAAGAGTTGTGCATTTATCCGATTTTTAAAAATATGTACCTACTTCAAAATATTTGGTTAATTCGAATTCTTTTAAATAAAAAATGTTAGCAGATCTACGTATTTTAAGATTTTATATTTATTCAAACCATTTGAAGTTAATATGTATACTACAGGAGTGGAATATATGTATTCGAAACACCGTGTTCGGAATGAACAACAAATTTTTTTTATTTTTGTCCAGTTTAATTTTTTGTTAATCTCAATTTCGAAGTGGGTATTAAACCTAATTTTCAACAAAAATATTCAGAAAATGGAATAATTAATTTTTTACGGGTCATAAATACATACAAAAGGTGCGAATTGCATTCGCCTACATTTAACAAAAATCGAAATATGTGACAAATTCAAATATTTGGAGTTTCTTTACAGTATTTTTCTAAAAGTTAATCTGGAAATATTAAAAAAATAAAAATAAAATCGGCGGTTCCTTTTATTTATAACCGAATGCACTTTTAATAATTTCAATATTAAATTTATAACAGGCAGTTAACATTTTAAACCTAATGAACTTCAAGGTTTACAACAATAAGTCGGTATTTGTTTATGGATTTACAATTCAAAAACGACCTTTTAAAATTTATTTAGAGAACCCCTTTTTAGAACGTTGTAAAAGCTGTTTAAAGTTCACCAATAAATTTTATATGCGTTGATTACCCAAAATAACTCGGAAGGTTTTCAAATTCTGTATGTTTAAAAAAGTCATATTTTTGTTAATTATTTATACAAGATGTGATGGAATCTTTTTATAAATTCTAAAATATAAAAAACAAGAATACAACACCCCACCCCGACAAAACTTCTGGCTATTTCATTGAGAATAATTAACAAGTTTGGATTTTCTAGAATGTTTTCGAATTTCTAATGTTATTTTTTGTTGAAAATTAAATAAAATAATTTCAAAAATTAACGTGTAAAACTCGTCAATTCTTCGTTTTCCACAAACCTGCTCTTAACACCTCAACGATTTAGACCCGTCGTTTCATTACTTTCTAGCAATACAGATGGAAAACATAAACGTTAGATTTCTCTATAATTTTTACACCTTAACAAATGCTCATTTCAGGCCGTAACTGAATCGTTAAATTAATCTTAAAACGGTCATTCCATGTAACGTCTGTTGTACAGAAATGCATTTCATAGTCGTAAATTTCTAATATTGGCATCTGTGGAATTCGCACATAACGGAAATACATATGTTTAAGGTTGAGGATAACTACTTATACATGCCGGTTTACTTGCAAATGAAGCTCCTCCAGAAGATATGTTATTACCAGAAGAACGGAAATTTGAATACGTTTCTTATTGTTGCATTCTTTCACGCAGACGAAATCCACAGAAATGTCTTTTATTTCTTCTTATTACACTCATGCATTGTGCACTTTTTGCTGAGTTGCGGTGTGAAAATATTTTTAAAATTGCTACGCATAAATGGAATCTGAATTCAAAATGAAATCCCAAACTTCAAATTATTACAGCTGATTATCGAAATTATAAAATTGTATTTAACTCAATATTTGTAATTTTATGATTATCGATTAGAATAAAAATTTAACTCGACGAAACTCAAAATTTTGAATGTAATAAAAATAGAATTTTTTAATTAAAAGTTAAAACACCTCACGTTTAAACATTTACCTAAAACAGCCAAAATTTGAGACCAACAAACATCAAACATTAAAAAACCGGAAGCCATTAGGTACATGAAAATGTTTGAAATACTGTCAGATGCAAATTGTCATTTACACAAAGCAAAAATTCAAAGGATCGTGTTACAAAAACCGTTTATAAACTCGTATGCTAAAATTACAAAAGTAAATTGTCATACCTGTTTACATGCAGTGAATCGTTTGAAAATAATTAATTAATAATAAAAAAGGTTTACATAACAGCAAAAATATGCATTTTACATAATGAAAACGCAATAAACAGAGTAATTACCTTTTTCTACTTACAATTCCATTCATCAACATGGAAATATAAATAATTTTGTTTAATTTAAAATTCCTACTTTTTGTATTAAAGGATAATTTAATTTCAAGGTTAAATTTACCTAGCTTACTCAGGTACTTAATATTTACATGAACTTCAAATAAAATTGTTTATTATTCAACTTGAACAAAACATCTCTAGCAACAATTTAAAATTTCCGAGCTTCAATAACTTCGACTATCAGTTCCCCACCATATACACGTAGATTTGAATTGCAAAATTCAAAGAGCACACAAACATGTTTTTTCTTTAACCAAACCGCAGATCTGTATTTAAAAATAATGATTTACAATAACAAAGAGATTTCCTTTGGGATCCAACATCAAAACAATACGTCACTACTGTAGTTAATGACAGCTCGTTACCTGTCTGTCCTCTCAATTGCAACGCTTTTCGGTATCACCCACGCAAAGAATAATCACGAAAGTCAATTTTTACTTTATGTTGTGCGTTCTAACCGTAAAAGGTCGCGGATTGTTTTTGCTATTATTAACTAACTTCCTGTATTTTATAATTTTACATTGCACGATAACGTTTGTAATTTGTGCTTTGCAAAAATGGCTATTGTTGGTGGCATTGTTAAAGCAAAAAATGTAATAATCTACAAGCTTTTACTTGTTTTTTTTATGTTTGGCAAAAATAATAATTAATGTGAGGTCATAAATTCAAAACCGAAGCAAGGAGAACCTTTCTGCGTTTAACTGAATTTTCCAATAAAATTAGGGAGTTTTTAAAATTGTAATTTTGAACGCAACTGCTGCAGTAGTCACATCTGCAACCGTTATCGTTATTGTAACAGCTAACTATTGCCGTAACCGTAACTGTTTACATACTCGTACTTGTCGCAGTGACTTGTACTACATTTATGCCCTAAGAAAAATAAAAAAAGAGGCAATCACTGTAAGGTAAATTTTAAAAATAGTAAGTAACTATTGCCGTAGCCATAACCATAACATTTTGTTTTGATTTACACTACATTTCTGTCGTATAAAGAAACTGGTTAAAAAAATGAAAATACAATTGTTTAAGTAACTGTGGTAGTGGTAGTGATAGTAATCATAACCGCATTTGTTAGCGTAAACGCGTAAACCTAACCGTAACTGTCACACCAGAATCATAACCTTCAAGTCTAAACTACTAGTCTGAAAGAGTATAATAGATAGGATCAGAAACTGATACGTTGCAGATAAAGATAACTTAAGCCTGCACCAAAACATATATTTCGATATTCTACTAACATAAAAAGGACTACACACTCACGCCAAAGTTCAAGGAAAACTTCGAAATAGAAATAAGAAAAACGGGCATACATGACGCAAAAAGAAAAATGGAAGAATAAGCAGGGCAATGAACAAAACCTTCCCCCCTTCCCCAAAAGAGAAAGTACACTAGTGGGATAATAACATTGCAGAAATAAGAAATACATGTCTAAAAACAAAAAGAAGGAAAACAAGGGCTAATAAAAATAACAGTTTAGACACAGAACAAAAGAAAGCCCTAAAAGAGGCATATAAAGAAGAAAGAGAAAAGCTAAAACTGGCAATAATAAAAGCGAAAGATGTATGGGGGATAGGGTACACAACTGTAACAAAAAAGTTAAATCTATTACCAAGAGTTACCCTAAAAGATGAAACACAGAAAGAACTAGCAAAACAACTATTTCCATATCACCGGTTAAGCAAATGGAACAGGAACGAAACTAACGAAGACAACATAGAACCATTCAAAATGGAACACCTGGAAGGATAAAGGATAACAAGGCTCCAGGACAGGACCAAACCCCACCAGTTATCGTAAGCAAGTAATAAAAACCGCCCCTGAGCTGATATTAGATGAACAATGAATATAGAAAAGGACAATATCCTGGAGTATGGAAAGTGGGAAGTCTGGTATTGATAAAAAAAAAAAACACGGAAACAGGAGAAACGGAGGATAAATATAGGTCCATACGTCCGCTAAACGTAATGGGAAAAGTATACGAATAGATGATTGTAAAACGATTAAAAAACGAAATCGAGGGAAAGCTCTCTCAAAATCAACATGGCTTCAAAAAAGGAAAGTCTACTATCCATGCTAGGGATAAGATTTAAAAAAATAGATACTAACAAAAGAAAAGCAACCAAGGATAGAGACATATGCGTTCTGGCCACTCTGTATATCAAAAACGCACTTAACACGGTACCCTGGAAACGGATAATAATAGCATCAGAGGATATGCAAATTCGTACGCATATCAGAAAAGTAATGACTAAATATCTCGAAAACAGGAAGTTGCTTATAAGGGAGAAGCAAGAAATGTGGATAACATGCGGGGTGCCACAAGGTCCGATATTTGGCCCAATATTGTGGAATATTTGTTAACTACTAGAAGGGGTAAGTTCTATATGTTTCGCCGATAACACTGCGTTAATAATAACAGGGAAAACGAAACAAGGCACTACAATCGTACAATATCGGGAAATATTGCAGTAACCAGCTACGCCATGTGGTTTGCTTTGCGAGAGGTTTTATATTAAAAGTCTGATTCAACTAACACAACATTTATTCTCTGACTTTGATTTTACAAATGTTATTTAAAGTTACAGTTGCACGTAAACACTTAAACAAGTTAAAAGGTAAATTCCATTTACATTCAAACGACAAAGTTTGTGAAAAGAACTAAACTTAAATTAAGTACAATAATAATCTTGCATGAAAATTACAGGAGACATTGTCTCAAAAAGTCTCGACTTCTCGGAGATGCAGCAATGGTACTAACCATGATTGTAAAGTAAATCGAGCTGCTGTTATATAGGTAGGTACCTTCAAGTCTACTCCCACTTCTCAATTTACTAGGCTTATCATCTTATAAGAATGCGAGATATCGCATTACAAGTGCAATGGCACTGGCCTCGAGCTGTGTACGTGATTTTCCAACATTCTTAGAAGATGCAGCTGTGAGATAAATACACACGTGCCTTACTAGTGTAATGACCTTAGCAAATGACGTCATGTCAACTGTTTGCGCGTGCATATTAAACTGTCGCTTTGTTACAATATATACGTATCTATATACAGTTCTGCAGCCGTAAGCGTAAGACGTAGCATCAAACATAACGTAAGAAATAGTAAAAGTAAACAAATAGATCGACAGGTCAAAGAAAAGTTAATTAAATGTTTACGTTATTCTTACGAAACATTATTCCACAGAAAGATTGCTAAGAATCAAGGAAAATTATACAATTAAGATTTTACCCAATCTTATTTAATACAAGCTAGACCACCAAAATAATTTTAATCACAATATAATTTAAAGAAGATCACGATAAAGACCGTAACCGCAAACTTATGCCTTTAAATTCCTAACGGAAACCAAACATCTAATAAGTATGATTTAGCAGAACTTTCTCAGACAAGAAGTTAGAAGACTACCGCTTCATATCTTAAATTGCAAAAAGGGGAGATACGAGATCCATCCTCAAGCTCAGAGAGAAATGGATCGATCAAAATACATTTATCGAACAGATCAAATGAGACCTAATCCTTGAAGATTAAGTGTTTAATCTTCATTACTTTGAGGTTATATTTTTAAAACAGTCAATAAAGAGACAACTGAAAAAACGAACCCTAATTGTACGATTTCAAAAATTCAGTGTGATATAGTTCCGTAGCCGTAATCGTAAAGCATAACGAAAATTATGTGTTTTCAAACATCAATAATTTCGTAACTGTAACCATTCATACATATCCGTACACATGTGAATTGGTTTAATTGTGCTTACGTTATGTTTACCAAAATGTATTCAAGATTCTTAAAAACCACTCATATTTCTTATTTCATCGGAAACAGAAAAACCGTTAGGAAAAATAAAATGCGGAAAAAAGAGTTTACACAACCTGATTTAGAATAAGCTTGAGTTTTAAACTATCGAAATTGCAGTATAATTTAAGGAAAGCCGTAACAATAACCGTAACCGTAACCTCTACCCTCAAATTCATCTTTAAGCATTATTAGCTTTCTCAGGCTCGCAAATATGTGACATAATATAACCATCAAATTTTTAAACACAAAGCATCAAAATTGCTCTTAGGCCCTGAAAAAACAAGCTCGTTAATTCGCACCAAAAATAAATTAATGAAGTTAAAACAAAATAAACATTACGTGATGTTGAACACGCCCGATAAAAATAAGCGTCTAACTAGTTAACGGTTATTAGAACAAACAACAAACACATACAAACAGCAAGGGAGTAAAGCAGTGCTTGCCAAAATCACGTCACACCGTTCAAAAACAAACCTTGGCCCACCGCATGACCATGTACAAATATGAAAAATATGTGTCAGTCTATATGAATGAGCTGATCTATTTACTTAAATGACTAGGTATGTTCCACTTGTTTTTCTTCTATAGTCGATTGAAAACAGGATGTTTAAATCTTTAGATTAAATCATATTCGTTTATAAGTGTTAGTTTATTTGTCACTTGTCAACGGTTGATATACATAAGTTCATTACATTTAATTCGGTCATTTATTCTATTATAATTAACTAACGAGTTTGAAATACATGTAAATGTATTTATATTAATTACTTGGGTATATTAAGAATTACCATGAAATTAATTTATATTATAAAGTGGAATTAATTAATAATTACTTCAGTTTAACTCAGTGGCGTGTCGTGGGGTTTGAGTTTGGAGGGGCGCACCAGAAGTCAAACACCAAATAACCTACCAAAAGTTACGGGAAAATTTGTCTCTTTATTTTCCGAACCAATTTACATAAATACAAATCTGAAAATTGGCACATTTAAGTAAATATTATAACCGCAAATAAATGTATTCGGTACTTCTAGTGATTAGTTACTATTATCATTCTAGGTAGTTTTACTCGGCCTTTCACGAGTTCTAATAATTGCTTTCAAAATAATTAGGTATCGATTACTTCATTCTCAGTCATAACAAATATTAGACTGCATGACGGTTATTGCGTAATTTATCGAAGCTGAAACCCAAACAATATTTAGATTTGAATATATCCTTCTTTACCCACTTTTTTAGATATTTTAAATCGACTGTAAATAAAATTGTAAATATTTTTAGTTATCTAAGCAATCGTACATATTTTAGTTTTTTTTTTTTTTAAATACTTATATTTTCATAATATGATATTTTTCTTTAAATGTTCTTGAACACCGAATATTGTAATGATATACAAATTGAAACAAACAATTTCATGTAACTGAAAGAAAACCATCTTTTTGTTACAAATTTAAAGTTCTAAAAGGCTCACTAGTTATTTTTTATTTCTTGCAGTAAAAAATATATCTACTAATTGCATTTATTATGAAATAATTCTGTAAAACGTTTCTTAATAAAATAACAGGATTTGAATAGCTACGAGTAGACGAGTACGAATCTTTGCGTTCCTCCGATTAAATGAAAGAAGATTCATTGCTCCAACAATAAGTTACAGCAGGCCGCGCTAAAATCGCGGCCTGCTGTAACTTATACAATCGGCTATTATCGGCTAGTCTCCGGAGTCGTTCGGCGGCAATGTATAATGTTTGTTAAAGGCCGCAGATTTTCCGCGGCCGTTGGTTGAGGACGCGGATAATTAGAGATCTCAACGAGGACGGACAATTAGAGATGGGAGCGGATGTTAGGATAGAGTTGAATTTTTTGTTGAAATTTGAACTTAGTCATAGAATGTATGTAAAATAAATATTAATAATTTAGAAAAAAATTGTGTGTTCCTTGGCATTTCTTAGGAGGGGCGCGCGACCGCGCGGCCTTATGGAGCAACCGCCACTGGTTTAACTTGTATGATTAAAAATCACTGTATTTAATATGAAAACCTGGAACAAGCACGATACGATTAATTATCAATCTATTTTTGCATAATGCATGCTTACACCAACTAATTATTACGCTTAGTTTAAATTAAATTTTGGTAGAAAATAATGGGATAAAATTGCATAAATTAATTGATTCTGAGAATTTTTAAATATCCGCCGATTTTTTGATAGAGGATGGGGTTTAATTATTTTATTTTATACGGACCACAATAAGTAGAATACTGAAAAATAATTGGCAAACAATTAAACAAACCAATTAACTATATTTTGTAACTCTAAAACCGGTCGCTTTTAAAACACATTAAGGTTCTACAAAAAGCTTTAATTTTATTTGTCCAATTTTATTATTTACAACATTTCCTAACAATCAGTGTTTTATTTTTTGGGCTAATTTAGAAATTTGGCATATTGCTGTACCTATTAATTGAAAAATATTTTGCGAATGTTTGTTGTAGCGAGTTCCGTGACAATTTCTTTTTAAATTGGAAAGCAGATGCCCAAGAAAAGGTAAAAAAATATTAACTGAAAAAAATTGAAACCTTAATTCAAGACGTAATATTTCTTGTTAAAATATTCATTCATTAACAAACGTATATGAAATGTAAGTTTACATGAGTAACATTACACTATTTACGTTTCATTCCTAACTAAAATTCAAATTGGATTATCGGATAAGGAATTTTGTTCACGATAACCAAATATAATACATAACATATCGCTTAGAAGTTGACGTGTCTCGTGATAAAATACCATCGTGATAACGTACACGCTTTTCTTTGTATTGTTTAACATAGATTAAACGCTTTTTACCTTTGCGTTTATTACATTTCTTCTAAATTCTTTTGGTTAAAATTGATTGAGGAACAATAATCTACGGGGCATTAAATAAGCTTTGAAATAGCCGTCTGAAAATCTGATATAAATCTTACAGTTTATGTACTTTTCAACAATTTTAAGCTAAACACTAAACAAATGTTAATATTTACTTCACGATAAGGCATTTTTTTCTTTAAACTAATTTCAGGTAGTTATTTTGTCATGGGTGAAGGGACAGTCAAAATAATTACGAAGAAAAAAGAATTATACAAAAAATGGTTAAGCACGAACAACGAAATGGACTTACAGAATTACAAAGAAAAGAATAGAGAAGTGAATCAAGCCAAAAGAACGAAGATTTGAAAAGAGTATGCCAATGAATAGACCAGTATACCTATAGGAGAAGCATGGAGTTCCGAGTCCGGGAAAGCACTAAGAAGAAATCATAAAGAAAAACACATTCCATATATCCCGGAAAAAGAGTGGGAAACATACTATAACATTTTTACATTTTTTTAACGGAACAACGACTGGAATTTATAGGGAATAATGACAACATAGAGATACGACAGAATGAATAAGAAGAAGAAATCGCAGTATTTAGGGAAGACAGAAGGTTATAAGAGGCATAAAAATAATAAATCACCAGGACCCGCAGGGATTGCCCCGAAACTAATAACAAACAATAAATGCAGAGGAAATGCCCAGCGAGTGGAAGGAATCCTATATAACTCCAATTTTTAAAAAAGGGGGTCGTCGAAACTGCGAAAACTACAGAGGAGTAAGTGTGATAGCAACAATGGTAAGAGTGTACGGGAAAATTCTAAGAAACAAAATAGAAGACCAAATAGAGGGAAAAATAGGAGAAGACCAGGCAGACTTTACCGCAGGCAAGTCATGCACAGTTAGACCACATAATATATTCTATAACAACTATTAGAAAGGAAGAAGGCAAAAAATAAAGAAGTAGGTACACTTAGCCTTCATAGATCTGAAAAAATCCTTCGACTCTATACCTAGGGAAAAGAAATAAACCTGCCGAATAAGCTCATCAATGCTTTTCCATGTTATCAATTCCTAACTCGTGGATTTGCCGATTTCGAATGGACCAGGCGGCGTTAACCGATATTCTTAGGACCTTCTTCTGGAAGACTTGTAATTATCTTAGGTTGTGATGTTGTGCTCCACACTGGGCAGGCATACGTTATTATCGGCCTGAGTAACGTAGGACAGTGTAATGGCGACTTACGATTAATCAAGAGATAGAGCTGTCTTAATCTGTGTAATTTGTTGTTTATATGGTGGCTCCAGGTCGTCCTTGTATCCAGGTGGACTCCAAGATATTTGATTGCTTCGCTTTTCTGACTCCAGGGGATTGTAGTTCCGTTCATTTGGATATTGGTGTGACCCGGAATACGCCTTAAGGTGAAAAATTTTGTTGCACATTTAGATGGATTCAATGTTATATCCCATTTATTGAACCACTTGCCAATTGTGTTCATAGCCGATTGCAGATGTTCGATAGGTGTGAGGGGATTTTCGTGCTGGCTGAGAATAATCGTGTCGTCAGCAAACAGCGCCATTTTGGTCCGAGAACGCTTCCCTGGGGGACTCCTGCATGGATGCGTTTTCTGAGATGGAACTGTTTATTCTTACTGCAAAGGATCTGTTTCCCAGAAAAGAGAAGGTGATTGCGACTAAGGTAGATGAAGAGGTAACTGGAGTAGTTTGAATTTTAATCCTTGTGTGATATCCCACTTACATTCCTTACAACATCAGAAGAAAGACTCAAAAATTTAGAAATAGAACAAGTACAATTATTATTTGGGATTTGTTCTAACAAAGAAAGCAACTATAAAGGAAGAAATAAATAGCAGATTGGGACTAACAAGAGCGTATATTTGACAATTAAACGCAATACTGTGGGACAGAGAGATAACGAGGAATACAAAAACGCAAATTTATAAGGCCATGGTACAAAGCATAATGCTCTACAGAGAGGAGAACTGGGTTATAAATAAGAAATAAAAAAGCAAGATCAAAGCAACAGAAATGGAATATTGGAGAAGTAGCTGCATACTCACTAGAAGAGACAGAATCACAAACAATGAACAAAATGAAATAAGAAGCAAGTCGAACAAGATATCAGCACATACATCGAAGAGAAGAGACTATCTGACGAATCGAAAGGACAAGATGAATAAACATAATAACCAACTGGAGCCCACCAGGGCGACGGAAAAGAGGGCGACCAAGGAGATCATGAAGAAACTAAGTAGATAAAGCGATGGAAGATGGGAGAACAAAGATGCATTCTCTAGACTAGACTCCTCCACCTGTTTCACGATCGTTCTAGATACGTTCTAGATAGAGTTGATAGGTTATAGGTTTTAACTTTAATGCTTAATAATTGCAACAAAGCTAACCAGATGTCTCCGAAATTTACAAGAATAGTCAAAAAATCATGTTCTGTAAACTCATAAAATTTGTAACGTTTAAAGAGTTGATTAATATCGTACGAAACTCCCACTGCTCTTTAGCAGTTTATATAAAACTATTAGTTAACAATGCAATAAATGCTTCAAACTGAGCATTAAGATTTTTAACAAATTCCTTCATTTGGATTTCTGAAAATTGTATATATGTATTTCCTTCTTGGGTTAAGAAATTTAAATGCAAAACATCTTTCTCGTTACAACAATTTAATAAAACAAACACGACCTTTTCAGCTTTTCAATCGTTAGTTGTGTGTACAAAATTAAAAACAAAACCCAACAATGCCATTGTAATTAAAATAATAAGCACTAACAAACACTAAATGACGTTTATAAGTGGCGTTATTAACACGGCCTTATTTAAAAAGAACCAAAACATTTTTTACACTCCGTTATTAATTCGAAATCTAAAGGCAACACCGTTAACGACTTATTGTTTGGTTTATTTTCTATGGTTTTCCAGAAAGCATTAGAAAATTTATTATGGCTAGTAAAGCAATAAAGTTTCTATTTTTTCTTTATGTGCATTTCTCCGCTAGTTACTAACAATTAAAAGTTTTGATTAACAACAAACCAGAGCAGAAAGCTTAAAACGTGGATTTTTGAGCCTCATAATTCTTTCATCGAAGCGTATAAATAGCTCTTAATCTTCATTTTGACAACAGCTGATTAATTACTCATAATTCGTTACTTCATAAATACGTCAATGGGCAACTTTCAAGATTTTTAAACTTCGTAAACAATTCCTAAGCTTATAACGTCACAAGAATAAAAAAGGAAACGCCCTTGGTAATGAAACCACAAATTGACACTGGATTATTATTGAAATGAGATTACTAACACTAAAGCAGGTAAAAATTGAAAATTGAAAAAAAATTTGTTTTGGTATTTGATATTTTAACAATTTTTGTAGAACAAAATTACATGAATAAGATCACTTTTTTATTGCGATAAAACCGGATATCATGAATTTTAAGAGCTTGACATTCGAAAAAACGAAAAATGTGCAAAATAGATTAATGATTATGTATTAATTTATAAGAAGCTGAATAGATTTGAATTAATTACATAACAAATTCACTATTCCATTGAAAAAAGGTTGCTCGACTTATTAAATATTGCGGATTTTTTTACCATTTTTGGATTTAATCCTCGGCAAAATGTTGAAATTTCTGATGGTCTAACTCTTTACATTTTGGATTTTATTAACTACGAATGACCAGAGCAAAGCCAAAAATACCTGCTAATATGACATCATATTTTAATTACCATGTCGAATCCTATTAGAATTTTAAATTACATCTTTGAAATTTGCAGCAGAATTTAATCTTTGAACAAAAACATTAAATATGTAAGGAAGCAACATCATCTCATAGGATTTATTAGTAAAAAAAATATCGTAAAAAATACCGGAATTAGAGTAGGCCTTGATCAAGACATTCAAGATGGCAACATTGTTATACATATAATTCAAAGGTGTCAGATTTACTGGTAATCTTTTACTGTCAACAGGTATAAAGTAAGGTTGTAGTGGCTTTAACAGTATGCCAGAATTAATGACCGAAGGTTAAGCTTGAACTGTATGCTCCTAGCAGGAACCTCCCTTTTTATAAACCCTCAGTTCCTACCTTCTTCCACACGGTTTTCAGATATCTCCAAACTACAGTATTGTCAACTACGACATTTCGGTCAAGGCCCTATTTATCTTATTTGAACATCGCCGAATCTTTAGCTTAAATTGTCCGCCGCTAGCTATATTTTTTCTCAAACTTTCTAGCCTTCCTTCCAGATATTTCCAATGCGTTCTTTACGTTCATAATACTCCAGCATTGTCAACTGTGGCATCCCATTTAAAGCCACATTTATTCTATCGTTACACCACCGTGTGTTGAGTTTGCACTGTCCGCTTCTAGCACTAACCCCCCTCTTTAGATCTCTTGTATTTTTCTCGAAGTTTACCTCCTTCCTGCTTTCAGGTGCCTCTAACTGTGGTATCCTAGGCATAGGTATATGCATAGCCTGTTTTGGTCCCTAAATTTTTCACAATACAACTGTTATTATACAATTTAATACATATTTAAAACGTTCTATAAAAGAAAAATGGATCATTTCGTTAAAAGGTTAACATCATATGCAAATCAAAAAATAAAAACCGAGCTCGATAATTTATACTTTGAACCCTTGAAAATAACATCGAAATGCTCTTTATTCCAACAAATTTCCGTAATAAAACTCGCATCGATTATCCAAACTTGAAAATGCTAAACTAATTTATTACTCATTTAATTTCAAATGCGAACAAAAAAGGATCAAATTCAATGTCAGGCCTGAGTTAAAAATTCAATTTTAATAAAGAAAAAAACTGGCCCTTTCTCTTTATTAAATTGAAATTATAATAAAAAGAGATCAAAGCACCGTAATTAAAATGGTGACAGTTATTAGTCCTTACTTATTTTATAAACCGAAAAAAGTCTAGGTTAGTGAACTTTCGGCTCTAAAATTAAATAAAACAGGTTCCCTCGCAAGGATAACGAAATTAGGCGATACGGTATCCAAGCTGGATCTTCTTATATATACTTATTTACCTTATAATGTATTCATAATACTAATAATTTCGGGTGTTTCTCTCCACAAAAGCCCGTAACTTAACTCGCAATTCCCTCCGGGCTGTTTCTATCCGGAAGAAAACCAAATTATTTACGGAATATTATTAATTCGCTTATGGTTTCCTTCAGTTTTTTCCCTTTTGCGCATTTTTTCCCCTTATATTGTGAAACGTGAAGGAATTTAACAGGAGGAAAAAATTAAACCGTCGTGCCTTTGAATCGCTTTAATGGACTCGTGAGTGAAACTGATTTAGGTAAATACTTTCTGAAATTGTCATTCACGCAATATATCCTTTTTAAAAAGGCACATCGGAATATGTAGCTGTCTGAAGAGATTTATGAAGCGTTAAGATGACGGTGTTATATTTGATTTCTCTCGATGATAAAAATTTCCTAAGATTTTCTGATACGCTTAAATAGCTTATTTTTCATTCTGTTAGATGTTCAGACGCCGCTCTGGCCATCATCGATTTGTTTCTCGTTTTTAAATGCAGTTAGTTTTATTTCCAGGATTTATAGTTAGGAATTCAGGTCAGCATTGAAACTTCGGTAATGAAAAAGACTGAAGATGAACACTATAAAATTTTCAATATTTTCTAAACGTTTTTTGTTGTGTAACTGCATATAAGGATGGTCCATAACTAATGAGACATCGCAACAAGAGATTCGTGGGGCCAAAATGCTACGATTTCGCTATGATCACCTTAGTCCAAAAGTTAATATTAACTAAAAGAGATAAGAGGGTGCCAAAGTCCAAAAGTTTTCGAAATATTCTTAAGATAATTGCTTTACTTAAGGTTCACCCTGTACATAAACGGCTTCAGAAATAAAACAAGCACAGATTTTGATGGTAGATCTAACGTAGATTTAGTAATAAATAAACAACAAGAAGTTTGTTTTAAATTAGAAAAGGATTTTTCAATTTTTATCTCGCCCAACTCAAACTAAAAGGGATTTGATCGAACTTGAGATTAAACCAAATTCTGTTTTAATATTTCATTTACTTTACAAGGTTTATACGGACGAACGATAAAATATAGGTCAATCATGTCCACCAACTGTCTTGTTCGCAAGGTACTACTTTAATTTCTTTTACGTATTTCCTTGCAGTTTTAGGTTTTGTACAAATCGAAATTCTAAAACTTAAATTTACAATTTCCAAAATAGTTAAAAACCTCTTTTGGGATTTTAAATGAACTATCGATGTACATCTACTGCATTTTAATTTGTTTTAACCTAGTATTTCAGCTGTAGAAAAATGTTGGCAAACGTCCTTAGTAATAAACCTAAGTAGATTGATTCTTGAAAAGATAAAGCTAATTAAACAGACTTGAGATGAACAATACAGCCAGTAGTAATTGTATGCGGATTCTTGGACAAACTCTAGGAGAGGTGCATTTAACCTACAAATATTTCAAGTGGCTTTTTCTCTGATGGATTAAACAATAAACATGCAAATAACTTCCTTCGTTTTTTCTTTTAATATAGCCTCTTTATAACGGTTAAGATGTGAGAGACAAATACCTTGAAGGTTAAAAACATATAAATACAGGGTGTCTCTAAACCTACTGCCATAAATTTACCAGCCGATTCCTGACGCAAAAATAAGTCGAAAATGTTTATAAAACTTTTGTCCTAAACCGCTCCATGTGGAAGCTACAAGTCTTTCAAAATGGTGTTGAAAAAACGGAAAACAATTGCATTTTAAAAACGGTTTGAGATAAAAAATCGAAATTTTGCAGGCGGTCTAACCTATTGAAGGTATAAACTTCTAACTATTTTTTTTTGTAAATTAACCAGGGGCGGCACGAATGGGGGTTGTCACCTTTTTCTTGTAACCCGTTTTTCTTAACCTTTTGTTTTTTTCCATTTTAGTTTACAAATATGTATTCCCTGCTGCCTAATTAACAAAAAAGGTACTCTTGTTTCAACTCGCCCGGACTAACTGTTTCCTATAAAATTCAGGTTTTCTGTTTGTCCGAGTGTAAAATGCAGTGATTGTGATTTTAAATTCAAATCAATAAAAAGCAACTAAGACCGCCTGCAACATTTCGATTTTTTATCTCAAACCGGTTTTAAAATGCAATTGTTTATGTTTTTTCAACACAATTTTCAAAGACTTGTAGCTTCCACATGGTGCGGTTTAGGACAAAAGTTTTATAGACATTTTCGACTTATTTTTGCGTCAGGAATCGGCTGGTAAATTTATGGCAGTAGGTTTAGAGACACCCTGTATTATTGTTAAGTGTTCAAATAAAAATCATTTGTTGCAGGCTTTGGTGTATCCCTTGTAAACCCCAATTCAGATATGTCGAATATAACCAATAATTTGATTTTAACAGTTACAAATGACATATACAGGGTGTTAAGTAATGCTTCTGCCAAACTTTAGGGGTGGGTTTGTAACGATAAAAGGAATAAAAAATTCTTATGCCATTTTTTTCTCAGTTGCATTCTTTTTTTTTTTCGTTTAATTATTTTGTGGTTGTTAATAAAGTTTTATTGTTACTTGATGTATTAGACTCTTATTTATCCGTAACAATTAATGTTCCTGTATCTTTAACCCGTTGTTTTTGTTTTTCCCGAGAATAAAAAGTAAAATTAAGCATGCCTTTTCTCAGAAACTATGCATATTAGTAAAAAATTGTATAATACTTTTTATTCATTATAAAGCTATTCCCAAAGTTTGGCAGAAGCATTACCGGTGATGTGACATTAGAAGCCAGAGTCTACTGCAAAATAACTGTTCAGCATTTTTTAACCAAAAAGCTTATGTCTGTTGCCAAGTTTTTCAGTTTCTGATTTCTAACTCCTTTATATTCTGTTCCATTGTTTGCTTACTCTTCCGGACCATCCGTCTGAGCTCTTTGTGCTTTGCTTTTATTCTCTTCAGGCGGCCTGGATGACCCTACCCCATGATGTTTAAGAATTCCTGATATACTACACTTCTCTCTTAACTCTTAATTTTTGCTATTCCTTGCACCCTTTATTACTTTCTACACCTTTACTACCATTGCGAAGTCCTCATTGTCTTCACTCTAATTTTTTATTCTTTTCCTTTTTCCTCCACATTGCTACCCTTCTTCGTTAGTTTTATTCTTCTTCTTTTTCGTCTTATTATTGAAATGTCTTAAGACGTTGTTTTCGTAACTTTTTCCCGTTCTTTTCAGTTTTTCTTACTGCTGTAACCTTCTACAATGTTTTCTAATCTTTCGGTTTTAATATTTCTTTCTTTTCCCTGAAAATTCATTTTGTCCGCACTTTTATTTTGTATCTTTTACTGTTTTCTGGTATTACATCTTTCATCATTTTTACATACTTTACCTGTCTTCTATCTTCTATAATATCTACAAAACATTCCTGCATCCTTTGCCGAACAACCAATTTTTTGTGTTAGTTTGCTTATCCTGTTTGCAGCACCGCTTATGTTGTTTCAGTAATAATACGTTTTGTACTGTCACACTCTTCTTCAGCATCAGCATCAGCAAATCTATTATTTTTGTGGTTTATTAAGGGAATATATTTCCAACTCCTGTTTTCTTGTACTCTGTCCAATGTGGCGAGTTTAACATTTTATACATCTAAAGAAATATAAAACTGTATTCAATGTTTCGTTTCGGTTTCTTGTAAGTGTATTTATTCATCCTCTAATTTTTGTAGATTTCCCTGATTTAGTTCAGCTAGTTTCAACTGATTAAATGATCTATTGTCGGCCGTAATGGTATCAAAGTGAGCATACTCACCTTGAAGATATAAAATCTTGGGTTCGATTCCGGCCAAAATCAGTTGAAATTATTAATGCAGAAAAATCTCAAACGTTTTCTTCTCGGATACGAGGTAAACCGTAAGTTCGTAATGCTATGTTTGGATTTTTGCTGAAGGTAGAAGTTCCTTGGGTTCGGCAAAATTCTGTTCACAAGCCTAGATCTTACCTAATAAATAAACAAACGAACAGGTGATTGGTGCGGTTTCTATCTTGCAAAAATCGACGGTGGCTTGCGAATTTCACGCTGAAGAAAGGTTGCCTTGTTTTCAATGTGAGATCTGCCAGCAAAACACATCGGACATTGTAAAAAATTTCAACACTTAATTCCTGGCATGAATAGGAATCATAATTTAGTAAATAAAGCTTAGCAGGCTAATTAATCGTAACTTTGTTTGTTTATTTATTGGGCCAGATATAATAAACTTATGATCAACAAATACTGAAAGTCTTCGCAATCTTAGAACACAAAAATAAATTTATTTTCGTCAGATAAATCACAAATCTGCGAAGCAGGACTTACGTTCTTTTGCCAACTATTTCTACAGTTAATCGTAATCCGTTCTATCGTCGATTTACAACAATAGAAACATACAAACAGAATAAAATATGCTCAGATGTGGCTAATTATTTATCGAGACACTTAACACCCGCAAGCTTAGATCTTGTACTATAAACAAATTCTTTAAAAACATAAACGAACAATGAAGCTAACTTTAGCAATTAATCAAAATCTGAAAATAACTCTTGGCAATTCCTTCTTACATTGAAAATTTTCAACTTTCTAATAATTTTTGAAATCCACAGACTAGATCACGTCGATAGATGTAAACATTTTTTTAATGAACGTAACAACACCAAGTTAAAGGCAAAGCATGAATTCCATAACAGGAAACACTACAATTACAATTTATTTGAAAGTGGCTTGT
The DNA here is from genome assembly GCA_963082815.1 of Melanotus villosus. Lineage (NCBI taxonomy): Eukaryota > Metazoa > Arthropoda > Insecta > Coleoptera > Elateridae > Melanotus > Melanotus villosus. The sequence goes on from OY720420.1 coordinate 76,306,427, forward strand.
AGTTAAAGCAATAAATAACAATTTTTACAAACAATCCAATCTTAACACTTAAGAAATATCACAGAGTTGCAATTGTCACATGTAATCAAAACTGTAAACCAAAGTTATAACTAATTAAACATTGCTTTTACTTCTATTTTATTAACCACAAGCATAAAAGTAATTTATGGCCTGTTTGGAAACTGTTCTTATTTCAGTTCTGATTTTATCTAAAGGTGTAAATATGATAAATTTACTTTTGAGGTTAATAGACTTTGAAAGTGGAGTTACGAACAATTAAATTGCATTTCATTTTGGGAAAATACAGATGCGATTCGTTCGTCATACACAAGAAACTCTTTGTAAAGGAGAAAGCAACCACATTTTTAATGTAAATAAATCTTAGGCCATATCATTCTATTTTTTTGTTATTTTTCGTAATATACCTGGTATACTAATAAAATAAGTTTTGGTTAAACAATGCATGTCAAAGCAGGGGCGATTCCCCCTAAATTTTGAAAAATATCTATCCAACACAGTAATATAATTAAACTATGTAATTTATTTATTAACAACATATTGAAGTTTATTGTATTCATTAAATAAAAACGGTCCGAGTCAATTATAACACATACTTCAGAAAATACTAAACCGAACGCTTTTATTTTTATTTATTTTAAATTATAGTAAAGAACGACATTCCTGAAATTACTGCTGCAGTGTTGAGCTTTTTAAATGGTCATAAATTATGGTAAGAGGAATCCATTTACTTGCATGTATAAAAACAAGCACTTCAAAAGAAATATGTTAATAAACTCAATGAGCACCGCTACGACTAATTTGTTTATCTCGAAATTGTACTTTTTTAGGTAATTGCGTTCTTGACGTAACAATTTTACGTAAATTACGTTCTTAACGAATATTTTACGTAAATAATGCATTCGATTAAATGTATTTTTGGTGATTTTGACTGTAAACAATTGCTTAAACTTTATGAGGATTTTAAGAAAACGTCAAAAGAAAATTCGTTAATTAATTGAGTTAGTTAAATTCATAAATCATGGAAACCGCAACCTTAGTTCTGACAGTGAATAAATGCTAGTAAATTGAGGCAATCATTTTCTGAAAACCTCTAGAGCTCTTTTTATAGTTACAAGAAACTTCTCGCTTTTCTTCAACGTATTGAGCTACAAAGCTGTAACTTACTTCCGTCTAGATTAAATTTCGGGAAAACTTGTAGGGTTTATCAGAAGACCCAAGTCTTAAATCTCGGAAATCCTACAGAACACAACCTACCCCACTAAAAACACAGTTCGCGTATTGATCGTAAATTCAAAGCGCATTACATACTTGATACGCAAGAACGGAAACATTTAAAGATAAACAATAATATTTTCGTTTGTCTACATTTTCACAAGAACATCATTCATTCATCGTGCATAATAATATGATTCACAAATCACTAGTTTATTTCAACCCAGGAGTTTTCTTGTTATTTTCGGGCCATTAGAATTCCGCTTCTGTAATGTCCCTGCTGGGATCCTAAAACTCTCACAACATATATAAATACAAATGAATTCCGGAATTACATGTTCGTTCATCATATTGTTTCTCCCATTCTCTCATCGTTCGGTGCTTTTCACCCTTTTATTATGGATCATCCTGAATTTACTGGTACGTTTTGGGAAACATATTTTTCGCCGCTAAAAAATTACGTTCAACCCCAAAATATATTTTGAGATTTTCTCGTATTAAGAATGCAAGGACTCGTTCTCTTAATGTTTGTTGTATTTTATCCCGTGGCATTTTTGCGATGGCTTTATTGTAGGCATTAAATATGATAGATTTTTCTTTTGAATGGGAGAATATTTGCTTTGCTATTAGTTAGCAGAGAAATCAACCACAAAAACTCAAATCAGTGCGAATGTTTTTTTGTTTTCGGAATTTTCAGCTGTCGAATGTAAAATAACAACTGAAACAAACGCGAGTTCATTAGCTTTGTTTTCAATATATTAACGGCACAGCCTACGTTGATTGTTTAAAATCTTTCTTCTGTAAATCTGTAAAGCATGCAATTTAAGGAAAAAAATGAAATTAGAAAATATCTCTTATTTAGGATATTCAACATACAACACGTAAATTAAAATGTCAAATTTACATAAACTTATCAGATTTCACACTTTCTGATTAAAGGCCAATTTAAAAGTCACTATGGTTATTAGGGTACGCTTTGCAAGTGCACTTGCACCCAAAGAAATGTTAAAAATACTTTTGATATTTAACGGAGATTATTCAAAATATCACCTGTAAACAAAATAGCTTCCAACTGAGCACATGACGGGTATTTTTAGTATTTTCAGATCGATCATTTTTTGTAACCTCAAGCGTTTTTTAAATCAGCAATTTAATTTTTTTTCCATCCAATATTCCACCATTAATTAGTTTTGTAAAAATGTGAACAATTTATAAAGTTTCTGTGAAGCGCAGCCGACAAATAAATCATCCAAGCACCACGAAATATATAAATAGCTTAACTTCAGTTGTTCTCCACATTTCAAAGAATGTGAAGCGACTTAAGTGAGAACATAAATTCAGGATGTTATTTATATTTTCGAAAAAAAAGCTGTAGGTAATATGTTTTACAATCGGACAATTTACATTTTATGGCATGCTTCAAAAAAGAAGTCCCGTTTAAATTCCAAGCGTTCGGGAAAAGTTTACGTTTCATTGAGCTCCCTCGCCGCAAAGTAATCAGTCACTGAATTTCTAAAACAGAAGGATGACATTACATAATCCGCATCGAAATGCGCAACATTAGAACTTCCATCATTAATTTCAATAATGGTATAAACGATAACGTAACGTCGATAAAATATTTACCCGCCAAAACTCCGGATTAATCCGGAATAGCGCAAGCGTCGTTACAAGGGCGAAGGGTGCTACGTCTGCTGCGTCGTAGTATCGAAAATCGATTTACTACGTCGCGACGCGCCACGCGCATTGTTTTCATTGCGGCGTCTCGACGACCCAATTTAAAAAGGATCGGGTCAGCGACTTTCGGCTACGTAGACCATGATTTTCGTCTGGGTCCTGACCATCCACTATTTTAAGAAGGACCATTTAACCGACTTACTATTTTCTTTTTTCTCATTCGAAGCCAAGACTAATGCATGATTATGGCTACGGCGTTAAAAGTATTTATGGACCGGATCTTTTCGTAAAGTGCAATCCGGCATAGGACGATGCGGTATTTCCCAGGAGCTCAAGACGTCTGGATTCAATGTTTTCAGAAACGTCTGCTATAGAATGATGGCCTGTTTAGTCTACGAATTACATTCTCTGGGTTTCCCACTTTCTCAACAACTATCTTTGGTTATAATTTATAATTAACAATCACGTTCATGTTCATGTTTCTTATCAGGGTTAATTAACTAAAATCACGCTTTTTGTTTTATATTCATCCAACTGTTGAATGTTTTCAGAGATATTGACGGCTTAAAGTTCTGTTATGTGAATATGTTAAGCTCTATGTCCCTTTTTTATTTACACACAAATAGAACGGATCGTAGATCGTTTGTTACTAAATTAAAAAATAATACAATACAAGCTTGAAACGTTTACAAAACAAAACTGAGATAGGTTTAGTATCACGAACCGCCTATAAATCATCAACCTTATCCATACATACTAGAAACACGTGGATCCAATTGGGAAGCAAGTAAAAACGGGATAAACATCAACGCATATGTAAAACGGGATGTTGCCGTTAGTAGCAGGCAATTCAATTTCAACATGCATCACGCTTTTTGTTATATGTTGAACGTTTCTCGAGATTAGAAGAGTTTGGTTACTTCTGTAACTAAATATAGGAAGTGACCTGTTCTTTACACTCTCCATACAAATAAAATAAATCATTTGTTGATCATACATAATATGAATTTTTTAATCAATTAATTAATAACTTCAGCAACTTTACCAGTCTATCTTAAATCTAAGTATAAAACCATTTAGTAGAAAAATTTAGAGAATAACAAGACAGAATCTTTTTTTAGGAACAAAACCTTTACCATCTTAAAACGAAATTAAGGATGACGTATTATTTATCACATCCATAGTCGTTAGTCATCTTCACACAGCATGATATTGACTTCCCTCATTATTTTCCATGTCGCTGATTTGAATCATTGTTGTCCAGCTATTTGCCTCAGATCATCTTCCCATCTTTTAGGGAGTCTAGGCTTCCAATTGAATTAGAAGAGGCAATAAAAAAGAAGAAATTAATGGGCCGCATTTGGGCGATTATAGTTTATTCTAAGAAACAATAAAATAGCTCAATGCCTAAAAACTTAAATGTTCGAGCAATGCGTCTTACCAGCAATGACGTATGAAACAGAAACCTGTACAACAACAAAACACAATATTGAAACCATCAGAATAGCTCAAAGTACAATGGAAAGAGTCATGCTAAACATCACGAGAAAAGACAAAATAAGAAACGAAAGAATAAAACTAATTACTAAAGTAACAGGCGTTGGCATCAAGATAGCACAATTAAAATGGATTTATGTGGGACATGCGGCCAGACTCCACACAAACAGATGGAATCGTAAATCATAGAATGGTGACCATACGAACATAAAGGAGGAAGAGGAAGACCACCTATACGCTGGTATGATGATTTCAAAAACACAGCTAGACTATCATGGATACAAATAGCACAAAATCGCAAACGTTGGAGAGATTCAGGGAAGATCTATATCCAAAAATGGATTTAAATGGACTACAGAAGAAGAAGGCTACCTATTAATATCACTTTTAAAATACTGCTCCTCGCCATGTGGCCAGCCCAGCTTGCGCTATATCGTCTTATGTTAACCTTTTAGGTATGTCCAAGTTTGTGGCTTAGCCCCTTAGACTGATACTCAGAATTGGTTTTCCAATGATCTTTGAGCCAACTGAAGTTTTACCATATTACCTTTAGTAGAGGTCAATGTCAAAACTGGAAGGAATGGAAGGATGACCAATTTAAAGACCTTGGTTTTTGCAATGTTCGTAATCCTACTTTTTATGATGTTTGCCATAAGCAGCCATACTTAATTTTAATTTTTTGGTCAGTTCAGTTGTTTTAATACGCCTTTCCATGTGTTATGATGTGCTCTTCTTCTCATTCTTCCACTTTACCGTCGAAGTCTGGGCAGATTTAGCCTGTTATTAATTCGTACGTACAAGTTCTATAAGCCCTCTTTACTGGGCAGCAAGCTAATCTCAGTAAATGATTGAGGAAAAAAAGGGCGACCTGCAATGCTCCGAGATTAACAGTTACCAAAAGTTTTTGTATGATAATGATAATATGTGCCGTCTTCTAAATCACGGCAGAGTGTACGACCTTTTGTAAATTTCCGAGATGATTTTGAAGGTTCGGGAATCGAACCTGAGATGCCTGCATAAGAGATGCCCAAAATTACAAATTTATTATATTTGCTATTTTTTTCTCATCAATAACAAACGAGATTATTTTAATGCCATTATTATTTTAATCTTTAATGTCTTCATTTTTGGACCAATCCTCTTAGATTCTTGATATATACAACCGTATCTCTTAATTGTTCTGACATTGATGCTACGAGAACAATGTCATCTGCACTCCTTAAATGGTTGATAATTTTACGATTTATACTGATACTTTTACCATTTCATCAAGCTTCCCAAATACACACTCAACTGCCACAGCAAACATTTAAGTCGATATAGATATTACCTTGTTTCGTCCCACGTATTACATAATTTTTGGTTTGTTTTAAAGTCATAGTTAATCTTAAAAATTGTTATTACAAGAAAATTTTGACTGAGATTGGTTAATATTGGTATTTTTGACAGACGTCATTTCTAATAACCACTTCTTTCTCGGAAAATCGTAATATAAAAATTCAAATGATGCAAAGCAACAAAGAATGGGCAGTAATATATGGCGGATGTGATTTTCAATGTAAGTTGTCCAAATGTAATACAATGGCCATGTTTAAAGACCAGTTGAAAAATATCCATCTAAAACATACTCGTCGCATTGTTAAAACACGGATGTGGATTGGTTACGCTTTGGGGTTGTTATCAAGTTAGACTAGGGTCACTCTATCGAATAATCGAAACTATGGATACACCATGATTATTCAAGCACATTTTTCAAGACTAAAAGGAACCCCCTCCCCTGCTCACAAATAATGTTTTTCGGCGTAACAATGATCCAATGGCATTGCCATCGCGATCCCCGGAACTTAGAGTAATATACATAAACAAATACGAACATATACGAACCTGATTAAACTATTTGATGACCTACACAATACTTGGACTACCATTACGGACGACGAAAAAGTCTTGTTAATGTTTATTTTTTATTACTGACAATTTGGAAGATTCCCAATAGCCAATAGCACACAGTAAAAATCTTTTTTTGTTTTCCTTGCTAAAGGAAAGTATCGTCAAAACTGCATCGCATGCCCAAAAGATTACCCCTATTGCTTGAATAATTATAAAACTATTTATATAAAAATAATTTTGCTAACAATAAAATAAAAATTATACAATCTAAACTATAATTTATGTCCGCTGTAAAACAAAATTTCAAACATAAATAATAGTTAAACAACGTGTGTACTAGCTAAACTCACCAATAATTGCCTGATAAAATTCTTAAAATGTTTCAATACAGTAATCAGTAATTCTTCAAACGCCTAAACAGAACAATTGGCGGTTTGCGTAGATCTAATCTTGAATTGGATCATCTGAGACCTGCAAGTGTTTTCATCATTCTTTTATTTATAAATTAAGCCTCTATGATGCATGCATACACCAAAACTATTCTTGATTAGATAAAAAAAAAATCCATTATTCGTTGAATTTTACTTAACAAAAAATTTTGTTTTTTAATTTCTACTTGCATTTGATATACTAGGATTTAAATTTTTTTTATTTTAAACGTGAAACACAAAGTCAGCGTCTTGGGTCAGTTCACATGCTCATAATTTATACTGAGTTTAGTAAGCATGTGAACTTACACTTAGATCATTTGTGGTATGAGCTAAGGCGTGCTTTTCGACTGTTATAGCAGGCCTTATTTGTTAAAATTTTTAAAAATTACTGGGTAGTTGTAAAGGGACTTATGTTTTATGTTTTACGTAATTTTTTATTTATTCCACGTAAGCTTTCTAATTCATAACTGAAAAACAGAAGGTGCGATCCGTAATAAATATTAAATTAAATAGTTAACACCTGTAAATTAAACCATGGGAAAAAAACTTGAACAAATAAATAGTTTTCGTATTTCTAATTTCTAATTCATTGCGGTATATCACGCAAGATATTCTTGAATGGGTTTATTTTTAAAATTGCGCCACGTTACTTACAACCTACACAAAAAAAATCGTCAGCTGTTTTTACTTAATTTACCAGGTCAGTTATAAAAGACGATATTAATAAATATTAGATGGGTTTAGTTTTTAAACAGGTAATTATTATTTAGGTGCTTTTAAAGTTTTGCTGTGGGTTAACTTCCAAGTTGTTTCCGTTATGAAACATCGTAGAAAAATAAAGCAAAAATTTGAAAAAAAATACTTTTAAAAAATATGACTTTTTTGTTTTATTTAAATGTCATCAAATAAATGACGCAAGAATTTCAAAATTTTTCTTTAATGACGAATTCTTTTAATACGGTAAATGACGTTAAATAATACTAGTTAAGAGACTTAAGTACTTATTTAACTTTAACAGTAAAAACTGGCCACATACATATTACCACTGAAAATTATATACAAAAACTTCCAAATTCAACAAGTTTAAAATATTTATAAAGCAAAACCTTAGTGAAAACTATTAGAACCGTACGAAAAGGGAGGTACCCGCTGGGAGTAAACAATTCAAATTGCTATAAAATACACAAACGAAATAATTCCTAAGATACATGCGTTACTACGGAATAAATTTTTGATAGTTATTTGGTATTTGGTTAGTTTAAAATTAGATAATAGTGTGGGAACTATAGCAGATGACCTATGTTCAGGTGGTGGTTCCGGTAGGTATATCGAGGGGGGGGGGATCAGGAGGAGGAAGTCGGAAAGTAGTACAATAACGACGGCAGACATGCGAGACTGTTTCGAAAATGTTATTTAATTAAAATAAAGAAGTTGTGCAAAAGGTTCTGTTTAGCTTTCCTAGAATCCCACAATAGTATTCGTATTATGGCAAAATAGACATTTAACAGCTTAAAATAAATAAAATGTATCTAACTCTAAGTTCAATTCAATTTTCATGCCTGTAACACATTACTCTAAGCGAAAATTAGCGAAACGATTTATAAAATTTCCATTAAGAAAAGGCAGAACCAAAGTTAGGTAGAAATTCAACGTTTAAGACGAACACTAAGTCGAAACCTAACTTACATTCTGCAAAGGCGAAAGAACCACCTCGCTACCCCACTGACAAAAGAGCAAAATTAACTAAACAATACACCGAGGATACCTATACGCCTATACCAAGTATGACGACATAAAATAACAACAAACAAAAGAAGAACAGGAAGACAGCACGACAGCAGGTCCAGATAGAGAAGTGGTAGAACTCCAAAAAACGGGAGGGAAATCGCTGTTACACCACTTAGATATTCAATAAATGCTAGATATGGGAACAACACCCGAATCCTGGAAAAATGCCAATATGGTAGTAATACACAAAAAAGACTTTATACCATTCAATTTCGATTATGTCGCATTTACTTATATAAATTACAACATCATTATAAAGGAAATAAAAGGGCCAAAATAGGCCCCGAGTTGCGGTAGCTAGGTACCCCAGTCAAGTGCGATCACGAGAGTTAAGCTTCGTTGTCTCGGGTCAGTACTTGTGGGATGGGTAGCCCAACTGCTCCGTTAACGCGGCACCTCCCTCCCACATGGTGAGAGTGAGACAGCAAAACAATTCGATAAGACGCAGTGGGTGGGTAGATGAAGGGAGATCCGACGCCCAGAATAATGGAAGAGTAGTTTGACGATCCCAGTTTATAAAAAGAGGGACAAGACTAACCCAGACAATTATCGAGACATATCCATCTCTCTTGACTTCTTCATAAAAACTCATATCGAAAATAATCACAGAAAAAATAGAACCACATGTGAGAAACAGCAAGGTTTTCACAAAAACCGATCCACGATCCTGATGTATATAATTAGATCATCAGAAAAAGCGATTGAATATAACCTGCCCGTCTTCTTATGCTTTGTTGGCCTGCTGAAGGCTGTTATGTAATAACTATACCACAAGAGAAAAAGATACTGACAAACCTCATTAGACTCATTTTCGAAATGAGCATAGGAAGAACAACAAGAATCTCAAAGAAGAGAAGGTATTACAGAAGATATCCCTAACGCCACTGGTATTCGACGGCCTCACTAAGCCCTGTTAATCTAATCGTGGATCAAACCAGACAGAACTTGAACAATGAGGAAACAATATGGGGCAAAAACAAATTCGTTTGTTACTAATACAGAGGATGACCAACCAATACCTCATGAGTATTTCAACAGACAAAACAAAAGCAATGGTGTTATCAAAGTTACTGTAAGCTAGTATAAAGCAAACCAATTGAACAAGTGATGACATTCAATTATATGGGGGTGGGGATATTAAACCACCGACACTTAAACTGCTAAGGAAGGAAACAAGCTCAGAAATGAGCTATAATTTTTGGGTACCTAAGAGAAGTAACATGGAAAAACAAATATTTACACAATGACAGTAAGGTTAAGACAATAGTCACCACCAAACAAGAGCAGATATGGCGAGGACAAAACAACTGCTGCGAACAACCGAAATGAACACTCTCAGAATGATCATCGAAAAAACGCGACTTCAGTAAGAAACCATCAGAATGGAGAGAAGAGTGACAAGTAACAGACATAACAACATTGATAAAACACTGAAGCGCATGAAAGAGCAACCAATAACTGATTAATCAGAATAACAAGAGAGTAGAAACCACAAGGGCTTAGGCGTATGTGCGTGTGGGAGTATGTGGACATCAACAGAATCTACACCACAAATTATGCTCAGAGAAACAAGCAATCAGAATACTATACAACAAGAAGAATTTTTTAGTCCAGATAATGGAATCTGATTTTGGGTCTTTATCATTTTCCAATATTGCCAACTGTGCAAGATGTGTTGCCTGTACACGGTGGTACGAAATTAGGTCACGTGATTTAAATTACTATTTGCAAGCGTGGTTTAAACAACGATATGTTATCAATACATTGATAATCATCAGACAATGCGACACGAATTCGCCGAAATTGTTTACAAACCTGCTGGAAGACGTATTTAAATCTTTAGAATGGGAAGAAAAGGGCATTAATATCAATGGGGAATATCACAACAACCTCCGATTTGCCGATGATATCGTCCTGCTATCGGACAATAAAGAAAATTTAGAAACGATGATACAAGATGTTGAAAGAGTAGCACGAACAGTGGGTCTCCAAATGAGTATACCAAAAACAAAAATAATGACCAATACAGACGATGCAAAACTTCTTAGAATACAAGACAAATTAATAGAAATAGTAGAGAAATATGTATACTTAGGGCAAAAATTAACATTTCGAACAGACACCCACAAGCCGGAAGTGGAGAATTAGACATGGGTGCCCGCATGGCAAACCTATTATAGAAATCTTGAGCTCTAAGAATTCGAAAAAAGATTAAACTCAAAGTTTGGATTTGACTGTGAGATTTTTAACAATTTTTAAAAGTCAAACTACAAACTTCAACATTATAATAATGAAATTTTAACTTCAAACTATATGTATGTATTTTCTGTAACCTCTTACACCTTTTAGTGTCGAGGCTGGTGTGTTAACGTATGTGGCCTTTACGGGTGCAATGCACAACCCGGCCCGTCTCTGCGGGTTACGAAGTTGATGCGCCGTTTTACCTACATACATAACATAATGCACCATGTGTAGAGGGTAATGTGTATGTATAGGTAACACCTCGTTACTCTACTTCCTAGGTCTGTATGCGGAGGAGAGCGTAGTTAGTTGCCCAACGGCGATTGGTCATCAGGGGCATTCGAACCAAGGACTGTTTTATTTAATCAGTTATACATCGCTTGTATATAAACTAGTATTCCGCCCGTAGGGCACTATACTAGTATTGCTAGCCTATATTCTGCGCTACTTCTACTTCCCACTGATATTGGTGGCGTTAATTCCACCTCCTTTTTGCGCCTGCTTCCCTCCGAATGAGATACCAAGGACTAGCGCAAAGCTAGCCTGACGCTCTACCACTGAACCACCCTGGCTATTCAAACTACATATATGTTAAAATTTTAAAATTAGTAACTGTCTTCAGCAAATAAGAACTGAAAAATTTAATGCTTTACATTTCTACTTAGTAAAAGTCATAATACTCTAACTTTCTACTTCATCATTTTTGCCAAATTTAAAATTCTCAGAAGCAATCTTAAATTTATTCTTCTTCTAAATTTACTAAATTCTCGTGAAAATTCTGTTTGACGATAGTAAAAACGGTTCATCGATCACGTCTTTGTTAATCACACTTTGAAAAGTATGCTTCATAAAATGCCTATAAAAAAAAATAAATAAATTGGAAAACGGAATACACAATTTTGAGATCATAAATTTCTAAATCCTCCAAAATTTAAAGGCGAGATAATCCCCACGTAATCCCAGGGGCAAGGGGTGTGAAAAACATGAAAGGACAGGACAGGTCAGGATAAAAATCTTGTGTCGCTAGAGTTTCCCTTTCACATAAATTTGAAAACGATTTTTTTTTTCTTTTTTTAAAGGAAAGCTACTCCTTATTTTTATTATTAAACACATACGTATGCTCGTGACGTAAGAGATTAAAAAAACTGAACACTCACCAAACTAACAAATCTAAGAAAATTTCCAGGAAGTTCATAACAAACATCTTACAAACCTTATAAATTTTAAGTACAGCAAAAAAAATCGTGAATTTAGATTTCTCGAACACGAGTTTCATGTCTGATCTTCCTTACGTTTGTAATAAATACATTGACATTGGCCTGACATTGTTGGAGACATTTTAATTTCAACAAATACAAGGCGATAACCTTCCTGTATAAAGGGACAATGGGTATCATGGTTGACAGACATGTGACAAGTATTGTAAACTCGTATAAATGTTACCCATTTCAGTTTGAACTTTATCATCTGACATTACGACGTTTCGGATCGAAATTTTCCTGTGGGAATCGAGATTTTCCTATGCCAATCAACATATTCGTATCATATTCGTGTGGGAATCGATGCAACCGAATTTAATTAAAGTACAGGTATATCTGTTAAATCGATAAGTGAAATACAACAACAACACATACACACACCTACAGGTTGCATATATGTCGTATGTCGTATGGTAGTAGAAACGTAGCTTTATTTATAGTGGCACCCTCGAAATCAATATCCGTTCAGGCTATGTTTACATAACCTTCGCGAAAACAATTTGAACGTAAGTACTTGGCGTGCATTTGCTAGCAATTTTAATTACAAATTAGGTTTGGAGTTTATTTAAAGTATGCCTATTTTAATTAAAATCTACAACGAAGAGTATGCCTTCCCTTTAAGATATGCAAATATAAAAGGGCGATCCATATTGACCCATACTGTTTAGCATCCGTAAATATTTATATACCCTTAAAGGCGATTCCCTCCCTTCTTAAAAATTCGATCATGTTAATTTGGTGTCGGTTAAAGTTTAAAAGAACATAATTCCTAAGGAAATTTGAAATTCAAAACGACAAATCGGGACTATAAAGAGGATGTTAATAAGAAAAACCAGGATGTAAGTTGGATTAATCATCTGGTGACATGGCAGAAACGAGTAGCCCTAAACGAAAAATTTATGGAGTTTTAGGTTCACATAAAATATAAAAGTGATTGTTCGCCTGATCTATATTCGAGTAAATCTACATAAGTTACGCCTCTGAGTCTTCAAATGCTACTTTGTTGGGACAACGATAAAAAGATGCCTCGACTACGAAACAGGAAGGGCAACCAAAGCAACGAAAGAAAACCAACAAGATATTTTAGATACTTTTAAAAATACTTTGCGTTATTTTAAAATACGCAGGCATAGAGACCGGAAAGTAAGAATTTTGTAAAGTTACCATGCTGCATACTTAAACAAATACCTGCTTAAATTGCTTTTTATGGTCTAATAAATAATTATGTATACAACAAAACTTTTTACATTAAATAATTACATATTATATTAAAAACAAGAAAAACAAGAAATTATTTCCGTACTGCTGGATGACATCATTTGATTACAAACTGAAAATCTACTAATTAGTTTCATAGTTGGCGTATTCTTTTGATGACCATTCGAAAATTTACGAAACCTTCCAAACAGTAGATTATTTTGATGAGAAGTACTCGTCATTAGCATGATTATTAGGTACAATAATTAATCCTACCGAATCCTACTATTACTACTACCAATCAAATACCGAATTAATATAAATCAAATCTTAAATGAATTAATCGGTTTTGATAAATCAATAATTATAATACTACAACAAAACCTCCCAATTTAGAAAAGAAGATTAAAGAAGCCGATTAATTACAGCTTCGAATTAATCGCTTAATTAGAATTCATTAACTTAAGCAACTGTATAATCATGGCCGACTATTTTTTTTTTAATTTAAATTAATTGATTTGATTAGACTTCGATAAATCCACATCAATTGTATTTAAAAATTTTAGCACTAAGCAATAACGATCAATATTGATTAATAACCAAACTGAATTAATCACTTAATTTAGCAAGCAAATCTATTGACCTAAAGTAAGCATTTACATATTCACAATCAACGACCATAGACTGATTGATTTTATTACACTTTGATAAATCGATAATAGGTTGTTACATTAAGAAAACAACAAAATTTAGAATTAAGAATCAATACTAATCAATTACCAAACTGAATTATGTAATCACTAATTAAGATAACGAATTTTTTACTCGAGCTACTTACTATAAGGCTACTGTAAGATCAAAGTCCATACTTGCTAAAACATTATGCATTTAAAATAAAAGCAGTTTAACAGCAACGCTTTAAACGAATTACCTGCTAAAATGGGTTAATCGATTATTTAAAATAATGAAATTTTATTAATCAAATGATTTCTATTAGTCGATTAGTTGAATTAAACATTAACCAATTAATGTTCTCAAGTGCTTAATTATAATCAAAAATCAAACAATTCAAGAACACTCTTAATTACTAACACAATTAGGGAGTTAATTAAAATTTAAAAAATTTATCGATCTGCTAATTGTTTAATCATAATTAATGAGCATGGATTTCTGTCGTTTCTGTATGACTTTGACACAACGTCCGTAGAATGCTAATAACAACTGTTTAATTGTTTACAAGTGAAAACCACACAAATTAAAAGTATTGACTAAAACTAATTGCAGTATTGGTTAACCGCTTAACTGCAATTACAATAAAGAATCCTGATGTAACCGATTATTTAACCAAAGCCCAGAAATATCCAGACTTCGGGGATTTACTGATTCGTAATGAGTCAATTATTTAATTGTAACCGAAAACTTTATGGTTAAAAAAATGAACATTTTTTTAGCGAAATAGTCGCTTAATTACAGCCAAATTTTTAGGACAAATTAATGGCTTTACTAAAGTTAATTATCGACTACTTATTTCCAATTTTTAAGTCTTGATCAAAGTCGACAAGTGAATCTTCAGTCTTTAACCCAACTTAATCGCTTAATTAAAGGTACTTCAATTTTTAAGTCGTATTAACACGTTGAAGTTTTCAGTTTCTTTTTAAATTAATCGTTTAATTAAAGTTAATATTTAAATAGTTTGAATTTTTAAGCTAAGTAATTCAGGTTAACAACTGAATTTTTTGAGCATTCAGTTGATTTAATCGTTGAATTAAACCTAACATTTGTAAATCATTTAAGCCTAATTAATCAGTGTACAAAAGCTAACAAAATAAAATTTTTAAACCAAATTAGTCACTTAATTAACACTAATAACTGCAGCGTCTTCAATTTTAAGTCGAATTAATACCTTAATTATAGCTGATAAGCAAACATTTTTAATTTTTGGGGTGAATTATTCATCTTATTACAGCCAACAATCAAAATGTTACAGTTTTTGGGCCAAATTAATGTAATTAAAGCTAACGATTAAACATTTTCAACTTTTCGGGCCTTATTAATCGCTTAAGCAATAAGCCTATAGCTGAAATTCTTACGTATTAATCGAAATTAATCGATTAATTGACGTTAACAACTTCACATTTTTCAATTTTTAAACTTAATTAAAGCTGATAATTAAAACTTCTTAATTTTTGCCTTGAATTAATCGTCTAATTACGGCCAACAATCGAAATGTTTCAACTTTTAAGGTAAATTATTCGTCAACCTAGTGATTGAACATTTTCAATTTTTCAGTCTTATTAATCGCTTAAACAAAGCCGACAACTGAAATTCTTAGATATTTATTGAAATTAATTGCTTAATTAGGGCGAACAACTTCACATTTTTTAAGCTTTAAGATTTAAGCCGAAATAATCGCTTAAGTAAAGTTGATGGTTATTTTGTTTAATTTTTGGGTTGAATTAATTACAGCCAACAATCGTTTTTAGGCCAAACTAATCGTATATTTAAAGCTAATAATTGTACATGTTCAATTCTTAAGCCTTATTAATCGCTTAAATTAAACCTACAACTGAACTTCTTAGATATTTATCGAAATTAATTCCTCAATTGAGGCGAATGACTTCACAGTTTTCAATTTTTAAGCCGAGAAAATCGCTTAATTAAAGCTGATAACTAAAATTGATCAATCCAACAATCGAAATTTTTCAGTTTTTAGGCCAGTTAATGGCCTATTTAAAGCTAATGATTGAACGTTTTTAATTTTTAAGCCTTATTAATCGCTTAAACAAAGCCTACAACTGAAATTCTTCGATATTTATCGAAATTAATTGCTTAATTGAGGCAAACAACTACAGATTTTTCAATTGTTAAGCCTAAATAATCCCTTAATTAAAG
Source organism: Melanotus villosus (assembly GCA_963082815.1). Taxonomy (NCBI): domain Eukaryota; kingdom Metazoa; phylum Arthropoda; class Insecta; order Coleoptera; family Elateridae; genus Melanotus; species Melanotus villosus. Next base: position 76,322,532 of record OY720420.1, read on the forward strand.
CTGATAATTACTATTTTTTAATTCTGGCGTTGAATTAATAGTCTAATCACAGTCAATCATCAAAATGTTTCAGTTTTTAGGCCATATTAATCGTCTATTTAAAGCTAATGATTGAAAATTTTCAATTTTTCAAACCTTATTAATCGCTTAAACAAAGCCTACAAATGAAATTTTTAGATATCAATCGTAATTGACCGCGCTTAATTAACGGGAACTACAAATTTTTCAATTTTTAAACCAAATTAATCGGTTAATTAAAGCCAGTAATTGAAAACGTTTTACCCTAAATTAATCGGATATTTAAAGCCATCAATCTAAATTCTAACATCTGCAATTTTTTAAGCCCATTAATAGCCTACGTTCCTACGTCCTACGTAAAGCAAACTGTAGGTAGGTACCTATATTTTTATATGCTGAGTTAATCGTGTAATTAAAGCTAGAAATCGATATTTTATACATTGATGTAGAATTAACCGGTTAATTAATGCTTTTAATTAAAAATGTTCAGTTTTTAAGTTTAACTAATCGTCTTTACTTTTTAATGGAAGTCAACAGTTGCGTTTGCCATTCTTCAGATTGAATAATGGCCGATCTCATCGAGCGTTCTTAAAATTTAAGAAAGACTTAAGTAGCTTAAGACATACTTATGCGGTCTCACCATCAATTTAAGTCTTACTTATGTCTCTCAAAACATCCAAAATATTAGTTACCAATTTCGGTAACTTAAAACGCTACTTAACCTATAAGTTGCCGCGTTCTGTCAGTAAAAAGAAGTGGAACTTCAAAAAATGGACTTGGTCAACGATTTATTATTTCTGCATCCAGATGATAATATTCTTTTTCATCATGTAATTATTGATATTATTTTTAATGGAAATCCACGACAAGTACATATATGTCAAGAGTGACCATACTAGACTTTGCCTAAGTCGCGACTTAACTCGCTTGATGAGTCAAAACACAAATTTAAGAACAACTTTATTTTAAGAACTACTTAGCTAAGCTTTAGCGATAAGTATTGTCGGTGAGATCGGCCATTAATCGCTTAAGTAAAGCAAACGAACTGCAAATTATCTAAAATTTCAATTAAGGCTAACAATTAATATTTTCATCCGAATCAATCGCTTAATTAAAGGTAAAAACTGCCAACCTTTTTATTAAAGCTAACAACTTTTACGCTAAACTAATAGTTTGACTTCAGCTAAGTAATAATTAATAATTAGTGATAAAGTATTTTCTTAATTTTCATTCGCTTCTTGTAATTAACTTCCAGAATTAATAATATAAGTGCAAAATAATAGCAGCTCAGAGCTGCAATTTAAAAATATACATATGTATTGATGTTCTTTTGTAATCTTGATTAAAATCAGACATGCAAATTTATGCTATCATACTTTGGTAATATTTATGTCAGCTGTTTAATTCACCGTAAAAACAACATAAAAACAAATGTCGTTTTAAGCCATAGAAAACAAGTACTTTAATGCGACGTTTTAATTTTAAATATGAAATCTAGCCGAAATTTAAAAAATATTCAATAACTCTTGACATGTAGTTAAATGAGGCAATTAATTAAGTAATTACGCGAATGCCTGCTAAATTACGCCATTAATGAAGTTATTATTGTCATTCACTTTAAACGTTGAGCTATGAAGCACACACCTTGCTGTAAAATTCTGATTTGCACTCGTCTTTTTTACTCTGCAAACTATTAGATAATCATCACGTTAGAAGAAGTTCCCGAAACGAGCCTTCTTTTTTTCTTAAATTAATTGGGTGTATTCCGTGAAACGGGTTTCATTAAAGCCTAATTAATGTGAAATAATAAACGTAACAGAACGCAGCACCGATTCAACAAAAAGAGCAACGTGTCAAACTGGTAAGCAGCCAGAAGTTGTCCTTTCTTGTTAAACGGCACATAAAATCTAATGTTTTATTGTGAACCGAAGAACAGGTGGCTTACACCTGACGGCAATTTTAAAAGATTAGTTAACTAGGCTCTTTACACCTGTTATTTACTTATTAATATAAAAGGTTGTGACTAACTTACGGACTTACTATGTATAGAAATCGATTTATCTTTGTGTAATTAATTTTTTAAAGCGCCTTTAGGAAAAGGTTCACCTGATATGGAATTATTATTTATGCTTATTAGTCATACAATGAAAGTCGGTCGACATTATTGTCGTTAATTAGGTGGAGAGTACGTATTTGTTTGTGGATAATTTTTAGTTTCCGTCGATTTGAATTTTCACAGAATTTACAAAACTTTGACTCCCTGTTATTGTTAGGATTTTAACCCAGCAATAGCATTTAAAAATACCAAGACATTCGTCACATCAAAATGTCCTAAAAATTATATTTTTAAATATCAAAAAAGCAAATGTTAAAAAAGTATTCATTATTTTGTTACAATTTTAACCCAGCAATAAGATAAAAAATTTAAATAAATCAAAAAAGCAATTATTACAGATAAACTTTAAAGCAGCAATTCTTAGTTGGAATTCTAAGTGTTTCTGTTAAAAAAAATATAATTAATAAACGAATGCAATGAGTCTTAATTGGGGTCGTAAATGTTTGTCTCAATTATCGCCAGACTAATTACCAAATTTTAATTTACTTCAAATTGTTTCTTATGTCTTTCATTACACGGTTTTATATGTTTAATGCATGCATGGCCTATGGCGTTTAAAGAAAGGCACTTTATTTATTTCAAAAATACATCTACAAATGCAAATTCCAATTTAGAAATAAAATTTTAAAAATTCACACCTTTTTGGGGACATACTTTCAGTGTATTTTAGCAAACTAAAATATTGTGGAGCAGGCCACCTCTTTCTACGTAACAAAAAGGAAATTCGTACTGGAAACTCACGAAATTGATATTTTGCTGCTTTAAATTCCCATCAGCTAAAATAATAACGTTTAATAAATCTGTATTTCCTAGCTATTAATCAAATTAATACGAAAGGAATTACGACTTCCTGATAATTTTCCAAGGTTGACTAATGAATGAGTTAAGAAACGATTTAGCTACTTTATTCACGTGTGAATTAGAAATTAAAGTGGTACGAATATTCATTCATTCACCGTTATTTTTAGAAACTCTCGTTCTTATTTTAATTTCCTTTTTCCATGCGCTTTATTTAAATTAGTACGGGTTGAATGAATGAATTCGTTCATTCATGAAATCGGAAGCGTTTTATTTACAAAATTTAATTTTAACAAATTTTTTTATTTAAAATTAAAATTAACAGGAATAATTAGGAATAAAAAGTTTGGTTAGCTGGCTAAATACATAGATCACATATTTCTGAAGCTTTACAAATTCTGGAAGTGAATTCTAAATATCATTAATCTATTATGAGACATCCAATAATTATAAACATATTAAAGCAGGCCAACAAAATTCCAAAATTGTAAGCATGAGAAATGTTTGATATTTAAATATTTTTTTAATTTTGAAGTCAAATCAATCATCTAATTAAAGCCAACGTGAAGATTTTCAATTTTCATGTTAAGGTAATCACTTAATTAAAGCTAACGATTGAACGGTTTCAATTTGTAGGCTGAAATCGTTGTGTAATTAAATTTACCAACTGAAATTTCTATATATTCAGTGATGAATGGCTCAAGCATATCTAACAATTGAAACTTTTTTAAATTTTAGTTCCAATTAATCGCTTAATTAAAAGCTGATAATTAGACATTTTCAATTTTTAAGTTGAATTAATCGCTTAACCATAGTTTTTTCCACTTTTTAAGCGAAATTATTCGCTTAATTAACGCTAACAACCGTAGGTTTATCAAATTTAAAGTAAAAGTAATTGAAAATTCTATGTTTGAAACCGAACTAATCATCTAATTAAAGTCAACATGTGAAACTTTTAGTTTTTAAAGTAATCGTATAATTGTAAATCGTAAAATTTTTACATTTCATGCCGATTTATTGCTTAATTAGAGCGGACAAGTGAAATTTTAAGCTATTAAAGGGAATTAATCGCTTAATCGTAGGTGACTATTGAAATGAATTTTATTTTTTAAAGCTAAGTAATCGTTTAATTAAAGATCAAGAGTGAAAGATTGCAATTTTAAGTTAAAGTAATCGTCGAATTAAGGCTAACAACTGCAATTTTTAGGTATCCAATTGATTTAACGCTTAATTAAACCTAACAACTGTATATTCTTTTAAATTTTAAGCCCATTTAATAGCTTAATTAACACTAATAACTGTAAATTAATGTAATGTAATTTTAAGTCAAAAGTAATTCTACAAACCTAGATAACAAATGTTCAATTTTTAAGCAGAATTAATCGCTTAATTATTGTTAACAACTGCAGATTTTTGACTTTTTAAGCCGAATTAATCGCTTAATTAAAAACAGTGGTTCAATTAAAGTTAAAACTGTGATCGAATTAATCGCGTAATTAAAACTTTTGATCAAAAATGCCGTTATTTCTAGAAACTCTCCTTCTTATTCTATTAAAAAATTTTTAATCGGTAGTAATTGATATTTAAACTGGTGACTATAGGATTAAAGAAAGTACCCCCTTATGATATCCTAACAACTGCAAGTTGTATTTTTGTTTTATCGCTGTTTTGTTGTTTGGGCTGCTTTAGTTACTTACTTATCGTTGACTTGAAATGAATTAGAGGTTAATACTGCCTTTTCGTTAAATCATACTTTCGTATTTTCGAAATTTCCCAATTACTATTCAACCAAAATTCAAAATTCAAAGGCCATTTTACTCTTACAGATTTAATAAGCGTAAATAAAGATATCTACAGTCTACAGAAACAAATTTTTAAAAATGTTATTATTTATAAAAATAATAAATTTTACAAAGCAAATTGGGGGATGTAAGCTGGCGGATAACGGGTTAAGCACTTGCTCCTTATGACACACCAACAATTGCAATGATTATTGAGAGGTTCTGCTTAGGAGGTTATGAGTTTGTTGCTGCTAACGTGAAGTGGTTGGGGGTTCGTGAAATCTTGCTTTGGTATTTATCAAATTTCCATTTGTAAAACTTTAAAGGTCTTTTATTGTAAAGCTTTAGTAAAGGTATCTACAGGTATATAATCTCTTTCTAAAAATGTTCATAATTAGCTACAAAAAAATTGTAAAATAAGTAGATCATACGATTTTTGTAAAATACTATGTTGTACGTACTTTTGGCTTTTGGCGGCGATGGCGTAAGCATTAGATTTCTTGAAACAAAGACCTTTGAACTAGGGGGATTAGTTATGGTTAAGAGCTCTGACCCAGGTAAGAATCTAACGTATAGTCTGTCACGGGACACGTTAGCGTACAGATGTGTTAATGGCTGCAAAAAGACCAAGTTAGTTTGTGTATGGTACGTGGAATGTGAATTAGTGGTGCATTGGTGTAAGATGCATTTGTGAATAACTAATAAAATGTGAGAAACTGGTCGGTAATTATGTAATTGTATGCATGACCAGTAGCTGAGATTGTTGATGATGTAGTTGCTGCTATTGTTGCTTTTGTTGTTATTGATGTGAACAAACACTTGTTGGAATATTTTTTGTGACCATACGACGCTCGTTGTTATTTATTGGGGCATGAGGCTCCAGCGCCCACCAACTGGCTATTTGCCTGGGAACTTGGTAATTCGGCGTGGTTACCAAGGGTCCTTGACCTGGCTGCATGCCCCCCCGGGATCGTCAGGATAGATGGAACATCGACATAGGTGGATCTCTCATTGGCTGACTATGTTCCGTCATAGTTGGCTTGCGGCACATTTCTGCTTGATTTAAGGTTTCTAAATAGCTGAAGGTACACCCATCGTCACCCATCACTTCTCAACATCCCCGAGTGTTTACTTTTTTACTACTAGATGCAACGTGGTATTCCACGGGGGGATTCCCTCCAGCTTGTAACTAATACTAACCGAACCTATACGGCTAAATCTAGTAATGTGTGCCCGTTTTTTTGTTTCCATGTATAGCTGTTATCTGTATCATATAATTGTAGGTGATGTGGGCATTAACGTTTGTATCAAGCTTTGGGTGTTTACGAGGCCTGATTGGGGTTACACGTTAATCTAACTTGGGTGGATTGAAAGTTATTTCTTGGTAAGTTAATCGAATGTGCTTTTATAAACATTAATATCTTGCCATTTTCACTAATTAAATAAAAGTAAAATCGAAACCATAACCGCCCGCCTTCTCCCCATTCAGGCCCTCTACTCAGCGGCCTTTCCTACATATATGTTTATAATTTCCAAATTACTCTGAACTTATTTTAGTAATGAAAAATACAAAAAAGAGTTACGTAATTTACTTTTTGAATTTTCATCGATTTTTACGATTTTACAACATAACCCTCTAGATATGCCAAAATCTTTTCAAGATTTCAAGAGGTAGGTACTTTGTTTAATCTGTTGATCACCAATGTAAGCTGTGATTTAACATCTTAACATTATTTTCCATGTAACGAAAACCAAATGGTCTTCCTACAACGAATCTACTGAATTTCGTAACAACTAATGACCAATATTAAATAATTTAAACCGAAGGTGACGTAATTACTAATTAATTAAAGATTAGCTCGGTTAATTCGATTAATTAAACATCGTTTAATTACAATTTCAAATATCCAAATCGATCTGGTTATTTTCACGATCCGAACAGGCCATTACAAACTTCAAATTGCTAAAACATGAGAACTAATCGTTTTAACCTGCCTTTATAAATATTTGACAGTAGTTATTCCGAGGTGGGTAAATTAATACGACCCTAAAAGTGTGTTTAGTTTATTAATAACGAAGGCTAAATTTAGTACAACGAGAAGTAAAAATAGTGTGACTTTTACGCCTATGTAATAAACGCCAGAAAATAACTCATCATCTTCAGTTGCAACTAATTAATATGTTCTTGTCTTACGTCTGTAATTAAGAGATACAACAGGAAGACCTACTACGAACATTCTAACGGCGGTAATGAATCATGAAGATAGCAACTGATTAAGTTGGGTTTTTATTATGTACTTTAAATACATTTGGTACCCACGCATTATTTACGGACTTATCAACTTCTGATTTTTTCAGGTACCGGTAATAAAAATTAAATATTCACTAAGTAAAAAGGTGGCAGTTATTTGCATAATTTTTATTATCAGTTAAAAAACAAAGTGTATTCATTATTTATACAAGTTTTGGGTTATTGTACGGCGAATGTCCCAGAAGGGGCCCTACGTAAGGTGTTTGGTACTCAATTACATTGACCCGCTTCGTAAATTCAGGTGCTTACTAGGAGAAACTAGCCGTAAACAAGCCGTAGATTATTCATATGAAACATCAAAATATTTGCAAATATATGCGCATCATATATGAGGTTAATTAAAATCGTGTAGTCTTGTTCTCATGGTTAATTTCCGTCCGTGGGTTGCATCCGGCATCTGGGGTTGTTCCCAGGAAATTTCCGCTTTTTACCTGAGACGGGTTTTTTAAATTTTCTAATACATGCGAGATTAAAGATGGTTTCGCCATAATTCATAGGAAGCACAAGAGAAAGTGTTTGGAAGTCCGTTACCATCAATTTCTTACGAACGGGATATCCCATTTGCGCGCTCTATAACAGTTTGGAAGTTGTTTAACCTACATTCCAACGAGCGGTTTTTAAAGACCACCCTGTGTATTTTAAAGTGTTAAATAACACTTGACACGAATTGCATTAGCATTAATTTCCGAGTCGGTCGGGTAAAAAAAGGAGCCGAAGAGGTTAAACATAATTTTGTAAGGTTTTCAGGTGTTAATGCGCATTTAAATTTCTAAGGAATTAGATAGAACATGGTATTATATTGGCATTGTTAAAACATTGACCTACGGTCAAACAAAGACGTAGTTCACGATTGCGACAATGAACCATCGTCGGACTATTAACCTGCCCTTGGGGGCAAACGCGCTAACTAAACTAAGGAGCAACGCCAAGCTCGACTCATCATCAGGTTCCTCCTTTTGGTTTAATTCAATTACCTTAATAAGTACCGGTCTCAATCGACCGGATTATTGTAAACATGTTGTCTTAGTCAACTACAAAAACAGGAAAGGCTCAATTGGACGTAAACAAGAAATGCATGTGGATACTACCGACGGTCATAAATAATAATATTGATTAAATGACTATTTTTCTTGGACATCTAGTCTGGTAAACAACCACTTACGTCTACAATTTTTAGATGCTTTTGTTGTGTATGACTACAAATTTTAAGGAATTGCATTTACAAACAAAGTTCAAAAAGGTGAATTTCAAGTTTCAAAATAACTTCCAGAAAGTTATAACTTTTACATTTTGTTAAGTATTTACTACTTCCTATTGTTAGATCTGAACTTCGCTTGCCTTTTTGTAACTTTAATGGCCTTAAAGTCACCTTCCGAAAGATAGAATGAAACAATTTTTCTCTTTTATTATGTAACATTAAGGTATTCATGGCCAACTACTAGAAAACAGGCTTTTTGATTTGATTTTGCTATGTTTAACATCGTATTATATTTAATAATAGTTTCCTTTTTATTTGATTTTTTGATGTTGATTATTCTGAATACCCATCGCTGCTTGCAGGGTCCCTTCTACATAAATTTGACTTAAAAATCTAGCCATTAACTTCATTTTCAGTACGATGTTTAATGCAGTTTTTTAAGTTTTTTTAGATGAGGCCTTGAAACGCTACAGATATTAGGTTATGTATTACTTCACTTAACATTCATTTAATACGGAAGTGTCAAAAGTGGCACAAAACATTACCTAACATTTGGAAAAAATATAACATAAGGTTTAAAGACTATTTTTAATTTTTAATATGACAATACCTACCAAGGATACACCTTAAAATTTAAGGTCATTGCACTCTCAATACATTAAAATCTTTGGTACTTTTACCTATTTTTGTTATAACCTCAAATTTTAACAATATATTTAACTTCATCAACAATTTTCTGTGAAATTTGCCCTATAACAACTGAAAAACTGATTTAAAATCACCTGGAAGCCTCTGCCCTCATAAATAACCAAACATTCAAATATTTACTACGGAAATATTGCACTAAACAAATTACCAATAATATTTGAAAGTTACAGTTACTATAGACCATTCCTACCTTAGAAAGAAGTACAGGGCTTATGGAAAACAGTGGTGCCACGTGCAAAACTATGACCGCCAAAATATTATGCGTATAATAAAACTAACAATACTGTTTATTAAAAAAGGATGGCATGATTGAGATAACTCTCAAATTGAACGAAGACAAACATATCCCATAACAGCCTGCAGTTCCTTCTAAGGTGGGAACAGACTTTAGAAGATTTTAAAACCAACCCCAAATACATAATTAAAATTTCAGTATTGTTAGAGCACCAACAAAAGGGTAACTCATAACCTTTACCAATCAGGATTATCAAGTAAATCCGCGTTATAAAGTTAATCCGCCACATTTTTTGATTTTTTAAGGCTACTAAGAAAACTTTCGACAAGTAAAGTTAGAAAAAGATAGTAAAACCGACGACACTACATAACCAAATAAATCTTCAGTAGGGTTATATTAGCAACAACCAAAAAGTATATCACAACTTTAATCAATCAGGATTATCGAATAAATATATGTTATAAAGCATTAGTCCACTGACAAAAATATTGACATATAAAATTAGGAAAAAGATGTAAAACTGACCGGAAATAAACAAATAAAACTTGTTAGATCAACAACAACAGAGTAAATCACAGTTTAACAAATCAAGATTATCAAATGAAGCCATAACATGTTGAAGCATGTTGCAAACATTCTTTCATTTTTCTAAGGCCACGTTTTGATATGTTGCTGTACGAGGTTTGACAGAAAAATAATCAATCTGGCAACATTGTGCGCGAACTGACAACGCTGCTTCACACTGCATTTAGAATAACCCCCGCCGTAGACTCAGTACAACTTTGAACTTGTTACAGTTGCTACGCGATTGTTGAGCGCGGCTGAAGTGAAATTCATCAAATTTTGTGTAACGCTTGGCGAATCCGCTACTGTGACTTGGGAAAAGTTACAAAGGGCAGAGAACATTCTCTATCCAGGGCACAGTACTCAAATGGCACGAGGGCCGAGGAGAAGTGGAAGACGAACTTTGTGTGGGAAGACCTTCAACCTCAAAAACGAACGACAATGTGGAAAGGGTGAGGACCCTTGTGATGTCGTCGATTGACATTGAGAATAATCAGTAGTAAGTACTAGTAATTTGAACCGGTTTACCGTCCATCCGATTTTAACACAGGATTTGGGCATGAGAAAACTTGGATGATGCACCATAACAATGACCAATGTCGCACGACATTCTCCATCAACGAATTTTTGGGAGAAAAGATCATCCCTGTGGTTAGCCGGATCTCAGTTCCTGTGACTTCTTTTTATTCACCTGACTGAAAACCAAAGGGCGCCATTTTGGTACTTTAGATAATAACCAACGAGTTGTCCAAGGGGATAACCTTGATTTGTAAAAAGAATAAAATTTATGTTTAAAAGAAAACCAGTCTCATTAATTTTCCAGCAAACCTCGTTAACCTACAAAAAAATACAATTCTAGCCACCTGCAGGTTTAAGTAATAATAAGCGTAACTAAGCACTTTAACATAAAGTGGCAAATTGAGTTGGTGGCACGTATACACATTAAATAGAGTACCTCCCACGAAAAATTATAATAATAAATTAAATTTCAGGTAATTCAATATTATAACGAGACGTGTCAGCAGTCGGAGAGAGCACGTGTGAGATCGTATGCGTCATCCGCCGATAGAAGTTTCTGGAGTTACCGCGAGTGATCAAGATGCGTCATCATTTCTGGTGCGCTGCAGCGGTATATAAGGGCATTTCGTTTGGCGAGCGACCAGTCTACCAAAAGCTACCGTCGCGACCACGTGCTCGGTTAATATAAATGTGCGCGGATTAAGTACGAATACGTGAATATAAATAAATTAGTAAGTGTTTCGGGTTAGTATTAGTGCTGTGTTTTTAGTATTTAAGTTGTTTCGTGTTAATTATTACGTCGTTTAAATTTGTTAATAGATAATTGACACTACGGATCGAAGTTTTAAATAAACGTTACGATATTTAAAACAAGCAAGTTCTTGAAGTTTGACTACAGTTAAACATTTTAACACAAAGAACACAACGTTTTAAGTTGGCAACTAACGGATTAAACAGAATACTTCCCTCGTGAAGGAAAGGCTGATATATCGGTGTATGAAACAAAGAAAGTACTAACCTGACAATGAAACAAAGTACCGCTCTAAAGCAGGTATTGATTTGGCACAGTATTGCCAGTATTATAAAAACTAAAGCTGCAAATTACAGAATAAAAAGACACTAAGATTTTTGACTGGGAATTATGAACATCAAAAATCTTACCTTGCTTTCAGTTTTGATGATTTGTGAGATTAGCTATTATTTCCAGGGGCGGGTTAATATTAACTTAGACCTTGGGCCCTTGACCTGATTAAGTTCAAGTCCTCCCTATTTCATTTCATTTTGTTTTAATTTAGCATCTATACACAAACAAGGCCATTTATTTTCAAATGAATTGCAACAAAAATAATCAGCATTTAACAAAAAATTATTTCAAAACATCTTTATTTGCGAACATCTTTATTTATTTAATAAAAAAAATTATTTTTATTTAAAAACTTATGGCGACTGTCTTCATATTTTCAATTTATGTGTAACCATTTTTTTAAATATAAATAACAAATATTTCAATTTTAGCCCACTTCTGAGAGGTTTATGGCTTTAGTTTTGTGATGCCTAATGAATAATCCACCACTGACTGCTACACCGTCCTTATTTTAATATCACTTATATGCATTGCACATCAGATCTTTGACTATTTGACGCGAAGAAATTGAAATCGTACGAAGAAGACACCAGTCACCAACTTGAAGAAATACCACCTGTTCTTATTAAAATGTATGGATTACAACGCGAATAACATTAAAATGCATCCAAGTAAAAAAATTATAACAAATGTAAGACGAAAGAAAACTACCAAACACTTTGAATACAAAAACCTGAAATATTTTTGCTTCCCATCTGTTTCCAGTTCTAACAACTGTTCGGCCAAGAATGCATTTTATAGCACGTACGGGTTAAGAATTACAAAGAGAGATCATCCGCCTTTCAAAATCGCAGTTTCCATAAACGGAATGTTCTGAATTGGATGGTGAAACATTCGTACTTTTCGTTTTATTAGTTACGATTTTGAAATATGAGAATCGATTGCTTGTTAAAAAATTACTAATAGTTATTCCTTTCCATTGTTATACTCAAATAGATAATTAATTTGTTGAACATTTTAATTGGAAAATGTAGAAGACAATAGGCTATGTTCTGATCTAATGTTTAAAGTCGTGATTAAATAAAACGTAAAATCAGAGAGGTTTATGTAATTGTAATGTGCAAAAAAGAGATGCCTGATATTACCATGTAATTAAACATGATTTTAAATACACAGAATAAATTAATGCTTAAATTAAACCTTTAGTTTCTTGGTTTTATTCAAGCAAACACATCAAGCATAATTTTGAATTAAAAAATTCAGAAAGAAACTTTATTAAATTCTCAATTATTTATTTAAAAAAAAATAACTGAACTACGATATTTCGAAACATTTATAAAAGAATTAGATCGTACCAACAACTTTCAACGCAGAAATTTCACTTCCTTTTGTTTAGCTGATGAAAAATTCTTGTCATTTCTTCGGTCTACTAACCGTTCACTCAACGCTAAAACTTTTTAAAAGAAAATATTTTGACAGTCGTGAAAAATCGCTTAATAATTACGCAATTGCGTGACCAATTTACCTCGATATGTCTAATACGAATTTAATAATTTAATTATGTCACACCTATATTATTACCGTTCAAATACGTTAACAAACAATTTATCTTTGTTTGTCATGTTTATAACAGCCGTTAACTTCATTAAAATGATGTTTTTAGTCATTTTTCTGTACTTTTTTTTTCGATTTTCTTGCGTGGCAATTACAGAACGATGTTTATCAACCTTCATTTTAAAAAGAAAAATTCAAATAAATTTATATACACGGCCGGTGAAAGAATGCAGTTCTGAGAGAGATCTCCAAAGTAACAAGGAAGGCTTATCCAGGCTTACTTTGAATTTTTGCACAGTTAATTATTTGAGATAAAAAACTACTTTTTTCCTTTAAGGCTGCCTCGACTACTTTCAGAGGAATACCTTTTCGAAAGAATATGGCCATTATTATTAAACATCAGAATGCCTCAAAAACACGAAACAGATTGTGTCACATCTGTTTAAATCGTGCTTTCGAATTACCAGGCAGTTCTAAACTACCACAGAAAATTTTAGAATTGCTCCAAACTGTCTCAGATTTGCAAAATCTGTTTTAAAATGCACGAACTACTTTAAACTGTCTCACAATGCCCAGAACCACTGCCTCCAATTGTTTTAAATAAATCATTATTACTAAATATCGGCCAGAATACTTCAAAAAGAATACCAAACTTCATTAAAAAATTGCTCCAAATTGGCGTAAACTATTCTAAACTACCTTAGAAAACTCAGAATGCCCCGAATTGTGCAGTCATGGCCTTGGAATATACAGGACTACTGCCTCAAATTGCCCTTCAGACTATCTAGACTTACCCAAGAATACTTTTTCGGAAATATAGAATTATCAATTATTCAATATAGATCAGAATGCTTCAGACAGAAAATTGCAACAGTTCGCCTCAGTTTCGGTCTCAAAATGTTCGGTGTTTCGACTTCAAACAGCCCTTAAAACTGTCCCGATTTGGTCCTACTGATTATCATTAAATTACTCAGAGTGTCCCAGAATATCCAAAACCATTGCCTCAAATTACCCTTTAACGATTATTACTAAATATCGACAAGAATGCCTCAAAAACAAGACTGAACTTTATTACAGATTACTCCAGAGTTACTTAAACTATCCTATACTACCTCAGAATGCCCTAAATTGTCCAGCCATGACCTCAGAATATCCATGACTACTGTCTCAAATTGCCCTTAAGACTTATTCAAGAATGCCTTTTCCAAAATATGCGATCATTATTAATCTACTAAATATCGACCAGCATACCTCAGATAGAAAATTGCAACAGATTGCCTCAGATTTTCTGAAGCTGCTGTAAATTTTTTGGAGTATTTCGAAGTGCCTCAACATGTTCCGAATTACGGCTTCAAACTACGTTTAAGACTGCCTTGATTTGGCCCTACTTATTAATGAATAACTCAAAATGCTTTGAATAATTGCCTCAGCCTCTGATCCAGAATGTCTAAAACTGGGGTATAAACCTACTGCTGTACGCCACTCTAAAGTTTAAATTACTAAATATTTACCAGAATGCCTCAAAAAGATGAAAAAATTGCTACAGATAGCCCCAAATTTATTGAAGAATAGCTAAATTTCCTCGGACTGTTCTATACTGCCTCAGCTTCGGTCTTAAAATCTGCAGAATTACGACTTCAAACTGTCTTGATTTAGTCTTACTCATTATTATTTAATTACTCTGAGTCTTCCGAATTACCTCAGACTCAGATCTAGAATATCCAGAAGTGTGGCCTTACATCACTCTTAAGTTTAAACTACCAAATATTGGCCAGAATGCCTCAAAAGATAAAAAATTGTCACAGATTGCCCCAGACATGTAATTATTTTAAAAGCACCTAAACCACTCCGACTGCTCTAAACTGCCTCAGCTTCGGTCTTAAAATCTGCAGAATTACGACTTCAAACTGTCTTGATTTAGTCTTACTCATTATTATTTAATTACTCGGAGTCTTCTGAACTGCCTCAAACTCAGATCCAGATTATTCAGTGTGGCCTTCCTTATACCATACTTAAGTTTAAATTATTTATCAAATATTGACCAGAATGCCTCAAAAAACGAAAAATTGCCACAGATTGCTGCAGATTTCTTGAAATTACTTTCGATACCTAAAATGGCTCGGACCTGAACTACCTCGCTCTCAACTTCAGAATGTCCACGACCACTGCTTCAAGTTGCCTTAAACAATTATTCTTAAATAACATTTATCCACCAGAATGTCTCAAAAATGAGTCTACACTTCATTATAGATTGCTCTTGATTTGTTTAAACTGTCCTGAATTGCTTTCGAATGTCTTGGAATGCCCTGAAATGTCCCAGTTTCAGCTACAAAATGTCAAAAATTACTGCGTCAAACGACGAAACTCAAATACAGGTTACCTCAGATTTGTTTACTACCTCGAGTGTTCCGTCTACATCTGTCCTGAAATGCCTTTCAGCCTCGCCCTCAGAAAAACCTTAAACTGCCTCAGACTTCCCTAAATATGCTTTGCAATGCTTCGAATTGTCATAGAATGTCTGAAACTGCCCCAATGTTGAAATTTTCAGCTCTTCGTCTTTAAACTGCCTCTACTAAGGTAACCCCATTAATGAACCAAAGATTGCCTTACTGATTAATCATTCGTGTTGAAGCAACGCACCTTTTAAGAAATATTTTTTCAAAAAAATTGGGCAATGTTAATTATTCATTTCTAACAAGCTACTTTAAAAAAACGTTAGAAGAAGAGTTATTTATGTCCCAAAGTGCAACTTAATATGAGCATATCTCTTGGGAGTCTTGGGACTTTCCAAGATCCTTTTAAATGTTATCTGGCACAATCATACAAAAAAATGCAAAGCAAAAATATGAAACGAGAAATATAAGCAACAAAATATGAAATTATGGGAGAATGGTTAATTACCAACGAGATTAGCCCAAGAAAATTATAAAACACTACCGAGTGAGTACCTGCTTTCTAATTGCAAACCGTTAAAGAAAAACCCATGTATTGAGGTCAAATTTTTGTATAAAAATTCATTAATGAGATATCAAACCGTTTCCACGGTGGAAAAACGTGATTAAAGAATCATCATCGGCATCGTCGTCTAACAAATCATTTTACATGGCAACATACAAACACACTTAAAAATCATTACCATCTATAAAGGTTCAACGTATAAACCTTATAATATCTATTTTAATGAGGCTGTCTAAAGCTAAATTGGACGTTCGCACATTTTTACAGTACTTAACAGGAAAATAATTACACATTTAGCATCAAAGGCGCATTTATACAACTTGTATAACCCGTAAATGCGGCCATAACTTACTAATTATACAGTATCAGAGTTGTCCGTCTGTCGGTCGCATTTTACAAATAACCTAATTAGTCGAATTTACGGAACTTT
This sequence comes from Melanotus villosus, assembly GCA_963082815.1. Classification (NCBI taxonomy): domain Eukaryota; kingdom Metazoa; phylum Arthropoda; class Insecta; order Coleoptera; family Elateridae; genus Melanotus; species Melanotus villosus. The sequence continues at coordinate 76,338,806 of OY720420.1, forward strand.
ATTTTCTAATTTTCAGGACGTTTTTACACGAATTTAAAATTTTATCTTTAAGTAATAACACAATAAGCAATAAAAATGTTTAAGTACGCTGTGGTAGAACGAAGGGGAGTAGAATAACAAATTGATGCAATTTTTCTTGGAGGATAATCGGTTCAAAATGAGTTTTTCAGCTTTCTAAGATTAAGAAAATGCGATACCATAAAGCTGGCGAGCAAAGCTCTAACATACCCAAGGGATTTTTGAGGAAAAATTGGACACATTAATGATTTGAAGTTCTAATGTTAAATATTTACACTTGTATGTTACAGTTATGAAATTTCTGAAAAAGGAACAAAACAATAGAGAAAAAGCTGGAAATAATTTTGTTTCAAAGTAACAAATGAAAGTTTCATGCAAGCTTTGGTTGGTCATGCTTTTGCTGCCTGAATTGGGCTTCAAATCGTCAGAAATTGGGGTTGTTAACCACAGAATTTTATGTTTCGCCCAGGCAAATTATAATAAAACTCACTTTTTGTTTTTGAAGTCGCAAGTTCTTACCTAATATCTTCATTTATTTATTGCAATAGTTTATTGATAGCCATATACCATGAGATTATACAAGGTTGTAATCGTTTTGTTAGATTGGCAATGCAAATGGTGGTCGTTCTGTGGACAGTTTGGTATTTGACAGGTGACATAGGCTTAGAATTAATAAATAAATGGCAAAATGGCGTTTTGCATAACAAAGTCTCGATTTAAAGTTCAATTCTGATAAAACAACATTTTGAAGTCACTTGGCAGTACTTTTCCAAAATCAAAAAATTCTAAAACAAACTGACAAATCCTGCAACGTCGCTTTAGCAAGGATTAAAACCACCGAAACGTTTACCATACCATACTAAACCATAGCCAACTAAATTCATACTTTAAACTTCTTAAAAACAAACCATAATTAAAGCCTTTACTCCAAACAAGGCCAACCAATTATTTTATAACACCGTTTGAAGTTTCAAAATTTTTCCAAGTTCCCCAAACCAAAAACCTTGACAATAAGAATCAAAAGGTAGAATACAAAAACAATTACCTTTTTTTATAGGCCAAGTTTCCGTGGTTTTATACACCTGTCTATAAATAATTTACAACGTTCTAAGTGAATATAAAAGTTGTTTTTGTTACGCAAGAAATTTTTATTTATAACTCCGTGTTTGAACTTCGTAAAATTACAGTTTATTTACAGTAATAGTATATTATAGACCAAGGTAGAGAAGACATTTTTCTCAGCCGAGCAGTATTATTTCCCGACATGCGAAGCATGGAGGGAAATAAGTTGTGAGGCTGAGAAAAATCTTCTCTACCGTGGTTTATATACTATTTTTTTCACTACTAGCACCTCTATTCCTTTTAATTAATCATTTTTACATAAATAAAAAATAAAATGACAGATGCGTATATTTATTTCTAAATATCCACAAAAATCAAATAGCCTTGCTCGAAAACAAGGGGAGAGGTTAATTTCAATTGACATTTGGGTAAAACATATTTAAAATAGGCACCTGAATGCATAGCAATTGTTTTTATTATTAACCAGTAGTCAATAATAAAAAATTATTGACCACTAGGAGAGAAATGCATCTTCTGGGCTCGAAAATAAGGTCAATAATGACATCTTCTAATACTAGTAGTGAAAAATAGTATATTATAGACCAAGGTAGAGAAGACATTTTTCTCAGCCGAGCAGTATTATTTCCCGACATGCGAAGCATGGAGGGAAATAAGTTGTGAGGCTGAGAAAAGTCTTCTCTACCGTGGTTTATATACTATTTTTTTCACTACTAGCACCTTTATTCCTTTTAATTAATCATTTTTACATAAATAAAAAATAAAATGACAGATGCGTATATTTGTTTCTAAATATCCACAAAAATCAAATAGCCTTGCTCGAAAACAAGGGGAGAGGGTAATTTCAATTGACATTTGGGTAAAACATATTTAAAATAGGCACCTGAATGCATAGCAATTGTTTCTATTATTAACCAGTAGTCAATAATAAAAAATTATTGACCACTAGGAGAGAAATTCATCTTCTGTGCTCGAAAATAAGGTCAATAATGACATCTTCTAATACTAGTAGTGAAAAAAAGATATTTTTGTTGGATAAATTCACGGTGATAATTGCGTGAATTGTACGTCGGTAAATAACATGGGAAAGTCAAGTACTTCCACGAAACCATTACACAAGTTTAGATTTAATTTACAATAATTTTTTATTGGGTCTAAAGAGTAGGTACTTCGAGGCTATCTGGAATCGAATTTTTGCGAGGTGAGTTACGCGGAATTTTATTTTTATAAGTCAGATTCTGCAGATCATCTACATTTTCCAAAAGTTCCAAAAATAAAAGTCCTTACACATATTGTAAAATAAAATTTAAAACTATACATAATCTTTTACTATTGTGTTTATGTATTTATTTATTAAATTTTAAAATTAACTGCGAATAATTCGAAATTGAATTGAAACGGAAGTTGAATTTCAATCAAGTAACACGTTTTAATTAAATTCCCAAGGGTAATAATTAGAAAAAACGTATTCATGTTAATTACATTTAATTGCTAATAAATCCACCTATTTATTTATAATTTGCAGGATAAACTGTATACTCATCGACTGCTGAACATTTATTATAGAGTTTTTGCTTGTTAATTTCTTGCTCGCATAATTCAATTCGCAATTAATTACTGTAATTTCAAACATCGATATGAATTAATATGATGAAAATGCAAAAAAGCGATGCTTGCTGCATTTATTAATTAACATTGAGGAAGGAATGGTGCTGTATGTTTCAGGAAGTACAGAAACGCGTTTGTTAAGATTTGTAAGAAGTTTTTGTTTTGAAAAATTCAATTATCAAGAAGCACACTCAATAGATTTAATTTGAAGTTTTAAAGCAATCAAAAAATATTAAAACTTAATGAAGGGAAAAAATAGAAAAAAAAAAATAATGAAGAATTCGAAAAAATTAAATAATAAATACACAAAAACAATTTGTGTACGTATACAGTATGTGCCAAAAAGCTTAATCACATGAGAGCTTTTAACTACTTTTTACTGTAGCTGCTGTTTATTTTTTGAGCATTTAGCCCTGGTGTTATCACGGTCATTAGCACCATCCAACAAAAACTCTCTGCCAGATCTAGAGGGTCTCCACTCCTGTTGGGACTTTTTTTATTGTACCAAACAGCACTGCCAAGGAACTTTCAGTTTTTAACTGTTTGCCATATTAAAACTCGCCCTAATTTGGACTGGCAATAAAACACAAAGGCTTTGATGTACAAGGAAAACATACTTAAACCTTAATAGCGTTCACATTGGCAGTTTTCTTTAATTTTTTGGTTTAAGGAAAATCGAAGCAATGGTTTGGACTTGTCTAAAGTCTAATGGGCTTCTTGTCTTATTTGCTAAGAGGACTTTTTTAGAGTATTCTTTACATTATTTGTATTATACATTTTGCATAGAAAAATATAAGCGTCGGATTTGTAGAGGCAAAGCGTCCACGCCTTTTTAAATGCCTTTCCAAAAAGCAAACTGCAATATTTCTTACTATTAACTAGTCATAGGTATATGATCTACCAAACTTGCGAATTGAATTTACAGAAGGAACAAAAAATTCGTTCACTTATTTTCTTCAAGAAACTAATGCTTATTTTTGGATTCCTATAGAAAATAAAGTCATAAAAATATGATGTATAACTCTATAATCATAATTATCTTATTCAATTTACAAACCGTTTACGGCATTTAGTGTCTCTATGGGATTCTATGTTGGAAGAATACTTTCATGTGTCATTTTTCATCCCTCATGATTTAAACAAAAAACTATTTCGTATAAGTGTTGAATCTTATCCGATAATATGCGTAATTAATATTAAAAAATATATCTGAAATAATTACGTAGTTCAAATAATAGTTGCTTTAATGTAATGTAAAAACCTGACTATTGTAACATTTAACAAGGTAACAAGTACTAAAGGGCAATCAACCTTCCTTGTTCCAATAAATTGAAAACACTTCTTCTTAAATTAAGTTTAGTTCTCCAAGTTTCTGATTTTTGACTACAAATGACTAAATTCAATTTGTCTTACATGTATACAGGGTGTGTAAAAATTCGCGTGCAAGCTCTCCGTAACTTTATTCCTTGGAAAATAATAAGGCGAAATTCTTATAGCGAAAAAGCCACCAGATGCTTCCTCAACTCGTGCGAAGCCTTCAAAGTTCAAAATTGGCATCACGAAAAGGAAGCCGTTTCTGCAAAATTCTGTTACTTTATGCATTAGATTAAGTAATAACGGCAACAATTTAGAATCGTTTATCACTTAAAAGTACAAAAAAAAATAGTAGTCTTCATAATTTATTATAATACCTAAATAAAATGTATTTGCTTGTATCAAGAATGTCATGACATCCTGATACAAGCAAACACATTTTGAAGAATTCTGTGAATTGAAATTATGAAGACTAGTATTTTCTTTGGTACTTTTAAATGATAAACGATACTAAATTCTTGCCGTTATTACTTCATCTAATGCATAAAGTAACAGAATTTTGCGAAAACGGCTTCCTTTCGCGTTGCCAATTTTGAACTTTGAAGGCTTCGCACGAGTTGAGGAAGCATCTGGTGACTTTTTCGCTATAAGAATATCGCCTTATTATTGTCCAAGGAATAAAGTTACGGAGAGCTTGCACGCGAATTTTTACACACCCTGTATAAAATAAAAAGCCTTAACAAAAAAGATGGTTTCAAATGTATTTCTGTTGCAGGGAGGACATATTCGAATCACATCGTGACGAGAACGACTGAGATGAGAATTCTTTTTTAATCTAAGATTGTTAACACGGCACCTCTCTCCCACGAGGACCGGTTACTATGGGAGAGTAGACCAAAAACCTCCCACTAAAGAGTCAGAATATTTGAAAAAAGTGCAAAGAATTAGGGAAAGAGCCGCAGTGGCGTACCTAGCTTTGGGAGGCGGAGGGGGCAATATGTCTTGAAGGCGCCTTAGGACCCTTGGATATTATAGGAAAAAAAATGACAGGCGAAAATTTTAGTTTGGGCTAATTTTAAGAGAGCGTTCTTTTGTCTATTTTTTGCACTTGAACAACGATTTTTTTTGTTTTTTTAAATATACCAGTTCTAGTTCAGTTAAAACAATTTGAAATACGTTTTAAGCACGGAACATAATATAAGCAAATCTTTACTCTACAAAATCAAACTGCAAATTGTCGAAATGAAAAACAGAACACTGCTCTATTCTTTTTAATTTTTATACATTACGTTTGCATTTTGACGGATCGGCGGCTCTTTTAAAAATAAAGTTGCTCATAAAAGGGGTTCTTTGCCGCCGCGACGTAAATCGTAAATAATGTACTTTTTTATAAATATTGCCAGGAAAGACGATACGGCATCGGCAGGATTCTAGATAATTATTTCTTTATATAGAAAATTAAAGCGGCCACACCGCCACTATTTAAGAATATTTAAAATGAATGCAGACATTATTCATCAGGGCGGCAAAAAATAAAATAAATACAACGTGGGGGCTCGGTTCTTATAAGGAATATAAAGATCTTGCTCCTTGTGCCATTTTGATTTTAGCACGTCTATAGAATTATGTAATAAGAATAATTATATTTTTTATTTTGGTTGAATTAAAAAATAAAATATCAAAAAAATGCACGGCGCCGAAGCCGCCAAAAGAACGAAGGCGGGGGGGGCAGACTGCCCCCCCTAGCCCCCCCGTAGGTACGCCACTGGAAAGAGGGTGGCCTTTGCCCTATATAGGAATGCTAATAATAATAATAATAATAGGAACAACAGCACTCAAAGCTGTAAGTTAAAAAAAAGTAAATAGAAACTAATTCTTAAGTAAAAATACTGCCTTCTTTGTACCGTCTCGGAATGGCTTTAATACTACCTACTTCAACTTCCCCAAAAACATGATACAAACTTCTAAAAGTGCTTTTTAGACTATAAACAATCTATCTAGGTAGGTAAAACGAGTTTAAAACGAATTTATTAATTTTTCGTATTTTAAAAAATGCGAAATTTTTATAATTCCTCAGGCAAAACCGTAGGTGATACAAACTTCAAAAAGTGCTTTTTTTAGCTACTAAATGTTGGACACACTATATTTTACAAACATGAAAAATAGCTAAATTGTCTGTCCTTAAACCTCCTCAAATTATCTCAGAATGCCTCAAAGTACCCCAAATCACCTCAGCCCTCATTTTCAAAATATTCCAAATTGCCTAAAACTGCTGTAAGGATGCCTTTATCTGATTGCCGTAGACTTTCCGTAAAAAGAATGTCTTTAAACTGCCCCATTACCGAACAAAAATGATCAAAGTAAATAAACCGCTGCAACGTAAATAAGCAGAAAGCCCGAGTGCATTTGAAAGTCACAAACATACAAACTAAAAAAAGGCATTTATAATACTATAAATAAATTTTCAATAAATAAAAGTTACTCGATTTAAACCGTTATTTCCCATGATACAGAACAAAAACTGACTTATTTTTATAGTGCCTCAGTATGCCTTTAATCTTACCTCAGCTTTCCCAAGAATCATTATTAGCTACTAAACATCGTGGAAAATGACAGAAGACTACTTATAGGTAATTGTTTTAAATTTTATTAAGCATCCTCAGTTGCCATAGAATGCCTCAGAATACCCCAAATTCCTCAATCCTCAGCCTCAGAATATTCGAAAGTACCCATTCTGAGCTGATCAAACCCTCGAAACTGAAGAAACAAAGCCCCAGAAGTGTACCACAAAAAGTCTGAAGGCATTTAAAGGTAAAACTCTGAAACGCCAAAGATAATTGTAAAAAAATAACGAAGTTCATCTATAAATACCATGAGGATTTCTTTTCAGAAACAATAAATATACCTAGGTAAAAACATGAATTGTCTTAGATTTCTTAAATTATCACAGAACTCCCCCCCCTCCCAATAACCTCAGTTCCAGGATGACTAAAACTGCTGTAAAAATACCTTTAGACTGTATCAGATTGCCTTAGACTTCCGTAAGAATGCCTTTAAACTGCCCCATTAACAAACAGAAGTGATCAAAGTAAATAAACCGTTGCAAAGTAAATAAACAGAACCTCGGGAAGTCCACCATAGAAAGTCTGAAGGCATTTAAAAGTCACAAAAAGGCAACGTTTCATTAATAATATCAGAAAGAAATTTTCAAGAAATACAGGTTACTCAATGTTAAATCGTTATTTCCCATTATAAAGGGCAAAAATTGACTTTTGTGGTGCATCAGAAATCAGAATGCCTTTAATCCTGCCTCAGCTTTCCCTAGATTCATTATTACCTTACTACAATTCATGGGAAAGAACAGAAAACTACTAAAAAATTGTCTTAAATTTCATTTAACAGCATCAATTCCCATAAATGCCTCAAAATTCCTCAGCCCTTCAGACTTAAAAATCTTTGAACCTAATTGGTGATTATGGAGAAACAATCAAAAACTAATTGCTACATTTTTGCTTAAATACTACCTCAGCTTCTCTGGGAATCAGTATTACCTAGTTATGCCGGCCAGACTGCCTCAAAAAGGCAGAAAATTACTACAAATTGTCTCGGATTGCATTAAACTTCCCTGATTGTCATAAAATGCCCGGGAAGCTCCACAATGCATCAACTTCAGAATGATCCAGACTGCCTCTAGCTACTTATGAAAAGCATCTGAATTGACTTCTTAGCAAACAAATTTAAAAAAATCTCAGAAATCGATCTGTCAAAAATAAATAAAACATCAGAAAGTCCACCACCTAAAGTCTAAATCTGAAGGCATTTAAAAATAGTATATTATACACGACGCTATAATGAATGCTATTATTACCGAGGATAACGTTTGGAACACGAGCGAGCGAGTTTTTTTTAATTAAAATTTAAATAACAACGCTACTAAAACCATGTGGTAGACTATGTTAAACGAAGTGGTAGGATTAGAAACATAACCTATTTCCTTCATTATACACCATAGACAATGATGTTACCATGACACCGTGAATAATGATTATTCACTGCTGGCAGTGTATAACGGATAGCATTATGTTTGACCAAACACATGAATAATTGACAGATTATTGACTAGTCGTGGACAAAATAAATTTAAGAAATCGTAAATTTCATCTGGAATGCCACGAAGAATTTTTGTAGAAATACATATAAATCACTGGATACAAATTTGTCAGTGGTGCCCCCACAACAATTTTGAAAACTCGACGCCTATGCTCACAAGGAAATATTAAAATTCCGTTGATGATTATGGAAAAACAAGCAAAAACGAATCGCACATTCATTTTATTCTCTCTTTATGAGAAAAATATTCTCATCCTCATCATCAACAAAATTTCCCACATTATTTACCAAATCTTGCCTAATGACTTGACTGATTGATTGCAATAAATCCATTTAAACAAAGGCAAATTTACTCAATATTCGGAAATATTAAAGCATGTAAAGAATTTCGAAATCAAACTTATTTATCACAACTACTGACGACATACGTCGATATTTTTCGTATAATTTTTCTAAGAATTTATAAATAATGTATACTCATGATGATTGTACATTGTACAAATAAAAATATAAGTACCGTTTGTACGTTCGCACCTGTCGGTCACTTATATCAGAAATAAAAACTACGCACCTGAAGATATGCAAAATGAAAATATGAAAGCAATCGAGTGTATCTATGAAAACAAACGACAGCAATTATTTCTGCTTGATAACAAAACACGACTATTTTAATCTCTTATCGTATTATATACTATTATATCTAAAAATAAACTTGTTTTCTGTGTGTAGTAAATATTGCAATGTTATAGTTTTTGCTTGTTAAATATTCATAATTATATAATGTTTTTGAGAATAATTTGATAATATGAAGATCAGCTGAAAAACAATTGACAAGACAGGAAACATCAAATTTTTAATTTTTTGGGCAAAATAATGAAGAACATGCACTTACGGTTATTTCGATCATGACGTGCTAGTACTCCAAAATCCATATTAGGAAGGTGATTTGCACTTTTGTTACAGTCAAAATAATAGTCTAGAACACTAGCGAAAAAATCGGGACACTACTAACAAGGTTGTTTATTATTTTTCACTAGGTGCACACACGTAAACAACCAATTTGTGACGAAACGTTTTTAGTGTTTGGTTTTATCACGAAACAAACTACTCGAATGAGGAATTCGTATTGCAAAACTACGCAATAAAAAAGAAAACCGTTCAGCACCGCTATAAATTTTTATCCAAATACGACCAGAGCATACGAAAATCCAAGAAAAACATAACGTATGTTTTACTACGAATTATTACGCAATGTTGGAAGAGTTTTCTTCACAGAATGTTCAAGATAACACAAGGCACTCATTCATTAACCGGCAACATTCGAAAGTCCAATTATTAGTCTAATAAATCACGCTACAACTATTAAAATTGTTTATGACAGTTGTTGATAAAACAACTATCGAAAAAACTAAAAACACACACACCGATAATAAGTCCGTGCAAGTGATTTTCTAAATTGCCTAAAACAATTGGGCATCTAAAAAACGGCATGCACTTGTTTTAGTATTTGTTTATGTAAACAAACGAAGTCGGTCACAAGTCCTAACTTTTATGAATTAACTTCAATTTTAATCTAGATTTAAGTCAACGTCCCACAATAATTGCACTAAGATTGCAACATTTATTTAGATAACAATAATTTTTTTACGATCGTGCCGTCAAAAAAATGGCGCGAAACGCTCTAAAAACCAAAGCGATCTCCAACCTACTATCGTCGTGTATAAACTGGAATCTAAAGCTGAACTAACGCCGTTACAAGAGGCAAAACACGCGACCGCGCACACGTTCAAAACCCCTACAAAGATTCTCGGGTCGGAAGCATATAACGCTCAGAAAGCTAGTTCATTGGCTACGTGATTACAAACGTCACTGGATATCTATCTGCGTACACCTATGCACGTGGGCGAACGTAGTACACGGAGTAAATAACTGCACCACGGTGTCACTATTTCGACTCTCTGTGTGCTATTTACACTTGACTTAAATTGAACCATTTATTTTCATTATTATGTTTTCATGGCGTTAAGGCAAGGGCATAGGTCGTCAATTTATCGTTGTTATTTGTTTTTCGTTATAGTCAAGGGTGTCCTTTTGATTGTTTTTGTCACGTGAATACAACCTGAATTAATTTTTGTTTGAATAAAAGACCATTTGTTTCGCACGCACGATTTAAATTAAAAATAAATAAAAGGGATAATCCTCAACCAAACGTACAACATCCCAAATTCCATTCTAAGCTGACGGTTTTGCGGGTTTGGGATTAAGCACGGTACCTCCCTCGTATAATTCTAGCAACTTGAAGACACATCTTGGTTTATTCACGTTAAACAACAATGAACTTGATGTATCACTATATAAAGCAAAGGTACTGTAACAGTACGAACTCCAGGTGTGTTACCCTTTACAGTTTTTCGCTGTGATCGTCTAGTTTTTCACTAAGATTTCCTTTACCCTCAACGGCCCCAACCCGTGTTGGTTAAGTGAAAATCTTACCCTTTACTTAGATAACTGACAATTTAGTTAGAGGACCCTTAATGTTGTTGCTCACCTTATAAAACAAGAAATAAATACTCCACCAAGCTTAATACATAAAGTCATATTTATGATTTATGTACAGATATTTACAAATACAGTAAGTAAGTAAGCATAGTGAATGAACATCAAACTAGGCAAGTTAATTATGGACAGTGGCGTGAATACTTACTATTCAATTGTTTTATGATTTTGATGTAATTCGGGTGGCCTGTGTGTGTGGTTCGATCACAAGAAATTATGCTGAAAGGCAGTGCGTCAGTCAGATATGCGATACAAGATCGATCTTTTAAGGGATTGATATTAAAATTAATCTTAAGCGGCAGGAGCCAAAAGTGATATTACAACCAACCTTTAAAGTTTGACAAGGGTGCAATTTTCCTTCAATTAACGAGTATATGCGCTATGCATAACTCTAAGTACATGAGTAAGCGTTGCCGCTCATGTACGTTATGTACAACTCAGAATGTACGAGTTACTAGGTACTCTCGTACATTATAAGGGATGTTTCACCCTATGGTTGATTGAGAATATGTCCAAGACATACACCTCAGTAGTCAGAATTGCCGTTTTGTTATAATTAATTGTGATCATCACCTACACCAGGGCAACCATAAAGTAATTTTGATAAAGTCTAATCTTGAATACGTGAAGTATATTAAAATTGATAACTTTTACGTTGTGGTTAATTTGGATTTCGCAGGGAGACCCCTCAATTGGAATTATGGCACTTTCACTTCTTTGATCAGTACACACAATCGGAAAGCAATGCTTTACCGCGGTGTACGTAATATGAAGGATTTCTACCAGTTAATGCAAAGCAACAAAGTGCAATACAATTAACTGTATACTTTACAGTAATTAGATATACTCGATCAGCGCAATAATCGAAATTCCAGACGACTATACAGGTAGACTGAATAATCAAGACTGGATGCTGGGGTAATATTTGATCTCTTATTTATAGCGAAAATCCGCGTACAGCGGGGCGAAAATTATACGTTCTCACGGGTTGTATTATAAAGTGGGTTGGTATCAAACGTTCCCATGAGTGACACTTGCCCCAAAACTAATAAATTTCATAGTTGAGTTAAAATCCTAATACTTTGGTATATTTTAAATTCCTTTGTAATTTGATACTTTAGTAGAACGCGTGTTTGTCCGCTTGTTTACATAGAGGCGGCGAAACTAATTTTTAAATGGGGCGTGATTTCACTTAAGTCCAGGGATTTATGATACCTATTGCTGTTATTAGTTTAGAAATGAAATTAACTTTCTTGACACATTCTTGCCCAAACAAAAACACCGTTATGCTTTGAATAAAAGGAAATACATTAAGATATAATCCCTGAAATTGGAAAAATAAAATTATAAACGCACAGGTGGTCATCACAGTACCACCAACCCAAAATTAAGACAAATTACGAGTTCGAAATAATTGTTGGTTTAGTGCCTTAACACTAATCGTTGTAAAGACTAATGTAGCTAATCACGAAAATGACAAAAATTAAAAAATAATAATGGCAGTGGCTTAACTGTAGAAAATAGCATAATGAAGGCTTACCCAATCAGGAGCAAGCAGTAGAAATGTTTCTGACATACAATAAAATTGCTATGCTAGTTGTAACAGAAACTCACTCCACAAATAATACGCAATTCAAAATCAGTAACATGTCGATAGATAGGCAAGAGAAGGAATAGTACCTAATACTAATAAGACAAGAAGATAACAAGTTAGACATCATGTTTAAAGAGGATTACCTACAGACCAAAAGTATACGAGGTTTGTTAGAAGAATAATGAGACTGATTTTCTTTTAACCATGAATTCTATTCTTTTCACAAATCAAGGTTATCCCCTTCAAAGTAGTTCCCTTGGGCAGCTACACACCGATGGAGGCGTTTTATCCATTGTTCGTAGCAGTCCTGGAAGGCTTCTACTGAAATGCCTTTCAACTCATCGGTTACGCTCTTCTGGCTATTATCCAAAGTACCAAAATGGCGCTCTTTCAAATGATTTTTCAGCCGGGGAAATAAAAAGAAGTCATAGGGACTGAGATCCGGCGAATAAGAGGGCTGGGGAACCACATGAATGCTTTTTTCTGCCAAAAATTCGTTGATGGAGACTGCCGTGTGACATGGGGCGTTGGAACCATCTTGGCGCATACTTTTCTCATGTCCAAATCCTGTGTTAAAATCTGATGGACGGTAAGCCGTTTCAAACTTAACTCGCTACTGATTATTCCCTAAGTTAAGCGACGGTCTGATATCACAAGAGTTCTTACTCTTTCCTCATTGTCGTCCATTTTTGAGGTTGAATTCGTCTTTCACTCTAAAAAGGCCTTGTGCCTTGGATAGGAAATTTCTCCATAAGCCCTTTGTAACTTTTCATAAGTCACAGTAGCGGATTCGCCAAGCTTTACACAAAATTTTATAGCACAACGTTGCTCAAACTTTTGTCGGTCCATTTTCGTAACGCACTTTACAAACACAACTTCACTTCAAACGGTCTCAGCAGTTGCGTAGCAACTGTAACAAGTTTAAATTTGTACTGAGTCTACGGCAGGGGTTATTCTAACTATCGTGTGAAAGGAGAGGCAGCAGCGTTGTCGGTTCGCGTGCATTGTTGCCAGTCTCATTATTTTTCTATCAAACCGCGTAGCTCTGAAGGCCCTATTACCATCTACTCAGCATGCTACCCGCCAAATTATCGCTCAAACAAAGAAAACATGGTAGAGCACCTAAATACCCTTGGTAACAGATTCATGGCAGGGAAAGATTATAATACCATGCAGCCTCGATTAACAGTATTGATAGAGCAGTGGTACTTCACCAAATAATGTAAAAATGTGTAGTTTAATTATTTGTCAACTTACAGATCAACGCACTGGATTAGTGATCCAAACTATCTAATCTACTAGACTTCTTCATAACTAGTTCGAAATAGCTGTTGGTTTGGTGCAGTAATACTTATTATTATAAGGACTAATGTAGTATAGCAGGTGACTTACGTAAGACGCGCCCTTTAAAAGCTGCAAATGCAACCCACCATACGAGGATTAACATACAATAGATCAAGGTTATTTATGAAATTGTAAGTTGGGTTGCTTATTCCAGCTGTTAAGGGGCGCGTCTTATGTGAATCGCCCGGTATATCGAAACTTACAAAATAGGCAAACTTACCAACGCAACGTAAATGCCCAATCATGGGTAAGATGTAGAAACGTTCCTGACATACAGCTAAATTGTTTTGCTATTTGTAATAAGGAGAAACTCACTTCACAAGTAATAGGCAATTCGGAAACGTAAGTACTATCCCTGATCACATAACAATCAGATTCGCCAAGTTAATGTAAAATTTGGCAGGCAGTTTTATGCTTAGTTTGCCTTCGGTTACCAGGTGTCGCCAGCATAGCACGAGTAGACGCGACTCTAAAGTGCTTAGAAACAGCTGATTTGTATGATTCCAAGCACTTCAGGGTCGCTTCTGCTCTTGCAATGCTGGCGCCATCTGGTAACTGAAGGCAAAGTAATCATAGAACTGCCTGCCAAATTTTACATTAACTTGGCGAATCTGATTGTTATGTGATCAGGGGTACTATCTACCTCACATTCCGATGACGACAGCTGGTTAATTGGCAAGAAGAGGAACAGCAGTACTAATAATGCAACAAATTAAACAACATACTGGCCATACGATGAGCGGATAGAAACATGTGAAAGGCTTCGGTCTCTAGTAGCCACGTCGGGTTCGATTCCTAGACCGGAGGTACCCCCGCCGGAATTTGTAGAATGTATCGTAGTAAGCTTCTCCGACCCCGGTTATAATACTAACACTTTCGATAACCGCTAACCTTGCAAGCTTGCAATACTACGGGTGGATCTTCTTTGCCTCTTTCGGCGGCTAAGGTTATCCTCCTGCCCAGCATGTGTGCGAAGAGGGCTCACAGAACTTATACTTACGAGTTAATAACAGGCCTAACATGTCTAGGCTTCGGCCATACTTTGATAAAGATTCCCTACTTCTCAGTAGGGCCTATTAATTAACGCCCAAAAAAGTAAACCCTCGTAGAGCATCTAAATTCCCTTGGCAACAGATTCATGGTGGGAGAACAAAGGACAAATAGGTCATGTCCTATAAGCGTATAAGCTATAGCAACTTGGGCAATTATTACGTAGAAGTCAGGGTACAAGACGAACCATCGTTTGTTTTGGGCGCGAAAATAACGGATTGGACGCAAGCGAAAAGGACCAATAGGAGTAAGATGACATGCAAAGTGACAAAGATCCAATGAGGTGTTACTTCTTAATTAAACAATACCTGTATTTTTCTTTATTAGAGATAGCCAGATGAGATCCTGGATATTTCATCCAAGCCGGAACACATTTTAGAGTCGGCGCTCTAAGGTAATCTTGAATGGGTACCAAAATTAAACGAAAGTTGCACCAAAGTAAAATTTATATTGTAGGAAAATGGGTCAATGTGCCCCTTTTCCTAATAATATACCTAATAATCCCATTTTGGAAAAAACGAAATTAAGAAGTTATTTTGAAAGGAGTTATTTGGTTTGCTTAATCTACCTGCTAGATACTAGATATAATATTGAGATTGTTCAATACAAACACATTTAGAGGCCAGGCCGCAAAGCAATTTTTATTCGACGAATTTAAAAGAAATCTCTATTAATATTAAGGCATGAATGCATGAGTCATGAGTCCCACTGGTGCACTAATATATAGATTTGCTGCTGGTAAAATTCCTGCGGCTGTTTGCGGCATTCTTTAACAGCAAACTCTACCTCACCGTCCGAACTGAACCGCCGCCCTTTTAGCGATTGTTTTAATGGGCCAAGCACATGGAAAGCGTACGGGGACAAGTCGGAACTGTAAGGTGGATGTAGTAAGACTTCTCAGCGCATACGAACAAGCAGATCTTGAGCCGGTCGGGCTACATAGGCGCAAGCATTATCGTGCAGAAGGATGACACCATTTGTAAGGTTCCCTGGACATTTATTCTTGATGCTGGTACGCAAACAGATTAAGGTGTCTGCATATCGTTCAGCATTGATGTTGACACCAGGTAGGCTACTTTAAAATCTAAGAGTAATCAAAAAATACGGTCACCATTACTTTTTCTGCTGAAGGTTGAAATCGATATTTTTTCATCTTCGGAGATTCTGCATGCTTCCACTGCATACCTACTCTGATATTTGGATTCTGGTTCGTAGTGATAACACCAAGACTCATCACCGGCAACAATTTGGTGTAAAAAGGCATTACCTAGTTGATAGCGTATCAAATGCTGTAGTGATAAGGCCGAACGCTTCATCAGTAAACAGCCGTGGAATCCACTGAGCAGTAACTTTGTGATAGCTAAGACTATGAATAATTGAATGAACAATTCCCACACTGCTGCTCAACATTTCAGAAAGTTCTCTAATTTTAATGCGCCTATTTGCGCGTAAAGCAATTTTCAATTCCAACTGTCTCACATTTTCATCTGAGGACTGCAAACACGAACATGTCCTGGACGGGCCAAATCTTTAGTGGATTTCCTTCTTTGTCGTATGAGAATAACTATAGTCACCATACACAACTTTCATTCTCGTATAAATTTCCAATGGCTGACGGCCTTCAGCAGCCAAAATTGAATAACAGCACGCAGATTACGACTATCTTTGGACGGATTTTCTACCATAGATGCCATTTTCCAACGTAATCACAACGCTTAGAAAGAAGCAAACAGCAACAACTTTTGACAGATGCGTCACTAGTACTTAAACAATCAATATAAACAGCTGAATTCCGTTGTCGTGGCGATGAAGTCGCGGTCTTGCGGTTGCGTAGTCCAAGCATGTTTGCATTGAACAATCCTCGTATTTACTCGTATATGTATGGTTAGTTTAGCTTTAGGAACTAAATTAATCAAGGCAACTGCGAATGTTACCTATAGAGTTTATTCTATTAAGATAGGTATGACACTATTTAACTAGTTGTAATTAGTATTAATTATTCACTTTGAAATACTAGCAGTAACTAATATCACAATTAAATAACTAGTCATCAACATCGGTAAACAAGATCATGCGAGTGCGCTGTGCGTTACGTGAAAACAAGTGACCGAAGAATGAATATGAATATTTCGAGATGCCACGGCACGGCACGGGGATTCCCCTGTACGTAAAACTATCGCCCGGTATGGGACAGCGGGGAATTCCCACCCGCGCCGAATTGTTCAATTGTCATTTCTTTAAAATTTCATGTTGGGGAATCCCCTTCAAGAGTACCTTAAGTGGTTCGAATCTGCAGACATTTGCATTTATGTTTGATATAGATCAATAGATGTCGTTGTTATGACATATAAAAAAACATAGATGCCAATTATGTGAATGCGCACGATGAGGAGATTCCTGTGTTTGCCGCCCCCTTGAAAGTGCCGCCCGTTTCCAGCGGGCCTGATAATAAATTTAAAAGAAATATCTAAGAAATGCTAACATAATCAATTTGTTATACTCACATTAATGTAGCAACAGAGAATAAGGCTCTCAAGATCCTTTGATGCAGTGTCGACAAAAAAAAAATTAAAAAAAAAATCAATGACACTTCTTGAATGCAGGCTTTCGCGGCTGTTGTCCAATAAACTAATATTCAGGCAGCTGTCACACATATACGGAAAAAAATTACCGAATTTGGTGAGTTGTGTAATTTTCAACGGCACCGCCAGAGTTGCCGTTGGCGCTAGTGCAGCTCACGTGACCGCTGAGTGACAGCAATTTGAATTTCAAAAAAATAAAAGGACATTCGTTTGTTGTTGTCATTCCAACGTGTCATTCGAACCAACAGATCTGTTCGTTGTTTGAGTGCCTTAAATTAAAATTTCTTTTCTATTTTGTGAAGAAACATCAACCATGTCAACTGTAAGTATAAATATATTATTTTAATTTTAATTCAAGTTACAGTGTTTGTTATCATATTATCATCATCAGCATCAATCAGCCCGTTTGTGTCCACTGCAGGACATAGGCCTCCCATAAATTTTGCCACCCATTCCTATTTTGTGCCGCTTGAATCCAATTTGTCCGGTTGCGTCTTAATGTCATCGGTCCATCTCGTTGGGGGTCGTCCCCTGCTTCTATATGCCTCCTGTCTTGGCCTCCATTCAACTATCTTCTTGGCCCACCGTTCATCTGTGACTCTGGCGATGTGTCCCGTCCAGTTCCATTTCAAGGATATTATTCTCTTTACTGCATCGATAACCCCCGTTCATTTTGATGATATTCAATTTCAAACTGAATTGAAAATACGCTTAAATGTTCGACAAGTCCCACGTCCTGTTTGTATCTCAGGTATACACCTTTTCTTATTTTAATTATGTTTTGTACACATATTTGAGGAGCACTAATGCATAATCTTCTTAGTTTATAATATTAAGTAAAGTAAATAAATATTGCAGATACCAGTACACCATCGATGACATCAAAAAAGGGAATTCAGAAGAGTGGAACTATTCCGAACATCGGGGAGATGGAGGGATGGCAAAATATTTTACCAAACACCCCAGAGCCAATTTCTGAAGAAAATGTTACTGCAATTATTGATGATAAGTTTCATAGTTTTATTTACATTTTTAAACAAGTCTCAATATACGAAAATCGTATTTAACATAGACATTAGTCATTAGTATATTTTGGATTCAAATATCGTTGCAAAAAATCGAGGATAATAAGTTTGTACCGTAGGTAATGCTTGTATTTGTATTTTCAGTTCCTACATGCAGTAAATGGGCTTCTCCACTTCGCCTAGAAAATGCTGAAGGCGATACTTCTGTACTTTCACTGGACGAGTCCAAAGGTAATAATCTTTTTCTCGCCCACAAGATTACTGGCAGGATCACCCAGGCAATAATTAATTTACCTT
The DNA here is from genome assembly GCA_963082815.1 of Melanotus villosus. Lineage (NCBI taxonomy): Eukaryota > Metazoa > Arthropoda > Insecta > Coleoptera > Elateridae > Melanotus > Melanotus villosus. Next base: position 76,357,384 of record OY720420.1, read on the forward strand.
ATTTTTATTATAAAGAACGTAATTCTATATTTGTATTTTGATTCTAAATTTAATGTCTATTATAAATTTATTGTCTATAATAAATGTACATAATGCAAATTTTGTTGTTTTACTCTATTACACTACCTTCAAAATATAAATCAGAGGTAAAAAAATTACAGGATTCAAAATTCGCGCCTCAAAAATAGTTCGTCAACGGCACCGCACCGTGCGCTGTTTTGTGGGTGGGCCTGAAATAAATAATTTTTGAAAGCACTACTCTGACAAGTCTTTTAGGCCCGGTTTTTCAATCGATGGTTAACTCTAACTAAAGGTTAAAAGTCACGGTTACCATTATTGCAACAATTATTTCTATAGTTATAAACTTTTAGTTAGAGTTAACCATCGATTGAAAAACCGGGCCTAAGGTGTTGCCGTGGTCGTTCAATTTCACTTGACGTTTCCCTGCTCACTTGACCCATTTTTTGTGTTTGAATTTAGTTTTTAGTAAGCAATAAAGAATAAAAACTTTTAAGAATAATTTGCCGATCAGCAAAATTTTAAAATTCCACAAAAATGTCTGATTAAAAATATACTTATTGTTTGCTTATCTAGTGAGATCTAGGCTTGCAAGTATCAAGAATCACAACATGTCATGTTAGCTGCTGTGGTGACTGACACCACCTGACTCAAATTTTGCCGAATATAATGCATTCCTATCTCTGGAAAGCATCTTTATTCTGCCCTTTATCACATTGACATAGGGGTTGCGGTTTACTTGATATCCAAAAGAGGATTTTTTCCATATTAATAATCGCACTTAGACCGAGAATTGAACCCGAGATGAAGTCTGTTTTGAATAAATCTTTAAAACCAACATTCAACTCAATTTGGGGATAATCAATTGTACAACACCATAAAAATGGCAACTTTTCCTTTATATTTCAGTTAAAAAATGATAACTCTGTATCATTATACCTATATTGTATCAAAAATATTAAAACTTTGTTTTAATTGGGTATGGTAATTATTAAACTTGTTTACATTTTGTAAATATTTAGCCTTTTATTGCAAATAATGCAATAATTATTTGTGCATGTTGAGCGACCCTCATATACCGATCTGTTTTCGTACATGTACAGACGTATATGTTATAAAAACATTCAAAATAAAATATAAAACATTAAAAAATGTATATAAATATACAAAGTACGAATAAGTTACAAAATTCGCATACAAAAGTTTCTTAATATCTACTTATATAATACATGATATGAAACTGATCTACCAGTTATCGAGTAAATCTAGACCAGTTTTTGGAAGAGTTGACAACGATGTGGTATCGGATGATAATGAATTGGTATCACAGGAAATTGAACTTTCTTCTTTCTAAAATTAAATATTATTGTAGTTCAAAATTTACACAATTTTAATGCCTTCTACCTTCATTTTAAATACTGTAGTCATTTTACGTGGCTCTTTAATTTCTCCAAATAATCTCAAATCTCGTTGACTAGGTGTACGGAAGCTAAATGGTGCTGAATGTTCATCTCTATATGAACAGTTATCATCTACTATCATTTTCATAGCATAATCTTTGGAGCTTTGCGTTTCGCTTTTATCTAAACCGTATTGTAAACATGCTTCTGGTTTAATTATACTTTCGTTTAAAATCTGATCTTTTTCGTCTTCCGATAATGTTGTCCATAATTTATCATAGGCAGCTTTGGTTTCGTTTAAGTCTGCATACAGTCTTTTTGCAGTTGGGTTTAATTTACTAAAATACTGCTCTGCTACATCCCGCAGAGACATTTTTATTGGTATCACATAAGTATATTCAAACTTTATCAAATTGCTAGTTAACTAATTGACCTCGCCCTTCTGTCATCTATCGATATAAAGTTAGGTTATATTTCGTTCGTAACTGTTTCATACTAGGGATTTATTGATTAATAGGTTGTTGCTGCCATCTAGATGCTTTGCTTCAGAACTATTAATAAACTCAAACATAACCTATGAAGTAAACGTCAGTGTTGTAAGTTGCAATAAAAATTAATTCTTTTGGAGTTATCTCGTGTAACTTACAAACATCGACAATTTATTTATAGTATAAAAAAATGCCTAAAGTTGTATCACGAAGTATAGCTTGTTCCGATACAAAAGATCAAGAAGAGTACGGCGATGAAAGACCTTTACATATCTATTACTGTCTTTGTGGCCAGATGACTTTAATTTTAGGTAATGTAACGTGTTAAAACTGCAATTAGATTAATTAAATACAATAATTTTCAGATTGCGCTATTGAAAAATTGCCGTTAAGAAAACGCGACGGTGCTCGAGTCCTCGATGGAGTAAATCACGCCCATAAAATAACATACGACACAGATGAAACTGTATATATTAAACGTCCAGAAGGAATAGAGAGGCAACATCGGCTCAAGTGTAAAAAATGTGGGTTGCTGTTATATTACAAACATGATCCACAGAGTCCCGTTAGTTTTATAGTAAGGGGTTCTCTCATTAAATCATCAAATGAAGGTCCTATTACTGATATATATAATCAAGTTGCAATAGAAAAACCAAAGAAAATTATGGTTACAAAGCATACAAAGAATATGGGTAAATTTAGTTCTGTAACGGTTTCGACAATCGACGAAGAAGAAGATGAAATTGAAGCTGTACGTTCGGAGATTTATTATTATGTCAGAATCATGTGATTATATATTTCGTTTTCAGAGGGAGGTTGCTGATAGTTATGCAAACAACGCGCGGATAATTGAAAAGCAGTTGGAAAGAAAAGGAATGAATAAACGTAAACAAGATTCAAAACAAGGACAATTAGAACTAAAGAAGGTTCGTGGTACGCTTATTGATAAATAAGAGATTGTTATTTAATAAGAATTTATTTTAAATATATGTTTTTATCATAAAAGCTGTATTATAGACATGAATATTTACTTCATACTTTTATGTACAATTTTTTCTCAAATGTAATATGTATTAATAAAATGTTCTTCGTTGTAATTTTTAAAGTTTTAATTTTTTGTAATACTACAAAACTTCAATAAAAAGTTACAGAAATAATGCCTCTGTCCATGCGTGCACACGATAATTAGATTTAAAAAAACGTCTAAATTTAAAACAAAAGTTTGGCTAAATATACTCGTAAAACAATTAAAATAAATTGCGACTTAATTTATACTATAATACAAATTAACTTAATACGAATTCGATTTTATAAATTAAATAATGAAAACGATATATTTACATTAAAATTAAAATTGCATTAAGTCGTCGATTCATATAATTTACGACTAGATCAGTGACTTGACAATAATGGTGTAGTTTCTTCAGCTGGCCGCTGACATCGATTACCAACTTGTCTGAAGTGCCGATCATGCAGGTACAATGTACTAAGACTCATATTACTAGGATTTGTATTGGCAGGTCCCTCCATTCTAACAGGGGCAGCTCCAAATGTAGAACTATCATTCAAATCTGCTTGTAACATGAAGTCCCCACTGCTTTGGGGTACTACAACGCTGCTTTCTCGCTGCACGGCTTGCACAAATTGTTGTGCTTCGGGAGGTGGCCGCCAGCACGGATTTGTAAGTGTAAAATGTACCAGGGATAATTCAGTCTTACCATCTTCAGCCTGCGTACATTGATCAGGTGCTGTCTGTACTTGAACGCCTTGCCATTCGGGATTACCATGCTTTCGAACATCCATTTGGGCAAAACTGCACACATCACCCACACCCACCTTGAAAGAAAGAATTTTTTTAGTTACAATTTAAATTAATTATACATAAATTACTTACAACCGATACAGTAAAATTCCTAAAGAAGTCAACGATATCCAACGTCCGAGGAGAAATATGCTTCCATAAAATATACGGTGTAATCACAGGTGATAGTAATTCTTCAAGTATACCAACAATTCGATACTGGAAGAGTTGTTGGAACTCCTTACGAACATGTGTAGTATGTGCCTGTCCACGCCAATCTGGCGGTAAATAATGTGTGTGCGCTAAGACGTTTGACAAAAGAGTTTCAGGACACCATGCTAACGTTTCATCAGGGATAAGCGCCCGACAAGTAGCTAAACCGCCTCCAAGTACTGTCATGATGGTTAACATATGATCGACATTTAATACATCTTGATCGAATATAGTCAAAGCAATTATTACAGCAAGTATTGCACCAAATATGAAGGCCATGTTACTTGCTACTATAGTTAACATCGGTGAATTAAATGCAGAGAGGTAACGTGAAGCGGGACGATGTGCACGATTTAACCGGGCTTGAAGTTCGTGGTCTAATTCATTAAAATGTCGTAAATACATACGGCCATACATCGACCAGTTTCTTATACCAAAACGTCCAGGTTCTCTTTTTAGTAGTTCGGTGTAAGTAAAAAACGTATACAATATTTGCCATAATAAAACAAGTGGCGATAATAACAAATTAGCTAATGCCAACCATGAAAGATGTCGGCTAAGTTTGCCCGCTAGCTCGTGTCTTAAATTAGGTTTCCGATATTCTTCTCTTAGATGCCATGGATTTTGAAAAGGTGCCCAAGGCCCCCAAAATAGTAATAGCTGCATATTATATCTTAAACCCCTTGTCCAATATACAACTTCGCCTATCAGAGGAACATGTAATCTTGGGGGTAATAGCTGCTTGTTTGCCATTGCGACAAGATAATTCTGCTGACGTAAGATACGATGGTAAATATCTAATTCACTCAATTCTCGCTTATGAATGCACATTTGTTGCTCTAACTGTACAGCTCGTACTTTTGTTTGAACTTCATGCCACGTTAAGTTATCTAATTCTGTATCAGCAATGCCGAGTGCTGAATTAAAGAACTGCTTGATATCCCAAAAGTAAAACATACAATAAAATCCTCGGAACAAACGTAACAACCATATTATACAAGCGGTAATAATGCCAATCCACGTGAACAGTCCAAAATGATCCACACATTCACCAGGAGGGTAAACCACATCTGATAGATGAACCTTAAAAATGATTTGCTGCTGTTAGAATATATTGTAAATAAAAAATGATTTCGAAGATTCTTATATTGAATATACAGTTAATATTGCTAAATCTACCGTATGTCCATGAACAAAAGAATTTCGTAACAAAAATTTAATACTCACTTTTGTTGCATTATTTACCGTTGGTTTATCTCTAAACAAAATAGGATAATCTACACAGTGTAGGAGAAACGTTGTTAAAAAAACTATAAAAACAAATTGGAATAAATCGAGTAGTTCTTTTAGCATCATACAGTGGAAGCCGTGTCGCTGATGGTAACGATACATTCGTGAAAAGAAAGAATCTAAATCTTCTATATGATTCCATCGTGCTCGAGATGATTCGACTACGTGAATTAATACTCCACCGTCTTCCTGTTCGCCAGCTTCTTGTAACGCTGCGTAACTTTGCATTTTCACCTTGTGTCTTGATCTAGCACTAAACAAAAGAAGTAACTATTAGCCTGATTTTCTTTTGTTTTTGAATACACTGATAGCTTTTGTTTATGTAATCAAGCATCCTTTATGTAGATCAACTGCTTATTATTATTGTAATCAGCTGATTGGTTTGCATAGAAAACAAAACACTTTGAAAATAATTTAAACATTTACATTTGCACTTGCCTTTGTTTAACTGTAACTTTTGCATATTACTGCTGCGCAGTATTACGTTAATTTAAAAAATAAATGGTAAAAATAGACTTTTACACGAGAATTTCGGACAAATGTAACAAAGAAACGTCACATATTAGTTCGTAAATACTCCATTTGTTTATAATGTCATTAACCGTTTTAATGATACACTACACCATTAATTTTGATTTTAGATAAAATTAATAATACACAAAAAATAATAAGAAAAATAGCAACTTTGTAAAATCACGTCGATAACCCGTGAAAACACATTTGTACCTAACTTTACTGAATGGCTACATTCAAGGCGTGCATTACTCATCAATTCATTGACAAAAATAAGTTATATTATGCTTTTACAAAAGAAATCTAGAAAATAGTCTATAACGTAGCAAATATTGATTATAATCAAAAAATCTGAATATAAGACTTTAGATTCAGTAATTAAATGCTTTATCTCAAATTTTTCCAAAATTTATTTACTGAACTTGCTTGTTGCTGAACGAACTCTTCCTTTAGTAAATTTACTTACACATGTTGGCACCGCAGATAACCTTTTGAGTATATACATGAGCACGTAAAGGTTGGAACAAATTCGATAAAATCTTTATTGGGCAAGTAGGAAAATAATGCTCGGACACGTCGATTTTATTTTTTTGATGCGCATTTTTTGGTATGCGTATATTTTTTATTACGCCACCCCTCTTCGAGTTATGACGTCATCATCTGTTTTTTTAAATGGCAACACCCTCTTTTGATAGTACCATTTAAAATAGCACATTTTTTTGCTTATGGACGCCAAAGTTTACGGTATGTTACATAACAATATTTCTGAGAAATTAGTACCACAATTGTGGCACAATTTGTTATTGGCGGCGCATTAAATGCTGAAAAATATTTGAATTTGCTACAAAAACAGATAATTCCTGCACTTATAGCACTATATCCAAATAATCAAAATCCCCAAATGCCGGATGAACCAATATGGTACCAACAAGAAGGCGCGCCACTATATTATTCACGGATTGGGCGTCATTATCTAAACACAGTTTTCGCCAATAGATGGATATTGTCAAGAGGTGAATGACATGCAATTTGAACATTCAATTTATTGGGTTTTAGTTGTATTTATTATTTATTCTATTGTTATTTCATTACATTGTTATGAATTCTAAAACTTTTTTTTCAAAAATATTGTTATGTAACATACCACAAAATTTGGCGTCTATACCCATAAAAATGTGCTCTTTCAAATGGTATTATCAAAAGAGGGTGTTGCTATTTAAAAAAACTGATGATGACGTCATAACTCGAGCAGGGATGACCTAATAAAAAATATACGTATACAAAAAAAATGCGCATCAAAAAAATAAAATCGACGTGTCCGAGCATTATTTTCTTACTTGCTCAATAAAGATTTTATCGAATTTGTTCCAACCATTACTGTATATACGGTCATAAAGAAAAAAAAAATGCTATAAAATTTCGACCCAAAAAATATAGGTTGCCATTTAAAAAAAAGTATCGGTGACGTCATAACGCAAAGGTATGACCTTGAAAAAATATTTAAAACCATCAGTTTGTGGAAAATAATTTGTTATAAAACTTTTGTCTAAAACTTTTTTTTCTAAAGCTAATAATAAAGGCTCCAGCATCGAGGTTCCTTACTTTTTATTCACCCTGTATGTAATATTAATTCAGCGGGCCTTGACTGAAGGTCAATACTTTTGCCAAGGCCCTCTGAATTAATATAGGTATATATATTAATTCAGCGGGCCTTGCTTTTGCTTCCATCAGTGGCGCTAGTATAGCAGTATTTAACGTTTGCATCTATTTAGAGTTTGGTTATCTGTGGTTGGCACTAAGATACCTATTGCTAATATCAGAATGTGATGAAGTGTCAGGTTTTGTGTTTTGGGGGTTATAATGTTTAGAAGCTGCCACGTAATTTTAAACCGGGAATAAAAATGGGAAATGCTAATAGTGTGGATATTCCAGGAGGCGGAACAGAAGGTTATCATGTGTTACGAGTAAATATTTCTGCATTTCCTGTTATTTAGTGTTTTTACCGATTTATTCAATTAGGTTCAAGACAATTCTCCTGGTAGTAGAGCAGGTTTGCAAGCATTCTTTGATTTTATTATAGCAATTAATGGTACACGACTAGATCAAGATAATGAAACTTTAAAACAAGTACTACGAAATGGAATTGGTAATAAAAAAAAATTATTTCATGTTAGATTATAGAAGTATAATTTAAAAACTTGTAGGTAAACAGTTGCCTATGACAGTGTTCAGCAGTAAAACTCAAACTGTACGAAGTGTAATAATAGAGCCATGTGAAACCTGGGGTGGTCAAGGACTATTGGGTGTCAGCATTCGTTTTTGTTCATTTGAAGGTGCCAATGAAAATGTATGGCATGTCTTGGAGGTTCATCCGAGTTCACCAGCAGAGCTTGCAGGCTTGCGGTCATTTAGCGATTACATAATAGGAGCAGATTCCGTACTACACGAAAGCGAGGATTTATTTGCTCTAATTGAAGCGCACGAAGCCCGAAGCCTCAAATTATACGTTTATAATAGCACAGATGATTGTTGTAGGGAAGTGACAATTACTCCTCATAGAGGTTGGGGAGGTGAAGGTAGTTTAGGATGCGGTATAGGTTACGGATATTTACATCGTATCCCTGTTAGAGGTGCTCCTCCTACTATCAAACCACACATTTATAATAGCTCAGTTAAACATGATTCTAGTCCGGTTCAGCCACCTACAACTAGCTTAGTTGATATTAGTTCCGCAACTTCAAGTAGTGTTCCACAACCCTTTATTGCTTCGACTCAATTTTCAAATAATCCAAATCAAACTTTTGTCACTTCAACCCAAGCTTTTCCACACCCTTTAACGACACCTGCTAGTTTACCACCAACAGCAACATATTTCCCTAACGTAGGACAAGGACCACCTCCACTTTATAATCCGGTATCCACTTATCCTGTTTTGAATCCAGTTAACACGGATGTTAAATACACCCCTACTTTACCTCCGGTTAGTTCTTTTCAACAACCGTATTCACAAGGACCAAGTGTGCAACCTTCTGCCCCACCAGTATCTTTAACTAATGTTCCATCTGTAAATGCACAACATACTCTCGGTAGTTCGCATTTTACTATTTCTCCTCCATCTACTTTTCAGTATACAGGTCCCACAAATTTCCAGCCTACGCCATTTAGTACAGCACCACCTTTAAATTCAGAATCGGTCCACACAACACCACTAATTTTTGATCCAACTATTGCTGCTCAATCAGCACAACAGTTATTATCAAATACAAGCACTACACTAAGTTAATAAGTAATGTAAAAATCCAATTATTTTGTTTATTTTTAACGGTGATTTTTTAAGTCGGAAACTGTTAACTGGCCAGTAAAAAATTAAAAATGTACTTTAAGGTTGGTTGTTGGTTTTATTGTTTGTATTGGGGTGAATTTTAGCTTACATTAGAATTAAATTCTAAAATTAGCCGGATGTTGTGAATTTGTCAAAGCTACTGTAGCAGTTTAATTAATGGCCTAACTTTATACAGTCGATAAGTTACAGGAGATAAATAAGTCTGCTTAGTTGGCGGAATTTTGACGAAGTTTAGTAAATTTATTGCTTTATACGACGAACTAGGTTAAAAAAGTCCAAATTAGAGATTTTAAGATGTTCTGCTGTGAATTAAAAATATCATAAGTGCTTTCCATTATATTTCAGTATTTTTATGTTTTGCACGTACTAAATATAATTTACGACAAGTAATTATCAGGTTTCTACCAAATTGTTGTAGAGATGCACATGTGTTCTAGTTGCAAACAATTTATTCTTGTAAAGCTTTTTGTTTTTTGACCTGTTTAAAAGGGTTTGTTTAGCTGAGGTGGTGCCTCTACAATCCTTTTTTGTTTAAACTCACTTTTTTAGTATGATTGAAAACAATTTTTAGTTGAAGGGCAAAGTGAGAACTATGTACATATAAACAATGTATAATACATATAAGTTCTATGAGCTGACCTGATGACGAAGTGAAGTGAAGGCATCAGCCCACTGGCATTACCCTAAGAACTTTAATTGCTTAACAGGTCCCGAGACGATTTCTTTTTGAAACCTTTGAAAGCTGACACTTGCAGCAGAGTTTCTATAGATGGGTTGGGGTGTGTTTCCAGGCGGTCGTGATGCTTTACTGCTCCCTGGCAAATCTCTTCTTGGATGAGTAGACCCCACAATTCCAGACCATAAGTCCAAATAGGTTTGATCATGATTTTGTAGATGAGGACCTTATTGGATTTCCTTCCAATTAGCCAACTCATCTTTTTTACTTTCAGGTTCAATTCTTTTCTGTTTGTTGTTATGTGAAGCTTCCACATCTGTGTGCTGTCTAGATGTAGTCCCAGGCAATGAACTTCTGTTGCATGTGGTTTTTCGGTATCGTTGAAGATAAGGGAACACTGTTGTTTTCTTAAGCTGAAGGTCACACGTGTAGACTAATTCTTCACAAGCTAAGCCTGCTCCTGTAATTGTTGTGTAGCAGTGGCTGGATCTTCATTTATGGTTGGTATAGCTGTATCATTTGTGAATGTTCTAATTACAGTATGTGGGGCAACGGACAGATCTGTGTAGTTTAAGTACAGAATTGGGCCTAGCACACTTCCTTGTGGAACACCTGAGTTGATAGGGTATATTTCCGATAATTCTTCACCATATTTAACCTGATATAAACAAGATGATCGGAAAAATCTTAGCAATTGGAAGTAGTGGTGAGGTCGTTTTTGCTTGATTTTAAATAGAAGACCTTGCCAAACGCTTGTTTGACATCTAAAAGGGCTGCCGAGCAAAATTTTTTTTCTTCGAAAGCTGCATTGTTGAATAGTTGAATGACTTCACCTAAGGCCGAAGTGTTGATTTGATAGACATTCTTCTATTAAATTATTTTCTGTCAATCTTTTGAGTAACAGTTTTTCTAAGAGCTTCGACTAATAACACTCATAGACGGTTTTCCTGATTTCAATATCAAAATAGTTAGTGCAGACTTAAATTGAGTTGGCCAATAGGTTAACCTGAGTATGGAATTAAATAATATCTTTATAAAACGTAATTCTTTTTATTTATATGTTTTATCTCGTTTTCAATTTGTTTTAGTGTAAAATATGAAATTAGCCGAGATAGTTGCAAAGGATCACTCAAAAATTCCTCAACATTGCACTTATTTCATTTGTATGTGGTTGAAAAACACGAGCAAGGTGCTATGCAAACACTTCACTGTCGGATCTTGCCCAACTGTTGTCACGGTTGCAAACAGGTGTTGGCTGTTTAAATCCCTTTGTAGCTTTCCAAAGCGCATAGTCTTTATTTGACAGATTACCTACATACCTAGCAAATGTTTCATTTCGTACCTCACTTAACCCCTTCAGGCCCGAATTAAATCTGTGGCATCTAAAATTTTTCTTTTGTAATTCTAGGTTCAATAGGGTCTAAACAACACATTTACAAAAAAAAACAAAATTTTATTTTGTTTTATAGAACCCCTGATCACATAACAATCAGATTCGCCAAGTTAGTGGCAGCATTTTTATGCTTAGTTTGCATTCAGTGGCCAGGCGGCGCACTATTGCACGGGCAGACACGCGACTCTGAAGTGCTTGGAATCAGCTGATTTGTATACAAATCAAGTACTTCAGGGTCGCGTGTCTGTCTGTGCAATGCAAACTAAGCATAAAAATGCTGCCAGATTTTACACTAACTTGGTGAATCTGATTGTTATGTGATCAGGGATAGAACTTACATAATGTTCATTGTAATGTACAAAAAATTTCATATTCTATGCACTTCCTGAATGAAAATTTTTAAAACAATTTCTTTGTTTTACAAAACATAAGTGTATCTTAGACTTTTCACATATAATATGAGTTTTTGCCTTACAGGATTTATTTTTGCATCTAGATGCTTCCTTGTTGTCGAAATTAGGCATGGTCTGTTAGATTGTGCGAATTTCAAATGAAGGTCGACTTTCTTTTTTTTATTTTTGTTTATAGATGAACGTCCTTTACCCACAGAACTTCTAGGACGGCCTTGTTTATTTCCACCAACAGGTTTTCCCATAACTACTAAAGCTTCTGCTATTCTCATTTTCAAATCAAGCAGATCTTGGGTATCTGCAATTTTTCGGCATCTGCTTTATGTTCTAACCAGCTGTTAACTACTGCCATGTCAATGGCATGGAAAAACTTTTGTAATGTCCACTTTCTCGATCTGATGTACACCCGATACAGTCCCAACAGCTGATCCATACTGTGGTTGTACAAGCGCACAAGTCTTGGTATAGGTAGTTGTATACCTTTTTTCTTTCTTATCCCATCTTTTAACTTTATCTGGGGTTCCTCCACCAACGAAATTGGAAGCTAATACCACGGTCCGGTTGTCAACCCATTTCTAGGCTTCTTTGTCCGAAACAAGTGGAGGATTGTGAAATCTGTTGACCCTAACTGTCCCAGCAGCATTGTAAATTTCCCCTTCAAGGAGCATTTCTAATAAATTGTATGTGGTGAAGTAATTGTATAAGTATAATTGATGGTTTCTGCTTGCAAGGTGCATAACACAAGCAGCTCTGGCTCCAATTTTTTTTTGTAAGTCGTCGATTTCGCTGGTACCCCCTTCATAGATGACAAAGTCATAAGCAATTCCAGATCCTTCCAGTTTACCTTTAACATATTGCTTTATAGAAAGCTGTCCCAGAAAAGGAACCATTTGTTCGTCTATGCAAAGTTCTTGTTCTACCTGTAATTCAAGACAACGCTTTCTAACGAAATCAAACACTGGTCTAACTTTGAACATCGTATCGTTACAGTTTTCCGGCTTTTCCAATTTATTTACAACATGCAGAGCTGTCCTAAGCTGGAAAAATTTCGTCGTGGACATGGAATTTACGAACAAATCAACATGTAAAATAGTATCTCAATACATCCGTACTCTGGGGTATTTTAGACAAGCCATAATCATATGTAACCCAATTACAGTTTTGATTTCATCTTTGTCAGTGGGCCTAAAAGTTATGCTCTCTTGTAGGGCATAAATATTAGTTTTGCTTGCGGCATTTTCAAATCATTTGGTAATTGGAACTGGAAGTTCCGTAGCCTCTTCAAGTTCACTGGCTGACCATTTGAATGAAGGAGCAGTGTACTGTCTCCTACTCCACTGAATGTCAGACTTTTTTCTATAATTTACTTCAGCCTGCTGATTTATACCTTCATATTGTGCATTAGATAGCAAATAATTGTCTCGATCCAGTTCCACGTAATTTTCGTTGTTCTCAGTGTCAGTTGGATGAAGAATATCAGCTCCTGTTAATATAATAATTAATAATAATTTTAGTTACTGTATTTACCTATTCTTACTGTTGGTTTGATCGGGGAATCAATGTCTATATCACTGTGATAACTACAGTAACCTTCTATATCCGAATCATTTTTTCCTAAAAGTGTTAATACATCCACCTCATCGTCTTCTTCTAGGATTACTAACAATTTTTCCGCATCTTTTGCATCATCTGCGTTGTATTTTTCTAAAATAATAAGTTATTTTTTGCAGTTCAACAAATTCAAGATATAGCAATGTTTGGGACTAAATGTCCATTGTGGTGGACACTTAAAATAAATGTACTACAATTTCGAAAATATATTTAGCACTGTCAGTTACTAATATCCCTGATCACATAACAATCAGATTCGTCAAGTTAGTGTAAAAATCTGGCAGCATTTTTATGCTTAGTTTGCATTTAGTGGCCAGGCGGCGTCACCATTGCACGGGCAGACACGCGACTTTGAAGTGCTTGAAATCAGCTGATTTGTATACAAATCAAGCACTTCAGGGTCGCGTGTTTGCCTGTGCAATAGTGGCGCCGCCTGGCCACTGACTGCAAACTAAACATAAAAATGCTGCCAGATTTTACACTAACTTGACGAATCTGATTGTTATGTGATCAGGGCTAATATGAACGTTTATAATTAATAAAAAAGCTGAATAACTTATAATACTGTCGAAAATACTTATAAATAATAAAAATAAACACAGCTTACCTGTGTAAACAAATCGTTTTGCGTCCATAGTTTACTAGGATATGCTGTAATTCATACATTTCTTAAGCGATGGCGCCACAAATCACATTCTACCATTTAAATAAGTCCCAGTCAGTGTATTTATTATACAGCATTGGTTTGCTTTTCTTTTTTATTATGGTAGTACTGATTATAGCAATCACAGCAGTGTGGTCTGAAGATATATCGAAGTTCGATTTAACATCGGTGAAATTAGTTGAAATACCATTTGTGATATTGTCCAGGAGGTCAGGAACTTCGTTCAGATCTGAAAGCGCTGACAATTTTGTAAAATGCACGTCTCCTTGTTGTCGTTAATCTTAAACCCGTTGAAGTCACCTTCTACTATAAATCTGTGTCACAATGAATTGAAGTACTGTTTAAGGCTTTGGCGGGCGGTATACAGCAGATATTGTAATTAAACTATCCAACTCGTTGACCTCGATCGTTGTTGCCTGAAGAAAGTCCATTTTGGCAATTCGTGGTGTATAATGGTTTTACGAATGATGACGGCAGTTCCACCGTGCGCTTTGCCATCAGGTTGCTCAGTGTGGTATATGAAATGTCTCAGTTATTTTTGCGATAATCTTAGCAACATATTCTAGTAAATATTTGGTGGTGAAAATTGATTTTCCTCTGCAACAGTAGCTAAAGTATTCAAAATTGGGGGCTGTTTAGGTCCCAGCTTTATTGGAGATTCTGCTGACTTTTGCTTTCCCAATGCATGTTATCGTCATGTAGGTTACTAAGAAGTTAGTAAGGATCAAAGAGTTTGTACAAACATTCTGTAATTACTCATCGCATGCCGATACAAATCTGCAACTAAAAACGGCCTGTTTCTAATCATACTAAAGAACTGCGTCTGAGTTAAGGTTTATTACAATAGCACAGTTTGAGTAAGATGTTTTAGCAGGTCAAAAGCCTACAAAAGAAAGTCGCACAGTTTGAAGATTTGGTACAAACCTTTTAATTAAAAAAAAATTTCTAGAATTAGGGTGAAATCGTCTACGATTTGTGTCTTTTCTGATTTAATAATATCAAATATGGGAAATTAAAAGCATAGGTTTAATATACGTTGTGCAGTATTAACATAAATCCGTTCGTTTGTTACATGCTTTATAATTTTTATGGTGATAAACTGTAGGATGTATGAAGGAAAGAAATTAGATTATACATAAGAAGAAGTCAACTCAGAATTCGAAAATGTAACTTTCAAAGTTACTGAAGAATATAATTCAGACGTTTTGGTGTGGAATCGCTAATAAAATTATTAAAAGCCGAAGACTTATATGAGGTGTATTTAATTAATAGTTTTGGGAGTAAAGTTATTAATTTAATTTGCGCTTGTTTTTGTTTAAAATCCAGTTATTTGTGTAATATGTGGAACTATAAGTCTGTTCTTTGGATAATCTGCGAGCATGACTGTTCGCGAATAATAGTTTTGTTTTCATAAACTGTAGTTGAAACTAATTAACCCAGTTGTGCAGTCTTATTCTTAATTGTATAATGTAGCTTTCACTTTTGCTGATATATTAAAATAATTGACTGACCTTAAAGGACGTAAATGGCCTTAAATATAATCACTTTGTTAAGGATATTATATTAATTTGCATATTTATGGCTGATAACTTTATCTTTGTTGTATATTTTATGTCTGTTTTATTAAGTACTTCTTTGAAGTTTTATATTTTTTACTTTTAAGGTATTGTAAAGCCTGTTTAAGATCATAATAGATAAATTAAAGTTTGTTAAAACAAACAAGTATTTTGTATGATTGGATGTGTATAGTATAAAATTGTCAAATAAACTTGGGTAATTCTATTAATCAGTTTATCATTAATTTGTTCTAATAGGTAAGCATACAGACATTTTAAAACAAAGGTTGTTGTTATGAAATACTTAGTAAAGGATTGATCATATCTTATCTTACTGATAGTTAAACATTCTTGACACGATATATCACTTCTTAATCAGTTTTTTGGAATTTAATGGAACAATCGTCATTGTATCTAATCTACGTTCCCTTTACAATCCAAAACGAAACCATCAAATATTGATGAACTCAAAATTTACTCTTTTTTATGTGAGTGCAAACGTTAAAATAAACAAAGGTAAGTGAAAATTTGTATTTCTTTACTGATGGCAATTTTAAGTTACCTATTTTTATCTTAGAAAATGTTCTGTATGTGTCGCAAAAGCGGAAGTTGGGATGTTCCTTCGACAGGTAGTCGACCCGCTAAAATAAGTAAAGCAGGAACTCAATCAAATGGAACTACTCCTGTTCCCGTTCCTGTAGATATTAACGTGAACACTGATACTCCATTGGAAACCAATACCTCCAATAATTTTAATCAAGAAGCTTCCACTTCTAGAGGGGCAACTCATGGCGATAGTAATAACAATAATGAAGGTACTGAATCGAATCACCCTGTAGTGCATGAACCAGAGACAGAGGATGTAAACATAAACACAAAAAGAAGAAGCGGTCTTGTAGGCCGGAGTGCTAACGTCGAGAGTCAAGATAATTTGGAAATAGTAAAACACACTAAAGAAGAAAGGTAAACTGAAACAATTCTATATTACAGCTTTTCAAAACACCTTTCTGAACCTCACATTATACATTATGTTGTTTGTAAATTTGCTTTAGTTTTTTAACTTTTCTCTTTCTTGATCGTTTCGTCATTGTTTACTACTTTGGGTGTTGTTTTTAATTATGACATCGATTACGTTAGTTATAAGGCCTTTTTAGGTGAGGCGGTACAGTGAGTATTAGTGTAGCGCATTGGTACCCCTGAACCAGGCCCAGCTTACTACAGCTCGGTGTGTCCTCCTCCGACAAGTTATAGGCCTTAATGGCCTAGTAAAGCCTTAACCTAAACTAAATTAACAATTCGTATTTCAACCGATAACATCGATGGGATTTGAATCTTGTGTGAGCTGATTGCGAAACAGACTCAATCCTTTGCGTCACCAAGCTCCCAGGTGTTCTTTGTTATTTCAGTGTTTGTAAATGACTTGATTAGGGCTATAATACTGAATTTATTATGCCATTCAGTTTGTTCGTTGCTCTAAACAGTATTCTCAAAATGTTCCGTCTCTAATGAACGGTTGTATTAACTGCCGTTTTCAATTATTGGTTATATTGAACAAAATCGCATCATTTACGAGTACTGTAACTACCATAATTACTTCAGGTTTATTGCAACTGTATTCAAATAACTAACGGTTTAAAATAAATCAGCAGTTGCTGCAGTCAGTCTTAAGTCTGTTTTATCCTTTCTTACTTACCTTTTTGATGTATTTGTGTATGCTATTACAGGTCATATTGTTATCTTACATGTTTACAGTTACACTTAAAAGCGTATTGTGCAAAAATATATTTTTAGTTAGGTATTTTATTATGTCTACTTTCATATCATTTCAGTGTATTACTGTACCTTCTTTGAAACGTCTTTGCATCTCTAAACGAAGTGAGCTGGGGCTGTATAAGCAAATAGCTAAATAAATCATGATGGTAGAGTCTTTTACTCAACCTTGTTACGGGGGAGTTTGCTTAGCTGTGCGAGGGGTGTTGAATGAAAGTCTAATTCAAGTAACATAACATATATTATTCGAATTCCGAATTATGCTTTACAAATATTATTCAATGACCAAGTTACAAATAAACACATCAAAACATCAACGAGATAAATTACAAACATTAAGTTAATTCGTAAAACAAAGAGTTACATCCTAACTGTTAACTGTTAACACGGGTCACACCCAAACTACTAGCAAGCCATACATTGGATTGAATTACATTTGAATTAAATATAGAAAATACTCTTACGTAAACATTTCAGAAATCACCACATACTAAGGGTGAGGATTGGCCTCTGTACACTACGGTTGGAACTAACTTGAGGGGTCATCATGCTTGAACCCCCAAGCATCTCGACTGTTCTTACATGAACATCTTTAGAACGGCACCCATCTTGACAATAACGTCGGAAACGACATTTAATCCAACCCCTGGTTTACTGCAAGGGTTGGTCCTGTGAAAGTCCCTCGTTTAGGTCTTAATCTTCCTCCTCCCAGACATCGTATGTGAGACTCCCCCGGGGAACTGGTTTCTGTATAAAATCCAATCGTATTTATACTAAAAGTTGTGCCCCTTCTACTCTAATATTATCACCATCTGCCAAAACTGTTTACAATACTTCTCATTCATTCTTACTTTGTATGAACATGAGACATGGTTTTCCCACGAACGTATCACGTCAATTAAATATTAACTACCCTGCAACATGACCATGCAGCTGGCGTTCAAATGACGTAAGTCCGTTTGCAAGTAAGGATTGCGCAACTTGGTATATCAGTCACGCCCAAACGCCATCTTATTTAATACATTTCTTATGGCAATGTTTTACATTATTCTTTACTATAATCCACTTTATTACAATATCATTTTGTTTGTTTGTTTCATTTTTATTTTCTTAGTTTTTTCCTGGTTATACAATGAGATACGGGCTACGCCAAGTACTTCAGATGATTGGTGTTTTATGGGTTGAGATTCTTCCTCTTCTACAATATTTGTAGACGAACTCACTCCAGAATCTGATGTGATGTCATCATCCCAAGTTACTAATCCACGGTAACTTGCAGTTAGAGTTTCTGTAGCCAGACCATGACCTCGTAATTGTAGAAAACAAGCTTGTAATACTACTGAGAAACGCTCTATGAGTTTGTAAATCACATACTTTTTGTAGATGCTCAAACTTGTTGTTGGACTTCACATAAGTTATTTGAGCATCCTCCTTTTCAGCGTAACTTTGTAAATGTGGTGCTTTCTGTAGAAATTCATGAAGTCTGATGTGTTCATTGCGCTTGGGTAAATTTATTATTTCTTGCTGTACATTTGCAGCGTGATGTTCCAGTCGATCAACTGCATTACCTAGTCGAACATGGCCTTCTTGTTTCTCAGGAGTATTGCTGCAAATTTGCGTCTTCTTTTAATTGTAGGGGATATGTATACTAAAAAGAAAATTTCGCTGTAGATGGATATATCAGGTTGGGAAGCATTTTCAGCGTTAATGTTTCCCAAAGATAGAAGTGGGTTGGATGGAGCCCACTCTTGCTTTCAAAAGAGGTATCCTTCGGACAGCCTCCACTCTTCCACATCCCTTTCACCTTTAGTCTTAGAGCCATCTCCTCCACTAGCGGGTCCAATGGGGGGAGGCCAAGGATAGCTTCCATGACAGCAGTTGGTGTTGATTTCATTACACCAGTGGTGCTCAAACATGCCAGTCTCTGCACATGTGTGAGTGCAGGTGCAGTGGTGACCTGTCTGGCTTTGGGCCACCAAACTGTAGCTCCATAGTAGAACATTGTTCGAATCACGGCAGTGTACAGCCTTTGGGGCAGGTCCCCAGAGTCTGCCCATTGCGCGGCAACACTGCCAAAAGGCAATACATGTTTTCTCCATTTAGATCTGAAGATGTTTTCCGCAATTCAGTTTTTTTATCGAAGGCAACTCCAGTGAGGTTTGGAAAAGTGTTGGTGCTCTTAAGAAACACATACTTTCCTTTTCTTTGTGGACAGAACCACCTCGGTCTTTGTGTCAGTGCAGTGGTTACCATATCGTGGTTTTTATTCTGCGACGTACTTCCATTAACCCAAGTATTTCTGGCATCATCCATTTTTGTTTCTTTCTTATTTTCTTACCGTTTAGTTTGTTGTTTGCTGTTTGCATTAATGCTTTCTTGATTTTTTCCCACTGTTTATTTTACCGCCGTATGAGTCTAGTTGTATCATCATTTCTAACGAATTTATTTATTTATTTTGTTACTAAGATGGCTACTCCCTATATGTGCTGTGGATCGTCGGTTCCCGAACAGTACATTGTCCTCTTCCTGACCATCTTACATCAGAAACTCCTAATATGTCCAACTGTAGTCTTAGCATTTCCGCCACTACTTTATGCATTTTTCCGGCTTGGAACTTACTTTGCACATTCCATGTTGCTAAGATGTTAATTTAAGTTTCTTAACTATAATTACTGGGGATATCCATGGAAGATCTTTATTGTTGTAGCGTTTAACATCCTATACCGTTAACCAATTTTATGGTTCATCTATCTTTAGGTCTGCTTTCACACACCAAGCTGTAGTCACTCATCCACCCTATGCTATAGGCTGTCGGTAAAATACACACGATCGCTTATTCCGGCGATCATTCAGTGTATTGTCTCTTAGATGCTGGATTATCTCTTCCACCCTCGAGTCTGTGCTAGTTTTGGTCCGCCCTGGGTATTTTATTTCCCCGGTGCCCACCATATCTGGTGAGCTTTCCCCGATCCGTCGCCTAGGAAGGCGCCCGATGGGAGACTAGTGACCCCACAGGGGTTCATTGCAACTTTGTTCAAATAACCAATTGTTGAAAATAATCAGCAGTTGCTGCAGTCATTCTTAAGTCTGTTTTATCCTTTCTTATTAATACTTACCTTTTTGATGTATTTGTGTATGTTATTACAGGTCATATTGTTATCTTACAGTGCTCCAACTCTTGATAGGCTGCCTTACTTAAAAGCGTATTGCGGAACTATATTTTGTTAGTTGTTTTATTATGTCTGCTTTCTTATCATTTCAGTGTATCACCATACTTTTCTTGAAATGTCTTTATGTATCTAAACTCTCAATGTTGGCTCTTCTGCATGGGGCGTTACTGCCGATACCTTAATATTATTTTATGTTACAGTGATGAAAAATTAATTAAAGGAGCAATTTCCCAAAATGAGTTCTTAAATCGTATTTTGGAAGGCAATCGGCTACAAGCTGTAGTCGATGCAATGTACGGTCAGCAAGTTGAACCAAATGAAGTAATAATCGAAGAAGGAAGTGTTGGGACAAAATTATACATATCTGCAAGTGGCTTGTATGAAATTACAATAAAAAGCGAATTAATAGCCACTTTTAAAGATAATCGTATATTCGGTGAATTAGCTATACTTTACGATGCAAAACGACAGGCTACTATACGAGCATTACAATCCGGTCATCTTTGGGTATTAGACCAAAATGCTTATCAACATCTTATGTCAAGGAATGAGATTGAACAACGCGATGAACTTCTAAGCTTTTTAAAGAAGGTGCCTAAGTTAAATACTGTATCTAACCATGTTCTGGCAGGCGCCGCTGATTTATTGAAGAAGGAATTCTTTGAAACGGGAGCTGTTATTGTTCGTCAAGGTGATCACGGAGATAAATTTTATATTATTAGCGCTGGACGTGTAACTATAACCAAGGATGGAGAAGGAGAGGTATGTTTTTTATGACTTTTATCTATTCTCTTACTGTTTAGATATTTTACTATAGTCTAACTCAACTTTAGAAAGAAGTACAGGGTTTACGGAGAATAGTGGTACCATATTGCATCCAATAGGGTCTACAGACCCTGAAAACACGACGCATTTATTCCCGTAATAAAACCCACAACGGTGTCAGAAAACTCTCAAATTGAACGAAGACAAAGATGCTGCATAAGAGCCTGTGGGTACTTTTCCTAAGGTTGAGGCAGACTATAGTAACGTCGAAAAATTGAGTAGCATAATGATTAGAGCACTAGGCTTGTATTAAGGAAATACCTGTTTCAATTTCTTGATGAACGGAGATCTTCCTTTCTTATTAGTTTGGCACTAAATTAACTGTGCTTCATTAAGAATTCAGCATTAAATCACTGTACATACTGTATAAAATAAAACACTCAGGCGTGTTGAAGCCACACACATAATTTTATTTAATTTATTTAAATGAAAATTAATGTTTCAGGTTGGACACTTGGGTCGTGGAGAATTTTTTGGGCAGCTAGCTTTACTAAAAGATGACGTACGACAAGCTACCGTAACGGCAGATGCACCCGGTGTGGAATGTTTCTCACTGGCTCGTACTGATTTTATTAAACATTGGGGAGATGTAGAAGAACTGGATACCCTCCCAGAAAATGATGAGGACAGGAGATCAAGCCCAAACATAATTAAGGTTCATCAAGATATTGAATTAATGGATTTGAAGCGCATCGAAACCTTAGGTGTAGGTGGTTTCGGAAGGGTCGAATTAGTACAACATAAATCGAAAAAAGATCTTACTTTTGCCTTAAAATATCTTAAGAAAGTCGATATGATTCAACAGCAGCAACAGGAGCATGCTTACAATGAGAAAATCCTACAAATGGGTTGTGACAATATATTTATCGTTCGACTATATAAAACTTTTAAAGATAATAAGTATTTATATTTTTTGATGGAATCTTGCTTAGGGGGTGATCTTTGGTCATTGTTGCAAAAGCAGAAAGGTCGAAGATTTGAAGAAAATTCTGCACGTTTCTATGCAGCTGCAGTTTTGGAAGCCTTGGCGTATTTACACGAACGTAACATTGTGTATCGTGATTTGAAGCCAGAAAATCTTTTGTTAGATCCAAGAGGTTATTTGAAATTAACTGACTTTGGTTTTGCAAAAAGGCTAGGTCCTCGAGGTAAAACATATACATTCGCCGGAACTCCCGAATATGTAGCACCAGAAATTGTTCTCAATCGCGGCCATGATCGGGCTGTCGATTATTGGGCTTTGGGAGTATTTATATATGAATTATTAGTTGGAAAAACTCCATTCCGTAGTAACGATACCAGTTACATGAAAACCTACAATTTAATATTAAGAGGAATCGAAAATGTTAGGTTCCCAGAAAATGTCCCTCGAAGAGCCGAAAATCTTATTAAAAAATTATGTAGATCATTACCTACTGATAGACTAGGTTGTCAAAAGGAAGGGGCACAAGCAATAAGAGATCATAAATGGTTTTTGGGTTTGGACTGGGAACAGCTACGGGCAGGTAAAGCAAAGGCACCCTTCAAACGTGTCTTGAAAAGTAATATTGATACACAGTATTTTGATCAGTATCAGAAGGATAATGATGTTCCTCCAGATGAACTCTCTGGGTGGGATAGCAGTTTTTAATCCGTTTTCATTATTCTTCTTTTTATACCAGTATATGTACAACTTGTTTTCCTTTAAAAAATTGTTTCTTATGAAAGGTGCTCAGCTAGAACTTAGAACCTAGAAAATAATGCCAAAAAATGTAAAACCTTTTTTTAAGTAAACATTTATGGTTGTATATTCCATACAGTTCATTTTAATTATATAAGCAGTATAGTTTCATACTTCTATCCGTGTATTGTGTTTCTGTATATTGTATGACTCATATTATGTTGAAATAAATGGTATAAGATATTTTGTATGTTTAATGCATATTTAGCTAAGTAATTTTCCTCTTGAATGCTTCTGAGTTTATTCAAAAGTAAAACCAACATTTTACATAAAGTTTTTTGCATAGCTTTATTTTATATGAGGGCAGCACCCATAATTTCTGCAAACTAATAGATCAAGTGCACCAAGAAAAGGCCGAAGAAAAAGAATTGTACCAGTTATTTTACAAGCTAATTTTAAATTAAGTGTTGTGCAACAAAAATGAATTTAACGAGAGATAATTTTAGGTCCATGTTTTACTATGATTTTAAAAGTTCTCTATTTCGGAAAGAAAGCGTTGCGCAACTTCATGCTGCATTTGATGACCAAGCACCCTCGCAGAGGACTGTTTACAGCTGGTATAACGAATTTAAATTTGAAAGGGTTTCACTAAATGATGGTTTTCGCGAAGGAAGACCAATTTCTGCACTGTACGAAGAATGATTAAAGCGGAGCGCAAACCAACGCGGTGGCGGTGTGGTGTGCGATTTGCAGCTCCTGAAGATGCCATGGAAAGCTTCAACAACCTGGTTTCGCAGGTGACTCAAGAAGAGTGGAATTTATGTTTTGAAAAGTATTGAATATTTTGAAAAGCAATAATAAAAGTAATTTTTGGTAACCTCTATGTTTTATTAGTTTGCACAATGCTACCTACCCTTTCATAAGACATATGTAAGTATATATTACGGTTGCTGTTTTAGTACCTACTTATATTCTAATTATTTATAAAAACACGATTTTAGACAAAATATATGACATACATTGGTTAATTGATTTTGCTATCCACCAAAGTTTAGGTAGAAAAATTAATTTTGATTTGCTGCACACAAAAAAAAATTTATAGGACAAATCGATATTCTAAGAAAAATATCCCCGTTTTCAGGTAGGTATCATAAAAGTCTACCTATATAGGACAAACTGATGTTTTAGGCCGTTTTTAAGTACGTATCATATAAAATCAGCTCCTAGCCGAAGGTGGAAACCCAAATTTTTTTATCATTTTTTCAATTTTCTATATAAAACAAATTGATATTTTAACAAGCTTTACTTGATTTTAAGTCTGCTTTAAAAATATAGGTATAAAATTCTAAGATTTAGCTATATTTTATGTGATTTTCAACCCCTTTTTGATTATACTAAATTTTAGTTTTATTTCGCTAATATTTTTTTACCTATTTTTGTATGTAGTTTTCAAGACCAGTGAAAACCACCCCATTCCTTTGATATTTCAGATACTTTATATTTATGAAATTAAGACAAAAATGTCTGTTTTCAAGACCTTTAAAAAAAAACCTTTTTTATTATATTCACATAATCAAACAAAATCTTCATAATAACCGCATGATTTACTAAAACTATCAAATGTTAAAAGCACATTTTTCCTCACTTAATTCTTCTTCTTTGGTAGCTTTACAGCTACTGATGGGCCATATGGCTTCCTCTAAAAGCGTCTTCCAGCTGTCTCTGTCCAATGCGCATCCTCGCCACGCTCTTACACCTAGTGTTTTGAGATCCTCCTCCACTGAATACAAAAACAGTTTTTTTGGTCTTCCATGTAGCCTTCGTCCTATGAGCCTTCCAAGTATTACTTTTCTTGTGGGATCTCCTTCTTTAATTCTAAGCACGTGACCTACCCATCTTGGTCAGTTTATTTTGATGGTTTTTACAATGTTAGGTTCTTTATAACGCTGGTAAAGTTCGAAATTGTATGGCTTTCTCCATGTTCCATTATCATTAACGGCTCCATACATAGTTCTCAGGATCTTTCTGTCAAACGTTCTGACTACTTTCTCTAGTGCGATATTGAAAAGGATAGAAGACAGTGC
The DNA here is from genome assembly GCA_963082815.1 of Melanotus villosus. NCBI lineage: Eukaryota > Metazoa > Arthropoda > Insecta > Coleoptera > Elateridae > Melanotus > Melanotus villosus. Next base: position 76,382,269 of record OY720420.1, read on the forward strand.
ATCTCCTTATCGGATGCCAGTGTGTGAGGTGATTGTACGGGATAGTTCTCCTTGTATTCAGACTTTACATTTCACTCTCTCCATGGTCAGTTTAGTTAAATTTACCAGATCACTTGGTATTCCCAACATCGAAGTGTATAATGCTTGTCTGTTGATGGTATCGTAGGCGTTGAAAGTCAATGAATATGTGTCAATGTGGTGTTCTTTTATCAATATTTGGTCAATTGTTAACTTGTCAGCCAGCTCGAAAGCCTATTTAGTATTTTCCTATAATGTTCTCTGTATGTCGGTTAATTCGAGAGTAGAGAATGTAGGAAAATACTTTATATGCCACATTTAGCAGAGTAATTCCTCTGTGGTTAGAGTAGTCCAAGACATCACCTTTTTTGTGGATGGGGCATAGTAATTCAGCATACCAATCATTGGCAACGATTTCTTTGTCCATATTTCTATTATCAGTTTGTGAAGGCTTCGTGTGTAGTTCTCACTCGCTGCTTTGAACAGTTCTGCTGGTAGATCATCGGTTCCTGGGGTTTTATTATTACTTTTTAGTCTTCTGATTGCCTGCCGGACTTCTGTCACACTTGGTAGGTTATTTCTTCGGCTGTCATCAATCGTTAGCACCAGGTCTCTATTTGGTCGGGTCTCGGGGTGTTGCTTAAGTTGTTCTTCGAAGTAGTCTTTCCAGCGATTCAGAATATCTTCTTTCCTACTCAAGAGTCGTTCGTGGTTTATCTCTTTTTCTTATTAAGTTCACTTTTCTATAGAAGATCCTATATTCATTTTCTCTATTTAGCATTTCGATGTCTTCCAGTTGTTTATTAAAATATGCTCTGTTTTTCCGTGTGGGGTAGTTATCAACACATGGCCTATTTGGTTGTACGTTTCTCCATCTGGGGAGACCTAAGTTCTTAGATGAATGTCTATATGTTTCAACTTCTGCGAAATCTTTTATTTTTTGTCTAACATAAAGAACATGGGTTAAAGTGGTGAAACAATTTCTGAATAAGCTATGCCTTTATATGCAAACACCTAATTGTATAATTCACAATAAAAATGTTCTCAGATTCAGCTCTTAAGTCTTCTATATGTGTATTTATCGGTTTGTATGTTGTTATTATAGATAGTACATTATCGTATACCCCTGCTTGGGTTGGTCTGGGTGCATCTCCCTCGGTAATGGAAAAGTGGATATCCCAGCTACAAGTTTTTTCTGTGTTTCCCAATTAGGTACTTTGATAATTCAAAAGCCTGCGACTGGCAGCACAAACCGCTGGAAGTAGTCTTTAAGTTCTTCCTCAAGCGTTTTCGCTGGGTCAAATGAAAATGCCCAATTTCTGGGGCCGCTCCACTCATGTTTTTACTAGAATGAAATATTCCGATAGAAGTTCAGAATAACATAGCTTAACATATGACTTACCACAAAAATGAATAAATGATATAATGGCAAAGACAATGGAAGGAGATTGGATTCACTATTCACTCAGATAAAGATTGTTTCAGAAGATGTTGAAGATAATAGAAAGCGAAAAATGTACTTAAATGGAGTTAAATTGAACCTGATAACCACGACGAACGACGCCCAGAAAAGTTTCTTTTTGCATACAAATATTTATTAGAATTGCTGTTTTAGTACTTATGTAACTTTTCTTAATAGTAAAAAATGATTTAAGAAAAATATATGAAGCTGTTGCTACTGGTTGCTACAACTTAACATAGTTTAATTTATAAATTTAAAAAACGCGCCTAAAAAAAGCGGAAATGCCAACGAAACAACAAGAAACAAGAAAAATAACTAATCGTGGCCGCCGTGATAGTTTCCGGCGAGTGCCTTTTCGTGTGTGGTTAGAAACATGACGGGGTTTAGCGAGAAGGTGAGTATTTTCCAACCGTGTTTACGAACTAACCATAAAACATTTATGTTCCTTAATGTTCTAAATGAATACATTTACGAATAGTTTTGTGAAATTTTTAATTAACTGTGTATACCGTTCTTTCTATTTAACCTATAAATATTTGTACACGTGCATAACCATGATGAAGAACCCCATTTTTGTTGCAGGCGATTTTAATAGATGGCAAAGGCCATTTGCTTGGCCGTTTGGCAGCAGTTGTTGCCAAAACATTATTACAAGGAAACAGAGTTTATGTGGTAAGATGCGAACAGTTAAATATTTCTGGAAATTTTTACAGGTAAGAGATTGTTTGCCATAATAACAATACGTTTGTAAATTTTGAAATTACTTTTAGGAATAAACTGAAGTTTATGTCATTCTTGCGTAAACGGTGCAATGTAAATCCTGCTCGTGGACCTTTCCACTTTAGGGCTCCATCCAGGATTTTCTGGAAAACCGTTCGTGGTAAGTGGTATGAACATTTTATAACTTCCTCATCATTAAGCACATGTTTCGTACTAAGCATGGCTTTAGCATTATAAATAGAAAATTTTTCAAAATTATGTGTGACTGCACGTTCAACGTGCATCACTTAATCTTCAAAATGTTAGTAGTAAGCTTTATTATTTATGTTAATTCGCAATGATTATAAAACTATCTTACCTACATTATTTGAAATGTATAATGAAACGACATTTTTACTGAGCATTAAAAATGAAACAAGAGTTTTCGTCACTTAGCATCTAGAAATAGATATTAAACAGTATAAAATTTGTAGGTATGTTGCCCCATAAAACAGAACGTGGAAAGCAAGCTCTACGAAGATTAAAAGCTTACGAAGGAATTCCTCCTCCATATGACAGAAGGAAGAGGGTTGTTGTGCCAGGAGCACTTCGTGTACTCTGTCTTAAACCTGGACGCAAGGTAAAATTATATATCAGTTTAAAAATATGCATAATTTAATATATTTTATTCTGTTTAGTATTGCCATGTGGGCCGTCTTTCCCATGAAGTTGGCTGGAAGTACAAGTCTGTTGTACGTGCACTTGAAACAAAACGCAAAGTTAAAGCAGTGGTTAGCATTCGTAAACGTGACAAACTCAAGAAGATTACAAAATCAGCATCCACTAAAGTTTTGAAACAAATTCAACCATATACAACAATTATTAATTCTTATGGTTACAATTAATTAATAAATAAAGACTTTACATTGTATAGTTTGTGTTTGTATATTAAAAAGTTTTTTTAAGTAATATTACAAAGAATGGAATTCTTAACACTTATTTTATGGTAACGAATGTTTCGTTCATATACGAATTGCCTAACGTGCAACTTGCAACTTCTTCGTTGTTCTAATTAATCTTCTATCCACCCTGCTGGCATACGCATTTCATTTTTTCTTCCGTGTTTCGTGAATTTTGTTGCACTGTTGTCGCATATCCTCATTGCAGACTTGATTTAGTCGTGATTCCAACCTTAGTTCTTAAAGTGTTCATTTCGGCTGTTCTTATAAGTTGCTTAGTTTTCGCCGTTTCTACATGGGTCTTGACTCCATAAGTCATAATCAGTCTTGCTATTGCATTGTAGATTTTAACTTTGCTATCTAATGTCAAATATTTATTATTTATTTGTCCATGTAATATCTCGAAGGTTTCCCGATATTCTTGATCCCTGCATCTTGTGTTGTTTTACTTCCTTAGTTATGTTTCTATCGCTTGTAATACTGTAATAGTAGCTCCTAGATATTTAAAGGCCATCACTTGTTCTATCATTTTGCCTTCTATTTCTAATTTATATCTCAGTGTTTTATTTCCCAGACTGTATCCTGGTAATGATTTGATTTCGTGTATTATCCTATCCATTATTAAATTAAATAAAACTGGCTTAAAAAGTCCCCCTGTATGACCCTTACTGAGGTGTCAACTTCTTCCGTAAGGTGGTTTTCTACTTTTATTCTTGTTTTGATGTCCGTATTCAGAGCTTTTATAATCTTTATAACTTTGTTGATACTTTCTTGTCGCTTAGTATCTGGACAAAGCACATGAAAGCTGGTTTTGAAAACTCGATCGCTTTCTCAAGTACCTGTCGTACCACAAATATTGTGTCTGTTGTGAACCGGTTGCGACGGAAACCTTGCTGTTCTTCGTTGACTTCTACAAATGGCTGTATTTTTTTCAAGAATTATTTTAGTTAGTAATTTTTGAGTAGTGTTTAATAGAGTGATTCCTGTGTAGTCTTCGGAATTGGTCTTGTCGCCTATCTTGAACACAATCTTGTATAGTTTTGTTAATTCCAATATCATATTTCTACCATATTTTAGGAATTCATTGCTTATTTCATAAGTACCAGGTGCTTTCCAGTTTTTTAGCTTTATCTTTATCGATTATTTCTATGTTGTCTTCTTCAGTTTTTGTTATATCGTCTACTATGTCGATATTACATGGTTGATTCTGTTTGTATATAAAAATAAATAAGGCACTACACTTCTGAGTGAAGTTTCGCCGCTTCTCTTTGAAGCCTTTACAATCCTTTCTTTGGGGTGGATTAGTCCCCTCTGTCTGGTGCTTGTGTTTGTGACTTTATCTTTTCCATTTTTGCTACAATTTCTCTCCATTCTTTCCTGTTTCCTGTTTTTTCTTTCTATCTGGTTATTCCTAAGCTTTTTAGGTCTTCTTCCTTCCATCTGATTTTTGGTCTACCTCTTCCTCTTTTATTTATTGGATTACACTCCATTATCGCTCTTATTTTGCTGTTAGGTGCCGCTCTCGATACATGACCTAGCCATTTTATTCTTTTTGCCTTAAAACATGTTATTATGTCATCTCCGTTTAATTCTTTTTCTATTTCATGGTTCATTCTTCTTCTTATCTCGTTCATTCCAATTTTGACAGGTCCCAGTATTGTTCTGATTATTTTTCTTTCCATTACATTTAGTATGTTTTGTTCTTTTATTCTTAGATTCATGGTCTCTGCAGCATAGGTCATCACTGATGGTCTTATTATAGTTTTATACATTTTCATCTTTGCTTTTATTATATACCTTAAAAATATCCTTTCCATTGACTTGTTTTAATTTTGTTTACACGTATCATATCGTCTACTTCGCATTTTCTGTTTCGTAATATTTTCGGGAATGCCTAATTTGCTGATCAACTTTTATCCTTGCAGACCAAGGCCTTTTCGTAGAGGCACCAAGTTGATATTCCAAATATATTAGTAACACATTAGAAAAGCATTGCCACCATAGTTACAACCACCAGGAACCATCCATTTAATTTACAATCCGTGTACCTTTGCAGTAGCAAAATATACATCATAGAGAAGGCTGACTGATTACTATGGAAGTTTCTTTTAAATGAAATGACTTATAATAAAATAAAATAAAAATTGTGATACAGCGCTTTACTGAAAAATTATTTTTTACATCGAAAGCAAATAAATGTTTTAGGGACAGCACCTAACAGTTTGGCAGTCAGATCCCAAATTGCACAAAAAAGCAGTGTCTTCGTCCCAATACTTTACAATTATAGTTGATATAAAGTCTGTAGTAGAATAATGTAACGAAGTCCTTTTTGATTGATTTATTTACTAATGATGGTAGAGACTTGTAGGAACTTCATTACGAGTGTTAAATGCTTTGCTTGTGCAAGAGGTATTCATTAACATACACGGTTTACTCGTAACAAATATATTATTATAGTTTTAGTTACAAACATTATTTAAACTGATTCACAACTCGTGATCCAAACATATAACTTGGCCTAGGTCTGAATGACTCAATACGGTGTACAAAACATTAACATTACACTTTAATAATAAGCACTTATTCTTACGTGAACATCTTTAAGAAGACACCCATCTTGGAAATAACTTTGAAGATGACGTTTTAATCCAACTCCTGGTTTATTACCAGAGTTGGTCCTGTTAAAAGTCTATTACCTAGATCTCTATCTGCCTACTCCTAGGTTTCGTCGTCAGACTCCCACAGGGAAGACTGAATGTCCAGCTTCTTATATTTATACTTCCGAGATGCGTTCGTTCTCTCTCATAATTAAACATCTGATCATGTTAATACAAAGATTTCATTCATCACTACATTGTACGAATATAGGTCAGCTAGTATAAACTAATGCAACTTTGTATCACCATGTTATACTTGCGTAATACAACCAGCTGCATATCTGACTCATATTTATACAAGTGCATCTTTATTAATAAACAGAATTAACGACTCTTACAATGTAGTGATTGCGAAACTTCATGCAACTTTCATATCAAACCACACTCAAATACTAACTTATTAAATACATTTCTTATGGAAATGTTTCATATTATTTATTACTTAATCGACTATACTACAATAATATCTCTTCAGACATTCATATACTGTATTTTTATTCAAAGTAATATCTGGCATCTCTGAAATTGTTTTAATGAAACTCTTGTTATAGGCGTATGTCGTAGCATATTACCATCAAATTTCAAACATTTGCCATTACCAATAAGTAACGTTTCTACATATAAACAGCAGTAAGCCCCACAATCGTAAGAAGTAGTTTGCTTCGGTAAGTCAGTAAAGAATGTGCAACTTCAAGATAAAATTTATTTCATTTATTGGAATTTCGTCAGATGACAAACCACTAATTTCTCGTTCCATACCCATGGTGAATGCCTCCCAGTAGGTTTCCTGTAGCTGCTTGATTCTGCTGTTCGCCAAATTCCTTCCTTATGTGTACCTTTCTCTATCTTGTTTTCTTGTGGTTTTGTATTTCATGTACCTATGCTTCCCTTTTTTTGCAAATTCTTTTATTTCTTCCATAAACTACAGTTTGTTATTTTTCCTTGAAGGTATAGGTACTTATTGATCTCTTGCCTATTGCTTCTTCCGCAGCTTTAAGTAGGTTATTCTCGCTTTCGATGTTGGCTGAATTTGGAGATCGGTCATCGAGGATTTGCTCTGGTATAAATGATCTGTTAGTTACCTACTGCATAATTTATCACCGATTGTTGCCGATAGAATATCTAGTAATAAATTTGTCTAAATGAAATGATTGGTAATGAACACAATATTTCAATATCTACTCACAATAGTAGGTATCTAAATTGTAATTGTAACGGGGGTATTTTTCTAGTAAGCTATAACATTCTGATTAACAGTAAGATGTAACATTGTAGTTAACCTTAATTTTGAACAATTTATTAAATAGCTATAGCAGCATATTATAAAAGTTTTGAAATTTATAGAAATTGAGGTTATGTACGATTGTACAAACATAACCTCACATAATCATGGGTGATGGACAAAACGATTATGCTGTGTATCCTTTATCTATTGATAATTTTGTGTAAATTACAGTTGAATAAATAAATAAATTCCTTAACTGTTTGTAGGAGTATCGATATACCATTTCCAACAGCTCGTTTAGCAAAAATAGCATATGAAGTTTTAAGAGTTGATACGGAGCCAAAACGAAGTGGAGTTAGAAAGCAACTTTCAGTAGAAGAAAATATTGTACATGTGTAAGCCTCAGTAATACACTTAAGTTTTTCAGTTTAATTTACACATTTCATTTTTGTAGTAAATTTAATGCCGAATTAGCAAAACAATTACGTGTAGCAGTGAATGGCTTTTTTGACAATATCGTTCTGATTACACAAACCTTTGAATTTGCGGGACCACCTGTTAGTGAAAACTATTCTCATCATTGCTAATGCCGAATATGCCAGAACATACACCAGCACCAACGCCTAGTCGGGCAGTATATGGTTTTTCCATGTACTTATGCTTTCGAATGTTCTTCATTTTATATTTAATATGGGCGTTCATTCCAGAATCTTGGTTTCGATATATTGGCGTTACATGTTTACCCCAAAGATATTGGGCTGTCGCTGTACCAATTTACGTAGTAACTGCCGTACTTATATTCGGATTCATTATTTATCCAAGCATAAACTTATGCATGACCCCCGACTTTAACGATTTAAGAACAATAACAGATGAAACTGTTAAAAAGCAAAATTGTAATGAACAACTTAGTTTTACGGCTGATTCTTCCTTTGAAAATTGCATGTGTAAAGACAAAACAAAATGCGAAAAGCAAAAGTATATGGAAACATCGATAAATTATCAGAGTAAATGTATTCCTTCAGCAGAAGATTTGGATATTACTGAAGTGTCACGTTATTTATATTTAAAAACAAAAGCCAATTAATTGTATATTGTTTAATAATTAGAATATATGATTAAAATAGATAAAATATAATAAAATTGCAAAATATGATTAGTATTCAATAAAAACTATTACTTCCACAATGATAAGTTTTATATATTAATAGCTATCGTAACATACTAGACGTAATAATGAGGTTTCTTAATCGTAATACCAAATTCAGCAAGAGCAGGTGTCAAGTCTTCCATTGTCAAGCAATAACGACGATCTTTCGATCCCTTACTCTAAAAGTAAAGGTTAATACGTGAACATTCAGTAAACACAAAATAAATTATTACCTTTGATGCACTATGACTACTGGAAGAATTACTAGAGCGCATTTTGCAATGCTGCAAAGCATCGTTAGCAATATCAGATATAAATTTTTGGGCTGCAATAGAAATTAATCGTAACAAACGTGGATCCTTAGGCTCAAATCCAGAACTATGCAGAAAATGTGCAGTCACTGCATCAGGAATCTAAATAAACAACATTGTTAATATGTTAACCTGATTTTGGTATATTAATACTTACTGTGGGTGTATAATCTTCCAATTGTAACAAGAAATCACTCAATGGTTGGCCTAAAGTTTGTGCTTGTCCATCAGAATCGTCGTTATGTTCTAATTGATTCATTTTGATTTCTTTTCCCTTATTATTATACGTCAACACCACTCAGCACTCGGCAAGTTTATGAACAACAGAACAGCTGTGTAATCAATTAATGCTAATGCCAACCTCTGTGCAAAATTCCCTAAATTGTTATTACTGGGTGATTTCACGTATTGTAGTTAATTTCAGGTTTCAGGATACTAAATTCGTTTCAAGAATATTGAATTTACTGATGGAGAACGAAAATGCTTGCAATTATATCGAGTGTAATATGATAATTGCAATAAAATTGCAATCACACCAATTTTCACGTGATGACAGTTGGCAGCCCTGCGAATACAAAATAAACTTAACCCTATTTTTTATTTGTCCTTGATTTAACATTTGTGAAATGTAAAAATAGAAATAGAGATGTTAGGTAACAAAAGGTAAGCATTTTATTTACAGAGCGACCTCCAGAAAGGATAGACGCAGTATATTATTCTAGGCTCATAAGAGAAATCAGTACCTTAGCTTTAGAGGACCGAATAAATTTAGATCAGTTTTTAAAAGTGGCGAACTATGAGGAAACAGTTCGACAACTCGATATTTACTATGGCATGGGTAAGATTGTTGTTTATAATATTAAAAAATGTAAATTTATGAATAATTTTTAGTTAAACGCCAACTGTTACGTTTTCAAAGTCCCATAACAGGATTGTTTCCTGTACATTCGACAGATACAGAAGTTGGAAGTGTTCGGGAAAGTGTTTATTGTGCTGCTGCTGTTTGGGGTTTATATCAAGCATACAGGTAAATTTTTTTTATATATTTCTAATGCTCGATATTGTAATAAAATATCCAATTAAATTTTAGACGCATCGATGATGATCGTGGAAAATCACATGAACTTGGACAATCTGCTGTAAAATGCATGAGGGGTATATTGCAGTGTTGGATAAAGCAAGCTGCAAGGATTGAACTTTTTAAGAAAAATCAATGCAATGCCCATTCATTACATGTTAAATTTCATTTAACCAAAGGTGACGAAGTATTTACAGACGATGAATATCATCATCTTCAAATTGATGTTATTTCTGTATATTTGATATTCTTAGTGCAAATGATTACTTCTGGCCTACAAATAATTTATACGCAGGTAATTGTTTGTTAATTTATATTACGTCTGATTTGCTTAGCACTTAATTTAGCGGCTGATTGCGCTAACTGATGATTATTTCAACCGTTGACCTTAAATAACGGCAAGTTTGATGTGATTTTATTGAAATAATCATCGTTGCAATTGACACAATTGGCCGTAGATCTCGCACAGTAAATAAGTAAGCAAACAAACAATTCTGTTTTTTTTAGGATGAAGTAGCATTTGTACAAAATTTAGTATATTACGTAGAACGTGCTTATCGTACTCCAGATTACGGCATATGGGAAAGGGGTAGTAAATATAACGATGGTACTTCTGAAATTCATGCCAGTTCCATTGGCATGGCTAAATCTGCTCTAGAAGCCATTAACGGATGCAATTTATTTGGTGAAAAAGGAGCATCGTGGAGTGTTGTGTACGTTGATATTGATGCACATAATCGTAATCGAAGTATTTTTGAAACTATGCTACCAAGAGAATCTTCTTCGAAGGTAAAAAAAATCCCATTTGAAAGAACATTATAAGTTTATAACATTTTTATAGGAAGTAGATGCTGCTCTTTTACCAACAATTTCTTTCCCAGCGTTTGCTTCACATGAAGAAACGCTTTATGGCCAAACTAAAAATAACATAATTCGTAAATTAAAGGGTGATTATGGATTTAAACGGTATAGTAGGGATGGTTTTAAAACAGTAATTGAAGATCCTGACGTAAGGTAATAAATGAATAAATTTTATGTTTATTTTTTATTTCTGCTTAAAACTCGTTGATGGATTTGTGAGTGCCTGCTTTACAATCGAGACGTCTCGAGTTCAAATCCAGCAAACAACTGAAGTTTAAGTTACAAGTACAGTACTGTGCAAATTAGTTAGAACAATAGGAAAATATATTATTTTGTTTTCCGTCGTGCAATGTACACATATGAGACTGTCTGCCAGTCTCATTCTGTGCATGTGTTTGTTTTTTACAATGTCCAGAATATATGTATGCTGACTGCTGACAAATAATTGCCCTTGCATATTTGCCCATCTAACACAGTGGCGGTTATGGATTTCTTGTTTTAACATAGTACTAAGAGAGGTCTATGAAAGAGCAACGGCCGGCTCAGGTCCCCAGAAAGGTTGTTCTGAACCTTGCGTAGCCAAGATAACGGCCTGGTCATTTTAGTGAATTCCGGAGTGTCCTTTTATCATACGAGTTCTAGGGCATTGTTTTCAGCTGCTAGTTCTAGGATTTTTTGGTATTGGAGTATCTACCACCTCATACTACCTTGTGATTGTTCCCTACACCTGTCACCACTCGATTTTTAGATCCATCGGTGTAGATGGATACAGTAATCCGAGTTACATAAGACATGGTGTGTTGGATCCTTTGATGGAATTTTTTTGAGGCGAGTTGATTGCTTGGCTGTCTAACTGCTTTACAGAAAAACTTCCAAGCATTCCTTTGCCTTTTTATTATTTCCGTTTTGTACGGTCGTTGGTGGCGTTTATAAACCCCCCCAATCTACTGTCAGTTTGGATCTTTTGGCTTTGTTGAACAGTTTGGTGAGTAATGATTTCAGCCTCTCCAACTCTTTGCACCACCACTGTGTAGTAGGCCGAGGGGAGGGTGTTTCCATTAGACATGCCTGTTCATAAGATTTTATAATAGAGTCCCAGAGATAGCCATTCATTGGTCCTTTGGTGGGCAGGTGTTGCACCAAGCAATTAAGCATACCAACCCCCGCCTCGAAAGGTACGCCCGCAAGACTAACCAGCCTCTCTTGAGGTTTCTCTTGTACGGCCATATGAAAGATAAACCATTTGCAAGTGTTTGTCATGGGGTTCTGCCTCCACACCACCGCCTTACTCAGTTTCCGGAGCAGATTCTCCTGAACTACATTTAGAAGTGCAGCCTATTTAACCACTAGACTATCATCTCAAGGGGTGGTTTTTCTATTTTTTCCACAATATCCTTTGCGGGATGTGTCCACGGACCCTGTCTCCTTATGCACCTTCAGCCAATGAACTATCAGTTCCGACTAAAGTGGAAGTGTAAATAATAGCAGAGTAATACAGCAGACAATTCTACACTTGCAGATATTACTTTGCTGCAGTGCTTGAACTTAGCGTTCCTTTGCTTGTCGCTACTAATTCCCACAGTACTGTAATACTACTACTGTTGATGCTGATAAGTCTTTGTTGTGTGCAATCATGTCACTTCCTTCTAACCTTTGTTTTTAGATATTATAAAGTTGGAGAAATAAAAGATTTTGAAAACATAGAATGTGAATGGCCGTTATTTTACATATTTATGATTATCGATGGTGCGTTCAAATCATTACCGGATCAAATTGAAGAATATCAGGAGCTGCTTAAAGCAAGAATGCTCATTGATCATAATGGAGGTAAACAACAGATAAATAAATCGTAGGTTTTTTCTAACTGATCTTTTAAGATCCTGTAATACCCATGTACTATTATGTACCTGAGGATTACGTAGAACAAGAACGTGCAGAACCCCATAGTGTTTCGAGGCGACCTGCTCAAGAAGCCGGTCTGTATTTATGGAATCAAGCCATGTTTGTGTTAGCTCAATTATTAACTGGTGGTTTATTACATATTAACGAATTGGATCCTATTCGACGTTATTTACCATCGTATAATCGACCAAGAAAAGCTGGACGGTATTCCGCATTCCAGGTTAGTTGAGTTGGTCGTTTAGAAATGATTAGATTTTAAAATCGGTGTTTTGAAATATTTAATATAATTACTTAAATATGGCATTTAAGATTAATGCATTTGTGTTTTCTATTTTTTCATGGCGCTACAGGCAAAACCGTCTGTTGTAAGTAAAATGTTAAAAATTGTCTAGCTTGCGTTGTTGTAGCCACTGTACTTGTTTGTATGTTCTTTGTTAATGGCTTAAAGCTTGTCAACTTTATTGCCTTGTTGTTGCATTAAACTTCGACTTCTGGAAATAAATTTACAGCGTTGTTAAAGCTGTTTAATGATGTGCTTTAACAAATAAAAGGCACAAGGTGTTTTATTTATTTTCCATGGTTGCTGTAAGATATTCACTGTGAATTAGAAATAATTAACTACCCTTAAATGATGGTCATAACAAAGAATTGAAGATTTATGCACACTTTTTTTGGGGTTTGTTTGCAGCTGTCTTGTTAATGATTAGAAGGTTTAGTTGACGGCTTAATTAGAACAATTAGAAACATGTCTAGTACCAGTAGTTCCTAGCATTATTGGCAGTTGATGTCTTAGTTTCATTTCTTAGAAAAAGTCTTTCTTTTTCTTGAATCTTGGTGTCGGAAATTATTTCTGAAACTGCCCATACCAATTTTGCATGATATATAGGATGATCTAGAAAATGTTCCTTGTTTTATTCATAATTATCATTGAAAATCGTAAATAATAAATGTTCCTTTATTGTAATTACATAGATCATCCTAATTTATTTCTGTACGCAGGATAAGCCAGAATCAGTAATTTTCAATTGGTTTGTTTGAATATATACTTTGCTGATGTTAATATATGGAAAAGAACTTTGTTTAAAATATTATTTACATCCAATTTTATGTGAAATGGTTTATCCTGTAGAATTAAAAGCTAGTTAATAAACTTTCTGTTTCTGTATAGGGAACGGCAACAGATTTAGTGGTCCAAATAGTATTAATAGCAGAATCGATGCGTTTGCAAGCAATGATGGCTACGTACGGCATCCAAACACAAACACCTCACGAAGTTGAACCTGTACAAATATGGTCATCAACGCAATTAGTTCAAGTCTATCAAAATTTAGGTGTTAACTACAAGCTGGGTTTACAAGGTAGACCTGGAAGGCCCATCGGTAGCTTGGGTACTAGTAAGGTATTAAATACGTTAGCTTGTGCGCCGGTTTTATTTTTAAAGTTTCTCGTAAGGTTTATAGAGTATGTGGAATGACCGTCCTGTGTTATCCACTAATATTCGAAGTATCAGAATTTTATTTATATCGAGACATGGCACTTCTTATTGATGATATTAAAACAGAACTGCAGTTCGTTGGACGTTATTGGAGGCTGTCCGGTAGACCTACAGTGTGTTTGTTAATAAGAGAAGAACATATGAGAGATCCACAGTTTAAAAAAATGCTCGATCTTCTGGCAATGTTAAAGAAAGGGTACTGCGACGGAGTTAAAGTTCGTGTAGGAAGGTTGCAAAATTTAATTTCGAGTTCGTGTGTTGGTAATATTTAATTGTGTGTTACTTAAATAATTTAATCTAAAAATTAATTGTGTTTTTAGAGCATTTGGATTTTATGAACATCTTAGATTTTCCGTACCAGAAATTCACTCAGTTTAAACAACTTGAACATGATTATATTGGCTATCAAAGCCTTACTGATGTGCCTCGAGTAATTCATTGTGGAGAGGAACTAAAGAGTTATGAGGTATGAAATTTGCGCTGCAATTTACTTAGGTTAAAGTGACTAATCGTTATAATTATTATACCTGCTGTGCCTTTGTTGATATACCAACTTCAGTAATAATTAATGTTAGCCGCACTTAAGCATTAGTTAAACTTAAGTACTTAAACTTCCAAAGTGATAAATAAAAATGTTATTAGGCTGTTAGTGATTAATTGCTTATTTTTAGCAAGTTTGTTTGTTGTTTTTTTTGATTTGGTCTCCAAAATGGTATAAATGAGTGGAACTCCTATTAGAAAGAAAGCGCTGGCATGCTAGAATCATTTGAAAAGTGCGAATTATAGAAGAGATAACATTTCAAAGATTCAAAAACGTTAATAGATCACATCCAAGAGGAATAACATTGGAAACAAGAGAAGAAGAAGAGGAAATGGAAGAAATTAAAAACATGATATGAGAATGGAAGGAGGAAATTAAAGAAGACATAAGAAAGTCAGCACGAATTTAAAAAAGAATTTAAAGCAAGCATTGAAGAAATTAAAAAAATTAAAATGGAATGAAATCATAAAGAAAGAAAATGAAAAATTAAAGCAAGATAATATTGAAATCAAAAAAGAATTAGGAGTCCTCAGGAGAAACATATAGTATAGTGCAGGCATGGCGAACCAATGGCACGCGTGCCAAAGGTGGCACGTACGAAAATTCTACTGGCACGCGAACGATTTACAGTATTAAAACGTTGTTTATACAAAAAAAAATCGATTTTGTTTCGCGCTAGTCGATACATTGTCAATAATGATTCATGCTTAGAATTCCCATCTTTAATTGCACCTGCGCTTATATGCATTTCTGGTTTTCGCGCTGTACGTCTATCAGTAGTTAGACAGAATCAAGAGTACAAACAAGTGTGTCATTTCATTATCGCCCGAGTTTTTGCGGTGTCTATAAATTAAAAAGGTAATTTAATCTCTTGAAACTGCAATTAATACATTTGATTTTATTTTTGAATTTAATTCGTTACAGTTCTGCTTAACATGGCCAATGTAAATAAAAAACAAAAATTAGCAGAATCAAGTAGCAGAGAGTTTCAAAGCTGGTGGACTGAAGAATATGGCATGATTAAAAAAGGCGATAAAGCGGTGTGTGTTTTATGTTCCGGGACAGTTGTATTGAGAACATCGTCGGTAAAACGGCATTATGAAACAAATCATAAATCGCTCCTTCAGAAAAGCAAGGATGAACAAAAAGAATTTATTGCTCAAGCAATTAAAAATAGAAATATGCAGTCAACATCTCTAGTGAAATTTATCGGAAGTCATTCAAATACAACTGCAGCTAGCTTTTTAGCCGCAAACGTAATTGCCAAGCACGGAAAACCATTTAGTGATGGAGAATATATTAAAGAAGCATTGTTAAAATGCGCTCCAGTTCTCTTTGAAGATTTTGAAAATAGAGAAAAAATTATTAGGAGAATAAAAGATATGCCTTTGGCTTGAAACACGGTGAAAGATAGAATCTTGCAAATGGCCCAAAATATAACTCACCAGCAAAAACTAGATATACAATCTTCTGATTTAATTTCTCTCTGTCTTGATGAGAGTACTGATATAACAGGATCAGCTCGCTTAGCAATTTTTATTCGTTATTGTATTGGGAACAATATGAAAGAAGAATTAATCAGTTTAACATCATTAGCAACAACATCAAAAGGAATAGATATTTGCAATGCCGTTGCCAATGCACTTGCTGAAAGAGAAATAGATCTTCCTAAAATTGTATCTGTAACTACTGATGGCGCACGTAGTATGGCTGGAGAGGAAAATGGTTTTGTCAATCTATTTACCGGGCGTATTGGACATTCAGTTCTGGGTTTCCATTGCATTATACATCAGCAGGTTTTATGCGCAAAGGCTGGTTTCAAATCGCTGGAAGATGTCATGAGTCTTGTAACAAAATTGGTCAATTTTATATCTGCACGCGCATTAAATAAACGAAAATTTCTAGGATTATTAAATGAAGTAGATTCAATGTATAATGGCTTACTTATGTACAACAACGTCCGATGGTTAAGTCGTGGAAAAGTTCTTCAAAGATTCGTAGAGTGCTTAGATGAAGTTAGACTTTTTTTACATAACGAAAAAATTATCGAAAAATATAATCATCTAATGAACGTCGAATGGGTTGCCAAATTAATGTTTTTTACTGACTTGTGCTTACATTTAAATGAATTAAATGTTAAACTGCAAGGTGTTAACAAAACAATTGTTGTCATGTTTGATTTAATCAAAGCCTTCGAAGCTAGATTACAGGTTTTTTCTACACCTATTTAATTATATTGCAATTATTAGCATTTTTTTTGTGAAAAATAGTACCTATAATTCACTGCAGTGAATTATGGATTCATAATTCACTGCAGTGAATTATGATTTCGGCCAATCACAAATACATAAATATTTCGCTAATCCAATCATATTTTAAATCGCCCGCGATCAACTCCTTCTGCGGCTGACAATCGACTCGCGTGACACGCCCAAGTGTGTTGTCATATTGCTTGTTTACAAAGTTATCAAATTTGACTAATTTGAGTCTAATATATTTGTTTAATAGGTGTAGAAAAAGTATCGTATTACATTCGCGATTATGGCCATTATTCGCTCAGATGATTTGTGCCACTCGCCTGACGGCTCGTGGGCTCAAACGTCATCTTCGTGAATAATGGCTGTCATAATCGCTCATATAATAATATACTATTCAATCGCGATATTATTTCCAACACCTTCAAATATTTTCCAAACACAAAAAAATATTTTGCCGATTTAGAAACTCATGAAAAACGAGATCAAAATAAATTGACGCAAGAGTTTTCATCTGTTATTCAGTCTGCAATCGATGAATTTTTTTCAAGATTTACACAGTTCAGACAGTTTGCAGAAACATCAAAATTTATATTATATCCAGACACAATATCAGTGGATAAACTCAATTTGGAAATTTTTAAGTGGTTGAATTTGGAAGATATAGAAATGCAGTTAATCGATTTTCAGTGCAGTTCTATATGGAAACAAAAATTTATCGACTTAAGGAACAATTTGGAAACAGTCGAAAATGAACGCTTATCAGGTGTAATTAACAAGAATTCGGAAGAGGAAGTACCGAGAACCTGGAATACCATTCCCGAAACCTTTAATTGTTTAAAAAAACTAGCGATGGCAATATTAACAATTTTTTCATCTACATATGCTTGTGAATCGTTATTTTCAGAAATGAATTTTATAAAAAACAGTTTGAGAAGTAGAATGACTGATGAATCTAGTTCAGCATGTGTACTTTTAAAAGTGACAAAGTATGAACCTGACATAAAACATTTGGCGTCAAATGTACAGCAACAAAAATCTCATTAAATATTTAAGTTCGAGATATTACTATTACTATTTATATTTAAATATATTTTACAGGACAAAGTTTAGCACATATTTAGTTGATCACTTGTTTATAAGTTTATGTACTGGAGAATTATTCGTTAATTTTTAAACTCGTTTCAATAAAATTTTGTAATAATTAATTTGTTTCTCATATAAAAAACTATTTGGCACGTCGGCAACTGGATAAATATTATTTGCAAACTTTTGGCACGTGAACAGAAAAAGGTTCGCCACCACTGGTATAGTGGATAGAAAAAGAAAAAAAGCAGAAGAAGAATGTCGTAGTGAATGACCTGAAAATAGATTGAAGTGAACCAGCTATTCTAAAAGACGAAATGCAGAACATCATGAAGTATTATTTTGGTATAGGAGTCAAAATAAAGGCAGCACATAAAATGGGAGAAAAGTGTAGACATTGAAAATGAGAGTAAAAAATGAAGATTATGGAAAACAAGCTAAAGCTTAAAAAAATTTTTTCGTTCATTCATAATCAGATCCTTTTCAACCGTTTGGTGTCGAGGAGAGCTTTCTGTCACCTCTTTTTTACTTAATGCATTGTAGATCGCTGCTACAGTTCCAATTCTGTTATTTCCAGATCCATTTCTATTAATAACAGAACCGAGATACTTGAAGTTTTCATCCTGTTTTATATCGTTATTCTCCAGTTGAACTCTGATTTGGTAATCATCCTTTGAGATTTTCATTACTTCAGTCTTTGCAATGTTAGTTTTCATTCCTGTGTTTCTTATCTCCTCATTCCATGCTCTCTATTAGTTTGAAGTGCATTTTCATTTTCCGCTAAGATTATCAGATCATCAGCATACATGAATTCTGTCACTACAATCTGCTTCAAATTTCTATTTTTTTCTCACATTTTCTAGATATTCTATCCATGACTAAGGTACATATTAGAGCACTTATTATTCCTCCTTGTCTGTTGTGCATTGGTTTTGTGTTCTTACTATATTTCTGATTGTATCGTATAAACTTTTTATTGCCAATCTAAGTTGTTTACTTACATTTCTTTCTTCAAGTACCTTCCAAATTATTTCCCTACAGACACTGTCAAATACCTTTTCCATGTCGTTAAAACTTACAAATAGCTGGTCGTTATGATTTCATTTCATTTCACTTAGCTGCCTCATGCAGAAGGTAAGATCCTGTGTGCTTCGGCCTGTTCTAAATCAGCACTGGTTCTCACCTCCTCCATAAGCCTTTTTTGTAATATTTACTCATAGATTTTACTAGGTACACTTAATAAGAAACTTCTCTATGGTTACCACACTGGCTGTGATCTCTTTTTTTATATATGGTCAATATTATTGCTGTTGTCCAATCTTTAGGTATTCTTTTTAAAGTCCAAAGTTTTTTAATTAAATGATGTATAGTCAAATTCCCCTTTTCCCCCATATGTTTTAACATTTCTGCTTTTATGCTAGCTATTCCGGCTGCTTTCTCCATCTTTAGCTCTTTTATTGCATCCTTTGCCTCGTCTAAAAAATTCCATATTGGTTTCTTCTGTTGCTGCTTCCAGTTACTCAACAGAATATTCTCTCCATCTATTTAATATTTCTTCTTCTGGGTCTTCTCCATGTCTTGCTCTTTAATCCCCTTCTTGGTTCTATTTCTTGTCTTCTCAGCCCTTTTAATACCTTGAAAAGCATTTTTGCATTTTCTTTTCCATTTCTTTACATTTTCTCTCCAAACTGTTCCTATGCTGCTTTCTTAGCTTTTTTAAACAAATCTTTCACAGTTCGTCTCTGTTCTTTGTATACAGGGTGGCTGATTTTTCATTGGCCAGCTTATATCTCGTTTATTATTAGAAATACAAGAAAAAGTCAGAGGAAATAGTTTTTTAGTATTAATTCTTCTATAAAATGGCATAATTAATTATTTTTCATGACCTACTTTTTTCAGGAAAAATGTATAACTTTGGTTTTTTAAATGGAACACCCTGTATATGTATTCACTAGTGGATCGAGGGTTAAAAAAAATGTATCAAGAGAAAAATAATGTCTATCCAATGCGATAATCAAATATAAATGTTCCTATTTAAAAAAAAAAATGTCGATGACGGCACTAGAAAAAAATTACTAACGCAAAAATATTTTTAAGCATCTTAAAATATGCGCCATAATTTAAATCGCTATACCTGTCAGAGCGTTTTCCAGAAAAAATAATATTTCGGGAGATAATGAATTTGTTCCAAACTTTATCCACACACTGTATATTTAATTAATTCTCCATGTAAACAACTTTAGCTTACATTTTTTTACAGTCTTTCAAAAATAAACCAAACCATGATATTCTGGATGAAATTCGACATAATGAAAATATTTACGCTCGATGTCAGCTTTACGGATTTTTGTTAAAACGTGAAGGTCCCAATTTTCAAACTGGTAAAACTACAGTTCTCGAACATTTACACCATTTATATCACCAAGCAGGTTGTATGCGATATTGGGCAGCAGTGCGATATACTAGTAGTTTATTACATCACACTGTTGATTCAATAAGTCCATTTATTACAGCTGTTCTTGTCCACGGTAAACAGGTAATTGAATCACTTTTAAATTGATTTCAAATACTAATTTAAATTTACCACTTTAGCTTACGGTCGGTGTAATTGGGCAAAAAGAAACGGTCTTCGATAAACCAATGACTCCTGCGGAAATAGAAATTGTCGTTTATGATACCATACAACCGTACGATATTATTCAAGCTGTGTTACAACAAGAAGTTATTCTGTATTGTGGAAGATTAATTTCCACAAATCCTGAAATGTTCCGAGGAATTCTTAAGATTCGAGTCGGCTGGTTTGTGGAAGCACTTAGGTTGTATTTAAAGTATAGTGGTAGTCCTAAACAAATCGAAGATCATAGTCCTTACGAAGTCCGTCAACTTATAGATAAAGTTTTATCGATCAAAGATTGGGCAACTAAAGAAAAGTAAGTAAATTTTGATTGTTTTAACAAATTCTTAGTTTCGTTTATAAAGGACCTACTCATGATGGACTTTCGTACTGGTAAGAAAAGTTTTCCCAATGTTGTATTAGAAGTATACAAACATTTATAAACTTTTAAACTTAAAAATAATAAATAAAACAGTGAAGTGACTAAGAATATAAAATAGAGTGCCATGAAACTAAGATAAAGTGATAAAGCGGAAAAATAATAGGATTGTTAGGTGTCTTGAAATACAATAGCCGGATTTATTTATAGTTGACAGGTGTGTATTCACTTCCAAGCAGTTTTATGGTGAAATCTGGCTACCTCGCTTTACATAAGACACCCTACTGAACTTGGTATGAAACGAAGAATAGATGGTATTGTATCAGAAAATAGGAATACAGCTTTGAACATAACCATGAAAATAAACAACAATAAACAAACAAAGTTTTATTATACACAAAGGAAGTGTTACGGTTTCATTTAATACCATAAAGTAATTTAACTTCGGATAGCAAAATTTGGATGATGAGACTTACCTTGCAATTGCAATGAAGTTGCATGAGCTGAAGTAGCAATAGGACTAATTTCAGAACTGAAATGCTTATTGTTTGTTAGGCGCCAGGTCATTCATTTATTATGAAAGGGCAAAAAATGACCAACAAATCCCTTTTCGTTGATTAAGAATAACATAATAATAGTTAAACAGAGTTGTATTTAACATTGAAGTGAAAATGAAACACAATACGAATAGTAGACAATCTTAGTTCAAATACTAGAAATTACCGTTACTTTGTACAGTTAGTTTGGTAATAAAATTTGAGTTAAACAGGAAAATCGGACTTGATATTGAATTAAGCTTTAAATAATATAGAACTTTACAGTAATATTAAGTTATAAGCTAACACACAGTTGAATTTAGTTAAACGATAATATAATATTCAAAAAAACATAGTTTGTTGGACTAGCTAGAAAAGGGAATTTGAACGCCTTAGCGTAGAAAACCGGTCAAACAGAAATGTTATTCAGGAAGCGGAGAAACAGGACGCTTCAGAAGACGACGTTTGTAAAAGATAAATAGTTAAAATTACAACACCAAAGCTGTATAATGCACTAGCCGAACTAACCGAGACTTGTACAGAAAATTTTGGGTCATACAAAAAATGAAGGAAAGATGATAATGCCTGAAAAATAATGGGAAAACGAAGGTGGACACAGTAAAATAGACAAACAATGCAATTGGTAAACCAAGACAAAGGAGATTAAGAAAAGACAACTAAGTTAGTATGGATACATAATAAGAATGGAACACAATAAGTTGGTTAAAAAAATAATGGGGATACTATGGGAGGTAGAAAAAGGCTCAAGAAAAACTGGCTAGAAAAAATAGAAAGCGTAGAAGAAGGACAACTGAAGAGGCACAAGAGATATTAATAGCAGAAATCAGCAAAATGTATTTAAGCATGAAAACTGATTTATACTATATGTTCGTAAAAATAAAATAATTAACAAAACAAAAATCTTTATGCTCTTTGACTATTGAAAATGCGAACTTTGTGACAGTATTTTAGAGGTACAAATAAGCTATAAAAGCATATCACGTTATCATGTCAAAAATGATCTACAATAAGATCGATTATTAGAAAGAGATGATATTATAAGAAGGGCGAAATTCTACTAGTTAAGTAGGTGTTTAAGATATTCAAATTAACATCAAATATAATATGGAAGATAACAGTGCCTTCAGCGGGATACTACATCATCATTGTTGCCTTTCCAATAAATATTAAAAGTGGTTGTATTTTGGTATATCTAATGGATTTGGTTTCGTGCAAAACCAGTTGACTTTAAATACTACCTATAGAACGACAAGACCACTAAGGATGAAGCTTCCGGGATGGGCAGTGGTGTTTCTAATCACTTGGTTGGGCCGAAGATTCGGCTGCTTTTTGGCCGAAACCGAAACTCGTATTTTAGGCCGAAACTGGCCGAAACCGAAACTTCGGTCGGTCTCTAATAGAATCATAATCTGACACCCTATAGGGCAGAGCGAGAGGAAGAAGATTTACTCTAGAAACTGATTTCATAATATATTCCCAGTTAAAACTAATCAAGCCTGAAGAAGGCAGAATCCACTACTGAAATAATATCTCAGTTTTATTTTTGATCTTGAAGCCCAACATGAATTAAACAGTCATAAAATAAATTTTTAGTTTTGTTAATATTTGTGTTACAAATGATTTCCCAGTAAGATAAAGAAGGAGAGAAATAAAAAGGTGTAGCTTCGGTTTTATTGTAGGTTTGCGCCACTTCATAGACGACAGCTAGAAGGTTGCTTATGTCGAGTACCGAGTTCGTTTTACAATCAGGTGTGGGATGTTATGATGCGTACACCTCAAGGGATTAAAGTTATGGGAAATACTATTCCACAACAACCCACTCTGTCTAACATGGCAAAATCCGAAATTACTTTTGCGTTACTTGTTGAACAGGTTTGATATGTCACTAAAAAGATTTTCATGTGTAAATTATTGTGTTTTTTATAGATGCTAAATCACATTCAACAGCCTGAATATCGACAGTTACTTGTTGAACTATTATCGATTGTATCAACGATTCTAACTCGTAATCCTGAATTAAGTTTCAATCACCCTCTTGATTTGGAACAACTAATTAAAGATGCGGCTATTATGTATGCGAAGGTAAAAAATATTTATTAGTTGGAAAAAATATATATTATTTTAATATGTTTTATAGGATAACAACAAGGACGATAATAAAGTATCGTATTTGTTTGAGACTGCCAATATTCAATGCATGGGTTATTTAGCAAGAGCCGTCGTTAATAATTTATTACGTGATGGTCAACTTACGAAAGATATGGGAAGTGAAACTGAGTTTTGTAATATATCATAATATGCTTAATGTGTTGTGCTTTGCCATTTATTAGTGAGATGTAATTAAAATATAAATTATTGTTATTTAAATATATATTGTAATATTTTATTTTTGACTGTTCTGATGGATCTTTGTTAATTATGTTTTATTATACATATTAAGAAAATATTTGTTGAGTTTTATTTTTTCTGTGCAAAATTGGGTGGAGGGGATAGTGAAGCACAAGTCATAGACGCTCCTATCTAAATATCAACCTTACCTTCCTGTGGTACACCCCATAGAACTAACGAGGCTCTGGCAACCGAGTAATGGCAGAATAACCATACCACCAATACCGTACTCCTAAGCCTGTCTGGTAGGTTTGAAGATGGCAGTCCCATAATCAGAATCGGATGCGGAAGGCTAATTATCAGCTCAACGTAAATCTAAGATTAGTGAAACCTCAATAGAAGAAAACCAAACTGTCTCATCGATGACGATCTTCAGCACGAAATCAAGGATCCGATTGGAAACATGGAACATCCGTACTCTCCTGGAACCCACTTGACTTGCTCAGCTGACTTAGGAAATGCATTACCCACCCGTGCTATAGAGCCAATTTATTGAGATTGTAGATGATGAAATAATTTATGACGTGGCAGGAAATTGAAAATGTATGACATAATTATTATTGTATTGTGGTTTGTTAATAAAGTTTTTCAGTTTTGGTCCAGTATGTTAGATCAAATTTTTAAAAAAGTTCACCAGAAAAGTGAACCAAGTCCAACGTTAACTCACACATTTATTTGAAATAAATTGAATCAACTGTATGTAAGCACCTATTATTACTACTAAATTTAAATAAAGAATACATAAACACTTTCCACCTTTTGAAATAAAAATAAATTACATTTGAATTTATTATAAACAAACAACTTTTAACTTACGTATCTCAAATTTAGATTGCATGGACTTGATCCACTTCAGAGCTCTGAACCCCTCAATTCAAACTTTAAACCACACAACACCGATAATAATATAACCGTATTGGATCTTATCATAATACAGTGGAACTCCCGTAAGACGAACTCCTGTAACTCGAAATTTTCTTTAACTCGAATATTTTTCTATACCTGTGCGTTTACAGTTGAGTTTATATGCATATTAACCTTCTTAACTCGAATTTATCTGTAACTCGAAAGAGATTGGCCAAATTTAAGACATAGAACCTCTCTATCTTGAAATTTCCGGTGAAGGAACGCGGTGCACCATCTGTTTGCAATCAATGAATTACAGAATTCGGGGAAGTACCGACGACGTATGTTTATTGTGTCAGCAGTCAGTCGACATAACCGAGTTAAAAGTGTAATCTGAAACGTGATACTCCAAAAATGACGTACTAGCCTTGAATACTGCAAATATAACCAAGCCATTCATTGTTTGTTTATTATTGTTATTTTGCTTTGAGGGTTCCCTTCAAGCTAAATTCGCCTATAAATAATGCTATTAGAGATTAGACCATATAATACACCCTCAAAGTTTGATGGTGATTTTTTTGTTATACTCTGTATATAGGTATAAAGTTGAGCAAAAAATTTAATAAACAAACAATATTTAATTGTACAGTTGTGGACAGAAAAAAATAGGACAACTCGAAAAATCAAGTAAACTTTATTCTATAAAATTTTGGCTTTATAATTATGATATTTGTCACATTGACTTGCAATCAAATTACAACACAGGGGCCATTTTAAACTAGAAAAAAAACACTGTCCTATTTTTTTCTGTCCACAACTGTACATTATTAACACTTTGTTTACATAAATTACAGCGGTCCAGTACAGCAGTTGATGCCAATTGTCAATTTCAACTTTTATATCTAGTTGGCCAGTAACAACTCGACATCAGCATTCTTTTTTTGACAACATTCATTTGTTCAACTGGATTACTCAAGCTCTCTAATAATGTAGATAGTGCGGTAAACAAATGACTTTAAAAAAGATATAGTGAGACTGCTTAAAATTCCAATTGATAAGCTATCAACAAATAAAAACACAAATATTGTTGAACCTACCTCCTACCTATATTATTTTTTTAAAATGTGTAAAAACAAGAGATTCCTAACGGTGTTGTGTAAATATACAGCATTTATCATGACTTAATTTTAAGGTAAGGCTCAAACCGATTTAAATTAAATTAAAAAAATTAAATACCTGTACCTATCTCATTCTCTTATCACTTGTACCTTTCAGGGTTTTTATTTTTACGTTTCGAACTAATGTTATAGAGTGTTCTGTGGCCAATGTATTTAATTGTTTATGTGTCAAACTGGCAGCTGTTTTGAAGTTAATGTAGAGAAAGACATGTTTTCTCCAGATTTTTACTAATTAACACAGAACACAATGTTTTTCGAAGAGTTTTCTCCGTGAGATACGTTAATTAGAGTTAATCGTTGTTTTTATAGTTGTGACTCATACAACACAAGGTTATGTTTACGAATTTTTTTAACCAAAAGTAAGGATACTTTCATCATTCAGTCATCTACAATGAATCAGAAAACGTACGAATATGGCATTTTGGTGCAGAATGCACTTGTGAAAGATTTAAGACAAAAACCACAAAATCAACGGACTGCACTGATGGGTACGATTGTTAAAATTGAAGGTGTTCTTGGGAGTAAAATGTTTGCAGTTCGTTTTTTAAAAGATGATGCCGAAACATGGGAGATTAGTAAATTTTGTTGTGAACAAGCTATTATTGTTTCGATAAGTGAAAACTTCTGGCCTTATTTAGCAGCTGTTAGTTCACCCCAAGAAAGAGTTAAACTTGCAAAAAATCCTGTACGTTGTGAGCAGCTGATGCAAATATCCGTTGATGCCATAGTGGGATTTCTGGATTTCGGTGAGGTACTCTTAGGCACTGTGAAATTTGTTGGAAATGTAAAGGGTATGGGAAAGGGTTTTGGAATTCGTCTGCATGTAAGTTTACCGACACTATTTGTTTTTATTGTTATTATTTATAAATTTTAGGAAAAGAAAATTAATAATCGATGTAATGGCTCATGCGCAGGAATACGATATTTTGATTGTACTCCAGGTTATGGTGTTTTTACTACGTTAGAACGCATAGTGATACAAAATACGCCCAGTACAACTACAAAATTGCAGTTAAAAGGGCCTTCTACTACTACTACAGATTTAGATGAGTTCACAGAAAAGAACATTGCACGTATCAGTATTAATCCTAATGAGTGTGAAGTTCATAAAAAAGGACGTACGACAAACGTTACATATAAGAACGAAGTTGAAATTCAAACAGTTGGAGAAACAACAAATTCGCAAGAAAATGGGTTGGCTAACAAACATCCAAATAATTTTAGAACATCCCTTTCTTTACAAAATATTTTAGAACCAAACAGTAATTTAAGTATAAATACAAATAATGATTTTGATCAAAATACGCTAATACAACCAGATGATACTTATTTAATACATGAAATTCGTAAAAATATAAGCTTAACGGAAAACAATAGGCGAAAGTCGGAAATTGACTTAATTGATGCAATCGGTGGTACCTGGTCTGGAACGACGGACACAAAGGAACTTGAAACTTATTCGAATTTAAGAAAAACATTGGAGAAACCTTATAAAAATGATTATTCAAACTATGGTGATAAAGTTGTACAATCTAGTCTAAATAATGTCATATTAAAAACTGCAAGAAATAAAAGTGTAAATCCTGTGTCGCATTTAGTAAACGGAAGTAAAACAGTGCCTCGGAAAAGTAAATTATTGCAAGAACATATTTCCGTTTCAAATAAGGATCCTGATGGAATTCTAGTTGCAAGGAAAAATGGTGAAACAGATTTGAGTGAGTATAAATTAGTGTGTGCGATGTGGCACTGCTCTTGAGGGTTCACTTTTGCCTTTCCTTAAGGCATGCCCTATCCATCTATACTTTCTTTTCTTTATTTGTACGTTTATATTTTGTGATTCGTTTCTGTCAACAGCTCTTCATTTGCTATCGTCTTTGGCCACCATATTTTTAAAATGTATCTTAGACTTCTATTAACGAAAGTCTACACTTTGCGCCATGATTCACAGCCATATAATAAGACCGGTTTGTTAATAAATGGAGAGTGGCAATATTCACTTCATGACTGCATGATTTAGTGTTCAATTACAATTATTTCCGCGACGTTGTAACTAAATCTGTGCAGTTATTTAGAGAAAGTGGTAGTGTCGCTCGTAAAAGTGGAAGTGGACCGCCGCTTAGACAAACAGAAGCAACGATTGAATTACAAACGTTATAAAATGTCATTCTGTGGATGTGGCTAAAGTACCAATTCAAAATAATTTAATTTCACAGCCTACCCTAATTGGTATTTTTATTGATCTGTCGTTATTATTTCAACTTCATATTCATATATACCTTCATCTTTAGATAGTCCGGTGTAGAAGAAACTATATTTGCCATTAATTATCCGCTATTTTACCATTTGGTTTCACTAAGCCCCATTTTATTTTATTTTACTTTTGTCTATCTTGGGTTTTTCTGATTTTCATAATTCATTTCGTGATTATCATGCCTTCCCAGTTCTTTTTTAAAATTATAAATACAGTAGTGACCGCCTATAATGAACCCGGTTATATTGAACTCTCGTATATTATGAACCTTTACAGATGGCCGAATATATCGTTCATTAAGTTCAATGCAAATATTTTCGCTTATAATGAACTTGCGTATATTGAACTTTTGCATGTAATGAACCACATTTTACTTCAAAACAGTAAAATGTGTCGCCTATAATGAACTTTCTTTCTCGGGAATGATAAAATGGGAATTTTCTACAAATGCATGATGCGCCAAATAACATTTTGAATAGCCTGGCTAATGTAGAAATGTATTTAAATAACATTTACTTAACTTTGTCTTATAAACAGTCTAAAATAAGCAACTATTTTAAGCAGTTTGATAAATAATAATTTACCTACTTTCCCATTGAACGTAAGTATATGTAAGAAAATTTATTGTTCATTTTTAATACATAATAAATCTTTGGTTCGTATGCATTTTTTAGTATTTAGTTTATTGCTTTGTTGGATGTAATGAATTTCGGCTATAATGAACCGTTTTTGGTGGCCAGTAGTGGTTCATTATAACCGGACACTACTGTAAATTTAAATGGTCGCCAAAAAGTTATGTCTTTAGGTCGAATAGAAACGTTTGTTTGACAACAACATCACCGAAATTACTATATTTGACATTTAATATTAAATTATATTAATTGTCTTTAAATTACAGTGGGCTTAATAACTCAAATTTTTGGATATCAGTTGTGTGCTGCGCACCATAATATAAATATTCCTAGAAAGCATTATTTTTAATTTTAACTTTTACACTAGTATTTGGTAAAATTATTAGGAAGTGGAAGTATGCAGTGATAAAAATAGTTCCTGGATAACTAGGTATTTTAATCTAGGTCACTTTATTTGTCATTTTTTTGTAATTATGTTCGTGTATTTAGTCATATTTTTGTCAGTAAAATATTTTACTACTTACATTCGACATATACCACAAAAGGCTTTTTTAATTATGCAATTTAGAATTCACTTTGTTACTCTTCGGAGTAGTTCAAAAATAGCCATGTAAAACTGGAAGCCTAAGCATCCAATGTCTGGTCTTTTTTAGATTTCTATTTTTAATGTGGAGATTCATTTAAACTCTTATTTCCATGTTTTACAAGCTGACTGACAGAATAGTACTAATTTAAACAAAAACCTTCAGATGTTCGGTTATTTTTTTGTTTAGTTTGTTGCATAAATTACAAAAGTTTGTTTGTAATAACTGCAATGGCAGTAATAAGTAACAATAAAAATTTTTTAAGTCTTCAGTTAAAATCAAAACAACCTAAAACCTACGATATGTCGGATTACGAAGACGATATTTATAGTAATATTCCTTTATCTGTGATAGAGTTAAATCGAAGCGGTGGTGAAACAAAGAACTTGCAAATTATACATTATGATTCTCCAACGCCTGGAACAACGAACGATTTGACTGTTGGGACCCTGGTTGAAATATTCAACGATGTAAATGACGAACCATTATATGGAGTTATACGATGGATGGGCGTCGAACCACCAACAAAACAAGTATTAGTCGGTGTTGAACTTGAAGAAGAACAGTTGCACCTACCTTTAACTTTAACAGATGGTCTTCACAACGGACAGAGATTTTTTCAATGTGCAGAAAATCGCGGTATATTTGTTCCTTTAAATCATTGTCACAAAGATTCAAGATTTGTCGATGGCATTTCAACGATCACACATCATGTCAATGATAAAATGTTTGGAAAAGAAGTATGAGTGTAATAATCTAGTTTTGTCGCAGAAAATTAATATACGTTTGTTTTAGATGGATTGTCCGATTGTTAAAGGGTCAGTAGCTCCTCTTTGCATGCCAACAGAAGAAGATGTTGAAGCTGTTTGTGGAAAGTTTCGAGGCATTCAAGGTCATCATAATTCTTGTTATTTAGATGCAACGCTTTTTGCTATGTTTACTTTTACGGCAGTCTTTGATAGTCTTTTGTTTAGACCAAAAGGCCCTAACGATATCGCATATTATGAGGAAGTAAGTACTATATTTTCCATATTATATTTTGTGTGTTAGGCTCGACGTCCAAGTTTTGAATTTCTATCTATGTATAAAGTTGAATTGTTTTTTTTTTTTAATTTAAGGCATCGATTGCAATGAACGTATAGCTTAGATTTAACTAGCAGCATTCATGTCCTCAGCGACTTGTAGAAATTTTCCATGCCACTGAAGAAATTTGAACCTTATGCGAATTAGTTTGCAAAGCAGGCTCAAAATTCAAAAAATGTATTTTTATTGTTATTATTTATGTTCAGCTGTATAGGCCTGAAGGCCTTTGGCTTAAAGTCTGTTATGTTGTATTTAATCAAGTCCATGATTTTTTGGGTCCCCCTTTTCTGTTTGATCCAAACCACTCGCTTCTGGATCACTGTTATTCATTCTGTGTATATGCCCTAACCACCTTAACCTACTTTGTAACACTATTGTAGTTATTGACACGTCTTTGTAGCACTCTTCTGGTTCTTTACTTATTTTTCTTCTCCACACATCACTCTCTCGAACACCTCCATACATTTTGCGTAAGACCTTTCTTTCCCATCTTTCTAAACAAAGCATATTTTCGACTGTTGTTGACCATGTCTCACTTACGTAATCGGTAATAATAGCCTACATTATAGCGTCGTGTATAATATACTATTATTTGGGTGTATGTTCTTATAAAATCTGCCAATTTGTTTAAGCACTTTATAAAATAGGTTTCAGTTTCTTGCATTTCCAAGTTGGAATTGTGAACAATACTATCAAATTCTTTAACAGAACTGTCAAAGGCAGAACTCGGGCAAGTCTGATGAGTTTATTTTAAGTCCACAGTACTCTACCTATTTTTGAAATTTGTCCATTTACTTATGCATCAGGTGTTATCTCCTGCTATAATTTTTATAACGTATCTTGGTAAGTTATCGATTAGGTCTTCTAAACTTTCGTAAAATTGCGTCTTCTCTTCTGGTTCTTTTTCTATTTCTATATATTTAGAACAGTATTTCCTTGCATTCCTAAATAGAAGCTTCTGATAACTTATTTTAGTTCTTATTCCTGCAGTTCTCTTTTTCCCCATTGTTATACTCAAGTTATTTAGGAGCGGGAGCATCTGATTGGAAATCAGATTCCCTTTAGGAGCGTAGGTTCGGATCCTACCGACTGCGCCATGTAATACTTAAGTTATTTAGGAGCGGGAGCGTATATTAAACAACACGTGCTACTGCGTGGTTATGTTAACACTGGAGTGCTTAACTTTATTTCCGACTCGGGCGTATTAGCGCCATCTACAACACCCATTATATTTTTTATCTCTTTCTGTGTCATATCACTTTCTATAATAACACTCGTTCCTTTTAGTTTTCTTTTATTCTTCATGATAACCACTTTATCTTCCCATTTGTCCAATTTTATTACTAGGGCTTGTTGTACTTACAATCTTTCTTTCAACAAATTTTCCACTTCTTCTTGTATTTTTTCATCTTTTATAGACAATCCTTGTATTATTATATTTTGTTTTGTCTTTTCTCTTTCTGAAGTTTCAAATCTTTCTTCCAATTTTCGTTTCCATCTCTTCTGTAACTTTCTTCCATTCCTCATCTTTTTTCTTCAATTCCTCTCGCAGCACTTTAATTTCGTCTTGATTTTTTTTAAAATTCTTTCTTCAGATCTTCTATATTCTTCCTACCATCCCCTTTTATTTCTTGTTTCCATTTTTCTAGCCTTTCTATTATATTCTCTATTTCGATTGTCTCTTGCTTCCCCCTTTTTTTACTTATTTTATCAACACATTTTTCTTTGTCTTTTTGTCCTCTTCACCAGGCTTACCTTATTTTGGGGTTCTTGGTGTCTTATTGCTATTAGATTTGTTTCCAAACTTTCAAATCGCTTGGTGTTTCCTCTTTTTCTTTTTAAAAATTCGTGAAGCGATGAAGTTGTGTATATAGGTACTGTTCACTCGTAAACACCAGATTTATGTTGGCATGCACTGAACTATTAATTGGTACCTATTGGCACAGAAAATTTGCTTTGTAATGTTGTTATTTCTGGTTACTACATGATTGGAGGGAAATTTGAAATCTGACATATAAGAAAATTATAACTGCATATCGAACACAAACCTAGAAATAGAATAGACCACTGATGCTGTACTCCCCACTCCAAAAAATTTGTACCCAAAACACAGCCATATTAGGAGTCTCATTTGGTAAAGTTTTAGTGTTGAGATTCAAACCCTTTGTTGTTTAGTTTATATTTACTTTTTTTGACATATCAAAACTTACTCACTTAACCTGAATTAGTGGTACTTATATGTAAATAAATTATGCAAATCCATTCTATAATTTTAAATCGTACGGATTATCTCAGCAGCTGTACTTTACTCCAAAGTTACAGCCGGAACTTAAACCACTTCACGCAGAGTTATACCACGTGACGCAATAACTGAGACTCGTTATATGGCGGAAATTTTGTACCAACGAAATCAATCCCTTCCTCAGTCTATTCTATTTCTAGGTTTGTGATATGGAACTACAAAAAAAATTTGATTTTGACATTTGTCAACATGACAGCATAACCCAATATTTCAGGGAACTAAATATCTCACTAAATTTTAAAAACATGTAGTGCTGCCAATTCAATAACAAAAAAATATACCAGATATTTGAATTTAGTGTTTTTCATACGAGTGAATAGATAGTAGGCGCGTTCAATGTACGTAGCGATTTATGTGGATCGCTAGCAGCTACTTTAAGAAGCGATTTATGTCTACTGAACGGTTACACGCGAAATAATAGAAACAAACAAGAACAACATAACCTTAAAATAATGGTTATGTTTTCAATTTTCAGTATCGCTCTAAAAAGTAATGTAACATTTTTATGCTCCAAACTTTTCCTAGGTCGATACCAATGCATTGAACGCAAATGATACATAGCGCTTGCAATCGCTAAGTACATTGAACGCGCCTATAATGTTCATATGGTTGATATAACCAGTGTTTTTTCTGTTGTTAGGCTTTTCTGTGGTTGCTTCTTAAAATTATAATTTGTTTTGTAGGTGCAACAAGTTTTACGTGAAGAAATAGTAAATCCTTTAAGAACGAACTTATTTGTTCGAGCAGACAAAGTTATGAATTTACGTAAACTTTTGGACCAATTGAGTTCAGTGTCGGGACTTACAAGCGAAGAAAAAGATCCAGAAGAATTTTTAAATTCGCTTTTAGCGCAGATTTTAAAAGCGGAACCTTTTCTAAAACTAAGTTCGGGTCAAGAAGCGTACCACTATCAGTTGTTTGTTGAAAAAGATGACGGATTAACGCTGCCTACGGTACAGCAATTATTCGAACAAAGCTTTTTAACCAGTGATATCAAGCTAAAAGAGGTTCCATCATGTCTTATTATTCAGATGCCCAGGTTTGGTAAAAGTTACAAAATGTACCCGAGAATTTTGCCGTCTCAACTTTTGGACGTAACCGATATAATCGAAAACTGTAAGTTTGTAATTTTAAATTTGGGAAAATTCTCATTGTTTAATAATTTTCAGCACCTCGACAGTGCACGGTTTGTGGTAAATTAGCAAAATGGGAATGTAAGCAATGTTTAGGAGAATGCGGTGTCGGTTTAGAAAGCATAGCATTTTGTACACAATGCATAGAAAAGGCACATGCGCACAGTCGACGAACATCTCACACCCCGAGGAAACTCTCCGTTTCACATGATTTTACTATTATGGCTGAACATTGTCATCCACCACGACTTTACATGGAGCTGTTTGCTGTTATATGTATTGAAACATCACATTATGTTGCATTTGTTAAATGTGGAGTTGGTCACGAAGCACCTTGGTGTTTCTTCGATTCCATGGCCGATCGCAAAGGTATTTTGACACTTCTGTTAAATAGTATTTGTAAGTTATGCTTGACTGGTATTAATCTGCTGGTTTGCAAGTCTTAAATTTTTTTAAAGTTTTATAAAACAAAAGCAAAATACCAAGTTGAAAACTAAAGGTGTGCAGCATTGAATTTCAGCGTTTTTACCGCTTATTTTCATTAGTAATAGAACAACTTAGCAATTCGATTATTTAAATACAGGGTGTACCGGTAGAATCTCGACAAAACTGTGTCAGTTTTCATAAATCAAAAACTAATTTTACATGAGAAATGTGTTTATATTTGGATTGGGACATCCGTGATTCTGTTGAAGTCATAGCTCAGCGTGCGTCCGACCACTGAGATGACCCGGGTTCGATTCTCAGGGCCACACATTCACCGAAAACACCCAACCGCTTCTCTCGGAAGGTAATGGCAAATCACCGAGGTATTTCTGCCTAGTAAGTCTCTTGGATGGAACCAAAAATTAGTGATGCTTTTAAAGTGGGAAAGGATGAAAAGAAAATGGAAAATTGGGAAGGAAAAGTTGAAGTAATGAAAAAGAAACTGAACATATACAGATCCGATGACGCTGGTGAAGCAGCGCTTCACCTGCATCCATCAAAATTTCAAGTTGTAAAAAAGCGAATGACCTTGAACTTTGAAAAAAGTTTCGTCTGCGGCGCACAACCCGGGGGTTGCCTCTGCAGCTCGACTCCCAACGGAGTGACGGAGACCTAATAATCTCCTTCGCCCATTCCTGAAGTCACGAGCCGCCACTACAAAAGTTTACATTGAAAATGACTTGATTATGGCGGAAAAGGAAATACAGAGAAAGCTAAGAGAAAACGACAAATAAGAAAAATTAAACAACAGAATATTATTATTGATGGGATAATTTACAAAAATCCAAAAACAAACAGATTTAAAAAACTAATACATAAATATATAAATATTAGAAAATAATAGGAAGATTGCCCTACCAAGCGAATTAAATACAGAAAGTTTCAAATTGTAGAATAATGATACCACCGCGGGGAATCGAACCACCGACATAAGGTTAAACGCACCAATGCTCTCAATGGTGGTACGTTTAACCTTATGTCGGTGGTTCGATTCCCCGCGGTGGTATCATTTTTCTACAATTTGAAACTTTCTGTATTTAAAAAACTAAATGAAATTATAGGAAATGATAACACAAAGACAACCCTGGCACGAACAAGGGTATCGAATACTGTAGATAAAACACATAAAAAAAATTGAAGGAAAAACAAGGAAATTAGAAGATAATAAACACAACTGAGAATAAGATTAAAAACAGCAGGAATTAGAATATCAGAAGTTTATTTGGAAAAGAGAGAGAATTAATACAAGAAATGGATGATTCAAGACTAAAAATGAATCTCTAAATCGGAATCTTGAAATCAAGATTAAACCTCGGCTTGTGTTCACATTCAACAAGCCAATCCTTGAATTTGAAAATTGCAATTTGGCTTTTGGGTGGAACAACTTTAAAATAGAAATTTAAATTTCAAAAAAGGCTTAAATTTTAATCATATTTTGTTGATAATTTTCTCTTAAAATATTGAATACTTTTTTTAAAGCACACAAATATTATTTGGATTTGAATCTTCCACTCTGAGATTAAATATAATTTCAGGATTCGGATGTAAATTACAGCTTCAAACATGCATGTGAAGATGTCAAGTCAGATTAGGATTTGAATCTTTCTCTTTGAAATTAAATTTGATTTTAGGATTCAAATTCAAAAATCCAGTTTTTAACGTCAGTTTAGGCTTGGAAAATTCAGGATTTGAACCAAAAAATTCAGTTTTGAATGTGCATTTCAAAATGTCAATGCCAAATAAGGATTTAAATCTTTCTCTTTGGGATTAAATTTGATTTCAAGATTCGGACCTAAACATCCAGTTTCGAATGTGCATTTGGAAATGCCATCACAGATTGGGTTTACAAAACTCAAATAAGTATCTGAATCTTC
Organism: Melanotus villosus; assembly: GCA_963082815.1. Lineage (NCBI taxonomy): Eukaryota > Metazoa > Arthropoda > Insecta > Coleoptera > Elateridae > Melanotus > Melanotus villosus. Next base: position 76,418,275 of record OY720420.1, read on the forward strand.
CAGTTTTGAACCTCTGTTTAAGCTTAGAAGATTCAAATAAAAATTTGAATGCTGTCTGGGATTAAATTTGCTTTCAGGATTTGAATCCGTTCCAACAAGCACTCTATTAGGGACAAGGAGCAAAATAAGGAATGACGAAATGCCGTTTTTCATTCTCACGACTGAAGATTAGTGTTGTCATTGCTTCAGTAATGACATTTGATTATTAAAGTGATTCAAATACCAACTATTAGATTAATAAATTGTTTGAGATTAAACATTTTGCCATTCAGTCTGTTAAGTAGGTTGCCAAATGACCCTGTAAAAACCATGCAAGACTCGACTACCTTTTGTTGTTAACTTCCAGTATTTTGCATAGATTTGTAAACATTCACTTTTAAATATGTATTAAGATTAATTACAGCAGATATTTAGTTTTTGAATTGCGTCTTGCAGGAGAACAAAACGGTTACAACATACCAGAGATGGTGGCCTGTCCGGATGTTTCAAAGTGGTTGTCTGACGAGCAAGCGTGTCGTTTACTACATGACAATGCCCCGTTAGATAGGTACCTCCCGGAACACGCACGAAGATTATTATGTGACGCTTACATTTGTATGTATCAAAGCCCTGATGTTATGATGTATAGATAAAAACAATGTGTTTTTATTTTGGACTGTTTTTGTAATAAGAAAACTTGCTGTGTGGTCAGTCACTCTTGATGTTTCTTAGTGACTAACTATTGAGAAAGTAGAATCACATCTAACTCCTTTCCTGAATAAATTATTTTTTATTTATTGTAGTAGAAGAACAGAGCTTATTTAAGTTGTTGTTTAACTTTATTAGAAATAAATTAATATAGTGTTGTAAATGGTAGACTATATAGTTTGTTATACTACACCAAAGGCACGTTGCTGGGTAGATTTTAACTGTTGTTTAATTTATAATGTTCATAAAATAAATATAAATTAACACAATAAAGTAAACATATATATATTTCTGAATCAGATCAAGATACATTGTATACTACAAACTACATAAATATATTCTTCCTTTGTTAAGAACTAAAACTACGAATCGTTGAATTTTAAAAAGTGAAAGTCATCGAAAAGCACGCGAGTGCATTCATTACATTTATTTACTTGTTAATACTACGTAATATTAAAAACTGTCCTTCCAAAAATAAAATTAATTTGTGAGATCGAATAATACACTTTTTACCAATCTTGTTAAGTCTTTTGAAACTTAAAATCTAACAGAAACAAAATTAAAACTCAATGTATAAGCATCACGGTGCCCCCTAAATGTACGCCGTAACATTTGCCAGTTACTAAACACTTATACATGTGAAACTAACATCCTATTGTTATTTTTTGATATTCTATGTATATTAACCAAACAGTCCCACAAACCAGCACCAAGACTTAAATTTATAAATAGGTGCCTGGTAATCAAATTTAAAATACGGTGAATTACAACTACAGTACGAGGAAACTTACGCTAATCTAATCTTTGCAGTAATACTCACGACAATAAACAACACATTAAAACATACATTTGTACTTTTGCTCTCACCAAATCGTACAAAAAAAGTACTTTTTAATGTATCTCGAGCTTTGTATTTTTCTTGTAAATGACTTAGAGCACAATATTGCTATTAATTAGAACAATTTCGGACTTCACACAGAATAATCACGTGCCCTAGTCTTCTTCGTTATAGAAAGTTATATGAATAGTAGTTTTTTAAACACTTCTAAAAAAATAAAAATATATATTTTATAAAATAACTCAGGTTAACACTTTGTTCTTGTTCTTAATAAAGCTTCTCGAATTTAAAAACTAAACGTTCATATAACTAGGTACTCTTAATACAAATTATATGAAACAAATATGAACACAATTTCATCACTGGTTAGTTTGCACAATATACTGGCCGAATGGCCCGAATTTGTTTTAAAATAGCTCGAGAACTAGCATAACAACAAAAAGCAAATCCATCTACACTTCACGAGTTTCCAATATTAACCATCCTAAACACATCGAAATATCCATGAGAAAGCCGCTAACAACATTAGAAAAATATTTAATATGAATAATATGAATACAAAGACAAGATAATTAAAATGTGAGAAAACAGTATTGGTTCTTTAAAAGCTGTTCCGTTATATGTTACAAATGTCTTCACCGTTTATAGTAAATGAAATGTATATGAACAGGTGCTTAATGCACAACTTTTAAATTACCAATACCCTTTAAAGCATATAAGATCAAAAACTGGAAGAAGTTTAATCAAATTCATCTTCATCCATTGCAAAGTCACTTCCAACTCCTGAATCGCAAGCGTAAAGTGGGCTAAAAACAACAATACATAAGAACATGTGCTGAAATTCTGATTAATTCCTATACTGCGTACCATGAAAAGCTTATCACTCAGTATACAACATTTTATTTAAATCAAGTGTATCTTAAATGGCTGATGCATTGCCGAGCGTATTTTGTTAGAAATACAATGTGTAACAATTAATTTTTGTGTGTTCCCTATCAATTCGTTTGGTGATTATTGTAAACCAGTGCTCCTCAACCTCGGCATACCTAAACCATTCTCAGTATTCCGCGACACACCACAAGCAAAAATAAAAGAAACAAAGAAATTGCATTTATTTGATACATTTAACATAACTTACACTTAACAACAATAACAATGATTGCCCTCTGTAGAAGTAAAACACGAAATTTCCAAATGCAAAAACCATAAAGCTCCTGGTTTCGACCTAATCACTCCGCTAATTCTCAAAGATTTATCAAGAGAAGCCGTAGTACTATTGACAACCATCTACGATAGCATGCTTAGGTTAACTTGGAAAGTCGCACAAATAATTATGGTTCACAAACCCGGAGAGCCATCACACGATGTAACATCCTACAGGCCTATTAAAAATATTCGAGAAACTTTTACTGAAAAGGCTTACATAGTTAATTGACCTGGATGAAGTAGTACCATATCACCAGTTAGGCTTTCCAGCAACTCACTCAACAACCCAATAAAGCCATAGAATAATAAACTAAATACTAAAAAGTTTTGAAGAGAAGAAATTATGCAGCTTACCCTACCCACCCCTTACTACCTCTTACTAAAGTCCTACCTGACTGACCGCTACTTTCAAACGAAATACAAACTGGAAACATCTACGGAGTTCCCCAGGGTAGTCTGCTGGGGCCATTCCTCCAACTAATTTTTACTGCTGACATCACAACAACAGCCAATACCAAAATTGCCACCTTTGCGGACAATAAGTAATGAAAACTCCCAAGTGGCCTCTAATAACCTTCAGTACCACCTCAATCTCCTTGAAAGCTGGCTCACCAAGTGGAAAATCAACAGAAAACTGCACATGTCATATTTACAACTCGAAGGGCTGAATGTCCGGGAGTAACAATAAACGGCATTCGTCTTTCTGTGAAAGAAGAAATAAAATACCTAGGTTTAACACTTGATCGCAGACTTACATGGAAAGCTCACGTTACGAACAAAAAAACTCAAATCAACCTGAAGATACAACAAATGAATTGGCTAATAGGACGAAATATATTTACCCATATAAATGTATAATCAAGCCCATTTAGACTTATGTGGTACAGCTCTGGGGCTGTGCTAAACCTTCTAACACCAAGATCATCCAAAGGTTACAATTAAAAATATTAAGAATAATGTTCAATGCTCCCTGGTATCTCAGCAATAAAACCATACATGATGACTCGGGCATTCCCTTCGTCGACGATGAAATCCGCAAACTAACCACATGATATCTAAATAGTCTCCCTGGACATCCTAACGAAGAAGCTAGTACTCTTAGGGTGGGTTGTACAAACATGATTTAACAGCTTCGTCAAATTAATCGTTCTTCAAAGTGAACAAAATCGAAACAAAATTCGAATGCATATGGTAAATAACATATTAGTAAACAAATAGTTATTTATGTACCAAGTCAGTAAAGTGATTCTTTATCGAACGAGTCTGAGATTATGAGCCGAGCGAGCGAGGCGAGTTCGATAAAGACACTTTACTGATGTGGTGCATACAAAATTTTATCGCCAACCGTAAAAATGTATAATTGAAAAAAATAACTTCCATTATTTTCTATAAATAACTCGCGACAAAACTTTTACTGTCGGAGCTGTGACAGCAACAAACGATTTTTGTTTAATGTCAGACAGTCATGGTTATGTTGATTAACATTAGCGGCAGGTAAAATGCTTGATTTATACAGTAAGATAAAGTGTTTGTTTACTTCCGAAAATCGCTATGGATATGCATGGCTTTACTGACGGTTGACGATAAAAATTATTATGCTCTTTTGTCAATTAATCATTCGCTAATTTAAGAAAAGCTTTGTGCAACCGGTCCTTAGCGTTCCACTAGAAGTAAGAAGATGGCGCACAGATGTATTACTTAACCTTTTTTATACCATTGTATCAAATTTGATACAACAGTTTCAGGTCATACAATTAATTACACATACTGTTTTTTCCGCTTTCAACTACTATATCATATATTTGTACAGCTTTCTATAACAGTTTGTGAACACACCACACACCTCACTACGTGAGATATAAACTGAATAACACTTAAAATATAAATGGCGGCTGTCATTTGTAAGTGTTCGTATATTTAAGTAGTGGATGCCGAAGAAGTGAAAAACGGTAAGTTTTATCCCTGATCACATAACAATCAGATTCGCCAAGTTAGTGTAACATCCGGCAGCATTTTTATGCTTAGTTTGCATTCAGTGGCCAGGCGGCGCCACCGTTGCACGGGCAGATACGCGACTCGAGCGACACTGAAGTGCTTGATTTGTATACAAATCAGCTGATTCCAAGCAATGCCCGTGCAATGGTGGCGCCCCCTGGCTACTAAATGCAAACTAAGCATAAAAATGCTGCCAGATTTTACACTAACTTAGCGAATCTGATTGTTATGTGATCAGGGGTTTTATGTAAAATAAAAATATTAGGGATTATGGTACATAGATGTGAGAGCGACGGAGACGGATGCGACACTGCACATTGCCGCGTGCACAACGCATGCACAGACAGGCGGCTAGATGCGGTTACGCAGTTCACATTTGAATTCTGAGCAGACAACGTGGTTTATTTTGCTGAATGGTTAATATTAAAACAAAGAAACGCGAGAGGCATGGAAATGTAGAAGAGGAGATGAGAGTTTTTAAATAAATATGTTTGCGTTAATAAACATCGTTATTTTCTTCTTTTATAAAAGTAACACTTTGAATCAGGGGTGGCTATCCTGCGCTCGCGATAGGACATGAGTTTTGTTTTTGCTTTTCCACAATGGACTTATTTTTGCGAACAATCTCCTGTTTTAAAGCTCACGATGTATTGTAAGTGTTCCGCGCAACAAAATATCAAAGTTTAGTGTTCCCCGACTTCAAAAAGATTGAGAACCACTGATTTAGTTGATGAGTCTAATCTGTTTGCAATACAAAGTCTTTTTCAACAAATGCAGAAGAGATGGAACAGTTCCTCAGGATTTATGCTTTCCCTCGTACTCAGATGTACTGGGCTCGCAGTACAAGAATATCTCACATAGCAGATATTATGAGCCGAAATCAGTTCAACAGTTCAAAATCAATTTACATATAAATGACAACAGCTTGATTGACAAAGACAACAGCAGGAAGATTATTTAGCGCCATGGAAACAAAATTCTTAGATTCCAAAAGCTGTAAAAATGGAAGTTTATAAGAAAATAGGCATCCCAATACTGACGTATGGAAGCGAATCATGGACAACATCATCAAGAATTCAAAGTAGATTAAGTAGTATAGAAATGGGATTTCTCCCAAAAAGCGAAGGAAAAATAAACTTGACAGAATAAGAAACTAGACATGCGCGGAAGATCTAAAAAAAAGAAAATCAGTTGAGATAGAGGGGTCATGTACACAGAATGGGAGAAAATAGATCAACCAGAAAAGTCTATGAAGCTCGAGTTATTAGCGAGAAAGGAGGTAGACCAAGAAAAACATGGAAGAGCAGTGGAAGCAAGTGGGATACCTATAAACAGCATAGAAAAACAAGCTAAATGGAGGGAAATCTGCAAAAGAGATGGGGGATATAGTAACCCAAAGCCTTACATCACGGTAGAAAGGCTGGCGATTAAGTAAGTATGTAGGATATATCCGACAAGTTTTGGAGCCTTACCTTCAGGGTTTAAACAAAATAATGCTCGACCTCATGTAGCAGCCATAACAGTAGAGTATTTGCAACCCGCCCTGGACTGCTAGGTCACTGGATCTATAGCCTATAGAAGAAGTATGGGATGATAGGTCGAAGACTGCGTATGCTCTCCAACCGTCCAATAAACCTGCAAAAACTTCATGATGCTGTTCAGATGAGGTACATCAAGAGATCATAGATGAGTTTATTCGCAGCATGCCTACGAGCAGCAGAGTGTATTGATTTATGTGGAGCAGTATTAATGAAAATTTAATCGATTGTACTTGGTAACACAATAAACATTTACACCAATTTTTGTTTAAATCAGAATAGTTATACTGGGTGATAACGCTTTTTATGGCGAGCAGTATGTTTCACTTATGTTTTGAATAGGAAATTGCAATTTTAAGTGTATATAAAACGTGACGTCACCTTGTAAATCCCTACATCATTTAAGCTGATAATCTTTTGTTTTATTAAATTTATCTAAGTTGCAATTGAAAAAACGAACTGATGCCCATTAAATGACCTTTGAAATGGTGTAATTACAATCAAAGGTGTGATATGAAAGTAGATAATACTTACTTCAATGCTCTGCATGTAAAGAACACAATCCGTTTGAGCTTCTTATTGTAAATAAAATAATTGAAGCTCCAAAGGCAACCGTCTTCCCCAAACGGGTCAGAAGCTAGATCAGGATTATACGAATATATGTCGCATTCCTTCATATCGATTTCATCCTCTACGGCAGCCCATAGTTGCTGACGCAAGGAACGATAATATTCTCCAGCGGTTGCACTCAGATTTGTGTCTATTGCATTCATTACCCACTGTAGAGAGGGCTCTTTACTAAATTCATGACTCTAAAATTTGAGAAATTGAAACTTTTAAAATAGAAAACGGCTTAATAAATAAAATACATCTAACAGTATTTATTAGTTGTGGTTTTGGTGTTATTTACGAACAGTTCTGATAATTTTCGAGGTTATTTTAACGTACAATAAAAATAGATCAATCTTTTTTCTTATCTATTTAAGTCATTACTAAACTATTTAAAAGGAAAAACAAGAATGACCTCATTTTACATATAACAATGATATCCTAGATTTGCTTAAACAACCTCTAACAATACAATACAACAAATACAAACAAATGGAATTATCACAAATTTTATTTCAAGTAAACAATATACCAAACCAAAGCAAGCTGTTTTAACTATGGAGAATTGAAGGTTGTTTTGTTTTTTTAATCACAATTCAAACTATCAGACATCAATAAATTATTAGGTAGGTAATTAAACAATATCATCAATATCCTATTAAGATTAGATAAAGAGCTCACTTATAAAGTTATTAACACTAATATAATTAAGTAATCAAAGAAAAATTACCTTGGCATCCATAAAGTCATAATCAGGAAAAGCAGAATTAAGTGTAGCGATGAGATAGAAGAGAGTTTTACGACTAATGGTATCGCACAGCGGACCATCTTCATCTCCGGAAACGCTGCGGCTGTAACCCTGTGGAGGCGATAAAGCCTGTAAATCATTAGGGTGAATGCCCTCGGAATTAAAACGTTTGTACAAAGCCTTTTCACCTCCGGCCATTTTACACGAATAACTCTCAATGCGACCAATAATTTTACTATCACCTGTCTTAATACTAAGGGCGTTATTGATCGCTTCGAACCGACTGCTTTCTAAAAGCTTCATGATTATCGTGATACACGATGATAACTTTTATATTTATAAAATTAATAAGTTTGAACAAATATTTGTACTTTCGATCGAAAGAATTCTTGAACTTATATTGTAAAACGATTTAGAACACTATTCGTCGTAAAGTTCTTGAACATTGCTGTCGGGTGTATGAATATTCCTTTTCGTTTCGAGTGGACCAAATTAACCGATGGGAGTAACGTGCGTTTAACTGACTTCTTATTTAAGAGATGATTAGGGCACATTACAAATGTGATAATTTTTAATGTAAAAGTTTGTATTTTGAATAGCTTGTGCGTTTTTTTAAGGGTTGTTTACCAACAAATCTGACGCACAAAGGCTTCTCGGCGGACGAGTCCACTATTAAAAACTGGGAGGACACACAAAGAAACACTGCACTGCTTTTATTAGTGTTCAGAATACGCCGAATCATTCATCATTTCTGCACGATCACTTAAAAAACACAATGGAACAAAAATATTTCGGTATCAATTACTTTTATAAAAAAAATTTACAATTTCTATCGCTGCCGAATTTATCTTGACTTTGACGTTTGGCTCTGTACACAAATAAGTGAACTGTTGCCAACCTGATATTCTAAAAATAGTAACAATCGATATTTGTTTACTGGTTACCAAAGCGATTAGTTAACGTTATTTATTAATTCACTTTAAAAATTTACTAATTAAATTTTAATTATTTTAGACCTGTTCCCATAGATAGGAGGAATAAAGTCGATTTGTGGTGAATTTTCGACGACCGAATTAGCGCGGGAAAAAACAAAGTTGGCTATCAATACAAATTCCGTGTCTTATGAAACGAAATCGTCCTTATTTTGATTTTGAAACTTTTCTTTTTTAGCGTGATGACCTCGAGCACCAGGTTAACTTAAGTTCACCTTGATTCAATACATATTCAAATAAACTTCTTATATACGCACCAGTTTGTTTATTTATTCTTTTTGGTACTTGTTTAAAACGGCCTGATACGTAGAATAAACCAAATTTACTTACAAAAATATTTTATAAATTTTTAAGTTTCTGTGTTTATTTAAATAATAATAATAATATAATAATTGTAACAATTGTTTATGAGCACTTATTTTGGTTACTTGTAGAAAATTTCAATTTCAAAGATGGACTACATTGTTGGAATATTTTGTTAGGTAATAAAAAGATTAAAGCACTCTCAAATCTGATATGTTTAATGTTTGGTAAACATTTAGTTTCAAGAAACAATTTGACAACCGGACGAAAGCTGAACTAATGCTAAAATTAAAACGGGCATCTCGGCGCAAACCTTCGTCGTCGTTTAAGCGTCGTGAATGTTATTTCTAAACGTCTTCCCCTCTCATTCGTTACAATTTCCGTTCAGAGCACCTCACTGCTTAGAATCATCTTAATTTCATTTAAATGTTCACCGCTGGTAAGTGGTGTGTGAGAAAATAACATTTATATATAAACAAAAACTTAATTAACTGACTTTTTATGATAGTGATTACACCCAAAAATAACCCATGAGTAATGTGTAAAATCACAAAACACGTGTTGAAAGCGTATTTAACCAATTAATTTTAGTTGATGTTTTTTTTTTTTTAATTAAAAGGAAAATGTAATTGTGTTAGTAAGAAGAGGTTTTCCCCATTATACAAAAGACATGCTCATAATAATATGAGTATCAGGCAACAAGAAGCATCAATTGCTGGCATTGGACAAAGTCCTGGCTGTGATCCAAAAACATCCAAACGAAGTAGCGGTCTCTTTTCCTTCTTCAAATGGTTTAAACCATCGGTTTCCCGCGAGTCCGTGACTCAAGAATCGTCTAGTTCTTCAAGCAGCTGTGATAGTTTAAATTCCATTACAAGTACAGGAACAATAGCTTCGTTCTCGTTTGTTCCTCCAGGTGATTACAAAGCTAGTGTAACTGAAAAAAGCATTGTTCCTGGTCCCGAAACAGACACCTATAAAGCAAGACTGAAACAGCGAGATAAAAGGAGAGAACATGATAAAGATTTAACGTTACGAAAGAAGTACAATTTGTTTTTTAACCGCGACACCCTTCTTAAAGCTACCGCTGACCTTCCTGAAGAAGCCGATAATAGCAAAAGTTTACCACTGATGACGCGAAAAACCATGGAGCACGAAGAAGAGAAGTCGCACCGAAGAACAAACAGTGAGTCATCCAAATTGAAAAGAGCCGGTGCTTATTGTCATGTAAAAGGCAAAAGAAAAGCCCCTCAACCTCCGAATAAACCAAGTCAAGATGGGAACTCAACCATGAGTCTTCGAAGAAAGAAACGACTGGCTCCTCAACCACCTACCATTGTAACACCTGACAAGGTAATTAACACCTTGGAAAACGCCGATGAATACGGAATTATCGAATATGCAGACGCTGATGTTATTTTTAATGATTCCTTGAAATTAGATCATGGAATTCTTAAGTCTGCGAAGGAACCAGAAGGACCCCAAGAAAATGGGGCAACTATGTTAAGTAAATCCCCAAGGTCCAGTTATATGGAAGCGCCGGTTTCTCCACGACCTTGGTATAAAAGGAACTTGAGTCGCGATAGTGGCATAATCTCCAAGAAGGATAAAGACGAAAGATATGAACCCATAGATGTCCCGTATTCAAGAAATTCCAGTGTAGCCGAATTCACCACGGACGAACCTAAACAAAGTAAAAAGAAAGAAGACAAACGGAAATCTGGAATATCGTTTTTAACTAACATAAGTGAACTGGATCGAGAAGCTTCGGAAATAGTGAAAAAGGAACATCAAAATGATGCTAAAGATAAAGGACTGGAACCTCCACCATTTATGCGTCCCAAACAAGAACAAGGTAAAAGCAGTTGTGACAGCTGGGTCTCACCAAAAAGAAGGTCCGCTAGGGATTTAATAGCAAAATTTAACGCAATTACAAACGTTACCAAAGTTACGGTAAATTCGGCGTTCTTCGGTACTAAAGAATCCGGCGCATTCCAAAAAGAAAATATTAAACGTGACTATTTTGGGAAACCAGCCAGTATAAGTGAAGAGCCGTCAAAACAAACTAAAACGGAAGCTTCCGAAAGCCAAGTTCAGACAAAGATTATCGATGAAGCGGAAAAGCAACTTATCAACGATAATAAAAATAAAATACCGTTAATGAAATCCGAAAGTGCAATTATAAAAAGTAACAAAACGGAAAATAAGGATGTTCCGAGATTCGATAAAAAGAGTTGGTTCTGTCCTAAATGTTCTTTAGAAAATGATTACTGGAGGATAATCTGTTACGTGTGCTCCACAATAAAACCATACTTCGATGATTTAACGACGCCTCCAACTAAAAATAACACACTTGAAAAGAATAAAACACAAATTTCAGAAATAAAACATTTTCCGGCCAGTACAAATTCAGATACTGCTAAAAATACTACGCAAGTTAAACCTGCAAGTAGTGATGTACCATTATTTGAAAGGCACTTGGAACGATCGAAAACGCAAATTGGATTTTCTGCTTTAGCAAAATATAATGAAAATCACGATGGCAAAAATAAATTTGTTAAAGCGTCCTCCGTCGAGGAAAAAGTTCAACAAAAATCACCCGGGGACAAACAAGAAGAACGCGAACGACTTAAAAAAATGCTTATTGAAATGAAAAATTCACTTCCAAAACGAAAACACAACGTTGAAAAACAAATCAACAGAAACAGTGTCATTCCTGAAAATACGGACCCAGAAATTCAGAAATACGACGATATTAAAGAAAATAAACCGATAAAACAAGACGAGGAGAAAACCGAAGAGGATGGTGATAAACAAAAACAAGAGAAAACGGCCGAAGTTTTCTTAGTAACAAAAGAAACGATCTACGAAAATATAAAAGTTAAAAAAACCGAAAAACCAAAACCAATAAAGGTTTCGTCGTCTGCACAAACCAACGCCGTCGTTCGGAAATCTGTTTTTATCCCTGGCATTTCGGAGGCGTTAGAAAAACAGGAAGTAAAGAAAAATTTCGAATTAATGCGACCTAAGGACTTTGCCAACATTTATAATGTTAAGACTGAAAAACCCGATCAGCATATTTATGCGAATCTCGTACAAAATAATGATCTTTTTCTTAACCTGCCTATGAAATTCAGCGAAATTAAGAATAGTTTAGCTAATAACACGGACACTTTGGAAATCAATCGGTTGCTGAAACGGCTTGAAATTGCAATCGCAAAAGGGGAATTAAGTGAAGCATCGAATTTAGCACGCGAATTAGCCCAGTTAAAAATTAATTGTTCGGTAGTTCGTCAAAAATCACTCGATGGCCAAGAAACTTCTGGTTCCACGAAGAAATCAGGTTTCCCGTAAGTATCCTTAAGGCTTTATTCGTCTAAGAATACATTTGTTTGGATTTGTAGGGTGGATATGTACGTTGAAGACAAGGTTTCGCACAGGGGCCCGTTTCCAATTAACGTAAATGAGGATCAAACCGTAGCACAGTTAAAAAAGCAAGTTGAGGAAGAATTCCAAATACCAGTGGCAGTTCAGAGGTGGATTTTAGGGAAGGAGCTAGCCTCTGACGATTCTGCAACTTTAAAGGATCTTCACGTAACAACAGCAGGTTGCTCGGTGTTCCTTTATTTGGTCGCTCCTGCAAATGGTAAGTAAACAATTTAAAAACTAACCGACTTTTTATTATTGAAACCTTGAAACCTATTTTAGATCACAAAGTAAATAATGGAATCACAACGGAGCCAGTTAAAGCAGAAATTAAAGAAACAGCAACCGCTGGTACTTCCACCAGCGGTGCTGTTGCTGATTTACAGAAGAACAAGGAAATATCCGATGTCGCTGTAAAGGAAGTAACTAAAGAGACTGGCGTTATTAAACGACCACAAGAAGCATTTAAAGAAAAAAATACAGTGCAAGAGGTTGCTTACCAGTCGCAGCCGCAGAGCAAACCTCACCCGAAAAAAGAAGAAAGGAAAACTGTAATAGGCATCACAATCGAACCTCCAGTAAAATTAACAGGCGATGATGACGCAGAAGATTACGATTCAAGAACTTTAAAACCACAAGATAGAAAATGGGAGTGTATTATGTGCACTTTTCTGAATCCACCAAACAGTAACGTTTGTGCTATTTGTGCGACAATTAGAAGAATGACCCCGTCACCTACACCATCAGCTACGAAGCCAACAACCACAAGAAATAAAAGAAAGGCACCACAACCTGGTGATCAAAGGGAACAACATTACTTGCAGTTATTAAATTTAGACAACGCGGATTTAGTTGAAAACATGGAACCTTTTGATTGTTTAATTTGTTTAACAGAAATCCCTCCGCGTGAAGGAGTTACTCTAAGAGAATGCTTGCATCAGTTTTGTAAACTTTGTTTGGCACACACCGTTGAATTTACCGAAGAGGCTGAAGTAAAGTGTCCTTATCGTGATGATCAGTACTCTTGTGATATTTCCCTTCAAGATAGAGAAATAAAGGCTTTGGTTACTCCTGTTATGTACGATCAATTCCTGACTAAATCTGTTGCACAGGCTGAAAATAAAATCGATAAATCTTTCCATTGCAAAACTCCAGACTGCAAAGGATGGTGCATTTTTGAGGACAATGTTAACGAATTTCGCTGTCCCGTTTGTCGGAAAATTAACTGTTTAACTTGTCAGGTAAGTTTTGCTTTGAATCGTAATTTAAAAATTCCCACCAAGGTCGAGATTCGAACGTATGTATTCTCGTGTGCGAAATGGAGCACCGACCTTATTGTTTTTCTGCTTACAGGCTATTCACATGGGTATCAACTGTAAAGAATACCAGGAAAGAATGCACGAATCCCCAACCGATGAAGATGCCAAAAGAACAAAGGATATGCTAGAAGAGATGGTTAATAAAGGTGAAGCAATTAAATGTCCTACTTGTCAAGTTATCTTGATGAAAAAGTGGGGTTGTGACTGGTTAAGGTGTTCAATGTGTAAGACAGAAATTTGTTGGGTAACCAGAGGACCTCGCTGGGGACCCGCAGGGAAAGGAGATACCTCTGGTGGGTGTCAATGCGGCGTTAACGGTGTTAAATGTCACCCACAATGCAATTACTGCCATTAATCCATTTATTAATTTTTTATACGTAAATATTATGTTCGTATATTTACTCAACCACGAGAAAATATTATATAAAATTATGCAGATACTACTTTCTCTGATTACTTTAGATAGATATAAATAAGTGAATGTCCATAATTAAAAAAAAAGAACATTATGCATTTGATAGTTGGCCCCCTATTTTACTTAAAAATGTAAGGAAGCTTTATTTCTTTTTAGAAGTTTATATTTAATTTTACATAATAATTCCTTGTAAAACCTTTCTTGATTAACTAACATCGAAAAAATGAGGTTCCTTCAAATATTTAACATTCGATTTTGTTTATTTAAAACTTGTAAAAATTTCTCGGGAAGGTTAAAATATTTAAGTACGTAATGATGTTAGTGAGACCATGATCTCAAAGCGTAACAGGTATTATTTATTTTAGTAAATTAGAAAGTAACATTTAATTTTTTCAAATAATTCTGCCATTTTTAATTTACTTGCCTAAAAAGTGTTACAAATTAATTATTTATTTCTTAAAGTAAAACGAGTGCTTTTATTACAGTGAAACAACAATTTATTCGAAAATTACTTTGTGTAACAATACAACCTTTCCTCACAAAAAGATTTTGCAAGTTTTTTATAACAGTATTTCCATTCACTTGCTGAAAATCTTTTTGCAGATCTTTTTTATAACATTTACGTTTAACTGCAATAAGTCCAGTTTATGAAAGCTTTAGTAAGATGTATAATGTATATATTAACATATTTACGCGTGTACTCAGCAGCTGGTACGAATTAATTAAATCTAGTCGAGCCTAGTCGAGTTGCCTTTGTTAATATGAAAGTGAATTATTTGCGAAATTACTTAGGAAATCGTTTATTTGCAAAACAATTTTATTTCGTGGTAGTAAAGTAAGTGTGAATTGTGTGATATGTTTAAATATTATGTAATTGATAGACTATTTGTAATTATAATGTGAAACGCACTTGTTGTTCATATTTACATGATTGATGATATAATAAATAGATGATATTTTCTCTTTTATTAATATTACGAACATTAAACTTTGGGGTGAACACCTTATAAAGTGTAATTATTTAAAATTAAGCGGGAAAGTTTTATTAACGATAATTTCCAAGAGATGGCGCTACCCAATGGAGACCGGCACGGTGTGGTGTTGCCAATTACTGAATTACCAATTATTTATTTATAAACGCCTAACTAATCAGTTAGTACACTGAATAAAATTAATATATTTCAAATTATAATTACTTTATTAGCAAAAGTAGCTTAATAACAATAAATTTACTATAAAGTCACCGAAAAGCATGTCATCTTTTTAGGTAGCTTTTTCGTCTTAATTACCAATTTAAAATTAGTGATCATTCTGAAACACATTAAAATTTATTTGTATTTACAACTGTTTATACTACGTTACAAAATATATAGCAAGTCATAACATTTTCAAGAATAAATTTAGTTTATTCATATCTGCACTTATGCAGCCAACAAATCTGAGATATGATGTGACATGTGACAACAACGCGCCGGCGTATATTTTTTGCAGGTTAGAAACGTTTGATGTGCGTTGAATCTAAGTGTTTATTTGAATTTTATTAACCCAGACGCTCAAACCCTAAAATAACTTCAAAATGGTAAGTATCGAATTTTATATGTGTAACAATTATTTGCTTACGTATATATTCCGTAGACGATAGGAAAAAATAATAAAATGGTACAACACATTAATTACCGGGTTCGCATTACCCTACAAGATTCTCGAACGTTTATTGGAACATTTAAAGCGTTCGATAAACATATGAATATGATCTTGGGTGACTGTGAAGAATTCAGAAGAATTAAACCAAAAAACTCTAAAGTAGAACGAGAGGAAAAAAGAGTGCTCGGATTTGTGTTGTTACGAGGCGAAAGTATAGTATCATTAACTGTAGAAGGTCCTCCGCCACCTGAAGAAGGTTTACCAAGAGTACCCATACCTGGAGCTGCCCCAGGACCTGGAATAGGTAGAGCTGCAGGACGTGGTATGCCTGCTGGTGTTGGAGGAGTACCCGTCGGACTTCAAGGACCTGTCAGGGGTGTTGGAGGACCTTCTCAGCAAGTTATGACACCGGGTGGTCGTGGCCAGGTAGCTGCACCACCACAGATGCATCAAGGACCTCCAAGAATGGGAGGTCCACCCCCAGGTATGATGGGACCACCACCAGGCATGATGGGCGTACCACCAACAATGGGGATGGGTCGAGGCGGTCCACCACCTCCTATGGGAATGAGAGGACCACCACCAGGAATGATGCGAGGAGGCCCACCTGGACCACCAAGACCCTATTAATTATTCGAGTTTATTTGAACATTTAGAAATTAAGGTTTACTTTCGATTAAAATTTTGCTGGCATTTAATTGTTGGCAATGGAGGATTACCATAACTATTCGTAACTATAACTATCTAGTTTTTATTAGTTCTGTAAAATATAAAATAATTACAATAATTCCAGACAACATAGATATAATCATTCGAAAATAAAGACTCGTTGAATTACTGTTTACTATTTTATTCCTATTTTTTAACTGGACAATTAACCTACAATTTAAAATTTTAAGTTGGCCAATTTTCAGTATATAAAGTGGTGTACTTTGCGGTATTAACAGTATACACACTATTGTAGTGTATGAAACAACAGGAGGTTGCAAAGACATGTGCCCACTGATCTGCCTACCAGATTTTGAGAATTTTTAGGCGTAGTTTAAGACTTGAACACATATTTTGTCCAAAAGTAAAACGATTTTAAGGAATGAAAGAAGTGGATATGACAAATTTATTTATACAGGGTGTGCATTTTAAAAGTGAACGCCTACCAGGTTCTGAATAGGCAACACACATTGCATTCCAAAGATCACTTCTCTGTTTGATGAATTTCAAAAGTATTATGTAACACAGTAGCCTTTGAACTTTTTTAATTACATAATATAAAAGTCAAGTACAAATTAGATAATAATAATGAATAATGAATCTTAAACAACATAACCGTAATCACTGCAATTTCATTTTCTTCATTCGTAACAGCGCGGGTTCTTGCGTGATCCTTCCTAAATTTTCCAAAACCTCTTAAATTGTTCTCCAACTTTCGACGTGTATTATAATAATAATTTTATTGTTCCATTAGACACTACAGTGTATCAGAATCGTCAATTTAAAAACATACATATGTGTACATACAGGGTGAATAAAAAGTATGGAACCTCGATGCTAGCGCCTTTATTATTAGTTTTAGAAAAAAAGTTTTAGACAAAAGGTTTATAACAAATTATTTTCCACAAACTAATGGTTTTAAATATTTTTTTTCAAGGTCATACCTTTGCGCTATGACGTCATCGATACTTTTTTTAAATGGCAACCTATATTTTTTAGGTCGAAATTTTATAGCATTTTTTTTTCTCTTTATGTCCATCTAAAAATATCATACGGTTGAATAAGCGAAATTTCTAGAAAAATCAAGTTGAATGTTATTCGTACCAGTATTTAATGTACGTACTTTTATCACAAAAATTAAACACATGACTATTAAAAACAAATACAAACCATGTTTAATATTACTTTATTACAGAAGATGTTCAAATTGTTCACTATCTGACAATGTCCAATTCGATGTGAAAATCCCTGTAACACATTCCGAATTACTTCGACTGGTATTGCCCGTATTTCTTCCCGAATACGAATTTTTAACTCTTCTAAATTTCTGGGCCTGCTTGTGTAAACTTTACTTTTAAGATGGCCCCACAAGATCCAACGGATTCAAATCGGGCGATCGGGCTGGCCCCTTCACCGATCCACTACCTATTCTCAAAAATTGTATCCAAATAATAAAATAATAATAATAATAATAATGTTAAACATTGTTTATATTTGTTTTTAATAGTCACAATGCAGTGGCGGCTGGTCCATAAGCGCTGCGACACTGCAGCACCCCCAGAACAAAATATGGAAATTAATTACCTATTAAATTTGTACTTGAAAATATCAATAATATAACAATCATTCAATATTTTGCATAATTATTACATAAATTTAATTAATTAAACCGCTTTTAAAGGGAATTATTTTAACCGAAGCTGTAGATTCCATTCAGAGACGCTGCGAAATGTACGTACGTCGCGTCGAAGCAACTCCCGCGGAGTTCAGAGACGCTGCGAAATTAATAGTGTCCAAAACTGTCCAAAACTCTCTGCAAGTTCCGCGCAGGCTTGTTTGTTCTATAACACACAATAATAAGCAGCGCGACGCTGCTGGTCTGTACAGTGTACACCGTCATCATTGTTCGCCAGGAATTTGTAAGCATATAATAACGGGCCCGAAATCTGCTGTCTTAGCAGCGTCAGCTTATTTGTGATTTAATTTGTATGTTTTTATTCAGAGCGAATTAATCTTTCATATAGGTACGTAGGATAATATTCTGTTTTTTTTTTCTAACATTTAAATATTTGTTACAGAAAAATACAATTAAATATGTAATAAATATTATTTTAAATACGTTATGATGGGTGACATGGGTGTTACTGTTGAATATGTTAAAAAAATTACATTTTCCCAATTGTCACTGCCTGAAAAAATTGAACTAAAAAGTAAAGGTCGATGTACTCCAGATGTTATTATTTTATTCTAGAAAAGAATTTCACAACTTTAATGGCTTACTTGCATTATTAAATCTATTAACTGAAGAAAATGTGTCAAGGGTTTTTACTGAAACAATCAAACTTATAAAAATATTAATTACAATTCCTATGACT
This sequence comes from Melanotus villosus, assembly GCA_963082815.1. Classification (NCBI taxonomy): domain Eukaryota; kingdom Metazoa; phylum Arthropoda; class Insecta; order Coleoptera; family Elateridae; genus Melanotus; species Melanotus villosus. The sequence continues at coordinate 76,437,078 of OY720420.1, forward strand.
ACAGCAGAACCGGAAAGATGTTTTTCAACTTTAAAAAGGATAAAATCATTTTTAAGAAATAACATGAAGCAAGAACGATTAACTGCTCTGTCGATGATTTCCATTGAAAAAAGCATGATTTCAAAAATAACAAATTTTAATGAAAAGGTGATCGAAAAATTTTGTGAAGCTAAAAATCGCAGAATGGATTTTATATTTAAATAAGAATTCTTTTTATTTCGTTTAATTCGTTTTATTTCCTGTAAGCTTATTTTTTTATAAATTGAGTAGTTGAGTACAATTTCGATTTGTTTTGTTTTATTTAAAATGCACCTTAAAAATATCAGGGATCGTTACTGGTATGTAAGTATATTTTGAAAGCTGCAGCACCCCCATTATTTCAAGCCACGAGCCGCCACTGAGTCACATGTTTAATTTTTGTGATAAAAGTACGTACAGTTGTGGACAGAAAAAAATAGGACAGTGTTTTTTTTCTAGTTTAAAATGGCCCCTGTGTTGTAATTTGATTGCAAGTCAATGTGACAAATTAATGTCATAATTATAATAAAAGCCAAAATCAAGTTACTAAATTTTATAGGATAAAGTTTACTTGATTTTTCGACTTGTCCTATTTTTTTCTGTCCACAACTGTACATTAAATACGGATACGAATAACATTCAACTTGATTTTTCTAGAAATTTCGCTTATTCAACCGTATCATATTTTTAGATGGACATAAAGAGAAAAAAAAATGCTATAATATTTCGACCTAAAAAATATAGGTTGCCATTTAAAAAAAGTATAGATGACGTCATAGCGCAAAGTTATGACCTTGAAAAAAATATTTAAAACCATCAGTTTGTGGAAAATAATTTGTTATAAACCTTTTATCTAAAACTTTTTTTTCTAAAACTAATAATAAAGGCTCCAGCATCGAGGTTCCTTACTTTTTATTCACCCTGTATACAGTAACATTAACACTTACACAAATTTAAATTGTAAAAATTCTACAGAATAAAACTTATTATCCTATTCCTTCAATCAACGTTATTACTCAATAATAATATTTTTACCTGCTTCTTAAATAATAATATGGAGTTACTTATATTTTTAACGTGATCCGGTAGGCAGTTGAATAATTTTATTGGTAAAATATAAGAACTGTTTGCACTAAGGGCGAGTGTATGTTTTGGTAAAACTAAGATATTTCCATGACGTAAAGCGTAAGGACTATTATCACTTATTTTAGAAAATTCTGATAAGTTGTTTTTTATATGAACTACTGATTGTAAGATATAAATGGAGACAACAGTTAATATTCCTAAGGTACAGAAGGCAGTCCGACAGGATTCTCGTTGGGAGAGAGATAAAATGATTCTTAAAATTCTTTTTTGTAAGATCAGCACATCCTTAACGTCAGTGGAATTACCCCAGCAAACAGTACCATACGATATGGTACTATTGACATAACCATTATAGTATGATAACAAGACGGACCTGTCCACACAGTTCCTGATAGTGTGACATAATAGGCTTTTAGTCTCCAGAAAACATAACATTGAGTCGATAAGGCCCTTATGACTTTAGCGACGTGACCCTTCCAATTCAATTTAGAGTCTAGTTGCAGTCCCAAAAAACGAATATTTTGACTAGTTTTTAGATTTTTTCTATTTAATTTAACTAATAAACTGTAGGGTAATTCAATAGCAGAATAGGATATAACTTCCGTCTTATCGGTATTTAAAATAAGGCCATTATCGCGGCAATAGTCCTGCATTCTGGTCACACATTCAGTGGCCATAGAGCTTAAATTTATCAAGTTATCCGCCGATAGTATAACAGATGTGTCGTCTGCAAATAAGGTACCTAACTAATCCTATATTTAAGACCTTAACGATATCGTTTATGAATATAATGAAGAGCAGGGGGCCAAGAATACTACCTTGGGGTACCCCTGCTTTCAATTCAAGAGTATTGGAATGATATTCATCCTTCCTATCGATTCTTAATATAACTTTTTGTGAGCGTTCCGACAAATATGACGCAATCCATTCAAGAGCCAAGCCCTCGATACCGCACGCACCTAGTTTAGTTAAAAGTTAGCGGTACTGTATCGAAAGCTCGCTTAAAGTCAAAGTAAACACCAACAACTTTCCTGGTTAGGTCTAGATTTTGGATTATGGAATTATTTGAAAGGACAAGGGCATGTTGCGTGAATAAACAGGGACGAAAGCCAAATTGGCAGTCAGTTAAAATTTTGTATTACTACAGTACAGGGTCTTCGGCTATTTGGGTATCGTTGGTGGTACAGTATCGCCGCAGCATCGTAATTCTTATGACATTCGCCTAAAAGAAGTAACATGTCTGTTCGTTCTGAATCGTTGAACATCTTGACTTTTTAGCGATTTGCGATTTTGACACTGACATAAAATGGTTTGAGACTACTATGTTGTTAACGTTTTTGAAATTTATTATACTACAGAGTTACCTCTGGAATGCAATGTGTGTTGCCTATTCAGAAGCTGGTAGGCGTTCACTTTTAAAATGAACACCCTGTATAAGTTAGAACTAGGATAATTTAAAATGTAAACAAATATTTTCTCAGTTTTTATTAACAAAATTTCTCATTTTTTCCCTAACACCCGCCATTAAACATTTTATCTCGTTTTCTCCTATTTTCTTGTTTAATCTATTCCAATGAATTTTCAGCTCTTCTGTGTTTTTAATAGCTTTACTTGTCTTCTTTAACTTTGCCTTCATAGTAGCCCAATAACGTTCTATCGGTCGTATTTCTGGGACATTGCGTGAATTGAGTTCTTTCTCCACGTAGCTAACTTGATTCCTTAGTGGGCGCTCTGCCTACCAGTCTGACATGGCATGTGATCTGACAAATAACTTGCATCTAACATGCATTTTTGAATGGCACAAATATAAACATGTATAAGCGCTCAATGTGACTAGTAACATGCCACGTTATCGTCAGCAAATTGCTACATGCCCCATTACGAATCAGTCGCACGTTTCCATTTTATGAGAAATACCTTTATTTTATTAACTTTTAAGAAGTGTAATTGTATTCGGAGGAAGCCTAAAGCCAAAAAAAGAAGAAGACGCAAACTCAAAAAACTAAGGACGAAGCAAAAGGAAGGTAGCAAGGTCACGAACATAGCAATGGAAATGAATAGGGAAGGGAATGGGAATGAAAACACAAAAACAGGTAAACACAATAAAAAAAAACGCAATAAAAGGAGCAAACGAAAAGGGAAATCCACAAGGAAGAGGAGAAAAACGGAGAATAGGGACATGGAACGTCACAGGATTAAACTACGAATGAGCTTTAAAACAGTTGGAAAGACAATGGTCGGTATTCTGATCTCATATTTAAATTTAAAGTCATGTTTAATTACCATGGCAACATCGCGTATCTCTGTTATACACATATAAAATTACATAAAGCTATATCGTTTTATGTTTACGCTAAACACGACTTTAGTTAAAGACAACTTTAATCATAAGATTAGAATACGGCCCAGTGTAAACAATATCGTATTGATTTTCTTGCGATCCAAGAAACTAATTTGAAAGATAAGACAGAAATAGAGCTAGAGGATTACATTTTTATGAATGGAGGAGCATTACAGAACAGATTAGGGACAGATTTTTTAGAAGCAAAATCGAGATTGGATAGTTTGATGTATTTCAAAGGAAGAAACGAGAGGATTAGCTATGTTAGAATAAAAGGGATCAAAAGAAATTTTAGTATAGTAAATATAGATTCCCCTACAGAGGAGGAGATCAAGGAGAGTTTTTACGAAGAAATAGCACGAATTTATGACGGACTACTGAAATACAATATCAAAATCCCGATCGAGGACTTCAATGCGAGAATTGGCCAGGAAGCTTATTACAATTCAGTAAAAGGACCACACAGTAAACACCAGACAACAACTGACAATAGGCAAAAACTAATTAATCTGGCGATTGAAAAAGAGGTAAGAATATTGTAACGTTTTTACGACGTTTATTTAAAATAAACTCGGTTCGTGGTGTAAATTAATTTATTAAACAAACTTAAAGTACGAAATAATTATAAAGAACAACAATTAAAACTAACGTAAAACTAAACCGAACACTTAATATTAAAACCGAACACTATAAAGTAATTTATTTGTAACAGTTATTTATTTAAGTATTTATTTATACGTATTAGCCGCGCTTATCAGTTCAAGACTGAAATCTCGTAAGCGAGCGCGCCTTTAATATAGGCAGGCTTTCATTCTCATACGTTCCACAGTGCTGTACAATGATTTCCTTCCAGAACAGGTGACACACGAGCGTGAAGTGATTCACCTGACACCTGCCGCTCGTTACAATATAATGTATCCCTTTAAGGCAAATAAAGAGATATATAAAAGTACCTGACAGCATCCCAATGGGAGAATAGTCAACCAGATAGACCGCGTGCTAATAGAGGCAAAACACCAAAAGATAGTAAGTAGGTAATGGACATTAAAAGCTGCACAGGTGTGGAAATAGCATCCAACCATTTCCTCGTAAAAGCAGTAGTAATAAAAGCGGAGGTAAACCACAAACCACCACACAACAGAAGAGAGCGAAGGAAATTACAAATAGATTTAGTAAGAGACGAGAAGATAGGAAAAAGTTATGAAGAGTATTTAGACGAAGAATAAAAAAAAACAACTTCAGATGGAGTGGAAGAAGATTAGTTAACAATCAAAAAATTAGTATCTATTAAAGAAATCAACTTGCAATAAATGCCAAAAAGCAGAAGTGCTTGGTTTGATAAAGAGTATGAGGAGGCTTTGCAAGTAATGATGAGGAAAAAACGTAAAATGCTAAACTACAATTCCGAGGAAAACAGAAAATTTCAAGGAAAACAGAAGGGAAGAAACTAGGCGCAAGAAACGAAACGTGGTTAATAAACTAATACAGGATATGGAAGAGAATTTTAGCAATAAGAATATGAAAATAATAGCTGATGGGGAACGTATAGCAGATAGAAAGAGCAATATCAGTAAATAATGACCATACCATGACAGAATCGGAACAGATGGAAGTAGAGAAGTAAGTTCCGGTATCACAAAATGTTAACAATAAACCGACGAGAAAAGAACTTAGGAAAGAGAGTAGTAAAGAAACTTTTATGTATGTATGTATTGTCTGTAACCTCTTATACCTTTCGGTGTCAAGGCTGATGCGTTAATGTATGAGGTTATACGGATGCAATGCACAATCCGTCCCGACTTTGCAAGTTACGTGATTGGTGCGCCGTTTTAATACCTACATCCTGCACCATGTGTAAGTGTGTATAGTGTAGAACCTCTACCTCTTAGGCCTGTATTCTGAAAAGAGCGTCGTTAATTAGGTCCCCAACGTCAAACTGTCACCAGGACTCTATACCGACCTCCAGATTGCAGGAAAATCCTGCCCATCAGGAGATTCGAACCGAGGACTAGCGCAACGCTAGCCTGACGCGCTACCACTACGCCACCCTAAAAACAACAAAAGCCCTAGAACGGATGAAGTGGAAGCAGAATTGTTGAAACACGGAGGAAGGACCTTTGAATTGAAAATGTTAGAGAACTATTGGCGCAGATATGGACAACATATAAAATTCCGTCAGAATGGGGAGAAGCCCTGATAATCCCAATATATGAAGAAGGGAGACAAACAAGAGTGCGTAAATTACAGACCAGTCTCCGTACTAAATGTAGCCTATAAGTTACTGGCGTCATTAATAAATGAAAGACTGAAGAAGATAGTAGACAAGGAAATAGGAGAATATCAAGCTGGTCGGTGGTCGGTGACCGACCATCTATTCTCCCTGAAAACAATCCACGAAAAAATAAGAACGAAAGGATTACAAATCCACGCTTTGTTCATCGACTTCAGACTTCAAGCAAACGTATGATAGTGTGAACAGAACGAAACTAATAAAAGCGCTGTTAGAAATGCAAGTTCCAGAAAGTCTGGTCAAGTTAGTAAAAATGACGCTGATGGAAACAGAATGCAAGGTGAGAATCAATGGAATCACAGGAAAATTCAAAGTGCAGAAAGACCCAATGTCCCCGACGCTCTTTAACGTTGCGTGTTGCGTTAGAATGTATTGTAATAAAGAGCAAAATTAAAGCAAACAACAATATACTTAATTGCCCGAGTCAGGTGCTAGCATATGCCGATGACCTCACAATCCTGACAAGAACTAAAAATAATGTTTCGAAGACTGGAAGTAGGAGCGAGAATTTTTGGACTGAAGATTAACGAGAAAAAGACCAAGTACATGCTCCTCAACACAAAAATCCAACCAATGGTGCACTGAACATCGTGTGTAAAGAACAGAGGCATTATGAGATCGAAAGGGTGTCGTCTTTCACCTACCTAGGAGCGTAAACAACCAGCAATGGGGATGAAACTGTAGAGATTCAAAAAAGGATGTGTTAATAGTAATTTACGTTACAAGTCCGGGAAGTAACTTTAATAATAACTTCCCGGACTTGTAACGTAAATTACTATTAACACATCCTTTTTTGAATCTCTACAGTTTCATCCACATTGCTGGTTATTTCCAACCTTGCAAAAAAAAGAATGCTTTCTGAATTACACCCGACTCTTGGACTCTTTCTGAATTACACCTTACGCTTTCTGACAGTGGCGGTTGCTCCATAAGGCCGCGCGGCCGCGCGCCCCTCCTAAGAAATGCTAAGGAACACACAATTTTTTTCTAAATTATTAATATTTATTTTACATACATTCTATGACTAAGTTCAAATTTCAACAAAAAATTCAACTCTATCCAAACATCCGCTCCCATCTCTAATTGTCCGTCCTCGTTGAGATCTCTAATTATCCGCGTCCTCAACCAACGGCCGCGGAAAATCTGCGGCCCTTAACAAACATTATACATTGCCGCCGAACGACTCCGGAGACTAGCCGATAATAGCCGATTGTATAAGTTACAGCAGGCCGCGATTTTAGCGCGGCCTGCTGTAACTTATTGTTGGAGCAATGAATCTTCTTTCATTTAATCGGAGCATCGCAAAGATTCGTACTCGTCTACTCGTAGCTATTCAAATCCTGTTATTTTATTAAGAAACGTTTTACAGAATTATTTCATAATAAATGCAATTAGTAGATATATTTTTTACTGCAAGAAATAAAAAATAACTAGTGAGCCTTTTAGAACTTTAAATTTGTAACAAAAAGATGGTTTTCTTTCAGTTACATGAAATTGTTTGTTTCAATTTGTATATCATTACAATATTCGGTGTTCAAGAACATTTAAAGAAAAATATCATATTATGAAAATATAGGTATTTAAAAAAAAAAAAAAAAACTAAAATATGTACGATTGCTTAGATAACTAAAAATATTTACAATTTTTTCTACACCTATTTAATTATATTGCAATTATTAGCATTTTTTTTGTGAAAAATAGTACCTATAATTCACTGCAGTGAATTATGGATTCATAATTCACTGCAGTGAATTATGATTTCGGCCAATCACAAATACATAAATATTTCGCTAATCCAATCATATTTTAAATCGCCCGCGATCAACTCCTTCTGCGGTTGACAATCGACTCGCGTGACACGCCCAAGTGTGTTGTCATATTGCTTGTTTACAAAGTTATCAAATTTGACTAATTTGAGTCTAATATATTTGTTTAATAGGTGTAGAAAAAGTATCGTATTACATTCGCGATTATGGCCATTATTCGCTCAGATGATTTGTGCCACTCGCCTGACGGCTCGTGGGCTCAAACTTCATCTTCGTGAATAATGGCTGTCATAATCGCTCATATAATAATATACTATTATTTACAGTCGATTTAAAATATCTAAAAAAAGTGGGTAAAGAAGGATATATTCAAATCTAAATATTGTTTGGGTTTCAGCTTCGATAGCATAAATTACGCAATAACCGTCATGCAGTCTAATATTTGTTATGACTGAGAATGAAGTAATCGATACCTAATTATTTTGAAAGCAATTATTAGAACTCGTGAAAGGCCGAGTAAAACTACCTAGAATGATAATAGTAACTAATCACTAGAAGTACCGAATACATTTATTTGCGGTTATAATATTTACTTAAATGTGCCAATTTTCAGATTTGTATTTATGTAAATTGGTTCGGAAAATAAAGAGACAAATTTTCCCGTAACTTTTGGTAGGTTATTTGGTGTTTGACTTCTGGTGCGCCCCTCCAAACTCAAACCCCACGACACGCCACTGCTTTCTGAATTAAATACACTTGACGCTTTCCGAAGTACAATTAAATATCTGAATTACAATTAATCCTTTCTTATTTACAATAAAACAATCTGAATTTCATCGAATCTTCTCTGAAATTCACTTAATTAATCTAAATTACAATTGATGCTTTCCAGGGGCGGACTGGCCATGTGGAGGATGCGGAAATTTCCGCATGGGCCGGTCCGATTATGGGCCGGTTTGACAAAAAATCTACATTATTAAAATTATTTTATAGCGCGATTCACACCAGCTTCACACATTACAAATTCAAAAACGCGAAAAACCGTCGTTACCGATCTCAGTAGTCGAGATAACAATACTCTATACCGGGTGTCAACGAAACCTGGGGTACCCCCATAAATTTCTTATTTTTTAAGATATCAAAACGGAATTTGGTATATGTATATACTCTTTAAATGCCATTTACTGACGTAAGAAACAAGTTTCTGTTACTTCCGGTTTCGCCGGAATTGACATCAACTTTGTTATTTTTAATGGATCACCCTGTATATTTATACATTTTTGGAATCTCCATTCAATTTTACGTATGATAGTATCAAGTTCGAAATATTTTGATGACTTACGCAAAATGAAAGTCAAGGTGCCCCAACACTCGAGACAAATTGTTTTAGAACTTTAACTATTTTAGTTGCTGTATTAGAATAACCTAAAGTTGGCAAAAATGCTTTTTCGAGAATAACTCTATTTTTTCAAATGGCACTAGGGTGGGACACTAGGATATTAAAAACGAGCGTTTTTCAAGGATTTTATTGATATCAATAATCGGAATTAATATGAGAATTTAATTCGGAATAACACTCTCCGTTCAAAAAAAACGTATTTTGGACATTTAAATCTAGACACTGGGTTTCAAAACAAGTGAAACAAAATGAAATGCACAAAAAAGTGACATACTTGCTACAGTTGAAGCACCCCGACTTCCATTTTGCGCAGGTCATGGCATCTACTTTGTCATCAAAATGTTTCAAACTTGATATTCCATACGTAGAATGAAATGGAAATTCCAAAAATGTATAAATATACCTACAGGTTGTTCATTTAAAATAACAAAATTGAGGGTAATTCCGGCGAAATCGGAAAATCTTCCTTTATAAAAATATTTTTATTTAGGTACTAATGTATTAATTTAATGCAATATTATTTATTTACTTTTTTTGCAAAGAAATGTCTGTTTTTGTTAATTTTTGAGTAACCTTTTTTTTGTTAAAAAAAATGTTTCAATGCTTCTTATTTATGTGTTTGTGTGTATTAAATGTAAAATAAAATGATTTTAATTTTCTATTATCCCAAGAGTAATTTATTTTTTATTTATTGACATTTTCATAAAAAAGGATGGCCGGTTGAAAAATTTTCCGCACATAAAATTCTGACCCAGTCCGCCCCTGATGCTTTCTGGTTTCCGATTTAAAACTGGAAAAGGTGTAGTTATGCGAGGCAGTCGCATTTTACCAACTGAATTATGTTTTAAATTTTATGCAACTTTTCGTGCTTCTAATTAAAATTATTTGTAGGGATCATATTTACCACTTACCTTTGGTGTGTGCTGCCCTCTCGAGTGTAGTAGCAGAATAACCTGAACCATTGAGAAAAGGTAACTAAACTACACAAGTTTAAAACCTTTTTATTACTCCTAACAGAACTCATTAAAATGATAAATATGACCAAATGTAGATATACTGTTGTAATGTTTTTCGACTTGTAGTTAGGTAGGTGATGCTTGCTTCCAAAGTTTTTGAGTAATATGCTTTTTGCTGTTACTTCTCACAAGATATCTAGTAAGAACGTACATAGAAAAAAAGGGCAAGTCAGTTGTATTTTTTTATTATTCGTTCATATACATAACATTGATGATAAGGAATACAATAAATTATTGCCATTGACGCACAATGGCTCAGACTTAGAATACAGTACATTTTACGCTATGAAAAAATATTAAAATTACAGAAAAATTAACGTCATATAAAATCACGACAAAATTATGACTTCAACATCACGAACAAATAAACAGTTCCAATAATAAACATTTAGGTGAGTTGGCTGAAAAAATTAATTAGGTGCATACACTGCACATATTTATGGCATGGCAGTGCAGTGCAGTGTAAAATATTGCGAGGGGCTGAGCCCTAGGCACGGCTATGAGGTAAAACGTCGGATCCTTGCAGTCTTTTATCACAGAAAAATAAAAATTCATTCTGTTTAGAAAGTTCTCTGTTTAACTGAACTACAGCAAATGTTCTTAACAATATTGACAGTAAAAAACCCAATGTAGTCCTGTAAATAAACATCTGATTAAAATAAAGCATCCTTAGTACGATAGTTCATATTTGGTTAGTCGATTTTTGAAATTCGGTTCGGAAAACTTTTTAGATTACGACGCCCGCGCGTACTGTATAACCGAACTATATCGCACTGGCAAGGTGTCCTCTTTGCTGCTTTCCATCGACTTTAAAATCATTTTGGATCTTTTTCGGGGCGGTAAACTCAGTTCTGGATCCGGTGAAAGGGAAGGTGCAGGCGAAACGGGGCTGGAGCTTGGCGGCGTTAAAATCGGGTCTTCTTCGGAAGCGATCTCCTCCACTGCCAAATACGCCTCAACTTGCCTTCGAATGTTGTCACCCGCGTTTAGTGGTGTGTCATAACGAAGTGTGGGGGCCGGAAAATACGCGGGATGTCTTAACGTAGCGACCACTTCTGAGGGTCCTTTAGATATGAGATTTAACACCATATCTGGCGATCTTCTCAACTGATCGTTTTGGGCCCGTTCCGTGGCCGTAGCTGCAGCGGCCAAAAGCTCGACTCCCGAGGAAGGATAACCAGAAGAGTGCTGTATGTAAGAAAAGGACGGCGGCGAAATACGGCCTCTGTCTTTTGTGTAGAGGTAGTAGCGGATGTCAGAATCGTAGCTGACTACAGCAGGTTCTGGGATCGTCGGGACGAGGTCCATTGGTGAATCTTTGTTTTCTTTATCGCTGCTGGACGAGCAGGAAGACTCGCTTGGTACTAGAGAGGTAGGTGAGGCTGTCTGCGCGTTCTCGGAATGGCTCTTGATGTGAGCTTCCATGCATTTCTTCGAGTTGAACGTATCATTGCAAATGGTACACTTGTATACTTTTTCCCCATAATGTGCAACTTGATGTAATTTCAGCACATGGTTATAGCCAAACGATTTACCGCAAATTTCGCAAGAATACGGTTTTTCGCCGGTGTGCGTACGCGAGTGCACTTTTAATTGTTTGCTGCAGGTAAAACCCTTCTGGCATACGGAACAAACGTACGGCTTTTCGCCAGTATGGGTCCTCATATGTATCACCAGCTGTCCCGACTGAATGAAAGTCTTGGAACAAATCGTACACTTGTGAGGACGTTCTCCGGTGTGAATTCTCATGTGACGATGCAATTTTCCGGAATGCTCGAAAGCTCTCGAACACACGTCACACTTGTACGGTCTCTCCTTTGTGTGAATCCTTCTATGGACGCTTAAGTTTTCCTTGACACTGAAACTTTTATTGCAGAATTCACATCGGAACGGTTTTTCACCGGTATGGGTTCGATAATGTCGAGTCAAGCGAGCAGGAACGGCAAACGTTTTTGAACATATATTGCAACGATACGGATCGTCAGTTTCCTTCGCGTGTGTGCGCTGATGAGCTTGGAAGGCTGCTTTTGAGGTGAACATTTTATTGCATAATTGGCACTGGATGTTCTGTTGGTCAGGTTGCGTATTACTAAATCCGGTAATTGGAAGATCCGGACTGCATACAACGCGTTTAACGGACAGCCGTGAATCTTCTGAAGTCTGAACTGGACCAACGGGCAACGTCGCCTCGCTGTAGTAACCTACCATTTCGGATACTTGTGGCCACAAGTCTTCTGCAAAAGAAAAAAAAACATTCAAAATTAAGAGCCTTCATAGACACTTAATATTTAAAAATTATTTTATAAAATAAAATGGGGAAAGCACGCACCATTTTCTGTTTTACATCGCAAAAATAAATTTTTTATAAAAACTTCTTCGGCGCTTTTAATTTTTTTATCTGAGTCGGTCATACTGGACCGGAAGGAAAGGGACCTCCGTCAAGGCACTCTTTAGGTGTACAGTCTTTGAGGTGCACCATAACAATGCAAGTTTGTGACATGTGCGAGTTGCGTTGAACTGTCAAGCTCCGCCCTATGCGTGTGCAATGCGTAGGAGAGGGGTACTCTTAGGTCGGTTTTTGACCCCGCGAACCTATCTCCAAAACCTACTGTCAATGCACCCAAAAATCGAAAAGATACAATAGAATACCGCGGCGATGCACCGTCCAACGTCAAGTTAATTCTTTTGTTTTTTGCGGGTTCATTGAATCCGTTGCTATCTTAGATTTCGATTATATTATACCGAATGATCGGATTTAGTAGATTAAAGCATTGTGATTTTAATGTACGAAAAGCCAAAAAAGCAAAAGTGGAAACAGGAAAATATGGTGTAAGCAGCCATGTTTTGGCGACACTGTGTAGCTGTGCTCGGTGTTTGGTGGAAGTCGCCATTTTTGGGCGAAATACTCGAGGCTGTGAAATTCGAAAAGAATCTAAATCGAATCGAAGGCGACGATTAATGTCTAGACATTTTTTGGCCGTATTCTTATGTCGCGAAGCCGCTCGTCATTGTCTAGCATGATTAGCAGTTGCGTAAATAGAAACACGCAAACAAACGCCCGGCCGTCTTGAGTAGGTCAGGTTTAACAGTTAAATCGCAGTGCGAATACACATGACCACCGTAATCTTCCCAGATAAGTCATAGACGGCCGATTAGAAATTGTTTATGAGTGACTGTCTATTTATACATCATTAAACATTTGATTGAGGGAACAAAACAACAGCCAAGATAGCATTGGACCGACACGAGGAGAAATGCAGTGAGGCGAATAACCAAGGTTTTTCAATGCCACAAACGAGAGGCAAATAGGAAGAGAGCAATGAGGACGCACGAGCGTTGGCTCCCTGGTTATTCGCCTCCACGTGGAGCTCGGTTGCTTTTTTACAACGAACGCCGACCTCGTCAACCTACAGAGCCGTAGGTCTGAGTTCGGGTGCCCGCTTCGCTTCGCGCACGGCCAACTAGATGCATTTCGCTTGCGAAATACCAATTTTGCTAATTTTTATTATTTTGCCAATTATTAACTCCTGCGGACATATCCTATACAGCATTAACCAAATTTTATACAAAAAACCAAAAAAATCGCGTTTGAACAAAAAAAAAAAACAAAAACAATGGCAAAACAAAATAACAATACAAATTAATATATTATGCACCAATAAAAAAATTACTACGTTTCTCCAACGTTTCAAAAATAAACTAGAATAATAAACATAATGCGATTACACCATTACCTTACACAATACCAATAAAAATCAAATCTGATTATAACGCAAAAACTAATGGAGATACAACAAAAGTTAACTAATTTTATTATACTAAATCGACACTCACCCTTGGATTTTCTTCAAAATTTCGGCTTTAGCAAGGAATTCGCCAAAATTTCGGAGGCAATTTTTGAATTTCTTAATTAAAGCTGGACCTTATTTCTAACACTAAGCCATTGGCAACTTAACTGCTAATTAATTATAAGTCTACTTTAATACAAATTAATTTAAATATACAAAAATCTGCGCTTTTTTATTTTGATACAAACACACGGCCTACCAAGATTGAACTAAATGTTTACCTCCTACACGTTCGGTTGCAACGAAGCGCGCCGAAAATTCGCGAGTGGTAGCTTTTCTCCTTGCCCCTCAGCACTCCTCCTCTAAAAGATGCCGTTCAGTCTGGTCGGCTTGGAAAAGGCACGTGGAGGCGAATAATCGCGGTTTTTAAATGTTGCACGCTTAGTTTAAATTTTAAAGCACTTTTTCGTTGTTTTTATTGTTTATAAATTGGATATTTTTATTTTGACTAATGACTCATTTTTTTTATAAAAGAAATATTAAGGACAGATTCGTCTTGACTTGTTTTCGTTTTTTATGTAAACGTATACTAATTATTGTTATCGAATTGTCACAACTTTGTCTGCATTTTATTAACACCGTTATTTATGTCAGTAACTTAGATGCCAAATTATTATGAAAAATGTCCTTAAGCCCATGAAAAAAATGACAGTCAAGTTTTTGTTTCCAGCGCACCTCACGACCACATTTGTTGTTTATCTTTTTCCCTTTAGTGACAAGGAGTGTCCTATTTTTCTGTACTGCTGATATTAAATTTCGAAATTGTTTTGCAAGTGTGTTGTACAAAAACAATTTTGCATTTTTATGCTATTTGCGACAAGCGGAAAAGGGTACGAAATAATATTAGATAAACAAAAATCAAGTGTGAGTTTCAATAACTGAAAGACTTTTAACATAGCATAGACAACGCAGCTCTTGCACTTATCTAGCAAACGAGTTAAATATATGCATTAAAATGCATTATAAAGGCTATCAGAAGTAATGGACATTGACCTATAAGCACACGTGGAGATTACAAAACCGTAGTGGTTCGCCTCCTTTCGCCGCAGTTTTGGAGGCTAACGCACCCTCCCCCTTGCCGCTTGGGCCGGGTCGAAAGCAAACATTGATCACTTGTCCTGAACCTTCATAACTCTTATCGTTTGTTGTTATTCCAGGATGCTTTTTAAATATAAAATTGCACAAGGATTAGGCTGCATCCCTATGCGAGACTTTTCGAATTTCCAAACTTGACGAACATCTATTTTCGCTAAAATTACTTTCGAAAGAGAAAGTTAGCGTTTCCGAGGTTAGCCGAGTTGTTCCGGGGATCCTGCGATTGTCATGGCCACCTTGACCAATCTCAACCTAAGTTGTTTTAAGTACGCTCGTTTTGTTGGGAGGTTTGATATACACAAACTTGTTTCTAATTTTATACTCCGGCGATAAAATTTGGCAGCGCTAGTTCGATCATTGTTATTAATAATGAATTATGGTTTGTCAAAACATTACGCTCACGTACCTGCATGAACTTTAATTTTTTGTAGAAATCTGCATATTGCTGTTTTTTTGTGACCTTTGAAAGGTTAACAACGTTTTGAAATTTTATTCCTAGTTTTTTTTTATCGTGCCGAAAGCAACACAAAAACGTTCGAACGGAAACACATTTATTTGTAGTTAAGGGGATGGTTAGAGGGTGAATGTTAGTCGTGAAGATGGGCTTGGTTGAGGGGATATTTAGATTTGAACGCGGTCTTAAAGGGCAAAAAATCCGAAAAAATAATTCCCGAAAGCAACACAATTTAAAAAGCTTTTGATCCTTATTACGGATAACAACTGAAAGCTTATTAAAAAAAAAGAAAGTTATGGGGAAGGTTGTTTATTGGTTCATTTATAAACAAAAGATAGATATTTAAGCTAAAACAATATTTAATTAAATTTGAAACAAAAAGAGGTCGACTACAAAAAGATTTTTAATCGGTTGTTTGCTTCTCGACATTCTTTTTAGTCGCGTTTTTAGCTTCTAATTTTTGACCTTTTATGACTTCTTGGTGTTTTATTTTATTCTTGTTTTTCTCATTGGTAATTAAACAAATGAAATTAAATTCATTCTTTATAATCTGAAAATCTGAATGTATACCGACCAACTGCACAGAAATATTTTAAGCTTTACTAAATGCTATGAGATTACACATTACACAACCAGACAAGCCAACAACATCTATAGACCTTATAATAGGCTCGAGCAGACTCACAGAGGACCTGTAGCAACAGCCACTAAAATGTACAATCATTTGCCAGAGAGATTGAAAGTTATTAAAAACCTCAGTACTTTCAAAAGGGCCATAAAGAAAGTTTTAATAAACAAATGTTTTTACTCCTTGCTAGAGTTCTATGAATGCAACGATGTATAGCTGTATGTTGTAGAAGTAGTAAGTTTTTGTATTGTATCCTTGTTATTTTTATTAACCTTGACAATTCCGATGCTATGTATAGCCTATGGATGTATTTAAATTAAATTAAAATTAAATTAAATAAAACTGTCACAACTTCTTGACTATTCAGGTATATTAGCATTATTAGCAACCATTTGTTTTATTTGACAAGCGCTAGCCTTCATTTGTTTGATAGTAATAATTAAGAAGGATTTGATATTATTTTTTAAAGCAGAAGGAATGAATAACATCTTAAAAGCCTTTTGAGTATTCTCATAGTATACACAGATTTTTTGTTCATTTGTTTTATATTGACATATACTAGCCTTCAGTTGTTTTATAACTGCATCAAAAAGGGCTTAATAATGTCATGTTTTAAAAATACAAGGAATGAAACGCATTTTTAAGTTTTTACATCGAATAAAATGTTTTTTTAACAGGTATACTATTACTAACACTCATTTGTTTCGTATTGTCAGATATTAATTAGCCTTCAATTGTTTCGCGACTGAATCCAGAAGGTAATATGTAATACTATTTTTTAAAGTAAAAGGAAAGAATGACATCACAAAATTTTCTCATCGGATAAAATGCTCTTTTGGCAAGTACCTACTTATATTAGTAACACTCATTTATTTCATATTGACAAACGGTAGCTTTCAATCATGTCATAACTGAATCAAAAAGGCTTTAAAGAAAAATGAATGAACATCACAAAATGCCACTTTGAAATTTTCTTGGCGAATAAAATGTTTTTTTGACAGGTATACTAACATCCATTTGTTTTATATTGATTGATGCTAGCCCTCAATTGTTTCATAACTGCACCAAAAAGCTTTGGATATCATTTTTTAAGGCAAAAGGAACGAATCACAATAATCACATCACAAAACGCCTTTTCACAGGTATACTAACATTCATTTGTTTTATATTGACAAATGCTAGCCCTCAATTGTTTCATAACTGCACCAAAAAGGTTTTAATATCATTTTTTAAGGCAAAAGGAACGAACCACATCACAAAACGCCTTTTCAGGTTTCCTCGTGGTATATAAAATGTTTTTTTTTTTCGGGTATATTAACATTAATTTGTTTTATATTGATAGATGCTAGCCTTCAATTGTTTCATAACTGAATAAAGAAGGCTTTGCTTTCTCACTGGTGATTAAAGAAATGGAGTTTTATTGTGCATTATATTCATTCTTTATAATCAGACTTTGAATGTATACCGACCAATTGAACAGAAATGAAACTGTCTCAACTTCTTGACAGTTCAGATATATATTAGCGTTCATTTGTTTTATATTAACAAGCGCTAGCCTTCATTTGTTTCATAATAGAATTAAGAAGGCGTTGATATTATTTTTTAAAGCAAAAGGGACGAATAACATCAAAAGCCTTTTAAGTTTTCTCATAGGATATCTACACTTGTTTTTGTTGACAAGTAAGTATACTAGCCTTCAATTGTTTTTCAACTGTATCCAGAAGGTTTTAATACTATTTTTTTTTAAGAAAAAGGAAGGAATGACATCGCCAAACGTCTTTTTAAGTTTGCTCATCGGATAAAAAGTTCTTTTGATAGGTAGGTATACTAACACTCATTTGTTTCATATTGACAAACATTAGCTTTCAATCATTTCACATTTCATAACCTAATCAGAAAGGCTTTTTAATATTGTTTTTTTTTTAAGAAAAGGGAACGAACAGCATCACAAAATGCCACGAATATCGTAAAATGTTCGTTTGTTTTATATTGACAGATGCTGGCAACCTTCAATTGTTTCATAACTGCACCAAAGAGGCTTTAATATCATTTTTTTAAAGCAAGAGGAACGAATAACATTACAAAACGCCTTTTCAAGTTCCTCATTGGATAAAATGAGTTTTTTTTTTGCAGATATACTAACATTCATTTGTTTCATATTGACAGGTACTAACATTCAATTGTTTCATAATTAAATCAAAAAGGCTTTAATATAACTTCTTAAAGCAAATGGGAACATCACAAACCCCTTTTTATGTAGTTTTCTCATCAGATAAAATGTTGTTTTAGGTTTTTTGAACTAAGCCTATGAATATTTAATTTAACTACCGGGGGAGAATATTTTCCCGCATTTTCCTTCAATTCAATCATCTAAAATCTAAATTATGGGTTTACTGTTGATGTATATACATTATCGGCGACAGTTACATAAAAACTTCGTATAAGTAGATATTAATAATTTCTAATTAGCTTTCTTTTCTCGCCGTATTGAATATTTCTCTTACTTGCTTGTAAGACAAAAATTACATAATGTAGTACTTACTCTAAAAGGTTTTCTCTTTTATATTTACCGTTCATATTTTCATTGTTTTTAATGTCGTAACCAAAGGCTACTTCTTTTGTTCGGACACTGCTCATATTTCACTAAAGAAGCTTTCATGTTCCTGATTTGTTGTAATATTGTGGTATACTTTGTGAATTTGATATATTTTCGTTCGGGATAGAAATGGGCGGAATGATAATCTGAAACAAATGAAGAAGGGACGCTATTCATTTGTTTAATTTGCTTTAAAAGACTATAAAACTCTCCTGTCCGCCTCAGGGAAATTAAATACTAGTTTACTTCACTGCATTGTTTAGAATCTGGAGTAGTCCAAACTCCATTAGCAATGATTAAAGCTATGTATATGTGTAAATCGAACTGGCAAAGCTACACGGCCTGTTCATGTTCTGTTGTTTTTTTATTTATTCCATAAGCTAATTGTTTTGCATGGAATACGGGGATTTCGTATATTTTAATATAAAATTCCTTGAAGCTTCCTATCGGTCTTGTTGACAGATCTTATAATCAGATCACTAAATCTGCATACTGATGCAACATTAGCATTTGACTGAGGGTGAGAGACATCAGGGTGGTTGTGTAGAATATAAAAAAGGCAATCTTCTTGAAAACCTTCAGATTTAAGTATGAACAAGTTGGACTGAAAAATAATAAAACAAGTGCTATCAAGGTCTGACGAAATGTGTAGATTTCTTTACACAAAGATAGGGAGAAGGTCAATAAACGTTTCCTGACCCTCATTCATTTACGTATCAATCATTCAGAAAACTAGGATCTTCATAAAAATTGCATCTTGAATTAACGTGGTATTTTAGGGCGACGAAAAGTGGGTCAAAATTTGCTTTGAAAGCTAAATCTGGAGATATTGATTTTGACGGTTGACGGGTTCAAAACACAACTCGTACTTTACTGTTTTAGAAAAGCGAAGCTAAATTAGGACATCCAGCCCCGTAAACGTTTCCTTTGAGCTAAATATAAAAGGGGATAACCGCAACGCGTTTTCTCTACGGTTTCCCTGTCCCTTCGAAAGCAAAATTCGTTAATGGTGCGCATTGCGCACAGTTACCCGGGCCAAAATTTGTTGCGTACGTTCGATTCAGTCAACGTCCTTTGGGAGAGGGGGGAGAGTTCACTAACCCTGCACGTGGAGGAGAGGAGACGCCCTACATTACTTGGACTCTCTTTACCCTGCCTGGACCAGCCCTCCAAAAATGAAAGTGCCCAGCCCCAAACACAAACTTTGCTTCGTAGAATGAGTTGGCCGATCCGATCGTTAAACTTTACTACCGACAAAAACAACCAACACAAGGCAGTCCTTAAAGTTGGTGGATGGTATTCCGACGATGGAAAGTCGAAACCATCCACCATGACGATATTTGCTTAATAATAAGTGGTTAATCTCTTGTATTTTTTTAATCCGACCATCTACGCTAATTGGCATTTTAATCTAACAACCGGAGAACATTTAAAACTGCAGGATTTTGATGATAATGAAGTAAACCCATTTCTTCGACTTCCGGTTAGCCTTTAGAATTGCAAAAATGTCGTTCGCCGTTATTAAGTAGGTTAATTCGGGTCATTCGTGTGTATTTCAGAAAAGAACAAGTGAAATTAGATTTTAGATTAGCTTAAGAGGCCAAAACAAATGAATATGAATTGACCAGGCTTGCTGGGATCAAGCTCAATACAAAAAATATACGATCGACGTTTAACAGCTTTATATTGTATTATTTTTTAATAGTATCACGAAAGTTCTTAGTGCTTAAATGATATAAAGGAAACTTCTCATTGTTCATACAGGGTTAATAAACCTGAATAAAAAAAGCTACCCGGGGGATTCCCCCACTATGTTTTTCTTTTATTAAAGAGGGATATTTCATACATTCATCTGTTTAATTATATGAATTATAATTATTTATTTATTTTTCTGGGACAGCAAGTCTAATTTAGTTTGGCAAAACTCGTTTTTTGTTCTATTTTAGTTACTTACCATTTAAATTGGCGAATAAAATCAAAATATTATTAGCAATATTTACAAAAAAAATCAAATTTACATTATTGACAAAACAACATTCCAGAATATTATAAATGTACTAACTGCACTTCGTTCATGGTAAAACAAGTTTTTTTTTCTCGAGCCCACCAGAGAGTTTTCTCAAAATCGTAAGTGAAGGTTTTACCTTCCAAATCTAATCACCTTGGTATAACTTATTTTTGTTTACATTCGAATTTTGGGGTGTACGAAATTTAAAGGCGAGTTAATTAACCTTTTTTCACTTGTTTCTAAGAAGGCGAATTTAATTAACTCCCAGCTACTGAAATATGATTAATGCCACCTGCACTATAATTAGCTACTTGTTATTATCGCTGATTGATTACCTAACGCGAAGTTAACACACTAAAATCTTGAATACCTTGAAACGTGAGAATTTGTGTTTCTTACTTTTAAATTTTGACGCGATTTTATTAAGAATTTTATAAAGTATTCGGTCATTTTGTGGCCTCCCCTGGAAGGTATTCCTGGCCAAAACAAATCGCTAAGGACTGATTTCGAAACCGAAATCATAACCCCCCCCCCCCTACGATGATTTTATATTTTAAATTTTGTGTCCCGGGTATTTCAGTGATGACTTAAATTTTCGATGTGTTTAGTCACTCCAGCTTGTTGAAATTGAAAAACAAGAAAGTAAGCACCACTCGAACGCATATTCATAAAGGGTAAAAAGGTTTACGTGCTGGTTGCATTCGAATAATTTTTGGGCTGCCTGCACCTTTTGTTTAATCTAAGCTCTGGGTTTCATTGAGGATATAAAGTTTCGGGATTTAAAATAAATTTTATTCAAGCTGTTTGAATAAATTATTTCTATCAGACAGATGCACACGTTAGGTCAATGATCCACATCTGCATCTCTTGCACAATCCACGTCGTGTTCATTTTTAAAGCTGGTCAAAATTAACCAGTGGACCTCGGCCTATAACAAGCACTGAACAAAATAACCTGCTCTTTAACGCAAATGTATCATGAGTCGTATTTCAAGTCGTACATTAATGTTACGTAATCAAATGGGGGCCGTTTTAATTGAAGATTGATGCAGTAATGCACCCTTTTACATTCTGCATTCTTTATATCTTAAATTCCCTTTGGGAATGCACTTACAAAAGAGTCATTTGTTTCTGTTTTCTATTGTTTAGACCTGTTTTCAATTGTTAAGTCAGTTTTCAATTGTTTGGGTTCAGATTTCAATTGTTTAATTCAGTTTGTAATTGTAACTATAAACGTATGGTGCTTCTCAAAATTAATTTTATACTTCCTGAATGGGTATTTCGCCACCAGTTGCTAAAATTGAAATTAAATTAATGAAAATAATTCAAACTTTTCGGAGACAATTAATTTTGATATTTTAACAATTAAGTTGTAAGGCCTTTTCAGTAAAAAAAATTTACAGGTTATTGTAGCCCGATTTAAATTTAATTCGTAATGTATTATACCTACGGCCTGTAAAAATCACCAAATCGAGGACAAAACAAGCACTTAATTATTGATCTGTTTAAATTCTTTTGTTTCCTGAATGTTTTTCTTTTGTTCCAATTCACTCTTGTTTTTTAAATATTGATTTAATGTACTGTTTCATTTGTTCGCCATGCTGTTTTCGGTATATTTTGAAGTAGTCCGCCTACCATTTTGTAGGCGGCCCTTTTGTCCATTATACAACTGACTACCGATTGTTGGGTAAATTATCAAGTTTTGATCGAAGGGTGGACTTTTGAAATACGCTAGGTAAACAAGCAAATGTAGTTAGATTCGAAAAAGGGGTTTTTGGTTAATTTGTAATAAAATAAATTTTCATTTTGTTGGTTTGGTGATTTTGAGTAGTGTTTGTATTTTGAAACATGGATTAAAGTAGATCTATTTGATGCATGTAATAAAACCAAAATATATTACTCGTACATCACATCAAAAACATGGCCACTCACGCTATGTGTGACTGACTATCAGAGTTTGTCACGACGATCGTTGATTAGACGTTTGTTGGAAATTACTTAAAAAATCAAAATAAAAATTTGCATAGCAGTGTTTTTTGGTATTACAAATCGAATGAAAATATTTCCAAAATTATACAACTCCAGTTATACTAGAAGCGGACACTTCGTTATTTCAAGGAACACCCTGTATATTTTTAGATATTCTAGGAGTCTATTACTAACAGTTCAGTAGTTATTCAATTGTGTTTGACAAATCTAACCTCATTTTGGACGAACCTGTCTCTCTCTCTGTCTCTAATCAGCATCTCTCGTCCACATGTGAACATACGCCTCCCCCATTTTCCTCAATTTTTCTCTATCCTATGCTTCACCCATCCATCTCTTCCCAGCAATCTTCCTTACATCATCATACCATCGTGTTAAGAGGGCGCCCAATACTTCTCTTTCCAATTCTCGGTCTTCATTCCGTAGTCTTCCTCATCCACTTTCCTGTTTCCATTCGGGCTACGTGACCTGCCCATCTCCATTTATTTATTGCCGCTAACTCAGCTATATCTTTCATTTTCGTTTTACTTCTGATCCATTCAATAGATCTTTTGGCCTTCAATGTTATGTAGTTATGTTAAGTATAGCTCTTTCCATGTGCCGCTGTGTTACTTCTAATTTGCGTATTAGTTTCTCTGTGAATGTCCACGTTTTTGTTCCACATAGTTAGTAGCACTAGCAAGAAGGTTCTAAGACCTTTGCCTTCATGGCTATTGTGATGTGTTTGCTATTATTTTTCAGGATATAGCGTAAACGCAGCCCATGCCAATTTAATTCGTCTCTGTAAATCAGCTCCTTGTAGTTCTGTATCTAACCTTAATTTTTGCCCTAGAGCCCTAGATATAAGTATCTATATATTCGTTCACTTCTTCTATTACCTACTTCATTATCAATTTTTGTGTTCGTCTCATTTTTATTTTTTCTATGTTTACGGTCAGGCCAGGTCCTGAGTTGCGGTAGCTGGGTACCCCCATTCCCGCACGATCAGGAAAGTTAAGCATCGTTGTCTCCGGTCGGTGGTGGGATGGGTGGCCCGATTGCTCCGTTAACACGATACCTCTCTCCCACGAGGACCGGTCACTATGGGAGAGTAGACCGAAACCGTTCATAAAAAGTGCCATTTGAAAAAAAATTACATAGGATGAGAGAAAGAGGGAGACCTTTGCCCTGTGTAGGGATGTGTGGTCTAATAATAATAATAATAATATGTAATAATATTGGTCAGACCGATTTCTTCCGATTTTTCTTTTTAACTCGTTGAGCCTGCAGTATGGCATGTAAAAATTGACATATTAAAGTTAAGCAGCGGCCTGCTTGGTCGAGAATGGGTGGACCACTCTGCTGCTCGGTGTGCCCGGCCTCCTCGATACTGTAAAGGTATAAGAGGGTAAAAGAGAAAGAAAGAACTCGTTGAGCATCTCTTCTAATTCTTTTGGATTTATCAGTTAGTAATATAACATTGGCTGCGTTTTTGTCCATCAATGTTTATTCCGCGATTTTCCTAGCTTAAATTCTTAAATACATCCTGCATGGCCAGTGTAAACAATTTGTGCGATATCGTATCGCCTTGTCTTATGCCTCTATGAATTTTGATTGGTGTTGTACTTTCGTGTAATTTGATGGTACTGATTACTGATAGCTTCTTCATATATATTTTTGAGCAATTGTGTGTATGTAGAATCTATTTTACAGTTCTCAAACGAAGTTATTATAACCCATATATCTAATGAGTCGAAGGCTTTGTTATAAGTAATTCACAAAATCCATGTGGAGATCTAAGTTATATTCTTGTGTTTTTCGATTATATTTCTTATTGCTTGTAGCTTGTAGGTGTGATCTACAGTATTAAAGTTTTTTCTAAAGCCTGCCTGTTCCAGTGGTTGGTAGAAGTCCAATTTGTTTGATAATAATTTGTAGATTTGGCATTACAGGCTAATAGGTCTATGGTTTTTTAGCTAAGTTGTACTACCTTTTTTTGTATAGTAGGATTATTATTGCGTTGCTCCATTCTTTCGGTACTTTCTTTTCATCAGTGCATTTGTTTAATAATATTTTTAAACTTCTTAGTAATGCTTTGCCTCCATGTTTTATCAATTCAGGTATTATACCATCTTCATGTAAGTATGTAAGTAATAGTTTTCTTTATTTCTTCCACATCAATCTCTCGTATATCTTCTAAGCCTACATTGATTATAGTTTTAACCTTTCCGTCTTCATCTTGAAGTTCGGTTACTTTTGAGCTGTAGATATGTTTGTAAATCAGTTTTCAGTTATGTTTAGCATGATGTTACCGTGCCATCTTCTCTCTGTAGTTGGTTTATTACTTTTCTATCATTCTGTAATTGTCTTCTTAGCACTTTCAAACTTTTGTTTTCCTCAATTGTCTTTTCTATCATGTCTTCATTATATTCTTTTATGTCTTGTCTAACCCACCTTCTTATTGCTTTATTTAGTTCATTATATTCTATTGTCGCTCTTTTTCCAGTTCTTACTAATTCGTCTCTTTTATTTATTAGACTATTTATTAGATTATTTGTTACTGTATGTATTAGCTGTTTCTGTTATTGTTTGGACATTTTGCTAGTTTAGCCCCAGTCCTTAAATCTAATGTACCTATATTGTTCTCTAGTTTAACGGTACCATAGATTCCCTCTAAATTCTTTGCCTTTGCGAAATTAATTAAGTAAGACTTCTTTTTCAGGATTTAGTTTAAAGATTCCATCACCGATGGAATACTTAGGACTAGGACTTCTCGACTTTAGCGTTTGCCAATCGACGGTCGTTGTGACAAACCCTGTAGTATAAACAAAAATAATTTTAAAGACCATGCCATAAACTTAAACAAACTTTGGCAGTGGCAGTTGCTTTTTAATTAGTGTTGTAATACTCATGACTTCAAAATTCCAAGGGCAACCCTTATGAGCTTTTTTTTGCGCACACTCTATATTACCAATTGTTTGTTTGTTTATTAATTAGGGGGAAATCTAGGCTTATCAACTGATGTACTTCTATATTAATTAACCGAAATTTTGTATTTCAACAAACCTGTAGTTTGATTACAAATACCTATAATTTTTTTAATGAAAGGTGGCAATGGAAACAAATACCTCTGAAATTTGTATTGACTTGTTTTTTACTCGAAATTTCAACGGAATTCTAAACTGCCAAGCGAAGAAAAATCGAGTTTGGTTGGGGATGCAAGAATTTTGGCAGTGCATTGAAAATGTTCCTGTTTTTGATAAAAATCCCCATTTCGGCATTTTGAATGAATTGCAGAGGGTCTTGAAATAATCAAAAAATGCAAGCTTTTGTGAACCGGTTTTTCATGTTTATGTTATGCGTGGATTATAAATTATAACGTTATTGGTGTACTATTTAAATAAGGTCAGTTGCAGTACGGAGGAAACAATTAAAATCTTATTTTTTTTGTCTTTGGATTTTTCACAAATTGCTTAGATTAATTCTACTAATTGTTTATTACAATTATTGAGAAAGTAATGGTATTTATAAATATTTATTCTAGAATCATCAGTTTAGTAAGCGTTATTATGCAAGACCCTCGTGCAGTTTGCAGTGTTTTATGTGCATCGTAATGTTCTGCTGTTGCAAGCAAGAACGTAGTTTATTTCTTTGACTTTCTCCCTCGTAGTATCTCCCTTTGTAAGCGAACCCTCCTAATGTCTTTTACTTCTAATATTTGGAGGTATTGATCAGTAAAGACCCTCTGAAGGCGGGTCAACGAACTTGCACGTGTATCCCACGGCCACGTGCCGAACCCGGCCATAGCTGCAATGCTTACCCTAGTTTCTGGCAATGAACAGGGATCAAGGAGCCATCGCGAGTACTCTTCGCGCATCGTGTTGTCCCAAGTATCTTTCATGCAACATGTCCTACTGTTAATTAGGGATAAAATTAAACTATAAATATTAACAGTTAGGTCACACTACTATCGAGCTTACTCCACAATTTTCATTCATCGTATCGTATTCAACGGCGAGGGAAATATACGATCTACGGGGTGTAATTTCGTACACACCGCCCAATGTAATTTGATGATAATTCAGGCATTAATCAGTTCGTTTTACGTTCACTCATCAGGAATGAAATACGTGCTTGTTTTCCATTTACAATACGTAAATATTAAATCCCCATTAACGGTAGAACAGGTTGAAGGGTGTTTATAAAGGCATACGTAATTAGTGGACCTATCCCAAATTTACGCAGTTTACAGATTGATATGGTTCCAAAAGGGTCCACTAATCATGTGTCCCAGTTTCCCTAAAAATTCACTCTTCGGAAAATTAATATTTAATCTAACAAGCAATAATAATTTTAAGCGTTAGGGCGGCTTTATTGATCAGTTTCAAAACTCGTTTCCATGGACAAATGATCCAATTAATTTTAATATTTTCAAATTGAGCCCTGTAATATTTACAGAGATACCAGATACATCCCCTTGTTGAATTATAGATTTGGCATAAATATGTATACCACCCTATTGGTTGTTTTGTTATTCACTTTTTTCTCCCGTTCATTTGCTTATTGATGCATGGATTGGTATTTGTTTAAATATGAGTTGCTGTTACGTTTGTTACGTTAAAGATTCCTACTGGGGTTAGAATTATTTTGGGGTTACTGAACTTCCTGAATAGGGTGGCCAGAAGTCAACATGACAAAAGGAGGACAAACAAGGCAAAAAAGGATGATTTTTAATAAAAAAGGATGACAAATCTTGAACAAAACTTTTATTAAAGTTCTAACTCATAACATTAAGTAGTATTGTCCTTATTGTTATAATATTGTATAACTTTTCATTTTTCAATACTTTTCTGACGAACCAATTTTTCGTAAAAGAGAGGGATTTTCCATTAAGTAGTTGTATAACTGCTCGCATGTCATTTTAAAATTATACTTCACTATAATCAAGCCTTTTATTGACTTCATGGAGAAGTGGTTTCTTTCCTTTGTCCATTGTGCTGTTATAAGGGAAAAAATCCTTTCCACTGCTGCATTGTGATCAGGAATCGCAAAGTAAAATTGACAAATTTTTAATAATTTTGGGAAAAGTTCAATTTGTTTTAAATTCTTTAAAAAAATGCCAATTTTCTATCCAACGATAGGGATACAAATTCTTCGTTGATTTGGAACTTTGCTAAACTTTGTTTTAGCAACAAAACTTCATTTGGATTTTGACGAAGAAAGACGAACGGCGAACGTGAAAGTCGCGGAAAGTAGTTTTGACGGTCAGTTTGCAATACAGATTTAAGTTTTGAGTACGATTGAGGGATAGATTTTTTTTTCTTTCAAATGGTAAAAAAGCGAAAAAGCCGGACGTAAAAAAAAGCCGGCCGGACGTTTCCATTTTGGCCAAAAAACCGGACATGTCCGGCTTTATCCGGACGTCTGGTCACCCTATCCTGAATGTACAACAGGGTGGGGCTAATAACCACAACTTTGTAATAGGGAAGCCCAATCCTGTATTTTTCCACAATGAACTCAAGCTTTGTTTTCGCAAATCCTTTTATCAAAAAAGCATGACATTAAAATAAATATTTGCAAAAGTGCTAAGGCTCTGTTTAATAAGAAACAAACATATTTTAATTTAGACTATTTTGGGTGAATATAATAAAAACACCATTTATTTTGGTGTATTTTTAGGTGGATTCCAAAGTGTTGTTTACAACCTCTTATCAAAATACAAATCGGGAGCGTTTCAGGTAGCGAAATCGAATCAATACATTACAATGTTTGAATAAACGTGATGCCAACAACTTAAAATAATGGTATAAAAGGTCTTTGAACTTGTTTCGAAATCCCGACAGTGGCCCATAACTTATGCTAGCTTGTGGCTCCATTTATTTTGGTTACGATCGCCATGCAATCCTGGGGTCAATGCATTTTACAAACATATCTTTTTAAGTGTTTATTTCCAAAGTATTTATCAACACCGATACCCCCAAAACACGCGTGGCGTGCAACACAGTTTGAACTTAAAACGAGCAATTTTTTTTAATCTGCACCGGAATTTGTCAATTAACTTTAATCAATTATCTCTTTCGTATTTTTTTATTATTTAAAAAAATAAATTTCCGATTTTTCTAAACATCAATATTTGCTGTTAACCAATCGGTTTAGCCCAATTTTTAGAATTTAGGGGGTTGACACTAAAGGGTCAATATAAATAAAATATAAAAGAGGATGACAATGAAAATTTCATTGCGAGTGGAAAGAATACGTGTGTGTACATAGCCTCGGTGCACTTTGTGCGTACTGTGCGCTGTTACACCTTTTGTAGGTCGATGGGTCGAGGACCCCGCGACACGTGTATATCCTTGCTGGGCTTCGAGTGGCTAAAATGGCAAAGCAGGGCCACCCTAGGGGTTCCACATTGCGATTAAATGTATTTTACTTATTCATTAATGAAATGTTTGCAACAGGTCGTTGTGTTTTTGACCTGAAGCCTGAAGAAAAAGCGGTTTCTTTCCTTCCCAAAAGCCTTAATTATTGTAATTAACCCACCGAATGGGGGTTCTTTTTGGCCGTGCCAAAATTCTATTGATATTTTACAATGCCCAGGTAAATATTTCCGTTATGACTTGCTACAACAAAGAGAAGCGTTATTGCTAATTTTTTCAAGAATAAATACGCCCATCGTACAGATGTTCAATTATATTTCGTTACGTACGTTGTTAATTTCATGTTAAGAATTTAATGTCTATTTGAAAATACACGTGTCGTTTTTTATACTTGCCATAACCATTTGTCTTTTTACAAGGTTAAAAAGGTACAAGAATGAGCACATAGTACAGCAATTTATGAACTATTAGTGACATTGGAATATTTATTTCGATTTAAAAATTACGGTATTTTAAAAATAAACCGGACGTTATTGAATAAAACTCCTTATAACACCCTTTTCCATTAAAATTGCTGCTGTAGTTAACATTTTACAGTTAATGCAGATTGGTCGTTGTTAATAAAACATAAATTAGTTGCTAATTAAACTTTTAATGGCAATAAATTAAAGTTGTTTGATTTAAATGACTTAAAAGCCATAATTGATATTGGTCGTTTTCCTTTATATTTAATAAAAATTTATTAGCTTAGCAGAAAAATGTAATTTACAGCGATGGGTGTCGGTTAATGAACAAAGACAGTTTAAGTTTCCAGTTAATGAAAATACAAAGCACTTGAAACCATCTACTATGACTTTTGTGAGCTTCTATTTATTGATTTTTGATGGCGCATTGAAATAAAAACACCCTTTAGTTTTGTTCAATTCAATCAATCGTTCAGTCAATTACAAAATTCTAATTATTTTTTCCGTAATATTTAGGGTATAATTGTATTGAAGTAGTATAAATTAAGTTTAGTAATTTATACAAAAAATTAAACAAATTTTTCCACACCTTTTTTGTTATCCGTTCTGACCTATCATTGAAATCTCCAACAATTAATAGTTTTTCATTTTCTCTAAATGACCGCCATCTGTTATTAAATAGCTACACTAAAACGTCAATCAATAAAAATACTCGAGAGTTTTGCGGAAATTTGACAAATTTTCGAATAGTTAATTATGCTATTGCCCGAGAGATGGCTCTCAACACGTTTTTTAAAATTCTTTACATTTAAATATAATTTCTATACTGTTCATCTGTTCATATTTATTTAAAGCTGTACTATACGGATGCAACATTTCGTACTAAAGCAATAAAAAGTTGTTTTCATCAAGGAACTCACATAAAACACACTTTGGTTTTAATTGTGCACATTAATATGTGCTTGCAATTTTTTATTATCATATTTATTTATTTATCGCAAATGCCAGTACAATTCCTCTTTTGCACTTTTACATAATTAAACAACCTAATTTTTTCAATTGGTTTCATAATTTTTTTATTAGATTTTTCATTTTGTTTATAAACCGTGTTAGGTGTTTTTTGTATTGCTGCTTTTGCCTTCAGTGGCAGGTCTGGTCAGAGTAAGACCTATTGACCCTACTGTTGCTGCTTTTATTGTCTTCAGAATGTTCGGAGAACTTAGTTTGTTTTTATATTTGGCTTGGTGTCTTAAAGTGTGTTCGTCTTTCATGTTGCCTGACAGTGGGAAGGAATAATTAAATATATTTTTTCCTACTGAGGTACTACAGGGCGTCTTAAAAATAATTACATCTGGTTACCTTTGAAATTTGCCTGTAAATTTTTATGTGCCACTCTGCCACTACATTATTATTGCTATTGCATTATTCAGAGCTGTCACTAGTTCTTCTTCTTAGAGTGTCTACCCTTTACAGGGCGTTGCCGATCCTCTCTCCATATGCCTGTGGTGTGCGTGTCAAGTAGCCTACAGACATAGGGGGACCTACAGCTTAACGTGGGCTCCGAACCACGGAAGTGCTTGCACTTCTACTCCAGAGAGGACTCTACTAGGCAGAATACACCTCGGTGGTTTGCCATTGCCTTCCGAGGGGAGTGGCCTAGTATTTTCGGTGTATAGTGTATATGTGACCCTGTGAATCGAACCCGGGTCATCTCAGTGGTCAAACGCACGCTGAACCAACTGAGCCACGACCGCCCAGTTAATATTGTGAAATTAAAAATGAACCTAATTCACTTCAAATAGTTTTAATTAAATTTGTTAATACAACACAAAATCTACACTGTGCCAGAAAACATTTTTATTATTGAAGCATATTTTCGATCAGGATATAGTTAATATTGCACGAGAGCGGCGCCTATTTTACATGGGAAATTCAAATAACACTAGATGTATTTCATTATTTTAAGACATTTTGTATAATCCTTAATTGGGCGAGATAGGTTTGCTGTAAGGGAAGTTCTCCACCACAGTTTGAGTAAGCAAGTGAATATGTATGTGCTGTGCGATCAGCATAGTTCTGCTGTTTAGACTTGTGTGGTTGTGTTTCGTTTTGGAGAAGTCATGTAATGCTGAAGAGGTGTCGTCTTGTATTGGCACTGATAGACTGTGCGTTCTTTCTACAAAGTTGGTTGGCTCCAAGAGTCGCTGGGCCATGAACTTTGCCATCTGAGGCTTCTTTTCTTACTTTCTATACTAACATGAATTAATCTAGATTAAAAGGACTGCTACTGTTAGTAGAGTTAGTACCTAAGGCAGAAGTCCTCATTTTCACAGAACCTGCATAGTGGTGTTTTTTAGTGCCCCAGTCTGTGTAAGTGTTTATTCATACAACAGTGTCCAGTCAGGATTCTTGTTATATGTATATATTTTTTCTTTACTAAAAGTTTTTGGGTGTGAGTCTCTGATGGCTTTCCTAAGAAGACCTTAGAGTGTCCTGCTTTGGTGTCTCTTCCCACATGCTTCTTCCCAGGCATCTACTGCTTTCAGTTTTAGCAATGCTGTATGCTAAACCGCATGTACATAGGTTCTGGTTTTATCATTGGTTTGGGGCTAGCATTTCGTGCTAGCTTATTTGCATTTTCGTTGCTCTATATACCTTGGTGCCCACACAAATACCACACCCTCAAATTTGCCTTGGATGTAGATGGTGATATCCTGATATCATCTGCGTATCGTTGCGTATAAAACCCTTTCTCATCTAGCTTCCGCAAAACACCGTTCATCACCAGGCACCACAGTAGATTTTTTCTATCCATCCGCATATCAAAGGATGAATTCCCCTGTGTTACAGCGCAATGGATTGATTCAAAGGAGGTGTTATCAAAGGCACCCTCTATATCTAGGAAAACACCCATCCCAACGTTTTTTTCTGCTCGCATGATTTCCCTGACGGGTAAGCATATTGGTACTTATGTAAAGGAAAATTTTCCAATACGTCGTCCCTTATTTAGCTACCTATCAATTAGTTTTTCCATTGACTTTAAAATAAACGACGTTAGACTTATGGGTCTATAAGATTTTGCTTGGGTATAGGAAAGCTTTTTTTTTCATGTAAAAGGCAATTTTTCTGTGTCCAAGGATTGCTTGAAAATTTCATTCAACACTGGTGTCAATAGTCTTGCACGGCTTTTCAGATATACAGTTGGGATATCAGGACCAGCAGAGGAATTGGCATCTAGTCCATACAGTATCTGAGCTGTTTCGATATCTTTGATTAGTTCAATATCTACGGGCTCCGTCGTGTACACCTCAAAATAGTCTGCGAAGTACCCTGCTATTTCAGTTGGAACAGATATCGGGGTCCTTTATGATCTTAGGTGGTCCAGTTTTGCAAGCAGTTTGTTTACGAATATATGAGTAAAATCTTTTACCTCCATCTTGCATGACTTGTTCTTCATATTTTTCTCTTCGTTTTCTTATTCCAGAAGTAAACCTGTTCGAGATATTCCTGTAGGCATTATAATGCTCATCTGTTCTAGTCCTCTTAGATTTAATCCAAGCTCGACGCTTGGCTCTAATAATTTGTCTTTTGACCTTATAATTAATCCAAGGTTTGTTCTTTGCTTAGGTTTTGGTTGGGTTGGGCTATATCACAGCACTTCTTTCATTTCTCTCAACCTCATTATTTCTCATGACTCCTGACGAGCGATACACCTCTAGGTGTTCTGCCACTGTTCTGCAGTCTGTTCTAAAAAAAGTTTCGCTTTGAAATGGCCGTATTTGAAGTATAACCATTTGTATACGTTTTTGTTTGTAAAGTTGTAACAGTAACCGAGTGGTCGACTTGGTCTCAGAAACGGAGGAAAGATAATACCTTCATCATTTGTCAGAACTCAATCCAAAATTTTAGGGGTTCAACTATTTCTGTATCGGGTGGGCTCACCAATTTTCTGAATGAGATTAGAATCCACATAGTGCCGTACAAACTCCCATTCCACTTCAGTGTTTGGGATTGCTCTATGTTTAGTGGTTTAGTCCAAGTGATTGTAGGAAAGTTTTAATCTCTGAAGATTAAAACACAGGTTTATGTAGCTCACATGTTTTAAGGCTCTACTTTCCTTAACGGAAATATTGACAAAAATCGCAATATTTTATATCACTTTTGTGGCTTTATTATTAAATTTGAAGAGCTGGTCGACACTTATAAAGCTTCTGTAGAAGGCAAGGTAGTGATGTGTTGATATGTTGATGTCAAAAGGTCAATTAATTTGCTGTAATTAATAGAAAACGTCCTATAATTTTTGCAGTTTCTTTCGTTTATTTGTGATCGAAACCAAAACAAGTCCGAACAAACTGACAATGACTAGCACGGTCTACTGAGGTCTTCTAATAGATTTTTTTTGCCGATGTTTATTGAACATTTATACCGCAAAAAGAAAATTGTATTTCGGCAACCAGTTAAACATAATGTTTCGATTTTTGCTTTCCCAATTTCTGCAATCTAAGTTGCCTAACGTCAAAAGCATAATAGGGAGAACAGAAAAGGCTGACCGAAAAAAACTATGTACTTTTCAAGGCAGGTATTGCCATTGCCAATCTTTGCCTCCACTTTGCTTATGCGCGTTGCAGTTGCAGTGTGATATTAGCTTCGCACGTGTTTCGCAATTTGACGTTTGCCTTGCAAGTTTAATTTTTCGCCTTCTACATCAGTCTTTTTCAAGACTAGCATTGATATTTTCGTGTCTAGTACAGGTAAGTTCGCCTATTTTTCCCAATATGATTAGGGTTAACGTTTTTTTTTGTGTTTTAGGTTTGTCAAAATAAACACGAATGTAGGTGCAGTCTATGCTTACATACATATGAAGCGGCACATTTTTACTATGTTCATTTTTTAAGAAGGCGGCACTGCCAGCTATTATTATTCTCCCTGTATTTATACGATAATTTTGGACAACCCCAAAATAAAAGTTTTTTTGTTATCAAATCAAATCGAACTTCATACTGAAATTTAGACCTGACTGGCTGAACAATTTTTACTCAAAACCTTCATGAAAAAAGTAATTTTCACACAAAAATTCTTTCATATTTCTGTTGATATTATTATACAGACAGATCAATAAAAAACCAATTAGGGTAGGCTGTGAAATTAAATTATTTTGAATTGGTACTTTAGCCACATCCACAGAATGACATTTCTGACATGAATTTAAGGTTATAAACTTTGTTTACAATAAAAATGTCAAATTGCAAACGTTATAAAATGTCATTCTGTGGATGTGGCTAAAGTACCAATTCAAAATAATGCAATTTCACAGCCTACCCCAATTGGTTTTTTTATTGATCTGTCTGTAGTTCCATTGCAGTGTTGCAACCAAACGTGATATCCTTAATATTTGGTTAGTATGCTTGAGTGCATATGATTAAGTACCAATAACTTAACTAGGATTAGAAAACACCGTCCCTTCGAAGAAATAATCTGAAAAATAATTACAAATTTTTGCAAAGGAAACATAAATTAAAATACCAATGAAAGGTTTTGTTTTAATGGCCATGTGCCATTAAAGCTATGTATTTAATTTTTAAATGTTAAAACTATTTACAAAATCGGTCTTAATAAATTAATATTTATATTTACAATCATACCTCTACACCGTAAGGTAGATGAGGATGGATTAAGCAAGTAAGTATTTACAATCATTTACATGTTTTCATAAAATAAAGGAAAAATCAATAGTTCACTCAAGTCCTTTGCAAAATGTTTATGACTAACATACGAACCGCAGTTACTGTACAACAAAATTATTATATCAATGTTTATAATTTTGTAAGTATTATGGTTATTTTAGAACTTTATTCTCTTCACAACTAGAGGTTTAGATAATGCATTAAGCTGCTTACTATGTAGGTACAAAGAGCATTAAGTACAAGATTATTGTTAAACCTGACTTTTAGCCTTTTAAACAACTTGCAATTTTAGTACAGTACAATAAATTTGGTGGTAATTCTCTCAACATTGCTGCTCAGAAATTAATACAGGCTGAAAGACAAAGGACAATAGCTGCATATGTTTTACCTCAGATCTTACATAATCTGATGTGAATTTTTCGTTTGATAGGCTTACGTCAGAATTGTACAGTTCATCTCAGCTTGCGCTAAGAAGAACTCAGTTAGATGTGACCTATTCTGCCCTACTAAACCTAAAAGCGGTATTTGGTCAAAAAATTCTTAGCTATCACAACTACAAATATGGATTTATACAGTGACCAGCAAAAATTTCGCAAAATATGGGAAAACTTATTATTTGACTATCGCTTTTGGGCTTAGCACGGCAGTTTTGTGGTTGTTTGTTATTGTTCCTTTCTTTATGTAACAGAAATTGTAGTAGGGTATAGTAACAAAATAGTATGCAGGAAGTGATAGCTGAGTGAACAAGAAATTCGACTCTTTTTTTAGTTGTTTTGCTTCACTTGAGTCAAACTCAGTTAGATCTGAGTCAGCTGTAAAACAAATGTGATTGTAATAAGCTAGTAAGTTTCAGAATACTGGTTAGTAATTTATAAACATTGTAATAAAGTGAAGAATGTGATTTAACTAGAAAAACATTAAAAGAAATTGATGAAGCTGTTAAATCCCTATTACGCCTTGTTATATGGAGGTTTGATTGTATTAATATGATTATCGGTAATTATTGCTCTGCTGATAAGACCGTAACAGTTGGTGTGCTTCGTAATGCTGTGTATATAACAATCTAAAATTGTTTATTCATTGAACAAAATACTAAATATTACTGTTAATTAAAAAACAAATTGTATGTCAATTTTGGAAAAGATATAAACAATTATCGAATTTTTTATTGGTCATAAACTTTAAAATACAAATTTTTCAGTACTAATTCTTGTGATCTATCATAAATTTCTCTATATTATAAAGACATTTAAATACAAAACATTCTATAAAATGAAAACATTTCTCACCACTCTATATTCTAGCTAATATTAGTACAAAATTAAAAATACTAAAGCAAGATAAAACTATATTACATTAAGATAGTAAATAAAACTCTTGTATAAATTCGCTTAATATATACAAAACGAGATTTTGACAATTTGAGATTTCGGGACATATATCAAAATCATAAATTCGTGTATATAGAATTGAAGTCCCCCTAGCGATAAAAATTTACACAAACCCCAAATTTTAAAATTAAAGTTCAGGTACATTTTCAATTAGTGATGTATTTGCAACATCAGCAAATGTTGATCTCGAGTTTTTCTAAATAATAAAATTTTAGTATGAAATAACATAAAATACACTTAATAAAATTAAAAATACACAATATATATATATAAAAACAAAAACAAATCAGTAAAGAAACCTCTATGATTATGGCAAAACTTTAATGTACCAGCACTTCTGTCTTGTCAGATGTACTACCTTGACGAGTTGGGCTTAATAATTCTTGACGATCTCTTTCTCTTTCCCTTCCGGGTCGGAAAGCCTCTAATAATGCTTCGACTCGCTCTTCCGTTGGGCCCCATCGTTGGAAACCGGATGAATTTTGTAACCAAACTATCACCGTACCATGTGAAGATCTAATATTTAGTTCTGACCTGAAAACGTTTGGGTAACAAATTTACATGACTACAAAGGCAACAGTTATACGAACCGATTTAAAACATGCTGAAATCCGTGCCTGTATTCATGCTCATAAGCAGGCACTGTAACTTGTTTACGTTTAAATTGACTTGCTTCTAATCGTAATAATGCATTGGGCGTGGGTTCTCTATAATCTGGCATAAAAACAATAAAACTAAGAGGTTCGGGACTATCACCTAATAATCTTTCCATATGGTCTATTGCCGATTCCATCAATTCTTCAGAATACGGTAGGTGAGCTTCAAATGAACCAGAAACTGCTTTTAACTGAAGAAAAGGTCTGAAAATGATTTAAGCACAGTTGTTAGGAATTTAAATTAATCGATATTTTTACCCTCGGCTTCCAAAGTATGAATCACAGTCTGCAAATGCCGAACAATATTGTTTGAAATAACAATTAAGAGGAGAGGCAAAACATTCAAAACTAACTCCGAACATCCTTTGTAAGCATTCGAAAACTGTTACCGGAAGCGATGCTTGTGTATCTTGACAATCGGCGTTCGCAGTATTTAGAGATGGATTTACACCGAGAAATGTTGCGTATCTTTTTAACATAACCCATACTCTTGCTATAAATAATTCAAATTTCTTATCATCGAAGCAGCTATGTCTATACAAATGCTCCTGTAAAATTTCAGCAATAAACATCAGTTTTTTAAAAGAATTAATTAATATACCAATTTTTGAAGGTGAGTAGTATTAATGGCAAGTGCGTCCCCTTGAAAACGAAGTAAAGCTTGATCTCTATCTGGGATATATTCTACAACAGGGAGGCGAGGGCAGGGGATAGCAAATTGCACAGGATAACACCATACTTTTCTTGTGCTAGTCATATTTAATGGAGCAGGCATTTCGATATTCTGTTCTTTGAACAATATCACCGTTTTCTCTCGTACTTTCTTAGCATATTCGGACGAAAGATTATAAATTTTTAAACATATTCCTTCTACCGATGGCTTAACCTAACATAACAAGTAATTACTTAAATAACATGTAACGATTAAAGGAAAATTATACTAACTGTATCTGTTAAATGCGGTTGACACTGCGATTTTAAATGTGCAAGCCTATCCTGAAAATCATCATAAGTGGCACCGACTGTTCGTCGTAACCATTGAAACGTTTCATCTACATTCCATTTTACAACTTTTCTACTTTCAGCTTCGGCATTCCGAGATTCCATAATTTTCTTTGCAGCTTCTGCGTACCTTGATAATTGTTTTCTGGCATCGCCGGTAAATTTGGGGCGAATCAATTTTATCGGTATATCATTCATTATTTCTTTATACATTGAGAGAGATATCTCAGGATAGCAATTACTTGGTAATAATGGATCTATGCCTGAAACATTTAATTTAACTTGAGGTAATACGCCGCACATCCGTTTTGATATTGCAAATGTCGGCGACGCAGTAGATCGAGTGTTAGCTTTATAATAAAAATTTTCTACGAGCTGTTGGTTAAACTTAGGTTAGAATGAGTCGACGTTATAAAACAAAAATCTGTATTTTCAAATTTCAAAAAATGCTAAAAAATGCAATTTTTAGGAAATTTATTAGTGAATAACAGGTTACATAAGAGTTGTATAAACTGCAATTTACTTGAATACTGGTATAAAACTACTCTGATATAGAACTTACCCATTTTTAACTTTAAACGTTTTGTATTATTTTTAATTGTTAGTAAATTTATACCAACTAGCAAATATTGTAATTCACTTACGTTAAGGAAATAACAGTAACAAGTATTATATTTTACCTGTATCTATAACTTTTCGCTCCATGAGCCATCGATTAAACGAGTCTTTTGGCCCGTCAATTGATTCTCTAGAATGGCAAAGTTCTTGGTAGCACTGTCTTAACTTCGCTAGTAAACTACACCTATATGCTTCTATTTCGGGATGCGAATGCATATAATTAGAGGGAGATCTTTCTAATATAATAACATTTGTAGGTATGTCCAAGTCCCACGGTCCGGCCAGAACAAATTTTTTAACTTGAGGTCCTCCAATCTCTTCGGAAGGTCTTCGCTTAGCAACCGGAATAGGACTAGTTACTAAAGGTACTCCAACAGGTGGAGCTGGTGGATGACAAATACCGAGTGGATCCGTGATGGGATCGAACTGCGGTTTAATTAAAGGCATTTCCCACAAGCTTTCGCCTGTTAATTTATTCCAAAAGTATGGTCGATTTTCACGTTTTGACCAGAATTTTCTCCAGCCCTGCTGTGTAAGTTCTGGTGGTAAATCGTATTCGGGGAAAGCAGTGGTGTTTGCGGGGGTTCCTTGTGGTGTTGTAGGCATTGTCATGTTGATATGTGGCGGGGGTATTGAGTTAGCATTTACATTTTCTGCAGGAGGCCATGTAGGGCGCTCCTCTGGTGGTTTTATTTCTATTTCTTCGTTCATTGTTTGGCAGTAATAAAAGTTAGTTTGTTTAAAATTTTTTTACCTTTTCTACATTTAGAATGTGTAGAAAGTGCGTGATGAGAGTTCCTTGAGGCATGTAACAACGAGTACATTTAGTTTATGTGATTTTTCACTTTTTATATTTGCGCGATTACTTTTCATTCATTATATACGCAGGAAAATTATGTACACCTCCACCTAGACGCCATTTGTTCACTGAGCGAAAAAGCGAATAAATATTTGGAACCAACTAGCGCTTAGTGAGTTATTTTAGAACTACTTTCAAGGTTTCAGTTGTCACTCGTGCTAATTTTAACATAACCCAATTTATTTGTGCGTGTTAGACATAATTATTTAAATACAAATTAATAATTTAACTCGTTAAAAAAGTATTATACAGTTTTAATTTAAATTCGTTCTAATCATGGGTAAGAAGAAGCGTGGAGGTAAGTTGAATGTTAATCGAACCGTGCTTCGTTTGTTTCGTTAGTTAAAATAAATGAAAATCGCTGTATGTGTATATTTACAGAATTTGATCATCTTACACGTGAAGAAAAGAAAGTAATAACGGTAGCAGAAATTGTACAGTTGTTAATCAAAGCAAATGAAGAGAAGCATGATGTAAATTTAAATGCTTTAAAAACTCGAATCGCTTCAAAGTATGGGCTCGAAACGTCACCTCGTTTAGTTGATATTATCGCTGCTGTGCCTATTAATTATAAGAAGATTTTAGTACCAAAACTGTTAGCTAAACCCATTCGAACTGCTAGTGGTGTAAGTATTTGTTTAGGTATATTAATTTTTACAATATAAGGTTACATTATCTAATGATTTTTTAGTAAATTATTGGAAGTAATATGTAACAATGTTTATTAGTGCGATAACAAAGATTTTATAAGAATTTATGGTACTTATACGTAATAATTATTGAATTGATTGTGTAATGTGTTTCTATACAAAGTTTGTTTTTTTTAAATGACTCAAATGTCGTACAGTCTAAAGTCTGTTCACGGTAACCGTACAGACGATGTAAACAAACAGGTTTGACAACGGCATAATTCGCACAGTAAATGCTTTGCGTAAAATTGTTGTTGCTTGTACACAAGTAAGTACCGTAAGTATGTACTTATGTAAAAATGCGTCACCGGTGTATCGGATAAGGAAATGGTTATTTTGAATAGACTTTATCCTAATTGGAAAAGTTCTTCTTATGTAATACTCCTATACAAGTAGGGAATACTCCGCTGACTGTTCCCTTTATTATTTTTAAACTTCAAGTGATTAACATAATTATGTTACTTAAATATGTGATTAAATTTATGTTATATGGTGTAACTAAGTAGTAGTTGGTATTGTTGGTAATGGTTAGGTTGGTAGCAAGCGGGAAATACAGGAAACAGTTAAAGATGCCAGAAACAAGAAGAGATAAGGCCGGAGAAAACGCGGAAGTAAGCACGCAAAGACCAGGAACAGAGCCGGGGCCGGTGCACGTGGTTGCACGGGGCAGCATAGGGACACTTAGTGAATTTCAGGCTGGTGATGACTGGAATATATATTTGGAGCGGCTGGAGCAGTATTTCGAGGCAAATATGATTGAGGAGGCAAGGAAGGTCTCAGTTTTATTATTTCTAATTGGTCAGCAAGCGTATAAAGTACTACGAGACCTTTGTGATCCCCACCTGCCAAAAACAAAGAAGTATACAGAGCTGGTAGAAATGCTGTGCAAACATTTTTCATCCAGAGTATCTGTTTTTCGTCAGCGAATAGAATTTGATACATTGCGCCAGGGGAACGAGTCGATAAACGAGTGGCATGTGAAAGTGAAAAACGCGGCCATGAGCTGCAAGTTTGGGAGCTCGTTAGAGGAAAGGGTGAAGGATAAATTTATACAAGTAATGCTCTTTGAGGAACTGAAAAATGTTTTCATTGTCTGGATAGAATTTCCATGTGGTAGGCAACAAATTCTTTTCTAATATTGTGAAATACTTCTGGTAATT
This sequence comes from Melanotus villosus, assembly GCA_963082815.1. Classification (NCBI taxonomy): domain Eukaryota; kingdom Metazoa; phylum Arthropoda; class Insecta; order Coleoptera; family Elateridae; genus Melanotus; species Melanotus villosus. The sequence goes on from OY720420.1 coordinate 76,478,487, forward strand.
TACCACGTCGTATCTTGGAAACGGTTAACTTTAGCGACATTTAGCATGTCTTTTTTGCATAAAACAGACGAGGCAATTGATTTTTACAATTAGATCTACCCTAACTTTAAGTACAAAAAAGTTGAAGCTTTTTAAGATATTTGGTGTAGCAAAAGTAAGGTTCTTTTAGGAGTTACATTAAAATCGAGCACCGATTATTGTTTCCGGTCGCAAAAGAGGTAGTTCAACCAATTTTCATCCAAATATTTCGAAAACTTTCGAAATTACATAAGAAAATGAAAATTTTAACTTCGACACCCTGTATCTCTCTAAATATTAACTTTTGGACTAAGGTAATTTTAGGCAAATCATAATATTTTATATTACATAACAAAATACCGAAGTTTGTTACACTCATTATGAATCACCCTGTACAATCATCAGAAATGGAGAAATGTGATTTTAATGATGTAATACCATGAGATCAAAAAAAAGATGATTCTGAGCAGGCCTTGACTAGCATTCTAGAATCAGTGTAGCCAATCGTGTTGTACTAGTCAAGGCCTGCTCAGAATCATTTTTTTTTCGATCTCATGGTAGATACATTCGCAAAAATGAAATTCATGAAAAAAATATTGTAAAATATTAAAAAATTAATTAATAATTATTCGATATAATATAATATATTATATACATATTATGTAGTTCTTATTATTTGTACTCCTCTTTAGGAATATTACTTCATCAATAAATTAAAAATTTTACGTAGGTATTTAGTTTTTATACAAAATTGAAATGTGAGATTAGGGCCCCTCAAGTGGTATAAACGCGTCACTGCTTGGGCGGTAACTGAAAAACAAAAGAAGAAACTACAAGTTATGGAGATGCGATATTTGAGAAGGGTAGAATAAGAAACAAAATAAGGAACGATATAATAAGAGAAACATTACAAGTTAAGGAGTTAAATAAAAGACGCGAAGAACAACAATTGAGATGCCTAAGATCAGTGTTTTTCAACCTTTTTGATCCGCGACCCCTTTTCGGGTAAAAAAAATCTGACGACCCCCCAGGACCTTAATTATTATTAAACTATATCAGTGATTTCAAAGACGACGTATTAGATTGAGACCATACTGATCGAGGTATTGACACGAGTTCTGGAACTAAAAGCCGAATTGTTGATGTTCTTACAACATGCTAAATCTAAATATGCGAATCATTTTTGTGGCCCTGTTTGGCTATTATAATTAGTATTTCTCGCTGATATTTTTGACCACCTAAATATTTTAAACAAGTCTCCAAGGGAGAGAAGAAAACATTCTAACGGCCAAGGATAAAATCAAAGGATTCATTGCAAAAATACATTTGTAATCAACCTCTTTACACAAAATGATGTACGAGTCTTTCCCTTGCGTTCAGAAGATTGTCGAAACGGACCATTCCTTGGTAGTAAGTACTCACATTCCTTGCATGATGCTGAGCTTACATAATTTGGAAGCGACACTATTAAGTTACTTTCCAGGACAGGTCTTTTGGATATGTCAGTACGACTGGCTGATCTTACCACAAAGATGAAAGAAAATCTTATAGATTTTGCTGCTGACGGCATGCTTAAAATGGAATTTAATTCGCAGAAGATTGATGTCTTTTGGATGAAGAGAAAACAAGAATATCGAGAGCTGGCAAGGGAAGCTTTAAACTTATTAGTGCCATTTGCTACACCCTACCTATGTGAACTAACGTTCTCTTTAATGGTGGACATAAAAACTAAGAAGAGAAATAGGCTTCAATTAGAAAATGATTTGGTTATGTGCGTCTCAAAAATATAACCACGATTTCAAGAATTATTAACCTTTCAGTAGTGACGTGATGCCATGGCACACGAGTGGTGACTTCGGTGTCCTACACCAAACAGACCCAAACCCATATATTACTTTTTTTGTAGAAACTATAAAAATTAAATAAAATACGTAACTGTAAGAACTAAAATAAATGGTAAAGATAAGTTCTGATTATTTATCATTTAATTCAATTTTATAGTATTTATAAGTTGAAAATGGGAGCAAATTTTGACACCCGAAACTTTACGTTAATTATATAGTTACTAATTTTTATTAGTTTTAGATTGTGGTGCAATACCTAAAAATGCAAGATACGATTCTTTTTGTGTCATAATTACTCAGTTTTTTAGATCTTTATACTTTTATTTCAATTGCAATTTAATAACACTAACTGTGACTTCGGTGCATTACACCGAAATTCGTTTTAATTTCAAAGCAAATTATTCTAATGACACGCTGTTACGTCCATGCACTTAATGGAACACGACTGAAAGATACATGGAGGGAGCTGTAAATATTCCCACACATTTAGAAGTTATGGAGGGTGTTGCAACATATCGGTGCGAGATACCGCACGTCACCACTGAAGGGTTAAAAAATAAACAGGCACAGCCTTCTCACTGAAATTATTACATTTTTATTGTAGTGTAGGACCTACAACCCTTGTTTTTTACTTTTACCTTGTTTGCGACCGCGACCCCCCAAGCAAGGCTTTGCGACACCCCTGGTTGAAAAACACTGGCCTAGGTCATACTATAAGAATGGAGACAGGAAGACTACCGCGTACCGTACTAAAAATGAGAACAGACTGGAAAAGAGACACAGGAAGACCACCAATTACCTGTAAAAAAGAAATAATCAAGATATTAACAGCGAAGGGGATTAAATGAAATGAAGCAATAATAAGTGCAAAGGACAGAAAAAAGTGGCGTAGTTTAGTGAAAAGTTAAGTGGCACAGAAAGACTCCTCTACACTGGCTAACCGGTAGAAGAGGATCACGACTAAGAAGAAGATTAAAAATACTATCAACGCATTATTGCACATAGGTATACTTGGCTTATCGAACCGCACAGTACACCACCTTACGTGTAAAGTAAAGTATGAATTAATATGAAACAAAAATTGCTGTTAGAGGTTTTTGTGAGTGCATTACTTTTTAATATCCCTGTATGTATGAAAATTACACAAAGCTATATCGTTTTCAATTTATTTTGCCCGATTTTAATGTATCTTTAATTGCTTCTTTCAAGCACTCAATTTAATCGAAAATTTTTAGATTGCAGTCGTAGCAGTAATGTGCAAACCTCATCGATGCCCCCATATAAATATGACCGGAAACATTTGTGTATATTGCCCAGGAGGACCTGATTCTGACTTTGAATATTCCACCCAGAGTTATACCGGTTACGAACCTACATCAATGAGAGCCATACGAGCTCGATATGATCCATATTTGCAAACAAGGCACCGTGTCGATCAGGTATTTTTAGAAATGGGTTTAGTTTTTCATTTGCTGACGTTTAAAACCTTGCAGTTAAAACAATTAGGACACAGTGTCGACAAGGTCGAATTTATCGTTATGGGTGGCACTTTCATGTCGTTATCGGAGGAATATCGTGATTATTTTATCCGAAACTTACACGATGCCCTTTCTGGGCACAAAAGTAGTTCTGTTGACGAAGCCGTTAAGTATTCGGAAAGGTCAAATACAAAGTGTATAGGAATTACAATCGAAACCAGGCCTGATTATTGTCTCGAAAGGCATTTGTCCGACATGTTGAAGTATGGTTGTACAAGATTAGAAATAGGTATGTATCCAGATTGAAATAGAACCAAATGATTGTTACAAGTTATTCAAACAGGTATACAATCGGTGTATGAAGACGTAGCCAGAGATACAAATCGGGGCCACACTGTAAAAGCAGTATGCGAAACTTTTAATCTTTCTAAAGACGCTGGATATAAAGTGGTTGTTCATATGATGCCCAACTTACCTAATGTTGATTTAGAACGTGATATGGAGCAATTCATAGTAAGGAGCGACATGCAAGTAATAATATTGGTAGTAAACTATAAAAACAATTATAGGAACTATTTGAAAACCCAGCATTTCGACCTGACGGTTTAAAAATCTATCCTACGCTAGTCATTCGTGGAACGGGTCTCTACGAGCTTTGGAAGACTGGTCGTTATAAAAGTTACCCTCCATCAGTTCTTGTAGATTTGATTGCTAATATTTTAGCGTTAATTCCACCGTGGGTTAGAGTATATCGTGTGCAAAGAGATATACCTATGCCTTTAGTAAGGTAAATAAAATAAATCAAACTAAAATGACAATACTCAGTCTGTATATAGTTCAGGAGTTGAACACGGAAACTTACGTGAACTTGCCTTGGCGAGAATGAAGGATATGGAATTAAAATGTCGAGATGTTCGCACACGTGAAGTTGGTATTACCGAAATTCATCACAAAGTACGACCGAATGATGTGGAATATGTTCGAAGGGATTATGTTGCTAATAATGGCTGGGAGTCCTTCTTAAGTTACGAAGATCCTGTACAGGATATACTTATTGGGTTATTAAGGTAAAAATTGTCTTAAGTGTGAATAAACAAACCAAAAAAATATATGTAACCAGGTTGCGCAAATGTTCGCCTGAAACAACATTCAGACCAGAATTAAAGGGAGCTTGCTCAATCGTTCGTGAACTTCACGTATATGGAAGTGTTGTACCCGTACATGACAGGGACATGTTAAAATTTCAACATAGGGGCTACGGGGTACTTTTAATGGAGATGGCCGAAAGAATTGCAATTAATGAACATAAATCGGAAAAAATGGTTGTTATATCAGGAGTGGGAACAAGGAATTATTATCGTAAGTTAGGTTACGTACTGGAAGGACCTTATATGGTGAAGAGTTTAACTAAGGAAAAATATACGAGTTCGCTTTATTATTATGATAAAAAGGATGTTACTGCACCTCCACCGAAAACAAATATAATTGAAAAGGCACCGCCACTTTTGGACGATGAAGAATTTTTGAAGAAGTGGGATGAAAGTAAAAATTGGACTACTATGTTGAAATCGTAAGTTTATCATCTAATCAATGTTTTTCTGTATAATAATGGTTTTGTTAATTTTGTTTACAGGAAGAGGGTTTGCGACGATGAAGCGGCGGTTTCTAGTTTTAATATGTAAAAATATTTAAAAAAATAAAGAATCTGTTAAATAGCACTTTTTTAATATTCATTGCAGTAGTTGGCAGTTCATTGGTATTTTCATTTATTATTTAGAATTTTGTAAGGGCAGGTGCAATGCTAGAGAAGTGCCAAATTCCAGAATTTTTATATCGTTTGAAGGTTAACAATGCCTTCTTCTGAATAAAATAAACAACGTTTGCCGAATTGTTGATTAGTACCTTTATAATAAATTACACAGCGAAGCGTTTAGGTTATAAAAAAATATACTACACACATTCAGTAAAACTAAGAACAATATTAAAAATCTTCAAATTCTTTAGGATACAGTTCCTGCGATGCAACCTTTAAAGCTTCTTCATCATACACATCGAAATTACTAGCGTCACCAGGATTTTTACAAGCTGGTAAGAAAGGCGCTGTAATCTTTCTGTGATAAATATTTAACCAATTAACATCCTTAAACCATTTATGAGAGCGTATATCTTGTACTCCTCCTCTTAAATTACCAAATCTAATAAAGGCAAAGTTATTAAATGAAAGCACATTTAAATGTTATCTTGCCTTTTCGATAAATCAACTTGAAGTATGTTTCGTAAGAAATCTTTTAATTCTGTAGTAAAATGTCCAGGAAATCTATATTTTCCAGCAACGATTTTTTCATAAATTTTCATAGGATCTTGAGAGTAGAAAGGAGGATATCCAGCTGACATTTCAAAAACTAAAATTCCGAAAGACCACCAGTCTGCTGATTGGCCGTAACCTTTGCTTAGAATAATTTCTGGAGCTAAATATTCTGGAGTCCCACACAATGTCCAGGTGCGACCTTTAACTAACTAAAAATATTTGTGTTTTTGGTAGTAGCCATAGAGGAAATAAGAATTTATTTAAACAATACCTTACAGAAGCCAAAATCTGTAATTTTGAGATATCCTTCATGATCGATTAAAATATTTTCTGGTTTTAAATCACGATATATAAGTTCCAGATGATGAAGATATTCTAAGCTTAAAACAACTTGAGCTGCATAAAATCTTGATAGATTCTCATCAAATTTATGTTGTCTGTCGGCATAATTAAAATAAGTATAATTTCATGTATCGCCACAATAATCTTACCGACGTAAATGAGTGAACATTTCACCGCCGTTAATGAAAGGTAACACAAAATAAATATAACTATTGTCTTTAAAATGATGTTCCATGCAAACGACAAAAGGAAAATTTATTGACAATAAAATTCGTTTCTCGTATAACGTATGTTCAACTTGTTTGAGTTTTATAATTCGTATTTTCTCGAGAATCTTCATTGCGTAATATTTACCTGAAGCTTTGTGTCTTGTAAGGACCTGAATTAACAATACATAATAAATAGAGTTTATGAATAAAGAAGTAAGAAAATTCTATGCAGAATTTAAAGGAATTAGAAAGGCTTATACAAGAACTACATTTTGTAAAGATAAGGAAGGAAATTTGGTTGGAGGAGAAGAAGCAACGCTGGAGAGGGCAGAATATTTCGAGGAATTGTTGAATGGAGAAGAAAGCAAAGACAAAGCAGTACCAAGAGTCAAAATAAGAGAAATCGATGAAGAAGAAGTGAAAGAGCCAGAAAGTTCAGAAATATTAGAGCCCTGGGGAAGATGAAATAGAGGTGGAAATATTAAAGTAAAGAGATAAAAAAGCCTAAATAAGGAGACATACTAAAACTAGCACATGCGGCAAAAAGAGAGACTTGGAAGTCAACGAAGATAAAACTAAATATCTGATAAGCAGCAGAGAAGACACAAACCATATAAAGAAAATTAAGACAGGGGAATACAGATTTGAAAAGGTGGCGAACTTTAAATACCTAGGAGTGATGGTAAATGGGAGGAATGAACGGAGTATAGAGATAGAGGATCGAATAAAAGCAGGAACAGAACCATTTGGAGTTACCAAAAATTAATGAAGGATAGAAATTTAAGCAGGAACACTAAATTGAGAATCTATAGAGCTGCAATCACGCCAGTAGTATGCTATGCATCAGAAACAATGTGCTTTAGCAATAAAGAACAGGAAAAGCTAAGAATCTTTGAAAGAAAAGTATTGGGTTAAGAACAAAGAATCCTAATGAACCATGAAATGGAAGAAATAATGGAAGGAGAAGATATCGTGAGAGTCATCACAGCTAACAGAAAAAGATGGTTTGGACATATACAAAGAAGAGATACTGGAGAGCTAATAAGAAGAATTACAAGCAGGAGACCAATGAAGGACAGACAAAGAGGAAGACCCAGAAAGAGATGGGAAGACCAAGTAATAGGAGACATAAAAAAGCTAGGAATAAAGGATTGGAGGAAGAAAATGAAGGGCAAGAAAGAGTAGAGCAAAATAGTAACCAAAGCCAAATCACACGAAAACCTTCAAGCAGAACAGGAGCAAGGAAATACGGAGTGATTCACCATAGAGAAGAATCAGAAGAGTTCCAAGGGACGGCTACCATTCCGACAGGAGTGCCAAGGTCAATACAATACAATACAAAAGTCGAACAGTCGCAAGAAATATCATAATAGCAGGACAAAAAATGGGATTAAAGATCAATGAAGTCAAAACAAAATACATGGTATGGGATGGGATCAGAACACCGAATACAGTTGCCAAGACGTAGAAAATCTAACCAACCTGGGTGAGGAGTGTAGCGTAGTGAGTAGTGAGGAGGTAAAGGCACGAATAGCGGCAGGGAATAGGTGTTTATTCACACTAAAAATCATAATGGCAAATAAAGCACCATCGAGAGCTATCATAGTGACATAATATTGTATAATGCTTGTGAAATGTGGACAATCACTAAGCAAGACCAAAAATCATTAAGTATATGGGAAAGAAAAGTCCTGAGGGGGGAAAACTAGTGAAGATGGGAAAGAAGGACGAATGAAGAAATCGAAGTACTGGAGACAATAATAGCGAATTAGATGGATAGGACACCTAATTAGAATGGAAAGAACCAGAATATCGAAGTATGCATGGAAAACAGAAGTTGGAGGAAGGAGAAGAAGGGGTAGACCAGAGTCAGAGTGGAAGAAAGAAGAAATGGAAGGATAGGAAGAGAAAGCAAAAGATAGGATTAAATGGAGAAAAGTGGTGCAAGAAGCCAAGGGCTTATAAGGTCTGTAGTGCTGAAGATATGTATAATATACAGGGTGATTCAAAAGTATTGTCATTAATTTTAAGGGTAGGTAGAGCATATCAAATAGAATAACTTTTCTCAATAAACCATGTGTCGCAAGTAAACCGTAAATTTTTAAATATTAATACAAAAATTGTTTTGGGGCCACCGAAACAGGTTCTGTTTACATTCAAAATTTAAATTTATCAATCGCCTTTCACTCTTCAAAATGCTGCAACAGCTCTGAAAGACAGTTTTTGTTTGTGTGTTTGTGTAGAAGTTTAGTGTTTTTTTGCATGGAGGATTTGAATATTTTTTGTAAGTCCTGTTTCTCTTTATTAACAACAATTTTTTCTAATATCACTTTTTAAACGTGCCGCTAATTGTTTACTGTCAGTCTCAAGCCTGAAAAAATGTCACAGGAAAGTGAAACCTGTAAATTACATAATTATTTTTCCAGGGTCAAATTTCTATCGCAGGCTTTTTGAATGCATTTTAGCCAGCGATTCTCAAACGTGTGTAACCAAATTTAAAATAAACAAAAATTGCGATAAGCTTTAAGTTTTTGCTGTAATATACTTCTATTAAGGTCAGAATATACCCATTTAATTTAATGACAATACTTTTGAATCACCCTGTATAAGTACAATTTGAATGAAAGATTGCAAATTATGGTACCAGGTGATCAACAGATTTCATAATTAGAGGAGGCTGTGATTGGTGCTATTTTATGCTGTGGTTGGACACATACCTCAATTCTGACACTTAAAATTTTTAATTTCAAGCTGCAAGCTTGTGTTGCCAACTTTATGGTAAATATCACAGCCTGCTCCTTGCTCCAATTATAAATTCCGTTGATTACTTGGTATTCATAAAATGATTCTTAAATGTAGTACAATTGCAACTAATTCTTGGCAGAAGTGTTTATGTGTCATTTTGAATTAAAATTGCATCTGTAAATTTGGTCATGTTGTTAAAAAAAAGTTAAAACAGTTAATTTATAATTCCCACTCTTGTACACAGTTCTCCAGCTTTTACACAGATGGCGCTCTATGCCTTTTATCAGTTTTTCAAATGTTTAAATGAAGTTTTTAGGCTATAAATTTGTTGAATTTGTCAATTTGTGTGTTAATATGCTCGTGTTAAATTTGAGTGCTTTTTAGTGCCCTTTTGGCCCATTGGGGCAAGAAGCCTACACTAAAGTTTGAGAGTATTAGTAAGTGTTTTTAGAATGATATAATTTTCAGGTTTACCACAAATGTTTGAATATGTTCTTTAATTTCGTGATTGAATTCACCGCATTGTATTTTGAGTACTTTATGTATCTAACATTTCTGCATTGTTACTCCGTTTTCTTATAGTTATTGTAAATTGTAAGCCATATTAAGATCAATTTAAAGTAAGACACCTCATTGGCGCAGGGATTGAAAGAGACAAAAGAAAGTTAGGTGGATATTTAAGCAAATAATGGTATAAGATTAAAAATCTAGATTAATTGTTTTACCACTCGTCCAAAAGAGCCAGTGCCCAGTGTGCGATATTTCTCAAAATCACTCATTGCAGCATTTGACGGATTATTCTTCTTAATCCATTTTTCTTCAAATTGTTGTTTATGTTTGTTTAATATATGTTGATATTCCAGATCCTCGGTTTTAGTCCCCTAAGGAGTTACATTACTTTCTTATTTGAAATGTAAACCGTACAATTTATGATTGTTCTAAGTAAATTAAGACAATAAAATTTAAGTATTTTACCTGAAATGCATCACCCTTAGCAATAGGAGGATGCTGTGGTCTTTTGTAAATTTCATTAAGATTAGGGGTCGTCTTTAAACTTTTCATTTCTTATAATTGAAAATAAGCATTAACAACCAATTGACTTAAGACATGTTTTGAAATGTTTTCAGGTCTCTTGATTAAATTTAAATCATTCTGTATTGTAGGTTGCGTCCGTTTATTTTATTAATGCCGACAATTTTCTTTAGTTATTATGAATTAATAGTTATTTATTATACATGCGGATTAAATTAATGTTTAATGAGCGGTACGTTTACACGCGCGAGCTGCGGTAGCCGCAAGCGCGTTAATACCGCGAGTTAATACATTAATTTAATCCGCAAGTGTAATACAACTGTTTATTCAATTTTGACATTTACTTGACATTTTTAAAGCGATTTGACATTTTTAAAGCGCTAGCGGAATAAAAATTTTAAATCGCTAGCGGAATAAAAATTTTAAACGATTGTTTATAAAACATCAACTTTTATGGGCAGGCCAGAAACAATTAAACGTCAGTTTATACGGCAAAATTGAATAAAAACTGTTAACTGATAATGTAGCAAGCTGCAGTTAACATGTTATTTTTGCTTCTACAACATTAACGTAAATATTCTGCAGGTCCAGTTTGGTTCATTTATTAGTAAATACGGCAAATAAACTGTAATAATGTTAACGATTTTCAACTAAATTGTGAAATTTAAAGACGAGTATCACTTGAGCATACGTTTAATGAGAAATTATATTTACAATTTTCGACATGTCCACATAGAGCAAATTTACTGTCATACATTTTTTTCGTTAAAGGATTCCTATTTTAGAAATATAGGTAGAAGTAGAACAGCAATTTAATTTCATAATATAAGTTTACATTACATAGTTTTAAAACTAAATGTTAGTGTATAAAAGTCTAAAAGCATATAAAAAAGTTTAATCTTATAATTATCGATACATAACATACTCGCTATTATAAAATCGAAAACAAATGATTCTTAAACCAATAAAACTTAATATTATAGACGCTGCGTAGATATTTACATTAACCTATAGAAATCTCGTCACATAATTCTAAATTCTCATAACTACATACATTAAAAATTTTACAATTTAACACAACTTTTATGGTTATGCCTAATAACACAGGATATCAGCAATCTTTTTCAAAAAATCTTGAAAATAGAGATCATTTATTAAAAGCAAATCTACTGAGGGTTAGGTTGAGGAGGATAATTATATGGAGCGTATTGACCCTGAGGAGGTGGAGCTTGGCCTGGTGGTGGTCTTACATACTGGTACCCCTGTGGTTGCGATGCATATTGAGGCTGAGGTGGGTAACCAGGTTGTGGTGGATATCCATAATTGCCAGCAGGTGGTGCGGGAGGATAGGCTTGATTGGGTGCAGTATAACCTGGATTTGGATTTGCAGGTTGAGAATTAGAAGGATAAGGGGGTTGATAACCTTGACTCGTAGCTGGAGGTGCGGCAGATGTAACAACCACTGGGTTAACAGCATTGCTTGGAGGTGTAGCGAAAGGTGGAGACTGAGCATTATTTGGGCCATAGTTAGCAGGACCAGGACTGGGTTGATTAGCATACGCAGGACCAGGAGCAGCTTGTGGAGGCTGACTGTTTGCTGGAGGTGGATACCCTTGTTGTGGTGGATATCCCTGTTGTGGAGGATAGTTTTGTGGGGCGTTAGCATTAGGATATGGAGTGGAATTTGGTGGTGTACCATATGTTGCAGGCTGAGCATGAGGTGGGGCTCCTGCTGGTGGATATGGATTACCTTGTGGTGGTGCATTAGTAGGGGGTGGGGTTCCATAACCGGGTTGATAACTGTTGTGACTGGTTGTTGCTGGTGGTTGCCCGTAAGTACCTTGAGTATTGGCAGGGTATCCCGGAGGTTGATTAGGTGGATATTGGCCTTGTTGAGGATAAGCTGCACCTTGAGGTGGATATTGGCCTGGGTATTGACCCTGTTGATAAGTACGTTGTGGGTAAGGTTGAGGTGCATTGGCAGGTCGTTGTGGGCCTGGCGGTTGGCGATAACCAGGTTGTTGCTGATGGTTATAATTATTCATGTGTTGTTGATCGGGGTTAGGTGGTTGTCCAGGCTGTGGTCCTGATCCGGGTGGAGGCTGTAAGCCCATCAGAAATATAATTTTTTATAAATAACGATGTTTATCATAAATTTAATACTCACTGGAAGTAGGGCGTGAACATTTTGTGTTGCATCTGCAATGCTAGCTAGATAGACTAAATTTCGGTGGAGGACTTGTTGATATTGCAAACATTCCTGAGCTTTTCCTTTGCTTTGGTAATCTTGAATAGTTTGGATTAGTTGACTATTTTCATCAAGCATTTTTTGTATTTGTGCAGGATTAGGAGGCATCCTATTGGGTGCACCTCGTTGAGCAAAAGCAAGTGACATTTTTTTAAATATAATTTTCAATATCAGTCTAAATCATACACTCCGTTTTTTGTTTACTGCCACATTTCACTTTCAATTATTAAGTTTTTGTTCTATAATTTTGACAGTTATGAACGCTTACTAGTTTTAACCAAATAGTCGAGTGTTGTGTCGAGTGCAATGGCACGGCGTAGGTCAACACACTACCAACATAATGTAGAGCAAGAACACCAACCATAAGATTTAGTTTAGTGTGATTTTAAGTTAAAAAGTTAAATGCATGTTATTAGGTTATTACCCATAAAGTATTTGGCATAATAGTATTTTAGTTTTTGCCTTCTAAATATACTAAAACTTTAACAACTTGGGTTCAGGCAACCATTTACTAGTGTAATCGAAAATTCCAGAATGGGATATACATATACCCATACACCGACGAGTATGTCAGCCGCCGTACACTCCCCGGCGTACGTTTTGCGTCATAATATTCGCTTTTCTCCCTTTAGGTTTTTGTTGACCATTTAACATACTAAACATCTACAAATACTAACTAAATAAATCCATTAATTAAAAGACGGTTTACAAATTCGAAAAACCTTTAAAACGCACAAACTAGCGCACGATAAGATTTTTTTCTACAGAATTACAGGAGTTGTCCTCGGTGGGTGACCTATGGGTGTTGTTGAGAATCCCTAGACCTACAACCTTTAGCTCAGTTGTAAGAGGGCTAGGCTTGCATGTTGCAAGTCCCGGGTTCGGATCCCAACGTTGGTGGAGATTTTTTCTCTGGTATCTGGGATCAGTACTAGGCCTGGTGAGACAATTCACAGTAGGGCTTAATTAACTGTGCTCTACTCGGAAGACTGGTCTATGAGATAGAATTTTCGGCACTTTTTGAAAAACCGTTCGATAAGGGTTGACCTAGGTGTGGTCTACAACACCCATAGATTACCCACCGAGGACAACTCCTGTAATTCGAGAAAAAAAAATTGTAAGTTGGTCCTCCAGCTGTCTTTACATACGTATTTTAATAAACTTTCGACCTCGCTTGAGGCGAATTCCTGGCACTTTTTGAAAAACTACTTGGTAAGAATAGTAGGCTTAGCAGGCGCGGATCCAGGCAGGGGCTAAGGGGGCTTTAGCCCCCCCCGAAATAAATTCCCTGCTATGTGTTTTCTTTACATTTAGCTAATGAGTTTAAATAAATATGACACGATAAAAGCCGAAGAAGTTTTAGAAATTTTTAAATTAAAACACCCAAAAATAATGAAGTCCAAATATATTTAAGACAAATTTGATGTGACAAGTTTTATATATCAAATATTTTAATGTCGTCCAAAACTATATATCAGTTTATGTTTAATATTTTTGAATTTATGTTTGTTCTGTTTCTTATAGTTTATTACATTGCATTTTTTTTGTGAGAATTATATATTATTTTTACTCTATTCAAGGTTCTTACCTACTTAATAAATAAGTTCGTCTACATTTTTGGATTGTTTTTACTTTACCTATTATTAGTCCTGCTCCCGCCGTAAGGGGTGTTTAATTCTAAAAAAACAAATGAACTAGAAAAAAACGCAAAAAATTGCGAAAACTTAAATAGGTACTCGTTTTTTCCTCCTTAAAAAGTTACATAAAAAATTTCAGCTTTCTCTTAAAAGTAGTTTCCGAAGCCACGCCCCTTTTTTGAAAAAAATTACGCCTGCGGCGCTTCGCCCTCGAGCGACCGACTCACTGTCCTACTATTTAGTTTTAAAATTAGCCCCCCCCGAAAAATCTTCCTAGATCCGCGCCTGAGGCTTAGGTGTCCTCTACAACATCCATAGGTCACATACCGAGGACAACTCCCTTGTAATTCGAAAAAAAAAATTGAAAATTGGTCCGCCAGGTGTTTTTACATAGGGGAGACCGGGGCAGATTTGGACATTTTTCTAAATTCCAAAATATTTTCTTTACCTAGCGAATTTTTTCTTTTTAATTTAGAAAGGAAACATCTATATACTTACATTATTCTAACTGCATGATTTTTTTTAGATTTTTTTGTAAGAATCCCTTCAAATTTTCTTTTATTTAAGTCTTCTATCTAATTGTGCCCCACCAAATGTTGTCCAATTGTGCCCCACTGCTGTCCAATTTGACAGCAACAACATAGCAGGAGTATATCTCGTAAAAACACACAATGGTCTAAAGAAATTCAGAAGGTATTAAAGAAATACTTTAGTATACACTTTTCAACAAATAAACAATGAAATAGAGAAAGAATACAAATCCAAATATAAAAGTAATAATATGCTTTGAAGTAAAAACGATTTATTCAACCTGGTAGCCATCAAAATGTACATTAATTCTAAAACAGGAAGTAAGTCTTGAAGTTTTGCCCACTTGAGTAGGTTTTGACAACTTGGCAACTACATCTGACCGCATTGTTGTTGAATTAATATCATCTACCAATGGAAAAACAAAACCTAAATTTTGCTACTTCATTTCATAATTATCGTTGTCCACCAAGCTTAGAACTTGTCCTATATAGTATCTCACGTTTTTTTTTTTTGTAGGAAACCTTATTAGTAAGAAATCACCCACATTAATTTGTTCATCATCAAGTAAATATAAAATATCATCTTCATTATCCTCAGCCATACTAATGTCTGAGTCAGAAGAAGAAAATCTTTTTTTCAGTCTTTCCAAAAAGTGGTTTCTTAATATTTTTAATCCCTCTCATCCCTACTTTTGAACGGACCATACAACCCCACGTCTAAGGGCTGCATCTTGTGAGTCCAATGGGGCGAAAACGACAGCAATGTGATGTTATTGTCTCTGCAAAAAGTTATGGCAGCAAAAGACACGTGGCTTTCGTGATTATCAATTAATAAAATCAGAGGATTATTTAGTGTTGGGTGGGCATGCTTTTGGATGTATCGTAGAACTTCCAAAAGCAGTTCTGATGTCATCTAGCCGTTCGAGGAACGGAGACCAAGTGATCCAGTTGGTGCCCCGAACATGAATTCTTTAACTTTTTTACGTGGGAAAATATAAACAGGCGGTAGACTAGCTTTCGTTGCAGAGATAATCCCGCAGAATGTTACAAGAGTCCATCTTTCAGCAGATACAATCTGGCCTACCTGCTTTTTACCTGTAGGCGCAATTACCTTTGGAGCTTGAAGAATTGTAGGAATTCCAGTTTCATCAATATTCAAAATCTCCTCAGGGCTAAACTTGAACTTTTTCTGAAGACCTGTCGGCTAGCATATTTCGATCTGCTAACATTATCAGTATTTTCTTCAACGTCTGGCTCGTTTCCAGAATCATTTCAATAGCTTCGATTCGACTCTTTTATTTTTTTCTTTAGTCTGAAGACTAATGTTGACTTACTAATGTTATATTGTGCTGCTGCATTTCGCACTGATGTTTTATTTCTTAATACTTCTTCTAGTGCTAATTCAATGGCTTCTTCAGATGTGGAAGCTCTTTGAGTTTTTTTTGTACCTTCGGACCATTTCTGTAACAATATTGAAGAGATGGGAACACAATAATCGTCCCTGGAGCACTTTTGGACAGTCCATTTGAAAAACTGCTTGGTAAGCGTTATAGGCCTAGGGGCCCTCTACAATACTGATAGGTCACTCACCGAGGACAACTCCTGTAATTCTGTAAAAAAAATCTTATCGTGCGCTAGTTTATGCGCTTTAAAGGTGCTTGGAAGTTGTAAACCGTTTTTTAGTAAATAGATTTGTTTAATTAGCATTTGTAGATGTTTATTTTGTTAAATCGTTGAGGAAAACCTTAAGGAAAACATGGGAAAAGCGAATTTTTTTTTGACGCAAAACGTACGCCGGAGAGTGTACGGCGGTTGAGATACGCGAGAAAAACGTATCCAATTACGTATCTAACTTCAGCCCGGTATATACCGTTGGTATTCTTAAGAATTGCCTATCATACCAATGTTCAACATTTCTCCAAATCTTAACCTCAATGTTTTCAACCACAAAAGTCTGAAATTAGTTAAAATTGATAATAATGAAGATAAGAAGATATAAAAAAGTGACAAAAAACTTAAATTTCTACATTAACAATTTCAAATTTCGACAACCCTATCAGATTTTAATCGATGGAACGTTTTGTTTTGCTGCTTTAAATGTAAGTAGAGGTTAGAATCTTATTTTGTTGTTATTAATGTTCTTTATCTTTAGAATAAGATAAATATCGCAGATAACATCCCTCGATATTTGCAAGGCGAGTTAAAATTCTTGACAACGCAATGTGTTACTATCGAAACAGAAAATTTGGGACGCAAAGTGTCGGGAGCTTTATACCTCCTAAAACAATTTGCTTTACATAAATGCGGACATGAGGGAAAACCTATTGCAGGAGCCGATTGCCTTTTGTCAATGGTTGGACGACGTAACGACAATCATTATTTCGTTGCTACTCAAGATCTTGATTTGCAAAATAAGTTACGTCAGATACCAGGCGTGCCTTTGCTATACCTTCATTTAAAAACTCCCGTTTTGGAGCATCCGTCAGAAGCTTCAGTAAGAAGTAGAAATTATAATTGTACATTAGCAGAAACAGAAAAAGAAACTATCGCGGAACTAAAAGAACGACATGGAATAGTCGACGCCATCGATGCTCCCCCTAAAAAAAGGAAAAAGAAAGGTGCAAACCCGTTATCTTGTAAGAAGAAAAAGAAAAAGCAAAGTGTTGGTGGTATACAAAAAAAGGAAGGTAGTACCGAAGTACAAAAGAAACACAGGAAGAAAGTAAGGATTCCAAAGCATGTTAAAGATGAATTGTTTAATAGTGTAAATAAAGAATAATTAGTACTTATTTAATTTTTTATTTCAATACATAGGAATCATATTCGTCACACTGTGAACTACATAGATGTTATAGAGCTACTTCTTCTCAATATAATCTATCTGCTAAATATAATACAATAAGTAGACCCGTTAATAGTTAAATCTACTGTATACTTGTTCGATTTACTCTACTCCTCTGGGATATTCTTAGATTTACATATTTTTGAATAATTCTAAAAAATGTAACATACAGCAAGTTAAGTGTTCAGTAAAACAATAACATTTGCAATCTAAATATATATTGCACAAAAATGAAAAACTTAAAGGTGCTACTAAAGTAACTATTTTATTGTTTGGCAGTCTTCAACATGTATTGTCACTTAGTATGCTTAAAATTAAATAACATGATGAAAATGAGGCAAACGTAAGTATATAAAACTGGGTTATCGGATAAAAGCACCATCGAATGATTTCGTGTAAAATGTTATATAAAATTTTTGTGGTTTGAAGGTTTTGGTGTTTGATATTTTTCTGAGTTTAAGAAAGTCGATTCGAGTTAGGTTATTGAAATGTACGCTGATAAATATTTAAGGAGTTAAAAGGTCTTAACATTTGATCATAAATTTATATAAGAAATTTTGATTTTGCAAGGCTTAGAATTTTAATTTTGCCGTTTCATCAGTAAATTCGAATTTTTGTTTTAATTTGGTAATATCCTAATCATCATATATTACAATTCGCAACAAAATATGAATCACATAAATCCTAGTATGATATGTAAACAAAGTCTACTAAATTTTTTTATTAATTACATAAATTCTATTAGGTCGAGTTTACATATAAATACTCAATATTAAATCATCACATTTATTATATGTAAAGGGGCGTTGTCTCTTAAACTAGACTTTCTGACTGTTCTGGGATATTATTACAATATTTATCAGCCATTACATCGAGAACTTGTTCAAATTTTATGTAGCGGTCAACAGCTCCGGCAAAAGCTCCTCGACTACCCCATAAAAATTTCATTTGAAATTCAGTTTTAAACATTTCTAGGGTTAAATCTTCCATTCTTGCTTCTCCTAGAACAATTTCCGCATTTCGTTGGAACGTTGTGAGCGAATCCAGAAATTTTCTTGCGGTTTCGAAATGTGATAGTAAAGTACTGAGCCCAAAATCTTGTGTATTTGTTTCCCATAGATTCAAACCAGAAGACGTTAAAATGTGTTGTTCACTCGGTGCGAGAAAATCATCCAGGTTCCTTTCTAGTAGTAAAATGAATGGAAGTAAATGTGGAATTGTTGTGTTTGGTGCCTGAGGATTTGAGCAATTATTCATATTTTTAAGAGTTGGGCGGAGTTTTGCTTCAAAATTAAATGCTGCATCTGTGTATTTTTGCCTTAACATGTGCCACGTTGTGTCTAATCTTTGTACCTAAACAAAATAATTAGAATAAATATTTTGAATTATGAAAATTAAGAATTAATTAAGGAGATTATTTTTGATTTCTTACCTGTGGTAAACAAAGGCCCAGCATTATTCCACAAAAACCAAATAAATTTCCTAATGCTGTTTTTGTATCTATTGCTACTTCTATCCATTTGTTTAAAGTTTCCGTTCTTTCTGTTTCGTCCGAGCATGTTAGTATCGTCACAGCTACCAATAATTTAAGGCATTCAGTTCTGCAACAAAATTTAATTAAATAATTTATTGTCAGGTACTCAGTCTCTAGCTTTCTAAACAACAGCTTGTTCTAGATCTATAATCGATTGTATCAACCGCTGATTATTTTTAAGCCTTGGTTATTTAAACAAAATTGCATTACACCTGTATTTATGGCTCTTAATGTAAGTGTAACCAAAATTGATAGGTTTTTGTTCAGTGGTTGGTGTAATCGGCCATTGATTTAGTTATGGCTGTTGGATTCACCTGCACCATTGATACATCTGAAGATGTAATATATATTTTTTAAACATTTATGAACTGCATCATCATTCATTAGCCTTCAAAATGTAACTTAGCAAGTTTGAGGCATAACTGCTCCAGACTTAAATTTGACTATGGTTGGATTCCAAAACCCGAGACTTTTTATTTAAAAGTTTGGAGGTTTAAAAACATTTGAAATTTGTTCAATTTAATTAATATAAAATTGCAATAACGTCAGTATTACATTAAGAAAGTTATGAAATAATTGCTCAGTAATTTTTACGTAAAGCTTTGACGTTTGTAAAATCTAATGAGGTTTGTTCAATCTAATTAATTTTAGAATTACAGTGATGTACAACACACAGTACAAACAAATTAGGACAGAATTGCTGGGTAATTCTTTTACAATGTCGTAAAGTTGCATAAGGTTAGTAAAATATGTTTGCAGATTTGGTTATGACGGTAGTACTTATCTAAGATTAAATTGTATTACCTACCTACCTAATTTAATTTATGTACTGCATTATAAGATTTGTAAATTCATGGACAAGCAAAGCATGGTATTTCTGCATGGACCAATTGAAATAATTTTTCCACACTTTCAAGGAAACTTGAATTTTGTGCTTTTGCTTGCTAATGCAAAATGACTAGTAAAATACCTTGGTATTCCTTGCCATAGAAAACGAGCAGCAAAGTATTTATAAAATTCTGCAATCATATCACTCTTGAAACAAGTTACACCTCTTAAAAATTGTATGGGGAATAATATGAAACGTCAACAAATCACTTCATGATTTTTGGGAGACGTACGAGCTTTGGCAAAAAAATAATGAGACTGGCAACACTGTGCGCGAGCCGACAATGCTGTTGCTTGGCTGCTTCCCTTTCATACGGCAGTTAGAATAACCCTTTCCGTAGACTCAGTACAAGTTTGAACATGTTATAGTTGCTACGCAATTGTTGAGAGCGTTTGAAGTGAAGTGCGTTAAGAAAATCGGACGGGCAAAAGATTGAGCAACGTTGTGCTACGAAATTTTGTGTAAATCTTGGCGAATCCGCTACTGTGACTTATGAAAAGTTACAAAGGGCTTTTGGAGAACATTTCCTATTCAGGGCACCAGTGTTGAGATGGCACAAGGCCTTTTTAGAGGGCCGAGAAGAAGTGGAAGACGTTTAACCTCAAAAACGGACGGCAATGTGGAAAGAGTGAGGACTCTTGTGACGTCAGACCGTCGATTGACGTTGAGAATAATCAGTAGCGAGTTAAATTTGAACCGGTTTACCGTCCATCAGATTTTAACACAGGCAGTGGCGTATTTATGGGGGGGGCGTCCAGGGGACCTAGACCCCCTCCTCAGAGACCCAACTGAACTTTTATTATAAATAAATACTGTTTAATCACGTCCCCCGTAAAACCTAAGTATAGTATTTAATAAAATGTATGTCATAATATGCATAATTATATACGAACATTTCACCTTTTGCACTTCATCCAAATAAAACTTATCTATAAACTTCACAGAACTCGCGTATATACCCATCTACCTATCTCAATATTCGTTCGACCCCCCCCCAGAAACAAAACTTAAATACGCCACTGACACAGGATTTGGGCATAATAAAAGTGTGCGCCAAGATGGCCCCAAAAACCGGAGCCAGAATTCTTAAGTTGTGTGACCTTCTTATTACGCCATCTCCTATCGGAGGTTGGTGATCCAAATGGCTAGTATTGTTTTTGAAGCTGCAGCTCGCAGGCCCTTCAGCCACGAATTCTGGCGCCTTCAAACAGACCTTTTACCTTGAATTCTATCATTAACCTTTGTATCTCGTACCTTTTACGGCCTTTTACCTCTCATGATGTGTCCAATATAGAGCGTTTTTCGTTTTTTAATGGTCATCATTAATTCTTTAGCTTTACTCATTCGGTTGAGGACCTCGGTGTTGGTTATTCTTTGCGTCCATGATATTCGTAACATGCGTCGGTCAAGATACATTTCGAAAGCGTCGATTCTTTTTTCGGTTTGTGGATCCAAGGTCCAACACTCGCAACCATATAGGAGTACTGGAAACACGTAGCATCGGATCATACGCATTCTAAGATCTAAACTGAGATGCTGAGATCTGATTTCGCAAAGAACCCTTTCATACTTATGAACGTCTTTCTGGTCTGCTCAATTCTTGATTTTATTTCTATTTTTGGGTCACAACTTTCGTTCACATTAGCTCCTAAGTATTTGAAGGATGACACTTACTCGACTACCATGTCTTTGATGTGTATTTCATAATTTCTGATGTTCTTTGAAAATACAACTAGCTTTGTCTTGGAAATGTTGATACAGAGACCATATTGCTCGCAACGCTGGACAATGCGGTTCATTATATGTTGTCATCATCATCCTCGAGGATTAAACCGTTTGGTTTGTTCCGATCTCACAGATTAAAGCTGGTCTTTCCATGGTTTTTGAGGTCTTCCAACGTTCCTTATTCCACATGTCGGCTGGTAATGGAGTATGCGAGAGTCGTCCATTCTGTTGAGGTGTTCGTGCCCAGTTCTTGTCTAATTTCAACATTGCGCTTATGGTCCAGTCTTGTATAGCCAGCAGTGTGTCTTAAGAATCTCATTTCAGCTGTTTCTATTCTTCTTGCTTGGCTTTTGGTAGTCGTCTAGTTTTCACATCCGTATAATAGTACGCGGACGGCCATAACCTTATAGAATTTAAGGCCGGTTTCTTTCCTTGTATTTTTTAGACATCTTTTTATTGTTCCACACATATAATTGAATTTAGCTATTTTGTTATTAACATCTCCTTGTTCTTCATATGTGATATGGTATCCTAGGTAACTGAAGCAATTGATCTGTTCAATTGATGTGTCAGCAATAATGATTTTCGCTCTAATGGGGTCTTGGCCTTTGAAGGCTATCACCTTAGTCTTTGAAGTGGAAATTTCTAAAGTATATTCTTTTGAGGTTTTATGTAGTTTATGTATTGCTCTTTGTAAATTATCCTCTGAGTCTGCCAAACAAAATCTGGTGGTCTGCGAATAATATTGTGTAGTAGAGCGATTTATTATAAAATGTTATATGTTGTAGTTCCGCTAAATTATTCGCCAGGATAACCGTGTCATCTGCGTATCTAATGTTGCTTATTGATTTCCCGTTTGTTTTTATTGCGGAAATTTCTTCATCCAGTGCTTTTTTAAAAATCGCCTCAGAATATATATTGAAAAGGAGAGGAGATAATATACAGCCTTGGCGTACTCCTCTTTTGATCTTAATGTCTTCGGATAAATTTTGGTCTATGTCGATTTTTGCATTTTGTCGCCAATATAGTTCCGTTATAATACGTAGGACGTCCATCTGTACCCGTGACTTTGAGGATTTCGATCATTTGTAGATGTTTAACGTAATCGAAGGCTTTTCGGAAATCAATAAAGCACGCTAACACATCATGTGTGATCACATGTGATGAATCATGAATTTTTGAGTATGACCCCGAGACAAAACGCCAAAGTCAAAAATGGCATACTGCAAACTTTCCCCATCTCAAGAAAGTGAGAATGAGCAAATCAAAAATCAAATTGATGTTCATTTGGTTTTTTGACAGTCACGGGATCGTCCACAAGGAATTTGTGCTGCTAGGACAAACTGCCAATGAACCTTTTTATCGGGAAGTCCTTGAAAGGCTAATGAAGAGGGTGGCAGGTGTGTGACCAGGCATTGCACGCACTCGGATGCATCACGACAACGCCCCATATTACACGGCAGTCTCCACCAACGAATTTTTGGTAGAAAAAAGCATATCTGTGGTTCCTCAGCCTCCCTATTCACCGAATCTCAGTCTCTGTGACTTCTTTTTATTCCCCCGGCTGAAAAACCATTTGAAGGGCTGCAATTTTGGTACTTTGGATAATATCCAGTGATGATGAACAGCGTAACCGACGAGTTGAAAGGCATTTCATCAGAAGCCTTCCAGGGCTGCTACTAACAATGGAAAAAATGCCTCCATCGGTGTGTAGCTGACTAAGGAACTACTTTGAAGGGGATAACCTTGATTTGTACAAAGAATCAAATTCATGGTTAAAAGAAAATCAGTCTCATTATTCTTCGACCAAATAATCTTGTAGCTTGTTTCAAAAGGAATGTGGCTAAAGGTTTTATAAACACTTGGTATTTTGTAGCTCACAAAATCATTATATGGTACCTAGTTAACACGATATATATTTTTTTCGACTACCATTTTCTAAAGGGGGCTATTATTTGACACTTTCCATACGTCAAAAGCACGTTGTTATTGCATACTATGCAAAAAATAGTATATTACGTCACTAGGAGTAGAAAGCACAAGAAAGAGCTTTCTGCATCTCTCACTTTTTTACACGCTTCTGTCAAAAGTGTTCAATTTAAAACAATGAAAGCGTATTGTACCTAACATGATTTTTAGTGAGACTTCAATTAGAAATGACGTTGACGTTTTTGTAATCTTTTTTAGCATAAATTTGTGGTAGTCGAAAAAATTATGTATAAAACTCGTATCTAAAGCTTCTTTTTGCACTTGTGAGATTTAAATAATTCGCCTTCGGGTCATTCTTTAAACTTTCTCACACGTGCAAGAAAGTGGCACTTTAGCTACTCGTTGTATAAATAACTATTTTAATTAAGCCTATTGCTATGGCCATTAATTTTTTAAACTTAATGTACTTTAACCTACATAGGTTCGAATGCCAACCGTGAGTCAGACCAAAACCTGACCATGGATAGGTTTGAACTTGGGATCTTTTGATGGTGACGCAGGTGTTTATTCGCTACACTATTGAGAGGTCCAAAAATTGATTTAAATGAATTTTTCAAGTGACCTTTTAAAAATATTTGGAATTAATGCATTTTTGGTTTACAGTCCTTGATCAAATTTTACTAGTCCATCTCGCCAGTTTAACAAAATAACTAAAACATTACGGCAAACCAAGAGGTCGGGCAATTTTAAAATTATGGTTTATTAGTTTACATATTCCCTGCTAGGAAATGCCACCAATTTTTTTACTATGATCGACTGTAGTTAGCCATCATATTAGTTTAAATTTTAAATTTGTTTATAGTTAACAGGCGTTTTTAAGTTTAAAGTAGACAGAATTTGAATTGAGCTTGTATGCGAGTTTATGTAATTAAATTTTAATGTTTAGTAAGTATATTATGTTTTTGAACTGTGTTTGATTATTTCGCGATTAATGTGAAGCCTTCTACATACATACAACTTTCATAAGAAATTGTAATGGGGAAGAAAAAAGATATTTCTGATGAAAAAAGGCACCTTCTAACTAATGAATATTATTCAAGTAGATAGGTATATTGCCAAGGTGAGTGAAATTTCACGACGTTCCATGCGAAGAATTAAAGAAAATATTAATGACGGATTACCTTTAATAGCGCAAAGCACAGATAAATGCGATAGAAGAATAAACGTTACTCCACGAGCCGAAAGGGCATTAGTGACAATCGTAAAAAGACAACACTTTGGAACAAATTAGGTTATTGCTAGAGAACTAAATGATGCCGGTGTCAAAGTAATTGTACGTCGCGGTTTATATTTAGGCATACAAAGTAGAAGGCCATCCTGACCATCTAGAAGAAAACCGAAATTAATAGAAAAAATGAAAGAAAAGCGTCGTATCTGGGCTAAGAAGCATAAGGAATTTTATTATATTTTATTGTATAGTTTATTGCAAGTACGCTTTAGTGGAAATATTATCTGAAGAAAAGTTACAATTTGTAAAAAGGAAGATGTGTGGGAAGTACGACGACGACTGCCTTGTAAAAACTACTAAACATCCGCCCAAAGTCGTATTTTGGGATCTTATTAAGCGGCAAAGGATTAGCTTGCACTTATGTTGTTGAGGGACTGATGAATCAGGTG
Organism: Melanotus villosus; assembly: GCA_963082815.1. Taxonomy (NCBI): domain Eukaryota; kingdom Metazoa; phylum Arthropoda; class Insecta; order Coleoptera; family Elateridae; genus Melanotus; species Melanotus villosus. Next base: position 76,503,474 of record OY720420.1, read on the forward strand.
CAATACAAAAGAAACTTGTCTGATACCGCAAATTCGATAATGGTTTGGTGAAAATGAGAATGTAATTTTTATGCAAGATCATGCTCCTGGTCATACTGCCAAATCAGTAACAAAGTTTCTATTACATAATGGAATATCTGTTCTAGACTGACCGGGGCATCTCGTCCGATTAAAGTTTTATTGAAAACGTATGGGAATTGCTTAAAGGAGAAACAGCGTAAGAAAATATTATAAATAAAGTTCAACTAAGTCGATTGACGCTGGAATTATAACCACCGTCCGTCTGTGGCATAAAATTTGTGTTAGTAGAACGCCGCGGAGACTTACTTTTCTAAAAAATAAGGGAGGCCAGATCAAATATTGACTTACGATTTGTTGACCACTGTTTTATGTTGATTAAAATGTTGCACATATTGTTTTTGCCTTTTATTTCGTTACGGTACTCGATTTAAAACCGACGAGAACAGAAAAACTTGTATAATGCAAAAAATTAAACGCTGCTAATAATTTGATCAGAGACTGTATTTATGTTGAAGTTGAGAAAAAATCAAGTGTAAATTTCAAGCCTAAAGATATTTTGTTGGTTTCAACTTTCAAATGAATTCCAGTTCGAATGTAAGGGAGTGATCTTGATGTTTGTGTAATAAAATATTACTTTGTGGTTGTGTTGTACAAAGACATACCTACATACATAATGGGGTGTAAAGGAGGTGATGGGTCCCTCTGGACTTGCATTACACTCCACCAGCTTTCATTCATATCTTTAAACCTAATCCTTAACTAACGAGTTTGATTCAAATCAGCTCCATGATAAATTTTCGCCACTGTTGGAATCGAACTCGTGTTGACTGGTTAGCTAATCTACTCAACTATGCCAACCAGGTAATATTTTTAAAGTATTAATTAATTAATTTAAAGCCCTTTTTATGTAATACGCACCGTTCTGTTAAATCTAGCCGTAACTGGTGTCCATGTGGTAGTGAACACAGTTCGATACCAGTTCCAAGTTTCTTAAGGGAGTTGTCAGCATCCGTTCCAAAGATAATATCTAAATCGACTTTCGTTAAGTGGTTGGCTAAGATTCGAGGTCCAGATTCTTTTAATATAAGTTTGATCCCTTTTAGTGCTTGACTATCAAGCGGTTTATTTTCACTTACAGGAAGTAATATTGTTTGGAAGTTTTCTAAATCGAACCTACTAGCTAAATTTAATTGGGGTTGTGAGATTTGCAATAATTTTTCTTCAGCCTCCTTATAATCGAAATCGAAGTTTTTAAGCGTTGTGGTCGACTCGGAGTTCGTCATGTTATATCTAGGATTTTTAATTACAACGCCGGAATTTCGGTGATTACATTCGATCGGGTCGCCGGCCGCAGAGCTTAAGGCCGAATCGCCAGATCCATTTCCGGAATCGGAACCGGAAGCGTGATAGGACGTAACCCTCTGTAAGTTTCCGTGAGGTAAAAATACCCCATCTATACCCTGTTTTCCATCTGTTATATCCGAATCTTTGGATTCTGTTCGTATGATCGAGGGAATTCTCGAAGGCTTCGGCGGAGGAGAATCGGGAACGTTTAAATCTTCTTCCGATGTAATTAAACGACGTTCCGCGCAAGGAGACAACGAGGGATCGCTAGTAACTCTTGTGATATTTTTGCTGTTCCTACCGAGTACGATGGTACTCGGCGAAAGTGATAATCTCGTACAGGGGCTCCTAGGTAAAGAATGTGTAGAAAACTTTGGATCGGAATTTATCCCATCCGCCCCGACTGATCGAGTCATTAAAGGTGATTGAATTACACCATCGGCGCTATTACATTTTTCCTGAGCCACGCGATTAACTTCTGATGGGGTTAATGATTGGGATCTTTGTTTTTTCGAAGGTAATCTCGGCGGTGCGTCTCTCGATAATCTCGTTGGAGATGGCGACGGTTTGTACGTTGCGGGGTTTATGGGGCTGCACCGCATTTGCATATTCGCGATCGGAGTCGTCGCTGGTGACACGATACGGCTTTGGCTTAACGGGGTTGGATATTTTGATGCATAAAACGAGAGTGGATACATACGGTTTTTAGGAAATTGTATTCTCGCACCAGAAGCTGCCGTTATTGGCTTTCCGGAGCCAACGTAAAAGGTTATTAGGTCCGGTACAGTGTCGAACGCGTCATCTTCGAATTGATACTGTACTCGTTCGTATACCGTGTCAGGTTGAAGGATTATTTTATTTATAACGAAATGCAAGGGTTGCTGTTTGGTCCTGCAAGTTAGTACGAAATTTCCAGGCTGAGAAGTGCAATCTCGAACTAAAAAACCACCTTCTTCTCGCACTATATCTTCGGCTCTTGCTCTTGGAATTGCACCGTGATACCAGGCGTGAGATCGGAGATCTCTCGCGTCGAGTGATAATTCCCATTCTAGAGCTTTTTTTAGGGCTGTCGCATCCATCATTGGGTCTATACACGGTTCCTGAAAAACATAAATAAATTTAGACATCAAATTTGCGGAGATTTACTTATTTTTAATACATTTAAACAAATTAATAAAATTCCGGGTATAGAAAAATATGGCCCCAGGGATTTGAACTATTGATATTTAATGCAAGTCCGTGTGAATGTGATATTTTCGCATACAGGATGGTTCACGACTTTGAGTGTAGTCGACAGCAACTTTCTTAGACAAATTAGAACAAACACTTTAACATACAGAAAAGGTATCTTTGGTTAGAGGATCTATATCTAGAATTATTTTTATTTTATTTTTCACTATTCCATTCTGTTTTTACATTTTAAGGTTCTACTTTCCTTAGCGGAAATATTGAAAAAAATCGCAATATTTTATATCACTTTTGTGGGTTTATTATTAAATTTGAAGAGCTGGTCGACACTTATAAAGGTTCTGTAGAAGGCAAGGTAGTGATGTGTTGATATGTTGATGTCAAAAGGTCAATTAATTTGCTGTAATTAATCGAAAACGTCCTATAATTTCTGTAGTTTCTTTCGTTTATTTGTGATCGAAACCAAAAAAAGTTTGAACAAACTGACAATGCTTAGCACGGTCTACTGAGGTCTTCTAATAGATTTTATTCGTCGATTTTTATTGAACATTTATATCGCAAAAAGAAAATTGTATTTAGGCAACCAGTTAAACATAATGTTTCGATTTTTACTTTTCCAATTTCTGCAATCTAAGTTGCCTAACGTACAAAGCATTCTTTTAAACTAGGAATGTATTTTAAGTAAAGGAGACTTATGTTATCTCTTAGGGATTACAAGTACAGATAATAGGTTTCGCAGTACAAGCCACTCAATAATGCTTTTTACGTTAGGCAACTTAGATTGCAGAAATTGGGAAAGTAAAAATTAATAGTTTTCAAGTTATTGGGAATTTTGAAAAACTATCTTGAGATTCAGGTATACGTGAAAACCAAAATTATTCGTGTTACACCCTGAGATTATTACTCGTAAAATGACCATAACTTTGTTATTTGGAGTAGTACATCCTGTATATTTGGATACTGGGTTACGTATAATTAAATTACCTTTTCGGCGGTGTAAGCATTGTCTAGTACTCTAGGCTAATAATATTTGTTCTAGTTTCGTTTAGAAAACAACAATTATCTCAAAGGTGCGCTTAGTTTCTAAATAGTTATTTATGTATCAGGGGTGTAAAGAAGGTGATTATAGCATCAGGCGCGATGTACCTACCGAGTGCTATAATACGATAAAGCTAAAAACAGCACATGTTACGCCTGCGGTACATACAAAACTTGTTGCACTAAGGAAGGCCTTAATTTATTTTATTGTTAGCAACTTTTCAAAACAAATAACATCAGCAAGTATGCCATGATGAGGACTGATATTTAATTAAAAAGGTACCATAACTATAGTAGCGAGTGTAAACAAGCATTATTTGTTTATTTATGTTTATTGCGCAAAAAAGACGCAGTTTACATCTTATCTTGAAGTACTAAAAGCGAGCGGCAATTTACACCCGAGAGTGCAAAAGTTATTTTCTTCAATCACTGTAAATGGAATAAAGCTGTTGTGGATTCTTACAGTTTTATTCATCGTGCTAGATTTTCATTTGAAAAAGTTTTAATTGAGGTTAGGCGTATCACACAGCCGTCTTTAAATATCAAATATTCGTTAGTGAAAACTTGAATTACGAATAACGAATTACGTATAATTGCTACATTCGCTAATATGAACAAAATCGAATCACAATTCAAATTCATATGACAAATAACAGTATCAAAAAAAAAGTTCTTTTTTCCAATTTGATCATTCGTTAACTCGACAAAACTTTTGTGTAACTCACCATAAGGATTTTGAATTAGACAAATTTGATTTAGATACTTTAAAAATAGAACTGAATGTCATAACTGTCATGGACCTAAATAAACAAAAATTAAATAAATAAAAAACGTAATTATAGATTTACATCTTCTACTGTTTAAAAATTAATATTAGGCTAAGGAATCAAGCCTATACAAATTTGTTGCTATGTTAGTTTGTGGGATTATGTAAATGAGGCTGTAGCTGTAAAAAAAACCTATTGAGCAGTTTTTGAAAAAAAAATAAATAAACCAAAATATCACTGGAAACATTTTAAGGAGGAGTATACATTACAACGAGAGATAATAATTGTTTACCCAGACATTTGAGTAATCCTAATGAAATAAACAATTATGTATTACTATAGATGGCCCCTGGCTTAGTTTACAAGTTGAGTTACCGTTACCCTTCTGCCTCTTGCTAAAAGAGTTTCGCCTCTGGCGTGGTTGACACGTTGAGTTACCGTACTCTTTTAGTGCTCCCTTTTCCTCCTGAAGAAGGTCCCAATCCGGAAGACATTCTGTTAATTATTGCTTTAACGTTACTGGGGTTCAGCGTATCGATACTGTCTTACCAGTTACAAAAAAATAAATTAAATAAGTATGATAAATTTTCAATGAAGAATGTAACTAACGAAGATATCTTCAAAAGCTTACAAAAATTAAATTTCAAGTATATAGGCATGGGTGGGATTAATGTTAAAAGGATTAATACTGTTTTATCTACAACAGTAAGTAATATGCTTTGAAACACGGTGGGTTTGCGTGGCGTCGTTGAGGGAGCTGGCCGATAGGGAGCTATACTGGGCCACAACTTTGTGTCTGACAGGTGGCTGCTATGGGTGGGTGAAGTTTGGCCAGTCAAGGGGTAGTATTTCTGAGACATTGCCAAATTTTTATACAGGTTGAATTTCAACATGAAGAGGTTTACAACCTCTGCTATTTACAGGAAGGGAAAAACATCAATTGTCAAGCTGTTGATCAAGGAGATAGCAGCCATCTTCTATGACCCAACATCAACTCCGAACGCCATAGCAGGGGAGAGGATCTTCCTGGTTGTGTACCACACTCCCTCCACTCAGACTGATCTTAACCGCTATCGCTACTCAGCCTTTTTAAACAGCTCCCCACCCCTGGCTTACCCCCCACCCTGGGGGACTTTTGGTATATTTGTCAAGACATCTCAAGAAACAACTGTACCAATTTTTAAAACTACGTGAATTTTTTCGATTATTTGCCATTATTTTGGCTAATTTGACTGGACTATAAGCACATGGAAACAGATATGTTGCAGAAACGTCACAAGAAGGTCGAAAAGACTCTCTAAGCTGAAGATAATTGAACTGCCTCATAGCAAAGAATATATAATACTCTTTGTATGTAGAGTATCGTCAATGGATGACTTCTCTGTTCACGTTCTCGTATCTCATAACGTCATAACACACTGTAAATAAGCAGTAGGTACACATAAAAAAAAACTTCCGTTACTAATAATAGACAATATCAATGTGTGTTATTCTTATATAAAATAATTAATAATTTATTAAACGTTTCCGATTTGCTACGTAAATTAAAAATTAAAGTAAGTACTTGACATTCGAACTAAATACGCTAATATGTGTTTTGCATATACTTGTCCTAATATTGCCAGTTATCTATATTTACCTCTTTTCTAAAGTGAGACTGTGTAATCCTCTACAGCAGCGGTTCTCAACCTTTTGGTTCCGAGTACCACCCAAAGAATATTAAAATTTCTCCGTACCACCATCCCCTTATAACAAATTTCGGCATCAAAATAAAAAATAGGTAGGCAAATAAAAATATTTAATTTATTTAGAAACAAAATATGTATTATTATTACTAGCATTTTCAAAATTATTACGTAAAAAATCTATATAAAAAAACGATCAAAATATGTATTATAAAAAACTTTTTAATTAAAATTAATGAGAACCTTGAACTTGTTTTGCAAAGCACAATTTTTTAATACCAGGCCTTATGTTACTTAGTTTTAAGCGTAAATTAGGCTTAACATAAATTTTGTTCTGTATTTGTTTTTTAAATACATATAACATTATTGAAAATCCCTTTTCGCATAAATATTAGCTGTTGAAAAATTGTATTAAAAATTTCTTAAACAACGTTCTTTCTCCAAATTCAAAAATTTACGGATAAAATCTTTCATGGACGTTCTGTCGGCAGAAATTTCTATTAAACTGTTCTTTCTCTTCGGGCCAGAAGTTTTCTGGTAAATCTGCAATCGGTGGATTTCTAATCCGATTTTTGTTTTCATAATTTTCTGGAAAATATGTATTTATGTATTTTCTTCCAAAAAACCTAAAACTGGTAATTTATTTTTATCAAATTCTTTTATTATTAAATTGAGTTTTTCTTTATTGCAGCAATTTTGTCTTTAACTATAAATCAATTAACGTTTAGTACCTGTAGGGCTAAATTTAATTGAATTAATTTTCAAAAAATATCAGCAAGATATGCTAATCATGACAACCACAATTCATCAAAGAAACATTTTTTAATTCGAAATTAGAATCACAAAGGAAAATCTGAACATAATCTAAGCTCAAGGAAATGACTCAAATTTTACCTCTGGCTCTGACCTCTGAGTGTAACATTAGTGGCTCATGTTCACATTGTTCACATCCCAAATATTCGTGAATATAATGCCCGGCTTTTAATAAAATTTACAACCTTTACAGACTGATCCAAAACAGTTTTCAATCTTTCCGAAATGTCCGAAATGGCATTTGCTAGCATCATGATGAATGCTAGAACGAGCAAATGAAGCCTGAGGAGTAACTGCTTTTATTTTAGATAATTATTTCCTGTAAAAGCCCTCCATCAGCACAACATACAGCAATACACTTATCCCAAGGGATGCAATTGTCTGACTAAAATTGAAGATAATAACTAAACACTAAATTATGCCAGTTTTACATTATTTGAATAAATAATTTAAACATAATTTTTCAACAACAGTTTATCTTTCGCGTACCATCTGTAAGTCCATCGTGGTACGCGTACCACAGGTTGAGAATCGCTGCTCTACAGATTCCAATTTTGTTCTGGTGGCCATCTGAATTTAATTTATTTTTATTATGTTAGAAGTGATTTATATTTTGTTAAAATCCACTTATTTATAATAAGATATTTCCTGTAACTGGTTTTATTGCGAATGTTTTGAAAATAAAGCATAAAGCATATTATTATTATTACTATGACTTAATGCTTTTGAAAATGGAACACCCTGTATGATGGAATATAATTTTTAACTGCAAAGCCTGTAACAACTGTTCTATATAACATTTTCCTTTGATATGTGTGGCAAGTGTGGCAAAGATGTTATTGACCAAACACAGGGTCGTGGACCACCCTGTATAGACAACTATCATCGCTGCAGGGAATTGAACTGGTCCTTTTTGGTATATTTCTATATAAAAAAATTCATTAAAAACACAAATTATGCTGAAAATCATAAATAGTCCACAGGAAATTCACATTTATGAAATTATGCAACATCAAATGCTAAAATAGTTTTAATAGCCTAGACCTAATTAAATTCGGACCTAACGTGTACAATGCAATTTAATTAAATGCGTGAAACGTTGGGAGCTTGCATCTTTAGTTAAATTATGTAATGCGTGTTAACATAAATGTACTATGAAATTTAACTACAAAAGTTACATCTCTGGAGTTTTAGAGGACATTTCAAAAGCTAAATCTGCTCCTGAATTGTTTATGCATGTTGTGGAGCTTAGTTCCACCATAGCTTGGAGAAACTTTCCTAAGTGACATTTCTTAGTTTCGTGAATGTTGCTTACTGCCTGCGGGTTACGAAAATTCAAATCTTCCTGGTAACACGCGAATATTGTATGAGAAAACGGATCAGGAACAGTTTCCGATTTCAGGCTCAGAATGTTTCGGTGCGCAATTTAAAATTAAGTAATTGTAATTGATCGGCGAATGGGCCTTGAAATAGTTGGATTTTGGACGATACTAAAATAGATAAATAATTGGGTGACGAAGGAATTAGAATTAAAAAAAAATATAAATAAGTCATTAAAGCTTATTTCGGGCGTTGTATTAAACGATGTTTTGCTGAGTGGTTTTGTTTTTTGAAAAATTGACGTGATTCGTGACGAATTAGTTTATTGTTTTTATTATTAATCTTTCGCAAGTTTCCTGAATCCTGAAGGATGAGGTTACTTTTGTTTTTCGTTGGTGAAAACCGGTGACTAGAAACTTTTTCAAAAATTGGGGTAAATTTAACTAAATGAATTTATTTTATTCTTTCAAATTTTAATTTGTTTGAAAAATTCAGTCCTTATTTAATGTTAAAAATACAATATAATCTTAGTAAATCTTAAAGAATATCGACAAATTAATAAAGTAGGAATCTGGTAGTGATTAACAACCTTTCACTTACGTTTTAACAGCAATCACGTGATCATCGAATTTTTAAAACTTGAATTCATTCTAATTAGCTTTATTATACCTAAAGCGTGCCGGTAGTTTTTACAACACAAGTTGGAGTACTTGTGGAAAGTTTTCCTAACTCGATACGGTGTAAATTTAGCGCAAAAGTAGGTCTTTCTATCTTTGATTTAATAGTGAATCTCATTTTTGTCAACTTTACGTACGTAACGTACGCCAAACAATTCATTAAAAAATATATATTTGTTTTGTGTGTTTACACTTTTACTAACCCATACCATTGTTTGTGCTATTTTCTAAATGATAAACCTCTTAAATACTGTAAAACAGTAGCGAATGTGATTTCTCCGAATTTAGTGTGGTGCTAAACGTTTTAGAATCAACTTCTAATGGGTTTTGAGGAAGAAGGTGCGGCGATTGTTTTCTTTTGTGAAAAGCGACTTAATTTTGATTTTTAGGGAATAAACCTTTGTGTCAAAATGCAACAAGTACTTTTGATAAATTTACGATTGGACTTTCGGAATTTTTTGCTACTATAATTTTGGTGTTCGTTGCATGTTTGGGTTGCGTGCCTGGAATACGCAATGATGAGGTTTTTCTACAACAATCAGCTATTGTTTCAGGGTTGGCCGTTATGACAACAATTTTTGTAAGTTTTCGTTTTCAGCCTATTTTGCAATTAAAAAATTATGATTTTTTTTAGCTGTTTGGTCATATTTCCGGAGCTCACGTGAATCCTCTAACGACAATTTGTGCCTTTATAGTGGGACAAATACCTTTGATATTGGTGCCCATTTATTTTGTCGGCGAATTGATGGGGGCCATAACTGGTTACGGGCTTCTTATGGTAATTTTAGTTTTGCAAAAACAGTGGAAAAGCTTTTTGTAATCTAACGGTTTTCAGTTTGTAACGCCTGTAACGTACTTGAAGGCTGAAAATGGCACTTTAAATTCGTTTGGTGTTTGTACGACGGTGCCTTCTACAGAATTAACAAACTTACAGGTACGGATTTTGGGTTTTTAGCTTTCGAATTCGTAGGGCTTTTCAACTAAATTCTGATAATTAGCGCCGAATTTATTTGTTGCTTTGTTTAGGGTTAATCTTTCAGTTTCAGTAATTTGAAAGAATATAAATAATTTTCAGGCTCTCCTGGTGGAAATTCTACTATCATTAGTGCTTTCAATAGCAAATTGTGCAAGTTGGGATTACAGAAACAAAGATAAATCTGATTCGGTCCCTTTAAAATTCGGTTTCCTAGTAGCAGCCCTTATAATGGCCGGCGTAAGTTATTTAATTTATATTAAATTTAGGACAGGAATATTTAATGACCTTTCAGGGACCTTATACTGGAGCAAGCATGAATCCCGTGAAAAGTTTCGCACCTGCCTTATGGAATAACGAATGGGAAAGGCATTGGGTTAGTAAATTTGTGTTTTACCTTAATTTGTAATTTGGATGGTGTTGGAAATTGTAATTTATTTTCAGATTTATTGGGTCGGACCCTTGACGGCTGCGGTTTTAGGGGCTGCTTGTTATAGGATAATATTTTTGAGACACAAAACTCGTTTAACATTGGTGAATTCACATTAACCCAGGGAATGAATTTAAGCTGTTAATTTAAGGTTTATTACTTAGATTTATTGTTTAATTTAAATGAAACTTGATCAAATACATTGCTGAATGAAGATGTGCGTTTTGTTGCAAAGGTTTTAAGGGTCCCGCAAAGTAAAAAAAAATGCTTAAAATAATGAATGTTCCCTGAAGCAGGAAAAAGTCGGACATGTCACGGTGATGGTGATGGAAGACGTGGAAATTAATGCGGTGGCTTGTTCGTGAAACTTGAACAAAACAAAGAGGAATTTCAAAAGAAACAGTTTCAGTAATTTTTAAACGTCACCGGAGGCCAGAAAAGCTGATTAAATTTTTGCACTTGGTTGCACGAGAAGAAATGAAGCAAATAAATCAGTGATTAAACTTTACGAAGTTTCCTTATTGAACTAAAGTTTTCTTGGACGAGTGAAGCTGAATTTAATTTTGATAAACACAGTAAACAAAAACTTAGATTTTTATTTACCAGTCATAATTAATATAAGTGAAGCTTAAATTTGGTGCCTTTTATGTTTCGAAAAAACGAAGGTTTTTCATACTTTTCTAGCAGTTTTATGACAATAGTTAATTAACCGCCCATTTCACCACACTTTCTCATCTGTCACTCCTTTAAAGGCACAGCCTTGCTTTATTATACTGTTCTGTGTCTAGACAACAGGGTTGAATTAAAGTGTAATTGGGCCAAGGGTTAACTAGTTTGCTGGATTCCTTGATAGAATAAACAAAATTAGTTTAAACTTCATTTGACTTAGGATGTAATAGGTTTGTAACGAACTCACACGATAGAAAATTAGAAGCTTCGAGGCTTCACAAGAATTTACAAAGGATTTTGGGGGAACTATTAAAACTTGAAGCTTTGTCCTTTATAACAAAGAACTGATTTTTAAAATATTATCCTTTTCAGAATTATAGAGAGTTTCAAGCAATTTTCATAGATTTTTTTGGCATTAAAAAATCTATTTTGTTATTAGCAAGTCTTTCACGTGTAAAAAATCCAGCTTTTATTAAAATACAGAAGGAAATTTCAAAATTCAAATTACTGATGAAACTGTCGCCTGCTTATTCGAATTTAACTTGTGAAATTAATTTCTTTCTCCTTTTAGCGTTCGTTAATAACTTTTCAGCATTCAGACAGAAGGTCTTCAGTCTTCCCTTTAAAGTTTCCATTTTCCTTCTCAACAGAAAAGAAATTGGAGCCAGCTCAAATTAAATCGAATTGTAATTATTAGCACGTTTTATTTATTTAATGACTTAATAAAATTTTTAAATTGATTAAATCCCTATTAATCTGCAGTTTTCCGGATTGTAATTTTAAATTTGCGAAATTTATGAGTTCGTGATTTAAATTTTTAGGTAATGATTTGTAAATTTGTTTTTGATGGATAGTTTAATTAATGTTCAGCGAATTAACACTGTTGGCGTTACGTTTTCTGTTTTAATTCCGTTAAAAGTTCACTGCCCTTTTTCGGGTATGAAAGTTTTATTTGCCGGTGGCAGTTTTGCCAAATGCTTTGCTTTTAAAGCACAGAGGTAAAAACCGTTCCATTATCGATGGTGGTTGCTGGCTCAGTGGTTATTTTATTTATAGGAAACATTGGAAAAGGGTTTATCAGATTTTTAAATAAAATTTTGAAAATCAGCAAGCTGATTTGTATTCAGTTGGTAACTTGATTAATTGAGTCATTTTTTCATGCAAGAAGACTTCATAAAACATAAAATATGGAGTACCTAAGTGATAATCGATCAATTAATTAGTTACCTGTTTAATTTAATAACCACGTGACTGATTATCAGGGCAATATAGTTAGGCGTTTTTCTGTTTGTAATTACTCAGTTACTTTACGAAATAGACGTAGTACATAAGCAAAAAAATATTTATGTAAAAAGCTAATACAGTTTCAGAGTAATAACAAAACCAAAAATAAAAAAAAGAACAATGCAACTCATTTTATAACAACAACAATAATAATTATAACTGTCTTCTTTTTGTATACTACATGAAGAAAAAATAATTTTTTTAAGGTTTGCTGTGGCGAGTTTGTCATTTTATACTTCTCTTTTTTGGTGTTTGTCCGCCAATTGTTAAAATAAAAATTAAGATTAACATACCGAAATGTCCAAAAAAGAAGAATAAAAAGAAATAGCAACCTTAATAATAATATAATGTTAGGGATATACATATGTAAAATAAATGAATATGAATAGAGCGAAGTTCAGCGGACGCTGTAAGTTGCTCTACCACTTAACCTTCATCCTTCTATACACAGAAAAGTTATTTTCGGCAAATGAAATCTGAAATTGATTTTGAGCAAATTGGAAAAGACAAAGCAGATTTAATCAAATTAATTTTGGTTTCGTTCCTGTCGGAGATACTTACTTCCTTAGGGTTGGAATAATAAGATTCGCCGATGATGTACTTCTAATAAGTACTGACATCGAAGAGCTAAACGGCATGCTAAAGGACTTCACCGAAAAATCTAAGAAAATAGGAATAAACCTAAGCAAAACTAAAATAATAACATCATAGAAAAAGTAGACCACTACATATATCTAGGATCTAGGACATACAATCAAAATTGACAAAGAAAACCAAAGTGCAAAAATCAAGCGTAGGATTCACCTGGCAAGGGTACCTACCCCCTTTGGAAAATTAAGTTAAATTTTTAAAGACAATAGAATACCGATGTACTTGAAAAGAAAAGCGTATGACAGCTGCATACTCCCGATAACCACATATGGTATAGAAACCATGGCTATAACAAGAAAAACTGCAGAACAATTAAGACTCACCCAAAGGGCTATGGAAAGAATCATGCTATGTGCCACTTTAAGAGACAAAATACGTAACTGATGTTATGGAGCGAACAGCGAGTCTCAAATGGCAATGGCAGGACACAGCAAGACAGGATACAAATAGATGAACGCTGGAGACCGAGAGAAACGAAGAAGTACTGGACGAACTCAGCGAAGATGGATAGATGATGTTGGGAAAATAGTGGATGAGAACAGCGAGAGACCGAAGAGCAGGGAAAAATGTAGAAGAGGAATATATCCAACAATGGATGAAATAAGGCCGAAGAAGAACCAGTAGAATGTATAAGACTCATATCTGATATCTAATCAGCCAATTTTTTTAAACTACTGACTAATGAGATATGTTTTAATAACGGGTGTTCATAAACAGTCGTCATCCCAGTAGGTTTTGACTTCAGAAACGTATGTCTATTAAAATTGAGCAAAAATGCAAACATCATTATTTACAACAGCAAGTTTTATTAACTGTCAAACAATGTGTCAAAAGTAAACCAAACTGAACTGAGATTACAATAACTGTTGGAAATGGTGACCATTTTCTTGAATACACAAATTAACTCTTCGCTTCATGCTTTCAAATACATTTATTAGCATATCTGGTGTTATTTGGTGGCACTGGTGTTGAATGCTGTTTTTCAAATCCCCCAATGTGTGTACTGGGTTTCTAAACACATTATTTTTAATGTACGGAAACACGAAATAATCCAAAGGCGTAAGGTCGCAAGAACGTGGTGGGTAAAGGTCTTTACTTACTGCTTCCTAAACTGATTGTGGTTAAACACTACATTTGGAAACCTCAATCTGAATTAATTTTTAGAAGCTTCGATCGAGTATTGCCATTCTCCATTTTCCAGTACTCCATTGCGAAAATAACTTTCGAGCATAAATGCTTTCTGTTGCGGCGTAAACATGATTTCAAAACTGAACAAACCTAAACGCGCTATGACAGTACTCAATGACGTTTCATAAAACTAGTTGACGTTTTCCAAGCTTCATTGTGTTGCACGAATTAATCAAAGATATAAAATTTTGTTTTTAAAGGCAACTGGGATGACGACTGTTTGTGAACACACGTTATTTACGAATATCAAAAATGGGACCTAAGCACGCGTTTTTGTATTATTGGAGTATTTTTGGAGTTCAAACAAAAGCCACAGAAGATAAATTTAGATAAAACTATAGTGTCACATAATGCCTTATGACTTGGCGGATGAATTTTTTAAACAACTTGATGTGCATGCTTTGAAGTGGAGCGATAATTCTAGAATTAAACTCACATTTTTAAATGGCCCAACAACCGTATTATGCTTATATCGATAGCTACACAACATTCCTTTTTGACAAACAGCATAGCGGCGCATTTGTTTCAATAGATCTGCTAAACTTTGTAGTTTCTCATTTATCCTTAGACATGAATTAATTACGTCTTGTGGCTCAAATCATCAGCAAAAAAAAAACAACTGAACGGTACTCGTTTTAATCTAAAGGAAATCTAGAAATATATACATGTAACAAAGACGAGTATTAAAATATTAACCAAACCTTGAATTGCATTCAAGTTGGTAAATTAACTTGTACACGAGTGTTGATGTGACGTCATTCAGTTACTAAGGCAGTTAACTGAATAGAGGCACACGTGCGGCATATCGAGTTACAGCGTTTAAGAATGCTAGGAAAATCATGTATGTAATGAAACCCGATACTCGGTACGTGCTTTAATGCAGTTTTACAATACCCACGCGTATAAGGTAAGACATTAAAGATTGTAAGAGGGGGTTCGATTTACTGTATAAAAGCGTAACTGGAATGCATCAGAGCATGGTTTTCTACCCATTCATCAGCCAAGCAGCACCGGCAGTAAATCGACACCATGATACTAAGACTCTAAAGATATGATCATTTGAGGAACGAATTTGGAGCCGATTCGCGCATGACGTCACCCGGTGACAAACCTGCCTGGAGATATGTGGGGAATGCGAACAAATACGGCGATATTTATTGCATTTTTCTTTTAAAGTTATTAAAATGTTCGGTATGATTCGACTTCTGTAACTGTTTTGGATATTATTTAAATATGCAAATTAAAAAACAGGCCAGGGCACGCAATACAATTTATTTATTTAAAATATATGTACTTAAATTACAAAAAAAAAAAATAATTTTTACATTTCCCTGTTTCAAATTGTTTATATCATATAAGGTTTACTATGTATTTAAAAGTATTCAAAATGCTTCTAAGATTGTTAGTTTTCTTTTTTTTATAATAATTACATTTGCATAGTTCAAAGTATCTTAGCAATATGAAAAAATATAGATAATATATGAATGTAAAAAATTAAGTGTTAATAATTTTATGTTATGACTGATTATTTTCATGTAATTAATTTTGAAATATATTTTCCTGATGGAATTTTTTAATAACAAACAAGTAAATGTTAAAATGTGTAATTCATAAAAATTAATTGTAATTTATCTATGACCTGTATGTATAAAATTCTTTTAAAGAAACATTTTGAACATTTTATGTCAAATGAGTAATTGACTGTAATATAAATATTAGTTTAAATTACTTTTTAATAATTTCACTCTCTACGTATTCTATGGGTTTTATCGCAACAGGTTAACTAAAAACATAATAAAAACGGAAAACACTAAAACTGTGAAACGTTGTTTAGTTTTTTTCCGTTTTTATTATATTTTCAGTTAATTAATTGTGATAAAACCAATAAAATCCTTACAGAATGACATAATAAATATGCAACAAGATACCATACAGAAATAACCTTTTAATAATATTTTTCTAAAACGAAAATTTATTTATTTATTTTTTAATATATCTATTTAATTATTTTTGTCATTTTGCGCTTTCGCGTGTTGGACATTTCTTTAATATTTTTATTAAGAATTCTCATCTTAAAATACATTTTACATCTAAAAAAGAGGCTTTTCGCTTCTTCAATTAAATCAACATTTTTTGCCAAATTATTCAAATTTTTAAGATAGTCTCCATTATAAGTGCAAAATATATGGTCGAGCTCATTGCATTTTGTTAAAAACTCCTCTGTAGGCTTTTGTAATCCACCTTCGGTTAAATGATTAACCCAAGAAAATGAAGTGTCGTTACAGTCTGGAATATATCCAAATTTCCCTTTTTTTCTCAATTTGAATGCAATGAAACCCGCCAAATTTTCTAAACCATCCCAGCGTAGTTCCTCCAAGTTTGTATTTACCGGTTCATCTTCATCACATATTTCTTTCTCATTGTCATCATCATTGGGTAAATTTAATGCACTAAACAGTTCTCCAGTAACATTTGATAGCATTTTTGTACCCATAAATTGCACACCTCTTTAGTAGTTGGAAACCGGAAGTACCGGTAACTAGACGAACAGTTTTCACTTTTTCTATTATTGTTACTGGTACAACCCACCACTGCACAGTAAACCATTGCTTATAACTACGAGTACTTCAAAGAAACCAAAACACAATCAGAAATTAATAAAATAACTAAACTAAAGTAGCCACACCGAATTAAAGCACAGTAAACGGAAGACCCCGAACCTAAAATTCTTGCATTTAGATAGGACATGTAACATTCCCGTGCAAACTTTGTCACCGGATGACGTCAACGGAGGGCGTGAGACAGAATATATCATGCGCGTGAGCATATCTTTAGAGTCTTAGTATCATGAATCGACACCCTTCAAGATGTGACTACATGTAAGATTGTTTTATGTTAACTTAAATTACTATTCTGGACTTGTAAAATATTTGTGTTACATTATTTAAGCTCATTCTATGGACTTAGCCGTTTAAATGTAATTCTGGACTTACAAAATATTTGTGTTAAATTAGTTAAACTTATTCAACGGACTTAGTCGTTTGAATGTAATTCTGAAGTTAGAAAATACTTGTGTAAATTGTTTAAATTCATTTCATGTACTTAGTCGTTTTAAATGTGATTGAGACTTAACGTAATTTTGTATAACTTTAAAAGGTAATAAGAACTTAGAGTAATTTATATCTGTTCACTTTGAAGATGGACTTGTAATCATTTATATCAATGTACTTTGAACTGGGACTTGGAAATATTTAGATTGTGTTGTAAAACTAAAAGCACTGATAGAAAATACATAATTGTTAGTTGAATTAGACTTTCATCCAATACCTCTCGCAACAGCTAAGCAAACCTCAAGTAACGGAGTGAGGTCAAAGCCTCTACCATCAGTATTTAATTAACTTATTTTATTTAACTATTATTATTATACAGCCCCAACTCGCTACGTTACAATATACTGAACAAAAGTGGCCCAAGGATCGAGCCTTAAGGTCAAGGAACACCTGATTTGCGTTTCTAGTAAGACAATAGACAATTATTTATATAAATGGTTGGAATAAAAAGTGCAACTGCTGTTGGTGGCAGTCTTATAGATATAATACAACATAGCTATTAAAATTTCACGATCAACTGTATCGAAGGTCTTCGAATCCCCTCATAACATGAGACAGTTATCTTTCCTTTATCCGTTGGGGCAATCATATTTAGGAGAACTGTTAGTTTTACAATTGTGTTGTTTTCTAAATTCAGATAGAATAATAGGTAAACTGAAATTATGATCAAGGTGTTCTCTACAAGCTGCAATGTTTCCCTTCATTTGTTTTACACCAGCCTACTTTATTGATTTTTTAAGCCTAATTTTTTGATAATTTTCTAGGGCAACGGTATTTCATATGGTTAGGTAGTTTCATTTGTTATCAGAACGTCTATTAATTTACAGTGTGTTCTTTTTGTAAATCCAAAGTTCATTCAACTCCCTCGTACAAATATACGTACACCTGTCTTATAAGGCAGTATGGGATCAGCATTTTATTTCTTTGATTTTCTTCTTTAACTTGTAAAATAACCGATTTATTTAGATAAAAAAAGCTTGCGTGAATCACCCTGTATATATCTTCCAATTAGTCGGTACATTTTTACATAACAGTAGTTCTGGGAATCACCTTACACCTTACTTCAACATAGCAATCGATTTTTTACTGATGTAACATCTTAAAGGTAATTGTTGGGCTATTTAGAAATATAAAATTGTATACACTTACCATTATAAGATTGTTTAAACTCTTGCTCTGAATGGCATCTGATACAACTTTTAAATCGGATCTGAAACAAAATAAAAAATCACGTAGGTAATTTATTATAACTGCAGCACTTTCACAAACTAATGAAGCATATAGGTCTCCCAACGTGTACAAAAGCACTTCTGATAAATAACCCGGAATTTCTTTCTTACAAAAAGCCCTGTCTCATTTGATAGATACGGTATAAGCAACGAAGTGGTTGCTGTTACGAGGAGTACGAACAGCACTGAGCCGATTTCAATAGAACAATAGGTTCATTTACGATATACCTTTTTGAAAAGAGAGGATAATTATCTTGAACGGTATTCAACCATAGATCGCCGGAACTGAAACTATTGCTCATTACAGGGACCCCTTTTTTACGTTTTACCCTTACATAACTACGTAATTTAGATCGGCCATCAGCGAAATTTCTGTAGAATTACAATTTTTTCCTATTCCATTTTAAAAAGTGCTGAATAAGTCACTCGAAGGTAGTAAGAAATTTTAAATTTAAATTTCTAAATTGATATTTAAATTAAGATAGAAAGGCGAGGGTGTAGGGTCGAAGTAATTTTTTTGTGTGAAGTTAATGGGGCTACAGTATCAATTTTTATCGAGGTTATTAAAATAACATGCGAGTAATTAATATGTGTTTAACTACAAAAATTAAACTCTTTAGTAGAACGTTTTATATTTAAACTTAATCACTTGATTACATGCGGCGATTAAAAACGTAATTGCAAATGGAACGTGTTCAGGTTTACGTGATCAGTCAAAGGTGAATTTTAAAAAAAGTTCTAATGCTTTTAACTTTTTCATGATTGTATGGCGTATGTGACGTATCACCGTTTATTAACATATTAACATTAGAGTTGGTATTTTTAAAATTACTTATCATTATAACTGAGGGATATTTTAAAACTTAACACAAGTTAACAAGCAAGAAGCTGATAGAAGTTTGACTTTAACTTCCTAAAATTATTAAAATTTTAAAAATTAAATTACTTAAACGTCACTGTAATACATTGTCACGATGTGCAACAAAATCGATAAATATACAGGCGATATGCATTATACTACTAATTTTATCTAATTACTGATAAGCTTCATATTATGTGCTTTAGTATAATGAATATCCATACATACACAAGCTGCATTACATTCCTGAATAAGGAATATATGAAGAATAATAGTTATTTAATAGCAAACAAGATAAATAAGTGGGAGGTGTATTGCATATTGCATGGCTGTAGCTTTCTTTTATGCTCGATTTAACTCTCATGCAGGGTAGCAGGGTCGGCTACGGGGGGGGGGGGGGGGTTGGAGCGGTCCCCGCGCTTGTAGGGCCCAACCAAAGAGACTAAATGACGCAATATACGTTCTTTCTTTGAATACCGTTATTTTTACATTTAAAAAAAAAAAATTTTTAGGGCTCCAAAGTTTCTTGCACTCGGGCCCTTTTATAGAGAAGGCCGGCCCTGTATCGTATGCAGTATATTTTTTCCACTGCCTACAGAAAGAAATTTAAATAATTTTTAACATAAATTGTCACTAAATTAAATAGTTTACTTTACTGCCCTAGGGAGGTAAATACACATTTACTTTCCTACCGTCACAATAACCAACCTACCTCTTTCAAATATGACCAAATGTTACCGACAAAAATATTTAAATGAAATAATGGTAACTGTTAATTCATTTCTTGGCACAGGTTACTAGAAATTGAGTATTTTTAGAATGATTTATCGTTATAATGGAAATATTTTTTTAAATTTAACACCAAATAACAAGCAAGAAGCTGACAGAAGTTCGACTTTAAAACATTAACCTCTATATAACTAAACTTCTAATAATTAAATTATCTAAACGTCAATGTAATATATTGTCACAAAAATGTGCAACAAAATCAATAAATAATATGGCAATATTCATTACTGCTGTTTTTATCTAAATACTGATAAGTTTCGTATGTTTTAGTATAATGAATATGCGCACATGCACAAGCTGCACTAATTTCCTGAATGTACGAATATATGAAGAATAATGGTTATATATTTAATAGCAAACGAGATAAATGGGCGGAAGGTCACTTTCGCTACGATTATTCTGCAATCTTCAATGCTCGACAGAGTAAACGACTTATTAATTTAAATAACGATTGGCATTACTTGTCACAATAAATCACCACACTTACTTCCCTAAGGAAGTAAGTTCATACTTGTTTCCCCAGAACCAATAAACAAATGAAAAAATCGACCTTTGAATAGGATCAGGTCATATGATAAATACAATGTAAATAAACTAGCAGTGAAAATAATATATCAAAAAAATAAATAAAATAGGTATTAATTTTTTCTTGATAGAAGAAGAGGATATTGGAAATTGTGCCAATTTCTTTCTGAGTTATTGTTTACCATAAAATGGATGTTATTTGCAGTAAAATAAAGTTGAACCTTTTCAACGAAGCTTATTAAAGAAAAAAAAAATGAATTATATGTATGCAGAATTTTCAAATATTTGTTTTAAAATCATAACTGATGCTGTTTGCTTTCTATTCATATTTTAAGTTTATTGCTTATATTATTTATACCTATCTTTTTTTTTCTTCGGGTTCCTTACGCCCATTAGGATGTGATGCGATTATCTAGCTAACCCGTTTATTTCATACTGCCTGGTTCATTATTATAAATTTATAACGCTATTTTCTTAATAAAAAAAAGAGTGGTGTGATTGGGAAGACTCTCGAACTGAGCAAAGACAAACGTTCTCCATAACAGCTCTCTTCTGTATATATATAATTCAGCTTTAACAGGCCATTAAGACCTATAGCTTGTCGAGGAGGATACATCGAGTCTGGTTCGGGCCACCCGTCCAAGTTCTGACCATGGGCACCGATACTTAACTTAGCAGAGCAATGCGCCACACCATTACTCACTACCGTACCGCCTCCCCCAGCTCTCTTCTATACAGCGCAGCGGCGTAATCATAAGCTCATAATGGGGTGGACATAATATTTAATTTTAATAGTAGATACATTATGAAATTAGTTTATAATGTACAGCATTATGGCATGAAAGAAATTAGCGCATGAACGCACTGAATGCGCTAATTTCATGAATGCCAGAATGCTGCATTATAAACGAATTTCATATACTATTTTATCGTCGACTTACAATTATTTATAAGAAATTTAATTTAGTTTTTTTGCTAAAATAATAACTATTCAGGTTATATAAAATTATGACGTATTTGTCACAAATAGTATTATTTGTTACTATAACGACTGATGTGGTTTTTAAGTAACGTTTGTTTATTCCGTTGTTATATAGTATATTATTATATGAGCGATTATGACAGCCATTATTCACGAAGATGACGTTTGAGCCCACGAGCCGTCAGGCGAGTGGCACAAATCATCTGAGCGAATAATGGCCATAATCGCGAATGTAATACGATACTTTTTCTACACCTATTAAACAAATATATTAGACTCAAATTAGTCATATTTGATAACTTTGTAAACAAGCAATATGACAACACACTTGGGCGTGTCACGCGAGTCGATTGTCAGCCGCAGAAGGAGTTGATCGCGGGCGATTTAAAATATGATTGGATTAGCGAAATATTGATTTTTGGATTTGTATTTGTGATTGGCCGAAATCATAATTCACTGCAGTGAATTATGAATCCATAATTCACTGCAGTGAATTATAGGTACTATTTTTCACAAAAAAAATGCTAATAATTGCAATATAATTAAATAGGTGTAGAAAAACGACTTTATGGCACTGTGCCATAAAGTATAATATTATGCACGATTTTCTCTACAATAATTATAGCATTATGATGCTAGTCGACGATAAAAATATTTTTATTGTTAGTATTAGCGGGCTGGGCGTTAGAGCCTTATTATGTTATAACTACACCACTGCTTCCGCAGTTTTATGCTCGCACTACTCAGGTGTCGTTCACTTTCTCTAGCCAGTTCTTCGTGTTCTTGTTATTGGTATTATTATTATTTTATGTGTTACAGTTTCTATGTTTATTACTTATCTGATCTGTTGATCATTTTCTCTCACCTTCTTTTTCTCCGTTATTTTTCTCTTATGCCACAAACTTGTGACCATTGTTTGTTTGATTTTGTCTTTTGTTTCCTGACTTTATCCGCCTTAATATTTGTCGTTACTTTTAAAAACTTATTTGGGTTTGTTTGTTTGTTTATTGGGCGAGGTCCAGGATCACGGGTGCGAAGGATTTCAACGCGTGTCGATTGCTACCGTCATCTAATACTAATCATTTGGGTGTAACTATTTCACTTCTTCTCTCTTTTTCTCACTCTGTCTTTCCTTTAATTATTATTTTGTAATACGTTTTAGACCTGTTTTTCTCGTTCTCTTCTTTTTTTTTAAATTTCCTTACATAGCGCTTTTATATCCCTCTGATTTTGTATCTCGTTCAGGCTATATTATTGTTTTTAATTACTTGTTTTACTTCTTACTTCTAACATTTAACATTTTTTTGTCGTTCCTTGTTATACTTTGTAATTAGGCAAATTTCGATACCTACCTTTGTTAAGTATTGCTTCTCGAAAGGCCCTCGCCGGTTTTTTTGCCATTAATTTTTGGTTCTTATCAGATTATCGTATACTTATTGGTATTTTACTTTTGTTTATTAATTTTTTAATTTATATACAATTAACTAAAAACACTCCGTACAAAATTAACATTAATAAAATACCTACGCTGAAGTTCTAAAACGATTTGTTTCGGGTATTGGGGAAACCTGACTTTCATTTTACACAGGGCATGGCAGGTTTGCAAAAATTCAATTTGTCGCCAAATGTTTTATACATATAAATAAACTTGATACCAACATACGTGAAATTAAATGCAGACTCCAAAAATGTATAAACATACAGGGTGTCTCATTTAAAATAACAAAGTTAAGGTTAATTACGGTGAAATCGGAAGTGACAGAAAGTTGTGTTCTACATCAAGTAATACAGTGAAAAGCGTATAATCACATGCACCCAGTCTCATTTTGATATCTTAAAATGTAATTTAAAAAATAGGGGCGCCCCAGGTTTCACTGACACTCTATAAACGAATTTTTGAGTGTATGACTTTATAAAGTATCCACCATTTTTTCTGTCTCACTGTACATATCAGTATTATATCTTAGAGATTTGTTCTTATTCTTTTTTCCAATTAACAAATTGAAATTTTCCCCAATTTTTTAAACAAATTTGAAGATATATCATATGTACCCCTGAATCATGATCTTGTTGATTTTATTTTCAAAACTGAACTATTGTTTTTTTAAAACTAGAGTTAAGTGCCAAATATTACAATTATAGATTGCAATATCATATCACAGGACAAAGAAAAATTTTCCTCCAGTTAAGTCATGCTTTTGAAAACAATGGAGTCGTTAGTCCTCGTGTGTCATTAAATGCAACCATTTTTGAAGGCATTCGTTTATTTTCTACTCTTCACTTCTAAATTTAGCAATTTAAATAGGTAGTTAAAATTAGAATATAAACTGGGAAGATCTGCTTGAAATTTTGTTGTTAATATAAGAAAGAAATCAACGGCTGCAAATAACAAAAACTCGATAACATAATCTCAAAATGTCATTGACGGTTGACATACGATGTGGTATCCAAAATATTCGGGACTGGTTCTGCCATCTGGTAAAAAACTTATTTTGGGCCTAATGACCATATCGCCCTCGAAGTAGTCCTCTTCCGTACGTACACACCGGTTCCAGCGAGTCTGCCATTTTTCAAATGCATCCTGGATGTTCTGTGAGGCTGTTCAGCACCGACTGCGTTTCTTCTTGGATTACCTCAATCGTGTCGAACCGATGGCCTTTGAACTTAATTTTTAATCGGGGGAATAGAGAAAAGTCGCAGGGTGGAAAATCAGGCGAGTATGGTAGATGGGGGACAACGTTCATCTTGTTTTTAGCCAAAAAGTCCCTGAGACGAGCATGGAAGTGTGACAGGATGCGTTGTGGTGATGTAACAGCCAGTTTTCTTGTGGCCAAAGTTCGGGGCGACGTCTTCGCACATTTTCACGGAGCCTTTGAAAAACGTCTCTAGAAACTTGTTTAATCATTGCCAGGGTGTTCGTAACACTTTTTCCGAGATTCGCGCACAAAATTTGATGCACACTCGCTGTTCCTTCCTCGGATCCATCGTGAAATCGCCACACACCACAGACACATAGAAAATTGTAAAATCTTAACACATCCGCCCAGCTGCATGAAATTATGCGCACTAACTCATTACATTATGCTAATGCTACGATCTGTCGTTGCAGAACACTACTGCAACTGCTGTACAGATGGCAGCAACAGTCTCGAATATTTTGGATACCACCTCGTATTTATGTTCATGAAAGCTGGTTTACTGGAGGTAAGATTTTTATTGATCGTATAATATTAAGTTAGCCTTACACCGAAAGGTAGAAAAGGCTTTGGATTAAGTAAGTATAATATTAAGTCAAAAAAAAATCAGGCAAAACTTACGCCCGTAAGCTATTGGCCCATTATTGTTGAAGAAAAACCAATAAAACAAGAAAATTGCATGCAAATGCAGTTCAAGGAATATTGGAAGAAAGACAAGACAGGCCAAGAAGAATAAAAAGGTGAAAAAAACGCGAAACAAAAATGAGAAGGGGCGGGCATGTTGAGGCCAGCTAAGTAAAGTAAAACTCTAACAGACAGCAAATTCCTAGTAAGAGAGAACAATCTTGGGAGGTTTGGAAAAAAGAGGAAGAAAAGACGGAAACGAAGAGAACGCAAAAGGATTTTCATTAACCAAGAAGGGTTTTTGGCCGTAAAAAGAGAATAAAATAAAAACTAAGAATAAAAGATAAGAGTTAAAATGAGAAGGCAATACAATTTAGTTGTAAAATGAATAGGTTGTGCTAATGTTGACTTATGCTTAACCTAACAGTCATTTAAATTGGTTTTAAAAATTTAAGTTGCTCAGTAGAACATTTAAAATAATAAAAAGTTATTTTCTAGATATACATTTTCACACTATCAACATATGAAAAAACCTTATTTATTTATTATATCTAGCTATCAAGTATTACATGTTCTTCTAAACGACGTTGATAATCTTATAGTTTTTTATTGGATTGTTTGCGTAAACATTTTCAGTGGGAAAATGTCGTTTGTACCCACAAAAAAGCTTTTTATGTCGCCGTCATTCTGTTTAATAATTTCTTTAAGGGTGAAGCTTTCGCATAATGTTTTTCGATCAGGCTTATAGCCGGTACTTTGTAGTTTTACAATATTCTGTTCGTAAAAAAGAAACAGTCGTAGCCTTAATAGTTGTTCAGAAATTCATGAACAAAATTGTTATCGATGTTTACCACAGAAATAACATTTCACAAAGAAAAGTGAGATCTCATTTCGAGGTTTTCTTGGGTTTTTATGTAAGAAAATTGCATTTATAGAACCATCTTCAGGACTAAAACGAAACGTTGGCCAAAGTAAATATACTGTTATCTAATTTAATATATATACTTTTTTGGGCAGAAATTCACGAAAAGTATAGATAGTATTGTAACTGTACGTACCCCAGGTGTGTTACCCTTTACAGTTTTTCACTGTGATCGTCTAGTTTTCACTAAGATTTTCTTTAGCCTCAATCCAAACAACTAATACCGGACGTACGAATGTAGGCGAATAGAAAATATGGTGAAGTTGAGTACCACACTACACAGTTTCTAAGCGGACATAGTTGCTTTGGCGAGTACTTGAAACGCTTCCATCTTGCTCAATCGGAGTAATGCGTCTACTGCGAAAGAGATACAGCAGAACATATTGTTTTCCACTGCCCGTGATGGACAAACGAAAGATTGGTTATGGAAGCGGAAACAGATGAGCATCTGATAAGAGACAACAAAGTCAGGATCATGCTAAGGAGCCGAAAGGATTGGGACGCGATAGTTAGAGGCCCGAAAAAGATGATCGGCACAAAGGAGGTAGAAGAAAGAAGAAATAAAGGATAAGCAGTGGGAATAAGTAACACCAACATACTTTAGAATTGTATAAGTTAGGATAGCCCTCCCTTGAAGTAATGCGTAAGCGATACCAAGGGGAAAAGGCGACGTCCTTTAAAAAAACAACCTCAGCCTTGAGGTACCTTCATAGATAAAAATTGTAGAGGGTAAGGTTTGGTGATCGTGTTAGCAGATTTCCATGCAATTTGCCAATCATGTTCGAACAGTTCTTGAACGCCAACCATCTTGTACGGATGAAATCACAAGTCTTGATGCAAAATTCGTCGCACACTTCGATCAGACAATTGAAGCGCTGCTGCATGTTTGCGAGCAGATCGCTTTGAAGACGTGAAATTGCCTCAATGTTTTCTGGAGTTCGAGTACTGCGCGGTTTTCTTCCGCCCTTCGGAATGGGATAAGTGAAGAAATCGCGAGTATCCCTTCAGAAATGTGAGTAATGGAAAATTTCCGAACTCGCTTTCAGCAGTGCATTGATAACAAAGAACACCACTTGAGCGATTTAGTTTTCAAAACTAGTTAAAATGTAAATTTCAATTATGTGGATTTACAACGTAAGAATAAATTTCCTTTACTTGCTACCATCTATTTTTTATTTAACTTTCAAATTAGGGAGGGGGTGTTGCCGCACCCTTACTATAGCTATAGCATTTGGTGGTGA
The DNA here is from genome assembly GCA_963082815.1 of Melanotus villosus. Classification (NCBI taxonomy): domain Eukaryota; kingdom Metazoa; phylum Arthropoda; class Insecta; order Coleoptera; family Elateridae; genus Melanotus; species Melanotus villosus. The sequence goes on from OY720420.1 coordinate 76,530,499, forward strand.
TTTGATTATCCTCACAAGAGGAAAAAGCACCACAGAAGTAGAAATTTACTCAAATGAAGCAACCAAGTGAGCAAAAAAACAATAAAGATGGAATTCAACGAAGAGAAATCGTAAGCCATGTTAATTAGTAGGAAGAGATCATCCAGCGACTGACGCGAAAATAAATATTTACCTTAATAATTAAGAGCCTAGAACAAATGAAATGCTCAAAAGTACTTGGAAATTTAGTTAGATGGTCAAATGAACTTCAACGAACATATATTGAATGTCTTACACAAAAATGCCCGCAGTTAATTAATGTATTGGCAAGGTCGGCAAAAATTAAATGGGACTGAAGCGTTTTAAAGTATGATAATGGTGTCATCATGCCATTAAGGTATTATGATATGGGGTCGCAATATGGAAATCGAATTTGCTTAAGATATTACAATCAAAACAAGATGCGCTGAACAAAGAATGATAAATGTAAAAATCATTCAGAACATCTTATCAGAAATGACCCCGAGGTATCAGAAATTGTGGTTCGTTTTAGATACCTTTAATAACGATTAATATAAGTAATAAACCGAGTTCGCTGCAGTATTTTATTTTAAAGATTTCCTGCAGTTTCCCCGATAAAATAGTTTTTCCGTAACACGAGTCATTTCAGAACCCCTTAATTTATAATCTTTAACGTTTCAGAAGCGGGGAAGATCAGTAAATCTTGATACTTTTGTTGTAATTAATCATTTCGCCGCCCACTTGAAGCTTATTTTGACATAGGCGTTATAAAGTTTGTGGCGAGATGTCATCAGGGGACTTTACCAGTTCTTTCCTTCTCTCCAATTTGTTCTTTTAGTTCTTCACTGATAAGGGTGTTCGTCTTCATTTTCACACCCTGAGTTCTCAGGGATTCCTTGCTGCTGTATGAATTGAATTAATGTATGTTCTATATTTTTTGCGTATTATCTTGTATATCTAGCTGGTCTTCTAGTATATTTGAATATATTTTTTAATGTTTCCTTCTTGCAACAATTTAGCGTTCCACTTCTTCTAGTTCTTCGCTATCTACCACGTCACGTCTTGTATCTGTTGTTTATATCCATTGTATCTACATTTTCCCATTAGTAGATAATGGTCAGATTCACATTCTGGCTCTCCGTGCACTCTCACGTCGCTTATCACCATATCACCATATCATATTGTTGTCTTACTAGTACTAAATCGATTATTGACTTTAATTGTCTTGTTGGCTGTTCTCAAGTATATATTTTTGTGTATAAAATGCAACCTTGTATTGGTGTTCCTTGCACTGCACTGGTCTTTCTCCATTGTCATTTCCAGTATACTCCCCGTGTTTACCAATTACTTATTCATTACCCACTTCACAGTTCGTCCACGAATTTAAATCCGAATTAAGAACTTGTGCATTTGAATTTTGAATCTGATTTAGAAGATTTGGAATTCAAACAAATTCTGAATTAAAATTCAAATTTCCAATTTATGAAGTGAAATCGTTTTTACTTGAGTTTCTGAATTTTAATTGAAAATCGTCAGATCTTGAATCTAACTTAAAAACGGATTTGATCTTCAAATTTGTTTTACAAATGTGAGCCTTTACTTTCTCGAAATTAATAGTAGCGTCGAGACGCTAATTACGCTCGAGAAGATAATTAAATTTTATCGTCGTGTATAATACTCTATTTTTTTCTATAGCATTTATTTTAAAGGAAAAAAATTATAATTATAAAATAAATTTTATTTGACATTGACGTTTAAAAAATTACAAATCGAGTCACGTTGTAAAATGTCATTAGTTTCTAGTGTTACAAACAATTAATAAATTACTTTATCTACCCTTGCTGTTAAAGTGATTCTTTATCTACTCAAATTAATAGATAAAGTAGCACTTTAACAGCTGCTATAGAAAAAAAAATCTAAAATATTTTCATCGATTTATTCCCTTTTGTTTTCACATTTAGTTTAAATGTTAAAATTATTATTATTATGTTATATTTTGATTCCTACGTTTATGTTACGAATTGAAGAACTTTACTGGAATCATTAGTTTACCTTACAAGATTTCAAATTCTCAATTATTTTACTTTAATAATTTCAATAAAGGGTTTTAAAGCGACAAATACAATTATCGGTTCCAAAACGAGACAGAATCGTAGATAAAACCTGCTTTTAGTTAACACATGACTATTTAGGCACAGGTGTTTGATATTGCCTGTTTTATATCGCTTGCTGCGATTGCTTCTCTCATTTCGATGTTCGAATTTGTACTAATTTAGAGTTTGCTTTGCAGTGGTAAAGAGCGCATTGTAATGCAAAGATTTAGCAATTATTGTTAATTATTTATGAAAATAATATTTGAATATTTTAATTTAATGCCAAGTGATAAGTTTGTTGTTTGGGAGCGTTTAGTGGTAAGAATTTTTGTTTAATTTGAAATGTTGGGATGCATTTTCGGATTTCATGACAAATTCCTTCAGATTTGGTTACCAATATTTTTAAAATTTGATTTTAGGGTTTTCATTAGGGCATTTAAGAACAAGTCGAGTAATTCGGTAATAAAATAAACAAACCAAAAATAGCGATGGAAATCTTTTAATAACGATTCTAATTAAATGTTACTTGTAAATAAATTACAATGATTTGTTATAGGAAAATTAATAACCAGTCACTTAATAGTTCATCAAATCTGTGCTGGTATTTATTTATACATTCAAAAGGTTCTTTTATCTCTTATAAATAAATACGTATTAATGTACGAGCCCAACGTCAATGAAATTCGTACACCTGTATTTTTCGCTAAACCTATGCCTATAAAATGTTAAAAAGCGGCTTTTTACAAGAATATTTTAAAACATTTATATTTACCGTAGAATTTCGATTTCTTATCTTAAAAATAGGTATTCTTATTTTGATGAATTTTAATAACTGGTACCAATAAAATTAAAATTAAATCTAGACATATGGTTCAATGAAGTTCGTACACCTATTTTTTGAGTTCACTCAAATTCGTACACTTAGGAATCTGGTCTAGTACTCATCCAGTTGCTACGTATTTAGCGCGGTAGAGTTATTCACAATAAATTTGAAGTATTTCACCCTGTAAACAATTAAATTCACTGATGGAATAATGGTATGGGGGTTACATAAGTGCCAATGTAGTGGGAAACCTTCATTTTTTAGACGGTTTTGTTAATGCCGAAAAATATCAAAGTATTCTTAAGAATCATGTTCTACCGTCCATGAAAAAGCTATATTCTGATGAAGACATTATTTTTCATCTAGTCCCGATATGAACCCCCATTGAAAACCTTTGGGGAATTATCAAAAGGATTCTACGTAAAGGTCGTCCTAGTACGAAAACTCTTCTTAAAGAAAAAATAACCACAATCTGGAATTCTGCCATTGCACAGCAGGGCCAAGAACTATTAGGAACCATAAACAAGCGTCTAAGAGTAGTAATTGCAAATAAAGGCGATGCCACTCAATACTAAAGATCTACATACATAGATATTGTAACTATGTAACGTCTAAGTATGTTTATTATTATTATCATTAAATCCCATTATTCCCCTTTGGGGACATAGGGTTATTTACAAAAATCTAATATAACCCTTTACTGTGGGGTTATTTACATATCTATATATAACGCTTTACTACAAACTGTTTACGAATCGTTTTCACGCTTGCCTTGGGCAATTACACGTAACCGTCTGATGGTTTCCTACATTCTTCTTTTACTGCCCTTTTCCATGTAATGCGGGGGCGTCCTCTGGCTCTTCCACCTTGTGGGTTCCATTCCAACGCAATATGGCTTTTCTCAGGGCATGCCGCAACCATCTGAATCTCCTTCTTCAAATTTCTGTATTAACATCTTCTCCATAATTCAACATTTGATATTCTGTTTGACCACCAAATTTTTAATAAAAAATCCCAACAAATATGTTTAGTCTCATGTAAATCAAAAGTCAATAAATTCAGTTCATATGTTGCAAATCCGTTTTTATTAAATTTGTTAGCATAGCTCTTTCTTAACAAATTACTCATTATATGTTTAAGGTAAAAAACTTGTACCACTATGATTTTATTGATTTCGGGCTCGTATATGTTATAAACAAACACGATAGCAATTAAAAATCTAGCAATTAGATGAATACTAAATTAGATCCCTAAGTGTACGAATTTGGGTGAACTCGGAAAATAGGTGTCCGAATTTCATTGAACTGTATGTCTAAATTTGATTTTAATTTCATTCCTATCAATTATTAAAATTCAGCAAAGTAAGAACACCTATTTTTAAGGAAGAAATCAAACTTTTATGCTAAATATAAATTTTTCAGAATATCGTTGTAAAGAGTAGCTTTTTAGCATTCTAAGGACAGGTTGCACAAACATGATTTAACAGCTTGGTCAAATTAATCATTCGTTAAAGTGAACAAAATCGAATCAAAATTCGAATGCATATGGCAAATAACACATTAGTAAACAAAAAATGATGCTTTTTTGTCAACTTTGATCATTCGTTAATTTAACAAAAGCTTTGTGCAACCGGCCCTAAAGGTGTAGGTGTAACGAAAGATGCAGGTGTACGAATTTCATTGACGTTGGGCTCGTATACAAAAAAATAATTAAAAGAAGCAAATTTTTTTAAAGATCATTTTGTCTGATAATAATAATTAATGCCAACATGATTTTTGTTTTTAATTTTAAGCAATAATTAACTTGTTTAGTAGGCGAAGTTGTGCCTTACTTATGGTTTTCTAACTTTTCCGCAACTTTATACACAACCCTCTCGACCTGACTGCTTTTCAAGTTACAAAACTTTCACTTAACATTAATTTCAATTTTTTTGTTAGTAAATTTGCCTTTGTTGTTAATGGTTTCGTATTACAAACTTATAAGTTAAGATATAAAATTATTCAAATGAAAGTAAAAGGGTAAGTAAAACAAAAACACATTTGTTCTCGTAAAGTAATGGCGTAATGAGGCCTGCTTGTAGATTACAATTTGTTTCGTTTTGATTGCTATTATAGCAAGAGTTTTGTTGATAAATTTTTAAATTTAAATGTAATACACGTTTTCAAAGTAGACAAATGATTAATATTTCGAGAAAGATTATTTGTAAGGAAGTTAAAGAAGTAACTAATTGTAGGGCAGATCTGTATTCCGGAAATTATCATCACACATGTCGCACATACCTACTAGGATAAATAATAGGTGTTGCGTAAAGCGTTTGAATAGGCTCTTGAATAATATTACGATTTTTAATCAGTTTGGTTCTAGTCTTCAAGTGTTGTGTTAGGTCGTAGTTATTTTGTGACTGAGTAAAGTGATAAATTAAAGTTATGTTTAATAGACCAAAAAACGGCCTAATTTTTTAAAACAAAGTAGATACGCGTTTTGGTGTAAAGAAATTTATAAGAAATTGTTGTTACGTAGCCTTATTTACTTCAAATAGTTTTATAACTTTAGAAATTAACTACTGAAGCAGTCACTTCTTTATTACTAAGGTCAGTGATTATTTAAATCTTAATTCATCCCACAGAACAAATTGAATTCAACCGTAGTTAAAGCTATAGTAATTCCACTTAGCAAATTGTAATTTCGGAAGTAGGATCTTTACCAAAGTGTCATTTCTAAAACAAATGTTGCTAGTTTTCCAAAATGTTGTGTATTTTAATTTAATTCCCAACGGTAAACGATTTGTAGTTTATAAGACTGAAAATTTCCTTCGCCAAATATTTTGTCTTAATTTAGAAAGAAAGATTCAAGATAAATAACCTGCAGTCAATGCAAATTAAAAACTATTTAAATTCCTTAAAAACGAAGTAATTTTTTTGCATTGAAGATTAACAACTGCCTGTTCGCTTATCTACCAAAGCAGGTCCTAACAGGTACCTACTTCGTATAGATATTCAATCACACATAAAACAGTTGGTATTTTAATTCAGTATTTGAAGAATTCTTTTAACGAGAAGTTGCATATTTTTAAATTGTTAAATCGTCCATAATTAATTAATCAAATAAGAGCTTCTCGTTTTTGGTAGTTTTTTTACAAGTAAGCTAGTGGTAAGTGAAGCCAGTAGTATTATTTTTTATCTATCACCGTGGGATAAGTTATATCATATCACACTCATTTTAGAAATGTAATAGTCTTGTCATCCCAATGAGTGCCATAATGAAATTATTACGACACTAGTGCTAATGAAATTGACAATTCATTCTAGCTCCAAATTTTGCCGGGGCAAGTCCGGAAATCACGTTCTCTGCAATTCTTCACAGTACACGTGTGTTAATAATGTCTATATCCCTCTTAAAGCGCAAATAACTATTATTAAATTACGATGTGTTTAATGAAATTTTTCCTACGCAGTTCGATATCGCTGCGACATCCGCGGAAATCGGACCTATTGTTGTAGTGAAATTATGGCAAACTAAGTGTGTTTGTCAAATTTAAAAAGAATGCATCGTTAGAAGTAAAATTCTGTGTAATAGTAACGTACCGAAATTTTTATTACCCAAACACCTTGGGTACAACCAGTGTTTTTACAGTGCCGTGCTATAATAAAAAGTAATTATTTAACTTCGGGAATCTTAAATTTCTGTGTTATCGGGAGTGTCGGTTCGGGGTTCACATCTGCATATGGTTTCTGCACTTAACCTGCTACAGGAAATTTGTAATAAAGGTACGTGATGGGGTCAGTTACTTTTTAAAATTTATTTGTCATTATTTGATCTGCTGATTCTAGTTTTACATTTTTGAGCTTAAAGACAAATTAATTTTTTTTTTTAATAATTTGAAATCCAAAATCAGGCAAATTACTGCCAAGCTATGGTTACTTAAAAAACCTTTTTCTGTTGTTTCAGGTAGGTCCCATCTTCGAGGGATGGCAGTTCCTAGGATGAAAACGGCACCGCAGTGAGTTATATTTATTCTTTTTTTGCCATAGGGATAATTGTAGGGATTACGTTAGGCACTTTCAAACACAAACTATTCTTGAACCATTCATTTTCTAAAATCAATCTTACATTACAATTACTTTCGTATTCGTGAATTAACTTTCGGGTAAATATTTCTGTTCTAAACGGTTTTAATTCCAACATTTATCGGGAGTGTAGTTAATATTTGTGTATACTTGCGCGACAATGTTGTATAATGCTGTAAGTAGACAAACAAACGGCAAGTGAATATAAATGGCAAGTAAATAGTATGTATTATTATATTTATTATTATATTTTAAAATTTCAGCATTAATTTATTACTTTCAGTCTTATTATCACACTTTCTTTTCAGCACTAACTTCTTATTTTCAGCTCAATTTCGGGGAGTTTTTCTAACTCCTTGTTCTCTTTTAGCTCAAACGGTGAAGTATAAATATTCTTCAAATTATTATCTTTTTTCAAATTAATAATTATTCAGGGTTAATTTGTAATGTTTAATTTCAGCCAACTGGTTTACACGTTACCTATTGTTTGATGTTAGTTTTTAGTTTAATAATTATCATATTCAATGATTTCAGTTTAATTAATCACCTTTTCGGCAGTTTTCCGTGTGTATCCTTTTTGAGTCCGCATAACGAGGTAACATTTTATATCATAAAGGTTGTTCATTAAAAAATTATATTTAAACTGGTTGTGGTAAGGAAAAGGCATGAACAATTTTCAACGTCGCATGAGTTGGAAATTGTTCAGAGGGGAGTTGGGAGGCCTTTCTTTTTAAGAAACCTCTTCAAGGTTTTTTAAACTTAACTGTTTAGAATAAAATGAAGAACATTGTTACATGCTGCTTTGTACTATCAGCAGATTGTTCCTTTTATTTTACTTAAACTAAGACTTCCTTACAGTAGCCTCCGTTATCGAAACGCCATTCGCGAAAATCGGTTTTCTTGATTAAAGTGACTATATGGCAAACTAAGTGTGTTTGCTAAATTCATCTAGTTTTCGTTATCGTAGATAAATTTGAGTGAATAAGTATCGTAGCAAAATTATACTACCCAAACACCTTGGGTACAACCAGTGTTTGTACAGTGCAGTGTTTCAAAAAGTAATTATTTAACTTCGGGCATCTTAAATTTCTGTGTTCTCGGGAGTGTCGGTTCGGGGTTTCACATCTTCATATGGTTTCTGCACTTAACCTGCTACAGGAAATTCGTAATAAAGGTAGGTAATGGGGTCAGTTACTTTTTAAAATTTATTTGTCATTATTTGATCTGATGGTTCTAGTTTTACATTTTTGAGCTGAAAGACAAATTAATTTTTTTTTTTAATAATTTGAAATCCAAAATCACGCAAATTACTGCCAAGCTATGGTTACTTAAAAAACCCTTTTCTGTTGTTTCAGGTAGGTCCCATCTTCGAGGGATGGCAGTTCCTAGGATGAAAACGGCACCGCAGTGAGTTATATTTATTCTTTTTTTGCCATAGGGATAATTGTAGGGATTACGTTAGGCACTTTCAAACACAAACTATTCTTGAACCATTCATTCTCTAAAATCAATCTTACATTACAATTACTTTCGTATTCGTGAATTAACTTTCGGGTAAATATTTCTGTTCTAAACGGTTTTAATTCCAACATTTATCGGGAGTGTAGTTAATATTTGTGTATACTTGCGCGACAATGTTGTATAATGCTGTAAGTAGACAAACAAACTGTAAGTGAATACAAATGGCAAGTAAATAGTATGTATAATAGTGGGTTTTAAAATTTCAGCATTAATTTATTACTTTCAGTCTTATTATCACACTTTCTTTTCAGCACTAACTTCTTATTTTCAGCTCAATTTAGGGTAGTTTTTCTAACTCCTTGTTCTCTTTTAGCTCAAACGGTGAAGTATAAATATTCTTCAAATTATTATCCGTTTTCAAATTAATAATTATTCAGGGTTAATTTGTAATGTTTAATTTCAGCCAACTGGTTTACACGTTACCTATTGTTTGATGTTAGTTTTTAGTTTAATAATTATCATATTCAATGATTTCAGTTTAATTAATTACCTTTTCGGCAGTTTTCCGTGTGTATCCTTTTTGAGTCCGCATAACGAGATAACATTTTATATCATAAAGGTTGTTCATTAAAAAATTATATTTAAACTGGTTGTGGTAAGGAAAAGGCCTGAACAATTTTCAACGTCGCATGAGTTGGAAATTGTTCAGAGGGGAGTTGGGAGGCCTTTCTTTTTAAGAAACCTCTTCAAGGTTTTTTAAACTTAACTGTTTAGAATAAAATGAAGAACATTGTTACATGCTGCTTTGTACTATCAGCAGATTGTTCCTTTTATTTTACTTAAACTAAGACTTCCTTACAGTAGCCTCCGTTATCGAAACGCCATTCGCGAAAATCGGTTTTCTTGATTAAAGTGACTATATGGCAAACTAAGTGTGTTTGCTAAATTCATCTAGTTTTCGTTATCGTAGATAAATTTGAGTGAATAAGTATCGTAGCAAAATTATACTACCCAAACACCTTGGGTACAACCAGTGTTTGTACAGTGCAGTGTTTCAAAAAGTAATTATTTAACTTCGGGCATCTTAAATTTCTGTGTTCTCGGGAGTGTCGGTTCGGGGTTTCACATCTTCATATGGTTTCTGCACTTAACCTGCTACAGGAAATTCGTAATAAAGGTAGGTAATGGGGTCAGTTACTTTTTAAAATTTATTTGTCATTATTTGATCTGATGGTTCTAGTTTTACATTTTTGAGCTGAAAGACAAATTAATTTTTTTTTTAATAATTTGAAATCCAAAATCACGCAAATTACTGCCAAGCTATGGTTACTTAAAAAACCCTTTTCTGTTGTTTCAGGTAGGTCCCATCTTCGAGGGATGGCAGTTCCTAGGATGAAAACGGCACCGCAGTGAGTTATATTTATTCTTTTTTTGCCATAGGGATAATTGTAGGGATTACGTTAGGCACTTTCAAACACAAACTATTCTTGAACCATTCATTCTCTAAAATCAATCTTACATTACAATTACTTTCGTATTCGTGAATTAACTTTCGGGTAAATATTTCTGTTCTAAACGGTTTTAATTCCAACATTTATCGGGAGTGTAGTTAATATTTGTGTATACTTGCGCGACAATGTTGTATAATGCTGTAAGTAGACAAACAAACTGTAAGTGAATACAAATGGCAAGTAAATAGTATGTATAATAGTGGGTTTTAAAATTTCAGCATTAATTTATTACTTTCAGTCTTATTATCACACTTTCTTTTCAGCACTAACTTCTTATTTTCAGCTCAATTTAGGGGAGTTTTTCTAACATTACTCCTTGTTCTCTTTTAGCTCAAACGGTGAAGTATAAATATTCTTCAAATTATTATCCTCTTTCAAATTAATAATTATTCAAGGTTAATTTGTAATGTTTAATTTCAGCCAACTGGTTTACACGTTACCTATTGTTTGATGTTAGTTTTTAGTTTAATAATTATCATATTCAATGATTTCAGTTTAATTAATCACCTTTTCGGCAGTTTTCCGTGTGTATCCTTTTTGAGTCCGCATAACGAGGTAACATTTTATATCATAAAGATTGTTCATTAAAAAATTATATTTAAACTGGTTGTGGTAAGGAAAAGGCCTGAACAATTTTCAACGTCGCATGAGTTGGAAATTGTTCAGAGGGGAGTTGGGAGGCCTTTCTTTTTAAGAAACCTCTTCAAGGTTTTTTAAACTTAACTGTTTAGAATAAAATCAAGAACATTGTTACATGCTGCTTTGTACTATCAGCAGATTGTTCCTTTTATTTTACTTAAACCAAGACTTCCTTACAGTAGCCTCCGTTATCGAAACGCCATTCGCGAAAATCGGTTTTCTTGATTAAAGTGACTATATGGCAAACTAAGTGTGTTTGCTAAATTCATCTAGTTTTCGTTATCGTAGATAAATTTGAGTGAATAAGTATCGTAACAAAATTGTATTACCCAAACACCTTGGGTACATCCAGTGTTTATTGAGTGCAGTAGTAGTATTCTTATAAATAATATTTTCGGTTAATAAATTTTATAGCGATTTCGGGAGTGTCGCGTCGGTTCGGTTCGGGCTTCGAAGTCTACAAGGAAATTTTTAGAAGAAAGGCACAAGTGGGGTGACTTCAATAAAGGTTAGTTATATTTTCTTTTATTATTGTTTTTGTAATATTAGGTTTTGTCCGTATATCTACAAGAGTCTTTTTAAGGAATTGGCATTTTAAAACAATTTAAGAGGTTGTAGGCAGATTATTTTTTGAAATTTCGTAGCATGTTTTGTTTAATTTGTCAAAAATAAAAAATTTTAACAATTTTGAAAATAATTAAAATTGAAATCTTAAGTTACTTTAGCAACGTTAAAGCTTTGAAAGCTGATTTTTAAAAATTCTTTATCGACGATTGCTGTTTATACAGCATTTTTTAATTTTAGAATAAAACAGTGATTTAATTCCTGACTTCAACCAAGAAGCAACGAAAAAAATTAAACTACGTAATTCGAGGCTCTGACTCTATAAAATCATGTATTATTAATCAGAACTAGCTATGTTACTTAGTTAACAATTTTAAGTAGCTTCTAAAATAATTTTTAATATTTTGAACCTAAATTTCATCAAATTTCAATTAAACCTCGCAGTTGAGAACTAATCTCCAACATTTTCAAACAACTTGGTTTACAAGCTTGATTAATTAGTCTTCTGTGTTTCAGGGAGCATTTTTCACGGTTGTTAAAACGTCGGATGTCTGTAGTATTGTTAAAGTTGTAGTTGCTACATTCATAATTCATAACTGTCAGCCATGGTTTAAATTTGTCCATGTATTCAAAATATAGGGTGTGATATATCATTATATCGTTTTTATAAAGCTTTTTAGGTGTTAAAACAAAATATTAGGTTGTATTCACACTCCAAGATTTTGTTTAATTCTGAGTTTGTTTTTGTAATCCGGTGATTTAAATATGCAGTTATATAAGGGAAGTGTTACATTAATCATTAATTGCTTTTAAAATTAAAGTATAGAAACAAAAAAGGACTAATTGAAATACGACTTTTTCGCAAATTGAAGTCTGAAATTATTTTATTCAATGTTAAATATATATTTTTAATTTTATTGTTCAAAATTTTACAATGAAAATAACATCTATTTTATAAAAGATTCTCTTTTTTACCACTAGGCCATTGTAGATTGTAGATTTGCCTGTGTAAATAGACTCGATTAATTATTAATTGAAGCTGTTTTCATTTCTTTAGGTTATTATTGATAACTCGAGGTACTTATCAATCAAAAATCTTTTTTGTTTTTCTTAAACACTCTACCAAAGAACATGCAACTCAAAATACTCCATGATACTGCTATTAACATGATGTTATTTACATAACAAGGGACGTAAGTGAGATTTACTCGGGTAAGGAAGACTGCATGCTTAATAGAGTAAAACACTGAACCCTCATATTATGTAGGTATAATATTTATCCACAGTTGATATAATCTGTCATTAAAACTTAGAAATGAAAATTGACATCATAATGATAATCATTTCACTTACGTCCTTATGGAGGTAAGTTTACACTTACTACTCTACTGTCATGACAACAAATAAACGAATATGATCAGATATCACTTGACAAATGTAATTAATCAAATCGAAATTAAAATAAGCTATTTGGAAAACTAAGAACTAGAATGTTTGCCAACCTAGCAACACGCAGCCATGGCCTGCTTGACAGAATGAGAATCCTTTGGAAGTTAACGAAATTTAAATTTAAATGGAATTGAATTTATAATTCAATAAAGTTTCGTACTTTCAACAAATACAAGGTTATATTGAATTTTCTTTGGCATAATAAAATGTTTCGAAGTTCTAAACAAAATTAATTCCCTCACTAAGGCAACCATCGGTGTAACCAACAGAATATAAACTAAGTTTGCCGAATTCGACGACCCTTTCGATAAAGTTTCGTATAAAAAAATACTTCAAAGTGAAATTAGGAATTTGAGTGCTGAATCCTTAACTTTATGGACCTGTTTTAGGCAGACATTATGCTGACTTTAACTCTATTTACTTTACCGTGTTCAGTCACTAAAACGTTAACCGAACCAAAGGTGCGATAACCAACTTGATGAAATGTACAGTATAATAAAAACGTTCCCTGGGTGCGAGAAGATATTTTATGGTACACATTTTGCTCTTTTACGCGACTGTCACGCCGAGATTGTTTGAATTTCAAAGTCGAATAAATCTAAAGCGACCGGAGTGTCAAATATCGATTTGGGAATCTTTCAGAGTTAGCTTTTAAGAAGAACGGGAATACGTGTAAAATCACTGTGGGATATAAAAGCATCTCGAACTCGAGGGCGTTTATTGGAGAAGTTTTTTACCTTAATTTTATATAACTTTTAGAAGTAAATCCTCTCTTCATAAATTATGCCTATTAGGATAACCTTTTTCCAGGGGTTTATTTATGTTTCGTAAGGATTTGCTTATTTGAAATTTTAAAACTCAGATGGCTTATCTTAATTACCAAAAACGTTGTGATTTATGTAACGGAATTGGAGGTTTTTACATACGTAAAGCACGATATACAAATATTAAGCTCTTAGTAAATATATCGTGCACATGCGGCTTTCGTGGTTACATAATTGTCCTGATAAAAATGTTGTGAAATAAGCATGAGAATTTCCTGCTTAGACTTTTTAAGATTTTTTCTCGATGAGTAAATTTTATTTTATTATGTTTTGCTACATTTAGAAAACCGAACAAGTTTAATTTCGTATATTATAAAATAAATTTAATTAGATGATTATAAAACGGGTACTCGATAAATGTGGTTTTTAATATGCGAAACATATAAAGAATATGCATTTCCATATAATTTAAGTTACACACAGAACTGAAATTGTTGTATTAATTTGAGTTACATCTTGATTTTTGAAGTTATTTTAAAAATATGAAAACTCAGCAAAGGTTTTCACTGACATCGTATTTAACTCCATACTTATTATGTTTCTTGTATATTTAATTTTTAAACCTCTTCAAAATTTTTGTTTTAATCGTTCTTAATTTTAATAGCATTTCAATCGCGTACCACGTGCATTTAAGTAGTAATTATCAGTTCTAAGCTTAGAATATTTAGCTCTGTTTTAGCTATAACAAAAAGTAAGTTTGAAACTTGAACTTCCAAGCAGTTTTTTTTTCGCAAGACAATGTCGAAGTAATTAAAGGGGGTAACGAATGGGTTCGAAAGGCTATTAGAGAGTGTAGCTTTAATTGATGTTTTATGTTCTAAATCTCGGCGATCTTCCAAAGTTTTGTTGTCGCCACTACTTTGGTAAAAGTTTGTTGGAAGTTTCAGATGAAAACTTTGAGATAATTTATATGTTCTTTCAGTGAAATGGTTTTAAATTCGAAATCACCGGGGAAACTAAGTTTTGCAGCAATTCAATTGAAATGCTTATCTTTGCGTTTTGTAATTGATTTGTAGTAATTATCGGTAATTAATGGTTGATTTTCAGGGTTTTAATTATTCAGGGTTCGCAACATAGAAAACGGAATTTATTACAAAATTGTACACGTTACGAAAGCTTTTGGTGAAGTTGGCATTTAATTCTCTGATGTATGATGCATTTACTGCCACTTTAGATTTGAGTAGACCATGATTTTAGACTATGTTTGTGTTCAGCTTGTTACCTCCTCAGACATTGAATACCAGGACCCCACTGCCCAATATGGCTTGTCAGAATAACTCATATATTGCTACGCGTCCCTAGGTTTACAATTTTAGCTGTTCTTCTGAAGCGGCCGGTGACAAAATAAAACTGTATACTTGCTATGTGCGACGCGAATCTTTCAAAAGCGGTTTGTTTTTGTCATGCCTTGTGTTGTTTATTTCAAATTTAGCAACAACTTTTATTGGTTTGACATTTTAAAATAAAATTAAGCATTTTTCCTTAATTTATAAACTCACTGTAGATCCATGTTACGTAAAAAATACTTTGTATAATTAACAATAATCGTAAGCTTTAAATTGAAATTGGTTGTGTTATCGATATTTTTCCCTAAATTTAAAGATGGTCGGTTTGCCCCACCTTTAATAACAATGCGAATATGCGCGTAGTAAATCTAGGTAGGAATGGAAATCCAATTCTGCTGCAACTATAAGCTTAAAATTAATTCAGAGACAGGATAGATTAATGCCAAGGATAGTACAGCGCAGCAATAGGAAAATCTTAATATTAGGTGTTAGAATGCAACGCGGTGTGGTTACTATATACAAAAAATAAAATTATATAATTAAAAAAGAAGAACAATCCAGTTATAAAAATAATAGAACTAAAAAAGTGCTGTATCAACAGAGATTAGATCTACAGTTAAAAGAGAATTTTATAATGCAACGGAGGAATTATACTGATATACATATACGTAAAATATAAAATTGATGAAACAAACATACATGCAAAACAATGGTGATGGAATGGAGATTATCAAAATAAAGTAAAATTGAAATTGAAAATGTGTGGATATTAAGAACTAGAACGCCTTATGACGTATGTAGATAGAATTACAAGAAGAATAAAAAGAAGAAGACAAAGAGTACCAAGAAGAAAATTGAAAGAATAAGAAAAAGACGAAAACAGTAACAAAGTGGAAGCTAGGAAAAGGTATATTAAAACCAGTAGAATCCTAAGAAGATTAGTAAATTCATGAAAAAAAAAATTAAGACGAAAGATGAACAGAAATAAAAATGTATAAAGGTGGACTTCTTCTCTCAACGGAGGTTGGTAATCATCATAGCGATTTTAACTTTAGATACTGCTGACTTAAACAGTTGGTTGGAGGAACAATTGAACCATTTTCTCAAATTCTAAAACAGCTCAGGACATCGTTTCCCCTGCATTATGAGTTGCAAAATGCAGTATTTGTTCTTCCTATTTATATGGCCAAGATATACTAATTTTCTTTTCTTGATATCTTCTTTCCATATGTCTGTGGTGTGCGTGTCAAGTAGCCTACAGATACAGAGGAGCTAAACGTGGGCTCCGAACCACGCAACCACTTCTACTCCAGAGAAGACTTACTAGGCACTACCTCGGTGGTTTGCCATTGCCTTCCGAGGGAAGGGGCCAGGTGTTTTCGGTGTATGTGTGACCCTGGGAATCGAACCCGGGCCATTTCAGTAGTCAGCCGCACGCTAAACCATCTGAGCCACGACCACGATATTATATAGAAGACCTTTTTTATTACCCATTCTGGTTAGTACTGTCTCATTTGTGATGCAATCCGCCCATGATATCTTGAGGCTGCGTCGGTATGCCCACATCTCAAAGCTTTCTATTTTATTGATAACATTTTGTTTCAGTGTTCACGCTTCCATGCCATATAATATGATTGTGAAAAGGTGGACAGAAGCATGCAAATACAGACTATACCAATAGATAAATAGGAAGAACACTGTCAGTATCTTTTGAAAGTGTTGGACGTCTAATAACTATAGAAGTCGAGACTGTAAAACTATAACGAAAATAAAAACACGAAAATCAAGGGGACCAGAGCGGATTATGGTCTAAATAAAAAAAAGTTACTGACAAAATGTTAAAAATAATAACAAAGCTGTTTAATAGGGGTCTTCGGGTCTTCAAGGGGGAATTAGTTCCGGAAGAATCGAAGTTAGGATTTACATCGTCCATACACAAAGAGAGAGGTCACAAAAAAATCGAAAATTACCAAGGTATCACAGTAGCATCAACTCTTAGTAATACGGAAGAATTTTAAGGAATATAATAAAAACAAAAAAGGAACTCGAAGGAAAGGAGAAAGAGAACAGAAGAACGAAAGAGAAAAAGAAGAAAAGAACAAACTGTAGAAAAACAAATAACAACAGGGAGAAAATTACATCCCTTTTGTAAAGATCTCACAAAAGCATATGTTGTATGTCCAAGGTATAGAAAGTATTAGAACAGACAAATATACACATAAATCATGTTTTTGGTTTGTTTGTGTATGTATTTATAGGATTATAGGGCGAAATTTAGCCTTGCGGGTGTCAGGGATTTCAACGCATTTCGACTATTTGTCACCTAGGACCTAGGATTTGGGTTGTGACGTCAACGCGCTCTTTATAAATTCACAGTCCAACTATACTTCATCTCTTTCTAAACTAGGTTTTCATTATCTACTGCGCACGAACGCGTGTCTACCCATACAGTTTTTGGGCGGGGCAAGTTGACGTCACAACCCAAATGCTAGATGAAAAATACTGTACTATGGTTACCGGCATTACTTTGCCGAGCCTAGAGGGGACTTCCACTCTGGGACGGGATCTTTATTGTATCAAACATCGTATTGGCACTTACGGTTTTACCTCGTATTCGAAACCTGACGTATTTCAGATATTTTTCCGCAAAATTTTACCGACGTGAACCAAGAATTGAATCGGAGATTTCTGGTTTAGGTAATTATGCTAATGTTAACGCCATCGAGGCCGGCAAACCAGAAACCATAACAAAAGCACCGCACGAGAGCATATAGAGAGAGTAAAATGGGCCAGTCAATGCCACCAGGTTCACAGTATTAAAAGGGTGCAAAACAAAGGTGCTGTATTTCCCCAACAATTTTTAAATATGTATCTACAGAATATGGATTATGGATGGACGGAAAAGCAAACCCAGGGGCATGGGACTGAAAAGAAACGATAATAAAATGTATACCTTGTTGTTTGCAGATGAGCAGGCCTCGCTCAAGATAAAGATGTTCTCGAACATAATGACATGCAACTTTATATTTTTTAATGGAACACCCTGTATATTTTTACAAAATTTTAAAGATTTTTTGTTTCTCTTTAAAACAGTTCTTATTCATTATAGTCCTAAAATGATCAGTACAGAAACTATTCATGTTTTTACTAATAAATAATCACACAGAAAGTATGCCATTTAAAAATATAAAGTTGCATATCATTGCGCGAAAATGGAACACCCGGTAGAAGAACTTATGCTGCAGATATGTGGGCATTTTAATGTACTATAAACTTTGTTTGAAAAAAATTTTGGTAATATTTAAAATAATCGATTAATATTTAAAATAATCGATTAATCGATTATTTTAAATATTACCGAAATTTTTTTCAAACAAAGTTTATTTTACATTAAAATGCCCACATATCTGCAGCATACGTTTTTCTACCGGGTATTTCATTTTCGCGCAATAATATGCGACTTTATATTTTATAATGACATACTTTCCGTGTGATTATTTATTATTAAAAGCATGAATAGTTTCTGTACTGATCATTTTAGGACTATAATGAATAAGAACTGTTTTAAACAGAAACAAAAAATCTTTAAAATTTTGTAAAAATATACAGGGTGTTCCATTAAAAAATATAAAGTTGCATGTCATTGCGCGAAAATGGAACACCCGGTAGAAAAACTTATATTGCAGATATGTGGGCATTTTACTGCAAAATAAACTTTGTTTGAAGAAAATTTCGGTAATATTTAAAATAAGCGAGTAAAAAAAAATACAGACCGATGGACCACCCGGTATACATATAAGGTCCTGTTTACAGTAATCATATTGTGTTTCTAGCATGGCCATAGGGCCCAAAATGGTTGTGAATGTGTTATACACAAGTTTTTATGACTGCTGAATGCACACCTAATTTAACGTTTTACCAGCTTCATTTTAATCTACATATTTCCAAATGTCAAAATTTATTTAATTTATTAAATAAATAAATTTTTTATAGATTCATTTCTAAGGCTAATAATCTTTTATATTTTACGAGGATAATTTTTAAGGAAGTGGTTCAAAATCCAACAAGATCATCAGTGTTATTTTCATATCGAGAATTTGCTTAATTTTTAGAGCTTAAACTCTTTACGTCGCGGTTTTAATTCCTTAAAATAAAAGCTGACATTTATGAAGAACGACAAGCTGTAACGTATAATAATTAACAACACCTTTATCGAAATCATGGAAAGTTCCTAGTCTGCTTTTACAGAGCTATATTGTGACAGGAACAAAAATAAATTTAATAAATCTTATCAGATTAACTAGTCAGTAATTTTCTGGAGTCTCTGGGAATTAAATTAAATCAAACTAAATTATATCAAATTTTGTAATCCTTTGTGACAAAAGGGCGGAGGAATTGAGAAAGTCACGCTTTGAAATTTCTCCTTAATTTCAGTATAGTATTGTTAAACCATTTTAATTACACAAATGCTTACTATTTTGGATAATATTTACTCTTAACCTCATAGTCGCATCCAGTAACCCTACTTGTTTGCACATTAACAATTCAGTTTGTAGAGGATTTAAAGGTTATGTGGATATAAACTTCGCCTACTGTAAAATAAGCATTAAACCCGAACTATAAAGCCTTAAGGAGCTTAAATCAGAGCTCACTAACGGTAATTCATATTTAACTACTCACAAACCCCGCTAAAAACCAAACAGCAGCTGGGTATTGAGAAAAACGGTCTGCAAAAACCTTCGGCAAAAACCAAATAATTTATCCGTGATTAATACAAGCTCGGTTATCTCGAACAAATTTAAACAACTTCTGTGTTGTTCCAACTCCCTGAGGATGTTTCTCCCATTGGAATCCTCACGTTTTAGTTTAGTGCTTAACTTTTGGTCTGGGCTTCAACTGCAGGACGCGAGTTCACATCATTGGTGTAAATAAAGAAAAGGAAATGGGATGCTATCTAATAAAAGCTATCAACAACAAAAGACTGGCCGACCTTTCCTTTATTTACGCTTATTATGTGATCCTTTGTGTAGTTATTAGAGCTCCACGTTCGTTGTTTCGGTGTTATTATAACTGGAAGTGAATGTGGAGTTTTCCTATTTTAAGCTGATTAAATTTTTGTTTTGTTTGAAAAAGCTCAGATTTAATTTGCTGTGAGATTAAAAAGCTCGTTTTTAATTTTAAATTGGAGTAGTTAAAATAAATACATTTTTAGAACGTCGAGGTTTGAAAACCACGGAAAGGATTAAAGCCGAATACCTATTTCAACAACTAAGTAGATTGTTTGGCAAATTTTCTTCCTCAAGTGGCCAGAGGAAGTTATACCTTTTTTGTGGTTTTAAGGTTTAAGGTTCTTCAGTTGTAAATTGGGCTCTATTTCAGATTAAACAATCTTTTGAAGTATTTGCCAATAAGGAAATTATTGTTAATACCTGTAGGTATTTAATATTTAATATTCACCCCTGACATGTGTAAGTTAAAGTCTATGAACTGAAAAGACAAAGTCCCGAAAGAAACTCAATCCCCTTTAATGTTTCCGACAAGATCTTGATTTAAAAGTAATCCAATTTAGATAAAACTCGCGTTAAATTTACATAGAAAAAGTACTGAAAAATACTTGTTTGGTGTGAAAGAGTAAAAGTAATACCAGTTATCGGGTTATTCTGTTTTTTCAAAGCGAATTCCAAGCAAAATAACTTCATTCCGAGATAATTTTATTTTCAATTTACTTCCTCGTTTTGGGGAGTATAAAAATCTATTAGCTCGTTTAGGGTAAGCGGATTTTTTTCGACAAGATCGGGAACGATAATGTAAAGGCGAGATTTTTGCATTCGAAAATTAAGCCTTAAGCTTCTGCTAACTGCGGGTTTTTAATGGCTTTTTTTAGGGCGTAAGATTGAGGTAATGGAAGGAATTATTTTTATGATTTAAGGAAGGTGGCATAAATTTTAAGGTTTAAAAATGTCGGGGTTAAGGTTGTAAGGGACATATACGGTGTAATCTGGAAAAATTTAAACTCTAATGGAGGAATTTCAGAAACACCCCAAAAAATAAACTTTGGGAAAACACCACAAATGCCGAAGATTAAAAGTGAATCAGTTTATCTAATTGGGGATGGAGATCATAGGCTCTGAACAGTATATAGTTAAGGGACATTTTCTGCCACATTGTTTTAATTTAGACCAAATAATACACAAGTTAATGTTTAGTTATCCATTATCAAGAAACTCTGTGGCTTTTCGAATAATATAAATTCATAATTTCTTGTCAATTTCAATATTCCCCTACATTTGCCAAGTTACTGATCGCATATGTAGCATTCTCCAAAAACACAACAACAAAACCATCTTCAAACCCTCTCCAAATGTGACACAGAGGCTCTCTTCAGTAAAAGATAAGCTTCAACCCTTGTCAATATTATAGGTAAATAGGCGTCATCAGCATCCCTTGTTCTTGTGGTTTAGTAACTAAACTTTAGTGTACATTGTAGAAGCTGGTCGTTCAGTACACACACGTATCTGTGAACACAAACGTTGCTTGAAATCAGGTCTTCTCTCACACGCGGCTGTAGCTGAACACCATCACGACACTGGTCTCGTTTTAAAAACCACCGATCATTGCCAGTTTTCCTCATTTTTTCAACAGGAAAATCCGTGAGGCTATTGAATTGAATCGTGACACTGGTTATCCTCTGTCAGACATATGGAAGTCTGTCATCGCTGGCGAAACAGAAAAGCGAAGCAAGAATAAATTGGCCGAAAACAGTAGAATAAGAAGATATGGGGTTATAGAAAGAATATAGAAAAAGAAAGGATAGAGGAGGCGATGGGAAAGGAGTTGAAAACAACAGAAGGAACGGAAAGGTTTCCACCTAATACAGTGGCAAGACATTTCACTTTACACAGAAACACAAGTAACTGATAGTTACAAGTTACAAGGAATATAAGAAAAAGAAACGTTTTGGAAGATAGAAAAAGAGTCAAGAAAGAGGGCCAATGATAAACGAAATAAAATACATGAGACGCCAGCTAAAAAACAATTGTGAAGCGGGATTTTTAAGGGTGGAGATACACCCTCAAAGGAGTAGATTATTTTAAAGATTTTAGAGGTGCAAGTACATAATAGGAAGGAGTCATGAAATAAAAAAGAATACAACTAGGAAACACATTACAGCAATAAGAAAATATTGAAAGACACTGCAAAAGTGAGCATTTACAACAGTTTAGTTAGACCAGACATGAGAATATGGCAACAAAGAATATTGCGATCAATGAAAATAACAACTGAGTATAGGCCTAAAATAAACTATGAGATACTATAAGGAATACTTATACATAGTTAAGATATAACAAGGGCAGTTAAAAGCCAGAGGGCCAGACGATTAGTTAACATCATTAGATCAGAAGAAGGTAAAGTGATTAAAACAGTCACAAAATGGCCAGTGGCCGTCTGTAGACATACCTCGCAAAGACAAAAAAATACGGTGGTAGGATGAAATGATGAAAGACAAAGCGAATGAGGATTCAAAACTGGAGGAACAAAGTCATTGACCGAAGAGAATGAATGGAAGGAGTCAGAAGGCTAGGTTAAAACACAATCAGCTTTAAAGACAATACGGTATATGAAAAACACGGTGACTAATCCACGCTTTCAAATTAATTTATGGAGCTTCACGCGGAGCTGCGAAAGTTTCGGTCAAGAATAAAATGAATTATAGAAATAATAATAATACGTAGAAATATTTATTGCCATAAAAAATTCATCTAGAACATTGGCATATTCGTAAGTTAAAACGAGAATGGACGACCACTCTGCGGCTCGGTGTGTCCGGGTTATGAGTTAATAACATGCCATTGGCCGAAGCTTCGGCCATAAGAGGAAGAAGAAGACATTAACTAAAAAAGCGCGTAGGAATAAAGCATTTGTGGCTTCGACATTATCTAATATCTATTCTAAATGTTTTTGGTTAATGCCGGGGCAAATATAATGACAGTTGAACTACTATAAATGGCGCTTTTTAAATGTAATTATCATTTCCTTTACTTTAAGGTTGTGGTTTCAGTAAATTATGGAGAGGAGCAACCATACATTTTCTTTAAAGCTCAGCCAGGTGTGACAATTTTAAGAAAATATAAACGTTCGACCTGCAGCTTAACAAAACGAAAGCATGGCCTGTCCTTACTCCAAAATATTTAGAATGGTTTATACTTGTAGTTATCTATGTATATTGCAATGTGTTGTTGGTATTATATTGTAACGGTTTTATAACGTTTATTTAAAACTTCGGTTCGTGGTGTGAATTATTTATTAACAAATATTAAAATTATTAAACAACGAAGCAACACGACATAACAACTTAACACTAATATTAATTCTGATACAAAACACTAAGTAATTTATTTAACGAGTATTTATATTCATGTAGAATCCATTATTCGAGAGAGTTCTCAAGGCTTCGCGAGTATGTGTAATCGTCGACCAGTCTGGAAGTTTTTCGGTGGATGACCTCACACGTGAGCTGACGCATCTCGCTACAATATTTTGTCCAACATTTTTATCATCTTTACATGAAGGAAGCCTTTCTGTATTTCATTATTTTGTTAAAATTTGGATGTCTGCGCTTTTATGAGCAACGCTAGCACATTATAAACATAACAGATGCCATCATCAAGGTAAACTACCTTTTTAAAATTATCAATTACTTAAGAAATCAGGCAAAGATATCTAAGATTACGAAAAATAGAACCCGCAATTTTTGAGGAGCTGAAGGTTAAGTAAATATTTTAGGTATTTTTGAAACTCTAAAATTGCCCTACAGTTCTGACCATATACCGAAGGTTGAAAAAGATTCGAAAGTTTTTATAAGGTTAAGTATTTTAGCTATCTAAAAATGCCCTGCCGATTTCGCCATATACCGAAGGTTTAAGCAGGTTTTATACAGTGACCGGCAAGAAGTTCGAAACATATATGGGAAAATTTTTTATTATTAGAGTATTGAAAAAACTTTTACGGGGGATGGGTTCTGCATATCCGATAACCTAAAAATCGAATTTGAGGTATGTCACGTGACCATTGGTATGGCGGCAAATTTAAAAAAATCACCGTGAAGTCGGAAATGGTGGGGTTAGATGACAAAATATTCAAGAAGATTATTAGAAAAAGTTGCTTAGAATTTAATTTTAGATCCATATGCAAAATTTCAAACATTTATTTAAACAAATTGAAAATGGCAATTTTTTGCAAATATTCCTTAATTAATTTACAAATACTCAATTTTTTCCTTTTAAATAGCTTGATTGAAGTGGAATCTATGTATTTGGATAACAGTGGCAGAACCTTCTCGTTTTTTCCATAATTGACAGGCCTAAATCTAAAAAACAGGTTTTCGCTAGGATGCTCGCTGTTGCAATGGTTTGTATCTAACGGCTGTATAAAATTTTTACGAATATTTTTATGCTAGAACACTTCGAAAAGTTAAATTTTCTTGGTTGTGATCAAAATTCATCAATTTATAAAATAAAGAAGAATAAAATAGCCAATAAACTAAAAACTACCTTTTTTATGTAATTTTCTTTTTCTTTTTCTTTTTATGATATTTCAGGGAGATGTATTGACGGTTAGCGATGAAACTTGATTATTAGTGATAAAATTGTTCTTTCTAAGTGTACTAGCATAAAAATATTTCGAAATTTTTGAAAAGGCTGTTCTACAAAACCATTGCAACAGTGAGCGTCCTAGCGAATACCTGCTCTTTAGATTTAGGCCTGCCAAATACATACGTTCCACTTCAATAAAGCTATTTAAAATGAAAAAAATGGGTATTTATAAATTAATTAAGAAATATTTACAAAAAATTGTCATTTTCAATTTGTTTAAATAAATGTTTGAAGTTTTGCATATGGATCTAAAATTAAATTCCAAGCAACTTTTTCTAATAATCTTTTTGGATATCTTGTCATCTAACCCCACTTTTTGCGACTTCACGGTGATTTTTGTTAAATTTGCCGCCATACCAATGGTCACGTGACATACCTCAAATTCGATTTTTAGGTTATCGGACATGCAGAACCCATTCCCCATAAAAGTTTTTTCGATACTCTAATAATCCAAATTTTTCCCATATGTTGCAAACTTTTTGCCGATCACTGTATGATAAACTTTTTTGCAATAAATGCAAGCAATTTATATTTCAATTCTTATTTCTTGCCGATCTTTAACAAACATTCGTGAGGTTTTCATGAAAATACTTTGTACCTACGTGTTTAGAAATAACAGAGTGATTGACAGAAGGCCATTCTTTTTTACGTATCTAGCAACCTAATTTTCAAAATATTTTAGATTAGAGTGAAAGTTGCTACAACGAGAAATGTAAGTCCTTTGTAAATCTTACCATATGGGTTTCGATTTTCCACCCTAAATGCAACTTGTTTAAAGTTATAAATATACCTAAAGTTTAATTTTATAGGAAGTTTCTTTCAATTGTTATTCTGTATATTCCACAATTCTTTGCCATTTGCAAATACACTTATTAATGCTTATTTTAATACTTTAGAATTTTATAAGCTAAACTTATTTCCAAGGGATTTGTTTAAGTTCAAACTAACTTAACGTGTTCTTGGTTTTCATGTTGAACTTTTTACAATTTGTTTCATCAATTTATTTCATCAGGGATACCCATGATATTGTCAGATTAGTGCATCTTTTCATCTGCTGTTTGGTTTGGTTTTGTTGTACATATTTGTTTCTTTTCAAATTTGATGAAGCTATCTTTTATTAGATTTCTGGGACAGCGATTGTCTTCCAGCATCCCCTTTAACATATTTTTCCTTTTGAAAATGTATGCATTGGAGCCACAATTAACACTAAGAGAACAAAAAGATACAACGGAAAAGTTGGAAAATCTCACCTTAATTAACTGTTTCGAAAGCTTTTTGTTTCATTTTCAATTCTTTTTACAAACAAACTTGCAGTAATCTTATTGTTCTGACTGATAGCCAACTGCTTGTTTCAGAAGACCGTCAAATTCCAAATTTTGCTGATTATATTGTCTAATTACGAATGAATAACCCTTGTTAGAAATACAAAAAGGACGAAGCTAATAAACTATACAGAAACCTTTATAAAAAATGCAGCTCCAATTCCGAACAATGCCTTCTGGTCATAATACAAAATGGATATATAATACACAATCAGCGTTCCTGAAGCGTTTTTAAAAACCGTGGATTCGGATATTTATGGGTTTACGACTACGATGATTGATGTCGGTACGAACTGAAAGAAGTAACTGATTTCTCGCATTCAACGAAACGCGTATCACTGATTAACCATTGAACAAGTACGTCTAATACAAATTGATTATAATCGTCGCTCGTTATAAATTTAACGGACATCTGTTTGTTAATCAATGAAATTGTTCTGGAGATTTGCTCTTTTAAGAGGTTAGATTTGTAAATTAAACTAAGACGTTGAAGACAACCCATTCAGTTTTTAATCCAGAGGGTAAAAACAAAGGGAACTGCTTGAATTCGTGGAACCCTTTGTTAAATTAAAATATTACCCATTCGTAACGTCATAAACGTCACAGGGCGCCTCACCCCTTGGTACCTTTTTTCAGTAACGCTGTCACGAACGATATATCATTTATATTATGTTAACGTGAAATATTTGACACTTAAAATTGTGTTAGCCGAGAGAAGTTGTAGTATTTTTCATCTAAAATAGTAAGCCGCATATCACGGCCTTCTGAGGTGTCAAGTTTAAGGGCAAGAAAATATAAAAGCACTTACCGAAAACAATTTTGGAGTAACCCTGGGTTTCGGGCATTACGAATACGAGAACTTCACTCCCTGGGAACGAACGCTTTTCTAACCATATTTTAGAATGTTATCGTTTGTACTATAATACTAGTCCGCTCATTTGCTAAGTAAGTGTTGTAATTAAGCAGCAGACACATCAAGTTTGTATAAAAAGTTAATAAGCTGGCAGTGCTTATGCGTTCTAGTGCTTCTGCAGTTTGCTTTAATGACAAGTAAAACGTGTAGTAAAAATTTTAGGTTTAGGCAGTACTTGGCGGTGCTACAAGGCTAAAAATTCGAGGTCCTTAATTGTTTTTTTGGTGTTTACTCTTAGCTATTCACTAATAATTACATTACGTATTAGAAAACCGAAATTAAAGTGTCCTCCGAACTATTTAAAAAGTTTAATAATACGAATTCGTTTAAATGCTTACAAACATCCATTTAGATTTAGAGTTCAAGTGCACGCTAAAACAGACATTCAACACTTGAGAAATAATTCGGTACGAGCACTGCGGGCACCATTAATTTACTAACAACAACTACTTCCCATCAATTTAATAACCAAACATCGCGGCCGGACACAGGGCGGCTCTGACTACGATCCAAGAGGATCTTTTCCGCGTTCGCAGGGCCACAAACACACCCCCACAGTGATAGGGAACTCCGGAGTCCGGAGTATTGATTCTCCCAAAGCGCAGTCGCTACCAACGTTGAATAAAAATAAAGACCCATAAGGAGCGCTCCAGTCTTTGGAGCACAAAATTTATCCGAATAAAAAAACCGCGTAAATCTTTAACGGATCTCCACTCATTCTTCTCAGGGAGCGATTTTCACGTCGAAAGCGAATTTTGAAAACTATGACGCATCGCATTCGTTCCACTAGACGAACTTCACTAAATTTTTGGTTGATTTCCTTCCTCAAAGGTCCTACCCTACACGTATAGGGTCGATAACAATGATTGTAACAGATGAGGGTATGTTGTACCCCTCTCGCTTTATCTAAGGGCCTTTCCTTTTAACACAATGAAAAATTAGTTGAAGTGGGGACAGGGTTTCTCGGGGGGTTGAAGATGTAAGCTCGAACTTTTATGATGCGAGCGATAGAGCACGTGGATTTGTTTACCATGTAGGCATCTGATGAATTTTTATAACGTGGCAGCTGAAGTGTGGATCAAAGGGCTCTTTGCAAATCACAGGGTGAAAAGTTAACTTTTCTCGATGTTTCGGTAAGCGGATAATCTTTGAATTTACGACATCCCTTTGATCCATGTTTGCATGGTTTGCATTTTGGTCAGACAATAATATTCTAAAAACATTTGTTGAATTTTAATTTACTGAACGACAAAAATAGTAAATAAATGGGCAGTAAAAAAACGGCAGGATTTAGGCATGGCTTGAAAAATTAAAATAAGTCGTTTGTTTGTAAACATAAGAGATTAAAAAAAGCATAATAAATCAAAATAACCAAAGGATAAACCCAGGAAGCTTAGAAATTCAATTTCAAGTTGTCTTTTGCTTTCGAGTGGAGCTTAAAAGACAAAACCTAAGAATGGTCTGGAAAGTAAGGAAATCGTTTGTAAAATGAAGTGAAAGAATTCAAAAAATTGAAAGGTAAATTTAGGAAAGGCAAAACCCAGAGGATGTGGAAACTTAGTTTCAAGTTTTGTTTTTAATTGCTTTCGGTTTCGACTGGAACTTCCAAGGCAAAATATGGACAAGTCTTGAAAAAACAAAGGAACTCGTTTGTAAAAAGAAGTTAAGTAATTTAGAAAAAATTAAACAAAACGACTTAAAAAATGAAAAATTAGGAAAGACTAAAACCCAGGAAGCTTCAGTTCAGTTTCAAATTTTCTTTGGTTTAGACTGTTTAGAGTATAACAAAATATAGGTATAGCCTGAATAAGATAAAGGAAGTCGTTTGAAAAAGGGAAAAATAAAATACAATCAAAAAACTAAAAGGAACATTTAGAAGATGATAAACCCAGAATGTGTGGAAACTCAGTTTCAAGGTTTCTTTTTAACTGCTTTTGGTTTCCAGTACAACTTGAAAGGCAAAATATAGGAATGGCCTGGAAAATAACAGAAGCTGATAGTAAAAAGAAGTTAAGGAATAAAAAGGAAAATTTAGGATAAGCCAAACCCAGGAAGCTAAGAAATCCAGTTTCAAATTTTCGTTTTAATTTCATTTGGTTTCCAGCCGAACTTAAAGAGACTGTAGGAATAGCTTGAAAAAAAGTCGCTTGGAAAAACAAGTTAATGAATTAAAAAAAAAATAAACCGCTAAAAGAATGAAATGGAAAATTTAGGAAAAGCTAAACCCAAGGAGCTTAGAAATTCAGTTTTTTTTTTTATTTTCTTTGGTTTCGAATGGAACATACAAGACCGAATATAGGAATAGTCTGATAAATAAATAAAAATAATAAAGGAATTCGTTTGGAAAGAGAAGATACAGAATAATAAAAAAATTAAACAAAAAAATTAAAAGGAAAATTTCGAGTGGAACCTAAAATGCAGAGTATAGAAAGAGCCCGAAGAAAATAAAGGAAGTCGTTTGGAAAAGGAAGTACAGGAAGTAGGCTAGACCTAGGAAGATTAAATTAAATTTGAAGTTTTCTGTTTAATTTCTCTGGGATTCTCTTGGAATTTAAAAGACAGAATATAGCAATGGTTTGAAAAATAAACGAAGTAAACAGTAAAAGGTAGTTAAGGGATTAAAAAACTATAAAAAGGTATAGCTAAAGGGAGTATGGCCGGCAACATGGCAGGTTAAGGCCTCTTAAGTTGCTTTCATACCCGGTTGTTTTGAATGCTTTGTGTACGGGGTGATGTGGTAGCAACACCTTCGATAACCATCTACCTACTTACTCCACTACTGTGTTTCAGTTCTCAATTGTTTTCAGTGACTGGATAGACTACCCGCCGAGCATCTGATTCGAGTTTGACCTTGAGACTGTTTGTGCCGTAGTCGAATGCCTTAACACTCGGCCACTCCGGCGAAATTAAAAGAAAAAATTAGGAACCGACAACCCAGAAAGTTTAGAAACTCATTTTCAAGTTTTCTTCTTAATTTCTTTTGATTTCGGGCGGAACTTAAGAGGTCCTTAAACATGCCAACGAATACAATCAGTAATATTAGGGTCTTGTGGTCCTAATTTCAAGATAAGGAAACATTTTTTATTACTTGAAATCCTATAACTTCAGAATGGCCATAGGCAAAAGAATACGTATAAAGGAGAGCAACAGAAATCTCAACAAAATCCATAATGGTTGGCAACGAGTTTTCCAATTAGATCAATACGAGTTTATAAAGGTAAAAACCAGCAAGAGCCGTGGCCATAAAAAAAATGTTTATAGAGAGATGAGGGTTGTAGAAGCAGGTGGTTTGTTTTATATCTTTAGGTTGACGTATTTTTACTACTTTTATCTATTTATTTGATGGTTTCTGATAGGCCTTTAAGACCTATAAAGAATCCAAAAACGTTGCATTTTCGATGCAATGCAGTCAGTTTATTCGAACATATCCGAAGTGGACGTTTAAATCAATTGATTACATTTAACAAAAAGCATTTTGGGTTGTCTCTCAACGTTCTTCGTGAAGTCATAACAAACCTTAAGGTTTCTCCGGAAAATCCATATTACATCTAAGATAATAATATATTTAAAAGATTCTTACAGCCCTACTAACTACGAAACAATATACTAGCGTTAAAAAAAATTAACATGTATTTAGGGCGATTTATGAAAGACGCATTCGGATTTCTTCTATTGATTCAGTGTTTAAAAAGTAATTAAAAAACACGAAATCGGTTTTGCTATATTAAAACTGCAAGTTTGTCAATAATATAGGCTCATTTATAACTACAGGCTTGGGTACCAAAATAGCTGACCCAGCTTTGTGCCCATTCAGGGAAACACAATAAAATAAAATTGTGGCCTGATTTGGTCGAACCAAATCTTGCTAAGCTTTTCTTAAAATTAATATCTTTACCGGCCCACTATAAAATTTTCGGCTCCTGTTTCGTCCCCACATTATTTTATAATAATGATATAACAGAAGAAATTCTTACCGCTACAGGTATTAAGACTTATTGAGCTCCATACTGTTCAATTTGATATTGGACGAAATTATACAGAGTACAATCAAGTTAAAATGATAGTATACGGGCCTCAACCAAGTCCGAATACTCTACTATGCCGATGACGCGAGACTTCTTGTCAATATAGAAGCCGACCTGCAGAGACTACTCCATCGCTTCCATTTTGACATCGAGGCAGTAAAGACAAAAGTCATGGTACTATCGAAGGAGCCAATTCTCTGCAAGTTGGTTGTCGAGAATGAACCAATAGAGCAGGTAATGGACCTCAGTTACTTGGGATTACAGCTAACCAGCCGACGCAACCTACATCACGAAGTAAGGACCAAACATTAAAACGAGTCAGAATCTACGGATACCTAGGGGATGTAATCTGAAAGAACAAATGCCTGCACACAAATAGTAAAGTCCAAATTTACAAGACAATTGTTAGGCAGATTATTACTTATGGAGCCGAGCCAAAAGCCGACACGTCAAAGACAAAACAATTATTAAGGGCAACTGAGATGAACACCCTAAGAGCGATTATAGGAAAGACACGGTTGGATCGAATAAGAAACCAGGACGTGAGAGAAGTTTGCCAAGTGACAGACGTTGTAAAGTTTGTAAAATGGAGAAGAAAATACTAGGACGAACAGATCAGTATAAGAAGCAATGAAAGGCCAATCAAAATAACAAGAGACTGGAAGCCACAAGGATATCGAGACCCAGGAAGACCATAGAAGAGATGGACAGAGAGCTGAAAATCATCAACAGACTCCACGCCATAGACGGGTGAAGAAACAGGCAGCGTGCCTAATATAAGGGAAGAAGAGGAAGATTATTTTATATATTTAGTTATGTGCCTAAAATAATAGGAGTACTAGAGTGTGTCCTTTTGAGAAAATAAAAGTAAAAGTCAAGCATTTGCAAGATGTTAGAGAAAACATTTGAAGATCAGACGAATACTAAGTATAAATAAATAAATAAATTCTGCATAAAAGTTTCAAAAAATGCTTTGAAAATCTGAATATCTCCAAAACTTCCGATTTTCGGAAATTTCTTGTAGTACTCATATTGGGTTAATTCATAACCTATGGGTTATGAATTGGCATTCTGTACGACGAATTTATCCGTTTTTAAAAACATAAACAGGGCAGTAAAGTAGCGATTTCAAATCTACTGCGTTTACCACAATTGCAAAGCTACCAATTTCAAAAAATGCTTCTGTCTTCTGTTAAAGCGCCTCTACCTGAAATACAAATCTGAAGTTTTGCAGAGAAAGAGAAATGTCCCCACAAATATATCTTGTTGTTGTTTCTTATTTTAAGATTTTGTAAGATGTTTTGTTTTCTCACAGACAGACGTACATTTGAGTCCCATAAACACCAAAAGTTGTATTTGTTGTTGGAATTTTTAGTTTTGAATTTGTGCACGATTTCGGTATTTTCCATTCTTGTCCGAGCAGGAAAATAGAAAATTCTTTTTGTTTGCTGTGTATACCGAAGCTCATGTGTAATTAATCGTAATGTTCTATTCACTTACCGCCCTAGGGCAGTAGGTTATTCATAGTAACCAATCAAATCATAAATTGCAATCTTCTTCTTCTTCACATTCCATCTCCGTTACTGGAGGTTGGAGATTATAATGGCTATTCTGACTTTAGATATTGCCGCTCTGAAGAGTTGATTTGTGGAACTGTTGAACCATTCGCGTAGGTTTCGCAGCCATGAGGTGCAGCGTTTTTACCTGCATACTAATTGTACAAATAAATATTTCTCATGTCGCATTATATGACCCAAGTATTGTAGTTTTCTTCTTTTGATTCTTTTTCTTTGTCTATCCTTCTTAACACCTCCTCATTCTTCTGTACAGACACATCGCAAACGCGTTCAGCTTTTTCAGATGGGCTTTAGTCAGTGTCCACGCCTCCATGCCATAAAAGAGTACTGAAAATGCACAGCACTTTATCATTCTCAGTTTGAGTTGCAAGCTTATATCTCTACTGCAAGCTGGTAAATGTACCTCTTGCTTTCTCTATCCTCGTTCGTATCTCTTCTGTATAGTATTTCGTTTTTCTGGTATACAGTGTTAACCCAAATTCTGCACTAGCTTCTACTACTCTATCAAGAAATTTTTGGAGATATTCGATATTTTCTGCAAGAAGAACCGTATCATCGTGAATCTAATGTTATACGAGTATATTGGCGTACCATTAACTTTGATACCGGATGCTACATTATACAACGCTTTTGTCATTATTCCGTCCGAATATAAATTAAATAGGGTTGGTAAGAGAACACAACCTTGCCTGGTTCCTCTTTTTATTTCAAATTTTTACTTGAAATTGCTTATAATAGAGATTTGCAATTACTCCCATGTCTTTATGATCTACATTTTTCTCACATAGCAGTTGCATCAGTTTGTCGTGCTGAACTTTGTCGAATGCTTTGTTGTAGTCGACAAAGCAAGCATAGACGTCTTGATTTACATCTAGTGTCCGTTCTATTAATACGTTGAACGCAAACAGTGCTTCTCTTGTGCCGAAGCCCTTTCTAAAGCCGAATTGCGTTTCATTAATGTTTTCCTCTAATTTGTGATACAATATAAAGCCAAAAATCTTATTCGCAATTGTTTATTAAGTACAGTGTATTCTTTTTTTATTAAAAATTTCTAAATATGTTTAGCAGAGATACTGCTAAAAGAATGAGCATTTGTAAAGAGTCTTATTTTCCTTTTACTAATCTTTCTTCTTCTCAAATTTTAAAAACGATAAGTGTTAAAACCACAAAGAGATAAAAGGGTAAAATTCAAATCTAACTAATTTAGATAAACAGGTAGCAGCATTTTAAGATTATAGTTAAATAAATTCCATTGCAATTATTTGTGTTTCCACATCAAGAATTGTTCGAAATAAATTTCTAAGAAGGTAATTTGTATAGACTTGTGTTACGGTTGGCCATTTGCTGAAACGTGGAGAAGCCTTAAGATACACCTGAATCTAAGTCAGCAGCTAAAGACTGCTTTATCAGTCTGTGGAATAAAGATAGTACTATCCCGAGTTTGGAATAACTGCGATTTAGTGCAGTTCATTTTGTTGCAAGGACTAAGCTGCAACTCACAGAGGTAAAGGAAAAGTACTCTCTGAATATTTGTTGTGGCGAGTTTTTTTATTTTTTTAAAGGTATTTCGCCATTAGTTGGTGAAAATTCAAACTTAATTAATAAACAACGCAATAGTGGCGATGATAGATAGAAAAACAAAAACGTAAATTTGGTCTTATAATTACTATGGCCACATCGTGCATCTCTCTCTTGCACATTAAAACTACATAAGGCTTTATTATTTTATCTTTACTTAAACCACCACTTTACTTAGAGACGATTTTGAATAAGAGCTTAGAATATCGGCAATATTTTTTAAGCGGTGTTATTTATTTACATGTAAATCGTTTATAGATCATAGCGGAAATGAATTTTCTGTGATTTTTTTCTACAATAAAGAACACGTTTCTTGACCAATTAGCAATTTAGCATTTCAACTAATTCCAATTTAACGTACTTTTTAACTTCGACTATTTCATATACCTAAATAATAATAGCAAACATTTTCGAAATAAGCATGTATAGCTTCGCGTATGTTCAGTATATTAAATAAGTACTTGAACCTTCTCTGCATCCCTTATTTCACGCATTAAACTGCAGCTTTGTCAAGTTTGTAACTCGCATTTCATTATAATAAGACCAGCAACAGCCCCAAATAATTTCACATAATACCTACATATCTTCAAATTTGCATGACTGAGGCAGCGGTAAAGCATGGCATTTTGAGATAAAGTAAAGCTATTGTTTATGTGCGTGGTTTAAGTGCTCCGGGGGATCCTTCTGGAATTCTACATATGCACCGTCACGTGCTTTCGTTTTCCTTTTGAATGTTGTACAGAATTAGCGAAATTACTAAAATAGCAACCCATTCATGGAGCAAAGTTGTGCGCAATTTGTCCAATTTTAATCTAAAACCCTCGCGTGCTTAATTTCTTAAGGCGCTACACTTGACATTTTGCTGTGGTAATTTAGATAAGACGTGTTCTATTTCTGATTGTTTTTTAAAGCTGTGCTAATTTAAGGAGGTCATACATTACATATAAATAGAAAAGGACAGAACGGTTTTAATGTTGGACTTAAAAGAGGTTTCGTGTGTTCGTTCTGCGACAAAAACCACATCTGGAAATGTTTCTATTATTAAAAGAAAATCCCAATCTTTTCTTAAAAAAAAAGAAAACAATACATAACATTCTTAAGCTTCCGGAAAGAAGCAACACAGAAATCGTTATGGAGGTTAAACGAACTTGGACACGCACGGCTTTTATAGCAATTAGAAGAGGATAGGATAATTTGCAGAACCGTATTCTCACATTTTGTGATTTGGTGTTGGTTTATTAAAAGATTCTGAGTGTTCTAAACAAACAAACTGAAGTTGTGGCGATGAACTCATGATCGTTTAATATTAGAACGAGCTTTCAGTTTTTTGCAGCAGTCCTTACAAAGTTCTAGAATAAAATAGGAATTAGATTATTCTAAAAGTTTTTGAAAGAATGGAAAGGGGCTTTCGCAAATGGTAAATGGTAAAATGTTTTGTTTTATGTAATACACTTCAAAGGAATGACAATATCTTTCCGGGCTGTATAAAGTGGAACAACTATTTTGCATTCTAACCTTATACTGGGCGATCATTTAAATTTTTTATCAACCCTTGCCTTGCTGAAAATTTAAACTCCGGTCGTAGCTCATACCGTGAGTGAGCAGTTGTAAGAATTGTAGAGAAAATTATTAAATATCTTGTAGCTACATAGCTAACAAGATGGGTGTTTCGTGGACGCCAAAGATAAACCATATTTACTGTAAATAACGTAAAAATAACTTACTTTGTTGAGGATAAAGTTTAGCCAACAGCAATGCTTTTTAAAGAAAAAGTTGAATATAGCTTTGGTCCGTTTGATGTTAAAGATATTTTTATATGCAAATTTACGGTTCTGACAGGAGATGTTTTACAATACAATTACAATGGGTACCATAAATGAAAGATTCTCCAAATTATAGAAATCACCAACTACTAACTTGTAAGCATTCTGTGGTGCTTCTGGAGTTATACAAGATTATTTTGTTCTAATTCGTTGCTGTAGATCTTCCGGGGTGTCAACAACAAGAGTTGAAACTCTTGATTTTTTTAAAGAACAATCTAGACTTAATACATGGTCATTATAAAATAGACGTAAATAGTAGAGTATTTTTTGTGTTGTGTAAGCTTGGCCCCTTTGTATTGGTAATATCCATACTGTAACTTATCATCCGTTAATTGGTTTACAAAAACACTCAAGATGATGTCCATGTACTACGGCGGCCAAAAAATAGTAAACGAATTCATGTAGATGGAAATGCAATAAAACTAAGCTTCGGCTGAAGTTGCCAATACTAAAGAAAGCACTGACAATATAAAAATTTTGCTGCACTTTTGTAGAGAAGTGTAGGTCTTTTTCTGTATACTTTCGCAAGTACTGTAAGATGCCCAAAAGGATAGTGATGCGTAACACATACTGGGGTTCCGGCTATTAGCATCAAACCTTTTCTATCCAATTCCTATTATCATGTCCTAAACTGGTAGACCTCGATAACTTGAGCAACCTTACCAAAGGGAGGGTATACAAATGTGGGAAGATCATAAGATCAGGGCTAACAAGAGAGTAGAAGCGGAAAAAGTGTTTTTTTTTTGGTAGTTTGGAAAGTAATCATTCTAGGGAAGATAAACCCCAAAATTAAACTTCGTTCTACTTAAATTTTCGGTTCGGCACCAGTAAACACTATGGATGAGCATAGATCAGGAGAGCCTATGTTGGCCACAGTACTGCGGTTGAAGAAGAATGAGAGATCCCACTTCCGTATACATACTGGATCCCATCGGATCTCCATGAGAGGAAATGTATCGAGTACTGTCGATGGGACATAATTCAAAAACCGGAACGGAATCCTTGGAAGACTCATACTCAACATTGGTAGGCTTAGAGAGACCAGTCAGCCGTAGGGTGTTGGGTAGCGTAGCAAATTCCATCATTTGGTACGCAGCTCTTGGTTAGATTGACGTATAGACTGGAGAAGGTATAAAGGGGACCGCACTGAGGGTGGCAAGGGCGTGCAAAACCTGTCAACCAAGGTGCTGGCTGCAGGTAGTAGCAAGCAGTATACCTATTTACCTGATGCCTGTTGAGAGGAGTTCTACAGTTAGAATGAATAGCAAAGAGGAAAAAAAGGCAGCCGGGGAGCCAGAAAATGACTGTGGTGCAATGTACTAAAAAGTTAATCCCGGAGGCCGACTCTAGAGTGAAAGGTAGCACAGGGAGGTGGACTACTTCCTGACCCAATTTTCCGCGGGATACGAATCCGAGCATATCTCCATAGGTTCAACGGCAGAACACAGGTTTTTTTACTGTTCACAGTGGGCAGAAATCAGACGACGCGACGTCCAGAAATAAAGTTAATGCTTGAAGATCTCTGTGGTGACGTGAATGTCAACCTGATGATTAGATCTGAAGAGAACTGGATGAAAAATAGCTATAAGAGATATAATACGGACGAAAGAGCTAGAAGAAAGGGCCAGAGGAACAGAGAGAAGGGTAAAAAGTTACCGAGGGTCACGATGAAGGATTCTCTATGGTAATATAATTATAGCTTGGAGTTTAAGGGGGGGGGGGTTGGTTGGTAAGTCTTCCCACGAAGATGGGAGGGAATCCGAAACTCTCTGATGATACGGATTGCCAGGGGTTTATGAAGATTCCCCTCCTCCGCGGAAAAAGTACTGTCGTGAGCAAAATAAAGAAAAAATTAAAAGTTGTTACAATCCAGAAAACTAAATACAGATGGGGCTATTTCAATAGAAAAAGTCTGTCCTTCAAAGCCACTTCGCCAAACTTCTTTGACCGTCGACCTCTTCAAGAGTGTCTTGACGTTTTATCGACCCCATCTATTGTACTATTACGTAATTATAATAGGACAAGCTTATGACGCTTATGTGAGTTTTTAGATTGTTTATTTTATAGTTATAGTGTTTATTGTACATTGGCTTAACGTCAAAGAAGTTTAGTTCGCGAATGAATTGAATTATTAGAACATTAATAGTCACTTGTATGTCGATACGCAAAAATGAGACTGGGATCGAATACGTGTAAGTATAAGTAAATAAGCAACCGTGAACTTGTTGCAATCTCGTTTTCCGCAACGCCGCGGGCCGGGCGGGAACCACCGACATCCGTTTATTGGTATCTAAATACGTGATTTTGACCTACTTGATGGGGCTCCGTAACTATTTTCATGGCCTTGCTCCATCTTACAGGTCCTATTCATGTCACTATTCCCACGCTTCACTCTTAATTGCTTTGTCGTTCAGGATGGAGGTAATCTAATTATATTTTTCTATCGACCCCCCAATTGACCCCAGAGCCCGAATCGACCCCTAACAATGTTATATCGACCCCTGGGGGTCGATATCGACCATTTTGGCGACACCTGATCTACATTTTGCCACCCAGTTATTTAAATGTGAGAGCCCCGTTTCGGAGTAGTGCCAATTCGAATATTCTTTAGGGTGCTCATTTCAAGAATACACCTATGGTTTTACTCCATTTGTGTTGGTTGGCCACAAAAATTTGAATTTTTAAACTTTTTCATGGTTATTTCGTTGTATCTTCAAGCAACACTGATGGCAGTAAATATCTGCAGTAGTTCATTTCACAAGAAAATAGTAATTCTTAATATTTATCCCATTTACTGAAATGATGGTTTTCATACATAAAACATTTCATATTTTACAAAAATAAAACTGTTAAAAACTACAACTTACAAATCTTTTTACAAAATCCTTTAAAAGTGAAGACTTTAAGGAATGATTTTACTCTATTAAAATCTTATGAACTCTATCAAATAAATGAAATTAATTACCTCCGATATTTTTCAAAATTTAGAGATACAGAGTAAAAGTTTTCAGAAAATGAATGTTCAAATAGATACTACTCGAAAACGGGACTCTCAATTTAAAAAAAACTAGGTAGCAAAATTTAGATAATAAAAGGGCATTTAAAATGAGGTATGCCGTTGTTATTCTCATTTGACATGTTTGACGAGGTAGCTTCGGACGATAGGGGAACAAACCAAATGAGTCGCTTTTGATGTCTAAATAGATTCCCCTCAACAATATTGTTGACGTGTCTTGGGGTTTTCTTTAGAGATATTTGTACATCGAAATACGGAGGGTGGTACAATATCAAATGAATACCCGGTGTGTGGAGAACACATAATAAATTAAAATAGACAGTGAAAAATTAGGGATGAAGTTGAACAACAATAAAACCAAAATTATGACTGAAAATAGAGAAACGCGATATTATCATGGTAAGAAGAGATAATCCAGATTTTCATTCGGCAGCGGAATAAATGTTAGAAAATGGAGATAGTAGATCGATATCATTTAAGGACAATACGGGTAGTTGCAATTATTAAATTAAAAGACGAATTCCACAAGCTAAAATAGTCGTTAAAAAATTAAACGAATCACTTATGAATACACTCGTGTTATTCTCGTGTCTGCGACTGAAATATGCACGTTGAAAAAATCGACAAGAATAAAATATCCGCTGTGGCTTTGGACTGAACATAGAACGATTCTATAATTCAGTGAAAATGTTGGATTAACAACTATGATATAAAGAGGCACCTACAGTTTTTGGCAAATATTTCAAAAAGCGGAAAATAATCTCGGTCCAAGGGAAAATACGAGTATAAAGAAAGATGAGAAGTAGATCACCTAAACGACGACTAACTAGATAAAATTAAAGAATCTACAGATACCAACTTCGAAGGTACGAGTAGTAGAAACGTTCAAGACAGGAAACAAATTACGAAGAGGAATGCAACTACGAAATATGATACATCACACCAATCACAATCTTTAAATGCTATTCGTAGGGTAAGAAAGAAAAACTGTAAGAAAATCCAAGTTCTTGAGACAATTTACGTATTGATTTTGTAGGTTCATTGTTTAAAGTTTTTCTTACATCTTCAACAGTTACTTCGTCTCGTCTCCGAGGTTCGGCTGGACTTTTTTACTATTTTACTTGTGTTTGTAAACCATCTGCCTGTATTTTCGACATTGTCTACAACTTCCGAGAATTTTTTACGAAACTTATTTGATATAAGGTTGGGCTATACCGTGTGGCCGGAAAGTATAAATTAAAAAAAAATTTTTTTCTCAAAAGGAGCAGAACATCTCAAACGATTTATTACATAATATATTTTCTAAAGCTATAGAATGTTTTGGAAGGAGTATGACGTCATCGAATATATATATTTTTTAATGGTAACCCATATATTTTATTACCATATTAAATAAATTTTTCAATTTTAATACGACCTAACTACACCATGTGTATAGTGTAAGTGCCCACCGACTAATGGCCACCAGGGATCGATACCGACCTCCAGACTTCAGAAAAATCCTCCCTTCGGGAGATTCGAATCAACGACTAACGTAACGCTAGCCTGACGCTTTACCACTGCGCCCCTGAATAATTGAAAACAAAAGTTTGGTGGAAGGAAAAATTAAATTAAACGTCCAAATTGCTCGTCGTTCTTCGCTAAGCAGCGTCCTAAATGCAGAATAAATTCTTCTTGAACATTATGACACAGTCGGAAAGGGGCAGGAGGGGCGGAGAGAACTTGTGATGGCCACCTGCGCGTTTTATTTTTCAGGGATTATATTTTAATATATTTCCTTTTATTCAAAGCATAACGTTAGGGGTCGTTTTGGACAAGAAAGTACTGATTTCATTTGGAAACTAATAACAGCAATATCATAAATCCTCGGACTTAAGCAGTGAAATCACCGTCCCT
Organism: Melanotus villosus; assembly: GCA_963082815.1. Classification (NCBI taxonomy): domain Eukaryota; kingdom Metazoa; phylum Arthropoda; class Insecta; order Coleoptera; family Elateridae; genus Melanotus; species Melanotus villosus. The sequence continues at coordinate 76,571,019 of OY720420.1, forward strand.
TTACAAATTAGTTTCGCCGCCTTGTATGGAAACGACACCGACACACGCGCTTTCCAGTAAAATATCAAATTACAAAGGAATTTAAAGAGACCATAGTATTAAGATTTTAATTCAACTATGAAATTTATTAGTTTTGGGGTAAGTGTCACTCATGGGAACGGTTTGATACCAACCCACTTATGAAAACACCCGTGAGAACGTTTAATCACCACCCGCTTCATGCGGGGTTTTCAGTATAAATACGGGATCAAATCTTACCACAGCATCCAGTCTTGACTATTCAGTCTATCCGTATAGTCGTCTGGAATTTGGATTAGTACGCTGATTAGTGTATCTAATTACTGTAAAGTACCTATACAGTTAGTTGTATTGCACTTTGTTGCTTTGCATTAACTGGTAGAAAGTAATCATCATACGTACACCGCTGTAAAGCATTGCTTTTCCGGTTGCGTGTTTTGGTCAAAGGGTTACAACAAAGTAATATCAATTGAGGGGACTCCTAGCGAAATCAAAATTAACACAACACAACGTAAAAGTTAGCAATTTTAATATATTTATCATATCCAAAATTTAATTAGGGTTGCCCTGTTGTAGGTGCTGAACACAATTAATTACAACAAAACGACAATTCTGACTACTGAGATATGTCTTGGGCATATTCTCAATCAACGATAGGGATAAACATCCCTTATAAATGTACGAGGTACCTAGTACTCGTACATTTAGAGTTGTACATAGCGCATATACTCGTTACAGTTACAAACTTCTTATTAAATGCATTCTTTAGGTTTTCAGTTTCGATATATTTACGTAAACCTTGCTTTAAGTACTTAATTCTAAAGAAAAAATTAATCAGAGATAGATCCGGGAATCTAGCTGGCCATTTCTTGGGTTCTTGTCTGCTAAATCATCGATTCGGATATACTTTAGTTAAATTCGAGATTTAGGTAGGTAAATAGATTATTAAAATTGAAAATTCGAAAAATGAATTCGGCAAGAAGTTCGGCCCATTCGCTCCATACTTTTATTTAAAATGTTCAAAAAGAATTTATTTCGCATTTAGAACACTGTCTGGCGGTACCAAATTTTTATTTTCACTTATTAAACTTTTCAACTTTGATTTTTCCCCCAAAATTTTCGTTGTAAAATCTACCCCAATCTTTACAGGTTGTATTAATAGTGATAAGATAAATTTGGTAAAGGTGTCGGTAATAATGCCCTGTGAGGTAGCATGACCGGCAACATGAAGGGTTAAGGCCTCCTAAGTCGCGTTCATACCCGGAGTACCGACTGTTAATTTCAATTTTTGACAGTTAAATAAACAAATTTAATAATAGGTTATTGAAGACTTGAGAGTTAAAAAGTTGTGTGTCTTATACCATGTGTTCAAATAAACAATACATACTCATACCTCGGTTGTCTCGCATGTTATATATACGGAGTGGTGTGGTAAGATAAGATAGGTTCAATCAGGTAATAAAAAATGATGGGTTCCCATTTAAAACAAAATATAAGGACGTTATAACCCTTCCCAAAACAAATTCCAAAAAATCGATCACTTTAGAAAACTTGTTTCTTCATAACTGGTTTGAGGTTTTGTAGCTTTTTTCGAATACAAATTTCTTACAATTTTATTGAATTTATGCGTTACTTTACGGACACACGGTATATCCGTTCGCTATTTACTTGAATCTCGTTTCGAAAAGAAGATTATGAAAACCTTCTGCGTTATCATTTTCAAACGATTTTTATGATGTAAGACACTAATTTTATTATTTACAACACGGAAAATTAAAAAAACCACCCGATATTACATAATGTGATTAGATGAGATTATATGTCGTTTGTGTGACTTTTAAAGAATTTTAAAGTAAATTCCTTTACTTCCTCGTTTTACGATTTTTTAAATTCTTAATCTTTTGTAGTATTTCTAAGTCATTACTTTGACTCCCCCACAAAGCCTCTTCTTATCTCTAACATTAAAAATAATAAACGAAAATTTAAGTAAACGACTTACATTGTATCGCTTTGTTGGATTTTCTTTCGATTATCTGCTGCAACACTATGCCTAGCTGGAGCCTCCCTTCTAAGATATCCTGTAATAAACACAACACTTCCATTAATCTCGTCCCCTTGGTTCTCTTCCCCAAACCATTATCGCTAATAACTACAAGCAGAACTTAGCAAAAAAATTACTAACCATTATTATATTTAGCACTTAAAGCGGTAAGACTAGACATGATTCTTGCTCTGTGCGAGGCAATCTTCACACCGAGATTTTTGATATCAGCCTCCGTATGTTCGAGGAGTTCTTCTACCCCTTCGAATCCCTTAAAAACCGTCTCATATTGTTCCAGTTCGAGGACTTTCAGCCATTCTGAAATATCCAAGTGCTTTCGAGCTTTTCTTCTCCCCGTATCAATTACATTTGATTGACTTTGACGGAATTTCGACCTCAGTGAAACGAGGGAACCAAACCGAGGCCAAGATAAGTCTGTAAGCAAATCGAATATCACTGATTAGATTAGTGCAACACAAATAAGGAATTTGTTTATTTTCTTTACACAAACGGGATTTCGTCGAAGAGCAGTATATCAGAATAACAATAAAAATTAAGAAGGGATATGTAGTTAGCTTGAGCGTTTTAGTTGTAGGCTTAATTAAGAAAACCTTTAATTAACGATCAATATTTCGATATCTTGTTAGGGGTTAATCAAATTCGTCGATTCGTAGTTAGGAAAGAAAATATTACTCGGCATTTAATTAAGTTCAAACACATACTTCGGTTATAAAAATATTTACTCGAGTTTTCCGTAAGAGATAGGGATAATTACGTAAGGAGTTGAACGACACATCAATAAAGTATATTTTCTAAGATTTACGAGCTTTTGATAAAATCTGTAGATAGAAAAGTATGACCCTTTTAAATTTTAAGCCAGCTCGTTAAAAATTAATTATTTTTAGCTCCGTAAGTGTGGTTTTTAGTGATTAAAAATTTAAAATTTATGAGAAAGGAATTTCACGAGCTTGAAATTCCAGTTGAGCTTTCCCCGGAGGTTCTTATTTATCGTGGTAAATTATAAGGGTCCGGAGTTTAGACCTTCGGGAGCTCAAAGACTTGAGGAGTTTTGGTTGTTTCAACGCTCCGGGCTAAGTCCGTGCCTGAATATTGTAGGTTTATTGTTATTCTAAACAGGATTATTGTAATACGGGTTCGATGGATTTCCTATTGAAAAATATTGCAACTTAGCTATATTCAATAAATCTAAGGATAATCTTGTCCTTTTAAAATATTTTTATTTTAATGTAGTTTCACGAATTCGTGGAGAAAAATGTAATTTTTGTGATGACTTTTCAGAAACAGGAGGTAGGACTGTGTAGGGAAATTATACACAGATTATTTTATAAAAATTCTGGGGCGTATTTTTAATTTAATTTATAAAATTAAAAATCTTAATTAATGATTTGTGAAAATACAAAGATTAACCAAACTATGTAAAAAAGAATCAAGGCTGGTCATGTTATGAAGACAGTTTCATTGGTGTAAACAAAACTTCTTTTTCTTGGGTTAAATCTGCAGTGGGGTAGAGGCTGATTTAATTTCCGGTGGCCGATGCCCAATTAATATTTAGACTGCTTTATATTGTTTTAAACTAAATTTATTCATTTTCTTTTTATTCTACTTCTAATTTTTCCGCATTTTTTTCGTTTTTATTGTTCCTCTTTCCTCCTTCCCCGTTTTTTCCCTTATTATCCTTACCTACAATTTTTTTAAATATTTATCATCACCTTCTTTGTTTCTATTTTATTCATTTTCATCCGGCTCTTTCTATTTCTTCCTTGTTGTAATTTCGTTGTCTGTTTTTTGATACTTTATTTTTTGGTTGTGTGACTTATTTGCTTTTCTGTATTTACTACTTTTTTCCTTGCCTACCGTCTTCTTTTAATTCTTTTGGTTCTCTGCTATTTCTGTTATTTCTTTAATTGCCCGTCATAATCTCCTTGATTTCTTTTCCTTTTCTTATGTTATTATTTTATTTTTTGGTTAGACAGAGATCTGAACCATTGGCATCTTGCTTTTTGCACCAATTCTTTACTCCAAGGTTTGTAACAAAAACTTTTTGGGAGGTGTGTGATAAATGCGTGAATAATAACCATAAACATTTTGTACAACTTTGCTCCGTATTCTTTAGTATATTAAATGGTTAAATGGTGTAAAGATATGTTTTGGTTCAGTTGCTGGGGATCTAACCCACCATAACTCCCTCCCTCAGCAACGGTCTTGGTTCTACCAACTGCATTACAGAGTCAGTTAATTAATTACAGTGAAGTCCGGATATAACGAATCTCAAGGGATCGTTAAAGGCAGTTCATTTTATGCAATATTTGTAAAAAATGGCACTTTTAAAATATGTCATAATATCGCCATTTACACCCCAAGAGGGAGTATGGCCGGCAACATGGAGAATTAAGGCCTGCTAAGTCGCTGTTCTTCTTCTTCTTCTTCCTCTTGTCCTTGTCTTAAGCCAATGGCTTGTTTTGTTCCCAACTTAGTCACCGTTTTCAGTTTTGTTGGGGAGGTTGATATCCAGCGTTTTGGGGATCTGCCGGGTGGCCTGCGTGTTGCTGGTCTTCCATCTCTTGCTATCTTTACTCATTCTGGTGATATGTTCATTCCATTCCTTTTGTGTTACATGTTTGTCTGATTTCGTTGTTTAGGATGCCGGTCTATTAAAGTGTGCCCTGTTATGCATTTGAATGTCCTCATTTCTGTGGTTCTAAGCCTAGTTTTGGTTCTTGAGGTGTCGGCTCTGGTTTCTGCCCGGTAAGTCATTATAGTACGGATGCAAGTCTTGTATATCCAGTATCCACACGTTTGCTCCCTGACTCATATATTAGTCGATATAACATCCTTCCAATGTTACCAGCTCTACTGATTTTACCTTCAGTCTACTGACCTACTTATTTGTTTAGAAAATCTACTGATTTCTTCAAAAATACTATAAAAATCGTCAAATTGAACTTATTTTTGTTGTTCTGTCGATATGCTGAAAAATGTTTTCGATTTGCCAATTGTGTTGTGTAGTAGGCCCTACTGTTTAGGCTAGTTGGTCTCTTGTCTTGTCTAAGAAATAAGAATATTTTCAGAGGTCAATTTAATAAAAACAAACCAAAGAAATTGTTTATCCACCGCCAGTATAGTTGGATTTGCGTACCAAACGCTAGTTCTTAAAAAGTAGAAATGAAAATGCTTCTTTACTGATTTTTCTAAAGAACTAATGAAATGCCATAACTCGAAAATCAGGGCGGAATAACTGATCCCGAGATGTGCTGAGAATGATACTGACTGAATTTAGTTAGTTATGAATTTTATTTGCTGGTAGACAGTTCTTTCATTTACAATCCTTGTTTCTGTTTTAAAGAATTAAAGGTTTATTTTTGTTATATTTGTTGATTGTGTTTTATGTCAGAACTCGAAAGAATAAATGTTTTTATTCGAAACACTCCAGATATGTAAGTAGTGTTTGATTACTTCCTTTGACCTACTGTTGATGAAAAAATTCTGCAATTTTGACTTGTTTAAATTTAGCGATTGCACATATTTTGGCTGCCAAGGCCGAGTTTTCTTATTATTTTCGTGTTGGGTTAGTTCTGTTTTTAAAAGGCTGTGAACAAGGAGGGAAGTGTGCAGACCCAGCGAAAATTTAGGGGAAGTACCCGATAAGTCGGCGCTAAAGCACTCAAATGGTTGGAGATCGAATTATCCTAGTAACCTATTTATTTACATTTAATTAATAGGTTCGTTTTAAACGGATTTTTTATCTATCATCATCATCTCTAAAGTTGGATATGTTGTAGGCGGGTTCGCAAGAAAATTTTTACATTATGCCTTATGCCGAGTAAAACGACATCCTCGAATTTAGTATGTAATAACCGGGAGTCGTTTTGTGCGGATTTGTAGTTTTTCTTTTCTTCTTTATTCATTTCCTCAGTTTTTGACATCCGTTTATTTGTCTTTGTTTAAAGACTTTACTTTCTTCTGCCCTTTTTCTGACTTCAAATTAACTCAACCTTGAAGACTTATACAATTTTTACCTTCACGTTTAATTTTATTATCTTTTGCTTTTATTTATGTAGTCCTCTCGTCGTTTTTCCGTTCTTCCTTCTTTTTCTTTGCGTGTTCTTTTCTATCGATTATTAGACACCTTTCACGTTTCTTCTTGTCGTTTTTTTTTATGCACATCTTATTACACTTAAAATCGATTGGAAGAAAGTACCAGTTCTTTTTCTACTTCTATTTCCTATGATAACTTGGTGTAGAGAATTTCTTCAGGAGTTCTATTCCACCAAACTTTGTCAAGGAAGTTTTTCCACAGAGGACGGGAATTGAGTTTGCTTCTAATATTTTACGTTTTCACAATTCAGAAAACGTTCAATTCGCGTTTGTTAATACATTTTCTGGTACTTCGCCTTTTTCTAATGATTCATGCTTATCTTTTTTGTTCGCTTTCTCTGTTCTTTTTTATTTTTTTTCTTCACTTGTTCCTTTCTATCGTTTATTAGACATCTTCCACATCTCTTCTTGTCATTTCTTTAATGCATATCTTACACATACTGTAAAATACACTTCAAACCAATTGGAAGAAAAGATAAGTTCTTTTTCTACCTTTATTTCTTCTGCTAACTTGAGTAGAGCATTTCTTCAGCGGTTCTAAGGAAGTTTTACCACAAGAGGTGGTAACTAAGTTCCCGAAATACGTATCTACTTAGTACTGTAGCTCCAACGATTTAGAAAACGTCTAGGTTGTGTTTGTTAACATATTTTCTTTTTTGTTCGCTTTCTCTGTTCTTCCCTAATATTTTCTTCGCTTGTTCTTTTCTGTCGTTTATTAGACATGCTTTCACAATTCAGAAAATGTGCTACTCGCGTTTGTTAACATATTTTTCTCGTACCTCGTCTTTTTCTTTTATTGATTCATGTTGATCTATTTTGTTCGCTTTCTCTGTTCTTCTTTATTGTTTTCTTCACTTGTTCTTTTCTATCATTTATTAGACATTTTCCATGCTTCTTCTTATCGTTTCTTTAACGCACATCTTGCACGTACTGTAAAAACTTAAAATCCGCAATCTGAGAAGAGCATTTCCTCAGCAGTTCTAACCCATCAAACGTTGTTAAGGAAGTTTTTCCACAGATGATGGTAACTGACATGCTGAAATATATATTTGGTTCTAATATTTTATTGTGACCTTCACGATTCAGAAGACGTTCCGTTTGCTTTTGTTGACATATTTTCTTGTCCTACGTCTTTCTCTTTGTTTCTTCAACTTGGTTTTGGTCTTTGATTGCTTCATGTTTATGTTTTGTTCGCTTTCTTTCTGGCTTCAAAATGTAAAATTGACTTAAAATTTATGATTTTATATAACACTCATCCTCTGTTTTTGTTAATTTGTTTTTTCGCGTTGTTTGTCTTTTTTTATTATCAGTTTTTAGAATATATTTTTATTTTTTGCAGTGTCTTGTGGTTGTTTCAACAAATTCAACATGCAATAAAATATTTCATTGTGTTTTGTCAGAACGTCAGATTAAGGAAAAAAAAATATTTTTGTAGTTCACGACAGATCAAAGATTTCCTGTTGTAAAACTAAATTTTACAGTGCGATCAAAAAATAGTATTTCAGTTGGTGATAAAAAATGTTACTTAAGTTTGGTAGCAGTAGCACTTTGTAATTTTAATGCATCTTGATAATGACAATTTAAATTTGTGTTTTTAAAATAATAGTGCACAGTTTGGGCGGTACCTTTAGCGTTTAGTCTTTTTCTTTTTTTTTTGAGCAAAAAGCTTAACAACAAAGTTTCGTTTTAGTAACTTAACTACTCAAAATCCGACGAAATAACAACTTATTTGATCTAAATAACATTACTGCCAACATAGTAATTTCAAGTCAAGATAGTGATCAAATTTAGTTATCCTCAGTGGCTCGCGGAATTAAAAGTCATGTTTTAGCTTGGTTCGGTAAATATTAACAAAATACAAAACAAATAATAATCACAAAAAATCCAGATGCTTTAATTTTTATTAGGTAGTGATGATATGACTTTTCATTTCATGGTCTTCTGAATATGACCGTATATTGGATCTCTTGATACGAGGGTGTATTTTTATGTTATCTACCTAGCCATGAAAAAAAAAACAAGTATCACATTAACAACCCTTTATTGTTCTACGTAACTCCCTTCAACACTTATACACTTATTCCATCTTTTTTCCAACTGTCCCATACCCCCGGAAAAAATTCCTTCGGCAATTCTGTGAAATATTGTTCAACAGCTTCTTTGAGCATGCAAAACGCTTTCCCCTGAGATGCTTCTTTAAGCTTTTGGATAGAAAGAACTCTGGCGGAACTAGGTCAGGTTTATAAGGTGGGTGCCTTAACTCTACGAACCCACAGTCATTGATTATCTTTTGTCGGGAACTTTATGACACTGCGATATTCCACATTAATTTCACTCATTTTATCAAGAAGTAAATCTCCAAGTCTGTATAAACCGCACAAATTAAACACAACTTAGAACATATTCTTCTAAATGTCACAGCTATTTTTTAATAGTTGGTTTGATATCGTCGCTTTTTTGTTTTTGTTTTTTGTTTTGGGCGTGTCTGGAGAAAATATTTGACGATTTTACAACTTACTTAGTTAGGTATTATCGTAGTTTATATTTAGCCTTATTGTTACAAAACTAATTTACTTACTGAAAGAGATAGTTTGCAATGTGTTTAGAAGCGACATGTGGGGTAAAATGTCCAGGACAGCCGTGATTCAAATACTAGCGTAAGATCTGATGCTTAAAAATCTTCAATTGCAACTCTTAAAAAAGGTTTCACAATTGTATTAAATGAAATTTACACAAACAAATTGTTTTCAAATTTGGATCTACTGTATCAGCTACAAGGGTAATCGATATTGGTTTTATTAATTTATTTATAATTTGATTAATAAAATAGAAGAACTATCTCCTTACACATATAAAATTTTCCGGCTGCAAAAATTTTGAGAGCGGAAGCGAGTAAGTTATACCAGCTTCTTTCAAAAAGGTATTACATAGTCAAAATTTAAAATAGGTGTATTACAAGAAAAAGAAAAGCAAAGGTGATTTTGTCAGTGCACATTAAGGCTGGCACTTACACCATGAAATATACCTCATTTTAAGCACATTTTGTTGCATTGTTTTGGGCTTATTTTTTAAGCAGGAACGGCAGAGCATTTTTTTTTGTAATTATCCATGTCTTTTCTGTCTATTGACAGAACGATTTTTTTTAATTTCTAAAAACCAACTTTACAGTATTAAAAAATCTAAAGCTCTATTTTACTTCAAAATTTTCAAATAGTTTTTACAAAAATATTAATACCGAAAAAATCTCTCTGTCAGTAGATAGATACAACCACTCTCTTTCAAACGCAACAAGAATTTTTTTTTCAAAATGCAAATTATTCCAGAAAAACTGGAAATAAAGTTCTAGAAAAATCTGTTTAAATGACCCATTTACGCTACACTAGACTAGGCAACACAAACAGCACAGTCACAACGGCTTTAAATCCGAACTTTACGGAAACTTGACAAGGAGATTACAATTTAAATACACAGCAAATCGTAATTTTGTTTTTACCATATCTTTTACAGTAATAACACAAATAACTATGTAAATATGCAGTTTCAAATATGAATCTTACGCAATTCTTGATATCTAACCTCAACTCGTTTTTGACGTTTTTTTAATTATTTCTTATGACTTTTTGATTTTTTAAGTAGTTATGCAACTTTAGATACGTCAAATAGAAAGGGACTGTATGTAAATGCCAGCCTTAAGCACTCTACCTAAGTTTTAATTAAACGATGTTACTGAAAGTTTAGTAAGAAAGGAATATTTAAGTTACAGAAATTATAACTTTGATTCTCAGTTAAATAAGTTCCCACGTCATAAGTGTCACATAGGAAAAATTATTAATATATAAATAAATAACGTTTTGGAAAACATGGCATAATAAATTTTAAGCTTTTTTACATAGTTTATTCTTGTAGGCTTGAAGATAATTGTCGAATGACGTACTAGTTCTCTACAGTTTTATTTCTGTTATTCAACTTAATTTCGAACTTGTAGTCTGATCAAATAAAAACGTTTTAAAAAACCTCAAAAAATATAGCAATATTTTCAAACTAGTAGTTTGACCAATTGAAAAAAAAAATGAAAAACTATATGTAGAAAACTTACTTCATACAATAGTATATTATACACGATGCTATAATGAATGCTATTTTTACCGAGGATAATGTTTGCAACACGAGCGAGTGAGCGAGCAAGTTTTGCAATTATTCGAGGTAATAGTAGCCATTATAGCGAGTCGTATACTATACTTTGTCCACGACTATAAATACTAAGAATTTTTAATTACAATTTAAATAACAATGCTACTAAAACCATGTGGTAGGCCTATATTTAAACGAAGTGGTCGGATTATAAATAAATTATTTGCTTCATTATACACCATAAACAATTATGGTTACCATGACACCATGAATAATGATTATTCACTGCTGGTAGTGAATTATGGATACCATTATACTAGACCAAACACATGGATAATTGACAGATTATTGAGTAGTCGTGGACAAACTTCTTTATTTAAATTATTGTAATGAAAATTCGTTCAAATGATTTATTGAAAATTCGTAATTGCAAACTAATAAAATCCCCGAGATTTTGCATTTTTATACATTAATATAAATTGAAGAAATGGTGTTAGTGGACCAAATACGTATTTGCTGTTTTAAAAAGCGTGCCTGGTTTTCTGTCCTTTTTTCAATCTTCCAATTATTTCTCCAATTTAATTTGTTATTTAGTATTTTTCTTTGTTTATTGGATGAGGCCTAGGGTTGCGCGTGCCAAGTATCTTAACGCTGAATTAGCATGAGTCTGTTTGAAAATGTTGTGATTGCGCGTGAATGAAAAGACGTCTTCATATTTCTACTGCAAAATGAATAAATACATCTTAACAAAGAATGGCTCGTCATAGTTACCGTGATTTAAAAAATCTGGTAAATAAGATAAGACCAATAATCTCATCTCATATTTAAAAGCTGATACCGGCGCTACTGCAAGCTGTACTTATACTCGTACAATAAAACAATAAAGCAATTCATTCATTACACTTGGTAACTTGGTTGGTTACTTTTTTACGTTGAACGAAGCTAATTCTACGAGTATTATTAGCACAAAAGGGCCATAAAACGATTTTTTACGAGTTATCTTTGTAACTCTCATACAAAAACAACGCAAGTTTAATTCAGTGTATTTAGAATTTTTTACTATTGATATAACTGTTGGAATTTTTATGACGACATTTTTTATGAATCACAAGTTTTTATGCATCTCGAAACCTACACGAAATTAACCAGCAAATTAGCAATTAATAATCGATGAAAGACTTACCCGACATTTTAATCACGTTTTAGTCTACGAATAGGTTATTGTGTATAAAATATTAAAACACCTACGACGTATGATAACCTACGTGAGTTAACCGATAAGATTTTATCACGCGAGTAAACCATATGTGAAAATTTGAGTGTGCAGTGTTATGTATGCTGCAAATACATTTATTTACATATACTTGACGGAAACCTACGTGCTAATATTGTTAGGGAAGGTAAACAATCCTTGGAATCGTAAAACGGATATGATTTAAATTATGAGTAATTTTAATTTTAATGACGAATGCTAATAATGCCTGGTTGTAGGCAACCCAATTTACAAGCCGGCCTGTCTGGTTTCTCCAATAAATAATTCTTCTAAGTTTCTCCAGATTGTTAGCTTGAAATTTTTGTTAAAAATAATAGTTTTTATGAGATTTCTAGGGAACTGTTATCTTTTACATTATTTTAATATTTTCTATCCACATTTAAAGTGTTCGCAGGTTCTATTTGGAGAGGTTTGTACGCCTAATGTGATCTTTTAAAGCGAATTTTGATACAAAAAAATGTTAATTTTGAATCTCTAATGCTTCAAAGAAAGTTAGTTACATCTTAACTATTCAAAAGTTAAAATGTACACAAAATAAAAACCCATTTGTACCAGTAAAGCAAAGAGGTTTCTTTGATTTAGTTTACAAGTTCATTTGTTCGCTATGTTGGTCTTCAATTCTTTAGTACGCAATAATCTGTCTTCAATATAGTGAATAGAATTTTGCAATAAACCTGATTAACTATCCGGAGATAGTTTGAAAGTTTGAACTCTTCGGTACTCGTAGAATTACTTTGATTTTGTTTCTTTGAGATTTAAGATAGTTAGCTATCCATATCCCAAAAACAATAAGCTGTTTTTAAATACAAGCCATGGGCATAAGCATAGGAAAAGAAGATTAAGCCCCAAAGTCAAAAATCTGTCGGATTTCTAGCAGGGGATCGCACAGGCCAGGTATTAGGTAATGTACAATTATTGTAACACCAATCGAAATTCATTAAAAATGAGAATGACTTTTGAAAGTTTATCAACAAGGCTTGGTACTGTGACAGTCAAAATTAAAAGAAATATAAATGTTTTTTTTCTTCTGCTTGCCCTTTGATTTTATAGTTATAGCCACTGCAACAGGAAACTTTGTACGACTATTAAAATTTTAAAAATGTCATTTTCATTTTTAATAAATAATTAGTATGAAATTAATAATAGAGACCTTTTTTTTATTTTTTGAACATGTACAATTAACAAAAATAAAAATAGTTTCTCGAATAACTTAATAAATTATACAACATAAAATAATATATTTCTTCCAAATAAATATTAAATAAACCAAAAGATAAATAATTATAATATAGGTATAAGTAGTATGACCATAAGGAACATAATTACTTAATTAAAATTGCTACTTTCTTGATTTTTTTGCAGAAAATTCATTTATAATATCATCAAATGGCATCTTATTTAATAAATCACTATTTATATTTAATACTGCTAAATCACAAAATAAATCTTGACTTAAAGAATTCCTTAAATAATTTTTAACACGTTTTAGTGTTGAGAAAGATCTTTCAGCACTAGCAGTTGTGTTTGCAAGAGTTAAAAATATTTGCAGTGAAATGTCTATATTTGGGAAGGTTGACGTTATTTCTTTATCTCTTATAAAAATTAATATCTCACTTATCGAAACACATTCAACGTTCAAGTTGGCCATGAACTCTTTAAATTAAATGCATTCTTTAGGAAACTCTTCTTCTATATCCCCTTGGTATGTAGATTTAAGAGTTGATAGGTTAGTAAAAAATCCAAAAAGATTTTCAATTTCATTGTAAGCACTACGTCGATATAATAGTTCTTGAATTAAATTGTCTAAAATTTTATTAAATGTGTTCACTCTCATGTCTGTTCTAGCGTCAAAGATTACTTCGGTATCTGACTCTTGAAATTGTAGTTTTCGGTAACGTCTTCTACTTTCACTGTATTGATCACATTTTGAGAGTTTTTTGCCATTTTCTTCGTAATGTTCAAAATTATTGCGCAGTTTTTTTAAATATTCAATTAACGAATCAAATAAACTTACTGCAATTAGTAAGTCTATTTTAACATTTACATTTTTGTAATGTTTTACTTGTGTTGTCATATCTTTGCTGCAAAATATCGTTCCAAAAAATTGTTAGTATCGCAAATTCTAGAGTCGGAAATTTTTTCATTAAACTTCTAGCTTCTATTCTTGTTGCAGCTTTCTCGGTTTCTTTATTTTCGATTTCTTGTAAAGCCAGAAAAAAATAATTGTATCCTGTATATAAAGCTCTACATGCACTTCCTCGTGCTGACCACCTTGTAGCAGACAACGATTTTGGTAAAAGACATTTTACTCCTTCATCTGAGTTTTCCTCTGTATATTTTTTTAACATTTTACGAATATTACCGAGTGCAGCCGAATATATACATAGAAGCTAAAAACGTCTTTTCCAGATATTTTAAATTTTTTGCTTGATACCTTTTATATTTACATTAAATTATTTTTCTCGGCGCCCCCCAACAACTGGCGCCCCTAGGCTATAGCCTAGTTAGCCTAGTATGTAAAACCGGCACTGTCTTTTGTTACTGAAACATAAACAGTAATTTGTGAAGAGCTTATAAGGTACTTCAAAAGATATTTTTCTAATAAAATTCGTTACTATTTTATCAATTTTTCAGTTCTGCCAGTTCTGCTACTTTAAATGAAAATAAATATAAACCCAAAAACATGAAAGTTTTAAATCAACTGGAGAGTAACTAATTAGAGATTTGATTAGCTGCAGTGCAACTTTACAGAGTTTTCTTTGTTTTAATTGTCCAACGTAGTCAAAAATTCCTGGGGTGTAAGTATTTGGATATCGTTCTAAGATACATCGACGAAAAGTTTAAATATTACAATATTAGGCATATTGTAAGTGATAGATTTATAGTGCACGAGCAAGCTAAGCAGATAGTTAAGCCGATTAAAATAATTGTAGTAACTGCGTTTTCTTTTTTCTAACCAAAAGTAATTAATAATTTTTAATTGCGTATAAGTTGCGAACGAAATATTTCCGGGTAGCGATTTTTCCTTTAATCTTGGGTTCGAATTATTCTTTGTAAAAGTCCCGAACTTTTAAGAACACCTTGTGTATGTGCTGTAAGTGTACGTTGTTCCTCAGTAGAAACATTTTTGGTAGGTATCTAGTTTCAAACTACTGACGCAAGTCTGCAATTGTACAATCGTCATCACAACTAATTCCGCTTTCTTTTGGACCCATCCAGATGTTTCCGTTTTTAAATAGCGACACTATCATTAATTCACTTCATATCAAGCAACGTTTGTAAACAAATACGTCTAAAATCGTAAAGGAGCCACTTTAGAGATAAAAAACGCAATTGACGTTAGTTACAATTTCGCAACTCGACGATATGCTTATTAATAAGGAAGTATGTCAGGGTTAAACAATATTCCTTTATTTATCTTTCAAATAACTCCGTTGCTAAAAGTTTGTTCTAACATATTTACTTTCGTCTCATTCTTCCTGATTTTGTTCAGTCTAAATTGCTTCTTTTACGAGTCGAACAAACATTCCATCCGGTTACATCTTTCTTTTCTCATTAAATCATAAAAGCTAAACCCCCGAGCTTTTCTGAACATATTTTACGATACGCAATTTTTCAAACCGCGTTTCCATTAAAAATGCATTAAGTGTTTTTGTGTGCCTTCTGATTTTTATCGCTTCGTGTGGATCTTGCATTATGCCGGAGTTATTAAAGAACAGCAAACTCCTTTGCCTTTGGGAATTAAACTCATCAATCCCGTTTGCCTCTATTTTAAGATGATATCATAATTTGTTGATGAGATCGAGTATTATTAGAAGAAAGCTTGAAAGAAAGTTATAAACCTTTTAGGTGGATTAAAAATTTATTTGAGAGCTCTCTGTAATAATGATTTTTAAAAAGTTTTCAAAACAAAGATTGCCTCAACTTTTTTTACCTTTTCGTTTTTTAGTAGTATTTTACATAGTAACGGAAGTAAGTAAGATTTACGCTGTTGAGGAGTATGGAGAATTGGAGAGTAAATCAAATACAATATTTGTCTGTACCGATACAAACTGCCACTATGTATTGAAATTTGAAATAGTCTTTGACGTAATAATTTGACATAAACTATCATTAAATTAATTCATCAAAAATATAAGCAATGGTTAGCTATGCTTAGCTTTGAAGGTGGTTGTTAGGTTGTTACAGCCCTAGGGGGGTAAGTCACCGTTAACTTCCCTTCTATTCTATGTAAGGCAACCACTAAATAAATTCCGAAATCAACTGATCTCCTTCAAATGTGGTGAAATACCACGTTATAAACTTACCAGGTCAGCAGTGGAAAAATATATATTTTCGGGTCATTTAAACAATTAAATAAATAATAATAAAAACAAGGTAATTTGCTCAAATGTTTAAATCACGAGTAGCAATAAGTTTTCAGCAGATTGATAAACGAAGTATTTGGCGATTAACCATTTTTGGTTGGTAAAAGCCGGATTTATAGAGTTAAACCGACGTTTTATTTAGCAACGTTGGCGTGAGAAGTAATTACAAATTTATGCATAAGCCGCAATAACGGAATATGCAAGATAGAATTTCACACCGACTATAAATAACTTTTTATGAACGGAGGTTAAAAGACTCTCCCCGATTGATGATTAGATAGATGCATTTCTCATTTACTGTAAATTAAAATTATGTTTCACGCACGTCACATTTTATACAAATAAATATTTTAAACCTTTCTATTTAACAATATTTTAACCATCTAAGCTTAAACACTTAAAACTACAAATTTAGGAAGCAAATCAGCAACCCACATAAGCAAAAACTTTCAATCAGTATTTTGAGTAGTTTTAAAAGAAACTGCGGAATGCGCAAGATTAAAACAGAAATCGTGTAACAATTAGCGTGAGTTCACTTTTTGAGTGTAGAGGTTATAATTTAACAAGGATAAAATAAAAAGCGAGGTTAATGTCACGTTAAGGAAAGCTAGTTTTGATGTTTTGACCAAAACCAGGCTTCCTACATTACAAAATAGAAAATTTCACAATAACAAAGAGTATACCGGCTTTGTGTTGTTAATTTTAAGATTTGGCTGTTTTTCGTAGGTGGAACTGTCCTGGTTTATAAAAAAATATTCTTTGTTTATTTATAAACAAGCCTACTTTAATATAATATAAATTGTTAAATTTATTGACATTCGTGGCACCCGCAAGCATAGATCTTAGCCAATAATAACTATAATATACTTATTGTTTAATTTATTCTGGATTTTAAAATATCTGTTAATTAAATTAAAACTAGTTAAATGTATTTAAAAGTTATCTTGTTCTAGAAAATGATAATTTAGGTGTTAAGTGTAGCTGTTTAAAAATCCTTGCTGTGTGTAATGATAATGGAGTTAGTGTTTCGGAAAAAAGGGGGAATCGGCGACTAATTAAGAAGTAAAAATTTGCAGAAAATTACAATTCACAAAAATTAAATGCACTTTATTCTTTTTTTTTGATTGTGATTTTTGTTTTTGAATTAAAAAACCACCTTTAAATCTGAACTGAAATGCAAACCGTTGAAAAGAGTTTCTGAAGAACCACAACAATATTTAATACTTGGAAAGCAAATTTTACATAATTTTTGAATCACTTGTGGCTTTTTAAGAGACACAATTCCAGTAATATTTAGATGTTACTTATAACCAAGCTTGGTTAACAGGAAGGATTGTGTTGAAGTTCACATATTTTTCGTTGATTAGAGATAACATTAATTCTTAGTGGTATAGTATAATATAATAATATTTTTGTAAGCGTAAAATATTGCCAGATGTTTTTCTGGAATACTACAACAATAACAAAACTTGCATTAAAGAAATTAATTTTCAATTTTGAAGTTTGTGAGACGCTCGATGCCTTTAAAGCATTTCGTGTATGCTTGTGTATGTTTCTTATTCATCCTCGAAATTAAATAAATAATAAGTCGTTAATGCAACTTGTGTACAGTGTGTCCTAAATTCGAGGTGGATGAAAGGGTAACTTTATTATTGGAAAAGTTACGTTATTGTAATTGGAGTAATTGTTAATTTTTTCTCATAACTCGAAACCAAAAGAAGGTTGCCCATTTCTGTTTGGACCGCTGAATTATCCGGAAGAAGTTGGCACAATAACGTGTAATTAGTTTTGCTTTAGCTTTACAAATACCCATACATTCATGGCGAATTTAGGACACACTATACGGTATACAGTTTTGAAGTCTTTGAAGTAAGCTTTTTGGTTGTATGTGATTTTTTCTAAATGAAACAATTACGACCGACTGGATTATTTGAATAGACTCAATAGACTATGTTTTTACAAATTCAACGGTGCTAAGATCATAAACATCCATTATGTATTTTTTGTATGTCAAGCGCAAGCGATAAGGTATTATACAACTCAAGAAAAATTGTTTGCCAAGAATTATTATAATTTTATAATAAACTATCGTTTAACAGCAAAGCTTCAATCAGTTGACTGACGGTTTGTTTAATTGTTGGATCAAATCACCTATCTAACAATATACTTGTTGACTATTAATTTATAAACTTATCCGTATTGCTATTATTTTTTATCAGATATGTTATTATTTATTTTTTTAAATTACTTTGTGGTTTAAAAAAACACATTTTTCCTCTTTATTTATATTAATCGTGTAAATTTCCTTCTGCAGTTCGGAAAAATAATAAGAAAAAAGGAGGGGACCTGTTTTCTATTTCAAAAGTTCTTAGTAGTTTTTAGTTATGTAAATATT